>JAQMRL010000007.1:55632606-56910106 GCA_035578175.1 Catonia carolina
ACCATGACCAATAGCTACATGAGCTTCATGGAGAACAGTAAATAAATCTGAATCGTGGACATAAAATTTTACAACACTGTCTCCTTGTTTTAATGGGTGTATTAGTTTTTGCACATTTTCTACGATCATTACATCATACCTGTTGAGTAGCCAGTAGTGACGAGGTTCCTTTCTGGGCTTGGCCTTGGCATCTTCGACCTCCAACACCAGCTTCTTATAGTCGTCTTCAGTCAAAAAAACACTATTTTTAGCACTTGCATTCCGAATTTTTACAAGTTCGGCACTAAAACGAAGTTTCATTAGCGATAAACGATCACTAGAACTACTGATACTACTGTTCACTTCTGACATTTTCAAGCAACAATACAGTGGCACGACAGAACAGAACTGAAGCGTAGGCCTAGCACAATACTGTGGCGTGACGGAACAGAACTGAGAGCAGCGTTATAGCGGGGATTGGCGGGGGGAGTAGGTGAGGCAAGCACGTTGTAACTTGAAAACAATGGAACAGACAGATTTTTAACTCTGCCTGAACTCCAGCAGGCATTCTATAGAATGCCTAGGCAAAGTATGAAATGTTTAAAATTTCACACTTTGCCTGCTTACTTTTGGCAATGTATAGAATGCCTAGGTATTCTATACAATGCCTGATTTTACACTTTGCCGGTAACATATACAACATAAT
This sequence comes from Catonia carolina, assembly GCA_035578175.1. NCBI lineage: Eukaryota > Metazoa > Arthropoda > Insecta > Hemiptera > Achilidae > Catonia > Catonia carolina. The sequence goes on from JAQMRL010000007.1 coordinate 55,633,292, forward strand.
CAGAGCTGCACAACGTTTATTTCAAACATTTGGTTGTACAACCCTTATTTTAGCAGCTTTCTGTATATTTTTTTTTCATCAAAATCGGTAAAAAATCAATTTTTTAAGATTGCGGTTTTAGTATGCATTTTACAACAAAAGTGTAGTAGCTATATAATTAAAGTTATAGGAAATTTAAAAAAACTACAACTTTCAAATTTAAACATTTTTCTGTATAGATCCTAGTTTAGAGGAAGTTAGTGATTTTCCGTATTTTTAAGTTCTACAGAGGTTGATTTTCATTTGCGTTATTCACTCATGATTAAAATCAGGTTATATTGGTCATTTTCTACATTGGCAAGAGAAAGTCCTGTGAGTGTTTTACGCTGTATTTTTACTTTCTCTTGCCTATATGAATATATAGGAAGGAAAGTATTGTTTTCATGTCGATTTTTCGAAATCGAGTTTTCACCGGATCTATACGTTTTCAGACCCCCTGAACCCAAAAAACATGTTTTTAGCGATTGGTCTGTGTGTGTGTGTGTGTGTGTGTGTGTGTGTGTCTGTGTGTCTGTGTGTGAACAGAATATCTCAAGAACGGAACATCGTACGAACTTGAAACTTAAGTTACATACCACTACCGGACACGACACGAACATTTTCATCAAAATCGGTCGACCGGAAGTAGTAGTTTATTCGTATAATTTTTCAGTTTTTTGCGATTTTCTCAAAAACTGGTCCTACGATTTTTTTTAAAATCGCCTATTTTACTCAATTTTTTATTCTCTACAAGATAGAGTAGGCGCCATGTTTGCTGAAATTCTCGGTGAGGCTGTTTTCACGTAAAAACGTTGTTTTTTTAAGATTACGGCTTTAATATAAATTTTAGCGCAAAAACTTATATAATAAAAGTTGTAGAGAATTTAAAAACCTACAACTTCTGTTTCAAACATTTTTTTGTATAACGCATAGTTTAGCGGTAATTTGCGATTTTCTGTTTTTTTTCTCACGAAAACGTGAGAAAAATCGATTTTTTTAACATTTCGGTCTTAGTATGCATTTTACGACAAAAGTGTATATAATTAAATTTATAGAAAATTAAAAGATCTACAACTTTTGCTTAGAGCATTTTTCTCTACAGAGCCTAGTTTAGCGTGAAAGCGTGATTTTCCGTATTTTTAAGCCAAACTGAGTTCGATTGTCATTTTGCGTCATTCACTCATGATTAAAATAAGGTTATGTTTTTGAGGTTAGTCTTTGTTCAATTCTAATGTTTTAATACTAATGTTAGGTTTATTGTTAATTATTTGCGTTGGCAAGAGAAAGTTGTGTGAGTGTTTCACACCAGATTTTTAGATATACATTGATAGATTTTATTTCTTAAGATTTTCACGCCTGTATATTTAAAAGAACAGAGTATATTATTGTAATTTTTCCTTATGATCTTATAACAGAGTACAAGTTCATTACAATACAAATTTTACAATTCTCTATTAACATTTATGTCGTTTTTATTAACATAATTCTCATAAATTTAATCTTGTATCTGTCAACACCATACAACATGAGCGTAAGTTGTTCACTGGTGCCAGCCTTATGAACTTAAACTAGCCTAATCTAGTCTATTACTAATTTACTAATTATATGATTACTACAAATACTTATATAATACAATATCTGTCGCTACAGCGTTTTTAAATCAATCTAAGATAACAAAAACATAAGATTCTTAAGTGTTGAATTGTTCTTATCAATAATATTTTTTTCTACTTACTTAATTGCTTAGTGGTAACCTATACTACATAAGTTTAATCCATAATATAACTTTTCAGTTTTAATTAAATTTTTTAAAAAATGTATGCTATTAATTTGCCATTTAACTTACGATATATTTTTATTTATTCATTTAATTATTTACAATGAAAAAAACAATTTTATTAAAAACATTATTTATTTATTTATTTATTATTATTTTAATAATTATTATTATTTTTTTTATATTATTATTATTATTTATTATTATTATTATTTTTTTTATTTATTATTATTTATTTATTTATGTTTTATTTTAAAACATTTTTATTTATTCGTTTAATTATTTACAATGAAAAAAACAATTAAATTTTTTAGTTTTTCTTACCCTATATATATTTTTTTACATCTGACTGTTTTGCAATTTCTGCTTATGCAGACGGTGGAGAATGATGATATATAAAAATAAGTTATAAAAAAACGACCGGGAATCGAACGCGGGACCCCGGTGTAGACGCCGGTATTACTAACCACTACGCCAACGGTATTGCCTATAACTTGCAGAGGTGGAGTGTTAAATTATTTGCACTCAATCTGTTAGTTCCAGAGCTACAGAAAATAGTTATGTTTCTTATCATATGGTCAACCAATTATATAACTAAAGCATTTAAGAACAGAAGAGGTAGAGGTATAAAAGACACTACTAGTCACAGTTGTCTCGTCTGAGAGTAATGAATTTCATTATACAGCCAGACTCTAGGTAAATGAAGTGAAGGTATCATTTGCAGGGTGGAAAGTAGATGCTTTTCAGTGGGCCTGGGATGCTGATAAGCATACGTTTCTACTTAGTGAGGAAGGCAGTTGTAAACCACCCCACTCTTCGTTTTACTTCGTAAAGCCTCTAGTCTAGAAGTTCAAACCGGCATTTCGGCTGATGACCTAAACAACCCTGTATGAATTTTTTTAAAGAAGAAAAGTTGCTATTGTTTTCATGTATATTTTTCAAGATGTAAATACCGAAAATACACGTTTTCAGATCCCTTGAGCCAAGAAAAATCATGTTTTAGCTCTCTCTCTCTCTCTCTCTCTCTCTCTCTTGTTGTGTGCGCACGGGTGTGTGGAAAAATATCCAAGAGTGAAATAGCATACGAAGTTGCGACTTAAAACTTAACTTAGGTGTCACAGGGGACTTGACACGAACATTTTCATCAAAATTGGCCAACCGGAAGTAGTAGATTATTCATGTGATTTTTAACTTTTTGGAATTTTTTTGAAAACGGCTCCTACGATTTATTTAAAAATCGCCTCATTTACTACATTTTTTTATACTTTTTACAAGATAAGGTACCTAAGCGCCATGTCTGCTAAAATTCTTGGGGGGCGTGTGCTCTCATGGTATTTTTTTTAAGATTTATAAGAAATTCGTGAACAAAAATGTTTATAATCAAAGTTGGAGAACATTAAAAAAACCTACATATTTATTTCTACAACGTTTAGTTTATCGTCAATTAGTGATTTCTGTATTTTGCTCATAAAAATCGATAAAAAATGGCATTTTTTAATATTGCGGCCTTAGTATACATTTTACGATAGTGTATATAATCAAAGTTGTAGGAAATAACAAAATTTACAAATTTTATTTCAAGAATTTTCTTCTAGAGTGTCTAGCGTCAATTAGTTTTTATGTATTTGTAAGTTCTATAGTGGTTGACTTTCATTTACTGTCTTGATTAAACATACGGATATGGTTCACTCATGATTAAACATATGTCATATGTTTTATTATTTACATTGCTAAAAGAAAATCGTGTGTTTCACACCAGATTTTTACTCATAAAATCCTAATATAAGTCTAATCTGTTTACATAAATAAATAGATTTCACTTCCTAACAATTTCACATGCTTATTTACTAACAATAATAAATTATAATATTTAATGCTAAAAAATTTACATTCGTTTAAATTTAAATAAACACACCAACTAAATATTCACGAACATTAATGTTTATTTAATTTAGAATCGTTACCAATATTTTTTTACAGCTCCTACATACACAACAACGTTACTAATCCAAAATTTCTGGTAATCGGAACTGTGTTTTAAAATAAAAACTAATCAAGTTTATAACGCACTTACAAACGCCTTCAGTCAAAACAACCGATGACAGACCGGATGATTTTATAATAGGCCTACTCTATGAATTCTTTCTACTGGTATCGTCATATTTTGTATTTGTATATGTTTCAATTAGTATATAGCAAGTTTCATCCGATAAGCGAAGAACATGTTTTGTACTCGAATGGATCGCGCTAAGTTCAATCACAATTTTAATACATTTATGTTTTGACGTGCTGCACGATTCCATGGGATACAGTATAGTGTTTTCCTATTGTTGTTAATAACTTTATTTTCTCTTGCTCTGTATAAAAATATATATAGGGATTTTTTTTTGTTTTACGTCTGACTGTTTTGCAATGTCTGCTAATGCAAACGGTGGGAAGAATGATACATGAAGATGAATGATGAAAAATGCCAGACCTGACCGGGAATCGAACCCGGGACCCCGGCGTAGAAAGAATGGTTTTCATGTCGATTTTTTTAAATGGAGTTTTTACCGGAAATACACGTTTTCAGGCTCCCTGAACCAAAAAAACTATGTTTTAGCGATTGGTCTGTGAATATGTGTGTTGTAACAAAATATCGCAAGAACGGAATATCGTACGAAGTTGAAATTTAAATTAGTCCCTACAAGGGGACCCGACTCGAATAGTTTCATCAAGTCGGTCAACCGGAAGTACTTAGTAGTTAATTTTTGCAATTTTTCAATTTTCTCAAAATCGGCTCCTACGACTTTTTATTAAATTGCCTCATTTACTATATTTGTTTATGCTTACAAGATAAGAAAAGGCCATGTCTACTGAAATTCTTTGTTTTGGGGGGGGGGCGGCTGTGCACTTGTGGTAAAAAGTGTTTTTTTTAGATTGCGGCCTTAATATGCATTTTAGGGAAAAGTGTATAAAATTGAAGTTGTAGGAGGCCGCCTACGTAGTGTAGTGGTAGTGCGGTATGCTACAGCGGGGAGCTAAATGCCGGGTTCGATTCCCGGCTAGAGTCTAGAAATTTTTGTTGTCAAAACCCACCATAGTCGCTAATAACAAAGCTGTTGATGCGACTTCAAATAAACTAAAAAAGATTTGTAGGAATTTTTTTTTTGTTTAACGTCCGACAATTAATTAAATTGTAGGAAATTTTAACGTTTGACAATTGTAGGAAAATAAACCAAAAACTTTTATTTCAATGTTTTTTTTCTAAAACGCTTAGTTTAGCGTCAATTAATTATTTTTTGTATTTTGCTCATTAAAATCAGTAAAAAATGGGATTTTTTTAAAACTCCGGCCTTAGTATGCACTCTATTACTAAAGTAGATAAACTAAAATTATCGAAAATTGAAAACCTACAATCTTTATTTCAAGTATTTTTTATCCAGAGCCTAGTTTAGCGTTAATTAGTGATTTTCCGTATTTTTACGTTCTACAGATTGATTTTCATTTATCGTCATTTACTCATGTTTCAAATGAGATTGTTTTTAATTTTAAATTGTTCACTAATTATTAGATATTGGTTATATTTTTCATTTACATTAACAAGAGGAAATCGTGTCAGTTTCACACCAGATTTTCTTATATCAACGAAAACGAATTGTTAATTATTGTAAAATAAAAACAACTATAAACATAAAATTATTACTATTACATTAATGGTTTAATTAAAAAATACAACTACTTCAAAAAAAATACATTTAGTTTTGTGTAAGTTTTTATTTATTTATTTTTTATTTACGAGGGAAATCTCTAAAGACCGTTTTGTTGTAAAAAGTTTATTCAGAAAAATATGTAAAAACAAAGTGATACAGATTAAAATACGTAAATTGCATTAACGCTCTACATAGTCTCCATATGAATTAAGACATTTGTCAAAGAAATCACCAGCTTCAATAATATACCCTCGTCGTATTCTTCTGCCGCCAGTTCATTTATTCCTGATTCACACCATCTTTAAGTTCATCGTCACCTGCGAATTGCTTACCACCCAAAAATTCTTTCAATTTGCCAAACAAATGGTAATTTGAAGGCGCTAAATTTGGACTGTACGGTGGGTGACTGAAAATTTCCCATCCAAATCTTCTCAGTAAATCGAGCGCCTTACCTGCCACATGTGGACGTGCATTATCGTCCAAGAGTACGATGCCGTCGGGAAGTCGTCCACGGCGCCAATTTTGAATGGCAGTCGTAACTTGCGTAGAGTTTCGCAGTAATATTCTGCATTTACAGTCGTTCCGCGTGGCGTAAAGTTAATTAATATTATGTCAAATCGATCTCAAAAGACCGTGGCCATCAATTTCCTTTCAAACGGCAGTGGCGTATTTTCCGGTTTCTTTGGTGACTGAGGATAACGCCATTCACATGACTGCCGTTTTCTTTCTGGCGTGTAATAAGAAATCCATGTTTCATCGCCGGTAACTATTGAATTAAGGAATTCATCACCATTTTCTCTGTACCGCATCAGAAATTCCAACGCAGATCCCATTCGAATTTGTTTGTGACATTCCGATAACACGTATGGCACCCAACGCGTACCACCTTTCTGAAGCCTAAATAGTCATGCACAATGCGACCAATAACAACTCTTGAATCATCAGGAAAAGTAAGGGCCAATTTAGGTATTGTCCCGCGACGATTGTTTTTGATTTTTTCATCGACCTTTTTCAACAAGTCCTTGTTGATTATTGAGGGCCTCCCTGAACTTTCATCATGCACATTTTCGAACGTCTCTTTCATTCATTACATTATCACCGTACACAGCAACCAACTGCCTATGAATTTCGACCGGTTTAACGTTTTGATGGTTTAAAAAACGTATCACTCCACGTATTTCACAATCGGCGGCAACATCAATTAACTGATTCATTTCAAAACGCAATTACACCAAACAATACATAAAGATATAACAACGCGACAACTGACAAACAACAATGCAGTGTGTATGTTATGAAACTGGCATTCCACCACACAGGTTAGCCAACCTCAAGACGAGAAATTTCTCAACGGTCTTTACTTTAGAGATGACCCTCGTATTTATAGTTGCATCAGTAGCTAGGTTATTAACGACTTCGGTGGGTTGTGTAACTGTGTAACGGTGGGTTTTAACATATGATAATTTCCAGACCCTAGTCGGTAATCGAACCCGAGACCTCTGCGTTGTAGGCTAACGCTCTAACACTACGCTACAAGTTTCATTTTATCCAGGCCTCAATTATTTTTTAACCACCAACGATAAAATGGTGCGTCGTCCACGCAGGACGGCGCCTTAGCGGTCTCCGACGCAACGACGCTTGGATCAAAATATTCCAATACATAATATTAATTTTTTACTTTTCAAAAGTGTTTTTATGTCGGGGGGTTTTAAATTTTTAATTTAATATATTGTATTTGTTTCTTGTTGGACTTAAAAGTTGTTAAGTTATATATACAATGTAACGTTTTCATTATGTTTCTGTTAAATTTTAATCAAGTTTTATTGTGGGGCAGTTGTTACCATTCTGATTCCCCCTATTTACGGCATTGTGGAAATGCTAGAAGTTACTTGATTTTTGCGGATAACCCGGATACTTGAGTGTGCTGAAGAATTATATTTAATTACATACGTAATTAAGTTAATTAGGTATATCCGCTAGTGTTGGTGTGGGGCGTATGTGAACTGCGGTCACCCTCCAACAATTTCTTAACAATATCTTGGTCGATGAAATACATTGTATACTGTATCAGTTGTAGCCTGAGGTGAGTTAGCCTTGTCGGCTTCAACTCCATTCATAAGGTGCTGGTTGCTGATTCAATGAATCTAGGTGAAGGGAAGGGAGGAGGGAACAGAGAACGATCCTCGCGCTCGCACATCTGTCCTTGGGGCAGTTTCACTTGTCTGTTCATTTGTTTGTTGATGTAGCAGTTAGCGGCCGTAATGTGGCGGCCGCGGCTACAGTTGAAGTGTTTTCATGGTTCAATTAATTAGCCTGTCCCAGGTGATCATTAGATAGCAGCCCTCCCTTCTTCTCACCAATTTACATTTTCGTATTACATAACATCGTTTTTACATTTTAACACCTTTAACAAATAAATTTTCATTTCCAATGAACAAAATCCCGCATGGAATTTAAAAACACGACTTCATTTTAATATTAACTTCGGTTTTTGTTGTTTAGGTCATCAGTCGAAAGACTGGTTTGAACCTCTAGAGCCTTAACTAAGAAAAACGAGAAGTGAGGTGGTGTACCTTTGCCTTCCTCACTGAGTGGAAAAGTATGCTTATCATAATGAAAAGCATCTACTTTCCACCCAGCAAATGACACCTTAACTTAATCACCACAGGGTCTTGCTGTATAATGAAATTCATTACTCTCTAAGGCGATAACTCTGACTAGTGTCTTTTACACCTCTACCTCTTCTGGTCTTAAATGCTTCAGTCATGTAATTGGTTGACCATGATATAAGAAATAGAACTATTTTGTGTAGCCCTGGAACTAACAGATTTAGTTCAAATAAAATTTAACATTCCACCGACCTGTCCTAGGCATTGAACTACGGTTAAATATGCTAATATGCAAGGTAATTCAAAATTCAGCAAACATCTCTCAAGGGCTGTTTGCTTAGCTAAAATAAAGAAAAAAAAATCTGGTGTAAAACTCTCACAAGACTTTTTCTTGTCAATGTAAATAAATAAAAATATAACATGTTTAATCATTAGTAAAAAAATTAAAATTGACAATATAACCCTATTATAATCATGAATGAATGACGTGAAATGAAAATGAACCCTGTAGAAAATTATGCTTGAAATAAAGTTGTAGATTTTTGCAATTTTTTATAACTTTTGATCTTGTACACTTTTGTCGTTAAATGCATACTAAGGTTGCAATCTTAAAAGAATAAATTGTTTGAATCAATTGAACAAAAATACAAAAAACTCATTAATTGGCACTAAACTAAGAGTTGCAGAAAAAAATGTTTTTAAGAAATATTGTAAATTGTTTAAGTTTTATAACTTTTATTATTTCTACTCTCTTATTCTACAATGAATTTTAAAGCTGCAATCTTTAAAAAAATAATTTTACCGTGAGAGTACAACCTCCCTAAGAATTTCAGGAGACTTTGGTACCTACCCTATTGAGTAGAGAATAAAAATTCAGTAAACAAGCTGAATCATGCGGTCTTGGGTTCGAATCCCATTCAGGCACGGCATATTTTCATACATTACGAAAAATAATTTCATCCTTACCATCTGCATTAGCAGTAATTGCAGAACAGTCGGACGTTAAACCAAGAAAAAGGCTAATTTTTTAAAACTTCGTTGGAGCATTTTTGAAAAAATCGTAACTTACATAAACTTTAGTTTATAAAAACACTAATTTATTGCATGTTTTGCAAATGTAGAGTACTAAAGATTATAAAAAGAAAAAGAAAAATACATTATTTCAAAACTGAATAGATAAATGAAGTAAACTGCGGTTAAACCCTTCATGAAATATTTTTAACTCACTTGTACATACTACGTATAAAGTAATTTTTTTTAAATCTTGAATTTTGCTCTAAACAGTCTTAAGTGTTGCCACATTGAATAAGGAAACTAAACGGTAGTATAACCTCTTGAGACCTGAGGGTATAGTGTGTACTATGCCAGATATATTGCACTGTTTGAGTCCTGATGAGAAAAATCACAGTTCTTTGGTTGAGACCAATGGTATAGAATACTATACCGTGATTTCACTGGCATTTCGCATACGTATTATGTAATACATTTGACTTTTTACCGGTGCACACCATCTTTTGGATCTTTGTTGTAATGCAAATGATGTTTTCCTTGTATTCTGTCTATCCCTATCAAAATGGCGGACAATGCTTTAACTTTATCTACAAGTGGAAAAATTTTCTCAGAACTCAACCCTTGCATCATACAGGTATAGTATAATATACTTATGGGTCTCTACCAAAGCACATCACTACTGATATGTCAGGACTCAACTAAACCAACCATCAAGTATAGTATACTATAGTGTTGGGTCTCAGTATCTGCAACCCAAAAAAAATACCTCAGGTCCCAAGAGGATAAATTTTTCATTGAATTGTATGTTCGTATTTTGGTAATAAATTTATGTATTTTCCTTATCAATGGTGGTTCAGATGACTGACGTTTGGATAATCATTACTTCTGTGTATTAGATTCAATTCTGAAAACAATGAAATTAAAAGGATTAAAGTATTACTCCTACAAAATTTTTCAAAATGGCTTCTATTTTGTTCAATGCATAATTCACTTTTGTGACGTGTTTATTCTTTCCCAGTCTGAGTCTTAAAGGCAAACTTAACAGTTTTTGCTGCTTCGATCATTCAATTTTTTATATTGTTTTATTGAGTTAATTCATTGTGAATAAATAGTTGACTTCATCCAACCCTAGAGGATAAAGTCTGGTAGTGTGAAATCAGTAGATCATTGTGGCTATTTCACATGTCTGTTTATGATGGCATATCACCTACTCTATTAAACTGAAATTTTACCTTATTTGTTGAAATAAAGGTGTTTGATCTCCACAGTGGAATATGTATAAAATATTAACACTGTCCTTAGGTTTAACCAATTTTTTTTTTAATACGTTCAGAAGGCTCCTGGGGGAGAGTATAGGATATATCAAGAAGTTACAACACCTAAAATACATATTACAATCACACATTGTTCTACTACTACTATTTAGAAAGAAATTCTTGTACGCTATAAAAAGTTTCACCGATCAAGTAATTTTACAGATTTTTAAAAAAAATTACAAATTATCAAATTTTAAAATTGGGGTAATTTATTGATGTGTTTTTTCCTCGCAAAGTTCAAACAATTTTGTTGTGTTGTTAGTTACATAATAATCATTTCTGTTTCTTGTGATATGATAGTGGACATTGAAATTTTACATAAAAGTATTTTGCCTAACATATATAATCACCTCAAAAATATAGAGTGAGGGAACTGTAAGCAATTTAAGCTCCTTAAATAGTGGTCTGCATGAGGTCAGCTGGTTAGCTCCCACCATACACCTAATAGCTTTCTTTTGAATTTAAAAACCCTATTCATATTACCCATACTAGAATTACCCCATACTAAAATACCGTAACAGATATGAGACAGAATTAGACCATGATAAACTGGCATTAGTATTTTTTATCAATTAATCTGGCAATTTGTTCTAATGCAAATACCCCAGATGATATTTTACTTTTACATTGTTGGATAACCTATAATACTATTTCACCATTGTCCATTTATGATCCAGGGGATGATTGCTTCCCCATTTAAAGACATTGGATGTATATGTTTCAATGTTTCCATATTTTTATGTCGAACAGAGGTTGTTTTATTTTGCGTCATTCACTCATGATTAAAATTAGGGTATGTTTTTATTTACATTTACAAAACAAAGTCGTGTGAGTGTCTTAATCCAGATTTTTCTATTATTCAATCTGGTAATTTGTTTTAATGCTTGTACCCCAGATGATAATTTACTACAGATTTTATAGGTATAGAAATCCCAGGAACTATCTATTTAGTGATACTCCTAGTAGTGATGGGACATAAATATAGGAAGGGAAGTATTGTTTTCATGTCGATTTTTCGAAATCGAATTTTCACCAGATCTACACGTTTTCAGACCCCCTGAACCCAAAGAACATGTGTTTAGCGATTGGTGTGTGTGTGTGTGTGCGCGCGCGCGCGTGTGTGTGTGTGTGTGTGTGAACAGAATATATCATGAACGAAACCTCGTACGAACTTGAAACTTAAGTTAGACACCACTAGAGGATCCGACATGAACATTTTCATCAAAATCGGTCACCCGGAAGTAGTAGTTTATTCGTGTAATTTTTCACTTTTTTGCCATTTTCTCAAAAACTGGTCCTACGATTTTTTTTACAATTGCCACGTATACTAAATGTTTTTATGCTTTATAAGCTAGGGTAGGCGTCATGTCTGCTGAAATTCTTGGAGAAGCCGTTTTCACGTAAAAACATTGTTTTTTTAAGATTGCTGCTTTAATATGCATTATACGCAATAATGTATGAATCAAAGTTGTAGACAATTTTAAATCCTACAACTTTTATTGCAAACATTTTATTGGCCTACATTAGCTGCTGTGAAGCGAAGCAAGCAGGTGGTTGCTAGTAACCTAATAACTGACTCAATCCAGTAACTATGTTATTCATCCTGTTGTGTTAAATAAGCCCAATCACTAACTCCTAGGTACTTCACTGTTTGTACATGCTCTTGAGGCTTTTTTTTTTGTCATCAGTCTCTCGACTGGTTTGATGCAGTTCTCCAACCTGTTCTATCTTGCGCAAGTCGTTTCATATCTACAAACCTGTAACACCCTACATCTTTTGTAATTTGCTTTATATATTCTAATCTTTGCCTCCCTCTACAATTTACTCCCTCAATGTTACCCTCCATTATTGATAGCCCAATACCTGGATGTCTTAGGATATGCCCCACTAGCCTATCCCTTCTTTTGGTAAGATGCTTCCATATACTTCTTTTTTCATCCACTCGCCTAAGAACCTCTAAATTACTTATTTTGTCCACCCACCTAATCTTTAACATTTTCCTATAACACAACATTTCAAAAGCTTCTATCCTCTTCCGTTCTACAGCCCCTATCACCCACGTTTCACTTCCGTATAATGCTACACTCCAAACATAATGTTTTAAGAAATTTTTCCTAATCTGTAAATCAATGTTTGTAGTCAGTAAGCTATTTTTCATTTCAAAGGCTTTTCTAGCTTGAGCAATTCTACTCTTGATATCACTCGTGCTTCTACCATCCTTTGTTATTTTACTCCCTAGATAGCAGAATTCCCCAACTTCCTGTATGTTTTCGTTGCCTACTTTTAAATTTCCCATCTCTTCTAAACCACTCTTGCTGCTGCACAACACTTTCGTTTTGTTCTTATTAATTTTCATGAAGTAATCCTTCCTCAAGATCTCATCCATTCCATTTAAGGCATCCTCTAGTTCATTCTTTCTCTTGAGGCTACAATTATGAATTGGTAATCTTGTGTTTAATTTTATTGTAAATCTGTGTAGAGAATATTGATAGTATTCTGTATTGTGGTTTGTTGCAGGCTGAAGAGTTGTTAGAAGATTTGTTCTCGAATGTTGGCAGTTCACTTACTTCAGATAACATAAAATCTACCCACTCTCTTACTTTGCCGCCAGTTTTAGATGTATGTAATTTAATTAATATATATGTATTTATAAGTCATATGTTAATTAATTTAGCATTTACTAACAGCTTTGCATGAAATTTTTAGTAGCATGTTTAGTTTTTTGTATAGTTCTAAATTCAGTATTTATCTACAAATGTTTTTTTGATTTTGTGTGTTATCTTGATTATGGTACTCTTTGTATTTACAGACTACCATTCATCTGTATTCGTCTAATATTTTATATATTTCTTTGTTTATGATCATTTTAGGCCTTATAAAATAACTTTATTTACATTTTTGGAAATTTGTTTTGCAGTTCACACTCTCAGGATTGTTTCACTGTAGCATTTCCTCTTCTTCTTTTTTCCCACTCATCCAATTCTTATTCTGCATTTGTTTTTTTGTTTTTGTTTATTTTTTATTGCATCCAGGAGACTTCCGGAGGAGTATAGGTTATGTCAAGAAGTTATAACACCTGAAATACATACTACAATCACACATTGTCCTACTACTATTATTTAGAAAGAAATTCTTGTATATTATAAAGAGTTTCACCAATCTAGTAATTTTTCAGATTTTTTTTGAAAAGAATGAAAATTTATCACATCTTAAAAATTGGGGTAATTTATTGATGTATTGGGTGGATGAATTGGGGTAAGTTATTGATATCTCCTCGCATAAGTAGGTTTTTGTTCAAACAATTTTGTTGTGTGGTTAGTATATAATCGTTTCTGTTTCTTGTGTTATAATAGTGGACATTGTAATTTTGTATAAAAGTATTTGCGTAACATACACTATCACCTCAAAAATGTAGAGTGAGGAAATCATACGTAATTTAAGCTTCTTAAATAGTGGTCTGCATGAGGTGAGCTGGTTAGCTCCCACCATACACCTAATAGCTTTCTTTTGAATTTTAACCCTTTGGAAACGGACTGTTACTCGTTAAACAGAAGAATTGCAAAATTCAAAACGCGCTCTCAAAACAACTGTTTTATCTAACATCACTACTGATGAAAAATTCTGAAAATATCACAGTTGATTCATATGATATGTACACGCCTTTTTAATATAATTACAACAAAATCACTCAATAATTCTTTGCGTTTTTAGGTGAGCAAAATTTTCAACCACAAAAATTTTTGTGTTTACTTTATATTATTTAGTATAACGGGCTTAAATTTCAGTTTAACAAAAAAATGTATAAACATGTTTTGTAGACAAGAGTTTACTGGAATAAATGTTATTTTTTATTTAAATTTCTGTAAATATTTGACGAAGTTACAAAATGTTCAACATGAGTCCATTTTCACATCACAGGGAAGTATGAAAGGATGGTATTGTACATTCTTTACGGTGATGTCACAGAGCCACTATTATATTTAGGTTACAGCTGTAAGCAAAGCAATGTAGAAAAAATTCTTTTCCCTACAACCACGTGTTTTGAAAAATTCTGTAGGTGCGGTTAGAAGGAAGCCGTTACGCGCCCTTTGCAACCCGGCAAAGTGTCAAATTGTTTGCCTCTGTGATGGTAAACCCCCTCCTGAAAAGTAAAATGGACTCGTCTTCCCTTTTTAAGGGCAAACTCCATAACAGAATCGTCATAGCTTCAACACAAACTAAAGAACATGCATGTACGTTGACTTACACATGAGCTACATGGATTTCCGTTCCAAACAAATAATTCCCAAACCATCAATGCTACCTACACACTATAGAGGGAATAAACATTTTCCCTTTAATGATATTCTATTTCTGTAAACACTAATAGATGCATTAAAGAATTCCCTACTAGAAAAGCACAATATTTACCGTTTTCCGACTTATACTGACCTTGCAGAAGCACGTTTCATCACCCCAACCACAATCCATTTGGTATCATCTAAAATTAGATTACCAGTGTGAACATGGTTAAAAACCCTATTTAAATTACCCATACTAGAATTACCCCATACTAAAATACCATATTGAATATGAGACAGAATTAGACCATGATAAGCTGCCATTAGTAATTTTTTATCATTTAATCAAGCAATTTGTTTTATTGCAAATACCCCAGATTATATTTTACTACATACTTGATTGGTACAGAATTCCCAAGACATATTTCATATATCTATCGGATATTCCTTGGAACTTCACTGTTTCTACATGCTTTAGATTATTATGAATAAATACATCCACTTCTCTACTTTCTTTAATGTTATGTTTGTTTTTGAACGACAAATATTAACTCTTTTTCCTATTAACTGTTAATTAAATTCGATTCAAGATCATCTACCAGCAAACTTATATTGACAGCTCAAGTATCAAGAGCAAACAATAAAGCTCTGTCATTAGGTATGACTTCTGGTTACCTATTCATTTACAATAGAAACAAAATTGGACCTAAAATTGACTCTTGTGGAATGCCTACTATGACTTCAAGTTTTCCAGATACAATCTTTGTAAGTTTACACCTAACAACTCTAGTTAACTCCACACTTTGTATTCTACCAGTAAGGTAAGATTGAAACTATTTCAGTTCTACATCCCTAACACCTAACGATTCTAATGTTTTCAATAAAATTTCATGATCAACACAATCATAAGCTTTACTCTAAGAACACAGCTGATGCTTTCGCCCCTGCATCCAGTATAACAACTACTTACTCAACAAGTAAGACTATTGCAGTTTTGGTTGACCTACCTTTTAAAAAACCATGCTGATCCTCTGAGATGATAAGATCTTTATTAAAGAAACTGATTAACTTAATAATTGTTTAAAATTTTTGAAATTTTGTCCCTAATTTTCAACTAACTAGGTATCTCGATTTTTAAAAATAGGCAATATTTTAGTCTCCTTCAGTTCAATCGGAAATGTTCCTTGTAGAAGCCCTTGAAGTCAGTTATCAGTAATATGAACTTCATTTCATTATGTACTCGTGGTTTAAAAATTTTTTAAAGATTTTTTGTGATTTATTCAAGGATTTATCCATAACCTTACATCTATTGTTAAGTGTCATAAATGTTCATTTTATCAACCATTTGTCATAAATTCTTTACTGTTGTCTACAGAATTTTAGTTTAATTTTTTTTGACTGTTCATTCTTCTGGTACAGTTCTTTCCTTCCTTGTAACCTGTACTGTCCCATTTACTGTTACTCATTGTCTTGTGGAGGATCTTTCTCTGCTTCTCTTTGACCAGCCTTAGCAGTCATTTTAAGGCATTCAATTGCATGAAGGCTTTATCACATAATGGTAAAGACTGATGTTGGCTTCTTTTGAGATTGTTTTCTTCTTACCGAGATTGTGAGTTCTTCGGAGTGCAGTGAACACCTTTGCTCCTTCCAGTTGTTCGCTTTCTTTTCACTGGTCTTTTGTTGTATTATGTCCCCAAGGTACTTAAAGCTATCAGCTTTTCCAATTTTTTCCTATCTTGTCTAGAAGTGATGTTTAAAGTAATGAATTTTACAATGTGGAGTAGTCTACTGCGGCAGCATGTAGCATTCACTTTGAGAGCAACTGGGAGGGGTGTACATTTGCCAAACTTCTTTATTTTTGGTTTTCTATTTTATTATGAGTTATTTATGTTATATCCAATAGAATTCCAGGGCAATTTATGTTATATCCAATAGAATTCCAGGGCAACAAAAAATAGTTCTGTTTCTTATCTAATGGTCAGCCAATTATATGACTGAAGCATTTCAGAGTGAAAGAGGTAGAGGTGCAAAAAACACTAGTCAGGGTTATATCCTCTTAGAGTAATGCATTTAATTATAAAGGCAGGTGCTTTTCGGAGGGCCTGGCATGACGATAAGCATACTTTTTCATTTGGTGAGGACGCCAATAGTAAACCACCTCACTCCTTGTTTTACTTAGTGAAGCTCCTAGAGGTTCAAACCAGCCTTTCGGCGGTTTGCCGAAACATTTTACGAAGTAAAATGAGGAGTGAGCTGGTTTACCTTTGTCTTCCTCCCTGAGTGGAAAAGTATGCTTATCAGCCTGCCAGGCCCTCTGAAAAGCACCTTCACTTTATTCACCACAAGGTCTGGCTTTATAATATAATTCATAACTCTCAGAGGAGATAACTGTGACTAGTGTCTTTTACACCTCTACTTCTTCTGTTCCTAAATGCTTCAGTCATAATTGGCTGACCATGTGATAAGAAACAACTATTTATTGTAGCCCTGGAAGAGATGTAATTTATAGTAAACAAAAATAAATTGAAACTACAGTGCTAATTCCAAAAAAATACATTCAGTGTTTTGTTAAAAAATGTTTAGTTTTTAAATTCAGCCAAATCAGCTTCGTAATTTTGCTGTAAGATAGATAAACCTTACATGATACATAGACATCCTTTTAAAAACCCATTATTTTGACTTCAGAGAGTCATGTTTTTGCACTATCACATTCCTTTGTCGCACTATTCTAAAAGTCACAAGAAGTCACAAAAAAATAAAAAATTGGTACTGATGTATCTTCTTGAATTTAAATTTTATGAGTAAGTTATGTATTTAAATAAAGTATCAGCAGTTTTCTCAAGAATAGCTTGACTAATAGATTTTGTAATAAGAACATACTGTAAAAGTGATTTATTTCACAAAATATACATATTGTAAATATTCAAATACGTACAGCTGGCCTCGGTAATACATGTGCACCATTTTTATGATTTTTAATCTATAACAGGGTATTGTCTAATGCTAGGCATATTAGCCTTCAGTTTAATGGTTTGCTACGTCACATAGCGAATACTAAAGTAATAGTAAAAATCTAAAAAGGTAAAAGTTTAATAACTCTTGTGTTAATTTAAAAAGATTTGTGTTTCTTTTAATTATTAACTCATTCTGAATTATTAATGTGTTTCATATACTTTTCAGTATAAATTGTTTTGATCCTTTACTCCCTGTCTCACCCTCCATTTTTAACCAATATTTTAATGCAATAAGGTATGCGTCAACGCATGCCTTACTGCATGTTGAATTGAACGTCGAGATGCAAGTTGAAAATGAAAGCACACGTGTGTGGACATTGCTATTTGTGAGATAACTCTGACTTGTGTCTTTTACTACCTCTTCTGTTCTTAAATGTTTCAGTCATATAATTGGCTGGCCATGTGATAAGAACAGAACTAATTTTTGTAGCCGTATAAGTAGCAGATCGAGTGCAAATAATTTAACACTCCACTTGCCCGTTAGGGGTAGCATCAGAGAATATAAACTATAAAAATTAAACTAATTTTGTTAGTCTTCTCAAAAGATGTGTCATCTATCACTGGTATTAAAATTTTTATAGAGTTTTTAAGAGTTTTATACAAGTAACTCAAGATACAAAATCTTTTGGAAATATTTTAACAAAGTTAGATGCAATTTTTAAAGTTTATACTCAGATAATAGATAAAATCATTGTAAAAAGAAACAATTTAGTATCTAGCTATAAAAGTTCAGTGAAAACTATGGTACTTTTACTATAGTATTAATAATTATAACCTGCCTATTAATAGTTATAATAATTATTATTTTTTAACCCTGTGATTTCTCGTAATTGATGTTGTTATTTTAGCATGCCAAAACAAATACTCAAATTTAATTCACCGATCATATTAATTAATAATTCACAAATTACTGTGGATACATTCGTTTCGAGATTATGTAGAGATTTTGTCCATAACAGGAAAATGCAATGGTAAATTATTTATACTCTTATCTGCTAGTTCAAAAAATAGTTGTATCTCCTCTGAGAGTAATAAATTTCATTATACAGCCAGACCCTGTGGTGAATGAAGTGAAGGTGTCATTTGGTGGGTGGAAAGTAGATGCTTTTCAGAGGACTGGGCATACAGATAAGAATACTTTTCCACTCAGTGAGGAAGGCAATGTGGTAAACCCCCTCACTCCTTGTTTTACTTGGTGAGCTTGTAGAGGTTCAAACTAACCTTTCAGCTGATGACCTTAACAACAAATTTTTTTAAATCTTTATTTATTTATATTTATATTATTTATTTATTTATTTATTTTGTAAGTAATAATTTTTTGTGTTATGTTTTAGGTTAGTTCTACTGGAATGTTCATTGACCACTTGATATCTCTTGGCTCTCCTTCGTCCACGACACAGGCCAAGACCAGCATATCATGCCCCTCTGACCTTGATCAGGTCAAATCTGAACCGGCCCAGTTCACTGAAGCCGATTTACATGCAATCGCTAAAGATCGCCAGAAAAAAGATAATCATAATATGAGTGAGTATAAAAAATTTATGTTAAAAAAGTATAAATGTGTGAGTGCACGCGCGATCGTGGTGTGCACACATTGTGTTGAAGAATAATAGAAATTGATTCTTCAAGATAACTTTCCAGACATAAAGGCTGAGGATAATCGAAATGATTGCTTATATGATCAATTGTTTTTCAATTTTTGATGAGTTTTTTCAAAAAAATCATAAATTATTTGTTCAAATTATTATTAAAGCTTAATATTTCTCTTGTTATATGGTTATATACAGTTAACCTCTCTAACCACAAATGTTCCACTCCTAGAAACGTTCATGATAGTCAAACAATTATGTTTATCGAAAATGTTATAATCAGGGTTGAATATGTTGTACAAATTTTTATTATTAAGCAGTAAACTTGCCTATTTATTTATTTTTTATTAAACATGTTTCTTGTAATTATAATACAGTACGTATCAAAATTACGTATTCAAATAATTTGGAAAGTAAAGAAATTTTTTGTTTTAAATTATTCAATTTTATAGTAATGAAAAACAACATGAGAGACTGTTTAAAAATTTAATTAAATGTGGAAGTTAGAAAACAAATTAAAAGGTCATAATTTATTCATTTAATATTATTATTCACATTTATTCCCTGTTTAAGAGTGCATACGAACTTAATGTGTTTTTGTATTTTTCTTCTGTTTCGTCTGGTCCTCCATCATTTCTCCAGAATTCTCCTATGAATTCTCATGCTTCCTATTCCCCTCCCCCCATTCATTTTGCTCCCTCTTTCATTCCTCTGTCGATTTGCTTCATCTCCTCACTGTGATATCTTGTTAAATTTGTGTATCTTATTTGTTGTTTTGTAGTCACATCTGAATTCTTCCCAATTGTTCCTGTCAATTTATGTGATCTTTAGTTGTTTGAGGTCGTCTTATTCTGTTTTAGTTATCCATTTTGACTTATTTTTGCTGATGTTTGTGGTGTCAAAGATTTGTTTTATTTTCTGTTCTTGTCCATTCTGTGTATTTGCCTGCAAAATCTTGCAATCCTTCTTCTGAAACAGTCTGATTGTTTGTGTGTTTATAGATTTCTGATGATGGTTTTTTAATCCGTATTCCATCTTCGTTGACTGGTCCAAATATTTTCTTTAAGATTTTTCTTTCTTGTTCTTTCAGTTCTTTTATTTTTGTTTGCCCATTAATTTAGTGTGGTTTCTGATTTTCTTGACTGTATTAATTTTATTTAATGAAGTTAGTACAAAAGTATTCAATTGAAAAATATATCAATTTACGTTAGGCCTCCATTATTATTGCAAGTATTTTGAATATAGCCACATATATCCAAGCCATGTGGTTTTTTTATAGTGAACTTGTACTCTAAATCTTCTTTGTATGTTCGCCTCTCATCATGCGGTCTTGGGTTCAAATCCCATCCTTCACCGTCTGCATTAGCAGTAATTGCAAAGTAGTCGGACGTTAAACAGGAAAAAAAAATTCTTTGTGTGTACTTGGATTTTTATATGATAAACTCTTCTTGGTTAAAGAGGGTTTACTACTTCTTCCAAATATTCAAATTTATAGTTAAACTTACATAAACTACGGTATATTTAAGATTGAATTCAGTAAACCTTGTAGTGTGTCTAAATTTTGACAAAAAACTTGTTTAGTCTTATAATATTTTGACTAAAATTAATTTATTTCATATTGGAATGAATTAAGAATTCCTTAATTCATTCATATTCATACTCCAAAAAGGCTTTGTCTTGTTGCAACCATATAATTTTTATTAACTCTTATAATTCCCGGTTCCATAATCTTTTTTTCTTCTCTTACTATCACAATCAAAAATATTCTCAATGAAATCACTGTGTCTAATAATGTACTTAATACTTTCTGTCTGTTCAAGTTTGCAGTCAATTCTTTTTTACATCTGATTTCCAATAATATTTTATTACTAGTCTTTTTCATTTTTTTTTTTTTTTGTAGCTGCATTTACCTATAGCCACATCTCTTATCTCGTCTATTCTCAATTTATTCCACTTTCCAAACACTTGCACGTAGTAAAACACTCCATATAAATTTTTTCATAAACTGTTTCCCTGTCTTGACATTAAAGTTTTAAACTTCAAAATTACTTAAAAATTTCTCATTAAAGTTTCAGTGAAATTTTAAAGTTTCTAGAAGACAATAAACTCCTTGATTCAGTTCTACAGTACACTATTGTCAGAAACTAACTTTATACATGAGTCATGTGAGTGCCGTGTAATTTTTTCGTTCACTATTTTGACTAAGCTATTAGGTCATGAGTAAGTCAAATTGAATGGATTAGTATCTAAGGGAGTGGTAGCTAAGAATTCGTATAATTTTAGAAAAAAATTAAGTTATATAATAGTAATTATTATTGATTTATTTCCATGATATTACAAATTATTTAAATAAGAAAGTACCATAATACGAGGGCTATCCACAAAGTCGATTACATTTTGCTCTGTAGCGGCTGCGAGCCGGGCTATCATGGTCTTTACAGTTTCACAGCATTTCTCCATTCAGTGGCTATCCAGCCGTGCTAGTGAAATGTTGCTGTTGATCCTCGTTATTTTACAGTAACAGTTTGAAATATGTGCCGCAATTGAAAATCCCACGATTTGTGAGGTGCGGTCGGTAATACAGTTTTTGTTGGTGACCGCCGATTCACAATAATAGATATCTTGCTTAGTTTTCCACAAATCTCTTGAAGTTTGTTGCACGAAGCTGTTACACAAAAATTAGGTTACCACAAATTTTTTGTAAGATTGGTTTCGAAAATCTTGACAGAAACCCATAAAAATCAGAGTATGGCTGCTTCATTGTCATTTTTGGAGTCTTACGAAAAAGATGGTGATTCACTACTCGATTGAATCATTACTGGAGATGAAGCTTGGGTAAAACATGTGAATTGGAAAACAAAATTGCAGTCTATGGAATGGGGGCTTACAAACTCTCCCAAATAAAAAACAAAGAAATGCATGCAAACGTTGTCTGAAGGAAGATTATGCCGACTGTTTAAACTAATAAACTCTGCGAGGTATTGTGAAACGTTGGAAAAGTAAAGAAGAGCAATTCAAAATAAGTGTCGAGGAAAGTTGAGTTCGAAAATTTTGTTTTTGCATGACAACGCCTGACAAGTCTTAGATGCTTTCATGTGGGAGGTGTTTCCTCATTCGTCCTACAGTCCGAATCTTGCTCCTAGCGACTACCATCTGTTTCCAGCAATGAAGACCTGGCTTGCAAGGCAGAGGTTTGAAGATGACACGGAACTGCAGGAGACTGTGACTACCTGGTTGAAGTCGCAGGCACCAGAATTCTATGACGCTGGAATTTCAAAGCTAGTTTACCGCTTTGATAAGTGCCTAAATTTGTATGGCAACTATGTCGAAAAGTAGTATTATCGTGTCACTTTCAATAGTATCTAATAAATTTTTTTTTCTTGTACTTGGTTTTATTTTTCTATACCAAAATGTAATCGACTTTGTGGATAGCCCTCGTACAAAATTTCTTACATTGTATTACTATACTATTATGATAGAGTTAGTAAAAACTATCCCATCCAACTATAGACAAAACCATATTCTAGGATGGGTTAACCCTATAGCTGGCAATAACATTTTTCTTGATCAGCAGAGAATTTCTAGCATATGGGTCAGCGAACTGTAAAGAAATCATTAAAAATTTGCTGTAAATCACAAACCTTATCTTGTGAAGTATCAAAATAACGAGAAAACTTAGTAAAATAGAATAAATACATTATTGAATTTTTAATCTGGCAGTTAGGGATGCTGAAGCTATTTGAAAATAATTTTTAGACAATTATTTTTTTTTAATTTCAGATGACGCTACTGTTTAAAACTTTCATATGCTCTACCTTCAAAATTCATTGTATACAAATCGTTACTTGTAATGTTTATTTTTAAAATAAAAAAACAAAAAACGATTCTATGTTCAAAGTTGAAGAAAATATATACAAAAATATATCATGTTAACCAAGAAATAACCAAATTAAGCTGTAGGAGAGTGTGGTTTGAACAGAGAAAGACAAGCAGAATATGCAACTAAAACTCTTGTATTATACGTAAAATTTACTTTATACATTACTAAACTATTGTACAAAACAGAAACGCTTTCTGCAGATGAATTTAAAACTAAAACAATAATATTGCAATGCTATGAAGCAAATCCGATTTTGCGACGTAACCGGTTCAAGAAGCAGTAACATCGTCTCAAAATCGACGTTTGCCGGCTTTAGGGTTAATACATACATGTACTATGATGGGTGTATACTTTCATAATAAAATTTTGATGGTTTTTGATTTTATGATGGTTGATTTATAATTAATTTGATTTGATTTCAGTCGAAAGAAGAAGAAGATTTAATATAAATGATCGAATCAAGGAACTTGGCTCGTTACTTCCTAAAAACAATGATCCGTAAGTACAAAAATGTAATTCATCCATTAAAGTATAGTAAAGTGAGCATCAGGTCATTGTGAGGTTCAGTGTCTAGCATTAATAACAGTTCCACTTCGCCCCTTGTCTTTTAATGTTGTCATGTACACAGATCAGTAAAAGTGATTTGAGGTTATGTCATACAAATAGATAAACAACGTAAACTATATAGTAAACTGAAAAGTAAAAAGAACTATAATACACCAGTAACGTATCAGATTTGCTGACACATACTTTAATGTGATCTTCTGCTTGTGTGAGTGTGCTAATCAGACTAGTAGCTTATGGAATAATCATACTACGATGGGGTACCCAAAATAAACCGGAGTTATTTTTCAAAAGCTAGCTATTTATTTTCAATTTTTTACAAAACAACCTTATCCCCTTCAAAATACTCTCCATTACAACTAATACATTTATCCCGCTGGTGCTTCCACTGTTCGAAACATTTTTTGTAGTCATCTTTAGAAATGGCGGACATCTCCTCCCTTGTTTTTTCTTGACTGCTTCAATGTTGTCAAATCGGTGTTCTTTAATGTCCCTTTTCATGCGTGGAAATAAGAAAAAGTTGCACGGAGCCAGGTCAGGCAGGTAAGGTGCGTGAGGCAGCGGAACCATACCATTTTAGTCAAAAAATCTTTTGCTGAGATGGCTATGTGTGCAGGTGCATTGTCGTGGTGGAAGAACCAGTCTCCTGTCTGCCACAAATCGGATCTTTTTTGACGAACACTGTTGTGCAATCTTTTTAAAACTTCCAAATTGTCAGTCGACGGTCTGAGAGCACACGCTCTCAAATTTTTTAAAGATTTTCGTCGATTCAGGCAGTTGATGGACGTCCAGAACGAGGTTTATCATCAATCGACATGTCACCATTTTTAAACCGAGAAAATCACTCGTATACTTGAGATTTTTCCATAGTGTCACAGTTTCAGCAGCACTTTTTCCGAGTAGAAAACAAAATTTCACAGCTATATGTTCTTCACTTAAACTTGCCATCATAAAAAACAAAACAGGAACAAAACAGCGCTAGCAAAAACAACCACTGCAGATGAATATTAAACTCGCAATGAGTTGCGCTATACACGTCTGTGTGGCAGAAATGCGTACTACACAAGCACTGCCCATGAAAATGCTATTCCAGTTACTTTTGGGTACCCCCTTGTATAGTTGAATTGATTACAAAATAGGACTGCGACCAGTCAGAGCGCAGAGAGGGGAGCGAAACCGGTGGCCAATCAATTTTGAGAATTCCGTACACTGTTGCCACACCTGCGCTCTAGTCTCAGTCACTGCTTACTGTGTTGTCTCATGACCTACTATTATTATGGTGTTACAACTTATAAACAGTCCTTTCTTATTCGCATGCATTTTAAATTAATGATTTAATTATAATAAATTATGACATCAGTTTAGGAAAGAAGTGTATGTTAATCAAACCTGGTTGTTCTGCAGTGTACAGCCAAGCAAGCCAGATGGTCAACGTGGCAACACCGCTCCCTCTCCCTTGCCGAGCGCCAGTCCTATTTTGTAATCAATTCAACTCTAATAGCACAATAAAAGTGCTGAGATTCACCGATTATATCGTAATATCAACCGAGACAAAGAAAGAACTAGAGGATATCTTAAATGGAATGGATGTGATCATGAGAAAGGATAACATCATAAAAATTAATAAAAACAAAACAAAAGTGTTGTGCAGTAGCAGGAGCGGTTTAGAAGCGATGGGAA
The DNA here is from genome assembly GCA_035578175.1 of Catonia carolina. NCBI lineage: Eukaryota > Metazoa > Arthropoda > Insecta > Hemiptera > Achilidae > Catonia > Catonia carolina. The sequence goes on from JAQMRL010000007.1 coordinate 55,658,722, forward strand.
ATTTAATATTAGGCAACGAAAACATACAGGAACTTGGGAAATTCTGCTATCTAGGGAGTAAAATAACAAAGGATGGTAGAAGCACAAGTGATATCAAAAGTAGGATTGCTTAAGCTGAAGGGCCTTTGAAATGAGAAACAGCTTACTGACTTCAAACATTGATTTACAGATAAGGAAAAATTTCTTAAAACACTATGTTTGGAGTGTACCATTATACGGGAGTGAAACGTGGGTGATAGGGGCTGCAGAAAAGAAGAGGATAGAAGCTTTTGAAATGTGGTGTTATAGGAAAATGTTAACGATTAGGTGGGTGGACAAAATAAGTAATTTAGAGGTTCTTAGACGAGTGGATGAAAGAAGAGTATATGGAAGCATCTTACCAGAAGAAGGGATAGGTTAGTGGGGCATATCTTAAGAGATCCAGGTAGGTATTGGTCTATCAATAATAGAGGGTAATATTGAGTGAGGGAATTGTTGGAAGAGGCAAAGGTTAGAATATTTAAAGCAAATTACAAAAGATATAGGTGTTGCAGGTATGTAGTTATAAAATGACTTGTACAAGATAGAACAGCTTGGAGAACTGCATCAAACCAGTTTAGAGACTGAAAAAAATAACTAACCTTAGATACTAAAATAAAATATGGCTTCTTTTTACCAATCACAGATATGGGTAATGTCTTATAGCCTATGTTGCTAAGCTTGCCAACAGTGAAAGAATTTTTGAAATCGTTTGGGTAGTTTCTTAGATTACCTAGTACAAACATATGTTATTCCTTTACTAGAAATAACTAGAAATAACAAAACAAAATTTACAAAATATCTTTACAAGAAATTGCTTACACTTAAGTGCATGTTTTAGTAATCAGATGTATTGTGGTGTACAATATTTATGAATTTTTATGTCGTTCTTACTTATATAGATAGTGAATCACGAGATTGCCTTTTGCGTATGGATGGTCTGTGAGGAAGGGAAGCGAAATCTGACAGTGCTGCCAACCTCAACAGTGAAACACTATATTTCACTACCGTGCAATTGCACGGTTAATTAACCACGTGTTACCTTTCAATAAATATATTTCGTTGTGACTGACACTTTTTCCACTTAAACCCCATTTCCTTTAAAAAATTTTGTAACGCATAAAGTAACCAACTAAAATTTAACCTTTCTTTCATACCGGTAATAACGTTCCACATGTCGGTATCACTTTCTTATTGATATAACCATTTCCTTTTTTTACCAGGTGTCAACAAAACAAAACTGTTAAAAGAATTATGTTCTTCACTGTCTTTAACTTCTTTCTTTATATTTTGAATTGTGGAAAGAGAAACATGACAGTAGTTATCCGCTCGCTCACAGCTTTTGTTAAGAGACACGGAAAGGTATTTTTATTCAGGTTCAATTTCACACCATTTTATTATATTGCATATTAGATTTCATTCATGTGAGCAGTTCGACCGCGTTTTCGAGAAATCGTCATTTCCGTTTACGGTGACAAACAGTTATATTCGTATAGTTAACCTACAATAGGTTCTGTGATCTACTGTACAGTATTCAGATGAACTAATGTCCCCTAGCCATGGGAGTGAGAGAATGCATAACGCTCTCACTCACACAAGCCATACGCGCCGTTTTAATAACATTATCTTTAATTTTACTCATTGTTGTGAGCAAGCGTTTATGCATCCAGTTAACTAACAAGCAAGATAATGACTGTAGTATGTTTTCAGATTTGGATTATAATGGTAAAGACCTTTGAGTGCATGCGTAGTTATGCCACATATCTCCCTCTCACTCGCTCGGCTATGGGACATTAGTTTGTCTGATACTTATATGTCCTCTAAGTATAGTTTACATTGTTGTGGTGGCGAACTGAAACCAAAGCAGTCACGCATGTGCACTGACACTTTTCTCCGTTTGCCCCTAATTAAAAGCAAAGGCAAACATGTGACTTGAGTATAGTACGTTTGTTTTAGGAAGAAGCTTGTAAGGGGAGGGCGAGTAGGTAGAGTAGGGATAGTTTCAAAGGGGCAAGTGTTGTCTCCTTCTCACTTAATGATCATTCCCTCTCTTTATAACCGTATACTATGTTACAACTACGAGGTGCTTCCCCCACCACTAAACAGAACAGCTCAGCGGCACACAGCGTTGGAGGGAAAGCTTCTAGCTAGAACAAATGACCTGTAACTATAGCTATAAATACTTTTCTGTTTGTTTGTAGGCACTATGAGATAGTACGGGATGTACGACCAAATAAAGGTACAATACTCAAATCATCCGTAGATTATATAAAAGCTCTCAAACTGGAAGCTCAAAAACTTAAACAATTTGAAGCCAAACAAAAGCAACTTGAAATCCAAAATAAGCGCTTGTTACTTAGAGTTCAGGTAAGAATGATGTTCTTTAAAGCTTAATGTATTTCATAGAATTTTAGTATTATCAGAAATGAACTGGTATTTGGTAATTTTAACTCCTGATGGAAAAAGAGTGCAAGTATAAGTTTAACTTTTGTATTTATCTGTGGCATCATAGCTCCAAACGGATGAACCAATTTTGATGTAGTTTTTTTTTGTTTGAAGGTGACTTGACCAAGAGTGTTCTTAGCTGTAATTTAATTTTTTTTAAATTGGTATGAAACACTCACACAACTCTCTCTTGCCAATGCAAATAATGAACAGTATAACCTGACGTTAGTAATAAAACATTAGAAATAAACAGAAAACTAACCTCAAAAAATACAATCTCATTTTAATCATGAGTGAATGATGCAAAGTGAAAACTAACCTTAGAATCACTCTTGCACACTAAACTAGGCTCTGTAGAAAAAATGCTTGGAGTAAAAGTTGTAGATCTTTTAATTTCCTATAAGTTTTATTATGTAGACTTTTGTCATAAAACGCTTATTACGGCCATTATCTTAAAAAACTTTTCTTTTTTTCTATGAGAGCACAGCCTCCCCAAGAATTTCAGCAAACATGGTGCCTACCCTATCTTGTAGAACGTGAAAATATGGTAAAAGAGGCGATTTCTAGAAAAATCGTAGGAGCCGTTTTTGAGAATATTGCAAAAACGTTAAAAATTGCAGATATAAACTACTACTTCTGGTTGACCGATTTTGATGAAAATGTTTGTGTTGGGTCCTCTAGTAGTACCTAACTTAAGTTTTAAGTTTTAATTTTGTATGATGTTCCGTTTTTGAGATATTTGTTCACACTCACACCCACACACACAGATCAATTTGCTAAAAACATGTTTTTTGGGTTCAGGGAGTCTGATATCCGGTGAAAACTCAATTTTGAAAAATTGACATGAAAACAATTGTATCCTTCCTATATATTCATCATACATGCAAGAGAAAGTAATGATTAAGAAACGCATAGATCTGTATATTTAAAAAGCATGAAATAAAACTTAAATTTAAAAAGCCCCGACACAAAAATTCAAAAAGTTTTAAAAACCTTATTTTTGGGTCTTTAAGTTTAACGTGTGTGTCTGTTTGTCTGTCTGCGGCACCACAGCTCCCGAACAGATGAACCAATTTTTCATTTTAATTTGTTTGAAAGTTGACTTGATAAAGAGAATTTTTAGCTAATATGCAATTTGAAAAAATCGTTTAGGCCTATTAAAATATTAAAATCTCAAAACTAGTAATATATTAAAGTTTAAAAGGCATGAAATAAAAATTTTTAAAAACCCCCCAACAAAAAACCTGTAAAAAGTAAAAAAGTAATGTGTTTGCCCTTTAGTTTTAATATAAAAGTATATTTTGATCCAAGCATCATCGCGTCAGTGTACTGCTAAGGGTGAAAAAATAGTGGAGCGGCGAGTCTAGAGTTAAGCTGCGACACAAGCTGTGCGTCTGTAAATCTTGTTTACTTTTAAGTGTGAATGCATATTGTGGGGCGTGAAGTGGCGATGTATGCATCTACAAGACTCTTGACTCGTCGCTAGAGAAATGAGCACCGATTTCTTTCCAAGCGTCTCTCCACTACACACGTTGTTGCCTGAGTGAAAACAATACAACTTCAAGGTTATGAGTTAAATATCATATCCTATCGATATACGAGCAAGAACTTGAGAAACTTTTCCTAGTTTTAAAATAACTGTTCTCTGATTATTTTTTGCTTTCCTCATTGCAGTAGGCCTAGTTTTTTTTGTTTTTGTGCTCATTAATTGAATTAATTCTCATAAGTAAAAATATCCACATGTATTCCCTAAAATTATTGTAAAGTAGTTTTAGTTATTGAAAAAATAAGTTTTTTTCTCTATTAATACAAATGTACATAATCTAAGGTAATTTTTAAAAATTTTATTGTTATTAAAATTATTATTATTTTTTTTTATATAAATTTAATGGTATTTATCATTTATTTTTAATGCTTTTAACAAAAATGTTTAATGTATTTCTTGTACCCTTTTTAGATTTTGTAATAGTATTTTTTATAGTAGTTATTAGTACAGTAAAATCTCTCTATAGCGGAATTGAAGGGACCATGAGGTACCGCCGCTATAAAGAGAGTTCCGTTATAGAGAGAGCGAGTAATTAATGGTGGGGGGGGGAGTTGGAGTACTAATTTTGCTGTACAAAATAACTTATATGCGTTTGTAAATGGTGCATGGAATAAGTTTTTGAAAAACTACTGAATAGATAACTTTATGACGAATGTTTAATACAGTAAATTACTTCAATACAGTGAGATATTTAAATTAATTACATAAAGTGTAGGTTATTAACTTAACAAGAAATTTGGATACAAACTGGTTTTATTAGATGTTGTGTTACTAATATTTAACAATAGAATTTCACTTTTCGTATTGAAATTTTTTCAATAATCATTTATACAGTACATACCGTAATAGATAGCCTAAAATTAATTAGCACTGAAACTCGTTTTTCACTGAACAGTAATAAATATAGGATACATACAATTAAAATATCCTAAAACATAGGCTACGCAAACACAAAAAAATACACAGTACAGTATATATTTTTTCGTTATTAAGGAAACAATGATTGTGAAGTACATTTAATTTCGTAAAATAAGTTGTAAATTTTGTTTCGTTTTCAAATCATAAAACATCTCTTTAATCTCATTTTTAATGTTTAAAACTTGTAAATTTTCATTTACATATTGGCAATGACAGTACGTGGAAACAACAATAATAGCGTCTAGTGCCTTTTTACTTGAAGGGGCACCATTTCTGTTTCCATTTCATCGTCATCTTCACTTTCTTCCTCGTTGTTTTGGCCTAAGACATTTTCGATTACTGCAAAGTGAAGTAGCTAAGTGATGAAGTGACTAATTCATTGTCTGCCCCTACATAGGCGTCTAAATCCATATCCTGAAGATATTGTTTAGCCGCTATAGAGAGATTTTTGTGCCGCTATAACGAGAGCTAAATACATTACCGTAGTATACGAAATGGTCGGGGTCGGCAAATAATGCCGCTAAAGAGAGATTTCCGCTATAGAGAGTTCCGCAATAGAGAGATTTTACTGTATTTATAAATTTGTCAAAATAATTTTTTTGTTTTATATTATAAAAAAGTTTTAATAATATACTCCTATATTTTAAATAAAACAAATAAATAAATAAAAATAAAATAAAATTTTTCTTCCGGTTCTATTGGCTGTTTGATAAAGTTGGTGTACTTGATTTATTCGTGGAATTGTAAGATTTAAAATGTATTGAAATGTACTGTTATTCATCCGTAAGTAGCCAAAAAAGCGATCAGGAAACTGCTTAAGTTCTTGGAATAAGTGGTGATATTCACTTAGGTTAGAGCGTTGCTTATTTATAGAATGAACTGCTTCTATTCTAATTCCTGTAAGTAAGAGTTTAAGAGCAGAATTTTCAAACAAAATTTCATCCTCACTATCAGAGCACATCTTGACGACTGAAAACTTACTTTTAACCTCCTAGAATGCTAAAATTTTTGCTAGCGTTGCTTCTTCACTATGTTTTAAAAATGCGCTTCTAGCATCGATGATCATTTTTCTTACAGCTTGAATCGCTGCTTAACTCTAGCATCGCCACTTCACTATGTTTTCAACCTAAATAATACAACTAAGTTCTTTTCTGTTACTTAGCGATCTCGCGACGCGACAACACTTGGATCAAAATATTACTACTTATGTTAAACCTAACTTAAGTCGGCCGCATTGGCGTAGTTGGTAACGTGTTCACCTCTCATCATGCGGTCTTGGGTTTGAATCCCATTCAAGCACGGCATATTTTCATATGTTACAAAAAATAATTTCATCCTCTACCGCCTGTATTAGCAGTAATTGCAGAACAGTCGGACGTTAAACAAAAAAAAAAAATTATGTTGAACCTAAAGGGCCAATACATATTATTTTTTAAAGGTTTTTTTGTCGGGGTTTTTTAAATTATACTAAATGATATTTTGAGACTGACAAATATATTTTTTTTACAGCAACTAGAAAATATGGCGAAGACACATGGATTTCCTGTCACTGAATTCACATGGCATCCTATGTCACCATCCTTTCTCATGAACAATTACAGTAAAAGTAACCCTCCAATGTCATCTGTCATAGCCAAGGTAAGAAAATTATTCCATTGTCGTAATATATTTAGTAAGCTTTCCTTAGACATGCTCTTTAAGATTCTTGTATTGAAATAAAAAATTCTAAAGAAATATCTGTTGGTTCATGTAAGTCTGATGGGCGTTTTAAATAAATTACCCCCCACTACTTCAGATTACGTATTAGTTTCTCACAAATTTTCTTTATTATGTAGAATCTAGCTTCGTATTTTTAGCATCGAACAGAGGTCCTGGTTTACTGTGCATCTTTCAGTGAAGGTCCAAAAACGAGCAACAGGGTATACCTAGTTTTGAGATTACCAAGTTTTCTATCATTGCTGTAATATTTTCTTTTATATTCTTCAATTGGTTTTCTGAATTTATTTCTATCTTCTATTACATCTTTAGGTACTTTTAGTGTCATTTGGTCTTTTTGAAACACGAACACGACCTTCTCTTGTTAATGTAAAGTATGAAAATTATAATTTATATTAAATAATTAGTAAACAATGTAAAATGAAAAACGTTACCTAATTTTAGCAGCGGCGGCTATTCAGGTGAAGTAGGTGGAGAAACTCTTCGGCTGTTTTCTGGGGAGTATGGAAATTTGTTACTCTCACTAAATAATTATAATTTCTGTTATAATTAGTTTTTGTTTTACAATAAATGAAGAAGTTTAGTGTAAAAAAGTATATAAAATTCTTGTATCTGATTAGAGTACTTTCAAGTCTTTTAAATAGCCCTTGTAATGGGCTATTTAAAAAGTGATGAGTAAGACTGGTAGCCGCTGCCTCTCTTCCAGCGCGAGCGGGTTGCCATGACAACGGATAGTCAGCAGCAAATATGCACTCTCAGCTCCCCCCCTCGAATAGTGAAGAAATTGTGGTGAGTCGACCAGCCTACTGCACCTGCTTGTTCTATATAGGTCTACGTTAGTTGTTTTGTATTTGTGGTGTCACACACTTTTTTTACTCTCAGGAGTTTTGCGGATACTTATTAAAATGTTTTTCTCGGTTTTTTGCAACTCTTACCTATTTTTGAAGGCACAAGCCGCCAATGGTTTAGGAGGCCTGAATATGTGTATTTCCAGTGAAAAATTGACATAGAAACCATAATTTTTTCCTCTTTGAATTTATATAGGGCAAGAGAAAGTAAAAAGTCTGGTGTGAAACACTCAAACGACTTTCTCTAGCTTATGTAGTGTCGCCGACTGGGGCCGACGACACGTGGTAAAACCTTGTTTGAAAAATTGGTGGCCCTGAAAAGGGCCGTTGTTGGCGGTCGGAAGCGGCGAGCCAGCATGATGGAAACAGAGCCTGAAGAGTGACGGCTTAGCCTTCCCTCAGCGGCAGGTGGGTCCCCACTGCAGCGTGGCAGTGGTGGCCCCCAGAGCCCTGCAGTGTTGGGTCGGCATAGGCCGTCTGCCGATAGCATGGCCGAGGCGGTTCTCTCTGGTCTGGTGAAGGCTGACCGGTGCGGGAATGTAACGTCCGCCACTGGTAGCGTAGACCAGGGATGGTGCGTCTGGTCTCGGCTGGGCTCTTCTTCTTCTTCAGTCAAGAGCTCTTCTTTCTTGTTCTTTTTCGGTTGAGAGTTGAGTGAGGAATGTCTCTCGTAGGCCAGGGCCATCGCTTAAATCCCCCTCAGGCGAGTCCACTTCATAGTGGAGGGGAGGCGCTGTAGGCTCCGCGCGGCAGGCAGATAGTGGGACTGTCTGCAGGCACTAATGTTGGTAGGGGAGTCGGCGACAGTAGATATTGAACAATATAACTTATGTTTAATTATGAGTAAATGAGCCAAATGAAAATCAACCTCTGTAGAACTTAAAAATGTAGAAAATCAGTAATTGCTCCTAAACTAAGCGTTGTTCAAAACAATGTTTGAAATAAAGTTGTAGTTTTTTAAATGGTGTATAATTTTGATTATATACAATTTTGTTCTAAAGCTACAACCTTTAAAAAAATCATTTTTTTGCCATGAGAGCACAGCTCTACCCCCAAGATTTTCAGCAGACATGGCGCTTACCCTATCTTGTAGAGCATAAAAGATGTAGTATATGAGGTTATTTAAAATAAAAATTGTAGGAGCTGTTTTTGAGAAAATTGCAAAAACATGAAAAATTGCACAAATGAACTACTACTTCCAATTGACCGATTTTGACAAAAATGTTCATGTTGGGCCCCCTACCTAACTTAAGTTACAAGTTTCAACTTTGTACATTATTCTGTTCTTGAGATATTTTGTTCACACACTAACCAAAAAACATGTTTTATGGGTTCATGAGGCCTAAAACCGTGTATATCTGGTGAAAACTCTTATTTTGAAACATCAACATGAAAAAATACTTCCCTTCCTTATATAGTGTATTCATATAGTGCAAGAGAAAGAAAAAATTATCAAGACATCTAGTTGTATTTACTATTTAATTGATATGGCTGTCCTGATCAAGGTTTTTGCTCAGTTTCCCCTCGAACTATCAAAGTGAATTTCTGATCAACCACTATTTTGCGTTCTGTGCAGTAGCATAACCTTCAAAATCCGTACCTTAAATTTTGAAGTCAGTTTTTTCTTTCGTATAGGGCTAATTTTAAACTGTTGAGGTGGCTTTAGATGTTTCTGGAAGCTTTTTTGCAGCCCACATTCTCGCATTCATTCATTGTTGGCTATTCTCCTTTCTTTTGTCCACCTAGTGTTTGCTCTTCATGGAAGCCTTTAAAGTTCATAATTAATTCTCTGAATTCAGTTTGATTTGGTTTGTTTTCTTGATGTCCTTTCTGACTTCTTTTACCATTTATCTGACATCGTAGGTCTTTTTGTGTAGTTTTTTTGTGCTCATTTAGTAGTTGTTTATTATTTAGTAGTTTTGTCAACTGTTTGTCTTCTATGCTATATAGGTGTCCATAAAATTAAAAATTCACAATCATGTCGTTCGATATCGCCACTATTTCATTTTGAATCGCTAGCTTCAGATCTTTAAATGTTCAAGGCTTTACCACATACACTTTCGATTTCAAATACCTCCAAAGAAAAAAATCACATACCGAAATATCTGGAGAGTGAGCAGGCCATGAAATGTTACCATTTCTTGAAATCACGTGTTCTGGAAACATTTGTCGTAATACATTCATTGACACTGGCAGTGTGAGCAGTAGTCCCGTCTTGTTGGAACCAAACATTTGCAGTGTCAACTTCACGACTTTGTAACTCTGGTGCAAGGGAATTATTTAGCATTTCGACATAACAACTTGAAGTGATCAAAACTGCTCGACTGTTCTCTTCGTAAAAATATGGACCTATCACTCCGAATTTAGCCACTGCGCACCAAACTGTCACCCGTTCACAATGAAGTGGTTTTTCGTGTAGGCTACGAGGATTTTCTGCCACTCATTACCAGAAATTTTGTTTATTTACACAACCAGACAGGTGAAAATGGGCCTCATCTGACATTATGATTATTAAATTGTTAGTTAACATGTTCAGAATTGATTGTGCACATTCTCTTCGGTTTTGGAAATCATGTTGGCATAGTTTTTGAACAGTTACGATTTTATTTAGATGAAAATGAAGATCCAAACGCAAAATTCTTCGAACACTCCGATCTGTTATTCGTAGCACAGCTGCATGATGTGCAGCAGGGCGACGTGGACTTCTGGCTACTGAAAATCTCAAAGCATCTGTGTTTTTGGGAGTACGAATGCTACATGGACAGCCTGTAGGTTTCTGTTTTAAAGATGAAGCCATTTCTTTAAAATTTTTAACCCAACGCATTATTGCATTGCGACTGGGAACAGTACCGTGTGACTTTCTCCAAAATTTGTACGGAACAAACGCTGGATTTTGACTACCGAGTAACCGTTACTAAAGTAAGTCTCTATGACGAAAGCATGATGTTGTGCGTTCCACGACTCCATTGCAACTGTAATGGCATTGAGCCGGGGAATGAAAGTCATTGACCCGGTTCTCCCCACTCGCATTGTCGCAATGTAAAGTCGGATCAAAATATATCACTTTTTCTGCTGGTCCCTGTATTATTTCACATGACGATAAAAGTTTTTTTTATTTATTTATTTATAATGTATTAACCAGGAGCAGGAAAGTTTTAATGGATTATGGATTATTGGATGTTGTTTAGAATATTTCATAGTTTAATTTTGTTTTTAGATGCCTGACGTGCTGGCGGAAGCATCAACGTTAGGCTCGGTTGATGACTTAATGGACGATGATTGCCAGGACGTAGTGAATGGTGATCCAATGTTATCTTCGCCTCCATCACCGTCAGAAATGGATATGATAGTCCAGTGATAGATAATTAGATAAATTAGATGACCAACAATAGTCAAGATAATTGATCGGTTGATCAATAATAAATACACGTAACACTTGTTTTTTTTTTTGTTTAGTATCGTATTATATTTTAGTTTATTTGTTATTATCTCTTTTAATTTGTTATGATTAATCTGCCAGTCGTTCTTAATCGCCAGGTCTTTTCATAAACTTTTCCTGTGGTTAACCAAAAAAAAAAACTAAAGTTATTAACACTTCAACCACTGTCTTTATAAGACACCCAATTAAAAACTTAATTAGTTTGTAGTTTTAATGTAAAATTGATCTTAGAATTGAATTGTGTTTGTTTGTTTGCTTTTGTTTCTCAAATTCGGGTGTCGCTTAGAACAAATAATGAAATTATTTCATCTTTAATTATTGTGTGGTTACCATTGTAATTTGCTTTCTACAAGATCTTAAACGTCTTTCCTGATGATATGTTAATTGAGAAATTTAATATTTTGAATTATTTTTTTATTTTTACACATCTATAATATTATATAAATGCAAACAATCTCAAAGATTTATTATGTAAATCTTCATGTTTGTTCCTTTTTATTTTTTGAATCAACAATATTCTGTTTGTTTTATACTATTGGCAGCAAGTTAAACTCGCTGGATAAATATTTAAAGTTAACTAAAAACTGATTTTTATCATCTTTTACTCTTCATATTTTTAATTAGTCTTACTTTTCCATAAATCGATGTGGATAAGATATCTTAACAATGACTCAATTATATTTAAGCAAAATCATGCGGCGGTAACAGTACAGTAACAAAGAGGACATTGTTCAGTAATCCATTATTAATTAAGTACAGTATTCTTTTAAGGCTTTGGTTGAAAATTTAAATTATTTAAGTAATCTAGAGGCAAAATTTATCCAATCTTTTTTTGTATGAACAACAAGAATATTTGTTTATGAATCCTAAGTGTTGTAGTTTCATATAAAAAATATTACATTAATGTTTTTCAATGTATGATTTAGGGTTTTCTTTCAGTTTTATTAATGCTCAATCCTAAGCTCAAGAAATACTTTGGTTCATATCTGGATTATGAAACTTAATGTACCAAATATTCTTTTATGTTTTCAAATTAAATTCAGACCAGTTTTTCCTACTTTGGAGTAAATGTTTCTGCAGTATTTTTTATAAATTTTGTTGTGAAATTAGAATAAATGCTATTCGTGTAATTTATATTTGTTTATTTCAATTCATAGAAGTTTTTTATGTGTATTCTGGAATAGTAATACTTATGATTTTTATAAAGCTTTTGTTAGATATATTTTATGTGTAATTTAATTTAAATAGTGACTACAATATTAAGATTTACTTCTAATTAAAGTTTATGAAAGTTAAAAGCATGCTAATCTTTTTTGACAAAAAAACTGTTCCAGTATTTACCTGGAAAGACCAAATGAAACTATAAAAAAGTGGGGAAAACAATACGACGCAATTAAAAATGTATTAATATTTGCTTAAAATATTGTCTTTGATTTTCTAAATTTTTCTCCTTAGAAAAACATAAATACTGTGTTGTAATTTTAATATTTATTTTAAAAATATAAAATTAAAATTAAGCTGTTGGAAGAATGTCTTTCAATATATTTTTAACTAAATGGTTGCGTATTAACTTTTTTATACACAAAGAAAATAATATCAACTTTTCATTATATACTTGTTAATATTAAGTAATTCTAAATTTAAAACTAATCTCCTGGAAAGGAGTACCAGAATACTCTTTTATTTTAACCATTCACCAAAGCATGTGGGAATTTTTTAATTGATTTAACTACCCAAAATAAAAACTATTGTCACTATTAAATTTCTAATACAAATCTGATGAAATGGTGAAAACACTAATTTATTGTCCCCAATTTTTTTTCAAATTACTCATTCTACATTTCAATAATTTTTCATGTTTAGTTTTCACAGAAATCATATTACTCTACAGGAAACCACTGGATTTGATACTTGTATATTTTGAATTTCAGTAGGAAAAGTATCAAAAGCTGTTTTCTATAATTTGTTGATTTTTTAAATTTTATTTTTATTTGTAAAAGGCATTATTACCGTATATACTTGTTTACGATGCGCCCTCACGTAAGACACGCACCCCAAAAACGGGAGTAAGTTTTTAAGAAATAATAAAATCTATATTTAAAAGTCATATTTGAAGCACCACTCAATTACTTAACGAAATTTAATTACTGAATTATGAATATAATTTCTTTTGCCTTTAAAGTTGCCATCTCCATTGATATTACCAACCCTTCTGGACGACGGTCGTCAATGTAGGACAATAGTTGTTCTTCTATTTATGGAAATTTTAGTTTTCCTCCGTGAAATGCTCATCTGTAGTTATTGGAATTTTGAAGCTTCTCATTTTTCGTTCTCCAATTTCTTCTGCTTCAAGAAAAATTTTTAATTTTTCACCAGCAGTAAATGAACGCAAACACTTTACAGATCTTATTTTCATTTAATAAACTGTCTTAACTAAATACGCGCCTGATCTTGACTGGGCTGTAATCTGAAATGTATGAGTTGTACTTAAACGATCTGTTTACTGTCCATACGAAAATCCCCAAAGAAGACGAACTGAATACATTTTTGTTATGAAGCCTTACACCGAATGTGACTCACCACTACTTGTTGTTTATCAAAGTGCCATAATCGTTGTTAAATCCAAACAAATTTCATTTGTTTAAACAAACATTACTTATACCGAAAATGCCATGAACAAATTAGCTTACCACCAGACAGTATTTGGCGATTTAGATTATTGTACAATCCAACCAAATACTGGTATTGTATCTACCAGAAAACCCTGCATATGACACGCAACTACAAATTTTGTGTTAGATTGTTAAAAAAAAGGTGCGTGTCGTAAATGAGCAAATACGGTAGTATTTTTGTGTAAGTATCTAAAATATAACCTACAATTGCATAAAAATGTATTTATTGATTCTGAGGATTGAAAGCATTACAAAACTGGATGATTATTTTATTAGAAAATATATAAAATTAAAATGGATTACTGTATTTTCCTCATTTAGAATGAACTCTTTTAAGTTTTATAATCAGTATCGAACATGAATGATTTTATAGCCATTAGAATAGTATTGAATTATTTTGTTTTATCGAATAGGATTCTGCATTCGGTATTCGAGCAGGTATTCTGTGTGTATACCATGTGCCTTATACGAGTATATTATATTTCTATATTTTAGTATTCATTTTAAACAATATTTGTTTAAATTTATGAAATAATACTGTGATCGGGTAGTATTACACAAATCTTAAAACAACCGTTAAGTTTTATTAAACCTCCTGTTTTAAAATTTAACAAATTTTATTTTTATTTTGTGAATGTGATATTCTGCAGATACAACAGGCCTATGATAATCTACAATATTTTTAATTTTGTTAAGTATTTTAATTGATTATTTAAATCAAAATCCGTTGAATGTTTTTTTTTTGTTTTTGTTAATTTTGTTTTATTCTCCACTTGTTTTTGGGCTCATTGTAAAAAATAAATAATTATGTAAAAATGTAAAAATTAGGTTTAAATTAGTATTAAAGAGAACGGTCAAACCAGAAGGCCATTTGTGCCCATATGTTAATGTGATAGTGTAAATGTTGTCTGAAAACGTTTCGTCCAATTTTAGAAAAGCTTCGGCTGACATTGACTTTTATGTATGTATGTGTGTGTGTGTATTGTGTGTATGCGTGTTTCCGTGCCTTGTACATTATTTGTAAATATTATGCACAAATTTGAAAACTGTTGTATAAAATAAACTGGTTCAAATTTTTGTTAAAGATAATTTATGTCGTATTCAGAGAAAAACCACCCGATCCATTAAAGCCAAGTAGTGAAAAATGTTTAGTAACTTTTTAAAGGAAATACTCCCTAACAAAAAAATGTTATTTTAACAACAGAAATTTGTTATTTAAAATATTTAAAAATGTGGGCCAATGAATTCAGTATTATAATGTTATTTCTAAGTTACATGCTCTTTTCAATGGATATTTTTATCTTTTTAAAGTATTTGAAATGATTTAATATAAAACGGCCTACAAGTTCAAGAGGATTCATTTTTAAAATCAGTTAGTAGTATTATTATTATTATTATTAATATTTAATAATGTTTTGATGATCATCACTTATCATACGTTAAGTTTTTGGTGAGATTCATTGCGATACTTTGTCGCATTGCTTCACCCAGTTTTAGTTATAATTTTAGATTTTTAAATATAGTATTACCTCATACTGTTACCAGGTTACAATAATAAAATATGTAGTTATGATATCGTGGTTTTTGGGTTTTTATTTCTCCTTTTTATTTTCCTTGCTTATCCGAGGTCTCTGTTAACTGACGCAAAATATCAGTACAATAGGTGCGCCTTATAATGGACTTAATGGGGGAGGCCACAGTCCGTTGTCGAGGAAATCCATTATATAAAAATACAGCCAGGTAAAGCAGAAATTTGTTTTGTAGCTAATTTTTACTTTCTCTTGCCTATATGAATATATAGGAAGGAAAGTATTGTTTTCATGTCGATTTTTCGAAATCGAGTTTTCACCGGATCTATACGTTTTCAGACCCCCTGAACCCAAAAAACATGTTTTTAGCGATTGGTCTGTGTGTGTGTGTGTGTGTGTGTGTGTGTCTGTGTGTGAACAGAATATCTCAAGAACGGAACATCGTACGAACTTGAAACTTGAAACTTAAGTTACATACCACTACCGGACGCGACACGAACATTTTCATCAAAATCGGTCAACCGGAAGTAGTAGTTTATTCGTATAATTTTTCAGTTTTTTGCGATTTTCTCAAAAACTGGTCCTACGATTTTTTGTAAAATCGCCTATTTTACTCAATTTTTTATTCTCTACAAGATAGGGTAGGCGCCATGTTTGCTGAAATTCTCGGTGAGGCTGTTTTCACGTAAAAACGTTGTTTTTTTAAGATTACGGCTTTAATATAAATTTTAGCGCAAAAACTTATATAACAAAAGTTGTAGAGAATTTAAAAACCTACAACTTCTGTTTCAAACATTTTTTTGTATAACGCTTAGTTTAGCGGTAATTTGCTATTTTCTGTTTTTTTTCTCACGAAAACGTGAGAAAAATCGAATTTTTTAACATTTCGGTCTTAGTATGCATTTTACGACAAAAGTGTATATAATTAAATTTATAGAAAATTAAAAGATCTACAACTTTTGTTTAGAGCATTTTTCTCTACAGAGCCTAGTTTAGCGTGAAAGCGTGATTTTCCGTATTTTTAAGCCAAACTGAGTTCGATTGTCATTTTGCGTCATTCACTCATGATTAAAATAAGGTTATGTTTTTGAGGTTAGTTTTTGTTCATTTCTAATGTTTTAATACTAATGTTAGGTTTATTGTTAATTATTTGCATTGGCAAGAGAAAGTTGTGTGAGTGTTTCACACCAGATTTTTAATATAGTTAAAATCTTAGCTGGTTTAAATGTTTTGTAACTAATATAAAATAATCTGGTGTGAAATACTCACACAACTTTCACTTGCCAATGCAAATAATTAACAATAAACCTAGCATTAGTAGGTAATAAAACATTAGAAATAAATAAAAAACTAACCTCAATAAACATAACCTAATTTTAATCATATATGAAAAAAGCAAATTGAAAATCAACCTCAGATTGGCTTAAAAATACGGAAAATCACTCTTTCTCGCTAAACTAGGCTCTGTAGAGAAAAATTCTATAAATAAAAGTTGTAGATCTTTTAATTTCCTATAAAGTTAATTATACTTTTTTGTCATAAAATGCATAACAAGGCTGAAATCTTTAAAAAATCGATTTTTTACACGATTTCGTGAAAAAAAAATTAGAAAATTGCTAATTACCGCTAAACTAAGGGTTATACAAAAAAATGTTTGAAATAAAAGTTGGAGGATTTTAAATTTTCTACAACTTTTTGTTTATACATTTTTGCGCTAAAATGCATATTAAAGCCGCAATCTTAAAAAAACAATTTTTTTACGTGAAAACAGCCTCACCAAGAATTTCAGCAAATGTGGCACCTACCCTATCTTGTAGAGCGTAAAAAATTTAGTAAACCAGGCGATTTTTAAAAAAATCGTAGGACCAGTTTTGAGAAAATCGCAAAAAAGGGAAAAATGACACGAATAAACTACTACTTCCGGTTGACCAATTTTGATGAAAATGTTCGTGTCGCGTCCGGTAGTGGTATCTAACTTAAGTTTCAAGTTCATACAATGTTCCATTGTTGAGATATTCTGTTCACACACACACACACACACACACACACACACACACACACACAACCAATCGCTAAAATCATGTTTTTTGGGTTCAGGGGGCTGAAAACGTGTAGATCAGGTGAAAACTCGATTTCGAGAAATCTACATGAAAACAATATTTTCCTTCCTATATATCCATATAGGCAAGAGAAAGTATTAATCATTAAATAAATACATTAAAATTTTACGTACCATGGTTACAGTCAGTGGCAGTAATTAAAAAAACTCGTCTGAACAACGGTAATTAGATGTCAAAAATGGGTGAAATAATCAAACATGTATAGATTAAGAAAAGGTAATACAATTCTATAATCATATTTATTACACTAATAATGGTGTTTTTATTTCATACTTACACATTAAGCTACATTCACAATTTTACACACTTTACGTTATTCTTTCATCTGAGTTTTTTTACAGTTGAAATTAAAATGGAAAATACAGTAACTACAAAAAGGGGAAAATTGTTTATTTTTAATTGTGTGCCAAACTGATGTTGCTTTGTAATCATTGTATCAATGGCATCACATATGCTAAAAAGTTTGGGTTTCTGTTCAAAATTATTGTTTTATTAAAAATATGTTTTGTTGTTGTGGATATGTTTTTTAATTTGAAGTAGTTACAGCAATGATCAGAATATTGCTAAAGATTGAATAGCTGAATATAATGAATTGTAAAATATTTATAATGTTAAGGCTCCAACTATGTGTTCCTTTCAAAAACCATTCTTTCTATGTGTTATAGTGCCAGCCATGAAAAAAGTCTATTGTGTTTAAAAAGCTCTAGTTCAAAAATGACCGAACAGAAAAATTTTAACGCTACATCAATACATGTACTTCCCTGTGACTATTCATTTAACTTAGATTTTTTTATTTAAAAATTTATCAGAGATAGAGCAATTTATACCTAAGAAGCACCCAGTTTTTAGTCATTTTTCCGTTAATGTGCGTTTTAACGTCTGTTACTTCATCCAGGCTTTACATAAAAAATTGGCATTTAAGTATCTTAAAGATTACAGTTTTCTCTTATATGGATATTTTAAAAGTAAAATTAGAAGTTTTGTTTTTTTGGCTTGTTTGGTCTCAATGGACCACATTAGCCAGTTTAGTAGCCTTTAGCTTGCGATGGTACTCCTTTTAAGCATTCAGAACGCTTTTGGCGAATTTCCTCTAATTAAACTCGTACTGGTCTTTTAGGTGCAATTGTAGTAAGTCGAATGGTGTGGTCTTTGATTATCTGTTCGTATTTGGGTGATTTTTCAACTAAGTCCTGTTCAGTTAATTTCAGCTCTTGCATGTACTTCTTTGTGCCAAGTATATTGGATCTGGGATTTGTATTTCAACACGTGTTTGACTATTTTGTAGAGAAGTTTCAAAGTTGGACACCTATTTCTTTCTCATTGCTACTGTTATGGGCTCTATATCTTTGTAAACTTGGTCGTTCGGTAGTAATCTGTTTCGATTGTCAACTTTGTGTTTTTTACCAAAGCATGTTCTGAGAATCCTGCGTTCTACTTTTCTGCACGACTCCTTGACGGTTTGACCATCGATCCATGCTATTGTTTCACTACCATCCATATTGACTGTCGAGGGTTGTCAACCACTGGGTGAGACCTGAAGATCTTGAGTAACAAGTACGGATGTGATCCGTAGAGGCCATTAAGTGAGAGATGAATTGGGTGAATGAGGGGTTGTGTTTCCATTTAGTTTACCTGTAGATCGTCTACATCTACAGGCTATCCAACCAAACCACGTGGAGGCGCACAGCTTTATGGTGTTTTGAAAGTTTTTAATTTTCAAAAGATGTGAATTTTAGACTGAATCCTTAAAGTTTCTGGAACGAATTTCGTCCGATGTTTCGTTTAAATATAGCAGTGATTTTTTTTTAAAAAAGGGCCCTTTTAGCTCCACGTAAATATAGGGAAATGATTTTTGGACTGTACTATGTATTTTTTACGAATGTTATGCCAAGCATAACTTTTTCTAAATGTAGTGACAAATAAAACGGAATCAGAAATAAGAACGATCAAGAAATTTTGATTAGATAACAAACCTTGGTTGCCACTGTCATGTGCGGTGGGAATACAATCTGTTCTGTAACTACATCATTCTCCGGCCCCGTGGCACAATACTGGTTTATTTTTTTTTTGTAATAAATTGTTTTCTATTTGAATTTCTTAAAACATGAGTGAATGACACAAACAAATTGGTCTGTGTTCGCACACACACCAATCGTTAAAAACATGTTTTTTGTATATCAGTTACAGTAAGTGCTTTTAAGTAACCAAATAAAGTTTATTAGATCATATTTAATCCTAATTATAAATGTACTTGAATGTTACAAATAATTTTATACTACTTACTAAAAAACCCTTGTACAGCAATTAATTTTATCAGTGTAAACTTTTATGATCAGCCTAATTACAAACATAATTTTCTAATGGTTCTATGTTATCTAAGGTAACCCTAGTCCCAATTACCTTGTATAAATGAGCTCAAACTATACCATAGAATCTTGATAATCCAACATTTGAGTCAGATAATCCACTAATAGTATGAAAAGAAAACATTTACTTTTAGAAATAATCTTTATAATGTATCCTGCAACCCTATTGTCCCATTTAATCCTATTGTAAAACTGGTGTGAAATACTCACACGACTTTCTCTTGCCAAAACAAATAAAGAACAATATAACCTAACATTAGTAGTAAAACAAACATTAGAAATAAACAAAAAACAACCTCATTTTAATCATGAGTGAATGATGCAAAATGAAAATCAAATTAAATTTCGCTTAATAATATGAAAAAACACTCTTTGGCGCTTAAGTAGGATCTGTAGGGAAAAATCCATATAAAAGTTGTAATCTTTTAATTTTCTAATAATTTGATTATACACACTTTTGTCGTTAAATGTATACTAAGCCCAAAATCTTAAAAAGTCACTTTAAAGATTTTCATAAAACAAACAGAAAATCACTAATTGCCGCTGAACTAAGCGTTATACAAGAAAATGTTAGGAATAAAAGTTGTAGGTTTTTAATTTGTCTACAACTTTTATTATTATACACCTTTGCCCTAAAATGCATATTAAGGCTGTAATGTTAAAAAAATGTAATGTTTCAACTTCGTACGATGATCCGTTCTTGAGATATTTTGTTCACACACACTGACCAATCGCTAAACACATGTTTTTTGGGTTCAGGGGGTCTGAAAACGTGTAGATCCGGTGAAAACTTGATTTCGAAAAATCGACATGAAAACAGTACTTACCTTCCTTTACATTCACATAGATAAGAGAATGTAAAAAATACAGACAAAACAACAGGTTTTTTTTATACTATATAGGAATAAATTACGCACAAATTTTTTAATTCAATAAAAAATTTTACTCAGTCCTCAAAACTGTTTCATTTCCCTTTGGGTTTTTCAATGGGTTTTTCTTTGGCTGCAGCTTTTCCTTTAAATTTTGGTTTTTCTTTCACTTTTCCTTTTCTTTTATATGGGCCTAGATGTCTGCGTACCATTACACCTCTCCACCATGCCTGAAGAAAATTTAAAACTATTTAAACAGAAATCGGATAACAGGCTTACTAGGCCTGTATAAAAATATTTATTACATTTACATAATGTGTAATGTTATATTTTCATACAACTAAGAGTTTCTGTGTCAAATAATTTTATAGTACCTTAAGTTCAAAACCAAACATTTTTATTATTTACCAGGTGTTTTCATAAAATATTTTCTGCATGTTTAATATGAAATATTTTTTTATTAAATAAAAAGCAGAGAAAGTGGATTTACAGATCTGTTTTGTCAAACTGAAAGGATGATTAACATCATGAAAATGTTCGTGTTGGGTCCAGTAGTAGTATCTAACTTAAGTTCTAAGTTTCAACTTGTATGATGTTCCATTCTTGAGATATTTTGTTCAGACACACACAGACCAATCACTAAAAACATGTTTTTTGGGTTCAGGTGGTCTAAAACATGTATATCCAGTGAAAACTCGATTTCAAAAAATCAACTTTTTGTGTTTAACATTTTTAAAAGTATTTTGTGAAAATCGACATGAAAACAATACTTTCCTTCCTATACATTCATGTAACCAGGAGAAAGTAAAAAATGGAAATGTACTGAGGATGAAAATTAAGGATTTCAGAGGTTTTCATGATAATAAAATTGAACACCCGAAAGCTAGATATTTTTTTTGTTATTTTGTGGTATCAGATGATGATACATGATCCCTGTAACTATTTGAATAGTAAACGATATTAAGATAATTCAGTTGTAAATAAAATCTTGCAATTTCATATGAATTAATCAGTTGATTAACAGTGTGATATATTAAGGGCACGTTAACTGCTGTACCTTGTTTGTTTTAGAAACATTTATGCATTTTTAACACAAGAATATGCACTAAAATTAACCCTCCTATTAACATCTCATAAATCAATAACATTCGTATTTGTAGTTTTCTGTAGTTGTTTAGGTCATCAGCCAAAAGACTGGTTTGAACCTCTAAAGCAGTGATTTGCAAAGTTATTTTACCGCCCCTTCTGCCAAAAAGAAAACTTCCCACATTCCTTACACAATTTTATGTGATAATGAAAAAACAAGTATTACATTGAATAACCATGCATTTATTTTTTTTTATTGTTTTTTCTAACATTAAAAGTTGCAATTTAAATTAAACAAGAAAAAGCAAAATTAATCGGTGAGATGGATGACCTTGCATTCTTTTTTACAAGATTCCGTATTCTGGGTTGATTATTAGAACTGCACTATGTAAATCTTAGCACATCAAGTTTGCCCTGATATTTTATCTTTATTGCAACAAGTGCTGAAAACACTTTTTTGCACAAATAGGTACTTGAAAAAGGTAAATACAATCACAGCACTTGCTTTGATATACTGGGGTACACTTTGTAATAAATGCTTAACCTTGAATTATAAATCGCAATGCTATCTCGAGGTCTCGCGCTTGTTGATTTGTCTCCACGCCTTCTTTCGGGGGGGGGGGGACTTTGGGAACCATTACTCTAGAGGCTAAGTAAAATGAGAAGTGAAGTGGTTTACGATTGCCTTCGTCACTGAGTGGAAAAGTATGCTTATTAGCATGCCTGGCCCTCCGAAAAGCATCTACTTTCCACCCTGCAAATGATAACTTCACTTCATTCACTACAAGGTCTAGCTGTATAATGAAATGCATTACTCTCAGGAGATAACTCTGACTAGTGTCTTTTTCACTTCTATCTCTTCTGTTCTTAAATGTTTCAGTCATATAATTGTTTGACCATGTGATAAGAAACAGACCTATTTATTGTAGCTCTGGAACTAGCAGATTGAGTGCAAATTATTTAATACTCCACCTGCCTGTTAGGGGCCATGTAGTTGTCTAGTACTATATCACATATTATAATACAAAAAAAACAGTTTAAACTGCATTCTATTAGCAGTCTAATTTGTTTGAAGAACTAAAATTTGTTAAAAGGTACAGAACAATGAGTTGGAGTATATTATTGAAAGGTAGGTATTCAATTAAGTTTTCCCTTGTTTATGGTTATTTCTATTGAAGAAAGAGAGAAAGCATATCAGTTACCTGGATTCTTGTTGCCATTTTATTAAGGTGTTCCTGTAAAGCTTGTACCCTCTCTCTTTCTTTTTTCTCTTCAATATATTCCTTTATTTTCCTTCCATGCTCTAGGTACTAAAAAAATAAAATGTCGAGTTACTGAATGCACCATACCCATATTCGTCATAAGTGGTATTTTATCAAAATTTTGTAGAAATTAATTTTAAAAAAGCAATCTTGTGTACAATAACTGGGGTTAAACTTCTTTTTTGCCTGAATATGAGTAGCCTGCAGATTCAGTACCTCCATCAGGAGATCACCAATAATCAATCAACATCAGTTTATTATGAATAGCAGTTAAGGATGTTTGCAGCTGATATTTCATTTGTTGCTCGCAACAGACCATGATCAAATTTACATTGCTGTATGTAATTTTGGAATATCAATAATACAACAAAAACCATTCATTATTTATAGTTAAGGAGCACAAAAAGTAGGCCCAACTATAAATTGAAGGGTGGAAAAGCTAAAGGAGCTAAGTACCAAACTTTCAGGTTTTGAGATTTTTACATCGGAAGAAGTATTGTATGAAGTATACCACATACCACTGCAAATTCCCTGCAAAGAGAGCTATATAGACGTTATAATATCTATGGTTCTTATGGCCACCTAAAGATGTCACTAGTGTTCAATTCAAGACCATTGTAAATCCTAAAAAACTTTTTTTGGTTTAATGTCCGACTGTTCTGCAGTTACTGCTAATGTAGACGGTGGAAGGATGAAATGATTTTTTTGTAACGTATGAAAATATGCCATGCCTGAAGTAAATCCTAAAAGAATATAATAACAGGCATCTATTATAAAATCAAGTTTCAATCTGTTTTTAGAGGTTAAATAAGACATTTCAATTAGGGATAGCCTAATTAAGATCAAGTAAGGACCAAATTAGACCTAGAAATTCTCCACCGAAACACTAAGAAAGCTCTTAATACGTTTCATCATGATAGAACTATTGTTACCTTTCCGAATAGTGAAATTTGTACCATCAGTATAGATTTACAGAAAGTAATCCAACTACCTAAGCTCGCACTTACAAACATGTATTCTGTGAATCAGTAAAATGAGTACAACGTAGGTTTTCATGTATTTGACACATCTGATTCCATAATATGTATCTGACATCAAAGTGAGTCTTCATGTGTTGCTAGTCAAATGGTATCCAGTTTGTTACATACAATTAACAGCTGTGTGGCAACCATGGCAGTGCTGCCAACTGTAACAACACATTTAATTTATTACCTTATCATTTAAAGCTTGCAATGTTTGAAGGTGAATCTGACGCTTTTCTGTAGTAATAAGTAACTCTTTGTCATAATGAGCAATCATTTTCTTGTAGTTCTCAGTCCATGCATCTATTTCTTCTTTCAATTTCTAAACAGATAGCATAACAAATACTTTTAGCACATTCAATATAGGAGAAACACAAGAATGTGAAAACTATTTGGCTCGCTGAGAGGATGGGTTTAGTTTATTTGATCTTGAAATAGAATAGTAATTAGTTTATATTAAATAAGCCAAAATCTGCCCATAACAGACAGGTGGAGTGTCAAATTATTTACACTCAATCTGTTAGTTGCAGGGCTAAAATAAATAGTTCTGTTTCTTATCACATGGTCAGTCAATTAAATGACTGAATCATTTAAGAACAGAAGAGGTAGAGGTGTAAAAGACACTAATCAGAGTTATCTTCTCTGAAAGTAATGAATTTCATTGTACAGCCAGACCCTGTGGTGAATGAAGTGAAGGTGTCATTTACAGAGTGGAAAATATGTGCTTTTCAGAGGGCTCGGCATGCTGATAAGCGTACTTTTCCACTCAGTGAGGAAGGCAATGGTAAACCACCTCACTCCTCGTTTTACTTAGTAAAACCTCCAGAGGTTCAAACCAGCCTTTCGGCTGTTGACCTAAACAACAACAAGCCAAAATATTAATTAATTCTCCGGTCTTTTCTCTTAACCCCCTCACCACAGTAGAACTACTGAATTTTAGTATTTTATCTTATCTGAATTGTTCTACTCAATTGTAGTATATTCTCTTGATGTATTGTACTTCGTAATATAAAATATTAAATTTCATAAATTAAACCAGCATGGAAAATAAGTTAGTATTCAGTTATTGTTGTTCCTCACTGTATGGTAAGAAGCTGCCAATGCTACTGTGGCGATGAATTTGTTTGATTTAGTTAATAAAGGCTGTGGAATATGTGCAAGAACGCAATAATTCTGCACAAGGAGCGTGTCTGTAGAAATTGGTCATGATATGAATTTGTCACTTACAGATAAAAACAATCGATGGCATTGTCACAGCCCCGAGTGTTGTATTGAAGTGGGATTAAGAGTAGGTACATGGCTCAAAGGTAGTAGATTATCCCTGGAAAAAGTTGTTTGGTTCATTTACTGTTGATGTAAAAAATATACCACAATGAAATCGGATATTGGGGCATTTTACCCATTGGAAACTAATGTGCAGTAGAAATAATAAGTGGTAAATGAGTTACCTATTAATTAAGACATAATTACAATGGGTAAATTTAATAACTTAATTTATTTGTAAAAAATTAATGTAGAATTTTTTAAATATTTTCCCCGTTTTTATCGTTAACAATGCTTTATGATTATGTACGAAATATCTACAAAATGTAAAAAAACCATGCTGGCGGGGAATAAGAGAAAAGACCCTAATTCTCTTTAAGAAATGGTTCATCAATATTGTAAATCAGAGGAATTAGTCTAATTTTAGTTCTTTAGATTGAAACTGGTTTACTTGTTTATTTCATGACGTGATTGGTAGAGCTTTGCTTTAGGGCACGCCAAGATTGATTTTAAGATACATATCAGCCTACCTCTTTTCTTTCCAAACTTTAATTTTATACTAAGATAAAATGAGTCACCTCTCTGAAAGGCATTTTATACTTTCTGCCAGGTACCTTCCTGTACTCAACCATTGAGATCATTGTCCTCGTCCCCCACTGCACATGAGCATTGGTTTATTCACCGCTGGACAATATTCATCATGATGCAGTATCTTAACAGTATTGTGACATTTTTTATACACACTGTCAGTCCCCTAGACAGCAACTCATTGTCTCTCAGGTTCTGCTACTGGCTACTTATTTATATTACCCTTTATTTAATTATTAATGTAATGTTTTTTTATTTATATTAAAAACTTAAGATTTACCTTTTTACTGCTTCTTCGATTGTACATTCGTTCGCAGTGTGCACCCGTTCTTCAGGTAATAACATATGATGGGCCCACAGGAAGAACAGGGTCAGTCATATTTAACAATTTTTAAAGTTTTCAAGTACACCACTAATCTATTTTTAATATTCTTCTTTGTATTAATAATTTAAAATATGCCTACAGGTATTGAGATAATAATATTTTGGTCGATTTTTAACCAAATTAACTCACATAGACAAAAGAAACCACGGTAAAATAGGCTCAGTCCCTTGACTCATCCTGTTTTTCTTGTGTATATCAGGTCATAAAATGTAGTCATGATATTAATGGACTTTATAAAAAGTTATTTATTTTGATAAATGTGCGACCAACATCTACATACACATACAACTTTTTTCATTTTAATATTACAAATTTTTCTTAAGATAACATCTAGATATTAAAAATTTAATGAAAAAAATTGAAATGCTCAGTACTAATAAAGAAAGTGGTTTTTGTTTTGTTTTTGGCCTCTTTTAGAAATCATTTATGGGTTTACTGAAGTGTTTTTGGTTTTGTTTACCGTTGCTTTTTCGTTTTTAAGTCGTGTTTAATCTTAGAATAAAATATTTTAGCTGTGATGTAGCCTGTTTATCCATAACACAGATGGACTAAACCTGTTTTTCCTTGCAGCCTATATTTTAAAATTGTTATTACATTGTACATAACCTATTTTTACCAAAAAAAGATTAGATGATGAAATAGTTTGTAGAATTTGCTAACAGATGGCAACAAAAGCCGATATTACACAAATTGTGATTGAGCCTGTTCTTCCCATGAGCACTTCATATAGTTTCTAGAAAAGGTTTGAATCAAACTGAATTAAAATTAAATAAAATCGAAGTAAAAGATGCAGTAAAAAGGTAAATATTAGAAGTTTTTTTTTATATAAATAAGAAACCATTACATTAATATGGATTCTGCTGCTATAATGCTAACTAGTAATTTAAATGGTTATACCCTTTATTTATAGTAAGGCATTTAATGGCCTTCCTCTACCCACTGAGGGCGAAACCCCCAGTTCCGCCCCAATTTAAAGGCTCCCAATCCTTAGGGTAATAGCGAGAGGTGGAGAGGTGTTGTGTTGACCCTGCCCCAAGGAAATTGGAAGAAGACTAAAGAGGATTATGGTGATCACCCTACTATTTTAGTGTAACCATAATGAAAGAAGAACAGAGAAAGGACAGATTCGACCCAAGTATTGAAATGAGTTTTATTCATTGTACTCACCATAGTTGCTGCTTCCAAATAATTTGTAATCTCTATGTGTACTCTTTCTTCATCCTCTATTTTGCTATGGAGTTTTTCTAACTTTTCTTCTAACATTCTTTCTTCTAATTCAGCCGCCATCAAACCTTGATTTATTCTTGATTGTTCCCATTTTTCAATATATTTTGTTTCTACTTGTTGTTGAAAATTGGCATCCTCCAATTCATCCTATAAAAATTAAAGAGAAAACATCAGTAACATAAGTTGTAATCAGTTGTTAAGTATAATTCTGATTTTATTTTCTAATATATTTATTTGTCAGTATCAATTGTCTGAGGCCATTTAGAGTGCTTGGAGTAATTTTTCCCCCTAAACTCGTTACCAATACGTTGTAGGATAGTTCCCTAATAGGGTTGCCATCTCAGGGCGCCTGAATGCACCCTGGGTTTCATTCGGAGACCCACCTTCTAGTTTACTTTCTACACCATTGAGAATCTATCCTCCTCCACCTTGAAACTGTTGACCAATTTTCACATTTGATTTTCCCTCAATGTTTTTTTTTTGGCGCCCAGAAGACTCTAGGAGGAGTATAGAACATGTCAGTTATAACACCTGAAATACATATAAGAATCACACAACATGTCACTACTATCAAGAAAGAAATTCTTGTACTCTATAAAAAGTTTCAAATTTTATTAAAGGAATGCAAATTATCACAACATTTTAAAAATTGGGGTAATTTATTCATGAATTTTCTCCCTGCATAAGTAGGTTTTTGTTCAAACAATTTTGTGGACTGATTAGCCACATAATAATCATTTCTGTTTCTCGTGTTATGATTGTGAACATTGAAATTTTGCATAAAATTATTTTGCCTAACATACATAGTCACCTCAAAAATGTAAAGAGAGGGAACTGTAAGCAATTTAAGCTCCTTAAATAATGGCCTGCAAGAGGTTAGCTGGTTAGCTCCCACCATACACCTAATAGCTTTCTTTTGAATTTTAAAAACCCTATTCATATTACCAATGCTAGAATTACCCCATGCTAAGATACCATAACAGATATGAGACAGAATGAGGCCATGATAAGCTGCCATTAGTAATTTTTTATCAATTAATCTGGCAATTTGTTTTAGTGCAAATACCCCAGATGAAATTTTACTACAAAATTGATTGGTATAAAAGTCCCAAGACAAAAATCTATCTAGAGATACTCCTAGGAACTTCACTGTTTCTACATGCTCTAGACTATTATTATGAATAAATGCATCCACTTCTCTACTTTCTTTAACGTTATTAATTTAATGTTATTAGGCTCTTCCGCGCTCTTAAAATTCAATTCTTAAGGTTTGTTAAGGGTTGTACAAGACTAGACAGGATCAGAAATGAAGATGTAAGGCAAGAAATGGGAATTTTTCCACTCAACAAAAAAATAAAATTATATCGTGCCCAATGGGTCGATCATTTAAATAGAATCCCAGAAAGTTACTTGCTTAGTGTAGCTAGAAGATACAAATTAGTGGGAAGTAGAGATATTGGTAGGTGTACCACCATCAACTTCGATCGGTGGGCAAATACTTAAATGTGATCTAAAAAAAAATTAATAAAAATTGTTGGGCGCTAGCTCCGTCAGCAGAGCATGAGAAAATAAATAAAAAAACTATCTCCTTACTTAAAGTAATTATTTACTGAATAATAAACTACTAACTAAATTAACTTACGACTAACAAAATTATCCTAAAACAACCGTAATCTATTTCTAAAATATAGCCAACTGTTTTTGCCGCGACGTTAACATATAAACAAGAAATTAAAAACCCTTAATAAATAAATGAATAAATTACCTCGAATTAAATGTCTCCCCTTTCTTCTTCTTCTCTTCATTCTCCTGGTCACCCTCGTTCTCCTACACTCCTCGTTCTCCATGTCTCTTCTTCAGATTGTACTCCTTCTTAACTAACCGATTCGCTTTTAAGTCCCAAGTGAACTGATTGTGAATTTCCTGGGTTTGAACCAGTAAACCTCTGGTTGACAAGCCTCCCTCTTCCACCAACTGCTCAACCAACCTGGAGAGCCAACAGGAAGGAGAACTACCCAATGATTGGCTGAAAGTTGGTAGGTGGAAGAAAGACCCAAAAGCACAGAGGGGAAATACACCCGTCTAAATAATACTATCCCGTATTAGATGATTGACAGTTGGCTTTATTTACAACTTATTGTCTAACTACTATGCTAATGTAACTAATCTAACAATGGGGGTTTCTCCCTAACATGATTGATTTGGTTTCTACCCGAGTAATGGAAGTTATAGTAATTGGGAATTTCCATATATTCCATTGTTTGTACAATATTGTATTTTTACAATGGATGTCTTTTACTTTTTTACCATATATTCCATTGTTTGTACAATATTGTACTTTTACAATGGATGTCTTTTACTTTTTTACCATATATTCCATTGTTTGTACAATATTGTACTTTTACAATGGATGTCTTTTACTTTTTTACCACATATTCCATTGTTTGTACAATATTGTACTTTTACAATGGATGTCTTTTACTTTTTTATGTCTTTTGTGTATGGATGGGCTGTGAGGAAGGGAAGTGAAAATTTGACAGTGCTGCCAACCTCAACAGTGAGACACTACTCGTACATTTCATTACCGTTCAGTTTCTACATACATTTAAGCTGTAGTTTATTCTGAGAAAATGTTTTCTTCATAAACCTTATAAGAAATAAATGTGACCTGTAATATTGCCTAAAGCTTAATTACATGACTACAAATATTTGATTTACTGTAATTACAAGCTACCTTTATCCATTGGAACAAAATTTTCTACGAATGAATCACCTTATTTACTATTGCTGTCACTGGCGTATGCACTATCACTTTTATTAGTATCTCTACCTAAGCATTTTCTTTTTACCAGATGTCAACAAAACTGTTGAAGCATAGCTACTTCACATCTATAATTTCCTTCTTTATTTTTCAAATTGTGGAAAGAGAAACATTACAGTAGTTAGCCTCTCATTCATGGCTTTTGTTAAGAGGCAGGGAAAGGCATTTTTGTTTAGGTTCAACTTCACAGCATTTTATTACACTGCTTGATAGATCGTTCAGCTCTGTGAATAGTCTGCTCATATTTTTAAGAAACTAACATTTCTGTTTACGGTAACAAACAGTTATACTCGTACAGTTAACCTAGGAAAGGTTCCACGATGTACTGTACATGCTCTGGGTATAGGCTAAGTTGTTGTGTTAGTTGTACTGAAATTAAAGCAGTTGTGCATGCGCACTGATGTTTTCCCCCCTTTACCCCTCATTGCAAACAAGGGCAAATTCGTGACTCAAGCAACTATACATAGGGCAAAGAAAATATGGGTGCCAGAACAGGTAGAAATGTCTAACCCATGAAGAGAAGAAGATCAATTGTCTGAAGCTGGGATGATACAAATAAGATTAAGAGGATGGGGATTGAGGATTTCAATGTTTTTGTTAGTTTCTAATCCAAAGAGATTATTTGACACAGGGACTGAAATTTTACTGACCTTAATTGCAGATACTTCAATGTTCATCAATTTCACTTGTTCTTCTTCATCTAATTCGATGGTTACCATTTTTTGCTTGAGCTGATTATATTCATCCTGTAATCTTATTTTGTTCATTTCCAGTATTCTGCACTGTTCTTCATTTTCACTTTTCAGTGCGTCCACTGTTTCTTTTAAAAGAGTGTAACTGTGTTTCTCACTCAATTCCTTTGAAACATTTTCCAAAGTGTCTTCCATTAACTCTCTAAACATAAGGTTCAATGATTAGTATGTAAATTAAAACTGAATATTATCTGGTAATAACCATATTGCTTAGTGAAGGTACGTATTTATAAACCATACCAGGACCGTTTGGAATTATTTGCTTAATAATTGCAAGCGTTACAAGAACTTATGGTATTTTGCACTTTACTCGTCATAATAAATTGTACTTTACATACTATGTACTGTCTGTCTATAACTTGATGGCTTCCCGCAGAGAGGAGCAGAATCAGCCCACTACTAGCCTTTTCAATAACACTTCATTATGTACCAATTCCAGTGTACTAGTTAGTTAGTAGTAGTACATAATGAAATGTTATTGAGAAGGCTAGTAGCGGGCCGATTCTGCTCCTCTCTGTGGGAGGCCATCAAGTTATAGACAGACAGTATGTATTTCTACAATATCCTATTTCTGTACTACTTTTAGTAAAGACCAAGCTAATTGCTGGGAGCGCTGGGCTACGCATGCACATACTTGTCTTCGACCCTGCTTACCCCTCCGACCTAAAGTTATATGTACAGTCAGAGTATTGTTGAAAATTGACAACACCCATTGTATTTTGTAGGCATGCTGTTCCATTGTTGATTACATACACTGCACTATTGCAGTACATACAAGACTATACTAATGCAGATGCACGTTTTGCCCAGCGCTCTCCTTACGAAAATCTGGCTATAAGTCCTATTTCTGTTTAAAAAATAGAACTACTAATGATGATAATGTTGAAATGTTATTAATTTTAATGTTATTATATTAATGCTAAATGTCAACACAGTATAGTCTCAAAGACTTAGCGATTGGTCTGTCTGTGTGTGTGTGTGTGTGCGCGCGCGGTAGTGTGAACAATATATTTCAAGAACGAAATATTGTACAAAGTTGTAACTTGGAACTTAAATTAGGTGCCCCTAGAGGACCTGACACGAGCATTTTCATCAAAATCGGTCTACCGGAAGTAGTAGTTTCTTAACGTACTTTTTCACATTTTTTCGATTTTCTCAAAAACGGCCCTTCAATTTGTTTTTTATAACCTTATTTACTATATTTTTTATGCACTACAAGATAGGGTAAGCGCCATGTCTGCTGAAATTCTTGGGGAGGCTGTGCTCTCGTAGAAAAAATGGTAATTTTAAGATTGCGGCCTAAATATGCATTTTATGGCAAAAGTGTATAAAATAATCAAAGTTGTAGATCATTTAAAAACTACAACTTTTATTTCAAACATTTGTTTGTATAACACTTAGTTTAGCGACAATTAGTGATTTTCAGTTTTTTCATGAAAATCTGTAAAAATGGATTTTTTAAGATTTCGGCCTTAGTATGCATTTTACGACAAACGTTTATGTAATCAAATTTATAGAAAATTTAAAAACCTACAACTTTTATTTAAAACACGTTTCTCTACTGATCCTAGTTTAGCGTCAAAGAGTGATTTTCCGTATTATTAAGCCAAACTGAGGTTGGTTTCCATTTTGCGTCATTCACTCATGATTAAAATTAAGTAATGATTTTTGAGGTTCGTTAATTTCAAATCGCATCAATAGCTTAAAGATTAGTAACTTCGGTGGTTTAAGAAACTGTAATGATGGGTTTTGGCACGTAATAATTTCCAGAGCCTAGCCGGGGATCGAACCCGGACCTCCGATTAGTAGGCTAGCGCTCAATCCACTACGTCACGGAGGCGGCCAGTTTTCCGTTTTTTTTTTTGTACGATGTTTACTAATTTTAGGTTCTATCGTTCATAAGTAATGAACAATATAGATTTGCATTGGCAAGAGAAAGTCATGTGAGTGTTTACACCAGATTTTTTATAATAAAAATACAGAAAGTCTAACTGACGCTAAACTAAGCGTTGTAGAAAAATTGTTTCAATTCAAAGTTGTAGGTATCATAACATTGGTGAATGTTTTAATTTTATTTTTTAATAGTTTAATACTATTTATATTAGTGTTAAAATAGTTAAGTGTTAATATTTGTAAGTGGAACTTTATCAGGATTCTGGCCTCCTGCCTCCTAAACTTTACCAGTTGCAAACAAGGTATCTATCATCAATGTACGTGAAGTATATAAATACTTCCTGTAAAATCTGCAACCCGCAATAGTGTGTTGTATTGTATGTTGCATTTGCAGTTTTGTAGGCGTTCTAACAGAGTATGGGGCGTCTAACAGATAAGATCTAAGCACTGAACTGACCTATTCTTGGATACCGGAAACCATAGGTAGTTGAACAGTTTAAGGCGGAGTGCACACCTGTACGATACGATACGTAAGATACGATATTTATCTTATACGATATTTATCGTATATCTTACATGAATGCACACCAGTGCGATACGATATTTATCGTATATCTTACAGCGTGCGATACGATTTTATTTGTACGATACAATCTTACAATTTCCTCAGTATATAATGAGTTCTTCAAGCGAAGAGGATGCTGTAATATCCCGCTGGTATTTCCGTAGAAGGCGAAATAGAAGGATAAACAGAAGGTTTTGGGTTCATCTATATAATTTACACAATGCACACCACAGCTCAGCTATTGTATATAAAGAACTATCGCTGCATGAAGATAAATTCACGGAGATATACAGAATGAGACCTGAGAATTTTTATTTTATTTTAAATCTTGTTTCCTCCGATTTAGAGAAAAAGGATACTCGCTACAGGATGGCCATCACTGCAGCCGAACAAAGAATATCATAAAAGCAGGATCGTCCTTCATATTGTAAAATATAATTAAAACAAATTTTAAACAATGAAAATAAGAACACGCGATAGTATGATGTTTTAACAGGGGTGTCAGGGCGACTAATGTCTTAAGATATTTATCGCATAAGGCGGAGTGCACACCTATACGATACGATACGTAAAATACGATATTTATCTTATACGATATTTATCTTATACGATATTTATCTTATGCGATAAATGTCTGCTTGCTCAATACAAAACACATTACTGGTGAAAACTTGCCGCACACCAGTAATACAGCGACATCTATCGTAAGATATTTGTAGCATACGATATGTTCGGCCTGTCTTATGCGATAAATATCTTAAGACATTAGTCGCCCTGACACCCCCTGTTAGAACATCATACTATCGCGTTTTCTTATTTTCATTGTTAAAAGTTTGTTTTAATTATATTATTACAATAATGAAGGACGATCCTGTTTTTATGATATTCTTTGTAAATGAGGGACAATTTTCTCTAAATCGGAGAAACTAGATTTAAAATAAAATAAAAATTCTCAGGTCTCATTCTGTATGTCTCCGTGAATTTATCTTCATTACAGCGATAGTTCTTTATATAGAATAGCTGAGCTGTGGTGTGCATTATGTAAATTATATCGATGAACCCAAAACCTTCTGTTTATCCTTCTATTTCGCCTTCTACGGAAATACCAGCGGGAGATTACAAAATCCTCTTCGCTTGAGAACTCATTATATACTGAGAAAATTATTAAGATTATATCGTACAAATAAAATCGTATCTCACTGGTGTGCATTCATGTAAGATATACGATAAATATCGTATAAGATAAGTATCGTATCTTATATATCGTATCGCATAGGTGTGCACTCCGCCTAAGACAAGCCGAACATATCGTACGCTACAAATATCTTACGATAAATGTCGCTGTATCACTGGTGTGCGGCAAGTTTTCACCAGCAATGTGTTTTGTATTGAGCAAGCAGACATTTATCGCATAAGATAAATATCGTATCGTATAGGTGTGCACTCCGCCTAATTCTCAGCTCGTGCATAAATTTAAAACTACTACTACTATTAACTACTACTACTAACTACTACTATTACCACTACTACTACTATTAACACTATTACACTATTACTATTACTACTACTATTACTACTACTATTTAAATTTAAATTTAATTTATACACAAAAATGTAGTAATCATAATACATAAATGTTTTACCTTGGTTATAATACATGTGCAAATGAAAAGTAGAATAAGATTATTCATATTTAGATTATTTTTGGGGTATAAATTATTATTTGTCTTGAAAATTTTTTGTAATTTTGCATTTAAAGTTACTTGAAATTTATAGATCCGAAATTATTTAAGTAAAAATCAATAAGACTAATTAGTTTTTGCATTTTAACGATACGTGAGAGTCTTTCTTATGAGTAAGTTAGCAAAATTTACATACATTTTGATTTCATGTCCTTATCCGGATATAAATACCTTTCATGTTTCATTCTTTCTTTTGTTTTGATGGTGTGTTGTGAAGATGATGTCGGTCTAGATGAGCCACTCAAGTCAGATTGCTTGATTGTAGGCTTGCTCAAAATTAAATCTCTAAATCTTTAAATCTGGTGTGAACACTCACACGGCTTTCTCTTCCCAATGCAAATAATGAACAATATAACCTAATAATAAACCTAGTAGTAAACAATAGAAATAAACAAAGAACTGACCTCAAAAAACATAACCTAATTTTAATCATGAGTGAAAGACGCAAAATGAAAATCAACCTTGGTTTGGCTTAATAACACGGAAAATCACTCTTTGACACTAAAGTAGGTTCTATAGAAAAAAAGGTCTAAATAAAAGTTGTAGATTTTTTAATTTCCTATAAATTTTATTATATACTTTTTTGACGTAAAATGCATACTAAGGCCGTAATCTTAAAAAATCCATTTGTTAACAGATTTTCATGAAAAAACCAGAAAATTGCTAATTACCGCTAAACTAAGCGTTATACAAAAAAATGTTTGAAATAAAAATTGTAGGTTTTTAAATTTTATACAACTTTTATTATATACATTTTTGCCCTAAAGTGCATATTAAAGTCGCAATCTTAAAAAAAGCAATTTATTTATTACGAGAGCACAGCCTCCCCAAGAATTTCAGCAGACATAGCGCCTACCCTATCTTGTAGAGAACAACAATTGTAGTAAATAAGGATTTAAAAAAAAAAAATTGTAGTAGGTAACTATTTTTGAGCAAATTGCAAAAATGTGAAAAATGACACGAATAAACTACTACTCCGGTTGACCGATTTTGATGAAAATGTTCGTGTCGGGTCCTCTAGTAGTTCCTAACTTAAGTTTTAAGTTTCAACTTCGTACGATGTTCCGTTCTTGAGATATTTTGTTCACACACATACATCAACCGCTAAAAACATGTTTTTTTTTGGGTTCAGGGGGTCTGAAAACGTGTAGATCCGGGGAAAAATCAACATGAAGACAATACTTTCCTTCCTATATTCATAGGTATAGGCAAGAGAAAATAAAAAGTAGGTAAATAATTAACAAAGCATGTTTATTCAGTTATTTTATTCTAGCACCTACCGATCCACTTGTTCTGTTTTTTCAAGTGAACCTAAAAATTAATATGATGCTGGAAAGAAAACAAATTTTTTGGTCGTAAAAAAAATCATAAGGTTTTCTTTAGTATTTCACTTTCGAAAAATTTCTTTCAAATCATCACTCGTATGCAAGTTTAAACTGTTTGTACTACGTTAGATATTTTGGGAAAAATCGTTACGTTTATTATTCAAATTTTAGATACATAATCTAAAATATGAGCATATCACATATGCTCTAAAGTATCAGTTTCTTTAGCTGCTATAAATATTTAGCTGATAAATATTTTTACTTTTTTTAATTTGAGTAATGATTTTTACAAAAGCTTTGACTAGTGCGTAGGTAATTATATAAGGTAATATATAGATGAAAAAAGTCAGACCAGACCGGGAAACGAACCCGGGACCCCGGCATAGAAACCAGTTGCACTGACCACTACGCCACGGGTAGGCCCAATTAGGCATCTCGTAGTAATTTTAACTCTTATTATTTTTGCTGTACTGTAGATTTCACGATACATTAATGAGAAGTAAAATAACAACTGATGCTGCAAAGAAACCACAATTTTCAGTAGTAAGAAAATCATAGGGTTTATTTAGTACTTTACTTTCGAAAAATTTCTTTCAAATCATCAGTCATATGAAAGTTTAAACTGTTTGTACTACGTTAGATATTTTTCGAAAGCGTTATGACATTTTTAAGTCGATGTACTGTACTAAACTAATTTTATTATAGGAGTTGGTATCACTACTCTTTCCAACCCTTATTTTGTACGTAGTAACACTAGCGCTGCCTACCCCAGCCACTACGCATTAAATTGACCCCAGCAAAAGTTAACGAGGATTTGGGCGTGGCAGATTTAGCTCAGGGTTTTTATCAGGTGTGCACAACCTTTTTGTAACGGTGGGCCAATTAATTGCTGATTTTTTTAGCCTGACTACAGGAATAAAATTTCTAGAGTTTAACAATTGGCATACGTCGTATGTACTTCTGATTAAATTTAAAACTTCAACTTTAATTATGGTACCGTGAAAGACGGAACTAAATATTGTACTGCGACTTTGCATAGCCTACATACCAACGTTATCCAGAGGTCAATAATCCTCCATCGTTATACTGTTGCAATTTTAATTCTTGTAGTCAGTATATTAATACTTCACCAAGATTCGAAATATAAAAAAACTTGCACGCATGGTTTAATTAAAATTTTTTATTTATAATTTAGTTTTAACCTAAGTTTACACAAAATCGAAATATCATTTTCCCTTGTAGAATAGAAAAAATTATTAACTTTCTTTAAATTTTTAAATAAAACATAAACTATAAAAGATTTATACTGTAGTGGAAAATTTGACACATTTTTTTTTGATAATTATTCGATGTCTATTTCAATGTTTGTAGTTGCTATTCTAAAAGTTGATTCCAAATGACTGTCTGTCAACAGTGTACGAGCTTTAGATTTGATAGTTTTCATAAACGAGAAAGCATCCTCACAAAAATAAAAAAAGTACTACCGAACAAACACGAAAGTTTTAAAAAAAATTCTCGCAGATTAATTGTTTCTCGCGGTAAGTAATTTTTGTAGAAATTTAATGAAACTATAAATAAGGTATCAAACAAAATTGTGTGGGTAACAGTCAATGTCAGTATCATATTGTTTGGTACAGCAATATTGTGCTGGCTTATGCCTTTTAATTTTTGAAATAGTATTTGGTTTCACTAAATTTAAGAGCAGCATTTTGGAGAATAATTGACAAATTAAAAGTACTCTTGTAAATAATAATCTAATGAAGTCAGAACAAAGAATTAAGTTATTACAACGCTGGACACTACGGGTTCAATTATTGTCTGAGGTGAGAGGCCGGAGCAATAAACTAACTGCACCATGAAATGCTGGAAATAATGATTATGCTGTGCTTTATGAGGTTATATATATCAAATTTGCCTTAGAAAAATTACTATTAAAAATACTCTATTATTATTTTTACAAATAATTTTTAAAACATACATCTATATAAAAGTTTTAGAGTTTTCTTTTTCCAATCACTACACCAATATTTATATTCTCTTCTATTGATCTCTTTGTTGTCCTGTACGTTTATTCAGAGGATAAAAATCCACTGTACGGGTACGTGAAAGCCCGGTTTCAACTTCAAATCACTATTCAGCTCCTTTGATGAACAAATACACAAAGTAGATAGTTTCGATTACGACTAAGTGAAATTTATTCAAAAGAAGATTTTTCTTAAAAATTGTCAGAACATTCTCGACTTTTTTTAAAATAAATTTATTTAAAGTCGCATTACCGCTTGGTCATTAGCGACTACGGTGGAGTATGTAACATTACTGTGGGTTTTGAGACGTTAAAATTTCCAGACCCTGGTTAGGAATCGAACCCAGGACCTCTGAATGGCAGGCCAATCCGCTAACCACTACACTACGGAGATGGCCATTCTTGATATTTTGGATTTAAAAGAAGTTTTATTATTCATCTGGTAGCTGTTATTCACATCTCATTGTTTCATCATACTCATTCTATATTTATCGTTACATAATCATAATATAAATTTCACAGCATAATGCTCACGAAACATTAACGACAATTATTTGAATTAATAAAATTGAAATTTTTCACTCTGATCTATGGTTTATAATCTTAATAATTATTTTGAACAAGTAAGGAAGTTCTTAACAGAAAGGCAAGCCAGCTAAACATATAATACCTAACCAGGAAATTTTTCACTAACCTGGTAGGAGATAAGGAGCCAAGAAGCTGTACTTGAGTGATAGCATATTTCAAAACACTGTGTGATACTAGAGCCTCAAATTCCGACAATTCTGTACAATTATTACCATTACAATCACTGTCCATTCTGTGAACAATATTTACGGCAGCAATGAGTTGTTATTCAATTTCCTTCACCACTCAACAATGAGTTGCTAGGCAACGATGACTGGCGCCGGCAGTCTTGTTTAAGTAAAATACTTTACCTACAATATCCTCGATTGATTTTTGTTAACATAGGCTACGCCGCACGTAATAAACGGCACGGTAATCCACATTTAAAACAGTTTACATTGCATAGTTATTACTTTAATAAATTTTAATACCAATCATTGTAAAGTCTTGGGTCTTCGTATTTTTAATCCAGCGGTTATTACACAATTAAGTAGGTACATTAACTAAGTATTAGTACAATTTAACTAAGTATACGTTTTCTCTAAAGGATATAATACGGTTTTAACAATGTTACACTCAAGTGGATTAAGGGATTTTTATTAGAACGCAAATTTCTGGCGAAGCTTCCAGGGGCCAGTCTAATGAATTTTCAGTCACCAGAACGTTGCTCTTCTCAAGGAAGATGACTCAGTCCCATTTTATTTATTGTTTATATCTGTAGTATTTTGATGTCAAAAATTATGAAACTTTCAAAATGTCAAAATCTTGTAGGCTATGTAGTTTGGTATGGTCTGAAGAATGGATGTTGATTTTTTTTTAACGTCCGACTGTTCTGCAATTACTGCTAATGCAAACGGTGAATGATGAAATAATTTTCAAAACGTATGAAAATATGCCGTGCCTGAATAGAATTCGAACCCAAGACCGCATGACGAGAGCCAAGCACGTGGATGCTGAGTCTCAACATTTCGAAATGCTATGTCTTACATGTGGGACGGGACAATATTGGCTATAACTACCGCCTTTGTTGTAAATCGATCTGTAAACTTAGTAACGACCTTGGTTTCACCACGTCAACTGAGGGTAGCTTATAGAGATGTTCGGCCAAACAGTACTTGCGCTTCGACTCTTTTTTAATTAAGATAGACTTCCATCCTTGATGTTCCTACCCTGACGTAGCCTACCGTCTTCGTAGTCGGGGGGGGGGGATCTGGTCGAAACGTACAAAATTTTAAATGATTTCTACTGAATCAAGTTCCCCTATTTATCAGGGATCACGACCACTCGGCTCGACTCGAGGCAACACAGCTACCGTACTGAAGGACTACTTTAGAACAATTACGAAACAAAATTTCGTTTTTCGTGTGGTCTATTACTTGTAACAGGCTTCCCAAAAGTGTAGTCAATGTGCCTCAATTGATTGTCTCAGCATATTGTAGCTCAAGTTAAAAGTTTTAGAGCACATAAAACTTATTGTCCGTTTTAAAAGCTCTTTTTTTATCTGCTGCAATTTCTCTTGCAGATGTTAGAGAAAATAGATAAATGAGGAAAACACTTCATGTTTATGAATTTGAAAGGTGTCACAGGAAAAATACAGGGAAATTTAACTTTACACACCGTAGGTGTCGGGTTTCTTCTCGAGCTACTGACATTTTTTCAATTTAATCTTTGGACATACCATTTTTTTAAATATTACGAATAATTTAAAATTTTTACAAATTGTTTTCTATGTTTTTTGCGTATTACTAATTTTTGGACCATCTGAGGAATTCATAAAAATGTCGTGATATACAAGATAATTAACTGGTAACAATTTCAGCCTGGAGGTTTATCGGTTTCTGAGAAAAATGTACCTAGTGTTAAAAATCTAAATTTACGGAAAAATGCAAGAAACAAGAAGGCACAAATCAAAAACAAAATGTACAAAAACAAGTAGATTTCCCATCAACAGTTGTATAGAAAGCTGAACCAACAGCTGAGAATACAAAAAACAGTGATGCAGATATTTTAAAAACTAAAATTCTCTTTGCACTAAAACGAGCAGTATAAAATTGTGAAAAATATTCGTTCTAGGTAACATGATAATTTTTCTGTGTAAACTTGATAAAAACTTAATTCTTTCATAAAAAAATTATTTTTTTGACGTAATTTAATGTTTTTTTGGTAGATCTAGGCATAAACTATTGAAAAACATAAAAAACCCAAAAATCGAAATTTTGAATTAAAACCATCGTGCCATCTTCCCTAGGTTAAAAACGGACAAGATAAATTTAGGAACAATTTTTTAAAATGTAGCTTGAGAAAATACTGTTCTGTAGACAATGCAGTATAGCTTAAAATACCTACATCTTGTAAACAAATTTCAATTCGCTTAATGTGTTTCAAAAATAATATGTTTTTAAAAATAAATTAAAAAATATATACAGTATTTTAAAATTTTCTAAAACATTAATGAGGGGACATAATTCAACCCGCGTTATATCCGAAAGCGCGGTATAACCGACAGCGTTATAACCGGGGACCACTGTATTAATAACTGTAGCATGTAATCACAAAAAATAAATAATAAGCCTACTAAATATCGGCCTGCATGGATAAGACATTTTCTCCTAAGTACGGTTGTGCTACTCTTTCTACGTACATTAATAATTCATTGTATAGAATAATTCCTGTATTTGCAATTTCTTAGTTTCATTCCTAGAATAAGTCTATATTCTCAAGCTAGTGAATCTTTGTTATTATACTCTTATGTTGTAAATAAGTCAGTATTAACATAGTACTAAATATCTGGTGTGAAACATTCACACAACTTTCTCTTGCCAATGCAAATAATTAACAATATAATCTAACATTAGTAATAAAATATTAGAAATAAACAAAAAAACTAACCTCAATAAACATAACCTAATTTTAATCATGAGTGAAAGACGGCAAATGAAAATCAACCTGTTTGGATTAAAAATACGGAAAATCACTCTTTCACGCTAAACTAGGCTCTGTAGAGAAAAATGCTCTAAACAAAAGTTGCAGATCTTTTAATTTCCTATAAATTCGATTATATACATTTTTGTCGTAAAATGCAAACTAAGGACGAAATCTTTAAAAAGTCGATTTTTTTACACGTTTTCGTGAGAAAAAAACAGAAAATTGCTAATTACCGCTAAACTAAGCGTTATACAAAAAATGTTTGAAATAAAAGTTGTGGGATTTTAAAATCTCTACAACTTTTATTACATAAATTTTGCGCTAAAATGCATATTAAAGCCGCAATCTTAAAAAAACAATTTTTTTACGTGAAAACAGCCTCTTCAAGAATTTCAGCAAACATGGCGCCTACCCTATGCTTGTACAGCATAAAACTTTTAGTAAACGAGGCGATTTTTAAAAAAATCGTAGGACCCGTTTTTGAGAAAATCGCAAAAAAGTGAAAAATTACACGAATAAACTACTACTTCCGGTTGACTGATTTTGATGAAAATGTTCGTGTCGGGTCCGGTAGTGGTGTCTAGTTTAAGTTTCAAGTTCGTTCGATGTTCCGTTCTTGAGATATTTTGTTCACACACACACACACAGACAAATCGCTAAAAACAAGTTTTTTTGGGTTCAGGGGGTCTGTAAACGTGTAGATCCGGTGAAAAATCGACATGAAGACAATACTTCCTATATATTCCTTATTTCCTTCCTATATAATCATATAAGCAAGAGAAAGTAAAAAGGTAAAGATCAACTGTTTTAAGTAAAAAATCGTTTCTTACGAGTATAGTATATCATTTTAATGCAAAGTAAGTTTAATGGTTTTTTGATACGTACCTTTTGCTATCGAGTAATTAACTTCTATGGACGATTAAGAGAATCAAATAGTAGAACTGAAGTAGCATAAGGAATGAATTTAATTTATACGAGTAAATAGCCCTAAAAGTATAGAGTAAGTTTGTTGTTATTTTAATTTAGGTAATTATAGACCCTAAAGCTGCCCATAACGGACAAGTGGAGAGTCAAATTAT
Source organism: Catonia carolina (assembly GCA_035578175.1). Classification (NCBI taxonomy): domain Eukaryota; kingdom Metazoa; phylum Arthropoda; class Insecta; order Hemiptera; family Achilidae; genus Catonia; species Catonia carolina. Next base: position 55,701,793 of record JAQMRL010000007.1, read on the forward strand.
TTACACTCACTCTGTTCGTTGCAGGGCTAAAATAAATAGTTCTGTTTCTTATCACATGGTCAGCCAATTAAATGACTGAATCATTTAAGAACAGAAGAGGTAGAGGTGTAAAAGACACTAATCAGAGTTATCTCCTCTGAAAGTAATGAATTTCATTATACAGCCAGACCCTGTGGTGAATAAAGTGAAGGTGTCATTTGCAGAGTGGAATGTGCTTTTCAGAGGGCTCGGCATGCTGATAAGTGTACTTTTCCACTCAGTGAGGAAGGCAATGGTAAACCACCTCACTCCTTGTTTTACTTAGTAAAACCTCTACAGGTTCAAACCAGCCTTTCGGCTGATGACTTAAACAACAAGAACCTAAAGAGTCTTGATCTAATGTTATTATTATGATTTGGGCATCAGCCCATTTGACACCAAGGTTACGTAAACGGACTTCCTATCTATGTAAGACAAATGAAGTCAAAGATCTCGCGCTACGGATTACGCCTCAACACGGCGACCAGAAAAGGGTGGGGCAGGTGGATTTGCCCTTGTAGCATTGCGAGTAACCTGGTGTAGGAAAGAGTTATGGATTACCCCTGCGAAATAACAATTATTCAAGGACTTCTTCTTTCTTAAAAAATAACATTGAGAAGTTTAACACGAATTTCATAAGTTGTAAGAAGTCCAAAACAAAATCTCATTAAGTTATTAAAAATCATCGTCAGCCGTAAATAACTGTACAATGGAAAAACAAAATAATGGAATTAAATAATCCAATAAAATAAAAAAAAATACATTTTCTTATTGTTGTGAGAAAATGCGGTTGTGCTGCTATCTCTACAAACATTTATTAACTATTAAAGGAAATCAAGCTGTGCGCTAACTGTAGAACTGTTACGTATCAATTTAAAAAATAAATTGAGCAAAATCAAACTTTGAGACAGGTTATTTTATTACGTCCAAAAAAAGTTACAAGTTATTAAGAATTCTAAATAAATATCTCATTAAATTTATAATTATTTTTCTCCCATATTATATCAATACAAATTTCCACTACCTGAGAGATAAATATTCGGTGCCGAAAAAACAAATAATAATATTAAATAAAAATATTTACTAAGTTTTCTAGCGCACAAACTTTCAGTTTATCATAATTTTATCAGAAAAATCTGTAATTATAAAATAGCTAAAACCTTTAACGAATACAACCTTTATTCTTTACGCATCCATTTAAAAAATTAAAAAATTAGGTGTGAAACACTCACTAGACTTTCTCTTGCCAATGCAAATAATTAACTATACAAACTAACATTAGTAATAAAACATTAGAAATAAATAAAAAACTAACCTCAACAAACATAACCTAATTTTAATCATGAGTGAAAAAAGCAAAATGAAAATCAACCTCAGTTTGGCTTAAAAATACGGAAAATCACTCTTTCACGCTAAACTAGGCTCTGTAGACAAAAATGCTCTAAATAAACGTTGTAGATATTTTAATTTTCTATAAATTTAATTATATACACTTTTGTCGTAAAATGCATACTAAGGCCGGAATCTTAAAAAAATAGATTTTTCACACGTTTTCGTGAGAAAAAAACTGAAAATCGCTAATTACAGCTAAACTAAGCGTTATACAAAAAAATGTTGGAAATAAATGTTGTAGGATTTAAAATTCTCTACAATTTTAATTATATACATTTTTGCGCTAAAATGCATATTAAAGCCGCAATCTTAAAAAAATAATTTTTTTTACGTGAAAACAGCCTCTCCAAGAATTTCAGCAGACATGGCGCCTGCCCTACCTTGTAGAGCATAAAAAAATTAGTAAACCAGGCGATTTTAAAAATAAATCGTAGGACCAGTTTTTGAGAAAATCGTAAAAAAGTGAAAAATTACACGAATAAACTACTACTTCCGGTTGACCGATTTTGATGAAAATGTTCGTGCCGGGTCCGGTAATGGTAAGTAACTTAAGTTTCTAGTTTCAAGTTCGTACAATGTTCCGTTCTTGAGATATTCTGTATACATACACGCGCGCGCGCGCACACACACACACAGACCAATCGCTTAAAACATGTTTTTTTTTGGTTCAGGGGGTCTGAAAACGAGTAGATCCGGTGAAAACTCGATTTAAAAAAAATCGGCATGAAAACAGTATTTTCCTTCCTATACATTCATATAGGCAAGAGAAAGTAAAAATTTAGTTCTCTATTCCAGTGTTTTTTCGATTGGTTAAATTAAATCACACTCAACATAATTTTTAATCTTGTAGAATGTAAATTTCACTCATAACTGACAGGTGGAGTGTTAAATTGACCTTCTTCACTGAGTGAAAATGTACGGAAAGTATGCTTATCAGCATGCCAGGCCCTGTAAAAAAGCATCTAGAGTCTGTCTACGCTAAGAGTACTCCGACGTAGGCAACCGGCAACACAAGTGAGCATGCGCATTAATTATAAATACGCACAGCATGATCAAAAACAAAATTCCATACAAAACTAATTAATAACTAAAACCATTAATAACTAAAACTTTTACTATTGTTACTCTTACATTGTTATTTTTCGTAACATTATTTACTATTATTAGATTATTATGTATGATTAGTAGGTTTTTATTATAGACTCAGTTGTATTTTATTTTTGGTCACAAGTAATATAAGACTAATGCACTTGAATTATAACAGGAGAGTAAACAATTCCAGTGATTCGGTGTTTATCATTTCAGATTGTTTATTTCATATCATTAAAATAAATTAATGTCTGTGACTAGTTTAATACAACTGTTTGCACTTGCCCGTGTTGAACTCATTTTTTGTTTCATTAGTTATCTTTTGGTATTTTATCGGTTCGTTTCGTTTTTTTTCATAGACTGAAGTTGAAAAGTTTTGTAAGCTATGTTTTGTTAACATGCGTGATAGTGAATGTGTTGAGTTTTAGAAACATAAAAGCGGCAACCTAATAAAAAGTATAAAAAAATTGTTTTGTTAAATATAACGGTTAAAATAATTAAATAATTAATTAAGAAGTCTCTTTATGAAACTACAATAATTACAAGTAATCTGAACGATATAATTGAAAACGCTTAAAGGATTATGTTTATTTTAGCTGGATGTAGATTGTAGATTTTTACTTTCTCTTGCCTATATGAATATATAAGAAGGAAAGTATTGTTTTCATGTCGATTTTTCGAAATCGAGTTTTCACCGGATCTACACGTTTTCAGACCCCCTGAACCCAAAAAACATGTTTTTAGCGATTGGTCTATGTGTGTGTGTGTGAACATAATATCTCAAGAACGGAACATCGTACGAACTTCAAACTTGAAACTTAAGTTACACACCACTACCGGGCCCGACACGAACATTTTCATCAAAATCGGTCAACCGGAAGTAGTAGTTTATTCGTGTAATATTTCACTTTTTTGAGATTTTCTCAAAAACTGGTCCTACGATTTTTTTAAAAATCGTCTGATTTACTAACTTTTTTATGCTCTACAAGATAGGGTAGGCGCCATGTTGGCTGAAATTCTCGGTGAGGGTGTTTTTACGTAAAGAAATTGTTTTTTTAAGATTGCCGAAAAATACCGAATTTAAAAATACCGATTAAAAAAACACCGAAAAATAAAATCGGTATCGAGAATCGACGGTAAAAAGTCGATTCTTCAATGCCGATTCTCTAATTTTCAGACCGTGGCAAAAATTCCGTAATTATTCTCAAAGAAAATTGATTTTAAATAGTCTATTATTACAGTTCGGTAATTTTGGCTCGGGGAAGTAAATAAATTGTTGTCATGTGAAATAACTGATTCGATGAATCTTAATCATATACTGGAGTCAGACGGCTCTTTTTTTACGGATACGGCTGTTCGAAAAAGGAACGAGTCCAAATGAATTAACAATATTTCTGACCAATACGGACAAATTGTTCATTGTTTTGTTTGATTTGAAGGAATGTTAGAATATGCACCACAGATTATCAACCAAAGTTGTAGTTTATTCAAAGATTTTACAAAAGTAAAATTTTGAGAACTACAGTACTTTTAAATATGCACAAGTTGTATTTCATTAAACAAAAATGTCGTATTAACCAAATCCACGCCATCTGTCAGATGGTTGTGAAAGAATTAAGTTTTAAACTGAATTTCTACAGGAATTTATCGATATGAACACTAAAAAAGTAAGAGAAATTAAGGGAATTTTTTAAATAAAAGTTGGTAAAACTGGCCCAAAAAAAAGTATATAAGTAAAGTATCAACAGGGGCTTGCGTGGGTGGGGCATTTCATTCCGTCTACAACCTTTGACAAGTGAACTTCTATCTCTTATTTGCCGACAATCTTAATATTGTTAGAATTTTAAAATCGTAAAATATTGCTTTTTTGTGAAAATTACAAGTATTAGCATGTGTGTGTAATTTAGAATTGTAAAATTACATTGTAAGTTTGCAAATTTGTTTTCCCGCCATCCGCTAGATGGCGTAAGAATGCACTTTTACACACACTGTAGTTCCAACGATATTCAATAGATAGCGTGAGAATGCACTTTTACTTACTGTAAGTTCCAAAGTCATTCAATAGATAGCGTGAAAATGTACTTTTTCAAAATTCAAATTATGTAATTCTTAATTACACAAGTCATTTTTTACAATTTTTTAAACTTCTATCAGTTTTGGTAAGTGCAATTCATTTTTTTAGAAAAATTAGAAGTTTATATTTTTACTTTCTCTTGCCCTGTATGAATATATGGGGAAGGAAAGTGTTGTATTTATGTTGATTTTTCAAAATCAACTTTTTACCCTATATAGACTTTTCAGGTCCCCTGAAGCCAAAAAAACATGTTTTTAGCGAATGGTTTGTCTGTATGTGAGTGTGAACAAAATATTTCAATAATATATATATATATATATATATATATATGTCTGCTGAAATAATTTCAGCAATATCTGCTGAAATTCTTGGGGCCTGCACACTCATGGTAAAAAATTATTTTTTAAGATCATTAGTATGCATTCTACAGCTAATGTATATAATCAGAGTTGTAGAACATTTAAAAACCTACAACCTTTATTACAAAATTTTTTTATACAATGCTTAGTTTAGAGACAATAGCGACAATTAGTGATGTTTTGTATTTTTTCATCAAAATCAAAAAATATCTTTTTAAATATTGCGGTCTTAGTATGAATTTTATGACAAAAGTTTGTACAACTTAAGTTATACACAATTAAAAAAAAATCTACTTTTATTTCAAGCATTTTGAGAGCCTAGTTTAGTGTTAATTAATTACTGATTTCCAATATTTTAAAGAAGTACAGAGGTTTGATTTTCATTTTGCTTAATTCACTCATGATTAAACATACGTTTTATATTTATATTTCATTATTTGCATTGGAAAGATAAAGTCATATAAGTGTTCACACCAGATTTTTAATTATTTCTACTGACTCATCACTAGTGATAACACTTTTAGGTTGGTATAAAAGCCTGTAGAATAATTTTATTGGTAATGCTGCCAACATCATGTAGTTTGAATGAGAGCTAAAGAACAGAAGTAAGTACATTGACGCATAAAGATGTCACCCAGCACATGAACTGAACTCGCTTTGATGCCTAAATCATCAGTATATGGCACCAACATTTTAATATTATAATAATATCCAACACAGTGGATTTTACACTTTTGTGATACCCAAATGATTTTATTTTTCAGGACAAGAGGGATATTACGTACACAATAATAAAACACTCATTGATATCAGTTTAACTCAATTAATTAATTCATTTATTCATTTATTTATAATAAACAATTAATTTAATTAAAAAAGGAACAAAGAAAAGAAAAACCCCAACCGTACAACGAGTGATTTTATCACGCTCACTGCACAGCATCACGATCAATTTTATATACTGACTGTATTCTTATACACATAAACATAAACATACACAGATTTAAATTTAGATAAAATTGATTAATTACATTTGTCCAGCAATATGTAATACGTATTTTTATGTATAAAGCAGCAGCAATTTAGCAATTAAGGTTATTGATAAACCGCATGCATGCATTTTTAGCCTGATAATTTATTATCATTTATAAATAGGGTAGTGAAATGTTTTGTTAATGCTTCTCAGTTGTCTAGTTAGATAATAGTAGTAGTAGTAATGATAGCGACTAGCAATTTTCCGATCGAATCTTTCATTAACAATAATCGATCATAAATAAAATAAAATTTATTTCGTAAAATGGCTAACAAAATATAATTTACCTGCGTGAGTCAAATATATTTATTTACAAGAAATCTAAACGTTCACATTCGCCTTAAAATTTATTTCATTCGGCTTACACTTAGAGAATAATAATTAAAATACAGAGCAAAATGCTTACAAGAATTTAAGTTCATTCATCCATGTTGGTAACTAAATAAAAAAACATATCTGTTTTAAATCACCCGGTAAATTAAATATAAGATATACATATACATATATATCGACGCAGAAAATATCACAATAATTTAAACGTAAAAAATATATACAAAATTTTCTTCACAGAACGAATTCGTAACGTTAACGACAAACTACATCAATCGGTAATCGTTTGTGATCAGACTATAGTAACGATGGAAACTATAAGTAAATGACAATCACTTACAATTTTCCCAGGAAAAATTTATTAAACAGGATGACCATTTATAAAGAATTGATGAAAAATATCGGTCAGGGAAAATGAAACAACACACTGAAACACAAAGAATTTCTTATCAGATCACATGTGATGCATCGTTTCAAACATTTTACAACTGTTACTGCACTTGTACAATTTCTGTAAAAATAATATTAATGATTCTTAACTCAAGAGTTACGAATCCACTGGATGGTCAATATAATGACGACAGATTCACTAAATGTCTATGTGTGCAACTACGCGTGAACTGCATACACATTGATGCTAAGTTGATTGATGGACGATGTTTTCATCTTGCACCGCAGACATAAGGTCGTAAGGTAGTTTTGTGTAATGCTCAAAAAATCAGACACTATTCGCCATGAACAAAAACAGAAGTAACTCAAAAAAAACTGTGTAAAAATTCGTGAACAATAAGAACAAAACTGTAATTAGAAATCAAAAATTAATAAAAATATGTTATTTTTAAAGTCAAATCAACTTCTATTAATTTCTAGTAGTTTTTATTGTGTGGCACACACAGACACACACATAGTAAAGTCTATATGTCTATACACTAGTTTTCTGCACAAACATTCCCACCAATATTTCCGTTGTTCATTCAATCAGTGGTTAGCGTAGACTGTCTGCTGCCACATAAAATAGGTAGAGCGTAAAAATCCTGTTGCTTCCTCTACACTCACCTGTAAAAACACATAACCTTGTTAGAGTCTCAATAAAATAAAACCAAAACAAGAATGATACAAAACAATTTTCAAAAGAAAAAGTGTACAATTTTCTCACAAGGATGACAACATCAACTGCTCTACATTTAGTTGAAAAATAATAATTTCACCACGTGAGGGAAGCAAGGCTTGGGAAGACCTAAAAAGACATGGATGCCGGAACAATAATTTCATAAATGCTCTGATGAAGTCAAAGCTATAAAGTAAATTTCAAAAACAGTCTGTAGAAATTAATATTTTTTAGGATAAAATAAAAATGTATGCAGTCCTATGGTTCATTCCATTTAACTTAGTAATTGGTGTAAACAAATCATACGCAGATTCGTTCTTCTATTTAGGGTGGCCCACGCTAAGCATTTTCTGTAATCTCAATTATGCATACAACCAACAGCAGAGCACAGTTTTTGTTTACATCAGTTCCAAAGTGGAATGAACTGTAGAACACAATATTGAGCTCAGAACTATTCAGATGCATTCTGGCTGGGTGCAAAAACATGATTTGTACAACTCTTTCTTCAACTAACACGTAAATTAAAGCAGTAGTAATTTTCTGGATCTGAATAATGGTTTATTGTTTTGTGGAACACTTTCAGTGGCGATTGCATGAGTGGGTGGTCTATGTATGTTTACACCATTCTAATTATGCTCAGATGCGTGGTTACTTACCATGTTTTGTATGGTTTTTGACAAAGCACACGTTTTTGATAAGCACACTATTATTAGCTCTGAGTAGTACATTACCAATTCAGTACGGCTCACAGTATCTTATAGGGTACATGATTTTTAGTTTCGAGAAGACATTCTTTGTTACACGATTATTTAATTTGGCCAACCTTTTTTTCTTCTTTATGATATTATAAGTACAAAAGAAGAGGTCTGGAAGAGGTAGAAGCGTAAAAGACACTAGTCATCATTATCTCCTCTGAGAGTAATGAATTTCATTATAGTCAAACCCTGGGGTAAATGAAGTGAAGGTGTCATTTGCAGGGGTAAAGTAGATGCTTTCAAGGGCCTGGCATGCTGATAAGCATACTTTTCTACTCAGAGGAAGGCATAGTAAACCACCTCACTCCTCGTTTAACTAAGTAATCTCTATATTTTTATATGGTTCTTATTATTATATGGGCGTGAGACATGGATCCTTCAGGAAGAAGATATCAAACAGCTAGATGCACATGAAATATGGCTTTACTGCAGGATGGTAAGAATAAGCCAGATACGTAAAACAACCAATGAAGAGGTATAGTCAATAAGACTGCCAAAGAAGAGGTATGTCAAGGATTAATATGCGGCTGCATCTAACTGGATGGTAAAAATTAGGCAGACAGCATATCTCGGTCACATCATACGTTACCGAGAATTTGAAGAGATTTAAGTGATATTGGAAGGCAAAGTTACCGGAAAGTAACAGATAGATCAGAAGAGAAAGTCATGGTTACATAACATCAAGGAATGGACGTGCACTAAAAAAAACCACCTAAATTCATCACATACATGATAGAGAGAAGTTTTCTATGCTAGTCACCAACTTCAATTGTGACGACACTGAAAAGCAGGAGTCCAAAAATTCCACTGTTATTTATATACTATTCATATTGATTATTTTTAAAATCATGATAATATTATTATTAAGCACATATATTTTATTTGAATGGTAAATAATAAACAAATGTCTCTATTTGCTTTCTGTAATCATTTTTAAGACCATATGTACACTAATCATACGCAGAAATTAAGTTTTTTACAGAAAGTTTACAAAAAATATATCTAGATCTTCAAAAATGTAAGTTATTAAACAAAGAGTCAAAGGGAACAGAATGATTTCAAAAATTTTATCATTTACAGACAATATAGATTTACATTGCCCATAACGCAAGTGGAGTGTTAAATTATTTGTACTTGATCTGCTAGTTCCAGGGCTACAAAAAATAGTTCTGTTTCTTATCATATGGTCACCTAATTATATGATTAAAGCATTAAAGAACAGAAGAGGTAGAGGTGTAAAATACACTAGTCAGAGTTATCTCCTCTGAGAGTAATGAATTTCATTATATAGCCAGACCCTGTGGTGAATGAAGTGAAGGTGTCATTTGTAGGGTGGAAAGTAGATGCTTTTAAGGGGGCCTGGCATGCCGATAAGCATACTTTTTCCACTCAGTGAGAAAGGCAAGATACACCACCTCACTCCTTGTTTTACTTAGTAAAGTCTCTAGAGGTTTAAACCAGCTTTTTGGCTGATGACCTAATCAACACACAACAACATAGATTTGCAAGATAAGAGATTGTGAATTTCACACAGAAAAAAATCTTTATAAATTCACTAAAATTTTCAGTATTTAAATTTTAAAAAACATGGAAATATAATCTCAACCACACGTAACTATGTTGTCCTAGGTTTTTGTGGTATTTAATTTATTCTATTTATTTCTAGGGAATTCCTGTTAAATTTTAGATAAATAAAATATTAGCATGGGGATCATTATGTAAGCCACCAAAGTGAATGTGTAAGACAACACTTGGTTTTTGGCTGTTAAATCTCATGATATTTTACATAATCAGTTCACGGCCAGATGTTTTATCCTCAGCATTTTTTAATACTATACTGACAAAAAAATCATACATTTGACCATAACTGCAAAAGTAAGGTAAGTAAAAGGTAGTATATCCAAATGAAAGTATAGAACAAATGTTTGTTAGAATGATCCAAAAGGTACAAGAGTGGACTCACATATTAAAGAAGGTCTTAAAGTTCATGAATCTCCTCTGTCACCATCTGTTGTTGTTACAGGGTGAAATCTTCTACACCTACATTCAAACAGACAAACAAAATTCATTTCATTTTAAGGAGAAATGATAACCATAAATTTACTTGCCATGGCCACAATGTTCTTCTGTTCATACCTCTAATTTCTCAACCTTTGGCAATACCAATATACAGTACTTCAAGCCACAAATTGGCCATTCCATCCACCAATTAAAAAAACAAACAAATCATGATATGAAATAATTATGACACAACCAAGTAATATGACATCTTAAGGTATGATTTCGATCCTCGCTGCCGTTGCCATTGCATTACGCTGCTAACTACAGGTTTAATTCATTTGTTATAGGGATGTTTCCAATATCCGCTGCAGCAGCACATGCAGTGCTGCCTGAGCTGCGCTGCTCAAGCTGTCCAGCCGCCAGGCCGCGCTAGAAGCAGTCTGGCAGCGGCAGCGTGTAGTAGAACAGATGGGCAATACAGACACATGTCAAATGTTTCGGTGTGTGATGATGAAAAGCTGGTTGAAGTTGTCTGCAAACATCCAATTATTTATGATGCTAGTATGGCGGGTTATAAAGATGCTGTACTCAGGGAAAATATATGGAAAGAGATTGGTTAAAATTCTTCTCCTTAAAATCGTCCGCCACCAAACTCGAATTGGGAGTAATTTAGCCTACAGAATTTTTTTAAACAGGTCTTCATCACATTTCAAGTGCTGCTCGATAAGTACTGAAAGCAACCTTCCTCTTCATGGGTTTTGTATATTTTATTTACAGCTTTGCGTTTCCGTAATAGCATCAACATCGATATCTCATCATCCTCTTCTTCTTCTGCTTGTAAATGTAATCTCATTTTTTTACAATCGACATGTTGGAGGAGTAGTATATTGTATCACGTTCTATGATCAACTGGTCAAGCAGCTGCCACTAGCAGCGATACTTCGAAAACATAATGCCGTTGCTATGGCAGCGCGATGCATTGGACGCGGCAGCGTGTTGCCACGGCGGCGAGGATCAAAATTTGTACCTTTAAATGTTCTGAATCCAATTTTTTTCAGAGTAAGTTTTATTCCCTTTATAGAAAAGCCCACTGGGTTAGGATCAAATGATTGAGCATGTTATTCAGTAGTTCACTGTCTTCCAAACCATCCACAAATTGTATAATTTAAGAAATTTCTCATAATTAGCCCATAATACTTAGGAGTGGTGCCTAGTTACCAGATTAATTTTTTGTGAATTCATTGGAAATGTTTTCGATTCTACCAATACTTTTAACAGCAAGTCGAGGTAATTTTAAGCGGTTACAGTGACATACTCTAATAGATAAACTCAAGGTTTGTATCACCCTTTGTCAACTTCATGGGTGGGTGGCTTAGGAGCCAAAACATGCTAAGTCAAAGATGGTGTATATATGAGGGTAGCCTGAAAAGTCATGCACACATGCGTTAACCCGATGAGAACAGAGATTTTAATGATCACGCGGACTGTCATTTTACGCCTAATAAAAACTCTTTTATATCTATTAGTTTCATTCCTAAAAATTTAAAAAAATTACCATTTATTTATAAAGAATTTATTATTAGAACAACATTTGAACCAAATTTTTCCGTTTTCATTTACGACCAGAATAAAAATTGAAAATTAAGAAAAAATATTTTCTTTTAGTAATATCAATTTATGTACGAGAAAGTGTCACTAAATCACTAAAAAATACAAAAATATATGTTTAGCTATATACATAAATAAAGCAGTTCATTACAAAAATAACAACATTTAGATATTGCAAATTGATAAGACGCATTCAAAAGATATCACACTTTTTGTTCAACAAAGTAACATGCTGGATGAAAAAAATGGGGAAAAATCACCTTAAAATAATGTGGTATCTTTTCAATTTTTATTTACTCTTCTTCTATGAAAGTTCTATCTCTTTTCCGCATGTTGTTTGACTGTATAGTGAAGTCAAATGGAAATAAAATAAAAAAACTGTTAGTATTAGCCTTATGGACTACCTGTAAATTTAGTGTGATTTTTTGCTAGGAGGCGTGATATAAATCATATCTCATGAAAAAAGACATGAGGAACAACTATCTGGTCAATAATTTAAAATATAAAAATGGGACGAAACAATTACCTGGCATTATTTTCAGGAGTATTAAGATTATCTAGCGGAGGCGGGTGGGGTGCTGGAACGATAATATTTCCAGATGAATCCGTGTCTTGCTCACTGCTTTCTTCTCCACCTGCTCCTATCCCCAATGAAGGTGACGGAGAGCACAGCAAATGAGAAGGCAACCCACGTGAGGATTGCACACCACTAAAACAAAATATTACACTTTATTGAATTAAATGTAGTCAATTCTATTGTATAAATATTTCACTAACATTTTCAGCTGCCTTGATCCTTATTCTCTTATGATCTAAATACATCATCATCATCAACTATACGGCTTAGGCTTTACCCAGCCTGTTCCGTTTCAATGGTAGTTGTTTTCTTCTTTTGTTGCTTTCTTTTGAAATTGTCATTTGTTAAAAGATTGTATATTTTAAAAGTATACTTTGTAATTTAGTAAAATTCATCATCGAAACCTGCGTCTTTACATAAATTATTGCTCCTAATTGGAAAGTTCGAGTCCATTCCGATCGATGCGTTCCTACAGTTGATCCTCCCATCGCTTCCTCGGTCTCCCAATTCTTCTTCTTCCTCTCGCTCTATAGTGCCACAAAAACTTGGGTATCCTACTCTCCTCCATTCTCTCTACATGTTCCCTCCAACTGTTCCTATATTTCCTGATAATATCGCTAATATTCTCAACATGAAGTTGATTTCTTATTATCTCACTTCTAATCCTATCCCTGAGAGTGCAACCCGCAATACTTCTCAGAAAGCGCATCTCTGCTGCCTCGATTCTTCTGTATTGACGAGAGGTCAGTGTCCAAGCTTCGGAGCCGTACAACAGAACCGGCCTAGCCATTACCTTATAAAATTTAATAATTGTCTCCTTCCTTACTTTCCCTTTTAATGTTCTGCTTATGGTTCCTAATAGACGTTGGAATTTATGTATTTTCCAGTCCACATCTTCACTCTCCCCATAGGATAATCTACATCCTAGGTACTGGAACCCTGACACCTGCTCCAATATCTGATCAGCCAAAACAATTTTGCTTCTAAGAGGTTCCTCTCCAACAAAACCCCACACCTTTGTCTTTGTTGCCGATATTTCCAAGTTATATTCCTTATAAATTTTGCTCAGTGAATATACAGCTCGTTGCAAATTATCCTCCGAGTCTGCAAACACTACCAAATCTAAATACATACTACTATATATTATACATGAATAAATCTTTATTATGCATCCTGCAGTTTAAAATTAATTCCATTTTATATAATGAATTTATATAATAAATTTCACTAACCTTCTTTTTAAACCGCCTCAACTTTTATCATTACTTACACGTGTTTCGGTGGATCCACCATCATGAGAATAAATAACACGATTGAAACTAAAAACTTTTTTATTTATTTAAAATCTATAGAAGATGATACATCTTCAGTCATTTGTATAAAACTGCCTTACAATTAATTTCCTCTAATTTTTCTCTTCTCATATTTACTATAGATAGCAGCAGCAGTCAATATCACTTCATCATTCCTAAATATATTTAGGAATGTGATATTGACTGCTCCTAAGTGATATTGACTGCTGCTGTTATCTATAGTAAATATGAGAAGGGGAAAACTAGAGGAAATTAATTTTAAGGCAGTTTTATACAAATGACTGAAGATGTATCATCTTCTATAGATTTTAAATAAATAAAAAAGTTTTTAGTTTCAATTGTGTTATTTACTCTGATGATGGTGGATCCACCGAAACACGTGTAAGTAATGATAAAAGTTGACGCAGTTTAAAAAGAAGGTTAGTGAAATTCATTATATATATATATAAAATAGTATTATACATGATATTATACAAGATATTTTATACATGTTTCGGTGGATCCACCATCATCAGAGTACAAAAATATCATATGAAAGTATTTAAAATCAATAGAAAATGTAGCATCTTCAGTCATCTATAAAAAACTGTTTAATTTTTCTAATCTATCCTCATTCATATTTATTGTAAATGGCAGTATCAGTCAATATCAACTCATCATTCTTAAATTTGATTTGCTTATTCAAATATCTATATACCGTGCTTCCCAAAAAATCTGATGTATAGGAAAATTAACATTGGACAATATACTGTCAATATTAATCTTATAACAAGAGAGTTGTTCGTTGCAGGGCTAAAAAAAAAAAATAGTTCTGTTTTTTATCACATGGTCAGCCAATTAAATGACTGAATCATTTAAGAACAGAAGAGGTAGGGGTGTAAAAGACACTAATCAGAGTTATCTCCTCTGAAAGTAATGAATTTCATCATACAGCCAGACCCTGTGGTGAATGAAGTGAAGGTGTCATTTGCAGAGTGGAAAATATGTGCTTTTCAGAGGGCCCGGCATGCTGATAAGCATACTCTTTCAACTCTGTGAGGAAGGCAATGGTAAACCACCTCACTCCTTGTTTTACTTAGTAAAACCTCTGCAGGTTCAAACCAGCTTTTTGGCTGATGACCTAAACAACAACAAGAGAGTAATCATACTTTTTTACTTCAGTCGTTTGAAGTCCGCAAGAGGTGAGATGATTAGCTCCCACCATACACCTAATAATTTCTTTTAAATTTTAAAAACCTAGTCCATGTTATCCATACTTGAATTACCCCACACTAGAATGCCATAACAGATATGAGACAGAATTAGACCATGATAAGCTGCCATTTATCATTTAATCTGGCAATTTGTTTTAATGCATATAATCAGATTAATCTGAGAACAAAGGGAGTTGAACATAAAGCGAAATATTCAGAAATTAACAAGTATTATCCAAAATAAGTATGAATAATGAGTTATGACTTACCGTCCTCTAACACTTGAGCTGTTATCTGATGCACCAGTAATGGATCTCCTATGAATAGGTCGGATAAATCTAAGAGGCAACTGCGACTGGTCCGTTACGTATTTCCCCTCACCACGACGGCGTCTCAATCCTGGAGTTAATTCTACTTCAGTACCATTACCGTGTTGTTCATCATCACTTTGTCTGTAAAAATAATAGAATAAATTGCTCAAATAGGTGAATTTCATTCATTCACTACTCACATTATAAACTATACAGTGATTTTTTAAGAGGTCACTGTTGGGATCTGAAGAACTATAAAAGGTACGAGAAAATTTAAATGGGAACCCTTCCCTAATATTCCCATTACATTAAAAAAATATATTATTGTGTGCTTCATATAACTGTGAGCTCCAATTTCTAGTATTTCTAATTTCTAGGTCCACCTTGCCTCTCATCTTCCAGTGTTGTCATGTATACAGTTCAGTTAAAGTAATGTAAAGTTATGTCATACAATAAATAGACAAGGTAAACTATGTAATGAAATAAAAATCAAAACAGAACTATAATACATCAGTAATGCATTGTATTTATAGATACTTACTGTCCTTTAATGTGCTCTTGTGCTTGCGTAAGGGAGGTAATTGTACATGAAGTACTACAAAAATGCAATCCAGCAATACTGCAGCTAACTCCATCAACATCAAAGCTCACAATGATTATATATATAGTATAGTTTTTTGAAATACCCATTTTTCCAATATTGCGGACAACTTTATGTTTTTAAATAGCAACCCCCTATCTGTTATGATGGAATATGAAAAAAAATTTTAACACATTTTTGTACTTTTGTATTTGCCTCCAAACCCAAATAGTTAGGAGTTACAGACATTCAAATGTGAATAAGTTTGATCAGAATTTAAAAAAAATATACAACTAAAAGTTTGACCTATTTGTATTGAAACCAAAGAAATATTCTTAACAACAAAAGATGTGTTAACAAAAAAAATAAAAATAAAAATTGATACTTCTAAATGTGGTGGTGAACTATAAATAAGACATCATTTAAAAGAGGGAATTCCAAATTGTATTTTAAGCTAAATACATAAAAATTTATAATTTTTTAAAAATATTTTTGATGCTATTTTTGGTTTAACAGAAATTTGTTTTCTTTTAAATCTACATCAAAATTGGTTTATTTATAGGAGTGATATAGTATACAATAATTAAAGGGGTCGGCAAAAGAAAGTGCTAAACCACAAAATTTCCAGCAAGATTTTTCTGAAATATTCCGTAAAAATAAAATGTACAGCACATTTTAAACAGGATGCTATATTTACGATCTTAAGAACCTAGATTTACAGAAAATAACAAATGTTTAACAAAAATTTAAAAACATGATTTGTAGATTTCAGTAAACTTTTAAAATGACACTGCGTAAAATTAAGTTGATGTGTGTTAGCACTGTCTTCTCCCGACCTCTTCAATTGTAAGAACAATTTTTGCCTAATGAACATTATGAGAGTTTATATTATTAAAATTAACTTCCTTTATTAATATAAACTTTCACAAAATTTGTTTAAGTCTGGTCCTAGATAAACAGACAAATACTTATATGTATAAAGCTAGATGTTTGTTTGAGTTCGTCACTAAAAACCTTTCATATGTAAAAGTAATAGATCTTGTCTTACAGCTAGAGTTGGCTTCATTGTGAAAAACAAAAGCCCCTTACTTCGTCTCTCATCCATTTTGTATAGTCGTTTCATTGATGTTGACCAGTCAATTCCTGAATTGTGCCTGCACTGCACCATAAAATTGATGTCATCTGAACGCTTATTTTTCCAAATTTTTAATATCACTAGTCCTTACGGTTGTTTGTCTCTATGCCATTATGGATTTTGTACACTCCCACAAACCATTCTTAGTTTAATACTTGCAACAAAAAATTGCAATTCTATAATTTTTACTGTTAACAAAATTATCAACTTATTGGGAGTATTTAATATAGTTCTATTACACAAGGTATATCAAATGAAAACTTTAAACGTGCAATAAAGTACTGAACAGTTGTATAATTGATTTATGTGGCAGTAGTGTTTCTTGAGCTGCAAAACAATACCAACAGATGGCAGAATGAGCCTAAAACAAAGAGGAAGGTAGCAGTGTTAGCATCATCAAAAGATAGTGGTGACCCCACTATCTATACGCATCGCATTAGAGCAGCAATTTGTAATTCAATTACAGAATAGTGAAAGTGTCAAACCAATTGAAATTCATTGTAGGATGACAGTCCAGTATGGAAATTCATGTTTGTCCCTGCCACAAGTGTATGAGCGGTGCAGAAAGTTTAAAAGCAGTGTTATTTCAGTAGAGGATGGACAGCAAAAAATTCCGCACTCAGCCATCAAGGAACATTATATGGAAAGGGGAGTGACAATAAACAGTGCGTTTTGTTTAAATCTGGTACGATCTGATTATGTCGAAAAATAGCAGGTATGATTTTCCCTTAACAGTACAATACGGGTGTTTTGAGAATTGAGGGGTCCGCAAAAGAAGGTGCTGTAAGAAAAGGTGTACAACATGGATGTTCACTGTAACCACTATTTTTTAACTCGTTTATAGAAGAGGCTATGAAAGAAATGAAGGAAAAATTTGACGCAGGAATAAACATTCAAGGAGAAACAATAAAAATGCTGAGCTTCGCCGATGATATAGTAGTATTAGCCGAGACAAAGAAAGAACTACATGACATCTTAAATGGAATGGATGAGATCATGAGAAAGGATTATTTCATTAAAATTAATAAGAACAAAATGAAAGTGTTGTGCAGCAGCAGGAGTGGTTTAGAAGAGATGGAAATTTAAAAGTACGCAACGAAAACATACCGGAAGTTGGGGAATCCTGCTACCTAGGGAGTAAAATAACAAAGGATGGTAGAAGCACAAGTGATATCAAAAGTAGGATTGCTCAAGGTAGAAAAGCCTTTGAAATGAAAAACAGCTACCTGACTACAAACATTGGTTTACAGATTACGAAAAATTTCTTAAAACACTGTTTGGAGTGTAGCATTATACAGGAGCGAAACATGGTTGATAGGAGCTGTAAAAAGGAAGACAATAGAAGCTTTTGAAATGTGGTGTTATAGGAAAATGTTAAAGATTAGGTGGGTGGACAAAATAATTAATTTAGGCGAGTGGATGACAAAAGAAGTACATGGAAACATCTTACCAGAGGAAGGGATGGGCTATTGGGGACATCCAGGTATTGGTCTTATCAATAATAGAGGGTAATATTGAGGGAGGAAAAGTATAGAATAATTAAAGCAAATTACAAAAGATGTAGGGTGTTACAGGTATGAAGATATGAAATGACTTGTGCAAGATAGAACAGCTTGGAGAACTGCATTAAACCATTTGAGACTAATGACAAAAAAAAGAACAATACCAAACTTATGGCATGTTTAAGGGTTTCATTTGATACACCCTCATAGCTGTTTCTGTTTAGTATCTTTTCTAGTCATTACTGTACAAAATGATGTAATATAAAAATTACGTCAAAACCACATAAATTGCTGCCACTTTTGAACAGAACTGTAATGTGTAGGTAAAATGACTATCCCACATTATGCAGGCAGCCGACTCGAGTCATCAGACAAGCTCTATCACTACAAAAAGAAAGATTTAGATGAGCTAAAGAAATTTTAAAAGACAAAATCCTCCTAGTCATATGATAGTTAATTATTTTCTTATAATACCATGAATTATACAAAAATAAATTTAGTTTCAAGTTCTAGTAAACAATAATACATTATACATCAGCTTAACAGAAGAACATAAAGATTTTACAAGATTACGATTGTAGAAGAAGAAAAATGTTCAACATTCTGAAAATAATAATAGATAACTTGTAACTATTTCATCAGTAAAAGAAACCTAAACCAAACAATAATTGGAACACACTACAACAACAACACATGAACACAACCAACAAAAGCATGCATTACACAAAATGATTATCTGATTTCAGTATAATTTTATGGACAGTATTGGTAACCCCCTAACTGCTACAATAGAAATTATTAAATGTTATTACTCCTAGGTAAAAATGCAGGAGTTAAAGGGTTAAAATCAAAACAGCTGCTTACAAAATTTAAGTAAGTTTAATCCAATTTGTTCAAGTGTAAAAATGTTAAAGCAGAGCGATGGATGAAATGTTAAAAGAAATATCTCACCATATTTATCACTTACGTCTGGATCTTTCTAATCAAAAATTTATTCAACAGTACATAAGTTAATATAAGTAAATTCACAGATATCCGGCATTCTAATAACCAGCACTTTTTTACCGATTATATATTTTCGTATGAAATAAAATAGAGTAGGAGGTACAAAAGACGAAAATGTACATAATTTCCAGTAGGAATGTACATATATAGTTAAAATTACTGTATTTTAAGAATGGTAATGATATATGCGCCAATATTAACCAGAAATTAATAAGACTTTTTCGTCCCGAAAAGAACGATTTTAAACAGCTGAAACTTTAAATGAAACGATGTATCAATGTCTAATACCAGCTGAGTGTGTTGTGAAATGACACTCTATCGTGTACGCTTATGGAGTATGGCTATGGAGGGGTAAATGTGGAAGAACCGCATTATACATTACACTGTATTACCGCTAGGTTTTATGAAATTTACTTTTTTTCATTATGTAAAATGAAGCTCATATTAGCATGCATTTCAAGTTTAGAACTTTTGGGAAAACCAGGAAAGAATAATGTTTAAAACCATCCAAAAATTATAAAAATCCATTTGATAGAACTCTGTATTTAGGAATAAATAGAGTTCCCATTTAATATACATTGGAAGCAATTTTACGTTTTAAATATATAACGGGTGTTTTATTAAGGATGCAACCCTGATTATAAAAAGATAGAAGTAATACATCGGTGAATTTTTTGTCCCCCTATCAGTATGTTGGCAACAGTGTACTCAAGGCCAACTACCTAAGACAGTTAAAATGTTCCAGTCAAGCATTAGTGTGGTGACAGCAGTCGTTTCATTATATTGTGTCAGCAATGGTTTTTTCCAAGGAAGAACGCGTGTTTATTGTAGAGACTTACATAGCGAGTAAATCTTACAAAGTGTAAATGAGGATTTGTTGCACTCCATATTCTACAGTTCTGACTATTCACATAGCCATCTAAATGAAACCAAGCCTTATCACTAAAATAAAAATGATCCAACAATTGAATACCATTTTCTTCAACGAAAGATCGAAACCACCAACAATATTGTAATCGTTTCTGATGGTCTGTAGCTTTCAGTTCATGAGTTACGCCAACGCGATAAGGATGCAAATGTAACTTTTTCGTAGCTCTGAAAATAGTAGTTTTCAAATCTCGAGTTTTCAAACGATTTTTCAAATCTTCGAGAACTTCCGCGATTAACTTTGTTGGCTGGCAAGGTGGTTTCTCATCGAGTACACTCCCAGTTCTACAGAATTTATTTATCAAACGCAATATTGACAATTTATTCGAAACGGCAGAACGGGGAAATTTCAACTGAAACTTATCTTGCACACATTTGTAAGATTTACTCGCTATGTAAGTCTCTACAATAACACAAGCGTTCTTCTTTGGAAAAAAACCATTGCTGACACAATATAAAGAAACGACTGTTGTCACCACACTAATGCTTGACTGGAACATTTTAACTGTCTTAGGTAGTTGGCCTTGAGTATACTGTTGCCAACATACCGATTGGGGGACAGAAAATTTACCGATGTATTACTTCTATCTTCTTATAATCAGGGTTGTGTCTCTAATAAAACACCCGTTAGATAGCATAAGGTCAACAAAATACATTTGTTGAATCATCGTTGTACATACTGTATATACCTCAGACGATGAGTCGCTAACTAAACAGACTTCATATGTCAGTACAAATTTGTGGACCCCCCTCTTTACTTCTCCACTCCAAAATCTGCTTTCTGTTCTTACTACATTGTTTTCAATTGTTCCATTTCAACAATCTACACTGTTACAGTAATTTTTGATTAATTTTACATTCTTGTTATCCATACAATTTTGTTCAGTTAAAGCAGATGGTGTTGCTTCAGTTCTGTTTACTGAAGTTTATTTACATTAATACAATGTGTAGTTTTAAGATTTTTAATAAAATTTCAGTCCGATAATGAGCAAATCACAGAAGATTGTACAACAAAAAAGAATAGGGTAGTGTTAACTTTTAAAGAGAAAACTGACATAGTAAACATTTGGACAAAATTAAGAGCATAACACCTAACCACAGAGGTTAAATGTAATTGTTATTGTTTAGGTCATCAGTTGAAACTTTGGTTTAAACCCCTAAAGGCTTTACTAAGTAAAACGAGAAGTGAGGTGATTTACAGTTGCCTTCTTCACCGAGTGAGAAAGTATGCTTATCAGTAAGCCAGGCCCCCTGAAAAGCATCTACTTTCTACTTTTTGCAAAAACCTTCACTTTATTAACCACAGGGTCTGACTGTATAATGAAATGCATTACTAGTGTCTTTTACACCTCTACCTCTTCTGTTCTTAAATGCTTCAGTCATATAATTGGCTCACCATGTGGTAAGAAACAGAACAATTTTTTGTAGCTGTAGGCAGGTGGAGTACCTGCTTGTCATGGACAATAAATGTAATTATACAATCTTTTGATGACAAATACTATGTGATGTTGAATTTCGGACTACCTACATTGTATTTATAAACATTACAAGAATCCTTTAATGCATTGTAACAGATACCTAAATTTCTAATAACCGGAAAATTCTGACAACCTGCCAGCTCTTTATTTGTGTCTGATATCAAATAATTTACAACAGTGTAATAGAATGCACATGCTTTGAGTAATTACAAAATGAGGATTTAGAAAGTCAAGATGGTTCAGCAGCGACTTATATCCATAGAAAGTATGTTAGAATTAATGAGTATGGTCATTTATGTTCTGACAAATAACTTAGTTGCAAAATAAAATGCCAAATGTGTTCAAAGTGAAATAATCAGTAGCAATGTTCATGAGAACACTTATTAAACCATTAGATCAGAGTCAGTATCAAAACTACAGTTTAATGTGAGTACAAAATTAAAATAGTTTTAAGTAACTTGATTTCTAAAATTTTGATACACAAAGTTGCTAAAATAATTTACATTTGATATAAGTTATAAACACATGCCAGAAATATCACACTTTTGAACTAATTCATTTTAACCTTTTTCTTACGGTGTGCTAGATAATTGGTGCAGAGTGAATTGAGATTTTTATGAGCAAACTGCATGTAGACAATAAGTAGTATCATATTCAACGCTGTAATCGTTTAGCTCAGAATAGAATGTAGAAAGCTAAAGTGTACGTTAATAAGTTATGAATGTGTGAAAAAAGAATGCAATGGAAAAAAATGACACTAACAGTATTATTCAAGTACCAAAAATAACTGGACTTCAGGGTTAATTGCAGAATATAAAACATCCCTAAGTAGAACTCTTTAACTGGTTTGCCGCTGGAGAGCTGTAGAGCCTATCATACTAGTCAATAAAATAGCATCGGTTCAATATGTCTGTGTCATTTGAATTAACAGTTACACCATATAGTCTTGAATGTTATCGGCTACAATAGTACAAGCATTATTTTTGGCTGTGTGCCTTGTCTCTTCTAAGCCACCTGTCCATTTAGTCTTTAAGTGTAGGGGCAAAGGTTGAGCTCCTGAGTTATGCTGTTTAGGTTAACAGCCAAAAGGCTGGTTTGAACCTCTAGAGGTTTTACTAAGTAAAACGAGGAGTGAGGTGGTTTACCCATTGCCTTCTTCACTGAGTACAAAAGTAGCTTATGCTTATCAGCATGCCAGGCCCTCCGAAAAACATCTACTTTGCACCCTGTGAATGATACGTTCACTTCATTCACCACAGGGTCTGGCTGTATAATGAAATTCATTACTTTCACAGGAGATATTTCTGACTAGTGTCTTTTACACCTCTACCTCTTCTGTTCTTAAATAGTTCAGTCATATAATTATCTGACCACATGATACATAACAGAACTAACTTTTTAGCCCTGGAACTAGCAGATCGAGTGCAAAAAATTTAACACTCCACCTACCTGTTATGTGCGGTCATGAGTTATAATAGGGGAAAATTTGTGAGCAAACTTTTATGAACTTTGTTTTGAATTTTCTATAAATCAATTCGAATATAAAATAATTTGTAATCAAATGTTCAGATGTATACAGTTTTAGGGTTTAACTTCCATTTATGTACATTTAGAAACTAAAAAAAATCAATTAAAATACTTTTTAAGATTGCAAAAGATAACCTAAAAAAGAGTAGGTGTTTATTATAATTATTGTCAAATGATGTTCATGTTAGTTCATAATTTTTGTTAGGTTTTGTTACTGGCTAATCTGCATTTAAAATCACGCGCCACTTTAATTGTCAATTCATTTTATATTCTTTGGTTTTGAATGCTTCCTGTTGACAATCAGCACTCCCTGCCTTCCTTTCCCCTTCTCTTTCGACTTCATCCTACGCTGGTGTTCCTATTTTATTCGCAATGAGCTCTTTCGGCTAATGTGATGTGCTTACCCCAATGTCTGGCTATTAAAATATTACACAATCATTGTAATTTGCTAACATCGGTGTTTAAATTTTAATATGCTATGTTTTAATCACTAATAATTGTTTTGTGTCAACCTCTATGTATAATTATATGAGTTGTACTAATAGTTGTTTATCGTTGTTGCAAGCTCATGGGTTAAGCATTGGCAAACATATTTACTTATTATTAGCATTCGCCGATTTCTACCGAATTCTATATTTTTGCGTTTACTTATTATGGACATTACCTATCAAGAAACGAGCTCAGGATACCAAACCAGTGCTTCATTAAAGAAAATGGACTTTAACGCTGAAAACCGAGTAAGTACATATTTCACTTTGCTAGTTTTCAGAATTTCATTGTTTGATGGGAGTATTTATTATTTTTCCTCTGCCTTTTTCCTGAACCTAGCGTTTACAACGAAGTTAAAATCATAACCTATCAGTTTAATTTAACAGTTGTTGTCTACAAATTTTCACTGGGCTTACGAAATCAGTGATGTACTTCGGATTTCCCGGAGTAATTCTCATTTTAAAGGGTCAAATCCTTAACAATTTTCATTATTCAAAAATTTGTTGATGCACACAGCTGTAGTGGGAATAAATGTGTTCCATTAAATTTGATATATGGTAAATATTAAATAATGAAATTAAGGGGAAGGGAGAAAGGATATTTGTCAGATGGCCGCAGTAAATAATTAATGAAATGAATAAACATACACAGTGGCGTACGTACATTAATATAGACATTACAGACAAAGATAGATACACAGAGTAGCCTACCTTGTTTCATTACTTGACTCGATAATGCTTGTTCTAGGGCTTTTACTGCTTGATACAGGTACAGGTATTTTACTGCCTTTAGGAGGGGTCTTTTTGCACCTAAAAGGAATCCAAAATACATTAAATGTAAGTATGATTATTGACACATCAAGGATGAAGAAGTTTTTTCAAGATTACGGATGTTCAAAAGGGATGGGTCTAACCAACACCGATGGACATTACTACAATTAATAACAGTTGAAACCGAAAAAATTTGTTGTACTTACTTTAAGACTTTTCCACCACCAAAGATTTCCAGGTTCTTTGAACAGATACGAAGAGAAGGCAACAATCTAAATACGTAAAAATATCTTAAACTGATTTACATATTAATAACTTTTAATTAAATTCATTATGTCACCCCCAGATACTAAACATGGTTGACTTATTTTGTAAATCATTAATGCAGAAATTATTAATGATAAATTTTGATCAACAAAAAATCTTTTTTAAAAATTTATGGGGATGTTTATAAATATAACACAATAATAATCTCATTAAAAAACATAATAGCATTTACTTTTTAACAGATGAATGAAACCTATTTTCTGAATAAATCTCATATTTTAGTAATATGTTTAATCTTTACAAACGCTTATAAATCTGTTTAAAAAAGTTACATTGGTCTTGAATTTCAGTAGCAATTTAATACTTTAAATGCATTTGCACTTAAAAAAGTTTCTTAGGTGTAATTTTAACAAGTGAATTATTTAAAAGTACGTCAGTTCATTTCATTTCACTATCACCGGTAGCTTGAGCATTTTAAAAAAATTGAGGACAGCTAAACATCAAAATCTGAGGATATATTAACAGAGCTTTATGCTAAATTTTCATGGTTAAAAATAATTACTTGTTTAGATAAAAATTATCTGAAATATATTACGAATAATCGTTGAAAAATTATAATTTTTTTACAAGAACAAGTTACTATATTCTGCCATAATTCAAAGAAAATTAGAACAGAAAACTTGCAATTCTTTTAATTGTAATTAAAATTGCCTTCAAAAATTTATTCAAAGAAACTGAGAAATCGTCTGATGAAAAAGGATTTAAAAAGAAAACATGTAAGGATATATGTACAAGAATGAACTAGTCAAATAGCTTGTGAAGTGTGAAAAAAATTGCTTAAGTGCAAACAAGCCAAAATTATTTTGTTTAAGTTTTGTATTGTTAATATTTTGAATAAAACAGTCTAATACAAAATCATAAAAAAAAAAACAATAAGGAAATTGTGACCACAACCATACACCAACTTTAGATCTACTAATTCAAACACAACACAAAGAAGAAAAAAAATTGTGCCAGTTGGTCAATAGTTTTTGATAAAAATAAGAAACGAAATGGTGTTACCTAGAGTATAGCAACTTTTCCCAGAAAGTGCTCAGTTTTACTTACTGCAATGCACTAAGATTGCCATTTTCTTAATTATTTTACTAAATACCAACCAATAAAAAGTTTATAAAGTTCAGAGAGAACTCTTACCACTTAAACTCATAAAAGTCAAAAAACTCAAACAATCAACACAAACTCAAAATAAAAAACCAAAAATAGTTTTGAAAACCTGTTCTGAGAGATAATCAATAGTTTTAGAAACACTACAATAACAGTATTGTGATAAAATAATCTTGAAATCAATGAATAAACTTGTTTCATTAAGTCAAAACAACAACAGACAGGAATTTTCACATATTATCACTGACAAAATTATCAGTGATTTAGAAGTACACTAATATTATTTTCTGTCATTTCAAAAATGTAAAAAGTAAGGAGTTTAAGTAGGAGGTCACTTACCGATAAATAGGCCTAAGTAAAATTCTGTCTCAGTGGATGATTGTCACGAATCAAGTAAGTTTAACATTCAATTATCTTGTGTTTAATGTACAAATACTTAATCATTACCAGTATTTACAATGAATTACAAATATTTAAAAAATTAAACTTTTATCTATTATCCTATTTTTGAAACTAAAAAGACTTGAGTTTTGAAGCAAGTTGTTGGAAAACGGCTAATTGAATATTAATGTACTTTACATAAACATTTATCTTGTTTAAATCTGGGTTAATTAGACGAGAGGCGAAATTAGGTTAGACAAAAGGCTAAATTTTTTGAAACGGTTTTAAGTTGTGTTATTGTGGTGTGAACAAAAAAGTGCCCTTTTTTAGCCTAATAGTCCTAATTAAGGCCTGTCCTAATTAATATAATAAAATAAGCCGAATAGTCCTACATTGAAGTCGTGTATAAAAGGTTGAAACGGTTTTAAGTTGTGTTATTATGGTGTGAACAAAAAAGTGCCCTTTTTTAGCCTAATAGTCCTAATTAAGGCTAGTCCTAATTAATATAATAAAAGAAGCCTAATAGTCCTACTTTGAAGTCTTGTAAAATCAGAATGGGTGGTTCGATTCTCGCCAAATTTCTGAATATATAACAGCTTCTAAAAAAAATTGGGTTTTAAATTTGGGATTTTGCAGAGCCCTTTAGAATGAACTATTATACATTCTCCTGACTTGGCAAGAATCAGACCACCCATTCTTATTTTGCACGACTTTAAAGTAGGGCTATGGTAAATTAGGTTAAAGAAATGGGCACTTTTTGTTCATACTGCAATAACACAACTTAAAACCATTTCAATAATTTGGCCTTTCGTCTAATCAACGCAGATTTGAACAAACTAAATTTTGATGTAAAGTGCATTAATATCTAATAAGCTGTTTTCCGACAACTTGCTTTCAAACTCGAGTCTTTAGAGTTTTGAAACAAATAATAGTAGCTTTAATTTTAAACAAAAATGAGTTAACGTGCGAGAATTTATATCAAATTTACTTCTGGCGAAATATTTTGAGTACATGATAGAAGTTGTATTAACAAATAAAATAATCTAATACAAAAGATTTTTATAAGCTTGAATATTATGTACAAGAACAATACAGTGAAACCCCGATAAACCAAAATATAGTACCCAATTTCAGATACACGAAATTCCAGATAATATGCAATCATACTTTTAGGGTTTAAAAATAATAAAAATGATTATACAGTATTTTTCATGACTGTTTATTAGTATGAATAAATAAAAAAACAGAAATTTCAAGAGAACAAAATGTAATACTATACAGTAAATTAATATTTACTATAACTTTAAATTATTTAGTCTTTTTAAAAAAGTGTAATATTTTTGATGAAACCATTTTTTTTTGGCTACATCACATCATTTTATTAGAAGCTTGTCCTGGAGGTGAAAAATGAGAAAACAAAGTATTCTCAGAATACTGAAACTTCATATTTGTAATTTATTCCATTGGAAACTATTCTTTACTAACGGTTCTACATATTTAAATGCTTTACTAAGCATACATACAATATCGAAATTGAATAATCACCAAATTAAAAAAAACACTTTTTTCGGATCTGTTTCAGTTAAGGTGGATTATGGATAATCAGGGTTTTACTGTATTAATATTAGCTGATTTTTGACAATGCAATTCAAATATTTTCTCAGAAAATAAAAAAATCAGATTCACCTGGTTTTTTAAAAATTCATACATGGAAATAAAAATTAAAATATTTAATAACAATGTAAATTATTTGAAATTCAATGTAGGTAACATGGTTAACTTTCAGAGTAATTTGTCTAAAAGCAAACAATATTTGGTTCAGACAATTTAAATGAAGCAGTTGTGGTGCAGATGAAACTAAATTTTTAACACTTTGAAGCATAAGTCTGAGAATTTATTCACGACAGAAAAATGCCCTACATTCTTTAGTCATAAATAAATAAAATTAAAAAATTTATGATTAGAATTTTACGTCGTACATTTTACTTGTATTGAAAATGGTTTTGAGCTTTGTTCAATTTTATCATAATAACAGGATTTATATTTTCATTAGCATTTGAGATATGAAAAACCACTGTTTATGTAATATTGACACTCATGTTTAATATTACTAAGTTTTGATCAATTTTGTGATCATAATACAATCTTACAACCTGAGGAAAAATTATTTAATACGTTTTGTTTATTTTACATGTTCAGTGTTTTAAAGATTAATGCAGATGGTCAAATTAAGGTGAAGTGGGAAACCAACAGGTATGTGATTTGAGTTTCACGGAAAGTTACTAATAGAATAATTAAATGAATAATCAAGTCATTAATCAAAATTAAAAATGTTTACAACAAATGATGATTATATTAATTATCAATTTAATAATCAGTTGTCATTTTTCTTACAATTTAAAATTTAATTATGATAACATAAATAAGCAATTATATCTGCACTATGCAAATGCTAACTGCTAGTCTCAAGAATGTTCAATAAATTTCATAAATGGTAAGAGTCAAAAAATGAGTAAATATTTAAAAACAGCGGTACATTTAATTGAACAGAGCAGTAAATAATGGCTTAGTAGACAAATTTTTAAGTCAGAAGTTTAATGATTTTTTTTTAAAAGTAGCAATATTCGTTACCAAAATAGTTTATAAAAGTTAGTTTACAATTCCAAAGATTTCCAGTTCATGTCTTATCTTCAGAGGTTAGGCTTCAAAGAGTTTAGTTTTAATTAATATTTAAATTTTTAAAAAATCTACATTTATACATTATCTGAAAACATAATTAAAGATACAAATTTTTGGGATACAGCAAGCTTAAGAGAACTTTTTGGCTGAAATAAAAAGAAAATGATAAACTTTTGAAGCGTACCTATTTTCACTGTCAATGACTGGTGACAAACTATGCTGCGCTTTGCTATATTCTTCAGTTGCATCGAAGTAAATGGAGGCAGGATCCTCTTTCCCGGGACTAACTGGGCTACAACCACCACCCCCACCACCAATACCAACACCACCACCACTTACACGACTTCCAACACTTCTATTTTCTCCTCCTCCTCCACCTAATAATAACAAGAAACAATTGTTTCATTAATTGTTAAGTATACATTTCCATTGTCACTTGACATGCATCTGTTTACCTAAATCAATAGAAAATATGAAATTTTTCTCTCGTGATTATAGTATATAGTGAATAAAAGTATTACAATAGTACAAAATTTTTGACACCTGGATTTTAGCTGATATCCATGATTTGTTACCCCTTGAAGCCAAAAAAGGTTTTTTTTAACTAATACACCGATAAGACAGAAATTTGAACAGTAGTTTTTCTCAATCAACCCTAGGGATTTCTGAAATTAGCCTAATATCCTCAAAATTATGGGTACTTTACTTCGATACAATAAAATAACAATCCAATCATCTGAAATATGGCTTTAAAGATTTTTCATTTAACTTCTCTGAATTAGGTACTTAATTTTCTTGATCCATAAAGGGTACAGATCATATTTCTGGAAAAATTCTCTGGGAGCTTTCTTTCAAAAATTTGTGTTTTCAACAGGCTTATATGGAAAAATGTAAAAAAAAGAAATACCAAATTGAATTTTCCTTTCAACTTTCTTTTTTTAGTTTATTTAAAGTCGCATCAACAGCTTAATCATTAGCGACTACAGGGGGTTCAGGACCGTTGGGTTGTGACTTGTTATAATTTCCAGACCCTAGCTGGGAATTGAACCCGGGACCTCCGCATGGTAGGCCAGCGCGCAACCAGTACACTATGGAGGTGGCCTCAACTTTCTTTGTTCAGTATTTAATTCAGAAATTTATTATTTTGAGCAACAAAACCTAAATTAAAATCAGTTTTCCAGAATTAGCATAAAAGTTTATTTCATTGATACAGTAACTACTACTTTTAAACTAATCTTCAAAAGCTTAAGCTACTTTTAAATGAATCACCCAGTACTTGTCTGTACCTGATCTTTAAAACGAAACAAATATTAAGTATGTTTCATATTACCTTATTCATTAGGAGTTGGTAAATGAGAATGTGTTGTGGCGCGGAGTCGATATTTTTACTTAGTGTAGTAGCGCTCAAACTCCCATATGAAATACATTGCTTATGGACTTGGCGTACTGCATTCTGAACGTGAAATCAACTATAGTTAATTTATTTATTACAATAACAATTCGTAAAGTTATGATGAGTGAATCTGAGTAAATCTAACCCCAATGAAGAGCAAGGGATTACTGTATTAAACTGTTTTCTATCAATTAACAGGTTGAGCCCAAAGGCTGGCACCATTGCAAAGTGGGAATATCATGATGTCTCAAGGTGTCAGTAGACCACATGAATAATCTTACTTACTTGTTCATCTATTCATCAGGTAAATATAGTACAGTGATATGAATAACGTACATTAAGTAAAAAATTTGGTGTGAAACACTCACACAACTTTCTCTTGCCAATGCACATAATTAACAATATAACCTAACATTAGTAATAAACAAAAAATTAACCGTATTTTAATCATGAGTGAAGTGCGCAAAATAAAAATCAAACTGTTTGGCTTAAAAATACGAATAATCACTCTTTGATGCTAAATGAGGCTCTGTAGAGAAAAATGCTCTGAATAAAAGTTGTAGGTCTTTTAATTTCCTATAAATTTGATTATACACTTTTGTCGTAAAATGTATACTAAGGCTGAAATCTTAAAATAATCAATTTTTTACACAATTTCGTGAGAAAAAAACAGAAAATCGCTAATTACCGATAAACTAAGCGTTATAAAAATAAATGTTCGATATTAAAGTAGTGGGATTTTAAATTCTCTACATTTTTTGTTATATACATTTTTATGCTAAAGTGCATATTAAAGTCGCAATCTTAAAAAAACAATTTTTTTACGTGAAAACAGCCTCACCAAGAATTTCAGCAGACATGGCGCCTACCCTATCTTGTAGAGAATAAAAATTTTTAGTAAACCAGGCAATTTTAAAAAAAATCGTAGGACCCATTTTTGAGAAAATCGCAAAAAAGTGAAAAATTACACAAATAAAGTACTACTTCCGGTTGACCGATTTTGATGAAAATGTTCATGGCAGGTCCGGTAGTGGTGTCTAACTTAAGTTTCAAGTTTGTACGATGTTCTGTTCTCGAGATATTCTGTTCACACACACACACACACACACATAGACAAATCACTAAAAACATTTTTTTTGGATTCAGGGGGTCTGAAAACGTGTAGATCTGTTGAAAACACGATTTCAAAAAATCGGCATGAAAACAATACTTTCCTTCCTATATAGGCAAGAGAAAGTAAAAATTTGCTGAATAGAGGACGCGAGTTTTCCAAGTAACAGAAATTACTTTTGAGTAATAAATTAAACTATTTTTACATAAAAATGTATTATTCTTACCTTTCTTGGTAAAAAGAAGTCACTAGAAATAGAGAAATTAATAGAATAAATGATATAATTAATTTATTATAATGATAAAATTGCATTGTATTGGGAGGTCTGAATTGACTAAACTTTTAAAATCCGTTCACAAATTCCCGGCACTGGGTAACAACAAAGATGACCTTCACTTTAGCAGTTGCAGGATCGATCTGAATGCCTAATATTTTTAATGCCAACATTTTACAAACACTGCCAGTGTACTGGTGATTAAACAAAAGCTATAAAAACGTAGTAGGGTATATATAGTACCTTAGGATGTCAGTTGGCCCAGGGAACAAACTTGATTTGCCACCTTAAGCATCAATCGGCCTTAACCCGTTAATATATATAAGAAATTTGGCCAATTTCTTTACAATTAAAAATTTCTTCGTGGCTGATGCTATAAATTTAGAAGTTATGTAATAATTACTTTTTTATAAAGTGCATCGTTTATATTCAATTTACATTTGAAAAAATTTATTAAAATTTTATGTAATATATTATGTATGACTCAATGGCTTAATAATAATTAATATTACAAGAGTAATGATGAAAAATCATTTTTATCTTTCTGTTTTATAGTAGTACTGACCTCTAGTAGCTGCCATATCCACGGAGTCAATAGTTAGATTCAACTTGTTGTCTCTAGCTGTTTGCATTTCAGTCGATTTATGAGATCCATCCATTGAGCGATCGACAACACGAATCTCCAGTCTACCGGACACCGGTCTCATCTCCATTTCATCTAAGATAAAAAATAAAATCAACACATATTGTAAATCTATTTATCGACTTTCAAAACGTGGTAAAAAGAATGTATACGATGAAGCTCATTGTCAGAAATACAAGGTGTTCATAAAGTTCCTGGAATTGCCTTGCTGTCACCAAACAAGCAATAAGATAGTCGAACTAGCAATATGATTGGGTGCACACTCTTGTTTGAACATATTTGGACAGAGCATAGTGGTGTCAGTGCTCCATGTGATGTGCATGTGAAAGGTCAGTCAACACAATGTCGCAGTTCGAAAAGCATGGTAACATAAAGTTCATGTGCAAATTAGGAAAGTAGGCTTCAGAGATGCTTTTGGCTCTGTAGTAAGTTTACAGTGATAATGCACTAAAAATATCCGCTGTTTACGACTGGTTTGGAAATTTTAAGAAAGGGCATGAGACATTAAAGAACGATGATCGCAGCGGGATACTATCGACATCCTGAAATGATAGCAAACATGAAACAATATTCTAAATGTTGTTTTAACGCGGGATTGCCAAACAAAGTTGTATCTCACAGGAATCAATTCATGCCATTTTACATGATGATTTGAAGATGATGACATGCGTCAGTGCGAAG
Source organism: Catonia carolina (assembly GCA_035578175.1). Lineage (NCBI taxonomy): Eukaryota > Metazoa > Arthropoda > Insecta > Hemiptera > Achilidae > Catonia > Catonia carolina. The sequence continues at coordinate 55,734,960 of JAQMRL010000007.1, forward strand.
TTTGTTCTGTGGCTGCTGAACACAGCGTGGAATGTTGCATGACAATTGTCGGGGAGCTGTTTGAGACAAGTTCGAAGGACCCTATGTTCCTCCAACAGATCGTCACTGCTGATGAGTGTTAGGTGTTTGCCTACAACTCTGAGACAAAACAGCAATCATCGGAGTAGCATACATCGTCTCCCAGACCAAAGAAGGACATTGAATTAAATGTGATGACTCAGCTCGAACAGAATCTCAAAGAAGCCTTCTACCGCTGCTTCCAACAATGGGAGGATCGATGGAGCAAATATGTGTGCATGCGCAAGGGTCCTTCTTCGAAGGTGATTAGGTAACCATTACCATAGATCGTAACATTAGCACGCTGAAATACCATTCCAGGAACTTTTAAATAAAGTTCAATCTTTGGTAAAAATTTTAACAAATAAAAATGGTTTTTTACCATACAGACCATTTAAAATAGTTTACAGGAACTTGTTTTACAAATTACCGTATTTGCCGTTGTATACGACACACTTCTGTTTGCTCAAAGGATTTCATTCATTAATGTTACATTTTATATTTGATTTTGATTTTTAAGAAATGAAAGGGAATTTAACTTTCATAAGTAATGATTTTTTTAAATTACAATAAATGTGTATTTGTATTGCTAAATCAGTGATTTAAAAAGATCGATACTTAAAGATTACTAAATGAAAAATATCAGTATTATATATCAGTAGCTACTACTTTTTAAGCTATACCAATATTACACATAGGCTTCACTGAAATAGAAAATTGTTACTTATACAGTATAACAATACACATTAGTTCTGGTTGAAGGCACTGTCACTATAAATTATTTTCAACTCCATCTAAAGAATTGCTGAAGCAGCGCTTCTTGAAAAATTTCACGACAATTTTGGAGTCAACATTGTTCCGGGAAGTTTTGACCCATTCATAGATCCGAGTTATGGAAGGGCGTTTAAGTTTTCCCCCTGGTTTTCATTTCTTGTCCCAGTGACATCATCCATGTGTGAAGAGGGCATAACAGTTAGTAACTATCTCAGACGCAGGAAGCAAGTGCGATTTTCATTAAATGACATTTCAAAAGAAATGAATAACCAGACAATCATGTGACAATCAGTAAATTCAACGTACATTGTATTTTATTGTTGACTCATTTTCACCACGTCAACAGATAAAACCATGTCCTCTGATACTGGATTATGATATTCTAGGAATTTTTACAACAGAAACACTTTTTACAAATAAGGTTATTAGTTAGTTGAAAAGTGTTATGATGATAACAATGTACAGTACAGTATTTTGATTTTTGTAATGATATATAGTATACATTAAAACACAGAAAATTCCCATGCATTGTATAAGACGCACCCTGTTTTTTGACGAGTTATTGAAGGAAAAAAAGTGCGTCTTATACACTGGCAAATATGGTAATCACTTAAGAAAAAGGTGATAGTCATAAATTTCAGATGCTGCTAACTCCAGCTTTAGGCCAAAATCTGATTTTGGTATCTTTGGAAAAATGAAACTTATTTACTACAAAAACTACCAACTGTAATAGTAATAAGACTTGTTTTATTGAGACAATCTTTTCTGCCTTCAACATGGAAATATATAAATTTCAGTCAGTTTTTCAGTTCTCCATTAAAGTTTCAGGAAATAGAGATAACAAGTTAACACTCTTCACTACTGATTTATTAGTCTGAATGCCTGTAAAACACTGCCAATGCAGTGAAATCGCACTTTTTAGAAAAAAACATCATCCAACAAAAAAAGACTTACAGACAGATTCATCATCCTACACCAATATTTTAATAAAATTACGTCTTACTAATTAATGCAAAAGTATTAATCTTAAAAAAGGTACAAAAACTTTGATTCAGTTAGACAAATTTTACTAGACACCAGTAAAGCACATGGATTGCACTATACAGAACTTTTGGTAAAATTACAAGAGGCTTTATGGTTTAATTAAACTTGGACTGGAGGAATGTCAGATACAGTATTTTCACAGTGATTTACCTTCAATGTGCTTACCTTCATTTGCATCATCTGCAGTTGTCTTGGCTGTAGCTAAAGACGATTCTTCTTTTTCAACAGAGGATTTATTGTTGTTATTGTTATTATTATTGTTGTTGTTGTTATTAACTAGTTTAGCGGCAGGAGGAGGTGGTGCAGAAGCAGCTGCTGGTTCAGTTGGTTCACGGCACAATAAATGAATATTCTGTTTAACAAATAAATACTTCAAATAAGAATATTGGTTCCTAACTTAAAATAATTTCCAAGTATTCTGGGATTTATAACAATCCACAGTGTTATTGTAATTAATTTTTGATAAAATGGTTATCAGAAATACAAAAGAACTTCGTTAACCTGGATCTACTAGAGTCGGGGCAGAACTGAGTTAGAAAAAATCCGGGTTGTCCAGAGAATGAGGTAAAAATGATAAAAAAAGAATATATACTAATCAAAATATACAAAAAATAGTTTAAAAATTATTATCGGCACACTTTCACCTAAAAACACATTATACTGTATGTATTTATACTGTACACAATATAGTTACAAATTAGTTGTTCTCTTTTACAGCTTCCACAGTCTCAAATCTTGTCCCTTTTAATGCAGATTTCACCTTAGGGAACAGGTAGAAGTCACATGGTGCAAGATCTGGTGAATAAGGTGGATGTTCTAACACTGAGATGCTGTACTTGGGTAGGAAGGAACCTCTTGACAGGTAACACGGAATAAGCTGGTGCATTGTCTTGGTGGAGAACCCATGATTTGTCCTTCCACATTTCGGGGTGTTTTTCCTTACTCTTTGATGTTGTTTAGAGAGTACCTCAAAGTAGTAATATTGATTAATTGTTTGACCTTTAGGAACCCAGTGAAGGTACACAATCCCATGGATATCAAAAAAAACCAATCATCATTGCTTTAAATTTTGACTTACTTATTTGAGCTTTTTTGGCTCTCGGTGAAGTTCGGCTCTTCCAGTGCATGGATTGGCGCTTTGTTTCCGGATCATAAGTAAAAAACCACGTTTCATCACATGTTATTATCTTTTACCAGTTCCCTAAGGTGAAATCTGCATTAAAATAGAAAATATTTGAGTCTGTGGAAGCTGTAAAAAAGAAAGTGGCACGTGTCCTGAACGAGCTGACAGAAGATGACTTCTAGCACTGTTTCCAACAATGGAAAATTCGCATGAAGTGTTGCCGGGATAGAGAAGGAGTGTATATTGACGGTGACAATAAGTGATTATGTATAAAATAAAAATAAAATTTTTTACAATATTAGTCTCGTTATTTAATAGCCACACCTCGTATAATTAATTTATGATAAATTTTCACCAAGTCAAGTCATTGTCAAATTGAACCTGTTCATTTATTAAGTTATTATTATTAATATTTTTTAATATATGAATTTTTTCTAATGTTACCTGAAGAAGCGGTGCGCACCGTGAAAGTTCTTGTAAGGAAAAAGTATAAGAAGGAGCATAAGGTAACTATAAAAAGTTTTTTTAGATATACATAAAAAAACAAAAAAAATAATATGGATTCTGCTGTTATGATGCTAACTAGTAACTTAAAATATTATAACATTAAGAAATTGGGGATAAAGATTTTGAAATCTTTAATTGACTCCTGCAAGTTTGGCAAAATAATTGTTTTTACTTACCGGTATGCTAAGTATCCTCTGAGTTGGTACAGCTGGAGTGAAGTGATGACTGTGTCTAGTAGCAACGCCTCTCATTATATCAACTGTGTAAACGACGTCATCAAATGCAGCTTGCTGTAGTAGGGGATGGTCCAGGTGTGACCTTTAACATTATTACATCAAATTATAGGTGTATACTGTTCGCCAATTATGGTGGCATGTAGGGAGGGTAGTGAGACATAGAGAGAAAGTGTTGTGTCCGCCGTTCCCCTCAACTCATTTCAATCAGTGCACGGTGTTCAAGCGCAATAGTGACAACACGCGATCGATAGGGCACTCTGCTGGCCAATTTCGTTCACTACCCTCTGACAAGCTCATTTTTCATCAAAACATTCTGAAAAGTTACTTTCGCTTCCTAATGAATCATAGTTTATTACACTACAAAAGTTATTATTATACTCTGATATTAAGATAAGATACGCTCGTACAAAGTTAGACGTTTAAATCTCATCGCATTTTTTGCGTATCACGTAGGCTAATATACTTCTTTTCCAGGACTATATAATATGAGTTTTATTATTTTGTAAAATATAAAATTTTATCTGTAATTTGATATACGAGGGGGTACCCAAAAGTATCCGGAATAGCTCTGCTGTGGGCGGAGCTTGTGCAGTACAAATTCCCGCCACTAGGCTGCTTGTAGCGCTACTCATTGCCAGTTCAATGCCATTTTGTTCGTTGATCTAGCTTGTTCTGTTCTCGTGCAGTGATTGTTCTCGCTAGTGCTGTTTTGTGCTCGTGTCGTTTTTCATGATGGCAAGTTTTAATGAACAACGTGCGGCTGTGAAATTTTGCTTCTTGCTCGGTAAAAACGCCGCGGAAACAGTTTTAATGTTGAACACAGCTTACAAAGACGACGCTATTGGAAAAACCCAAGTGTACGAGTGGTTTTTGCGCTTTAAAAATGGCGACATGTCGATTGAGAACAAACCTCGTTCTGGACGACCGTCGACTTCCCGAACAGACGAAAATGTTGTGAAAGTGAAAGAAATTGTACGAACAGACCGACGACAGACCATTGACCAAATATCACAGGTTAGTGGGTTATCTTGGAGCTCAGTCCAACGCATTTTAACAGAAGACTTGGAAATGAAAAGAGTCGCTGCCAAGTTTGTGCCTCGGGTTCTGACAGACACTCAAAAGGAACGTCGAATTGAAACGTGTAGTGATTTGAAACAACAGCTTGAAACTGATCCAGATTTCATGTCAAAGATCATTACGGGTGACGAGTCTTGGTGCTATGGGTACGACCCAGAAACCAAACAACAATCCAGTCAATGGAAGACTTCATTATCACCCCGACCAAAAAAAGTCGTCAAGTCAGATCGAACATCAAAACAATGCTGATTTGTTTTTTTGATGTGAGGGGAATTCAGAGTTCGTTCCACCAGGCCAGACGGTAAATCAAGCTTTTTATCTTGAGTGTTAAGAAGACTACGAAACAGCATTCGTCGTAAAAGACCTAATTTGTGGCAGACAGGGGACTGGTTTTTCCACCACGACAACGCGCCTGCACACACGGCAATCTCGGTTACCCAGTTTTTGGCAAAAAACGGCATGGTTTTGCTACCACACGCACCGTACTCACCCGATCTGGCTCCGTGTGATTTTTTCTTGTTCCCACGCATGAAAAGGGGCATGAAAGGTCTCCGATTTAACAACGTTGATGATGTCAAGAAAAAACGACGGATGAGCTGGCAGCCATCACTGAAGAGGAGTACAAAAAAATGTTTTGAACAGTGGAAGCACCGGTGGGACAAATGTATTAGTTGTAATGGAGAGTATTTTGAAGGGGATAAGGTTCTTTTGTAAAAAAATTAAAAATAAATAGTTTTAAAAAATAATTCCGGTTTCTTTTGGGTACCCCCTCGTATGTTGGGCAGAACCAGAAATAATAAAGGAGCTTGAAAAAATAACTTTTTGAAGGGAAGTCAAAGATAGATCAACGTGTCTGGTGCCTCCATAGCATAGTTGTAGTGTGGTAGCCTACAACCAAGAAGACCCTGGGTTCGATTCCTGGCTAGCATCTGGAAATTTTCAAAAGTTAAAACACACCGTAGTCGAGCTGATAACCGAGCTGTTGATGTAACTTTAAATAAACTAAATAAGAAAGACAGAACATGTATTTTAATATCAGATATGTACCTATTTAGCCACCAGTTTCTTGAGTTTACCTTTGTTTTGGCAAAAAATCTCTAGTGACGAACTGAATACTAAAAAATATTTGGTGTGAAACACTAACATGACTTTCTCGTATGAAAGTAAATAATGAAAAATATAAACTATGTTTAATCATGAGTGAATGATGCAAAATGAAAATTAACTTCTCTAACCTGCTCTGAGGAAAAAATGCTTGAAATAAAAGTTTTAAGTTTTTTAGGTTCTTACAACTTTAATTATATAAACTTTTGCACTAAAATCCATATTAAGGCTGCAATCTTAAAAAAAAATTTACCACGAGAGCAGTTACCCCATCTCATATATAAAATGTAGTATTGAGGTGATTTTAAAGAAAATCGTAGCCGTTTATGAGAAAAAAGCAAAAAAGTGAAAAATTGCACAAATAAACTACTACTACCGGTTGACCGATTTTGATGAAAATGTTCATCTAAGGTGCCCTAGTGCTACCCAACTTCAGTTCCAAGTTTCAACTTTGTATACTATTCCATTTTGTAGATATTTTGTTCATAAGCACAGACTCAAAGACCAATTGCTATAAACATGGTTTTTTGGGTTCAGGGAGCCTGAAAATGTGTATTTCCAGTGAAAAGTCGATTTAAAAAAATGAGATGAAAGCAATACTTTCCTTCCCTATATATTCATAAAGGGCAAGAGAAAAAAAAGAAATTTAATAAAATCAGAATATGTACTTTTTGCAAAAATTTCTCCACTTTTGAGTCTGTCGACACAGGCAAGATATATTTGTGACACATAACTAAACACTAAATACCAGGGTCATTTAAAAAGTAAAGGACGTTTTGATCTGGCGAACCTTACAGTTCCCCCACCACCTCCGCTGCCGACATTGACCTTCCACTCACCCTGGGCCAGTCTGCCGCTAACAGCGAGCTGATACAGTCGTGAATTGATTATTTGTAAGTCTTTAAAATGTGTGACAAAATTAACGATCCTGCCAAGTGTAATGTTTGTAGTGTGATACGCTTTTTGAATGTTAAAGGAGTGGAACCTATAAACATTTACAGACAAATAACGGTTTATGGTAATGTGATGAACGAAGCTTCAGTTTGAAAATGGTGGAGCGCCATTCAAAACAAACAGTGCGCATTGTTGTCTAGCGGTGTTATGGTTCTGCACAATAAAGCACACCACATTCTGCTGCATTGACGAAGAACTTGCTGCAACAGTTTTGATGGGAGCTTTTTGATCATCCACCCTATAGCCCAGACTTGGCCCCTAATGATTTCCATCTGTTTCCCAAACTGAAGGACTTCCTGGACAGGAACTGCTATGGAAGTGACGATGAACTGAAAAAGGGTGTTAGTGAGTGGTTAAATTTGTACACTGATTATGTACAAAAGTAATTTACGTATCAGGTGTATTGTAAAAAAATTTTTGTTTGGCTATAATACAAAAATTCAAAATAAAGAAAAACATTCTATACTTTCCGAGTGACTCTCGTATTAGACTGCTTACACACACAGCCAGTTTGCCAGCCGTAGTCGACCACTACTACTCAAACCCGCGGCCGACAATCGAATAGCCTAGTCAACAGTTCCGGCAGCAAACCAGCTAGAAACTGTGCCTGCTGCAAACCTGATGGGTACTTAAAGCAACACTGATGCCAATGGTCGGCTACGGCCCGGCAAATCGACTGTATATGTAAGCAGTCTTATGCCCCAACAAACTAAAGACTGCAGATGAGATCTAGCCAATAACAGCCAGGGTTGGGTGTGAGGTTGCCTCTTCACTAAGTCACACTCTGTTCCACCGAACTCCAGCTGACTTTTTGTTAGGCTGTCATCCACAGCGGGACCACAACGTGACAACGCACGATTAACGAAAGTCAATTGGCTCTGTGCTGTGGTCTAGGTCACTATGCTCCGCCTTCATCTGCAGTCTCTAGTTCGTTAAGGTATAGTCATACAATTTCAAATAAAACATGGATAGAAATTTTCTCTAGAATGACTCAATAATTCAAAAGCTTGTAATTCAAGGCACAAAACCAAAAAAAAAAACATTAATTTGTAAAGATTATTTATCTGACAGTTACAAAGCTTCAATACCTTAAAAATTGTTTTCTTTTAATTTTATTGGGACTGTATAATACTGACAACCGCCCAATTTGATCACTGCTTTATTGATGAAGACTAGGAATAAATTTAAAAAGGGGCTCCCACTGGTGTTTATGCATGTGTGGCTGTTGGTTAGTCACCATAAAAAGTCATTCATCCAATTAGTGTTACAAAACAATAGCGATGCTCTGCTAACAGGCTAATCGGGGAGGCCTTCACCTTTAATATTATAATGTAACTCCTCGATATTTTTTAGATAACCACTAAAAGAGATCAATTAATTTCGTACATTATCAACAAATTAAAATAAGAAATATATTTACCGAATTTTTGCAGTGACTTCTGGAAGACTCCATGCTCTTGGTAAAGTAGATTCGAGTTCAGGAAACTGCTCGATTCCAGCAATATTTAGGCACCTCTGACGCCATTTATGGGCAGATGTAGTATTATTATTCGTCAGGTTATTATTTCCCTGCAACAAAACATGAAACTAATAATAAAGTAACCATAACAACTAGTTTTTCCATTCAGCATTATCATAAGTTTTCAAACCATTTTAACTGCATTTGAAACATTATTTTTCATTCTTTTCTTCATTAGTCAGGGATACATCAATTATAATAACGTTTAAAAGAAAGATAACTTGCTAAAAACGATATTCCTGTATTTTAGTGGTGACCCTAGAATTGCAGCCAACTAGTTCTACTATCCATAGAAAAATAAGGGATACATGAATCAAAGCTCTAGTTCATTGTCATCTAGGTAAACCCTAATAATTAAGTTAATAAATACACGTGTGTGACAGATCAGAAACTATGTTTGCTACAGAGAACAATAATTACCATGTACTGTTACCCAGTAACAGAACTCGCATATCAGTTCACAGTATTTAATAGTTGCATTAACAAATTATGGAATTACAGATAAAAATCTGAAAAATTTATTCCAGAGTTCTAATTATTAAAAAACTATACCTATAACTTTTGCCCATACCGGGCAGGTGGAGAGTTAAATTATTTGTACTCGATCTGCTAATTCCAGGGCTACAAAAAAAGTTCTGTTACTTATCACATGGTCAGCCAATTATATTACTGAGCATTTAAGAACAGAAGAGGTAAAGGTGTAAAAGACACTGGTCAGAGTTATCTCCTCTGAGAGTAAGAAATTTTATCATTATACAGCCAGACCCCATGGTGAATGAAAAGAAGGTGTCATTTTCAGGGTGGAAAGTAGATGCTTTTTAGAGGGCCAGGCGTGATGATAAGCGTAGGCTACTTTTCCACTCAGTGAGGAAGGCAATTGTAAACTACCTCACTCCTCGTTATACTTTATAAAGCCTGTAGAGGATCAAACGAGCCTTTCAGCTGATGACCTAAACAATGACTTGTATAACAACAAAATTAAAATGAGTTAACACTTTCAAGACGACAACCATACGTCATACGGGCACAACAATATACATCCCTAAACGGCAAACGTATCTCATACGTTTGCTACTTTCACATTGCTATAAATGTGGCTACCCTTACGCTATCCATTTCCCGTTTTCACTGTTATTTAGTTCACTTTATTCTCCATTTACCTACAGTGATAGTTGACCGAATCGATTAGTATTTTCTGATATATCGACGAAACTATCGACCGCTACTTAATGCGCGAGATCGAACCGTAGGGTCTACTACCAAGTACCGACATAGCGGGTTACAAGGCCATGTTGTTCGGAGTGTACGTTTTTTACTGTATTGTGCTATTATATATTTCATGAAACGATGTCTAGAGATGCATTAGATCGTTTTTCAGAAGATTCTGGGTCGAAATTAGATGACACAGACATGGATGAATTATATGACCCTGCGGAGAATGAAAGCAATATTGATATGTTTCATATAAAATCTTTCGAAAATGTGTAAATTAGAGTAATTGTAAATAGTATTATTTTATAAATAACTTAATAATTGACTTAAACTAAATCAATGGTTAAAAAGAGCAAATTTCACACTTTATTTTCATATAATACCCTTGTTGATAAGAACTGAAGTGACTGCACACTGATTTTTTCAAAAAGTTGAAAAAACGTCAGTCTATAGTGCAAGATACGTACAATTTACTTTAGTCTGTAGTGCATAGTCGTGAAAAAAATGGTAGACTGGAAAGGGTTAACAAATAATATTGAATGACACATGCATACCTGATTGTTATAACTTTGCTTTTCATTTCTAGAATCTTCACTTATCCTAGAGAGTTCAATAACAACTGGAAGAACCGGTGTTTCAGCACCAGATGTTCCTCCTGTATGACTAGAATTATTTACTGGTGGCATATTGCTCTGTGATACAGCACGTCCATCACTACTCGCAGTGACAACAAGAGCTCCATCACAAGGACCCTGTAAAAAAATAAGATGGAATTAAAAATAATTTAATCATATCACTGAAAATATTTTTCAAAATATTGAGAAAGTTTTCAAAGAATAAGGAAATTCTCAATATCAGTCTTGTAATAATTTTACAAACTGATATTGACACATAACATTCATTTGTAAATGTTTTAATATAATAAGCCAAAAATTGTAAAATTATTTGTTTATTCTTTTTATCATTGCACTATTTCATAAACAATACAGTTTAAATGATGTGATTTTAAAAGAAATAATAGGAACTATTTTTGAGAACATTGCACGAATAAACTTCTACTTCTAGTTAATCAATTTTGATAAAAATGATCGTGTCTGGTCCCCTTGTACCAAACTTCAGTTCCAACTTTGTATGGTATTCCATTCTTTAGATATTTTGTTCACACACAGACCTATCAGTAAAAACATGTTTTTTGAGTTCAGGGAGCCTGAAAACTTGATTTCACACAATCGACATGAGAGGAATACTTTCCTTCACTTTATATAGGGTAAGAAAAAGTAAAAAATTGGTAGTCAAACACAGTCCTGGTCTCATAAGCAGCAGGATTATCCTGAGCCTACCATGTGGGTAAAAAAATTATAATTTAATGTTTTCTCATTGTTTTTACAATTAAAATGATTTTATTTGGCAGTCACATTTCATAGGAGAGTTCATAACAAACTGTCTGAAATAATTTACGAAAATTATAAATCTAATGATAAAACAATAGTATCCGCACTTACCTGTAGATTAGAAAGTAAATTTTTATGTTCAGGACTAGGCATATTTTCAGCTTTCCATTCGTTGTCAGTAGTTTCTTCTGAGTCATCAAACTGTGACTTCCACTGCGACGCCAGTGTTAAACCTGTAACAGAATAAAACATTTATCAGACTCAATTTCAATGACGGAAAGAATTGGGAAGGCATAACCTAAAAATAACTTCCTAACATGAATTTTAGCTTTACTATTCTATGAGTACCATTTGAATACAATATACGAATTAAATTTTTCCCAAGTAGAGTCATTTTTAATAGCTTTTCAAAATAGTTTCTGGTTCATTCATGTATAATTTATAGAAAAAACCTAAACAATAAATGAGGAAAATCGAAACTTTGAAAAATCATGAAAGACACATAGTTCAGAATAAAAAATGCGTAAAGTGAGTATATAGGACAATAAAATGGAAACAGAGGTGAGAAAAGAAATAAATTTATGAAGAAAATTGATTATGTTTCTTAAGGAAACCGGAATTTAATTTTTTAACTCGTACGGATATTAAATTTGAGTTTGTTTTAAATTTATATTACATTTCAATAATAATGGAGACCCTTTAAACATCAGTCCTGAATTTTGTTTTTATTTTATAATTCAACTTGCTACATTTGAAATTTTTTAACAATGCTAATTTACAGTACTACAAGTTTTGTTTCCTGACATATTTTTTGTGTATACGACAATATGTATTGCTATTACAATATTGAATATATAAAGACAATCATTGGGGATTGCTAACTTTCACCATTCAACAGCATTTAATGCTCAAATACACAAATTAAAAAAAAAATCATCCGAACTAATTTTAATAAAAAAAAAAATGGTTTTATTTATACTGAAATTATTTATTATTATATTTTTCAACCAGCTAAATTACCTAGCTTTTTGTAACAATGGATCTTCATGCTTTATTATACTATCAAATAACAACTTTATTAACCTGATGAGGACAGATGACACCTCTCAGGTGTCATAGTTTTTAAGTATTTCTATAGGTGTTATTTCTTTGCTGTCAACTAAGCATTGTTTCTTTGTTATACAGTGCCTCGGAACCATTAACCCTACTATGTAATGAAGATTCTCTTAAGATACCGGCTCTCATTTATTTTTTTGCAATTTTGGAAATGTCAGTTCATTCATAATTGCTACTACACTGTTTGTTTTTTTAAGAAGTTTTTTTATAAAAAAAAAATCATCTTAAGCTTTAATTTTAAGAAAAAAATAAAAACCTACAGAAATATTTCTGTATTGTTTTAAATTTAGTTAACCCCCAGGTTGGTCTTGTGGTAAAGTTGTCGACGCAGTCAGCTGTTTTAACAGCTGATTTTCAGAGACAACGAAGGATTGTGGTTCGAATTCTAGTAAAGGTTAAATTAAGTATTAAAGTTACTTTAATACGAATTTGAATACTAGACAGTGGTTACCAGTGTACTTTTATAGTTGGGGTTAATTAACCATACTCTCTCAGGAATGGTTGGCCTGAGTCTGTGCAAGATTAAACCGCATTGACATGCCATACATATCATACTCATCTCATTGAGTCATGGCGTTACTTATTGCTCTTAAATTGAACAGATGGCAACGTACACACATTAGGGATTAAAAAAAAAAATTTAGTTAAGAGTTCATAACTAAGGTAGGCTGTGGAAATATACAAGAATCGGCAATTTATAAGTAACAGACACATACTGAATGAATGAATTAATATAAACCATGTAAAAATTTTGATTTGTTCATGGTGATGGATAACTCCTGACAGGTGGTTGGTGTTTAATTAGCACGAAAAAGTCCGTTACAGTATGACTTCTTAAATAACAACACTGTATTCAATGTATTAACACGTTGAAGGCTAAGAAGCCATTTTTAAATTAAATAACACAAAAGGTAAAAGGGAGTGTATGGTAGAATTACACAGTGTAAAATGTGCATTTTAGAAACTGGTACAAGACATAAAACATAAAGTGATAACAATGAATTCATGCCCTATTTTAATTTAATATCCTTCAGTTTTTTCCTTTAAAGAATAATATTTTTTTTTACATATCTCAAAAATAAATTCAGATATATTAATGAATAAACATAAGTATGGTGTATATACAGTTTGTTCAGACATTTCAAAATACTTTATTAGTTTAAATAAAACTTCAAACCGAGTTAGTTTTATATTTACATATTTTGAAAATAACTCGTCGGTACACGTTAAGTATAATATTTATTTACAGAAATTAGACATCTGTTAAAACAACATTAAAAAAATTCTATTATTATAGTACTAATAATAATGATTACGAAATGATTGGGTGCAACATATTTTTGAATAGTTAAAAAATGTTTGGTCATTAAAACATTTCATAAAATACATAATAATTTCTTCCAGAATAATTAATACTGAAGTAAACTATATTATTGTGAAAATGATCGTAGTTAAAAACCAAAAAAATTATTAATCACTTACAAAAATAAAATACATTCATTTATTAATTCAATGGAAATGATAACCGCGTAAAAAATTGTAAATTTAAAGATGTATCATAATGTAATGAATTATTTATGATAATAAGTTAACTTAACCAAACAGGTCTGTATTAAAATGAATGGTGAGTGACTATATATTGATAGAATTTTGTAAAAATAAATGAGGGAAGGTAATGTGAAGTATACTGGATTTAATTTTAACAAAGTGTCATATTTGGTAAAATAAATATATTACATTCTTTGAATACTCCAATGATATAATGTAATTACGAGGTAGGGTCAAAAAGTTCCCGGAATTGGTTAATAGAAATTGATTGATGGGATGTACAACATTTTAATTCTATTTCCCTTCAAAATACTCTCCTCCTGCATCTACGCTCTTATTCCACCGTTCATACAATCGTTGGAATCACTCCTGAAAGCCATTTTTCGAAAGTTCTATCAGCTGTTTCGTCACATTTTCCATCACTTCTGATGAATCAGCAAACCGATGTACCAATAATGTCATTTTCAGTTGTGGAATAAGGTAAAAATCCGGTGGTGCAAGATCGGAGGAATATTGGAGGGTGTTCCAGAGAAGTGACATTGTTCTTTGCAAGGTATTGTTTCACCACTAGGGATCGATGTGACAGGGCATTGTCATGCAACAAAAACGAATCATTCCCTGCCCATTTGTTCATTTTTCAGGCCGCTTTCGTCGAATTGCTCCTCGTAATCGTTTTAAGATCTCTGTGTACAATTCTTTGTTGATTGTTTCCCTGTTGTCACCTGTTTGCACGGAGAAGTTATCGAACGCGCTCAACATTCTCATCTGTGGTAGAAGTGGAAGGCCACTCCATCCGAACGTCATCTTTAATTGTTGTGCGACTGTCACGATAATGCTTGTGCCATTCCTAAACTGCCGTTTTCTTCATTGCAACATTTCTGGATGCTTTCTTCAGCATCTCAAGATTCTCCGAGGGTGATTTCTCCAGCAACACATAGAATTTGATATTTGCACGCTTCTCTAATGATGACATTTCACAATCCGACGAAAGAAAAAAACTACTTGTAAAATATCAGACACCTCACGCAGGAAACCAACTCTAACTGCCTGCTAAATGGCACAGCATCTTCCCTAGTAGTGATACCAACCTCCCAAACAAAAATTTCCTTTCCAGCAAACAAATGCTTGACTGCATGAGACCATTCCGGGAACTTTTTGACCCTACCTCGTATATTGCAATAGCAACGATTTCATTAAAACTTTTTTTACCTATACTAATATAAAAAAATACCCTTTCTTGACTGTACAAGTTAATCTCGGAAACTACGCAACCTATTTAACAAATTCTTTCACCGTTAAAAAGCTTGGAACTTCCTGAGAAACATAGGCTAAAGTTTTATGTAATTTTTTAATTTTGAAAAAAATTGTGATGGGTAAAATTGTCATCTTTTATTTTATATAAACAATATATTTTGTAGGTCACAGATTTTCATAACAACTAGAGATATTAGCATTGGGGCTGGCGAGGAAGCCTAAGAATGAATGGTGTAGGGGAAGTGTATAGTTGTTGTGTTTACTATACAAGTGGTAGTCATATTGCAGACAAAATTCAACTGAATAAGATAAGAACAGATACCAGAGTTTCATTTTGTTGTACTTTATTTCAGCCATTAATAACCAGTATTGTTTATTGTTTCTTAAATAAAATATATTAAGGAAGTTGATTATATAATTTTTATGTACTTTTATAATTTAACTAGTTTGTTTTAATAAACACTAAACATGAAACAAGTGTTGGCAGAGAAATTTGAGAGAAAGATCCTCCGCAAGATAATGGGTACGAAGATGGTAGACAGACAACATAGTTTATGAGGTCGAGAAGAACTGTACAAGGAAAATGAACAATATTAAAAAAAGAAGACTAAAATTTTACAGACACCTGTACAGAATGGATGACAACCAGTTGACAAAACAAATTTTTAAGACACTTAACAATAGATCTAAGGTGTCGGATGAATGGTTTAAAGACGTCAGAAAGGATATTGCGAAAACTGGAAGAAACCGAGAAAACTTAATGAACCCAACCAAATAATTACATACTTTACGGGCTTCCATGAAGAGCAAAACCAGAACACCGGGTGGACAAAGAAAGGAGAGAAGCATACAGTGAGAGTAAACAGAAAGAACATGCTGAAAATATGGGCTGCAAAAAGAACTTCCAGAAATATCTAAAGTCACCTTATGTGGTCTAAAATTGGACCTATACAAGAGGAAAAAACTAGTGTTAGCTTGGAAAAGTTGGAGCAGAAGTAGATAACAGAGTAGTAGTGGGGGGGGGGGGGGTCCCAGGATTAGTCCTATGCTCCCTAACTCATCATGTGACTTATAGACTCACTTTCAATCTACTCATTTACTTGATGCAGTGTTGTTATGGAAGTGTATAATATATTCTTATTCTTTCTTTTAATTAACACATTCAGTTATTCTCAGGTCATATATCTTCCCTTTCACTTGTGATTTATACCAATTTTAATAAAATTCCCATTTCCAGCAACCAACTGGTTTTATCGGTAAAGTTGTGATTTTGCTTTTACCGTACAAGGTTGTACAAGAAGCTAAAATTCTTTATGTTAAGTTTGCCGTGAAGCACAGAAAACGGTCGTTGCTTGTAGATAATAAACATCTTTTTATATCCACAACTATTTAATTTTATTCATAGTGATTTAAATTGTAATATAAAGTTCTGAATCAACTATTATTAGAAACACTATACTGCGTATAACAAAAACGATCTTCCTACCGAAACTATAAATTAAATAGAAATTTCATAACACTACGTTGATAAAATTCGAACCTATATCATTAACATAACCGACAATCAGAAAATAACTAATTTGCATGTTTTACTAAATCAGAAAACTCTTGTTTAACCTTAATAAAAAAATGGCGATGATTCATGCATTTTAAAAAAAATGTGAACCAAAACCCCTTTTAAAATGAAGACAATAAATATGAACAAAGATTTAAGATGATAAGTGAAGGAGTGACGCATGAATTAGGTGACACAGGTGAGGAGAGCCATGCTTAGATCAAGAATTCACCTCCACCTCCTCTAGTAACTTGTTGCATAGCAGAAACGTTTTCGTCATCCATTACAGCAAATTGAGTGACTGACGCATCCCTGTTAGTTTTTGAAGAAAGTAGAGATCGTGGAGCAGCTGAAGAAGTAAGTGGAGTAAGGGGAGGTGGTGGGCGTCTTGAACGTGGACCACCACCACCACCTCCACTACCTCTTACCATACTCTCTGAAGTAGACACAACCACTGGACCACCTAGAACACAACAGATAAAATCCAAAATTAACAAACTATAAGTATTGGTGCATGCAATAGTAACCTAATCAAGGGTAATAATAATTATGTAACCTGAATTAAAAGCAATGATAATACATGTTGATTTGTAATAATATAGAATTATAGAGGATAATTTATCATGAATAAATCTTTATAATGTATCCTTCAGCCTATACTCAATCCTACTGTAAAAATATTTAATTTTTCACTAGCCTGTTACAGCTGCTATATCACTTAGTTTTTAACCTTTTTATATAATCCTACTTTCTACTGACATGTTTTGGTGGATCCACCACCATTAGAGTACATGCAATTGAAATTAAACTTTTAAAAAATTTATTAAAATTTTTTAATATCGTATCTTCAATCATTCAAATAAAACTTGATACAGATGGCTGATGATACATCTTCTGAAAATTTTAATTAAGTTTTAAAAAGTTCAGTTTCAATTTTAGTTACTCTGATAACATGTCAGCAAAAAGTAGGATTATATAAAAAAAAGTGATGTAGCAGCTGTAACAAATCAGTGAAAAATTAATCGTTTTTACAATTTTTTTTTTGTTTAACGTCTGACTCTTTTGCAATGAATGCTAATGCAGACAGTGAAGGATGAAATTACTTTTTGTAACGTATGAAAATATGCCATGCCTGAATGGGATTCGAACCCAAGACAATAGGATCAATAGTTTTTACAACTGGATCAATCTAAACTATAATATATTATTGGTCATCATTGACCTTTAATTTTGTAAATACTACAGTTATGTAATCTTATTGTTTATTTTTAATTTTCCTAATATACAACTATGTTTTGGTATATCTAATCTGAACACGGGTTATCTATGGAGTTCAAAATGTTTGTACATTCAACTCTCCGTATTTGCATTCAGTATTCATGATTCCATTTTTTGTTACAGTTTTCGCTATTTGCACGGTTTGCTCTGAATGAAAAAGAATTCAAACGTTCAAGAAATGAACTGGGAAATGAAAGAAAAATTCAAGCATTCAAACTGTGCGATGTAAGGCGTACATTCAAAATAATTTTAGACACTATGGATGCAGATGCTGAGCTAGATCTTGTTAAGTGTTGGAAATAATTTAACAAATCTGATTGTATTTCATGCATTTAATCTTCTCTTGATGAACTGAAGCAGTCTACATTAATTTCTTCCTGGAAAAAGCTGTATGACGTTACTGATTTCAGCACTAACAAAACCGAAAGTATAGTTGAGAAAATTTTGTCCGTTGTGATTTATGTGAATGAGCAGTGGGTTACATTAGTGATTAGTAACATGTCAATAAAATGTTTTGTACATCATTCCTGAATAACGTGCTTTTATTTCATACATAAATACAGTATTTACGAAACATCGAGTTGCTGGTATTTAAACTAGAAAGTTATGCACGTTTATATAAATAACATATTAGTATGTACACTACAGTATGTATGTATTATGAATAAGGCAATGCTTATTAATTTAATTCAATTTCTGTATTCACTGAGAATTTTTGGAACCTAACCCCCGCGGATAGGGAGAGTTTTTTAAAATTCAAAAGAAAGCTATTAGGTGTATAGTGGGAGCTAACCAGCTAATCTCACGCAGGCCACTATTTAAGGAGCTTAAATTGCTTACAGTTCCCTCTCTCTACATTTTTGAGGTGATTATGTATGTTAGGCAAAATAATTTTATGCAGAATTTCAATGTCCACAATCATAACACGAGAAACAGAAATGATTATTATGTGGCTAATCACTCCACAAAATTGTTTGAACAAAAACCTACTTATGCAGGGAGAAAATTCATGAATAAATTACCCCAATTTTTAAAATGTTGTGATAATTTGCATTCCTTTAAAAAGAATCTGAAAAATTACTTGATCGGTGAAATTTTTTATAGCGTACAAGAATTTCTTTCTTGGTAGTAGTGGTACATTGTGTGATTCTTTTATGTATTTCAGGTGTTATAACTGACATGTCCTATACTCCTCATGGAGTCTCCAGGGCGCAAAAAAAGTTTACTGTACTCTGAAGATGGTGGATCCACCACAACACATATAAATTAAGTTAAAAATAAATAACCAGATTACAATATATCAGCATTAACAAGAATAAAGGTTTGTGAAAACCAATACAACAGTCTCACAAACTTGACCATTGGAAACTTGACACCCAGTTGGTCCACATTAATTTTAGTTTGTAAAACTTTACTATAATATAATATCATTCAGATAGATAATCTGCCTTTAACAGCAGGTGGAATGTTAAATTATTTGTACTTAATCTGCTAGTTCCAGGGCTACAAAAAATAGTTCTGTTTCTTATCACATGGTCAGCCAATTATAAGACTGAAACATTTAAGAACAGAAGAGATAGAGGTGTAAAAGACACAAGTCAGAGTTATCTCCTCTGCGAGTAAGAAATTTCATCATTATACAGCCAGACTATATGGTGAATGAAGTGAAGGTGTCATTTGCAGGGTGGAAAGAAGAAGCTTTTCAGAGGGCTTGATGTGCTGATAAGCACACTTTTCCACTCAATGAGAAAGGGAAAGTAAACCACCTCACTCCTTATTTTGCTTAGTAAAGCCTCTAATGGTTCAAACTAGCTTTTTGGCTGATGATCTAAACAACACAAGGATAATAATTAAATAATTACAGTTGTAGCTGGTAACTTGTTCAACATTAATTTTACTTATCAAGGAAGCAGCTTGATTGAGGGTAAACAGAACCCCTTAGGTGAAAGTGGTCCTAATTTGTTTGTTCCTTACGAAAAACTTGAGAAAATTTCAGCTCTTCTGTCTTCTGTTGATAAGGAAGTTAAGAGAATAATTAATGATGGAATGAGGGGGCCAGTCAGTCAATGATGTTATTAAAAATACAGGTTGGTGCATATGTCACTTTTGCCATGCAATGGAATAATTTTTTTTGATAAGTTGGCAGCAGCATGTATAACATTCCTTTGTTTACTACATACTGGTTTTTTAGGATTTGTCTGTTGTTAACATCTACATAATAGTGTTTTGCAGCGTCTTAAAAATTTCAATAAAGAACAAGTTTACATGTTGCAGTTATAGTGTAAATATTTGTAAGAATCATAAAAATACTATTGAAGTTTATAATGATTTTTTTATTAAGTTTCCAGGTATATTGTTAGAGACTTAGCAATGTTTACAAAATTTAGATAAGAAATTTGAAACAAGAAGCATTGTGAATGTAAAAAAGTCTGGTTGGCTACAATTGATTGATATTGACGATTCCTAAAAAAGGTTTCTGAAGCTTAATTCGCTAAATAAGCAAACCACTTATATTAATTAATAATTATTGAATTAATATACATCTTTTTATGCAAAATGATTTGTTTAAAACTATTTCTAACCACGATTTACTGATTTGTTAAGTCTGAATCCAAATAATTTCTTGTAGGAGTATCCTGTAGTCTTTTCCTTCTTCATCACCCCTGTAGTTATCCAGCAATACACATAGGCCTTCTCTGTTTATCTCCACAATTTCCTGCTCTGTGCCATTCTTGTCCAATTAAAACCAACTATCAGTTTTAAGTCATCTCTCCATCATGTTTCTGTACAACCTCTACCACTCTTTCCCAGCTAAGGCATACACAACTGACTTTCCTCGTTCCATCGATCATCAGTCTAAAACATTGTGAGTCTGGCCTATCACCATTTTAAAGATGCCATGTGTTTTTGTACGTCTATTATTTTAGTTTTCTAGCAAATATCCTCATTTCTTATTCCGTCTTTCAATTTAAATTTTCAACTTTTCATGAATCTTTCTGTTTTAGTCAGGCTCTCCATAATTAAGTAGTCTACACAACTATATATATTATTCTCTAATGTAAAACTTAAAATTTCATACATTTAAAGATATTAAATTTAGATTTTATAAAAAAAATTCACAGGTAAGATATGTAGTATTATTAGTGTTAATGTGAATTTCGTAGAGATACAGCTCTATGACAATTCCGATAACATTTGTAAAAATATATCATATGGAACTAAGAATTTATTTTTTTGGTATGATTGTTTCATATACAAAAGCTCAACTATGAGTATTAATCTTTCTTTCTATCTTTTCCTTTCCCTGCTTCACTCTCTCAGATGTAGTCTTTCTTCTATTATTTTTTTGTTTTATCTTTTATTTTCTAACTCTTTGAAGTGCAGTTGTTTAAAATGTTCCTCTCCAATTAATTATTCCAATCAAATATGAATACCTAATTTGGAAATTTTTCACAATAATTCTCTAAATTTTTTGAATAGAAGTTATTAGTGTTGTTTGAAAGTACTTTATAAAATTTATAACATTTGTAATCAATTGAATGTTTCATCAAAATAATTAATTTATTTATGAAAAAAAACTTAACCCTTTTACTACTGGCATCGTGTACACAGAACAGCACTCACATGCCGGCTATAGCCTACTGTTGCATAAATTCATTACTTCAGTATTATAATCGAATTAACACGACCAATTTGATTCTATTACCATCATGAGCTGCATTCATTTGGCCTTAAAAATGAGCTATTAATCTATTCATACATTGAATACAGACCAATTGAAATTGGAAAACACCAACTGAAGGTTTCGTAACCAAATAATCTAACCAAACAAGAAGCAATAGTAAACATAGTTATGGCAAATGGATTTTCTTTTTGTGTATGGAGTTTATTTCTAAAATATACACAAATGATAAAATCACTTGAAGACACAATACAAGAAAATTGATAGGTTCAAGTAACTCGGGAAGATAATACAAGTGAAGATCACCGAAAAGGAAGTGAACAATAACATATGAGAAAAGATCGGTGGTGCACTTCAAGGAACTCACACTTATATAAAAAGAAAGCACTCTCAAGACAAGCCAAGATTAGACAATATTGTGAAAAAACCAGTGTGTCTGTATGTAAGTGAGTGCCTTGGAATGAACATGAAGGCTGGTCTAAGAGAAGCAGAGAAATTTACGAAAAAGATCCTCCGTAAGATAATGGGTCTGAAGATAGTGGACACACAGATAAGAAAGACTAAAATTTTACGGACACCTGTATAGAATGGATGACAACCAATTGACAAAACAAATTTTTAATACCCTAAATAAGAGACCTACAGTGTTGGATAAATAGTTTAAAGAAGTCAGAAAGGATATAGAGAAAACCGGAATAAACTGAGAAAACTTAATGAAGCGAAACAAATCCAGATAACTAATTACAGACTTTAAGGGCTTTCATGAAAAGCAAAAACAAAACACTGAGTAGATAGAAGAAAGGAGAAACCCCAACAGTAAATGAATGCTGAACATGTGAGCTGCAAAAAGTGCTTCCAGAAACATCTAGTCACCTCTCGTGATCTAAAATTGGCCTTCTACGAGAAAAAACAAATGACGAATAAGTGAATATTTGTTGAATAAAGAATTGGACAAAGATGTCAAGAGTGATGTTGATAATGATAATAATTAAGTACTTTTTGAGCAACAGATTTTAACCATTCAACATGAATTCCGTTACTATCAACAGCCTTCAGCAAAAAGACTGACTAAAATAATCGCTGTGACATTTTTCTAAACAAATTTTAAATTACAAATTTTTTTTTACAAACACATAAAAATACTATACAAAAAACATGAAAGATTCAAGAAAAATCATGAAATGTTGCTTTATCATGACGTGAGGAAGTATCATGAAAAAACGAACCTGTGTACGCTTTCTTTCCTGTAAAAATTCAGTACTTAAAGGGTTGAGAAAACAAATTTAGTTAAGTGTTTGACTATAATCATGTAAGCAAACCTACGTACAATAATGGAATTGATATATTTAACAGCTATTCAGTCATTGTCCAAAAACAATCCATGGCAATAAGGCCTACTTGTGTCTAGCTGACATCGAATCATAATTCACGATCTCCCACTAAGTCTGATACATGCATTAGGCATTGATGTACAACTGACAATTATGTACTCTCTATGTATCAGTGAACGATTCTGTATATTTACAGATACATTAAAAAATCATATTTGTACTAAAAAATTTTATTAAATTTTTACTTTCTCTTGTCCTATATGAATATACAGGGAAGGAAAGCATTGTTTTCATGTTGATTTTTTGAAATTAAGTTTTCACCGGAAATACACATTTTCAGGCCCCCCCCTGAACCCAAAAAACAAGTTTTTAGCGATTGGTCTGTGTGACTGAACAAAGTCTCTCAAGAACAGAACAGTGTATGAAGTTGAAACTTAAGTTCAGTACCATTAGGGGACCTAACATGAACATTTTCATCAAAATCAGTAACCTGGAAGTTGTAGTTAATTCATGCGATTTTCTCAAAAATGGCTCCTAACATTTCTTTTGAAATCGCATCATTTACTGCATTTTTTATGCTACATAAGAGGGTAATCTCCATGTCTTCTGAAATTCTTGGGATCTGTGCTCTCATGGTTCTTTTTTACAATTTAATATAAGAAAGAAATATGATGTGAAACACTCACATGACTTTCTCTTGCCAATGCAAACAATGAAACGCATTACTTATGTTTAATCATGAGTGACAGATGCTATATGGAAATCAACCCATGTTGGACTTAAAAATACAGAAAATCATTAATTGATGATAAACTAAGGGTTTATAAAAGTTGAAGGTTTTGTAGTTTCCTACAAATTTAATTAATACACTTTTGCCCTAAAATGGTTTTAAGATCGTAATCTTTAAAAAACCATCTTTTACCATAAATGTACAGCCCCCAAAAATTTCAGTAGACATGGCGCTTACCTTACATTGCATATCATAAAAAATTTAGAAAATGAGGCGATTTTTTAAAAAATTGTACGAGCCATTTTTGAGAAAATTGTACGAATATACTACTACTTTAGGTTGACCGATTTTGATGAACATTTTTGGATAGGGTTCCCTTGTGGTACCTAATTTAAGTTCCAAGTTTCAACTTTGTACAATATTCTATTTTTGAGATATTTTGTTCACACACAGACAGACCAATCACTAAAATGTTTTTTGGGGTTCAGAGGGCCTGAAAACAGGTATTTCTGGAGAAAACTTGATTCTGAAAAATCGATATGAAAAATATACTTTCATTTCCTTTATATTCATATAAAGCAAGCAAAAATAAAAATTGATAGAAGTGAAACAAAGTGTGGTAAATATGTCGCAGTGATCAGTGATTCACCATCCTCTTTAACACTCTTCCAAGATTTCTTCAGTCTTAATGCAATCCTCTCCACCTATATCACTCAAACACCTCTTCTCCACTGCTCTCTTGGCATCACACCATTTTCCCGATTCATCCATAACTGGCCCATCACTTCACTCTTGGGTCTTTTTTGCTCCATCTCCAAAAGCAGTATCTTTTCAGGCAGTCTATATAATCCATTCTACTGGCATGACCATCGTAGCTTTGTCCGTCCAAGTCTCCTTGTAAGGCTGCCCACACACAGCTGTTCCCTAATTAAATCATTTCTCATTTGAACTATTCTAGCCTTTCCTAGAATACTCCTTTTCAACTTCATTTCCACCAGCTGCAATCTACTCTTTACCTTATTTATATGTATTTTAATAAAAGGTACTATGTTTAACAATTTTTTACTGAGAAATTCTGCAACTGGAAATATTATTCATTTTTGATTTAGTAAATCGCCCATACTTTGACACAAAAAAAAACCTGC
The DNA here is from genome assembly GCA_035578175.1 of Catonia carolina. Classification (NCBI taxonomy): domain Eukaryota; kingdom Metazoa; phylum Arthropoda; class Insecta; order Hemiptera; family Achilidae; genus Catonia; species Catonia carolina. The sequence continues at coordinate 55,759,597 of JAQMRL010000007.1, forward strand.
TGTTTAGGCTTCATCTCTATTAAAAGACCAGCCCTAAATTACCACTTTTGGCTTAAATTTTATATTTTTTCTATTAATTTTATTCACAATTTGAAAATAGTATTTTGCATTGTAATTTTAAGGAGATAAGTTCATAAGTTCAAAGAGATACAGCTGACAATGAAGTTAACAGTCATAAAATAATAGTGAAATTAATTCTACAACATTTTATAACTGTTTATACACTACGAGTCTAAAATTTCAGTTAAGAATACCACACCCACTGACATTTTGCATCAGAACATAAACAAAGTTGAAAAAAAATTCCCTTTTTTTCTTGTCGCTCATAGACATTAAAATGTAAGTAATGATATATTTTTATGATTTATGTATCTATATTTACTGAATCAGTTCACAATTTCGAACACACCAACAATGCTGAAGCAATTCTGTATATTACATAGGCATATTTAAATTATTTTTTAAACATTTTCCTGATCAGACGAACAAGATTGAGTAAACAGAATTATTTACGAATAAATCTTAAAAATACATCCAGAACTTGATAGTTAATTAATAGAAATAAAATAATTAGTTAGTTAATTAATAAAAAAAAAAAATACTATAATTTTTTACTAACCTTCTTTATTGAAGCGTTAATCTTACTTTCACATACTAATATTTTAAAAATTTACCAGAAGATAAAACATTTTCTGTAGAAGTTTTAATAAATTTGTAATCATTTTTGTGTTTCTTTTACAAACTCTGATAATGATGAATCTACCGAAACACTTAAGTGTGAAGAATAATATGAAAACGGAAAATTAAAGCAGCAACAAAGAATTAGTTAGTAAAAAATTGTAGTATTTTTAAATTTGTATGAATATAGAATCTTAAAATTAGTTGTTGCATATATTCCTGATTTTTTAAAAATTAATTTTTTAAATAATACGGATGTAAAATAAACAAAATAAGACTAACTTCAAAATAAAATACAGTATAAAACCTATGATTTAATCTTAAATGTTGGAAATCTATGAAATTAATTTTATAAAGTATTTTAATAAAAGTTATAATATGATTAAAACAAACAGAAAATGAAATGTTTTTTCCAGAGAAAGAAAAAAATGTGCTTGATTAGCATCATCTCTCTCACTTGGTTTTCTAATTATATAACATGCTTTCAAAGAATATAACAGACAAAACCGATATTAAATTCAGAATTCAAAAGTAAAAATAGATTATTAACATTGAAAAGTGTTAAGTGAAATTCAAAGATACTTAAGAGTTTATTAACATAACGTTACAGAATTTAATGATACATTATATATATCCAGATTTATTTCGTTTTAACCCTGTGATGAGAATCGACAATCTGGAATGTTGGAATTCTCATACGTTGCTCAGAGCATCAACCTTCCAGAATATCATCAACCATTTCATAAAGTTTGTTATGTAACATAACTGTTTAGAAACGTTCGGTTTATCAGAATGTATTACACGCAATTGTTAAATAGCCCCAATTGTTTATTTTGATAGGTTATGATGTTATAATATTACATGTTTTTAGGGCCGGTTGCAAATGTTTTGTAAATTGTTTCATATGGTTAATTTGCAAATTATTTTGAATAATAATCACAGTTGATAAGTGGTTTATTACGCTAATAAAATGTTTTTTTACTTTCTCTTGCTTATATGAATATGTAGGAAGGAAAGTATTGATTTCATATCGAGTTTTTACCGGATCTACACATTTTCAGATCCCCTGAACCCAAAAAACATGTTTTTAGCAATTGGTCTGTGTGTGTGTGTCAGTGAACAGAATATCTCAAGAACAGAACATCGTATGAACTTGAAACTTATGATAAGATATCACTAGAGGACCCGACACGAACATTTTCATCAAAATCGGTCAACCGGAAGTAGTAGTTTATTCGTGTCATTTTTCACTTTTTTGCTCAAAATTTTTTCTCAAAAACTGCTCCTATGATTTTTTTTAAAAATCCTCTCATTTACTAAACTTTGTATGCTCTACAAGATAGAGTAGGCACCATGTCTGCTGAAATTCTTGGGGAGGTTGTTTTCTTGTAAAGAAATTGTTTTTTTAAGATTGCGACTTTAATATGCATTTTAGCGCAAATATGTATTTAACCTAAGTTATACAGAATTTAAAATCCTACAACTTATACTTCAAACATTTTTTGTATAACGCATAGTTTAGCGGTAGGTAATTAGTGATTTTCTGTTTTTTCTCACAAAAACGTGTAAAAAATCGATTTTTTTTAAAGATTTCAGCCTTTGAATGCATTTCACGACAAAAGAGTGTATAATTAAATTTATATGAAATTAAAAGATCTACAACTTTTATTTTGAGCATTTTTCTCCACAGACCCTAGTTTAGCGTAAAAGAGCGATGTTCCGCATTTTTAAGCCAAATTGAGGTTGATTTTCATTTTGCGTCTTTCACTCATGATTCAAATTAGGTTATGTATATTGAGATTGGTTTATTTCTTTATTTCTAATGTTTTATTAGTGTACTAATTTAGGTTATATTGTTAATTATTTGCATTGACAAGAGAAAGTTGGGTGAGTGGTTCACACCAGTATTTTGTATAGAAAGTGCTTTAGTTGTCTATTGTGCATACATGACTTAAAACAATGTCAGGATAGTTGGATTGTGATATCGTGAAAAATACCTAACCTAACATAATGTAAAACAGAACAAAAATTTGATTAAATCATAACAGCATTTTTGAATTCAGAAATACATTAATGTAAAATTATTACAAAAATTTTACTCCTAGGGGTCAATTTATCGCTCATCAAAGGGTTAAACATAGATGGATATAAATAAATCTTTATAATGCATCCTGAAGCTTATATTTGATTCTATTGTAAAAATATTTAATTTTTCACTGACCTGTTACAGCTGCTATATCACTTGTTTTTTACCTTTATTTTTACAAAATCCTACTTTCTTCGACATGTTTCGTTAAAAAGTCTAGTTTTTTTAGTTTATTACAAGTTGCATCAACAACTTGGTCATTAGCAACTATGGTGAGTTTCAACATGTGAAAATTTTTAGACCCTAGCTGGGAATCGAAACCAGGACCTCCGTGTTATAGGCTAGCACCCTACTACTATGCTACGGAGGCTGCCAGTTTTAATTTATTACATTTAATTACAATTTTTAAAAAGTGTAGTTTTAATTTTGTGTACTCTGATGATGGTGGATCAACCAAAACATGTCAGTAGAAAGTAAGATTAAACAAAAAAAGCTCAAAAAACATGTGATGTAGCACTTGTAACAGGTCAGTAATAAATTAAATATTTTTACAGTACGACAGATGTACACGTTAACTTCCACCACCACAGAAAAATTGAATGAATAAGATAAAAGAAATTAATATAAGTTATTTTATTTAAGATATTTTATAGCAAGTAATAAGGCATGTCATTGTTTTGGAGAAGTAAATTATAAATAAAAAATAAAAAACGGCATTGATGACTTACGGACAACAAAAGATTATGTAATTTAGTAGCAGAATAATACAGAAGCATGACAATAACAGGATACAAATGTACTGATTAATAGCTAATATTCAAACAAGAGGTAGTAAATCAAAATGACATGTTAGTGAAAAATAAGTCAAAAAAAACCAGGAACAACACAATATATTTAATTATAAAGAAAAATAGTTAACAATTGATATAAAGTACACTTTTAATAATAATAATCACCACAATAGTACTTCTCACAGATCAATCTCACTGTCGGTTCAGACTAGAAATTCCATATTAAACCTACAACAGGACAAACAGTGGTAAACGGTGCCACTATGCCCCAGAAATTGATACCATATTTCAGCATTAACCCTTTGAGTACAGATAACATATATACAAGATGACACTTAAGTGTTGGTATAGCCTAAATTGGTTTTCAAATCCTAACGCAGGTGATTTTCAGAGGGCTTGGCATGCTGATAAGTATACTTTCCACTCAGTAAGGAAAGCAATGGTAAACCACCTCACTCCTCGTTTTACTTATTAAAGCCTCTTGTGGTTCAAACCAGCCTTTCGGATGATGAACTAAAAACATTACTGTAATGTATTTCATTACTGGATATAATGCACAATTACTGAATTTAATTTAAATACTGTCTGTCTATAACTTGATGGCCTCCCGCAGAGAAAAGCAAAAGCGGCCCGCTACTAGCCTTCTCAATAACATTTCATTATGTACTACTACTAACTAACTAGTACACTGGAATTGGTGCATAATGAAATGTTATTGAGAAGGCTAGTAGCAGACCGATTCTGCTCCTCTCTGCGGGAGGCCATCAAGTCATAGACAGACAGTACATAGCTTCGTTAAGGTACAGAACTGTGTCCAATTAAATAAATTACAAATAAAAGGTTTCAATATTATTGGAATTTGTTTACTAATGTACGTTTTTTATTTCTCTTGCCTATATGAATATATAGGAAGGAAAGTATTGTTTTCATGTCGATTTTTCGAAATCGAGTTTTCACCGGATCTATACGTTTTCAGACCCCCTGAACCCAAAAACATGTTTTTAGCGATTGGTCTGTGTGTGTGAACAGAATATCTCAAGAACGGAACATCGTACGAACTTGAAACTTGAAACTTAAGTTACGTACCACTACCGGACTCGACACGAACATTTTCATCAAAATCGGTCAACCGGAAGTGGTAGTTTATTCGTGTAATTTTTCACTTTTTTGCGATTTTCTCAAAAACTGGTCCTACGATTTTTTTAAAAATCGCCTGGTTTACTCAATTTTTTATTCTCTACAAGATAGGGTAGGCGTCATGTTTGCTGAAATTCTGGGTGAGGCTGTTTTCACGTAAAAACGTTGTTTTTTTAAGATTACAGCTTTAATATGCATTTTAGCGCAAAACTTTATATAATAAAAGTTGTAGAGAATTGAAAATTCTACAACTTTTATTTCAAACAATTTTTTGTATAACGCTTAGTTTAGCGGTAATTTGCGATTTTCTGTTTTTTTCTCACGAAAATGTGTGAAAAATTGATTTTTTTAAGATTTCGGCCTTAGTATGCATTTTACGACAAAAGTGTATATAATTTAATTTATAGAAAATTAAAAGATCTACAACTTTTATTTAAAGCATTTTTCTCTACAGATCCTAGTTTAGCGTGAAAGTGTGATTTTCCGTTTTTTTAAGCCAAATTGAGTTCGATTTTCATTTCGCGTCATTCACTCATGATTAAAATAAGGTTATGTTTTTGAGGTTACTTTTTTGTTTATTTCTAATATTTTATTATTAATGTTAGGTTTATTGTTAATTATTTGCATTGGCAAGAGAAAGTTGTGTGAGTGTTTCACACCAGATTTTTTATTTTGTTTTAGATTGCCATATCTCTTATTGAACAGTGTGAGGATTCTTCACCATCAGATGTACTTCTAAACAAAATGATGGAGTGATATTGCCGCAGAAACGTTTTCATCAAAAATCTAACATTTTTTAAAAAAAAAAACTGTAAATACTGTACTGCAATTAAAATAAGATTTTTTGTTTTCTTACAATCACTGTATTTTCGTTTATATATGGACTATTAAAAAATTGTAAAAATTACTGTATATTCACCTCTACTATTTTTGAACTCAAAAAATTATCTTTGCGTGTTATCTAAAATCAGGTCCCCACCTATATTTCGATTAAGCAGGGTTTTAGTATAAAATAAAAATTTCATTATTAAGAATTACCCATTGGGTTGGTCAATTGGAAAAATTGTCACCATAGTCAGCTGTTTAACAGCCGATTTACAGAGACGAAGGTTCTGTCAATCAAATCCTAGTTTTATAAATTTATACGGATTTGAATACTACAGAGGTTACCGTTGTAAATTGAGTTGAATAGTTTGAGTTCAACTAACCATACTTTCTCAGGAATGGTCGACCTTCGTCTGTACAAGATTACACCTCATTTACATTTCATATCATCCTTATCTCATTGGGTAATGGGTTTGCTAATTGTTCTTAATCGAACAGATTGCAATATATACATTACAGATGAAATAAATTAAAAAATGCAATGTGGTGCTAGTATAAACAAATAGTCAAGGCGGGTGTATCTTCTCTGTATTCGGAGTTTATTTCAGAAATGTGCATATACGATAATTAAATAAGTTAGAATACAGAATTGAATGAAGAAGAAAACAAGAGTGATAACGATGTTAATAATCAAGTAATTTTGCATCAATTGACTTCAACTATTGAATAAGAATTCAGTCACATTCAACAGCCTTTAGCAGAAATTCCTACTAAAATAAACTAGTTAGATTTGAAATTATTAGATTAGAAATTATTATTATTATATTAGACTAAACAGATTTGAAATTATAGATTGTTTTTGTTACAAACACATAAAAATCCTAAATACACAAAATATAAAAGATTAAAAACCAATTAGAAAATGTAGTTTCATCATGATGTGAGGAAGTGTCATGAGAAAACCTAATCTATGCATGGATTCTTTTCTATAACAACTTGGTACTCAAATAATTAAATACATACATAGCTAATATAAAAATATTACATTTTTCACTGATCTGTTACAGCTGGTATACCACTTGTTTTGTACCGTTTCTATATAATATAATCCTAATTTTTACCGACATAGTGGATCCCACCATCATCACAATACATAAAATTGAAACTAAACTTTTTAAAATTTTCAAAAGATGTATTTTCAGGCATTAACTGTTTAATTATTCAAATTCAACTTCTTTGAATAATTAAACAATTTTATATGAATGACTGATGATACATCATCTAAAGATTTTAATAAGTTTAGTTTCAATTTTTTTAAATTTAAGTACTCTAGTTGGTGGATCCACAGAAATATGTACGTAAGAAGAGTAAAAATAATGAAAAGGTAAGAACAGAGTGTTATAGCAGCTATAACAGGTCAGTGGAAAAAATTAAATATTTTTAAAATACAACAGGATGCATTATAAAGATTTATCTGTAAATATTATTTTGTACATGGCCGCTTGATGAGGCGGAACAGTGCAGTTGATTGGATATGAAAGTAGAGCAAAGATTACAGTAGAAAATGCTACAGCAGTAGTCTCAAAGTACCAATGTCCAATGTCTAGTTCCAAAAGAACTGAGTATGGTATGAATAATAATCTTTCTACAGTCAGTTTGTATTTCTATATTGGTACTAGGTACAAAAAGTATCAGGTACATATCAGCAACCTTTCAGTACTTGTACTAAGTTGTATGTACTAGGAACAGAAAGATCCTATTCGACACAAGACTAATGTGTATATGTTAACCAAGTAGTTATGTTTGCACCCCATTACAGTAAGTTGTTGTAAAAGAGGTTTTAGTTAAATTTTCTTTAAGTCACCTTCTAAAATAAATAAAGACCCCAGTGACATTTGCAAAACTTCACAAACTTATACTTAAAAAAAACCACCCAATTTAATCACTACTTTTCTCTGGATTTTTCTTCTGACATATAGTGGTGTTAGTTACGACTGACTTGTCACAATACTAAGGGGAGCTTACTCCTCTGATGCAACTTAAAATTTCAATCAGATTATCTAATAACTAATTGACTTGGCTGGCTGAGAAACCCCAAAAAATCTCTTTTTTCAAACTCTTTCACTACAGGTTATAAACATCCCTGTTCCAGTTTCCTATGATTATAAAACAGACTGACCACCATCTCCAAGGCCTGCCCACATCCCTATTTCCCACAGATCTGTATCTTAGTATTTCAAGGAGCATCAAGACAAGACAAAGTGGAGATTCATCTATCCTCCTTTAAGTGCTTAGTGTCTTTAAAGCTCAGGTAAGTGAAATTTTATGAACATCGTAAAATATTGTGTTCTGTTTTACTTTCTACCAACACAGAATTGAGTTATTTCAATCCCATATAAAACAAAAGGTTTCAGAACAGTTGAATAATACCTTAATTTAAAGTTTATCAAAATACAGTATTTCTTTTTGTTGAAAACGTGTTTCGTTTTGAAAAATAGTTTCTCTAATGAATTTTGGCTAAAACGATTCTCTGAATAATTTCACCCCGGTACTTAAACTCGATTATGAATTAGTCTATTTCTCTACATTGTTGTTTTGATTAATGTCAGTTATTGACTACACTTTTATTTTTTCAAATGATACTTACAACCCAGTTTTTTCATAGATTTCTTTAAATATTTTTATCAGTTTTATTATTTTAAACTCAGATTCAATTAATCATGCAAAATCATCAGCAAAAATTAAAAAATTTTTAATAGTTTTCTGCTGCACAAAGTTGTACATGAATTGTTGATATTTTTAAATTCATACAATTGAGAATACCTAGATAATAATAGATGTATTTGAGAAAGTTGTGTTCTGATTTCAAACTGTAATTTCTGGTAGGTAACCTGAGCAGACAAAACTACGACAGACTGACCTGCAATGAGGCTCTTAATCGTATGTCAAACATATATTTTTTTTGTTTTATGGTTAAAATTTGGTAGTATTTTAGAGAAGTTATTATGCAGTTACAAGCATTTGTGATGTAAGCATGCGTGAGTAAGTGATACTGATGCGTTAAGCAGGCAGATAAATGGAACAAAATCCTAAATTATCAATTGTTTGACACGGTACCTATAATTTTTGGATGTATATGAACGACATAAGCATTCAACAATAAACCAATCATCTGAACCGACAGTAAACAACAAGATAATAAATAATGCAACCAACTCCTGATAATTCATATTATATTAATAATTCCCAAATAACAACACACAAATCATATCATGGCATATTTGTTTCAAGAACATTTAATAGCATTTTTACTTTCTCTTACCTATATGAATACATAGGAAGGAAAGTATTGCTTTCATATCAATTTTTCGAAATCAAGTTTTCACCGGATATACACATTTTTAAACCCCCTGAACCCAAAAAAACATGTTTTTAGCAATTGGTCTCTGTGTGTGTGTGTGTGAACAAAATATCTCAAGAACGGAACATCTTATGAAGTTGAAACACAAAATTTACGTTAGGTACCACAAGAGGACCCGGCACGAACATTTTCATCAAAATCGGTCAACCGGAATTAGTAGTTTATTCATGTAATTTTCAACTTTTTTGCGATTTTTTTAAAAACGGTTCCAATGATTTTTTTTAAATCGCCTCATTTACTACATTTTTTAATGCTCTACATGATAAGGTAGGCACCATGTCTGCTGAAATATCGGGTTGAAATAACAGCGGGACCTCCGCTTATGCGTCATTATTTATATTGGCAAGAGAAAGTCGTATGTGTTCACACCAGATTTTTTCTAAATGTAGCCCTGTATTAACACATTGGTGTCGGATGACACCTTAATCTTTTTAGTAGTTTGCTTGAGTATACTTGTTTTGAAATTTTCTGCTGTCCGAGTAATCTCATATTCTTTTGTTTGGTCATTAAATACATTGTTAGGTACTACTATCTTTTTGAAAAATTTTGAACTAAATTCCAAAGCGAAAATAATATGTAGGTACTTTGTTACAACAGATACATTTATGACAACATAATTAATTGACTCTAAACCCATGTTTTGGCTGTTCATAACTGGATGAATGTTAGAGTAAGTACACATATTTCAATAAAGTTTTTTACTGCAATTTTAGTGTTTACCTTAGTGAATTTTAAAAATTTCATAATGGATATGTCATAGGAGTAGATTCAGTACCAAAAACTCACTGAAGAAGCATTAATAGAATTGTTCGCAGAAGATTTATCACACATATTTGAAAGTACTTGGTATGTAAGTAAATTACTTAAAAAATAAATTTCAACAAATGTGAGTAAAAAAAACTGTACTAAAAATATCTGCTCTTGAAGTGGTACTGGATCCTGTTAAAACCCGCTACTGTTAAGGTGTCAAGGCAAGTGTCATTTGTATACTGTATGAGGAACTTTCTTTTCTGGAACTTTTCTGTATGAGAACTTTCTCTTGCCAAATATGAGTATATATGAAAGAAAAGTATTCTTTTCATGTCAATTTTTCAAAATGGAGTTTTCACCGGATAAATCATAAATACGAGGGTCATTCGTAAAATAAGGTTCCCTAAGCTGCTGAGACAGAATGCGATGTGCTGGGAGAAATCTGGCAACACTGTCTTACTCATCAGCTCTCTCTCTTTTTCTGCACACTCCCGCCTCGCTACGTCGATCAGTGCCGGCCTAGCAGCCTTTGAAGATGGAGTTCCTTATCGCTCTTACCGCCAGATGCGAAATTCGCGCAGTGATACGTTTTTTAAATGCAAAACGGATTTCACCTATTGACATTCATCGTCAGTTAATCGAAGTTTATGGCGAATACTGCATATCTGTTCAACATGTTCGAAAATGGTGTACAGAATTCTGTGAAGGCCGCACGGAAATTCACGATGAAAACCAAAGCGGACGGCCTTCAGTTTCAGAATTGTGGAAAAAGTTGAGACAATATTGCTTGAAGATCGGAGAATCACCATTAACGAACTTGCTTCGCGTATTCCTGAGACTTCCAACACCACAATCCTTAAGATTTTAACAGAAAAATTAGGCTATCACAACGTGTGTGCACGGTGGGTACCACGAATGCTCATGTCTCACATCAAACTCAAGAACTGGTGACAGATTTTGGCTGGACTGTTGTGCCCCCCCCCCTATAGCCCGGACCTAGCCCCAAGTGATTATCACTTATTCCCAAAATTAAAGGAACATTTGGGTGGCCTACGCTTCAGTACCGAAGATGAAGTCAAGGAAGAGGTTACTCGATTCCTCAAAGGATTGGCGGCAGAATTCTACAACATGGGAATAGAAAAGTTGGAGCATTGTCTGCAAAAGTGTTTGGACAGAAACGGCGATTATGTAGAAAATAGCGTAAGTTTTAAGCTTTAAATTGATGTATAACACCAAGATAAAAAATATAGCTGTCTATTTTTAAAAATCATGGGAACCTTATGTTACGAATGACCCTCGTATGTATAAAAATAAGAAACATTGATTATCTTGATTTTTCACTGCAATACCAAGCCAACATGGCGGTACAACTGATTTTTGTCTTCATACTTATTGTATTAAACAAAAAGATTAAAAAATAGTTTTCAATTCTATGAAAATCAAAATGTCATTATATTTTTTAGTTGGTAGCGATATCAATACTGATAAAATCAGCTAAAACTCAAATATCACCTGACTTAAACTGAAGACATTGCTTAACAATGAAATTTGATGTATAAGCATATGTACTTTCCAGAGTACTTGGATACAAGAAACAATACTTAATTTCTGATATATTTACCTAAGATATTAAAATTATAAAGAGTTGGCTTGTACCGATTATTTGTAAAAGTTGTTTATTATCAGATATTCAGATACCAAGGCCATGTAATACAAATAACATATCAATTAAATAGTTTTGTAGACCTTGTCTGTTGGTTTCAAAAGAGTATTGCTGGCATCCATTGTTATCTTGTTCTGTTATCTTTGGTGATTCGCCGCCCATCACTGACTCGGAGTCATTGTTCAGTGAAACGGTACCGCCAGTCTTGCTTCTCTCCTGAGGGGATATTGCTACTCTTAGCCTTGACAATGCAGCATCAGCTGAAAAACAATCACACCATTTTTAAATAACAATACTTTTCAATTAACCGTTTGTATCACATCGAAAAAATATAATAAACTAAATCAATGAAATATCAATTGAAAACATTCAGATCAGAGATAATTTTTGTTTATTTCACGCCTGACAGTTTTGTAATTACTGCTATACAGATGGTCAGAAGAATGATAGATGATGATGACAAAATACCAGTGACTTGATTGGGAATTGAACCTGGGACCCCGGCGTAGAAGCCAGTTGCGGTAACCACTAAGCCAAAAAGAGATAAAAATATTGGTGATGTACTCTTTGACAAATAAACTAGAGGGTTTCTTTAAGTAATCATAAATGCTACAAGATTAAAGTTATTAAGAAAATTTTATACTTCAGACAGTGAAAATAAACATCTTTAGACGAAAAAGAAAGAATTGCAAATAAAGTACAGAAAGATGCACTGGCTGCTTGTTTGAACCACCGAACTGTCAATCTTAAGTGGATTGCTTCTATACAAGCGCATAGTTAAGTCATATGGACATATGGCCTACAGATCTATAGCTGCACCACAGCAAGTAACCTGAATACCATCCAAAGATACTAAAACAGGTACTCAGGAACATTGTTTACACTTCATGGTATGCCTGCAACAGTGACATCCACTGTGATTTGTCTTCACTAGCTGAAGAAGTGTGTAAGTGTGCCAAGAAGCATGAAGCATTTTCATGACATTTTCAACATTGAAGTATTTTCATTATTGGACTCTAGTGTGATTGGAGAAGGGCTAAAATTCAAAAACCCTGTAGATGTAAGTTATAAATAAAGTTAAGTTACTACGAGGGCTGTCCAGAAAGTAACAGACGTTTTGAAATAAAAAATAAACTAAGTAAAAAAACTAAATTTTATTACGTACATTTTGAAGGTTAACTCTTAGGCTATTTTTCTACGTAATCACCAAGTAAATTAAGACATTTATCGTAGCGTGGTACAAGCTTTTCATTGCCTTCTTTGTAGTAATCTGCCGCCTGCGAGTTCAACCACTGGTTTACACCGGCATGGAGTTCAGCGTCAGTGTCGAAGCGAGCCATGTCTTCATCGCTGGGAACAGATGGTAATCGCTCGGCGCCAAATCTGGGCTGTACGGTGGATGATTAAAAACTTCCCATTTAAAACCTTCCAAGAGCTCTTGAGTACTTTTGGCCGTGTGTGGACGGGTGTTGTCGTGGAAAAACAAAACCTTCCCACTGAGTTTTTCCTGACGCTTGTTTTGTATCACGCTTCTTAATTTTCTGAGTGTTTCGCAATACCTCTCTGAATTGATTGTTTGGCCTCGTTCAAGAAAATCATCAAAAATCACTCCATGAGCGTCCCAAAACAAAGTAGCCATGATTTTTCTTGCTGATAGCATCTGCAGACATTTCCTCAGTTTCTTGGGCGAATGCGTGTGACCCCACTCCATCGACTGCCGTTTTGTTTCACAGCTGACGTGCTTTACCCAAGTCTTGTCACCAGTAAAGATACGATCGATAACATGGTTTCCACTTTTGTCGTACTCTTCCAGCAGCAAGTCTTTGTTTTTTGTGGTCTTCCGTTAGGATTTTCGGAATCCACGGGGCACAAAATTTGTGGTATCCAAGTTTACCAACCACAATTTCATGAATTAAACTCCGTGAAATTTGGGGAAAATGTTCTGTGAGTTCCATAATAGTGAAACGACAATTTTCACGGATTTTTTCATTGATTTTCACCACCAATTCATCAGTCGCAAGACTAGGCCTACCACTCCAATCCTTATCGTGAACATTGGTTCGGCCATTTCTAAAATCAATGCACCACTGCCTCACTCGGCTTTCACTCATTATTCCTTTGCCGTACACGTCACAAATCTGGCGATAAATTTCAATCAGTTTGTAATTTTTCACCAACAAAAACTGTATCACACCACCCACTTCACAACTGGTGGAATTTTCAATCGCAGCGCTCATTTTAAAACTCCACTGTATAAAAAGTACAATACGCATGATGCTCTAGCTACCACGCCTGGTTGCGTACTGAATGTAGAAACACTCTGACACCAAGATGGCGGCGCTAGCTCCGCCCACTGCCGCGTCAGGGCAAAACATCTGTTACTTTCTGGATTGCCCTCGTATAAATCATCTTTTTACACTATTTTCATGAAAATACTGATTCACAATCATGTCAACATCTTGAACTCGTTTTCATAGTACAGTACCTCTGTAGTACTGAGCAATATTGTCTACCTTCTAATTTCTATCTATTACCAGATGCTAATGATCCATGTGGTAGTTTTAATCTTATCAGCAACAGCACAATATATACCTGTACTTATGTTAAACGTTTCGTCAAATACCTTACCTAAGAATTCCTTCTTAGGTTAAAATCATCGAAAAACTCCACTTTACTATGAAGGATGAGTTACAATAACCTGTACTTATTTGATAGTTTGATCATGCCAACAATTTCAATTGCTTGTTCAACCTAACTTGTTCAGCTAACTCCAGTAAGAACTTAAGTAAATCTAAGTTACAACTTTAACGACAATGGGAGAATAATCGCTACCTGACTTCCTTTGGTTTTGATTGGCAGGATGTCGTCTTCGATCAGCACCTGATTGACTACGAGCTGATATCATTACAGCATCCCCTTCACAGTCAACTGCATCGCGATCTCGTTCACGTTCCCGCTCAGAAGTTTTATCACCTGATGCAGGTGTACCAGGCATAGACACAGCTCTACGCTGTTTCTTTGGGGAACCTGAAACGTCCAAGAAAAATTTTTAATTTTATGTAAACTGTTCGTACAGAACTTTTGTAACCATAGAAAAGAATCATTTTCCAAGTAGCACTACATTTGGATTTGTTAACTATACTTAAGATTCAACCCCATTATTTTGACTAACACATAGACATGTGTATATACATGCAGAAAGAAGTTTAAGTGTACTAATTAGTAGAAACTGGTTAGATAGGATTTATATATGTATATCAAATAAGTTGTAATATTAGAAAACAGGTAAAAAGAATAAAAAAGGCTACAGAAGAAATTAAAAGGAATACTATTTTATCAAATGAATTTATATAATAAATTTCACTAACCTTTCTTTTTAACTGCGTCAACTTTTATTTTCACTTACACGTGTTTCGGTGTATAAATGTATAGTGTTTCGGTGTTTCATTTGTATAAAAGAGTTTTATACAAATGACTGAAGATGTATCATCTTCTGTAGATTTGTAATAAATAAAGTTTTTAGTTTCAATTATATGTTATTTACTCTGATGATGGTGGATCCACCGAAACACGTGTAAGTGAAAATAAAAGTTCATGCAGTTAAAAAGAAAGGTTAGAGAAATTTATAATATAAATTCATTTGTAGTATTTATTTAAGCTTTAATTAACAGCAATAATATTGCCACCAGGATACAAACCTAACTTTTTTAAAAGACATCATGTAGACAAGATTTTTTAACTACCAAACAATTCGGATAGTAGTTAGCTTCTGTAATGAACAGATAATTTTATTTCTTAAATTTCTGCTATCCATAAGTTCACTAAAATAAAATATAGTTGAACAATGGTTTCTATATACCAGTATTTGTTAAAAACTACAGCCATAGTTTATGTAACTCCTAAATCCCATACAATAATAATTCCCAAATACATACGAACATATTAATACCAAGTTTCTTCATTTTTTATGAGTCCCACATTATTTATATGCAGGTATCCATGTGAGTGCCTCCTGATAGTTGGCATAAAAAAGGAGTCATTCAAAGTAGTTGACTTTCTGAACAAACTATGATCAGGTTGTTCATTCTGAAAGAACTGACTGCTTATTGTCAGGTACAATACTGGTTTCTTTCCTGTAATGGATGAAGTTACGACAAAGGCTGTTCGTGTTGAGAGATCTCTCCCAACATTACCACTCCTCTCTGGTGGAGAATATTCTTTGAACACAAATGCCTACTTGCAATGCACGACAGGCAATACTATGTTCTGCCTAATAGAATCTACGTATAGTTAGGAGCTGACTTGTTTGCTAGTGCGGGATGACGGGCAGGGGGGACTGGTGACAGTGAGATGTGATGTTGTCATAGCAACGGTTCCTTAAAACCCACATGGCGACATGTGTACAGTACATTTTGAAAATATTTACTCTTCATATTTGTCAGTTGTTAGTGGTGTCAATTACGCTCGCGGCTTGTGAAGTTATTAATCTAGTTATTATATGTAATCTAATATTGTTATACACGGCCTATTTATAAACAAACTGATATAAAATATAACACTCGGTAGTAAAATATTAAAATCTAATACATTTTTTTACTTTCTCTTGCCTATATGAATATAGAGGAAGAAAAGTATTGTTTTCATGTAGATTTTTCGAAATAGTTTTCACCGGATCCACACGTTTTCAGACCCCCTGAACCCAAAAAACATGTTTTTAGTGATTGGTCTGTGTGTGTGTGTGTGTGTGTGAATAGAATATCTCAAGAACGGAACATTGTACGAACTTGAAATTTAAGTTACATACCACTACCGGACCCGACACGAAAATTTCATCAAAATCGATCAACCCGAAGTAGTACTTTATTTGTGTAATTTTTCACTTTTATGCGATTTTCTCAAAAACTGGTCCTAGGATTTTTTTTAAAATCGCCTGGCTTACTAAATTTCTTGGTGAGGCTGTTTTCACGTAAAAAAATTGTTTTTTTAAGATAATTGCTTTAATATACATTTTAGCACAAAAATTTATATAGTAGAAGTTGTAGAGAATTTAAAATTCTAAAACTTTTATTCAAACATTTTTTTGTATAACGCTTAGTTTAGCAGTAATTAGCAATTATTTTCTGTTTTTTTTCTCACGAAAACATGTGAAAAATCGATTTTTTTAAAGATTTTGGCCTTAGTATGCATTTTACAACAAAAGTGTACATAATAAAATTTATAGAAAATTAAAAGATCTACAACTTTTATTTAGCCCATGTTTCTCTACAAAGCCTAGTTTAGCGTGAAAGAGTGATTTTCCGTATTTTTAAGCCAAACTGAGGTTGATTTTCATTTTGCATTCTTTCACTCATGATTAAAATAAGGTTATCTTTTTAAGGTTAGTTTTAGTATAGGCTATTATAATAAACTTTAAGTATATTAATAAAATATTTTAGAATATTATTAGTTCAAAATCTATTAAAATATTTTGGTACTACAGTAGTTATTCGAAATGGTTTATGACTAATATTTTTAGAAACGCGCATATTAATGGTATTATTACTACTACTAGGTTAGAGGAGGAGGGGAATCGTACAATCATCTCCAACCGAATTCCTTACGCTAGCAATCAAGTGAGCTCCCATCTGTAGAGTGATACTTGATAAATCAAACTTGACTAACTCAAGCTTTTATGCAGACATTATCATCAAAATAAGAAAAATAAAAGTTAAAAACATAAATAAAAATTGTTAATAATAAATTTAATGGATTATTCTAAATTTGAATTTGGTAAAATACTATACTATACTATAATATACACTTTGTTTCAAACCATTGACAAAGCAAGATGCAGTCTTCATAAAATATTCTAGAACTTTTATTATCATTACCTGAAGAAGCGGTGCGCACCGCGAAAGTACTTGTAAGAAGGATTTATGAAAAGCAGTATTTGGTAAATTACAAAGTTTTTTTATTTACACATAAAAAAACTAAATATTAGTATACTATAATACTATAACTTAGTGAAATTAATACGTACAAAACTGTTTAAGACATAAGCAAACTAAAATTTAAAATCTTTAAGGAGAGAAAGTTATTGTTTCTTCTTCACTGTTAACATGTACAGAAAGGACTAGTATTTTAAGCCATTTTCTATATTAATCTGGCACAAATTATATAATTTTACAAGTTTGGTGGTGTTATATAGATGTGCAAATAGTTCCCTTTCTATCTTAACATTCAGGAACCATTTTCCACATATTTCAAAGATGTTGGTTTGAAACACAAATAAAATATCAAAGTAACAATAAAACAAAATAAAATAAAAAATAAATATTTTGAAAATACCAAGTGTATTACATGCAACTCACGCACTTGCATATGACCTTTACAAACAAGGTGATTGTTTTGAATCAGCTTAAAAGAGCAAGTTACCATATAAAAATGATGCAGCTAGTATATTAGACTGGATTCTGTGAAATTCCACTTAAATTAAAATCATCCATACAGATCCCACATTAAGTATTTTTAGTAATTTGTTCAGCAAAGGTGATCAATATTCAACTTGAGAAATTTTTAAAATTAGTCAATAATACTGTTTTCCAGTACAGATAAAATGCAAAAGGGTTATGGATCAAGAAATTTAAATTTCATACTAAAAATAGTGATAAGATGACATAAATTTAGCAATAACAGAAGTCACTGCAATTAAATGAATATTCTATACCCAATTGTATAGTAAACATTAAAAACACATCACGATGAATAACTTTTACAACATAATATATATATTTTTGGTTTAACGTCTGACTTTTGTAATTACTGCTAATGCAGATGGTGAGAAGGATGATCGATGAAGATGAGTGATGAAAAATGCCAGACGGGAATCGAACCTGGGACCCCGGTGTAGAAGCCAGTTGTGCTAACCACTACACTAACGGGCCGGCCAACATAATAATATAACAACTATTTCAAAAGCTCAAAATGAAATTTTTGCAAATAAATCTGAGCCTGGCAACACTATAATATTTGAAAAATGTTGACCTTTTGTGTTAAAAAATATTTCCAATAAAAATTAAAAAATCAAGTTAACAACAAAATGAACTGGGTTTCTAAAAATACCTGTTGTATAAACTCTGTCGGATTTTTTACTAGCTCTTTCTTTAGCTAGCCTTTCAGCATTACTTTTAAACATTTCCTTTATTTTCAACCTACAGCGTTCCCTTTCTATCTTAAGATTCAGGAACCACTTTCTACCTATTTCAAAGATGTTGGATTGAAACATAAATAAAATATCAAAGTAACAATAAAACAACATAAAATCAAGTAAAAATAAAATAAAACAGTAAAACAAGTAACAAAAACAAAAATAAAAAAAGGAAAAGTGAGTATGATCACACTACTTATTAATCATATCCATCACCATATTGAACAAACTGTCACAAGCAATTGTCTCTAAAAATACACCAAATAATTTTTAGTATTTTATGTCCAGTGAGATAAGACGTGCTATTAAACGTGACGCTTATCTAAATGAAAATGTTATTGTAAGAGTTAAAAGTATGAAGCCTTTAGAGTTAGTATAATAGTGCAAAGTGAATATGTTAAAAGCAGAGCAGTGCAATAAATAGTGGATTGAAGGTTTAATTTGGTGTTAACTTGTGGATGGAATTAGTTTCATGTCACAAATGCATTTAAATGAGTTAAGATAGAGAACAATTTGTTTTACTTAACAGAAAACTGTTTTTAAAGGCTTATAATCCATGCGAATATAATCACATAATTTTCTCTTCACTTTCACTCAATAACAATTCATGCAGATACATCCGTAAATAGAATTGACTAAAAAGAAATACGAGGTGTGGCTATTAAATAACAAGACTGACATTGTAAAAAATTTAATTTTAATTTTATACATAATCGCTTATTGTCACCTTCAATATACACTCCTTCTCTGTCCCTACAACACTCCATGCGAATTTTCCATTGTTGGAAACAGTGCTGGAAGTCATCTTCTGTCAGCTCCTTCAGGACACGTGCTGCTTTCTCTTTTACAGCTTCCACAGACTCAAATCTTGTTCCTTTTAATGCAGGTTTCACCTTAGGGAACAGGTAAAAGTCACATGGTGCAAGATCTGGTGAATAAGGTGGATGTTCTAACACTGAGATGCTGTACTTGGCTAGGAACCTCTTGACAGATAACACGGAATGAGCTGGCGCGCATTGTCTTGGTGGAGAACTCATGATTTGCCCTTCCACATTTCGGGGCGTTTTTCCTTCCTCTTTGATATAGTTTAGAAAGTACCTCAAGGTAGTAATATTGATTAATTGCTTGACCTTCAGGAACCCAGTGAAGGTACTTTCTAAACTACATCAAAGAGTAAGGAAAAATGCCCTGAAATGTGGAAGGACAAATCATGGGTTCTCCACCAAGATAATGCGCCAGCTCATTCCGCGTTATCTGTCAAGAGGTTCCTAGCCAAGTACAGCATTTCAGTGTTAGAACATCCACCTTATTCACCAGATCTTGCACCATGTGACTCTTACCTGTTCCCTAAAGTGAAATCTGCATTAAAAGAAACAAGATTTGAATCTGTGGAAGCTGTAAAAGAGAAACCAGCACGTGTCCTGAAGGAGCTGACAGAAGATGACTTCCAGCACTGTTTCCAACAATGGAAAATTTGCATGGAGTGTTGTAGGGATAGAGAAGGAGTGTATATTGAAGGTGACAATAAGTGATTATATATAAAATGAAAATAAATTTTTTTACAACATCAGTCTCGTTATTTATTAGCCACACCTTTTATTAGTACATTGAAGCAGAATAAAAGGAGAAAGCAAATCTAAAAGTACAAAGATTGTTTAAAGAAATATAATGATTAAATTGGATGAATGTAGCAGATATGAGTATTAACAAACAGAGGAAGCTTGACTGATATGAAACATTGACCTCGTGGCAGTCAGGAAACACTGGCGGGCAAATGCTGTCCACCCAGCTTCTACAAGTGCGAATTTCCTGGAATATTTATGTCAAAGGAAATCTGTTTTTGGAATCTTATAGGAATGAAAGAAAACCTTCCTTAAAAAATTAGACGAATCTGTCATATTTGATTAAGATCAAATACTAATTCCAATGACTCACACAGATGATACTCGTAATCTTATCACTTTACAATTATTATCGAAGAAGAATTAAGGAAAAAAATTATTTTTCCCAATTTTCAAAAAAATATATTTAGATCTTTAAACATGATCTGCCGATCTGCATAATGAGGAAAGTTTTCAACCAGTGGTACTGGTGGAATGATCTATGGTGCTGAAACATTGACTTTGATCAACTTATCTGCTAGAAAACTTAAAGAGTAATGCATCAAAAAATAGAAAGATCAATGCTTGGCACATCATCAACAAAGATCTACATCAAAGAACAGGTGACAATGATGTTGGTACATAGATAAAAATCTTAAAATTGAATTGGGCAGGAAAAGTGGCCCAAATAATTGATAAAAAGACTCCTTGAATTGAGACGGAGCAGATAATCGATGCAGACGAAGACCTCCCATACATTGGACCAATGATGTTAAGAGAATGGCTGGCAACTCCATACAGAGAGAGCAATAAGAAAGAGCAGATAGCAATAAGAGATACTTATGTCCAGTAAAGCATGCAAAGAGCCTGATGATGATGATGATATTAAATGCGAGTACTACAGGGTGATTCATTTAAAAGTAGCCCGACGCTCGAAATGTAAAGTTGTAAAGGTGACGGTGAGGCTGTAAAGGTGAAGTTGAAATTTGTATATAAATTTTAAATAAATATGTAAAATTATGTATTAAGTAATTCTATTTATTCATTTACTATTTGAATCCAATTGAGTGCCGAAGGCCGCTGTTAAATGCAGCGGGTTACTTTTAAATGAATCACCCTGTACAAATGCAGATTTGTTAATTTAAATTCCAAACCATATTAGTATTGCATTTTCTAAATTTACAGGAATGGAAATATTAGCAAAAAAAGAGACAGCTTGAGGAAGTTAAAACTGAAGAATTACTTACTAAGAACAGGAGGAGTAACTTCAGCTGCCGGTTGTGTGGTGGCATTACAATTGCGATCAATAGTCATTTGTTTGTTAGTCACTTGTGGGCTACCTTGAATTGTTTCCAATCTCCTCGTGCGTCGACACACACCTAACACTCCCTGTAATAATATTACAAACAAATGTTTAATTGGTGTTTCTTATTCTTCCTATGATTTAAGATATCGTACGTGTTTGGATACACAAAAAAAAAAATCAAGTGTGAAACACTCACACGACTTTCTCTTGCCAATGCAAATAATGAACAATGTAACCTAACATTAGAAATAAAACAAAAAACTAACCTCAAAAAACATAACCTAATTTTAATCATAAGTCAATGATGCAAAATGAAAACCAACCTTAGTTTGGCTTATTAATACGGAAAATCACTCTTTGAAGCTAAACTAAGCTCTGGAGAGAAAAATGCTTAAAATAAAAGTTGTAAATCTTTTACTTTCATATAAATTCGATTATATACACTTTTGTCATTAAATGCACACTACAGGTGAAATCTTTAAAACATTTTTTAACAGATTTTATAAAAAAAAAAAAAAAAAAAACAGAAAATCACTAATTACTGCTAAACTAAGTGTTATAAAAAGAAATATTTGGAATAAAAGTTGTAGGTTTACAAATTTTCTACAACTTTGATCATATACGCTTTTGACCTTAAGTGCATATTAAGGCCATAATTTAAAAAAACTATTTTTTCTACGGGAGCGCAGCCTCCCCAAGAATTTCAGCAGACATGGTGTCTACCCTATCTTGTAAAGCATAAAAAATGTAGTAAATAAGGCAATTTTTAAAAAAAATTGTAGACGCCGTTTTTGAGAAAATTGCAAAAAAGTGAAAAATGACACGAATGACTACTACTTTCGGTTGACCGATTTTGATGAAAATATTTGTGTCAGGTCCTCCAGTAGTACCTAACTTCAGATTTAAGTTTCAACTTCATACGATGTTCTGTTCTCAAGACATTTTGTTCACACACACAGACAAATTGCTAAAAACATGTTTTTTTGGGTTCAGGGGTCTGAAAATGTGTACATCCGGTGAAAAATCGACATAAAAACAATACTTTCCTTCCTATATATTCATATAGATAAGAGAAAGTAAAATTTAGTACAGTAATCGCTCGTTATTCACTATTTTGCTGTTCTATGAACAGCAAACAGATGGATTATGGTCATCAAATAAAATTAAAAACTACAAGGGATGTTCCATAATAATTAAGAAGACAACTAATGTAATGTGTTCCTGTCAAAAAAAGAAATTAATGGAAACATTTTGGAGCGGATATCCAGTTTTAAATATTTGGGATGTGACGTGTCTTTCGCAAACAAGCAGGATATGACAAATAAACTAAAAAGATTTAAGAATATTTGCAGGACGATACATAAAACATTAAAGCACAGAACTAGGAAAGACACACGATTAAATTGTATAAAGCAATGGTGGTACCAGTGGTACTATATGGAAGCAAGGTGTGGGAACTTTTGAAGCGGGAACGAAATAAGTTGCAGGGGGTGGAAATGAGGTTTCTAAGAGCGGTGAAAGGGCTGTACCCGGGAGGATACGTAAAGGAGTGTGAATATACTTGAGGAGATGAGCATTAATAGCCTAGACGAGGAATGAAAATTCACTAGAGGTAAAGGTGCAGCCATCTGAAAAACATGTGGGAGGACTGCTTTGCCCAGTTTAGTTTACGAGTACAAACCCTCCGATGAGAGGAGTGTTGACACACAAGAAGGAGATGGTTTCTGGAACAGCCAGAGATATCTAATCCATGAAGTGAAGAAGAATAAGAATTAATGTAAAGAAAAAATAGTTCACTCAATAATGACAATGAAACTTTTTAAGGGTCAAGTTGGCAACCTTGAGAAAAATGGTAATCAGCTGTTTGATCATAATTAATACAAAAAAATTTATTTTGCTTACTTCAAAATGTAAGCTTTGCTTGAAAAGTGTATACAGGAACAGCAATGTCCAATCATAAGATCTTAGCTATATGAAGATGTAAATCTGGTGGAAATTTACTTGAAAAAATACGGTAAAAATTCTTTAAAGATATATAAGCAAGTGGAGTCTTGAGTGGAAACCGGATTAGCCCACCAAAAAAAAAAAATTGAAACTTATACATCAGTAGGTAAAATGATTTTGATGGTATTCTTGGACTCGCACGGCCAAATTTTTAGTGAGAGTTTAGTAGAACAACGTATCATGAATTGTGAGTATTATTCTAACATGAATCAAAAGAAACTGAGACTCACGATAAGGTAAAAACATGAGGGCCATTCCTCAAAAGATGTGATTCTCTTGCATGACAATGCACACCTACACTGCACAGAGAATGAGCGAAACAATTGAGAAGTTGGGTTGGGAAGTGCACCTACATGTCCTCCTTACAGTCCATACCTCACCCCATTTGATTTTCAATAGTTCAGCCCGCTCAGAAATTTTTTATCCGACAAGAAATTCGATGACAATGAAGCAGTCAAAAAAGTGTTCAAAAATGGTTCAAACAGCATGAAAATCAGAAAGCTCACAGAATGGTGAGTCAAGTGTCTAGATTTTGAAAAGTAGTGTAAGTTACATTTGAACTAGAACCACTGCACATAAGAAAGCAGAATCCATCACTCACATTACAAGCTATACACAGACCATCTGCACACTAATGGATTATTTAAGGAGCTTCAATTGCTTACACTTCCTTCTTTGTACGTCTTTGAAGTGATAATGTATGTGAATAAAAATACCTTTTTACAAAAATTTAAATGTCCACAACCACTACACAAGATACTGAATTCATTACTACATTGCTAGTCACAACAATGCATTGCTTGAAAAAACCTACTTATACAGGTAAAACATACATCAATAATGTACCACAAAAGCTTTAAAAAGTTGTGGTAATTTACGTTAGGTAAAAAAAATTAAAAAAATTACTTGATTTATGAAACATTAAAGGGTTAAGTCTACATGAATTTCTTTGTAAATTGTTTTGGTTGAAAAATATATAACCTTAAATAATAAAATAGTAAACACTGAGGGAAATTGTGTACTAATTGATAACAATGGTTGGATGGCATGCTTATTAAAGTAAGCAAGTAAGTAGCGGTAATAAATTAATTGGTAAGTAATGAATATATTGTTAAAATTTATTTTAATTTGATCAAACATCGTATGTAGGATTATAAACAGCTGTATTATTTAAAATTGAAATATATATTTCTAACCACCAGAATACGGTAACAGAAAACACTTACCAATGTTTATATAGCGCTTTCGTGTATCTTGTACACATCTTCAGTAAATTAAAATTCTTTAAAAATTTTTCTATATCAAAATTTAAAACTTTCTACTTCTACCATGGTAGTTAAGGAATAGTCGATTCTTATATCTAAAAATTTAATCTTTAATGTTAAAATTGAATCGGTGAGTGGAAAAAGGGTAATATTCCAAAATCCTTATTTTCGAGAAATTAAAAAAAACTGTTTTGTGACTTTGTTTTTGTTTTAATGGTAAAATGTTCAATTGGTCATTTGTAGTACTATATTAAAGTTTTTTAATGGTGACTTTAGAATTATTTGTTTTACAATAATCATGGGATTGATTTTTGATTATTAATATGTTGACTATTCACCTTTTCTAGATTTAGTACAAATGAATGGGAAAAATTAAGTTGAAAAAACAATATAATGTGCCAATATGCTACAAAACTTTATTTTAATTTTTAAATAATTTACAGTTACATTTTGAAAATAATAAGACAGAAACCAGTGGTCCAACTGCTGTTCGCTATTGAATGGAAGAAGGGTAATATTCCTGAAATATTATCCTTTTACCACTCTACTAAATTTTTAATGTAGCTTAGCTGCTTTTAGATACAAGGAATATTTCCCTTTTATCAACCAATACATGCGCCGAAATTAAACTTAACAAAACTGCTATCTTAGTTCAATTTTGCATTTTTGGAATATTACCCTTTTTCCACTCACCAATTCAATTTAATCTTATCAGTTTTATCTTGACATTTCCTATATTCCCTCTGGAGTCTCCTGGATGCAGTTATAAAAAACTACATCAAAGATATTAATATCACAACAATGGAAAATATATTGATCTTTTTAACTTTGTTTTTTATTTGTAATTAATTTTTTATTACTAAATATCCGGAAACATACCTCGATTTCCTTACGATTATCAGGCTCTATATTCTCTTGATTGTTGTCTAGCGTTGTGATCATTACATTATCAGTAGATGTAACGATTCTTGGTGAAAGTGGGGTAGGTGTTGGAGTAGGAACTGAAGATATAGGTGGCTGTGGGTTTCCTATGGTGATAGCTGTCTTTTCCCAATCGTACGGATCGGATTCCTTGACACCACGTCGCTTCATGCATCGTTCTAATAGATTGCTTAGCATCTGATAGTCTGGTTTATCGTTATATTCCAAACTCTGTAATCAATTACAAAGTTTAATTTAAAAAAAATTTAGGAACCGAAAAAAAATATTAACTACCCTTTTTCATTAAAATATTTCATACTTTAAGAATTAGCTTGGTCAAGTGTAGTAGTAAAAAGGTAATATTAGTATAAAAATCTGGTGTAAAACACTCACACAACTTTCTCTTGCTAATGCAAATAATTAACAATATAACCTAACATTAGTAATTTCTTTTTTTTTTATAGCGTAGGCTATAAGAATTTCTTTCTTGATAGTAGTGATACATTGTGTGTTTCTTATATGTATTTCAGATGTTATAGCTGACATGTCCTATACTCCTCCTGGAGTCTCCAGGGCGCAAAAAAATAAAAATAAATAAAAAAAAACTAACCTCAATAAACATAACCTTATTTTAATCATGAGTAAAAGATGCAAAATGAAAATCGACCTGAGTTTGCCTTAAATATAAGGAAAATCACTCTTTTATGCTGAACTAGACTCTGTAGAGAAAAATCCTCGAAATAAAAGTTCTAGATCTTTTAATTTTCGATAAATTTGATTATAAATACACTTTTGTCGTAAAATGCATACTAAGGCCGAAATCTTTAAAAAATAGATTTTTCATACGTTTTCGTGAGGAAGAAAACAGAAAATCGCTAATAACCGATAAACTAAGCGTTATACAAAAAAAATGTTTGAAATAAAAGTTGTAGGATTTTAATTTCTCTACACTTTTCATTATATAAATTTTTACACTAAAATGCATATTAAAGCCGTAATCTTAAAAAAACAATTTTTTTACGTAAAAACAGCCTCACCAAGAATTTCAGCAAACATGGCGCCTACCCTATCTTGTAGAGCATAAAAAATTTAGTAAATGAGGCGATTTTTAAAAAAATCGTAGGACGAGTTGGAAAAATCGTAGTGAAATAAGTTGGAAGTCAGTTTATTATTTCTTATAACCAGATCCCGAACAAACCTAGGTGATGATGACTACTTTGTTTTATCGCCTTTAAAAATCACCTAGGCTTAGGTGTTGCAATATTACGCACACTCCCTGTATAATGACACACGTAACCATAAATAAATCTATTGAGTCACTTCAAAAAATGCCAAATTATTCATAAGCTTCACAAAAATTCTGACAATTTGCTGTCTTCTGAAGGTTAGCACTATTGTAGATAATACCAAGAGACAAATTACTATCTCGTTAATCTGAAGGATATCAGCTACTTATTTTTGTTGCTGTGTAGGTCATCAGCCGGAAAGGCTGGTTTGAATTCTAGAGGCGTTACTAAGTAAAACATAGTGAAGTGGTTTACCATACCTTCCTTACTAAGTGAAAAAGTATGCTTATAAGCACGCCAAGCCTCCTAAAAACATCTACTTTCCACCCTGCAAATGACACCTTCACTTCATTCACCACAAGGTCTGGCTGCATAATGAAATTCATTACTACCAGAGTAGAACTCTGAATAGTTTCTTTTACACCTCTTCCTCTTCTGTTCTTAAATGCTTCAGTCATATATATACAGGGTGATTCATGAAGTTCTCCCCCCACTTCTACAGCACATTGTACTAGTAAAAATAATGAAAAAATGTTATATAAACATAGGTCCGAAAACGCTTCGTTAGCGAGTTACAGCTAGCGAAAGTTTCGCCTGGATTTCAGTTCACCAGGTGAAATGAGGTCTTCCTGGAATTGTGGTAAGGTAGATTAAGGGGCGAATTCAATCATTTCTTATGGTTTTTGATCTGATAAATTGAATAAAACAGGTCCCAGAACTGTAAGTTAAATAGTTTTTGAGAAAACCAGTGTCAAATGCAAAAAATGGAGTGAAAATCACATTTTTTCATCTTTGGGCAAGAATAACTTTGTTATTTCACCAAGAAACAGTTAAAAATTTTCAATAAAAAATGTAGAAAATTTTATTCTGAACAAACCGGTGTAAATAAAGTACACAGAAAGCGAATAGTTTTTGAGAAAACCAGTGTCAAATGCAAAAAATGGAGTGAAAAAAACACATTTTTTCATTTTAGTTTTTCCGGTTAATTTTACTTTGTACTCTTATGAATAAAAACTCATTTAATCAAACATCTATTCGCTTTCTGTGTACTTAATTTACACCGGTTTGTTCAGAATAAAATTTTCTACATGTTTTATTGAAAAATTTTAACTGTTTCTTGGTGAAATAACACAGTTATCCTTGCCCAAAGATGAAAAAATAAGTTTTTCACTCCATTTTTTGCATTTGACACTGGTTTTCTTAAAAACTATTTAACTTACAGATCTGGGACCTGTTTTATTCAATTTATCAGATCAAAAACCATAAGAAATTATTGAATTTGCCCCTTAATCTACCTTACCACAATTCCAGGAAGACCTCATTTCACCTGGTGAACTGAAATCCAGGCGAAACTTTCGCTAGCTGTAACTCGCTAACGAAGCGTTTTCGGACCTATGTTTATATAACATTTTTTCATTATTTTTACTAGTACAATGTGCTGTAGAAGTGGGGGGAGAACTTCATGAATCACCCTGTATATATAAATATATATATAATTGGTTGACCATATAATAATAAAAAGAACTATTTTTTGAAGCCCTGGAACAACCACATAGAGTGCAAATAATTTAAAACTCCACCTGCCTGTTATGAGCAGTACTTATTTTCATCAATTGATAAATTATCTCAACAATTTTTAGATTAAACTAACCTGGATATGTTCTAAAAAAAGACGTAGGTCAGAAGGTAAATGTTTAAGTAAAGCCCTATGATCATATTTCTCTTTCATAAGTCCTACTTGTTCTTTGTCTTTTATTTTTCTCCACGGTAACTGACCATTCACAAATTCGACTAACATGTAAAATAATGACCACAGATCATCATGCCTTCCCATCTCCTGCAAAATAAAAAATCAATACCATTTTAAAAATTTGGTGTGAAACATGTAGAAGATCAATATCTCTACATTTAATATAAAAGAAACCCTATAAATATACAATTAATTTCATAATTTAATTAATTAAATAATAAATAAAGATAAAACATTGAAAGAAAACTTAAATAAAAAAATTATAATAAATAATTTATTTTAAATTAATATTTAGGAAGGACTTTCAAGATATTGTTAAATCAGTGGGTGTTTGAATGTCATAGAATAAAGCCATCACTCAAACCCATCCCCATGGTAGGGGGTAGTACTTTTAATCTCCTAAACAGTGCATCGTACCAAAAAAGTGTATACAACATTTTTTGTGCCCCTTCCAACGTACTTCAAGACCATGTCGCTAAATTTGCCTTTAACCCACCAGGTCGCTGAGAAAACTGAAAAAAACTCAATGTAGTTATACCTCCAAATCTTAAACCTGTTTTTTCGGCACATTTTTATTTGAAACATGTTACACTTACTCTCGTGATTTGGTTAATTTTTTAAATTTCAATTCGGGGTCCTATAGGGGAATCTACACCCATCCAAAAGTTTTTGAATTTTTAAATTTTTAGGATACAAAAATATTTTAACGACATGTTGTTTAATGATAAAAATTTCATAAAAATGTAGTAATCCAAAAATTTTGGGTTGTACTCCTCTACTAAGGTGGGGGAGGGAGTAAACTTTTTTTATCTCCTAATGCTGCATCATAACAAAAAAGTATATTGGACATCTCTTGTGCCTTTTCCAAAGTACTTCAAGACCATGTAGCTAAAATCGCTTTTAATACACCAGATCACCGAGCAAACGAAGAAAAACTCATATTGTCTTACCTTCAAACCTCAAACATTCAAAGTTGAAATTCTGAAACTTCACACATTATCTTTAAACTTCAAAATATTCTGATCCACCAAACCCCTTTGGCGGCTGAACTTCACCTAGTGACGTGCGCTGCGCGTCTGCACTTTGCCACAATACATTTCTAATCCACCTACCCCTCTGAGCCCGGGACATGTAAGTGGCACGAAGCGCTACTGGAGTGGCGAGTTAAAAGAATACATACAATACATAAAAGGAAATAGTGTACTGACTTTAATATTGATGTAGTAAGCATAGACACTACAAACACTCACATGACTTTCTCTTGCTAATATAAATAATGAACAGGCAATGATAACAATCTTGGCTTGTCGCCTTAAAAAAAATGAAACATATAACCTTATTTTAATCATGAGGTGAATGACACAAAAGGAAAATCAATCTCTGAAGAACTTTAAAAATACAGAAAATCACTAATTGACGCTAAATTAAACGTAGAAAAATGTTTGAAATAAAAGTTTTAGATTTTTTTATACACATGTTTACCCTAAAATGCATTTTCAGCAGATGTGGGATTTACCCATCTTGTAGAGCATAAACAATATAGTAAATGAGGCAATTAAAAAAAAAATTAACAAGGTATTTTGTCTTATCTCTTGTAAAGATGTTTTTTCTAAGCTTGTCTAATCTAAACTAGACAAATCGGTATGTATCTTGTCTTTTTTTTGTATCTTAACCTTTTCTGGTTCCTTTCTAACCAATTTAAGCAGAAAAATGCACTAATACAAATGATCAGTACAAAATACCAAAGATATCTTACCATTTGTTGAAAGCAGCCATGATATTTAATTAGTTTCTAAATTGTCTGAATTTTTTTTGTTTCGATGATGATATTACATAAATCTTGGCTTGTGTGTAGGTGATAAAAAAGTATATATAGGTGAAAAATCTTAGACCTGGCAGGGATTCTAATCCAAGACCCCTGGTTTAGAAGCTAGTTTGTTGATCACTACACCAACAGATAGGCCAAAGGGTCAATTATAAGGTAATAATATATAGGGCCGGATTTACTATGGAAGTCGCCCTTGGGCAAGGACAAAAATGCCGCCCCTTTTAAAATTTGTTGAAAGATCAGCGTTTTAAATTAAAGTGCATAAAAATTAAACAAGCAAGTTTGTTATTACATTAACATATTAAACTTTATTTGAAACTTTCATATTCACAAATTAATTATCATTTTTCAAATTACAACGTATATTCCAGGTCATTTCAAAATCTAACTTTAAAAATTTTTTCGTCTCACTTTTTTTGTCGCAAAATCAGTAATATAAGATATTCGATCAGCATCGTGTATTACACGAAGCTGATCGAATATCTTTACTCGCTTTTAGGCGCGATTTTTTTCCATACAGAACGACACGACAATTGATTCATGTAAATGTATCAATCAGTATTAACTACCAAATTAAATATGGACAAATTTTAATGTCGTACTACCAAATTTAAATTTACGAATGAAAATGAGTTGATTAACAATTCAAAATCGTGAGTAAAGTTTGTTGTTGTTGTTTAGGTCATCAGCCAAAAAGCTGGTTTGAACCTGTAGAGGTTTTACTAAGTAAAACGAGGAGTGAGGTGGTTTACCATTGCCTTCCTCACTGAGTGGAAAAGTATGCTTATCAGCATGCCGGGCCCTCTGAAAAGCACATATCTTCCACTCTGCAAATAACACCTTCACTTCATTCACCACAGGGTCTGGCTGTATAATGAAATTCATTACTTTCAGAGGAAATAACTCTGATTAGTGTCTTTTACACCTCTACCTCTTCTGTTCTTAAATGATTCAGTCATTTAATTGGCTGACCATGTGACAAGAAACAGAACTATTTATTTTAGCCCTGCAACTAACAGATTGAGTGTAAAAAATTTGACACTCCATCCGTCTGTTATGGGCAGGAGTAAAGTTTATCGATCAAATAATCAGAATTAAAATATCAAAACTAATTTTTTAAGTTTTTGTCCAAAAATTTGCCGCCCCCAAAAATTTACCGCCCTGGGCACTTGCCCATGTTGCCCCTGTGTAAATCCAACGCTGATAATATATAAGGCAGTAAACTTTGTTAATCTATTAGATTTTTCTTTTATAATATCACTATTCAAAAGATACAGGAATATTTTTTAAACAACTAATCATTAAGAATGAAAACCACACCATCCTGCTCCATATCAATTAATATTGAAAGAGAAAGAGTGTCTTACCTTATTTTTATGTGCATTGATGGACGCATAACGAACAGTGCCTCTAAAACCAGCTGCAGCTCTTGGAGCCCTTACTTCACCAGTCGCAGTTGTATACTGTCGAGCTAGACCGAAATCCAGCATATACACTTTACGACAGTTTGAAGGTAAACGCCCAACAGAAAAATTTGACTGAAAATGAACAAGTAATTAAAAGAAATAAAAATGAATTTTCAAAAACAAGGCTAAAAATTAAATGATATCTGTAACAGGGAGTAGAACAATCATATTTATGTGAGACATACCCGTAACAGGCAGGTGAAGTGTTACATTATGTTTAAGTAATCTTCACCTGGGTTAATACGCTTATACGCGGTTTTTCAAATTTACACGTGTGCCTCTCATTTTGTCGCCTTTATTCCAATTTATGCTGTTACATTTGGGGCTATTCACTGTTGCATCATCTCTCTATGTCATACCGGTATCCTTCTTCCACTACTCATCCTGTGTCTTCCGCATCCTTTGTCACTCACTGCTTGTGGTGGCTTATAAGTGTAAGGATGGTTACATTATGCTCTCGCTCTCCAATAGCCGTTATTAGAGATTGCTTTATTTATTTATTTGTGGTGCCTCGATTATGTACTGTAATTAGTTCAATTCATGTACTGTTTTTTGTGTGTTATGCTAGCTAGCTAACTTAACAATTTAGCAGGCGTCATTTCTGTTAAGTACTTTACGATCTACAAGTCTCGAATCTACCGTTTATGCTACACCATTGTACTGTGGTAAGTAATCATTTTAAATTACACAGTATTAAGTTATTACGTTCAGTGATTTCCGTTTGTTCCTTGTTTTCATTCGTCATTCCGCAATCCAATCTATCCCAGCTTATTCGTATAATTTTAACGATTGCTTCGTTACCTAATCATCTGGTCGCAAGCACCAACCTACCTAAATGCGCTCTGGTTCTCCGGAAAATACTGCATTAAATAATTTGTTAATTGTTTATATCAATTTCCAAGTCCAGTCCGTGCTGAGCTTAACACATTATTTGCACTTGATCTGTTAGTTCCAGGGCAAAAAATAATTGTTTCTTATCACATTGTCAGCCAATTATATGACTGAAGTATTTAAGAACAGAAGAGGAAAATGTGTAAAAGACACTCATCAGAGTTATCTCCTCTTAAGAGTAATGAATTTCATTATACAGACAGACACTGTAGTGAATGAACTGAAGGTGTCATTTGCAGAGTGGAAAGTAGATGATTTTTAGTGAGGAAGGCGATGGTAACCACCTCACTTTTTGTTTTACTTAGTTAAGCTTCTACAGGTTCAAACCAGCCTTTTGGCTTATGTCCTCAACAATATGTGAGACCCAGTATTTTGTGAACTATTACACAAAGTAATGAAATTTCGACTAGTTTACAGTTAATAACGAATACTAGTTGAAGATGTGGTACAAATTATCTTTCGATTGTAGATCTAACAAAAGTTATATCAAAGAAGTCTCAATTGAAGCTACTCTACTAACTTCTGTCACATATCTTTATTGTAACTACTTCATATGACTGCTAAAAATTTTCTTTAATACCTCTGATGGTTGCTGAGATTTCGAGTCTTATTTAAAAATTATGATTCCTACTGAACAGAAAAAGGAACTACTTATCTGTACGTATAAATGGGAAAGCCCTCATTGACTGACTGACTCACTCATCACTAAATCTACTTGCACAATAGCTAGAAAGCTGAAGTTTTAAGAGAATATTCACTTAAGGGTAAATAATAAAATTAAACATAAATGATTCTGACATTCCACTGTTAAGGGTTTGAAAAGGGCGTTCAACCCTAACTCTAATATTTTTTATTAATTAAGTTTCAGATGAGTTAGATGGCTGAAACTCAGTGAAGAAGTAATGTAATGTGACTCTAAAAAAAATACATCTCAATGATTTCAAAATTTTACCCTTAAGGGGTTTAAACATAAGGGGTGTTCAACTCTTAAATCAATATTTTCAGTTTACCCAGTTACAGACAAGCTAGATGGATGAAACTCGGTGGAGATTTAAGCTATACTACACCTAAAAATATTACCCCATAATGATTACACAAATGTATCTATAAGGGATTGATAACGATGTTCACCCCTTAAACCAATATTTTTAGTTTATTAAACTAAAAATATTGGCGAGGTAGATGGCTGAAACTCAACGAAGGTGTCTATATGGATTCATATATAAGATATTTCCAAATCAGAAAAACTAATTTTTAATGTATTTATACTTAACCCTTAATTAATTAATGCTAATTAAAAAACTATTGAAATAAAACAAAATTATATCTGGGTCAAGCTGAGATGGGCAGGTAATTTTTAAATATAATGATCTGTAATCTGGTGCAAGATAATTTTTAAGATCAAAAAAGTATAACAGAAACAATTTTCCCGGTTTATTTATTTTGATAAAAGTGCTTACATAAGCCATGGCTTGTTATACATAAAGCTGCTGTTAAAAAACAACAATTTAATCCTGCTTCTTTAACAACCAAACTACAGGAAAATTTTCATGGAAAAAATATTTTTCACTTTTCTGCCCATCATTTTCTAAAAAAATAAAAAGTTTAAGACTGCAGAATCAAGAAATCCATAATCTATATAAAAAAAATAATAATCTATTAAATTTTTTTATGATACTGTCATAAAGTACCTAAAAAAATTAAAAATTTGTATAAAATTTTTTTTATGGTATTGAAGAACTTTTTTTATTACACTGAACTATGCATTTTTGAGAAGGAATTTAACGAATCAGATAAAAAATAATTACTTTAATAAATTTATCTGTTACCTCTATACCTCAACGAACTAAAGACTGCAGAAGAGATCTAGCCAATAACAGCCAAGGTCGGGTGTGAGGTTACCCCTTCGCTACGTCACACTCTGTTCCACCAAACTCCAGCTGACTTTTTTTGTTAGGCTATCATCCACAACGTGACAATGCAGAATATGATTAACAAAAGTCAATTGGCTCTGTGGTGATCTCGGTCACTATGCTCCTTCATGTGCAGTCTCTAGTTCGTTAAGCTATAGTCATGTTATTATTATGACTTCATACATAAAACAAGGGATTTGTATGAAAAAGAAAATAATTTAAAAAAATAGATAAAACGTATCACTCACCGGCTTAATATCTCTATGAAGGAATCCTACTTGATGTATGCTATCGATTGCGCGAAGTATTTGATGACCTAGACGAAGTGTGGTTGACAAAGTGAATGCTCCTCTTGGTTGAGCTCTTCTTAATTCAGCTAAATTTTTACCTGGTTCAACGCAACATTCAAAGTTAACACAATCACAAAAAATCAAAAGTTACAGATAATAATTTTGAATAAAATTTGATATATTTCAAAACCTTTGTAGGATATAATAGTGTCTGTAGTATTCACAGCTTTGTATAGTTACATGACAAATAATTTTATAATTACTATCAAATGGATTATCATCCTGCAATGTAATAAATAATAATGAAACGAATAACTATATACACAAGATACAATATTTAAAACAGCAAAAATGTTTGGTACTCTTCCATTATGCTAACACCACTTCGATTTCCGCTGATTTTTTTCACTTCTAAATTAAACGAATGGAACGATTAGATTTGGTTATTTTACGGACAAAAACTGTAGTAACATATTTGTCGAAAACTGGCAAATTATCAAATGTAATAAAGGCACCCACATAATGGAACTAATGCCCTATACACTCTTCCATTACTCAGCCACCACCGATTTCAGGGTAGATTGAGTTACAGTTAATTAGCCCATAACCTAACTTGAATTCACCAGGAGGGTTAAGGTAGATCTTAGGAACTAATGCCCAACCCTGTCCATCAGGTAGAAAATCATTTTGTGAGCTTTGTCACGTACTCGATGTTGTGGTATTGCCTGGAAAAATTTCTCCGCATCTTCCTCGCAAGTGGAAAGATTCTAAATTGTCATCCACCATTCCCATTACATCTTGTGAGAAAACAAGTTAATGCACAGAAAATAAATCAATACACTACAGAAAATACTGCTTGTACTCAAAGACTTCTGTGATACAAAACGTAGTAAACTTTTTACTAATCAAATTATGTATACAATCAGATAACAATGAAATATACACCAGAAGAGACAAGACGATAGGCAAGTTGCATTCTGATAACATGGGGCCCACATAACGAAGAAATGGCAAGGGACATTTTGGTGTTTATATGGATGCATGGTTTTCCCGTAATAAATCAATGGAATTAAAAATTTGTAAATAGATAAATGTTGTTTTTTATTAATAAATAACAGGTATCCATATTCCATTTGCTTCCACATTAACAACCTGGCGATTAAATGGGAAAAAATCTGAGATAGGAGTGGTGTTCACATAATGGAAAAGTACCCAATTTTTAGTCTACTGCACAAAAAAATTTAATTTTAAATTGAATATGAACTGTCATAATAACTACCACATAATTATTTAAATTTATAAAATGAAATCTGAAATAAATTTAACGTAGTAATAGACTGAAGTAACTATAGCAATTACATTGAGTCTTAAATATATGTAAGTAGGTATTCAGGAACAAAACTAATTTGAGTGAACTGAATTAAAACAGGATTGTGAGTGAGAACAGCGACGGCTGTCATGGAAATTATTTATTAAAACCAAACACCTTTAATATCTAAAATTATAGTAAGACTTTTAAAGTTCCATAAAAAGAAAAGTTTGATAATTAACTATCTTTAAATCATATAAAACAAAGGAAGAGAAAATATTTGAAAATTTTTAAACTTAGGTTGTTATAAAAATGTAAGAACTGTTTTTCCTCATAAAATATCACCATTACCTTGTCTAAAAATGACAGCACACTATTAATTTTCAACAACCTATAATACTCCTGTAATTTTCCTGTTATTTATTTACACTGACATGTTACGGTGGATCCACCATCATCAGAGTACATACATTACATAGAATAAAAATAATTCATTTTTTTTTTTTGGTTTTACTTCTGATTGTTTTGCAATTTCTACAAATGCAGACGGTGGAGAATGATGATCTACGAAAATGAGTGAAGAAAAAATGCCAGACCTGACTGAGAATCGAACCCGGGACCCCGGCATAGAAGCCAGTTGCGCTAACCACTACGCCAATAAGCCGGCCTTTATTTTTAAATGCAGTCTTTTCATTTACTTGTACAAAACTTTTCAAATAACTTACAAAATTTAAATAATTAGTTTTAATTTACATAATTATAATCTGATGAAGAATCCACTGAAACATGTTCTTATGCATAAATAAATAAATTAAAGCACCTCTAAGGAGAATACAGAAGGTGAAAATTAATAATGTGTAATCATTTAGATTGACTGTAAACTGTAAGATGTATTTTGAAGTTATTTATTAATAAAGACATCTTTTCATATAAAAATCATTAAATACTGAAGGTAGAGATAGTACAATACCATAAAAACTCTGAGATTGGCGTTAACTTTGCTGAGTGAGTCTAAGAAAAAATGGTGTATGGGATATGCATGTAGTTCTGCGCATAGAATATGCGTAGTAATCATATTGCAGTTAGAATTCTACCAAGTAAGACAAGAACAGAAGTCCGCGTTTCATTTAGTTTTACATTATTATAGTATAAGGAAGTGACTTAATACAAGTAATTACTTTTATAATTGAACTAGTTTTTTAAATAGACCAAACATTTAGCTCAGAAAAGTTGAAGCGAGAAAAGTAGATAGTAAAATAGGGAAAAGTATACTGTCCTATAATTCCCAACTTACTATGTGACAACAATAGAATTGCTTTCAACCTACTTATTTACTTGATGCAGAGTTCTTCCAAGTCCTGAAAGAAGTGAGCTTGCGCTTGGGATGACGTCGTAGCTAGGCTACCTTGTCGTTTGGAGAATTGGATAAAAGGAACTTTTTTGAAATTTTTCTTTATTTGGAATTACAGATGATTAACTGGGGGAAGATGGGCTTGGAATTGGGATAACAGCGAGAACATTGCCTTGGGAAGGGAAGCTTTTTCTAGTCGGGAGTGTTCTTTACCAATAGGAAATATTTATAGGGATGTTTGTAGGGAATCTATAGGAAATCGTGGAGGCTGTTTAATCTTTACTTGTGGCGGGCGAAGTGTTGTGTAGATTGGTCTGACAGCTGGCTGTACAGAGCGTCGACTGGCGTTGTAAAGGACTCTTGAAGTTCGGTGTATGAACTCCTCCACGGTGGGGGTGAGGACATAGTCGTGGACAGTTTTATTATTAAAACGAGGTAGTGGAGGTTGGAAATTTGTCTTACTATGCAGTTGTGAAGGGAGGAGAGTTTTCTTTTGTTGACGGAAGAGAGGACGGGCCACAAACTGGTGCACCGTAAACAAAGTTCTTATGACAGTGTACTACCTCTATCTGTCTTTCATTTACTGTCATAAACAAGTCTATGCTCTATCTTTAAAGAGAAGATAAATTACATTTTCATAGAATATAATACATAAAATACAGCTTACCCATGTATTTTTTTAGGGTGGTATACATTTGAAAATAATTAGGATTCACCTGTTGAAAGGATTACCGAATGTAAACAATAAAAAGCAAAAACTGGAAGTTCAGTTCTCTTTGAATAAAGATGAATTGAATGAATGTATGTATACCTTAGTTGTCAGCAGTATTAAAAGCTGTTTTTCAAGCATATTTCGTTGGAAATTACCTGATTAGATGATAACCCAATGACTTGATGAAGTGGAAACAATAAAAAAGATTAAACTTCAGACCTCAATCTTCAACTGCAAATTTTTTAACAGGCTTAAAGATGATGGTGAAACAGTGATAAATAGATAGACTTCGCAATAATAATAATAGTAAGTATAGTGTGAAGTGTGTAAATATTTATATATAAACAGATACATAAAAATAATCTTATCACAAACAATGAGGATGAACATGAGGTATACGAGGAAGAATATTTGGACATTAATACTGTAAAGAGATTTAAACTGGTTCAAGGAAAAAATTATTTAATTATCAAATTAAAATAACGAAGAAGCAGAAGCAATATGCATCAAAATTAGAAGTGTTATAAAAGTGATAGTGATCCAAACCCCACGATATATCTTTTCGATACGTATTTATGAGTTTCAGATTCAAAGCATCAAAACAAATGTGCAACAACAAAAAAAGCAATCAAGACAACATTCCTTATTTACTAACAAAACAAACCAAACCAGCAAAAAAAATACAAACGCAACAGCTGACTTTGCCTAGGTAATTAAAACCATGATCCAGGCACGTCATATTTATTTAACAAGTAATAAATATGTACTCTAAAATATACAAAGAATTAATTATATACGAACTGTAATAATAATTTAATTGATAATTAATTATATCAATTAATAATGAATTAATCGTACAGCTGAATTCAGCCTAACAACCAAAATTATATCATTAGCCACCACCCAACCGATTAAATTATTATGAGAATTTTATAAATTTAATCATTTCACATAATTTTATCCGTCTTGAGCCATATAAATATTATGATTCCAATAATAGAATCACAAAAAAAATCTGATTCATTTATTGAACAACACCTGAAAAAACCAATC
Organism: Catonia carolina; assembly: GCA_035578175.1. Classification (NCBI taxonomy): domain Eukaryota; kingdom Metazoa; phylum Arthropoda; class Insecta; order Hemiptera; family Achilidae; genus Catonia; species Catonia carolina. The sequence goes on from JAQMRL010000007.1 coordinate 55,799,080, forward strand.
AACAAAATGATTTCAAATAAATAAAAATATCATCTAAATTTTCGAGAATGATTTAATCGGGTATTATCTTTTCAAATAAACGAATCACTAAAATGACTGCTGACAGAATAAAAATCTATCACCTTTAACACCATTCATATACTAATGCGATTTGGTGATAAAGTGATGAATTTTATCATATATACAGTGTCGTAATAAAAATAATTATTCAATTATATGACATAAGTTTCTATCACGATTGTAAAGCAATTCTCGATCATTTTTTTTATTGTTATATAGATTATATAATGATAAAAAACTGCTCTATTAACAATTAAATCAATCGGTGATTTATTTACTTATATCACTATATTTATAAACTGTACAATTAACTATATAATACAACATCAACTCAAAACTAACATGCTTCTAATTACATACAAATTTAGAATTAACAACATGCAAAATAACAATTTACAGAATCAAGTATTAACTGCTTCCACCATAGTTAACATCATTCGCTTCAATATAAATGAATAATCAATAAATCTGTAATTATATGACTAGACTGTTTTTAGTTAAATTTTGGGTTCATTACCTAAAATTGCTTCAAATTTAAACAAAGAAGTAAAGTTTGTTTGTAAGTAGAAAGTAACCTCACAAACTATGCAACCGATTTCAAAAATTCTTTCACTGTTAGAAAGCCGAGAGCTTCTTGAGTAACATAGGTTATATGGCATTACGTAATTTTTAAATTTTTTCAAAAAAAAATTGTGATTTCTAAAAGGAAGTCATCTTTTATTTTATTTCGAAAATTTTTTGGAGGTCAGTTCTTTTATGTATCAGTATTATACCATCATTTCATACAATATATTGCGTGTTATGCCACACAAAATTTTTGAAAATTATTTTAGGTAGATATAATTTTAAAAAATGTAACAACGATTCCGGCATAGAACCATAAAAAAAAATCGAAAATTCTTCCACTGTTGGAAGCCTATAGCTTTTTGACTAACATAAGACTAAATGGCATTATGTAATTTTTTTAATTTAAACAAAATTTGTAACGATTGGTAAAATGAAGTCACCTTTTATTTTATTTGTCATTTAGGAAGGTTAATTGTATTTAATGTATCAGTATGACATCCTGTAATAAGACATCATACTTCAACTCTTTCATTTTTCAAAATTTTTGAAAATTATTTATGGGATTGATATCCAAAATATCTGCCCATAACAGAAAGGTGGAGTGTTAAATTATTTGCACTCGATCTGTTAGTTCCGGGGCTACAAAAATAGTTCTGTTTCTTATCATTTGGTCAGCCAATTATATGACTGAAGCATTTATGAACAGAAGAGGTAGAGGTGTAAAAGACACTAGTCACAGTTATCTCCTCTGAGAGTAATAAATTTCATTATACAGCCAGACCCTGTGATGAATTAAGTGGTGTCATTTGCAGGGTGGAAAGTAGATGCTATTTAGAGGTCCTGGCAAGCTGATAAGCACACTTTTCTACTCGGTGAGGAAGGCAAGCTAAACCACCTCACTCCTCATTTTACTTAGTAAAACCACTAGAGGTTCAAACCAGCCTTTCGGCTGATGACCTAAACACCATCCAAAAAATAATATCACATCCGATATCTGGAGAGAAAGTTGTGTAAACCTTCCAAAAATCAAAAAGAAATTTTATCATTTTTTTAAGAAATAGACTTTTTTCTACTTTTTCTAACAACAAATATTCTGTTATTCTCTAGTCTTATTTCTCCCCTCCCACTAGTGATTCCTACTGCCGTCAACAAAATTCCTGTTGCCAGTACTAAATGGTTTTGTTATGATATGTCTTTTAATGCGTGTAAAGTTGTATTTTTTTTTTTACGTCTGACGGTTTTCCAATTTCTGTTAATGCAGATGGTGGATAATGATGATAATTAAAATGAGTGATGAAAAAATGCCAGACCTGACCAGGAATCAAACCCGGGACCCCGGCATAGAAGCTAGTTGCACTAACCACTACGCCAATGAGCCGACCGTAAAGTGCAATGAGGGAAGGTTGCTAGCATCAATAATACAAAATTATTACAGTGTAGAAATGCCAGGACACCAAAAAACGAGATTTGTACTATCACGTACATAAGCAAATCTGATCTAATCTTTTCCACAAGTAAACTACCTCAGCCGTAACAGAAATATGGTGGAAAGCATTTATTGAACCTATCAGAGTAAAGTCTGGAGTGATACTGCCACCTAATTGCATATCTAGTCAAAAATAGTCCCTATAAAATGATTGTTTCTTAATGTTTGGTGTAGTGGTCACCACAACAGGCTTCTACTAAACCAGGGGTCCGGGGTTCAGTTCCCGGTCAGGTGTACCAATTTTTCATCTCTATATCACCACATATAATTACCTAAAAAAAGCCATGTAGCTTAAGTAGGCATAATCATCCAATAATAATAATAATTAATCTCAAATAGTTATTTGTTAATGTTTTCAAAGTGTTTATATTATTTATTTTCTTACAAAACTGTTAAAAATTTCCAACATAATAAAATTACAGATTTATAGAATACACTTATACTTGCATAAATGAAGACATAGTTTAAAATGGTAAGGTATGTACAGGAAATGGTCGTCTAATGATTAATCAAATTAATAAATGTCTGATGTTACACATCAAGAGAGAAGTTTAAAAAGAAATTGTAACAATAAAAATTCTTTTTTTAAATTGTTTCCAATATATTAACTTAATGATAATTTGATGTGACATTACTATTGTGTATTTACAATTTTTAATTAAGTAATTAACTTTGAGAACAATTATTAGGATTTCAGTAATGATATTGCAATTGAGTTATCAAAGTGTTTATGTGCAAAAGAAATATTATTTTTCATTTAATTTCAAATATTACTGTTAATTAAATATTCAGGTCATATAATGTATCAGCTGTTGATTTGTAAAATATTAAGCCATTTATGTGTTTCTGTATAGAATGGATGACTACTGGTTGGCAAAAATAAATTTAAGACACTAAGCAATAGATTTAAGGTGTTAGATAAATTGTTAAAAGAAGTCAGAAAGGATATTGAGAAAACTGGAATAAATCGAAAAAACTTAATGAACCGAACCAAATTCAGACAACTATTAATAACAGACTTTAAGGGCTTTTATGAAGAGCCAAAACATAACACCATGTGGACTGAAGAAAAGCCTAAAGTGAGCGAATGCCAAGAGTGTGGGCTGCAAAAAGAGCTTCCAGAAATGTCTAAAAGTCACCTCATGAGTTCTAAAATTGGTCCTATACGAGAAAAAAAAATTTTTGTGTGTACTAAAAGTGATTTCTAAAATAGGTAGCACTGATTGAATACCAGTACGCATGATTTGCTCTATTACATTCATTGCTTACATAATTTTAACACGCCACTTAAAGTTCATTATAATTCCAAATTATAGCAATGAATATAATCTTAGAACCTCCACTATAGTAAATCTACTTAAGATAATATTAGTGACAGATTTGGAACGATCTTATGTAAAAAAAATCTTAAATATGAAATAATTTTGATTGACTGTTAAATGTAATAATATTTAAATATACAAGGATAAATAATTTAGGGTAAAAAAGTACAAACAGAAAAATTTTAAGTTTAATTGACTAATCTGATCTGCATATATTATTCTTCATAGAAGATTTAAGTGTGAAAAATCTACAGTACTATTCATACAACTTGACAGTAAAACTGTTATGTTACAATTCATGAGCTATAATTCAAGTGTAAACTGGTTAAATTTCTCCTATCAATCTAAACTTATGGTTTTTCACATAATGGAATAATCAGGTCATCACATCTACTGTATTTTAATATTGGGGAATAAAATCCTTGTATTGGTAATAATATAGATGTAATACACTCCATGTCAAAATAAAAAATTTCTATCAAGCTATCTGAACATTACTGTAATTTTTTTTTAAATTATACTATTTCAATTAAATTTACTTTTGAAATATGTGTCTTTTATTATATCTGACTATACAATGTTGTTTAAACAAATTTAGAAGAATTAATGAATAAAAAATTATATTTAATGAACAAAAATTGACAAAACTAACAATACAAACTATGCAGAGGCAAATAACAAAAATATAAAAACATACACAACAAACATATCAGATCAAAACTTTTTACATTAGGATATTTAGTTTAAATATTGTAAACAAAATTTACAACATTACAATGAAGTATATGGAGAGGTTTTTTGGTGCCAGGAAATTGTACTGAATTCTTTGATTTATTAATTGAATTAACATCCTGTTTACAATTGTTCCAGACAGGTAACCAATCTTTATACAAAGTATACCATGTCACTGACAATTTCTTTTAAAAATGTACAATTCACTATTTAAGTATTTTAAGTACAATATCATCCTCAACAGATGAAAATACATGATGCATAGTTGACAAGGACCATTTAAAAATAAAAAGCAACTGTATATTCAAGCAAAAAACATGTGTTCAACATAAAATATACGTGTTTATAGACAACTTGATGATTGTAATTATATCGTAAGATTTGATGGAAAGTTAATGACTAATTGATGATATATATATGTATATACAACACTATACTAACTACAGAAGTGAGGGTGCAGGATTCATTTATCTACATCTGGAAAGTCAAAATATTTTATAACATCATTTGTATTATTAATATGCAATTTTCATAATAAATCGCATTTCAAATGAAATATAAAATCAATGTCAATAAATCGCAATTGAAATTCAAAGAATTCTTATTTGCTGCTTTTGAGATATTTATTTAAAAAAAATATGAATGCAAGTAATATATATGCAAAGAAATTAATATTAAGTTAAGAATTGATATAGTAGATAAAATTAAAGAAAAATGTATTAATAAAATTTCATGTCATGGCCTTAAAAATAAAAAAAAAATTTAAAAAAACAGTCAATTTTTAGTGTGTTAAAATACTTTAAATAAAAGAAAATTTCAATAGCCTTAACATGAGACAGACATTTTTCTTTAATTTAATTTTTCAATTAATTCTTAAGATAAAGTCACATGATTACAAAACACCAGTACTTAATAATTTTAATACAAAATTATGTACAAAAAAATTTAAATTTGTGTTTCGGTCACTAATAAAAATACATACAATGAGAATGAAGCCAATGAAAATGCCCTGCTATCCTAATTTGACATTCCAAAAAACTGCCAAAAAAATTTAACCTCAAAAGTTTAATAAAATGAATCAGGGAATGCAAGAACAAAATTTAGGACAGCAAATAGTAAAAAAAAATTATAGAGGTATTAAAATCATAAAAAGTCTCAATTTAAACTCTATGTATGATCAATTTTTAATTTTTTTATAAATCATAAAAAAGAACAGTGTAAGACAAATAACAATTTGATTCACTTACATTTTGGATGCTAAATATTTAAGACCTGATGAAAACATCACTTCATTTCTTAACTTTAGAACGGGAATAAAAACATACTTGTGGGAATTTTCATGAGTTTAAAAATACAAAAAAACCTTAGAAATGATTTATTTTTGGGGATAAAATATACTACATTCAAAGAAAATCTCAATTAAATGAACTGTAATTTTTAATGGTTTTATTTTAGCTAAAAATAAAGGATTAAATTTTAATTTACAATTTTGGTTATGTAGTAAAACACCAAAATCTAATTTATATATATATTTGTAATATTGACAATACCTTTAAATAAAATTTTATTCAAATAATAAAGGGGTTTATTATTTTTGTTTTAAAAAGTTCCTTCCAAAAACATAATCATTTTTGGAGAGAACTGTTTAAACATTGCTTATCAAGAATCATTTTTAATAAATTCAGTTCATTCCTAAACAAAATACATGCACTTTCTCTGGTTAATAAATTGTTAACTGACGGGTAGTTATTTTTTTTTATAATATTGAGTTTAAACTAAAGAATAGAATCAAAAGTAAAAACACACAACAAAACACAATTTAATCAAACAAAAAAAAAACACAATTAAAATGCTCAAGAGTTAAACAGCAGAGTAGGCCTATTCTGACTGATCATTCATCTAAGTTAATATTATAAAGAAGTAACCTTCGTTTGATTGAACGAGGTAATCTCAGAAACTACTCAACCAATTTAAAAAACCTCTCTCACTTTTAGAAATCTTAGAGCTTCCTGAGTAATATAAGCCATATCATCGCATCGGTGACAAAGTTGCGAATCTGCAAAATGGTAATTTTTCAGTACGGCAAAAAAACACCTTCCTGACTCAACTTTTGAATTTTTACCACTTTCTAAATTCCAATTTTCCAGTTAGATGCAAAAACACGAATTCATATCGCTTAGTAACGGTAAGAGATGTAGTTTCGCAACTTTGTCACAACGTGGATTGATCAGAAGATGAAATTCGCTTAAAATGTAGATTCGCAACTTTGCCACTAACACGACGATATGACTTATGTTACTCAAAACAAATTTGATTAACAAATTAATCTGAATGAAAAAAATACTATTATCCTTCATTAATCTGTAATCATTTTAATTTTACTTAATTTTCTTTCCACTAGTTCATACCGAAATGTTTTGGTGGATCCACTATCAGCATATACTAACCTTGCAAATTGAAACTAATAAAACCCAAATAAATAATAAAACCCTAATAAATGAAACTGTTAAACCCATACAGAAGGTAATATCATATATAAAACAACCTGCTTCAATCTTATTAAATCTTGTGAAGATATATCTTCAGTCACTTGTATAAAATCATTTAATATAAAATCTTCAGATACTTAGTAATATCTTGAAGAAGGATTTTAATAGGTATTAGTTTTAAAATTGATATGGCTATTGTATTCTAATGATGGTGGATCCATCAGAACATGTTATTACGAACCATTGAAAAGAAAATTTAACAGAAAATTAAAATACTAGTAGTACAAGGTTAAAATTAAGCAAAACTAAAAAAACCAGCAGTAAAGGTTTAAAAACCAGTTAAATACCAGTAGTAAAAGGTTAAAATTAACCAGAATTAAAAATATCAGTAGTAAACCGGTTACCGGTATACTGGTTAGTAAAAGTTAATAGTATTTATTTTATTTTAATTTATTAAAAGCTGCAAGATGAATTTTAATGATTTATTCATGAAACAATCATGAAAACATCACATTTTGAATTTCTCTTGGCCTACATGAAATACAGAAAAAGAAAGTAATTTTTTCATGTTGATTTTTTGACATCAAGTTTTCACTGGAAATATAAGTTTTTAAAACCCAAAACTATGTTTTTACAGATTGGTGTGTGTGTGGATGAAATATCTCAAGAACAGAAAATTGAACGAAGTTGAAACAAGGAACTTAAGTTAAGATACCATGAGGGGATCTGACATGAGAACATTCTCATTAAAATCTGTCAACTGGAGTAGTAGTTCATTCGTGTAATTTTTCAATTTTATCAAAAATGGATCTTACAATTTTGCTTAAAATCACCACGTTTACAATATTTTTTGCACTACAAGATAAAATTTAGTGGCATGACTGCTGAAATTCATGGGGTAGCTGTGCTCTTGAGGTAATTTTTTTTTAAGTCAGTGGCCTCATATACATTTTAGAGGAAAAGTGTACATAATCAAAGTGATAAGAAATTAAAAACTCTACAATTACTATCCGAAAGATTTTCTTCTTTACGGCTTAGTTTAGGATCAATCAGTGATTTTCCATATTTTGCTCATTTAAAAGGTAAAAAACTTGATTTTTTTTAAAGATAGCCTTAAAATGTATTTTAGAGCAAAAAGTGTATGTCACTAATTTTTTTTTTTTTTATTTAACGTCCGATTGTTCTGCAATTACTGCTAATGCAGACAATGAAGGATGAAATGGTTTTTTGTAACGTATGAAAATATGCTGTGCCTGAATGGGATTCAAACCCAAGACTGCTTGATGTTATGTAACTAAAGTGATACAAAATGTAAAATCCTACTACTCCTATTTCAAGGATTTTTTTTTTCTGTAGAGCTTAGTCAATTTTTTCTGTTAGAGCTAATGTCAATTAATGATTTTCCATATTTTCCTCATCAAAATAAAAGTCTAACAGAGGTTGATTTCCATTTAGTTTCATCTTGATTTTGATTTTTTCATGTTTAAAATTAGGTTATGTTTTCCATTATTTACGCCGGAAAGAGAAAGTCATGTGAGTGTTCACACCCAATTTTTTGTAAAATATGATTTCAGAAGATCTATGGATCTGTATTACTTATAATAACTTGTTTATTAGTTTTAATTGTATTTTAACCATTATTAACCACACACGTCAATAATATTGGTTAAATTATAATTAGATCTAGGCCTATTCTGTGTTAACTCCGCTTTTCAACTACATATATTTATCCCAGCCTTTGTTTACTTAAGAATGGAGGATACTAATGAAACACATGTTCATTGACAGGAAAGTTATTATATTTTGTTATTCAATTTTGATGTAAAATTATTAACGAAAATTATGAGAATAATATTAAACTTGACAAGTTTAAAAATTTCCTGTACCAAGTACTAATATTAAATGTTCAAACTTGGTAATATCAGGATTATTTCAGTTAGATTTATCTGACAAAACAATGTACAGTTATAACATTATTCTCACAAAATTGCTAGATAATATTATCATATCAAATCGATAACAAATATAATCCTAATCCTTAAACGTAAAAACAAAAGTAAAAAAAAACTATCCTCCATTCTTAAATTTGTCATCAATTATGATAATGGTGGTTACCTTGAAGTTGCATCACAACATAATTGAACCTGTCATTTCGACCACAACCAATAAACCTGCATACATGTTCTCGTCCTGTAACCAAAACGAAAGAACATATAATAACCTTCATCTGTAATATCTACTGACAGATAAAATTGAAAAGCAATACAGATGTGACTATATAGGTGAATATATAAGATTAACTAAACTGAATAATATATTGTAACATCTTGAATAAGGTTTGCTCAGGATCTGGGTATAATAAATAATAACAGACTTCTTTAAACTTTTAAAAATTATTCATTGACACAATTAATACAGTAAAATCTCGCTTATTAAACCTTCGCTCATTCAACGTTACTAGCTGTCATAAATTTGAATTGATAAGCAAGGGTATAATACGAGGTGTGGCTATTAAATAACAAGACTGATGTTGTAAAAAATTTAATTTTAATTTTATATATAATCACTTATTGTCACCTTCAATATACACTCCTTCTTTATCCCTACAACCCTCCATGCGAATTTTCCATTGTTGGAAACAGTGCTGGAAGTCATCTTCTGTCAGCTCCTTCAGGACACTTGCCGCTCAAAAATGTTTGAAATAAAGCTTGCAAAAATGTTTGTACTGACTTTGTACACGATTGAAAATGACCCAAATTTTTTGGAAACGATAATAACATGTAATGAAAAGTGGTTTTTTACTTATGATCCGGAAATGAAGCGCTAATCCATGCACCAGAAGAGCCAAAGTTCACCGAGAGCCAAAAGCTCGAATGAGCAAGTCAAAATTTAAAGCAATGATGACTGTTTTTTTTTATATCCATGGGATTGTGTACCTTCATTGGGTTCCTGAAGGTCAAACAATTAATCAACATTACTACATTGAGGTACTTTCTAAACTACATCAAAGAGTAAGGAAGAAACGCCCCGAAATATGGAAGGACAAATCATGGGTTCTCCACCAAGACAATGCACCAGCTCATTCCGCGTTATCTGTCAAGAGGTTCCTAACCAAGTAGAGCATCTCAGTGTTAGAACATCCACCTTATTCACCAGATCTTGCATCATGTAACTCTACCTGTTCCCTAAGGTGAAATCTACATTAAAAGGGACAAGATTTGAGTCTGTGGAAGCTGTAAAATAGAAAGCATCACGTGTCCTGAAGGAGCTAACAGAAGATGACTTCCAGCACTGTTTCCAACAATGGAAAATTTGCATGGAGGGTTGTAGGGATAAAGAAGGAGTGTATGTTGAAGGTGACAATAAGTGATTATATATAAAATTAAAATTAAATTTTTTACAATGTCAGTCTTGTTTTTTAATAGCCACACCTCGTATTTAGCGTACATTGAAAACAAAGACACAACCCCTTCTGACAAAATGGTGATGCGGCACTTGGTATTGGCACCAAGAAAAGGGCACACATCTTTAACGTAAAGATCACATAAGCAATTGTCTATAACAAGAGCTTTTCCAAAAGTAGAAAATTTTTTCATAAGTAGTGCTACTGCTGAACATTTTATGTATGCTATTATGATGTGTCAAATATTCTTTGTAGTTTACTTATTAGGTCCTTTTTTTAAATCGTTGATTGTATTTAGGTACCTACTTTAACTTATTTTCACGAACAGTACTTATAACTTAAAATTATTTTTCGTGATTTTTGCAAAAGTATCATATCTTGTTTCATTCAATTTATTTTTGCTTTTTCTTGCCTACATGAATATATAGGAAGGAAATTATTGTTTTCATGTCGATCTTGCGAAATCGAGTTTTCAGACCTTCTTAACCCATAAAATATGTTTTAGCGATTGGTCTGTGAGTGTGTGTGACTGTGTGAACAAAATATCTCAAAAACGGAACTTCGGACGAAGTTGAAACTTGAAACTTAAGTTAGGTACTACTAGAGGACCCGGCACAAACATTTTTATCAAAATTGGTCAACCGAAAGTAGTAGTTTATTCATGTCATTTTTCAATTTTTTGTGATTTTCTCAAAAACTGCTACAATTTTTTTTTTAAATCACCTCATTTACTACATTTTTTTATGCTCTACATGATAGGATAGGCACCATGTCTGCTGAAATTCTTGGGGAGGCTATGCTCTCGTGGAAAAAAATGGTTTTTTTTTAGATTATAACCGTGTGAATGAAGTTGAACCTTTACAATAAACAATTCTTAAGAGTTAAGAAATAAAATATATAAATTAATAGTTATAATTATAGGTGTAACAACTATATATAACTGTATCATAAATGTATTATTTCAAATAAGTTAATTAAAAAGTTCCTTAAAAAAATATACAACAACAAAAAGTAACACCAAAGAAAAATAGCTAATACATAAATGCTTGCATGAATGCACACATTCCTACTCACACATCCCTTTTCTTTGACCATTCTTAATGTTTACAAATAGTACACAGTTTAAAATGTGTGCTTTCCAATGGTACCAAAATTACACTTCTATGATGAGAAATATTTTTCTTTAATTAAAAAAAAATGGTATCATTTTGTAATTCTCCTTTTTTTAATGGGCATGTCCATTTGGTATTTGCTTGTTTTTTGAAAATTACATTTTTCTAAACTTTTATTCCAGATTTTTCAGTATTGATGAATATACAATGATACTTTACAATTATTAAAGAAATCAACAAAATAAAGAAATTTAATCGTTGCCAAGATCACTTTACCTAAAAAATTTTAGTCATATCTGTAACATAAATCTGAAATTAACGAACTGACTCATGATTTACTTGGTGGCTAATTAATTGATTAAAACATTCTCATGGTTTTTAACGATACTGGTTCAAATCATAAAAGGTTTGTATCAATTTTTTCTATTAGCTAAGCAATTGAAAAAAAGTGAATTGTCAGATATTACCTTGTAATTTTTTTAATACAGCTACTTCCATTTTCAAAACTTGCTTTGGTTGCCGAGCTGATTCAACTTTGAGCGCTACCTGTTCTTTGGTGACGAGGTCAAGTCCTTCATAAATTTCCCCAAAACCCCCTCCACCAATCTTACGAACCTGCAACAAGTAAAACATTGACTAAAGTAACTGCAAGCTCTCAATGCATTGTTATAAATAATGCATTATTTTCAGTCAGTACCCATATCTGTAATGAAACAGAATTTGTTAAACCGTATTCAGTTAACCAAAAATGTTTACAATTGTGCTGACAAACTCCGAGGAAAAAATTGCAAATATTGAAAATTATATTATTATTACTATAATTAATCTGTTTCAGCCAGCAATAGGCTGTGTTTACAAAACTACATGTGGTTTCTTGTATTTTTCAGTTTTTTCCAGTATTTTCTCAATCCTTTTCTTTTTCTGAGAACACCACCTTGTTTTTATGTTTCTCTTCATGCTCTTTCTCTCTGCAATAATATTGTTCTGAACACTTTTCTGTTGTCTGTACCTGCATCTTTAATTCCATTCTTCTGCAAATTTTTCTGAAATTCTTTCATCTACAAATCTAGTATCTTTATACTTACCTGAAAGCTCATGTTTCTTGTCCTATCTGGTTTTATTTTCCTGATGTATCCGTAGAAAGCTATTCTCCATTTCTTCATTGTTGTAGAGATATCTCACACGTCATACAACATTTAGCTCAGTATAAAGTGCTGCATGACTCAATCACCATCATCTTTTGATCCCAGGATCTTCCATAAAAACTTCCTTTGATTTTTACGTATTTCTGAGAGTCCCGTTTTAGTTACAGCCTCAGACAGATTTAGGCATTCTGGTTTGACTATTGTACTATAATGCCTAAATTTCACCTGATAAGATAAGAATTTCATTTTGTATGTACTTTGAAACGATTAAAATATTACCTCCATATTTCTTGTTCATTTCTTAATTGGAGAGTTTTCACTGATGTTTAGGGTTAAAATCTACCCTAGAGATTTGAACTTCCTGATTCTCCTGATAATACCATATATGGTGCTGATTGTCCACATAATATCTCTAACACCTATATTCATGTATTCCATTTGTTCAAAGGGTATTTGTAGTTCTCTTTTCTTCGCTGTTTATTAACAATTCACTACCAAACATGAGTAGACTTGTAGTAGACCAATTATGCTGACACCACACACAAGTTTCCTCAGTTCAAATTTTGTAAACGCTGGACCAAACATGAATAACTCATAATGCTCGGAAACCTTTTAAGTTCACACTAGGGTCAATTGTATTCTATTACTACGAAGCAATTAGATGTTAAGAAAATAGTTACTTTCTATAAAATCAAGTAGGTTGTAGCTCCATTTATCCAACCAGTATGGATTGCTTGTTTGTCAACATGAAATGACGTCAAATAGAGCATGTAGTGTAGTTGCGGATAATATTGATTTTTTTTTGAGATATTTGATTCTGAAATAGCAGATAGTGATAAGTGATGATTTAAACAAATTTGATGAAAATAATGTTGATTGTGATTCAGAACAGGGAGTGATTTTCCTTATTTTTAAGCCAAACTGAGGTTGATTTTCATTTTGCGTCTTTCACTCATGGTGCAACAGAACCTTCAGCTAAGTGGTGTAAACAAGTTAGACATAATTTGGTAAAAATAATTACTTAGGTGTCTAGTGTTTTAAATCGCAATAAATAATAAAAATAAAAATTTATCACGAATAACAATTTTTTCTTTACATTCAAAATAATGATAAAAAAATACCCAGCCTGGATAGTTTATAGTGAACTGTGAAACCTGATAGTAAAAGGGTCAATATAGATTAAATTATAAATAAGTAAACAACTTATTAAACATAATCAAATAAAAGTACACTTCTGAGTTTCTTCATAACATTGAAGAATGATTTGTTTTTGATATAACCTTTTTACTTTCTCTTGCCTATATGAATATATAGAAAGGAAAGTATTGTTTTCATGTCGATTTTTCGAAATCCAGTTTTCACCAGATCTACACGTTTTCAGACCGCCTGAACCAGAAAAACATGTTTTTAGTGATTGGTCTGCGTGTTTGTGTGTGTGTGTGTGTGTGTACAGAATATCTCAAGAACGGAAAATCATATGAACTTGAAACTTAAATTACATACCACTACCGAACCCTATACAAACATTTTTATCAAAATCGGTCAACCGGAAGTAGTAGTTTATTCGTGTCATTTTTCACTTTTTTGCGATTTTCTCAAAAACTGGTCCTACGATTTTTAATAAAATCACCTGGTTTACTAAATTTTTTATGTACAAGATAGAGTAGGCACCATGTTTGCTAAAATTCTTGGTGAGGCTGTTTTCACATAAAAAAATTGTTTTTTTTAAGATTACGACTTTAATATGGATTTTAGCACAATAATTTATAAAATAAACGTTATAGACAATTTAAAATTCTACAACTTTTATTTCAAACAGTTTTATGCATAACCCTTAGTTTAGCGGTAATTAGCGATTTTCTGTTTTTTTTTCTCATTAAAGCGTGTGAAGAATCGATTTTTTTAAAATTTCGGCCTTAGTATGCATTTTACCACAAAAAAGTATACAATCAAATTTATAAGAAATTAAAACATCTATAATTTTTATTTAAAGCATTTTTCTCTACAGAAGCCTAGTTTAGCGTGAAAGAGTGATTTTCTGTTTTTTTTTAAGCCAAACTGAGGTAGATTTTAATTTTGCGTCTTTAACTCATGATTAAAGTAAGGTTATGTTTTTAGAGATTAGTTTTTTGTTTATTTCTAATGTTTTATTACTAATGTTAGGTTATATTGTTCATTATTAGCATTGGCAAGAGAAAGTTGTATGAGTGTTTCCTACCAGATTTTTTATTATTATGTTGTATTAGTAAACGTCACAATAAAGTAATAAAATCAAGTTATTAACAGTATCGGATACTCAAGTTTACATGCACAATGTTAAGTTGCCTATGGTGTTGTTTAGGTCATCAGCCGAAAGGCTGGCTTGAACCTCTAGAGGTTTTACTAAGTAAAACAAGGAGTGAGGTGGTTTACCATTGCCTTCCTCACTGAGTGGAAAAGTACGCTTATCAGCATGCCGAGCCCTCTGAAAAGCACATATTTTCCACTCTACAAATTACACCTTTACTTTATTCACAACAGGGTCTGGCTGTATAATGAAATTCATTACTTTCAGAGGAGATAACTCTGATTAGTGTCTTTTATACCTCTACCTCTTCTGTTCTTAAATGATTCAGTCATTTAATTGGGTGCCCATGACGGACAGGTGGAGTGTCAAATTATTTACACTCAATCTGTTCGTTGCAGGGCTAAAATAAATAGTTCTGTTTCTTATCACATGGTCAGCCAATTAAATGACTGAATCATTTAAGAACAGAAGAGGTAGAGGTGCAAAAGACACTAATCAGAGTTATCTCCTCTGAAAGTAATGAATTTCATTATACAGCCAGACCCTGTGGTGAATGAAGTGAAGGTGTCATTTGCAGAATGGAAAATATGTGTTTTTCAGAGGGCCCGGCATGCTGACAAGCGTACTTTTCCACTCAGTGAGGAAGGCAACGGTAAACCACCTCACTCCTCAATTTACTTAGTAAAACCTCTACAGGTTCAAACCAGCCTTTTGGCTGATGACCTAAACAACAACATTTAATTGGCTGACCATGTGATAAGAAACAGAACTATTTATTTTAGCCCTGCAACGAACAGAGTGAGTGTAAATAATTTGACACTCCACCTGTCCGTTATGGAGTTGCCAATACAATACAGTAAAAGTTAATATTATTAAAAAATAAGCTTCACTGAAATATTTCAATACTTAATAATGCTATGTTAGATCAATAAAATATTTATGAATGTATAACAAAGCAAGTGTGCGATTCGTAGTCGACTAATAAATGATTGAACATTTCCGTATTTAATTTTTTCAAGGTTAAATAGGCTAAATATTTACACATTTTTTCATTGCTTAACTGTGTATATTGATACACATAAATTCTACTTGAATTTTTTCTAATAACGTAATAACCTGCTTACTGAATAAAAATTTATGTCTGAGATTAGTGCAAGCAGTGATTTATTAACATAACTGGAGTAAAAGGATTATAATGTTTCTAAATTCTTTCATTTTATTTTTTATTTTTACATAGCTTAAAATAACTTAAATTTATTACAGGTGATAAGAATATGTTGTTATTTTTATTAAAGAAAGTTTTTATGTTATTAACTGATGAAGGAGACTGTGTACACGTAATAAAATTTATAAGATTCAGAAAATATTTTTCACTATGGTTCCTTAAATTGATAAAATTTTTTTTTTTTAAAGATTTGACATTAAAATTTTCTGCTCAATGTGCAACACCCGTGAGGTAGAAGACATACATCATTTTATCGGTAGGTGTCTTGTTTTGAAAGATATTAGATTGGTATGGTTGGGGGCTACAACTCTTGAAGAGGGAAGGGAGGTGAGCTACAAAAACGGTGAAAATTGGTACAATCTAGTAGGATACATGAGGGCTGCAATCAAGTATAGAAAATATCTAGTCACAGAATTTTTATTACTGAAAGAAGTTATTATTTTCTTTTTAGTGAAGATTAATAAATTTTGGTTTACGGGGTGTGCATTTCTCCTTTGTGTATACAGGGGGGCTTCGTGGTGTGGGTAATAAGGCTTATCTATTGATAACAAATAATCGGTTGAGTTTTTTAAATTTAATAAATTTATAAAAAGAGGGTTAAAATTTACTTATATGTTTTAATTAATGTAGAAGTTTTTGTTTTAGTGTCTTCAACCTGGCAGACAGCCTCTAGGTCATGTCATAAGTGAATACAGTAGTAAATTGATTTATTTTATTTTCTTTCTTATTCTTATTTTATTTTTTATTTTTTCTTTGTAGTTAATGTATAGTAATAAGTGTATTTTGTAAGGTAAATGTATGTAATATTGACAGTAATACAGTATGCAATAAAATTCACTATTATTATTATTGACATTATAATTTTGTTTATCATGGAAGCCCTTAAAGTTCGTAATTAGTTGTCTGAATTTGGTTTGGTTTATTCCAGTTTCTCAGTATCCTTTCTGTCACCTTAGATCTAATGTTTAGTGTCTTAAAAATTTATTTTGTCAACTGGTTGTCATCCATTTTATACAGGTGTCCAAAAAATTTTAGTCTACTAACAGGTGTTTTATTAAGGACGCAACCCTGATTATAAGAAGATAGAAGTAATACATCGGTAAATTTTCTGTCCCCAATCGATATGTTGGCAACAGTGTACTCAAGGCCAACTGCCTAAGACACATAAAATGTTCCAGTCAAGCATTAGTGTGGTAACAGCAGTCGTTTCGTTATATTGTGTCAGCAATGGTTTTTTCCAAGGAAGAACGTATGTTCATTGTAGAGACTTACACAGCGAGTAAATCTTACAAATGAGTGCAAGATAAGTTTCAGTTGAAATTTCCCCGTTCTGCCATTCCAAATAAATCGTCAATATTGCGTTTGATAAATAAATTCCGTAGAACCGGGAGTGTACTCGATGAGAAACCACCTCGCCAGCCAACAAAGTTAACCGTGGAAGTTCTCGAAGATTTGAAAAATCGTTTGACTCAATCACCTAAAAAATTGCTTAGAAGATTATCATCGCAAGCTGGGTTAACATTAACTACTGTTTTCAGAACTACGAAAAAGTTACATTTGCATCCTTAATTATATCATTATAGTAAGTAATTATACTCGCTATGTAAGTCTTTATAATAAACACACGTTCTTCCTTGGAAAAAACCATTGCTGACACAATATAATGAAATGACTGCTGTCACCACACAAATGCTTGACTGGAACATTTTAACTGTCTTAGGTAGTTGGTCTTGAGTACACTGTTGCTTACGTACCGATTGGGGGACAGAAAATTTACCAATGTTTTACTTCTATCTTCTTATAATCAGGGTTGCATCCTTAATAAAACTCCCGTTATTTCTTATCACTTCCATTAATGGTAAATTTTCCTTGTACAGTTCTTCTCGATCTCGTAACCTATATTGTCTGTTTACTATCTTCAGTCCCATTATCTAGTGAAGGATCTTTCTCTTGAATTTCTTAGACCAGCCTTCCCGGTCATTCTAAGGGACTCTCTCGCACACAGACACACCAGGTTTTATCACAGTATTATAATGTCTAATCTTGTCTTGTCTTAAAAGTGTTTTTCTTATACAAGTGGTGAGTTTCTTAGAAAGCACCGGCCATCTTTCCTTGTCTGTTGTTGTTTGCTTCCTTTTCATTGGCCTTCGGTTGTATTATCTCCCCAAGTTACTTGAAGCTATCAACTTTTCCAATTGTTCCATACTCATGCGGTCTTGGGTTCGAATCCCATTCAGGCATAACATATTTTCATATGTTACAAAAAAATCATTTCCTCCTTCACCGTCTGCATTAGCAGTAATTGCAGGACAGTCCGGCGTTAAACCAGAAAAAAACAAAATTTTCCATACAGTATTCTGTCTTTAAGTGATGCAGTGCTGTTTTGGAGGGGCATTATCTATTTAGTTTTCTCGAAAGAAATCTGTAGTCCTACTTTTTACTTTCTCTTGCCTATATTATAATATAGGAAGGAAAGTATTGTTTTCATGTCGATTTTTCAAAATCGAGTTTTCACCGGATCTGCACGTTTTCAGACCCCCTGAACCCAAAAAACATGTTTTTATCGATTGGTTTGTGTGTGTGAACAGAAATCTCAAGAACAGAACATCATACGAACTTGAAACTTAAGTTACATACCACTACTGGACCCGACACGAACATTTTCATCAAAATTGGTCAACCGGAAATAGTACTTTATTCGTGTAATTTTTCACTTTTTTGCGATTTTCTCAAAAACTGGTCCTACAATTTTTTTAAAATCACCTGGTGTACTAAATTTTTTATTCTCTACAAGATAGGGTAGGCGCCATGTTTGCTGAAATTCTTGGTAAGGTTGTTTTCACGTAAAAAAATTATTTTTTTAAGATGATGGG
The DNA here is from genome assembly GCA_035578175.1 of Catonia carolina. NCBI lineage: Eukaryota > Metazoa > Arthropoda > Insecta > Hemiptera > Achilidae > Catonia > Catonia carolina. The sequence continues at coordinate 55,817,781 of JAQMRL010000007.1, forward strand.
GATTTAATATGTATTTTAACGCAAAAATTTATATGATAAAAAATGTAGAGAATTTAAAATCCTACAACTTCTATTTCACACATTTTTTTGTATACGCTTAGTTTAGTAATAATTAGCGATTTTCTGTTTTTCTCACGAAAACGTGAAAAATCGATTTTTGAAGATTTTGGCCTTAGTAGGCCTATGCATTTCACGACGAAAGTGTAATAATCAAAATTATAGAAAATTAAAAGATCTACAACTTATATTTAAACAATTTTTCTCTACAGAGCCTAGTTTAGCGTGAAAGAGTGATTTTCCGTATTTTTAAGCCAAACTAAGGTCGATTTTAATTTTCCATCTTTCACTTATGATGAAAACAATAATTTCCTTCCTATATATTCATATAGGGCAAGAGAGAGTAAAAAGTATTGTTTTAAAGTTATTTTTTCTTTCATTCATTCCACTGTAAAATTATATTTCTAGACATAGTTTCCTATATTTCTGACTCACAGAACTGAGGATTGGGTAACAGATATCTGCATGTAAGAATAAGACACTATAAATGATGCAGTTCAATTGATTGAAGTACAAATTTGTTTGTTAAAATTATTTCAGGTATTAAAAATCCTATTTTTATGAATCAATCAACAATAAATTCAGAATTAATTCGGAATAAAAAATGTTACTAACTCAACATTTTATCAAATTGAATTCTCATCAACAACTGTAGATGATGTTTGTGTAAACGTAAATCTACTTAAAACAGGAGAGGGGATAGAAAGGGGGGAGAGATTATATCCTGGAACAATAAAGTGATACTGTCGATAGGGCATTGATGAAATAGTTGGCAAGTATTGTTTATATTACAAAATGTCGACAATGAATTGACAAGAGTCTGGTATGCGGATGCGGCATAATGACAAGGTCAGATTGGCTCTCATCTCACTTTATAAAGAACATTGCCAAATTTTTCTCATATTGCCTAATGAAAAACAACAACTTTATCAACCACAAAAGCCAAAAGCAAGAGTGATGGCTTGGTCCAGTTGTAATAAATTAAATATTCATAAGAAACCACTCATGACTTCATCCTGTTATAATTATTAATTGGTTCACACCGTCCTATTTTCCCAATATTAAATTAGCTAAAATTCTGGAACACTTTTCTCAAAAACTAGTCAAAACTAGACTTGGTAATGCAGGGGTGGGCGCTACTACCCATGTTGCCTGAATCAGACTGTCTACCTGAATTGACAATGCAGTCTGTCAATTCAGGTAGACAGTTTGACAGAATGTCACTCACACAAACTAGCAACATGAATAGTAGCGCCAACCCCCCCCCCCCGCATCACCAAGTCTATTTTTCAAAATTTTAAAAATTCTACCACAACATTGGCCAATCAATATTTCAAGTTATTAACATAATTGTACTAAATTTTTTACGCTGAATAAAACGATAGTTTGCCCGTGCCGAACGATGGAGCGGTTACCGAGATAGCAAGGGTTCAGAATATTGTTAATAAATAAAAATTTAAATAACGTACGAATTTGAAATTTCGTACACGCTGTAAGAATATAATTATCTATGTTGTGTTAAAATTTCAAACTTTTCTGTCAAATAATTATCGAGTTACACGCCTCTAAACGCATGAAATTCGTTGCGGTAGCAAAAAAACCTGATCATTTTGTCTTTCAACGTCGATATGGCAATTTTTAAACAACACTAAAAATATAGGATTATTATAGATCAACGCAGAATAAAATGAGCTAAATTTTGATGTAAAATAAGTTGAAATCCAACTCATAGTTTTGGAGATGCAAGGGTTCAAACTCGGGTGTCTATGATTATGAAACCAATAATAGGCCACTATGCTTCGCCTTCATCTGCAGTCTTTTGTTGGTCGGAATATAAACAACAATATTTAATTATCTATATAGTTAATTTATAATTATTTACATTGGCAAAAGAAAGTCGTGTGAGTGTTTTACGCCCGATTATTCTCGAAAGATACCCCCTACCACTAGTTAGCGTCATATGTAATATAATATGTATAAACCGTTTCTGAAAATGTACTACATTTAGTAAGTAACACAGGTGTCGCTGTCTACACGGCAACTCTGTAAACTAACATTTTATTATTATTAAAAAGCTCTAATTTTTTACCAGTTTTTAATTTTCCAATGTTTAATATTGTTATCTACATGTAGGTAAATAATTATGTTAATTATATCATTTCATAAAATTTCTTAACGATTGAATTACGATTTAGTTGTGTAAGAATTGATAAACTTCTCACACATCATGAGTTTGCATTTTTCATTAGGTAGGCTGTAAACCAATGCATGTTATTTACAAACGATCACATATGATCGTATTTCTTGATTCTGGACATGAGCATTTTCAATCAGAATTCATAATCATCCTTCACTCTGGACATGAGCATATGAATCCAGGGGTTCAGAAACCTTTATTCTGAACATGAGCATAAGAAAATATGATTCTGTTAACAAATGCGATTTTGTAACAATGCGCAAGAGTATTCGATTCACATCAGGATCGAATGCGATGACGGCGCGAATAATCGATTAAAATAAGAAATTCAGTAAGATCTCGACTTACGCGAAGGATGTGCTCCGCAAAATCATCGCGTAACTAGAGATTGTTCGGTTTAAACTTAAAACAAATATTCGCTGATTGTCTGGTAGTGTTGGATTCACTAAACCCAGTCGTTACTTTTTAAGTTCTTAATTTTTCACCCCTTTCGTATTTTTTATCGACATCTAACTACTCCTTTAAAATAATTTGCTTTGTTTTTTTAATCTTTAATTAGAACTCACATTATACGCACAAAATAACACAAAAACAAGAAAATAAAAGACCTGCAAATTGTTACAAAATTAAAATCACGATTAAATCTACGCAACCATATACGACCGATATTTTTAACTTAAACAGTACTAATGTTAACAAAAAAAATCTGGTGTGAAACACTCACACAACTTTCTCTTGCCAATGCAAATAATGACCAATATAACCTAACATTACTAACAAACATTAGAAATAAACTAACCTCAGAAAACATAACCTTATTTTAATCACGAGTGAAAGACGCAAAATGACTATCAACCTCAGTTTGGCTTAAAAATACGAAAAATCACTCTTTCACGCTAAACTAGATTCTGTAGAGAAAAATTCTCTTAATAAAAGTTGTAGATCTTGTAATTTCCTATAAATTTGATTATATACACTTTTGTCGTAAAATGCATACTAAGGCCGAAATCTTAAAAAAATTTATTTTTCACACGTTTTCGTGAGAAAAAAAATCAGAAAATCGCTAATTACCGCTAAACTAAGCGTTATACAAAAAAAAACTGTTTGAAATAAAAGTTGTAGGATTTTAAATTCTCTACAACTTTTATTATATACATTTTTATGCTAAAATGCATACTAAAACCGCAGTCTTAAAAAACCAATATTTTACGAGGAAACAGCCTTCCCAAGAATTTCAGCAGACATGGCGCCTACCCTAATTTGTAGAGCATAAAAAATTAAGTAAACCAGGCGATTTTTAAAAAAATTGTACGACCCGTTTTTGAGAAAATCGCAAAAAAGTGAAAAATTATATGAATAAACTACTACTTCCGAATAAACTACTACTTCCGGTTGACCGATTTTGATGAAAATGTTCGCGTCGGGTCCAGTAGTAGTATGTAACTTAAGTTCCAGTTTTAAGTTCGTACGATGTTCTGTTCTTGAGATATTCTGTTCACGATCTACAACTTTTACTTAGAATATTTTTCACTACAGAGCCTAGTTTAGCGTGAAAGAGTGATATTCCGTAATTTTAAGCCAAACTGAGGTAGATTTTCATTTTTTTCTTTATTTCTAATGTTTTATTACTAATGTTAGGTTATATTGTTAATTATTTGCATCGGCAAGAGAAAGTTGTGTAAGTGTTTCACACCAGATTTTTAAATGTTGTACAATATTTAATATAGTACGTATAATATTCACACAGGGGCAAGAGAAATAAAAATGGATTTTTTCAAAATTTCTTGTCCCCCTTAATAAAAATGATTTGGCTATCACATCCATAGGAGTATTAAAGTAGTTAAATTTGACCTTTATTAATTCCAAGGTCACAAAAATTATTCATTCATGTTCATTTAAATAAATTAGTCTAGAATACATGAACAGAAGAAATAGATGATTTATTGTAATTGACAGTAATTAGTGCTAAATCCTCACTAATTTTACATTTTAATTTGACCCTACTGCAAATTAAGGAAAATATCAATCAAATACAGGATGAAAAGGAAACACTAAACCTTTTCAGTTACTGTTAATTTAGCACATAAAAATATTTGAGATACTGATGGTTGTCACGAAATGAACTTTGTTTGAGACGAAGTGTAAGAGGGGAACAATCTACTGCGCATGCCCAGTTTCTCTATTACAATCCTAAAAACATACTGACACTCGTAGTTCTTTGGAATACACAGTCCTTATTTAATTACACGATGAGTGATACAGGAAATATTGTTTTGATTTGGCTATTCTGTTTTTCCGTTTTAGGCTACATTTATACGAATAAAAGTATTTTAATTCGTTAAAACTCATTCCGTTTCTTTTCATTTTAATTCTTCATATTTTATTCATTATTCTGTAGTGTTGTTATAAATTAGTTATCTATCCGTGTATTATAAGTTTTTATTATGTTGACCGTTTGAAAGCAGGGTAAAACAATTTGAAATGCGGAATGGAATGTTATTTTAAATTTTATTAAGTGTTGTAAAAAAGAAGCAATAAATAAACTATATTTACTACACAGTTGCATGTTTTAGAAATGTACATAGGCCTACTACGTTAGCAGCAGAGCATTGCCCACACTGAGTCCCGGGTTCATCTCGTCATTACATATTATATACCACTTTTAAACAAATGTTATTATTTAGATAAAAGTTAAAGAATAGTTTTAACTCCTAGAAGATTGATTTGCTAATTAAATGAAGAAATGAGGTTACAAGTACCTTCCTCACAGGGTTAACAAGTATGTCTCCTAAATATCATTACAAGCCTCCAAAATCCACTTACTTTCTGGTTTTGGGAATCGCAACTTCACTTCATTTACCTCAGCTCGTATTAACTATAGTCATTTACATCTTCTGTTCTCAAATACTTGAGTCATTTAATTGACACATAATTTGAGAAGAAACAGAATTATTTTTATAGCACTGTAACTAGCATGTTACAGAAAAAAGCTGTTAAGTGTATGATGGGAATCAACCACCTTACCTCATGCAGATCACTATTTAAAGAGCTGCAATTGCTCACAGTTCCTTCTTAGTACATTTTTGAAGTGATAATGTACACAAAGAAAAATACCTTTTTACAGAAATAGATGTTCACAACCACTACCCAAGAAACAGGATCGATTATTATGTTGCTAATCACAACACTAAATTGTTTGAACAAAAACCAACTTATGCAGGTAGAAAATACACCAATAAATTGCCACAAGGTTTAAAAAGTTCTGACAATTTAGTCATTTAAAAAAAAACGAAAACAATATTTGATTGATGAAACATTTTACAGTGTGCATGAATTCCTTTCTAAATAGTTTTTGGTCGAAAAGTATTTAACGTCTAATTAAACAAATATTATGTACTATTTGATACAAAGGGGTTCATGACAAGCCTACTGAGTTAAGCAGTACCGGGAAAAAATTATTGGTAAGTGATGAATTTATTATTGTGTTTGACTTTTTAATTTTGAGTGATATTTGATACAATGGGGTTCATGACAGGCCTACTGAAGTAAGCAGTAGCAGAAACAAATTTTTGGTGGTAAGTAATGAATTTATCATTGTGATAAACTTTTTGATTATCAATTCTATCTTGACATGCCCTATACTCCCTTTGGAGTCTCCTGGATGCAAAAAATAAAATCAAAAAATCTGGTGTGAAACACTCACACAACTTTATCTTGCCAATGCAAATAATGAACAATATAACTTAATATTCGCAATAAAACATTAGAAATAAACAAAAAACTAACCTCAAAAATATAACCTTATTTTAATCATGAGTGAAAGACGCAAAATGAACATCGAACTCAGTTTGACTTAAAAATACGGAAAATCACTCTTTCACGCTAAACTAGGCTCTGTAGAGAAAAATGTTTTAAATAAAAGTTGCAGATCTTTTAATTTTCTATAAATTTGATTATATACACTTTTATTATAAAATGCATACTAAGGCCGAAATCTTAAAAAAATCGATTTTTCTCACGTTTTCATGAGAAAAAAACAGAAAATTGCTAATTACTGCTAAACTAAGCGTTATACAAAAAAATGTTTGAAATAAAAGTTGTAGGTTTTTAAATTCTCTACAACTTTTATTATATAAATTTTTTCGCTAAATTGCATATTAAAGCCGTAATCTTAAAAAAACTTTGTTTTTACGTAAAAACAGCCTCACCCAGAATTTCAGCAAACATGACACCTACCCTATCTTGTAGAGAATAAAAAATTGAGTAAACCAGGCGATTTTTAAAAAAATTGTAGGACCAGTTTTTGAGAAAATCGCAAAAAAGTGAAAAATTACACGAATAAACTACTACTTCCGGTTGACCGATTTTGATGAAAATGTTCGTGTCGGGTCCGGTAGTGGTATGTAACTTAAGTTTCAAGTTTCAAGTTTGTACGATGTTCTATTCTTGAGATTAAGCGTTATACAAAAAAATGTTTGAAATAAAAGTTGTAGGTTTTTAAATTCTCTACAACTTTTATTATATAAATTTTTTCGCTAAATTGCATATTAAAGCCGTAATCTTAAAAAAACTTTGTTTTTACGTAAAAACAGCCTCACCCAGAATTTCAGCAAACATGACACCTACCCTATCTTGTAGAGAATAAAAAATTGAGTAAACCAGGCGATTTTTAAAAAAATTGTAAGACCAGTTTTTGAGAAAATCGCAAAAAAGTGAAAAATTACACGAATAAACTACTACTTACGGTTGACCGATTTTGATGAAAATGTTCGTGTCGGGTCCGGTAGTGGTATGTAACTTAAGTTTCAAGTTTCAAGTTTGTACGATGTTCCATTCTTGAGATATTCTGTTCACACACACACACACATACAGACCAATCGCTGAAAACATGTTTTTTGGGTTCAGGGGGTCTGAAAACATATAGATCCGGTGAAAACTCGATTTCGAAAAATCGACATGAAAACAATACTTTCCTTCCTATACATTCATATAGCCAAGAGAAAGTAAAAATTAACAAACCACCTGCCGATGATTGGCAATATAAGCACTAACTTGTAATAATTCTACTAATAACCAAATGGAAACAGTCTTACAAAAAGGATCCTACATAAATTTGAAAAGAAGCCAAGAGTTATGTGGGCTAACAGGTATTTCAAACTAATACACACCAACTGTTCATAACGGACTGGTCAAACAAATCTGAAATATTATAATGGAAATAACACAGTAGCTGACATGCAGTAAGAAAAATCCTTTCATGAGATGACGTGTCTCAGGGTTGATGGCAATTTTTACTTTCTCTTGCCTATATGAATATATAGGAAGGAAAGTATTGTTTTCATGTCGATTTTTAGAAATTGAGTTTTCACCGGATCTACATGTTTTCAGACCCCCTGAACCCAAAAAACATGTTTTTAGCGATTGGTCTCTCTCTCTCTGTGTGTGTGTGTGTGTGTGAACAGAATATCTCAAGAACGGAACCTTGTACCTTAAAACTTAAGTTAGATACCACTACCGGACCTGACACGAACATTTTCATCAAAATCAGTCAACCGGAAGTAGTAGTTTATTCATGTAATTTTTCACTTTTTTGCGATTTTCTCAAAAACTGGTCCTACGATTTTTTTAAAAATCGCCTGGTTTACTGAATTTTTTATGCTCTACAAGATAGGGTAGGCGCCATATTTTCTGAAATTCTTGGTGTGTCTGTTTTCACGTAAAAAAATTATTTTTTTAAGATTGCGGCTTTAATATGCATTTTAGCGCAAAAAATTATAACATAAAAAATGTAGAGAATTTAAAATTCTACAACTTTTATTTCAAACATTTTTTTGTATAACGCTTAGTTTAGCGGTGATTAGCGATTTTCTGTTTTTTTCTCATGAAAACGTGTGAAAAATCGATTTTTTGTTAAGATTTTGGCCTTAGTATACAATTTACGGCAAAAGTGTATATAATCAAATTTATAGGAAATTAAAATATCTATGACTTTTATTTAGAGCATTTTTCTCTACAGAGCCTATTTTAGCGTGAAAGAGTGATTTACCGTATTTTTAAACCTAACAGGTAGATTTTCATTTTGTGTCTTTTACTCATGATTAATATGAGGTTATGTTTATTGAGGTTAGTTTTTTGTTTATTTCTAATGTTTTATTAATAATGTTAGGTTTATTGTAAATTATTTGCATGGGCAAGAGAAAGTAGTGTGAGTGTTTCACACCAGATTTTTTTCTAAAGAAAGGGAGTGGGCCCGAGAAGTCACATTGCGTGTTCACATAACTCAAATTATCCATCCTTATAATGGGATTAAGCCCACTTTAGCTTCCATAAGAAAGCTAAGAAAAAAGGCTGTTTTTCAAAATTCAATTTTGATTTTTTCACTTCCGGTTGACACTGGATCTTCAAACACAGTGATTTCTGTACCTCCTTTAAGAGGAATCAAAACATCGAAGAAAACAATAGATAACTATTTTAAAAATCTGGTGTGAAACACTCACACAACTTTCTCTTGCCAATGCAAATAATTAACAATATAACATAATATTAGTAATAAAAAATTAGAAATAAACAAAAAACTAACCTCAAAAAACATAACATAATTTTAATCATGAGTGAGACGCAAAATGAAAATCAACCTCAGTTTGGGAACTCACTCTTTCACACTAAACTAGGCTCTGTAGAGAAAAATACTCTAATTAAAAGTTGTAGATCTTTTAATTTCCTATAAATTTGATTATATATACTATATATTTTTGTCGTAAAATGCATGCAAAGGCTGAAATCTTTAAAAAATCGATTTTTTTACACGTTTTCGTGAGAAAAAAACAGAAAATTGCTGATTACCTATATAAGCTTTATACAAAAAAATGTTTGAAATAAAAGTTGTAGAATTATAAATTCTCAACAAATTTTATTATAGGCCTATACATTTTTGCGATAAAATGCATATTCAAGTCACAATTTAAAAAAAAAACAATTTTTTTAAGAGAGAACAACCTTCCCAAAAATTTCAGTAGAAATGGCGCCTACTCTATCTTATAGAGCATAAAAAATTTAGTAAACCAGGGGATTTTTAAAACAATCATAGGACCGCTTTTTAGAAAATGACAAAAAAGTGAAAAATTACAGGAATAAACTACTACTTCCGGTTAACCGATTTTGATGAAAATGTTAGTGTCGAGTCCGGTAGTGGTGTGTAACTTAAGTTTCAAGTTTGTACGATGTTCCATTCTTGAGATATTCCGTTTACACACACACAGACCAATCACTAAAAACATGATTTTTGGATTCAGGGGGTCTAAAAACATGTAGATCCAGTGAAAACTCGATTTCAAAAATCGACATGAAAACAATACTTTCCTTACTATATATTCATATAGGCAAGAGAAAGTAAAAATTGCCACTAATATGATTACAAATATGTTTAGACAAGATGAATTCACTAGAATAAACACAAATACATGTTCTGCAGGTAAAATCCGTAAATAATGTATTTAATACATTTTAAAATTGTTAGGCCAGTAATTGAGACAGCTATTGTATCTGCTAACCAGTTTGGTAATAACTAAAAACGTAAAATGGTTTGAACCATGGTTGGATCTAAGTGAGAGGTATGAACAAATTTGATTTGGATTATAATGGGTGGTTGGCTACATTATATTCAGATGCAGGTCTGCCAATAAAATAAATAATTATTTTTTTTAAACGTCCGACTGTTCTGCAATTACTGCTAATGAAGACGGTAGAGGATGAAATAATTTTTTGTAACGTATAAAAATATGCCGTGCCTGAATGGGATTCAAACCGAAGATCTTTTTAAAACCTTCTTTTTTTTTAAATAAAATTTTCAGAGGATAAATGAATCAATCAGACAAATTTGGGTGGAAAGGGCAGACAGATTAAATTTTCATTGAATATTGGGATCTAAGTGAAAAGTAGTGCATGAAGAACAAGGTTAAAAGAAGTATCATGAGCATGATATTTACGCTAGAACTCCTATGTTGTCCCTTAATTATAATCAGCTAAGAAAGAGGGCATGCAGATATTTCTGTTAGTGCAGTTCTCAGGAGAATGACAATGTTATCCATTTGATGGCTAAGTGTTCTGAATTGTCAGAATTTACAAAAAGATATTTTGGAAAAAGCGTACAGCGTGTGCAAGAAACTATGATTATTTGAAAGAAAATATTTCTTTATAAGTTAATAATTCTTTATAAGTAAGGTTATATTGCCCATTATTTGCATTCGCAAGAGAAATTCGTGTTTCACACCACATTTTTATGAATGATGATAATATTCATCCATATTACAGGATAGGATTACGAAATGAAATAGGATTTGGAAGTAGTTTCATTCAGTTTTTCAGTTCTCCTATAACATTTCAAGGAATGAGTTAGCATGTTAACACTTTATACCCAGAGAAGACAGGCGGAGTGTTAAATTATTTGTACTCAATCTGTTAATTTAAGGGCTACAAAAAATAGTTGTTTCTTATCAAATGGTCAGCCAATTAAATGAGAAGTATTTAAGAACAGAAAAGGTAGAGGTGTAAAAGACACTAATCAAAGTTATCTCCTCCGAAAGTAATGAATTCTATTACATAACCAGACCCTGTGGTGAATGAAGTAAAGTTGTCATTTGCAAGGTGGAAAATAGGTAATGTCTGTCTGTAACCTGATCGCCTCTGGCGGAAGGGAGCAATATGCGGATTGTAAAAGCATTTCAGAAAACATACATCCATTTTTTTTAAGTAACTGAAACTTGTCGGAAGTGACATATTTGTACAAACAAAGTAATTCGCATGTTTCTGTTCCATAAAATTATTTCGAAAAATACACGCTGAAAGAGATCATGTATAATTTAGTAAAAATTTTGTTTTTGAAGAAAAAACCATATTTTTTGTAAACACATTGTCATTGTTTAACAACTATTTCACGGATTAACATAATATTTGGCAGGTTTTATTTCTCTAACAATTATGGAAAACAATGATGCAATAAAATTTAACAGAACATCATTACTGTTTAAGTTACTAGGTATTTTCATAAATGAAGTTTGTAAAATCGCGAAACACTACATAAAAAGTCAGAATGCAAGAAACATTTAGGTCTTTAAAGATAATTGTACAGTTGTAGGAATTTTTGGTGAAAGAATTATTTAAACTGGACGAACCAAAAATATTAGAAATGTTTTTACAATCCCATACATTGCTCCCCTCTGTGGGAGGCCATCAAGTTATAGACAGACAGAATGTGCTTTTCAGAGGGATTGGCATGCTGATAAGCATATTTTTCAACTCGATGAGGAAGGCAATGGTAAACCAACTCACTCCTCATTTTACGTAGTAAAACTACTAGAGGTTCAAACCAGCTTTGGCTGATGACCTAAGCACATGTATAATCAAAAATTTTCAGTTTAGTCGTAACACTCGTAACATAAAATATCTAAAAAACTACAAAAACCAATTACAGTTGACTAATTTTAATGAAAACCTTAGTGTTTGAATTTCTTTAGTTTATCCAGTTAAATTTGGTACGTATAAGAATATTCCAGCTAAAGAAAGTAAATCAAATACTTAGATACTGAATGGTTTTATTATTATTATTATTAAACAGATTGGAAAATTTTTAGGCTATACACAATCTAACTAAAACTATAAACATATTGTTACCGTTACATATTGACATGTTTTGTAAATAAAAATTCTAAAATGAATAACAACAGCCTAAGCCCCACTCCATCCAAATCATTAAGTCAAGTATTATACAAATTATTATAAGTTATCATAAACATACAACACATTCATAAGAACGGTATACCACAATCTCCACATTCTGATGTGAACTAAATTAAAAATTGTTTAACTTAAGATTAGATAACTATATACTATCACAACATGTCAATTCATTTAATCTACAACAGTAATATTATAAAGAAGTAACCTTTGTACAATGTAATCTCCGAAACTACACAGCCCATTTCAAAAATTCTTCAACTGTTAGAAAGCTTACAGCTACTTTAATAACATAGGCTATTACATAATTATTTTTTTTAAATTTTGAAAAGTAATTATGATTGGTAAAATGAGAAAACAGCAATAGAACAAATCAATGTGTTAAAATAACAAGTAGAAAAGGTAGGACTACTAGATTTCCTTCAAGAAAACTAAATACAACGAACATCAAAACACCTCCTGTCACCTGAAGACACAATATGGGAAGTTGATAGTTTCATGTACCTCGGGGAGATAATAATACAACCAAAGACCAGTGAAAAGGAAGCAAACAATAGACGAGCCAAGATTAGACATTACGATATCGTGACAAAACCTGTGTGTCTCTATACAAGCCTTATGGTACGTGCACAATGAACGCTGGTCGCTTACAAGCGGGAGCCTGCTATTAGGAATAGGCCATTATATTTTAATTGGACGTCTCACAGTAAATGCTGGTTGAGAAAGCTGGGCGCTGGTTATTTGCGCAAATCAGCTCTGTTTTGAATAAACAAGCCTGCTGCTTGCTGGCAGGTTGCTAAATGTACTTGGCGTCGTATAATACGTATTCATAAATAATAACTTGTTAATTAATTTTCAACATACGTTTATAAAACTAACTTTAAAGATTATTACTGGCCAAACAATGCTCTATAATATTGAATATCGGTAGTCAAAAAGTTCAAAATACATTTAAACTGTTCAAAGTAATCACAAATCTTTCTTCCGGTAATATTAATTACTTGTGCAAGTTGCACCATTGTTTTTTAAAACGAGTTCTACTTTAGACAATATAAAATTAAACATTTCCAGTCATTCTCATGCATTTAAAAAACCTGTCTCTATCTTATTTTGATTGCGGAAAAAGATGATTATGTCGAACAATTTTCTGTTCTTATTAATATCACTAATGGTATAGTCTTAAAATGATAATAATTTCGTGGAAATGTTTTCCATTAGAAATAATTCATCACTGCTGCTACTGGAACTTGTGTTGAATACCGACAACTGAATGAAGGTTAAGCGTGTAGTTACATGCTCCCATTATGCGCGTTCACCATCAAGAATCAGTACCTGCGACCAGGGACCAGCGTTACCCTTAGAATGACTGGGAAAGCTGGTCTAAGAGAAGCAGAGAAATTTGAGAGAAAGATCCACCGTTAGATAGTGGGCCCAAAGATAGTACAGTAGAGTACCGATTTTCCGTGGATCGTTTAACCGGGGTTTGGATTAACCGTGCGATCACTAGAAATTTTTTTTTTTTTTTTGGTTTAATGTCCGACTGTTTTGCAAATTGCTGCTAATGCAGACGATGAAGGATGAAATGAATTTTTTGTAACGTATGAAAAAATGCCATGCACGAGTGGGATTCGAACCCAAGACCGCGTGATGAGAGGCGAGCACTTTACCAACATCGCCAACGCGGCCGGCTAGAAAAATTAATTATGTATGTACTGTATAACTTTTACAAATTAAAACTTTTCTACTCCCGACATTTTCGTCATCGTAATTATCACAATTACTGTGATTTACTACGATAATATTGTTCGATTACGACAACAATGAGTGGTTAAATGTTGATGCGTGTGATTCGGGCTATGAGAAAATTAGTGATGACGATCTACTAGACAGTGTAACCAAACCAATTCCTGGACCGAGCTCTTTACTATATACAGCAAGACGAAAGCAGTGATGACGATTCAGAACCGGCTCCTAAAATCAGTTGCAAAGAAGCTTTAACCGGTGCCGAAACATTACTTACTTTCATGGAAAATCAGGATGACACAGATTACGTGGACATTTTACATATTCGTGGTTATATATAAGAAAAAGAAAAGAAAAAATATTACGCCATAAAATGAAACAAAGTAAAATAACAGATTTTTTGTGATTTTTTTGGTTACGTAGTTTAAGGTAAGATTTATATAAATTTATGTAGTAAATATTTTTATTTCAATACCATTTGTTTATTTATTTCCGATATCCGATAGTATTAACATGTATTAATCAGTAGAATAAAACATACGCGTAACTGGTGGTTTTGTTTATGACGTAGGTGGTCTCGACCGAATTGGGTTGTATTATCCGTGTTTTCCGGTTATCCGGTATAGTTATCCCCCCAATTACCACGGATAATCGGTATTATACTGTATACGGACAATATCGGTTATGAGGTCGACAAGAACTGTACACGGGAAATGAACGATTAGAAAAAGAGGACTAAAATTTACGGACATCTGTGTAGAATGGATGACAACCGGTTGACAAAACAAATTTATAATACAGTAAACAATACACCTAAGGAGTTGTATAAATGGTTTAAAGAAGTCGGAAACAATATTGAGAAAACCGGAATAAATCGAAAAAACTTAATGAACCGAACCAAATTCAGACAACTAATTACAAACTTTACAGGCTTCCATGAAGAGCAAAAATAGAACATAAGGTGAACAAAAACAAGGAGAAAAATCTACAGTGAGTGAATGCTAAAAATGTGGGCTGCAAAAAGAGCTTCCAGAGATGTGTTAAACCCACCTCATGTGGTCTAAAATTGGCCCTCTATACAAGAGAAAAAAAAACAATGTACTGTGCAGTCAGGTAAAGTACAGTAAAGCCTAAAAAAAATTGGTAAGAAACATTCACATGACTTTCTCTTGCCAATGTAATACTGAAAAAAATACCCTAACAACTAGATTATCAATAAATCTTAATTATGTACGGGCTGTAGCCCATATTCAATCATTTTGTAAACATATTTAATTTTTCACTGATCTTTTACAACTACCATTTTTACCATTATTTTACCTCTCTATCTCTTTTAGCATTTTTAGATAATCCTACTTTCTATGTACATGTTTTGATGGAATCACCATCATCAGAGTACACAAAATTGAAACTTAACTTTTTAAAATTTTTTTAAATTTACAAAAGATGTCTCATAAAGATGATCTTCAGTCATTAGTACAAAACATACTAGTTATTCGTTTATTTAGTTAATTATAAGACTTACTGGGCAAAAACTAATGTATCATTTACAGTCACATAATCTATTAAGAAAAACTTAGAAATACGAGATGTGGCTATTAAATAACGAGACTGACGTAAAAAATTAAATTGTAATTTTATCCATAATCACTTATTGTCACCTTCAATATACACTCCTTCTCTATCCCTACAATGCTCAATGTGAATTTTCCATTGTTGGAAGTCATTTTCTGTCAGCTCCTTCAGGACACGTGCTGCTCAAAAATGTTTGAAATAAAGCTCCCAAAAATGTTTGTACTGACACTATGTACGCGATTGAAAATGACCCAAATTTTTTGGAAACGATAATAACATGTGATGAAACGTGGTTTTTTACTTATGATCCGGAAACGAAGCGCCAATGCATGCACTTCACCAAAAGCCAAAAAAGCTCGAATGAGCAAGTCAAAATTAAAAGCAATGATGATTGTTTTTTTCGATATCCATGGGATTGTGTACCTTCACTGGGTTCCTGAATGTCAAATAATTAATCAATATTACTACCTTGAGGTACTTTCTAAACTACGTCAAAGAGTGAGGAAAAACGCCCCCAAATGTGCAAAGACAAATCATGGGTTCTCCACCAAGACAATACGCCAGCTCATTCCGCGTTATCTGTCAAGAGATTCCTAGCCAAGTACAGCATCTCAGTGTTAGAACATCCACCTTATTCACCAGATCTTGCACCACGTGACTTCCACCTATTCCCTAAGGTGAAATCTGCATTAAAAGGGACAAGATTTGAGTCTGTGGAAGCTGTAAAAGAGAAAGCGGCACGTGTCCTGAAGGAGCTAACAGAAGATGACTTCCAGCACTGTTTCCAACAATGGAAAATTCGCATGGAGCGTTAGAGTAGAGCGTTTGGTAGGGATAGAGAAGGAGTGTATATTGAAGGTGACAATAAGTGATTCTGTATAAAATTAAAATTAGATTTTCTAAGTCAGTCTCGTTATTTAATAGCCACACCTCATATAATTATAAATTTATGTAATAAATTTCACTAACCTTTTAAGCTGCCTTGATTTTTACTATTTGTTTCTCACACGTGTTTCAGTAGATCCACTATCATCAGAGTACATAATATCATTTGAAACTAAATTTTTTTTTTAAATCTGTAGAAAATGTTACATCTTTAGTCACCTAAATAAAATTTATTGTACAGTTGAAAATGTAACATCTATAGATTTAAAAAAAGTTTTAGTTTCAAATAATTATATTATGTACTCTGACGATAGTGGGTCCACGAAAACATGTGGAAGTAACGAATAGCAAAAATCAAGGCAACTTAAAAAACATTAGAGAAATTTATTATATGAAATAGAATTAATTTCAGGCTGCAGGATGCGTAATAAGGATTATTTTATTACTATGTTAAAACTTTTCTTGTTTTTAAATCCCTAATGCGTATACATGGCAATCTGTTCAATTTAAGAAAAATAAGCAATTCCATGACCCAATGAGATGAGAATGATGTACGATATATGATATGTATGAAGTAATTATAATAAGAATGATATGTATAAATGAGGTGAAATCTTGTACAGATTCAGGCCGACCATTCCTGAGAGAGAATGGATAATTAAACTCCAAATTATCAAAGCACATTGGAAACTTCTGTCTAATATGCTTTTCACGGTTGATGAGCTCTGCTGTTCCACACGTTTAGACCAATCAGAATGTTTGCCAGCGTTGTCAGATTGTACATGACAAACATTACGCACGCATGCGTTTAAGAGCCGCAATAGTTCACTCTCGTCTTGCATCTTGTACTGAACAGATCGATTATAGAGCGCGTTAATATGCACTACTTTATAATATAATCAGCTGATTGTATGTGTATAGGTTATAATTGTTATTGAAAGACCAAAAAAAAATTGGCCGACGAAATATTTAACAGAGCTACAAGATCAAGTACAGTAGAGTACCGATTTTCCGTGGATCGTTTAACCGGGGTTTGGATTAACCGTGCGATCACTAGAAATTTTGTTTTTTTGGTTTAACGTCCGACTGTTTTGCAAATTGCTGCTAATGCAGACGGTGAAGGATGAAATAAATTTTTTGTAACGTATGAAAAAATGCCATGCCCGAGTGGGATTCGAACCCAAGACCGCGTGTTGAGAGGTGAGCACGTTACCAGCTCCTAAAATAAGTTGCAAAGAAGTTTTAACCGGTGCCGAAACATTACTAACTTTCATGGAAAATCAGGATGACACAGATTACGTGGACATTTTACATATTCGTGGTTACATAAGAAAAATAAAAGAAAAAATATTGCGGCATAAAATGAAACAAAGTAAAATAACAGATTTTTTGTGATTTTTTTTTTGGTACGTAGTTTAAGGTAAGACTTATATAAATTTATGAAGTAAATATTTTTATTTCAATACAATTTGTTTATTTATTTCCGATATCCGATAGTATTAACATGTATTAATCAGTAGAATAAAACATACGCGTAACTGATGGTTTTGTTTATGACGTAAGTGGTCTCGACCGAATTGGGTTGTATTATCCGTGTTTTCCGGTTATCCGGTATAGTTATCCCCCCAATTACCACGGATAATCGGTATTATACTGTATTGGCAACGTTGCTGGCAAGTGATTGGCTAGCAAAGAAGTGGGTAGGGGGCAATGCACACGTTCAAAGCTCATCAGCCTTGAAAAATAGTATAGTATTCAAATCCATATATAAGTTACTACTTTTATTAGAATTTCAACTACAAAACCTCATCTCTGAAAATCGGCTGTTAAACAGCAGACGTGTAGTGATGACTTTACCAGGTGAGTTATTTTAGAACTAAAGAAAACTATTACAAAAAAAAACTACTTACAACTTTCCATCTTTCCTTGACAACATGTCCTGGGTGCAACAAGTCTTCACTTGTCATGGTTATGTTATTGTTTTGATCTGTAGATTCGTCACCTACATTGCAGCCGCACAAGTCAAGCTGTTCCTGATCCTCATCCGAGTCATCTCCATAAAACCTAAACATAGAAATAAAAAATAGTTAAAAAAATCTGGTGCGAAACACTCACACAACTTTCTCTTGCCAATGCAAAGTATGAAAAAATAACCTAACATTAGTAATAAAACTTTAGAAATAAACAAAAAACTAATCTCAATAAACATAACCTAATTTTAATCATGAGTGAAAGACGCAAAATGAAAATCTACCTCAGTTTGGCTTAAAAATACGGATAATCACTCTCCGACGCTAAACTAAGCTCTGTAGAGGAAAATGCTCAAAACAAAAACTGTAGATCTTTTAATTTCCTATAAATTTTATTATATACACTTTTGTAGTAAGATGCATACTAAGGTCGAAATCTTAAAAAAATTTGATTTTTCACACGTTTTCGTGAGAAAAAAACAGAAAATCGCTAATTACTGCCAAACTAAGTGTTATACAAAAAATGTTTGAAATAAAAGTTGTAGGATTTTAAAATCAACAACTTTTATTATATACATTTTTGCGCTAAAATGCATATTAAAGCCGCAATCTTAAAAAAACAATTTCTTTACGTGAAAACAGCTTCACCAAGAATTTCAGCAGACATGGCGCCTACCCTATCTTGTAGAGAATAAAAAATTTAGTAAACCAGCCGATTTTTAAAAAAATCGTAGGACCCGTTTTTAAGAAAATCGCAAAAATATGAAAAATTACACGAATAAACTACTACTTCCGGTTGACCGATTTTGATGAAAATGTTTGTTGTGTCCGGTAGTGGTATGTAACTTAAGTTTCATGTTCGTACGATGTTCCGTTCTTGAGATATTCTGTTCACACACACACACACACACACACACAGACCAATCACTAAAAACATGTTTTTTGTGTTCAGGGGGTCTGAAAACGTGTAGATCTGGTGAAAACTCGATTTCGAAAAATTGACATGAAAACAATACTTTCCTTCTTATACATTCATATGTGCAAGAGAAAGTAAAAATTAAATTACATTTTAGATAAATCAATTAAGCTACCTACTTGTGTACACTTAAATTAGTCATAGAAAATTATTTCAAAATAGGTTTGACTATTCCAATCCTAGATTTCTTCACTAACTTTATTCAATTGTACAACATTCTGGCATCAACACATGATTATCAAAAGCTATGTATTGTAGGTCAGAACTATATTAAATATATACTAAATAAGTGCTAAGGCAGAGGTCATTTCTATTTTTAAGATAGGCAATCGGAGGGATTGCAACAACTACCGAGGTATCTCCCTGTTGAATGTGGGATATAAGCTGTTTTCAAAAATAATTACTAATCGACTCAAGACAATAGGTGAAGCATTGCTGAGTGAAGAGCAGTGTGGTTTTAGAGTGGGCCGGACGTGTATGGACAGTGTTTTTTCGGTAAAGAGAATAATTGAGAAGCAACGGGAATTTAACCGTGAAACACACATGGCATTCATAGATTTTGAAAAAGCGTTTGATAGGGTGGATCGCAGCAAGCTTTGGATGATTCTGGGGGAAATAGGGTGCCCACCGCATCTGATCAGGGTGATCAAGTCTCTATACAAAAACACGAGGATAACCGTTAACACAGGGATGAAACGTTTAGAGGAATTTGTTATTAATAGGGGTGTCAGGCAAGGGTGTAGCCTATCACCTACATTACTTAATATGTATTTTGACTACATTTTTAAAATTTGGAAACGCATCGTTGACCCGGGTGTACGATTAGGCAGAGACTGCTACATAAATGCAATGCTTTTTGCTGATGATCTGTGGTTGGTTCAGGAATCGGAGGATGCACTCCAAAAATCTGTATATATCCTGGGTAAATTGTGTGAAGATTTCAATCTCAGAATTTCCGCCACGAAAACCAAGGTAATGGCATTCAAGGGGAAATATCCGGTCCGATCTAAAATTGTCATAAACGATGCGATCGTGGAGCAGGTGTCCAATTTTAGTTACTTGGGATGTGACGTAGGAGTAGACTTGGATTTAGACATCGAGCGGAAGATCAGTAAGTTCCAAAGGATTTGTGGCACAATCAATAGAACATTGCATAACAGGGCCAGACCTGACACAATTATGAAGTTTTACAAGGTAATGGCAACTCCCATAATAATGTACGGGAGTGAAGCGTGGGTGCCCACGAAGAGAAATGTTCAAAGGATCTAAGCAGCGGAGATGAGATTCCTGCGACGAGTTAAGGGATGCTCACGGTTGGATAAAGTGCGGAATGCCGATATAAGAAAGGAGCTCCAAGTCTACTGCCTGAATGAGAAGATTGAGGGGTATCACGGGCGATGGAGGGGACACCTGGACAGAATGCCGAATAACAGAATACCTCTCCAAGTACACCGTTATGCACCAGTTGGACGGAGAGATGTGGGACGACCTCGCAAGGCATGGATGTGAGCTGGGAGTTTCAAGTTTGTGAGTTCGCAACAGGCGACTGCCTAAACCTTGAAGGAAGAAGAAGAAGAAGACTAAATAAGTGCTATGACCTAAAATTTACAATAGCTAGATAAAAAATTTATTTTACTGGAGTTTGTAACAAAACATAATGTAAATTACGAATTTAGTCACTAAATATCAGTAAAAATTTACAAATATCATGGCTAAACCCAATAAATAAAATAGACTTCTTAAAGAATTTTGATAATAAAAAATATAATCATGATCCCATACACAAGTTACTCCAAATCACATTAAAAATTTGGTTTTCATGGACATAACTACATGAAAAGTAAATAACAAATAAATATTCATCCTCGCAGAACATTTTCTTTTGTTTGAACTACACACAAGATGTAAACTACAACAATGGTTTTGTTTGAACTGCAGAAAAAAACATAACAAATATCACCAAAATTGGTCACCAGATAATACTAAAGGAATATGAGTTCTGCTTAAGATGGTCGTAAACAGTTCAAATTAATGGATTACAAACTTTTTCAAAAATTCTTATTAAAAAAAGTAAAAAATGTAAAGAACTTCTAATTACAGAACAGAAATGTCAAGAAAAAATTGTAACTAAAGTTAACAATGATATTGTAGGAAAATGTTTTATAAAACATTTATTGGAAAAAGTATATAAACTGGGTATTATTAAAAACCTAACCTTACAAATGTTATAACTAATTTATAAACATATAATAATTTTTTCAGCTTATTAGTCCTGAAGTTTGTTTGATACAAATTCATTTCACATGTAGTACCATTCTGTTATGCAGAACAAAAATGAAAAAACCGGACAACTTCAGTAAGGCATAATAAAAAAAATTAACCTTCAAAATATTTTAAAAATTATCTTACTTAAACACTCGGCACTATTTTGAAAAAACTGTTAAGGTTAGTTTAATGGATAACATTAATTTCATAAGATAACTGGTAATAAAGGTTACTGGATAATATAAATATATAAAAAATAATGTTTCAGATAAATTCTTAATTTCTTGTATTTTACATGTTGTACATTGCTTATTGAATGCTTAAAACCAATATATCTAACAATTTATTTTGTAATCCTATTCCAACCTATGTTTCCTCACACAATATCTTCCTAATAAAACAAATTATGTAAAGAAATTAAACAATCTCATAAAACTGAATAACTCAAAAGTTAAATTTAAATAAAGTTATTAGATACAATTCATGTATTCACAAGTTACAGCAGAAGTGTAACCCAGGTTTTAACAGCAAATGAAAAAAACCACTGGTTTAGTAGAAAATATGAGTATCAGTAAATAAATTTGACTTTAATTCATTTCAAGTACTTCTTTTTTATTGTAACTATAAATATATACATTCAAACAGAATAAACCGGAAAAGAGTAGGCCTAAAGTTTTTTTTTAACAAAAAGGGTAATTCATGTTTACTTGATATAGGCATTCAAAAGTTTCTGCTAGTAATCAGCTGTAAAATACAAAGTACTAGAACCTAACCTAATCACAATGTATTAATATGTTTCCAACCATGATTAGTACAATTAAGAACGATACATACCTATATTAAATTAATATTAAGCAACTTACAATCACACTGAACTGTTCTGTGAAGAAATGGTAATGCCTTAGCACACTACACGGATATTAGGTATCATTTCAAAATTTGGCCTACTTGATATCTTCTTTGTAAATTAATTCAAATTTCCTAGAATAAATATAATAATAGTAATAACAACAACGGTAATCAATACAGCAATTAATCAATTAATATCCTACAACGTATTTAAAACTTTTATTACTTAGCCTAAAATTATACATGCTGTTTCTGTGATTTTGTGTTCTACAATACAGTAAACCTTGTATGAAAAGTTTACATTGTACGGCCAGAAAATAAAAATTATTAATCCCATGATTCAAAGATACTGAATAAATTGTTTTTCAACAAACTAAAAGAGAAATAACTAAATATTTAACCACACCCCATATAAGTACATTACGTTCGATAAAACTCGGTATGAAAAATACTACAGGATGGTGCTACCAAGCACCACTTATAAATAAAATTAATCTTAGTATTTTGAAACAGAAATAAATAAATTTTAAATTGCATTCATCTCTAAGGTGTCATTTTTTCAAATTATCTGGTAAAAAGTTTTTTTTTTAACTTTCCACAAAACCCGTCTAACAAATTTACACTAAAGTATTTTCTCAACAAACTTATGGAAATACATTGAATAAAATACTTACTACATTTACAAGCACTCATCACTCTTAACACCCGTCATTACCATTAACGCACTTTACAAACAAAAATAACATTTTACAATACTACCTCCTAACTGACACGGGTCGATACGGCCGCCATTTCGGTGGCTATTATTGCATATTTCATTACTAAAACAAAATTTCAAAGTTAATAATAACATAAACTACAAAAATGAGTAAGCGTTTTATATATATAATTAATTTATACAGCTAGTAGGTTTACCAATAATAGCAGCAACGAGAACCATTTTAAAATTGTTATTTAGAACTCACTTGACTCGAGCGGTAGAGCTAAAACAAAATCTGTGCACCGTCGCTACTGCTTTCTAGTGTTCAGTGTTATCATATTGAATTATTTTCACTGACAGATTTTCTCCCGGGACAATTCAAATAACGCTTGAAATGTTTATTTCTTATATCTGATCCAAGTAAAACTATTTTATGAAAACTTTTAAGAAAATAGTAAGGTTCCTTTAAAATATTTTTTTATATATCTTTGGGGCACTTCATTACCACCTGTAGTCTAATAATAGGGCTAAACAACTATTTTTGCATACAGTATAAGTAGATTGGTTACTGTATCATACAGCAAGTAGACCTGATACCACAGAAGCTACCTACATTAAGTTTAAGATGACTTGTTATATTATACTCACTTTGGGAGTCTCTTGGATGTAATTAACTAAAAATGTCACTACAACCAGTTATGATTGAGTGATAGGTAATAATCTAATGTAAATTAATGAGAAGTCAAACCTGGTATAACTAGATTATCAAAATATATTAGTTTTTTTTCAATTTTCAAATGCTTTCTTAGTAGAAAGCAATTCATCTAAAAATCTATTTTCATTGGTTCATTTAGTTGCTAACACTGATTGAACTTGTGGAGCATGAACCCCTAAAGATAATCCTACGCAGCAATGAATTGTTAATGTAGGACAAAACTACACTATAAGACTTTTTCCTGAGAATCAATCAAAGATCATAATAAGATTTATACAAATTTTTCAAGTGGTTATTCATTATGTGGTTTGAATATAAGTGACAAAATCGAAACACATATCTAGAAATTTTGAAATACTATCTAAGAAGCATTTTCATTTTAGTTAATAGCTATTTTAAGGCTCAAAAAGACTGTAAAATCTTTTAGCAACAAAAAATGTTCAATATAATTAACTGGAAAAACTGAAAGGCAACACCTTTCTTAATATGTTTAATATTTTCAATTAAATTTTTCATCAAAGCACAAGTTTTTCACTTTCTGTCCCCTACTGTAGTAACACTATTCAAAAAATTTGAGGATGGGAAGTGTAAAAATTTTGCATGTATAGTAAGCATTTCTGTGACCTAGAAAAGTGACTGATTTTTAATAACTAAATTGTAAATGTCAAGAATTTTTCATAAGTTTATAAGACCACATATTCGATGCTACAATTTTATTTTAGATTGAACTAACTTTAAATCTAAATAATTATCATCAATTAAAAATGTATAAGCTTAAATTTATGAAAATTTATTGTAATATTAATCTGTAGATGTATTAGTAAGACGTAGAAGGATTTATGTTTGGAAATATGCTGCTCAATTAAAATTGAACTGAATATTAACTAAGAACCATTTAAAAAAGTGTTTCAGCCATTGACTTGGTGTTGAGGAAACCCTCTTAAAATTATTTTTATACTGTAAAGTAGGATGTTATTGGCAAAATGAATGTTGAATAATCAGACAGTGGATGCAGTAGAACATACTGTTATCTTGGTTAAAAATATTTTAATTGTTTATCTCGTTATTATACATATGCAAGACATTGCAATAGTGCAATTGTAAAATCGCATTTTTACTTTCTTATGCTACATTTTCAATACGGAGTAAGAAAGTACAGCAATGGTGCAAAATTTTGGACATCCAGGCTCAACTGAGCATCATGTTTCAAGAATTTTGAGCAAAACGATATAAACCAAGAAGGAATCTTGAGTAGGTTTTAGAATTAAGCCAACTTTTATTTATGTCCGACTGCTTTGGATAATAATGCTAATGATGAAGATAGAATGGTAATAGATGAAAACGAATGATGAGGAAGTGTTGAGGACATGGCCAGGAATTGAACCTGGGTCTCGACGCTTAGAAACTAGTTTGTTATAAACATAGACCAACAGGCCTGACCATTGGGCTAAAATTTAAAACTATAGTTTCCTCAACGATCCCAAGAGGAGTTTTTATAATTCATTATGTAGCTCGAAAATAAAGATAAATTATTTACATTATGTAGATCTACATAATGTAGATAAATTATTGAAGAAGTTAATTGTTGTTTCAGCACATCACAGTTTTTTAATTTTAAAAATTTTAGGGTAAAATGATTCTTTTGCTATTTTTCATTATATTTAATAATTTTATAAAGGATGCATTATGATATATCAAATTTTTTTAAAGATATAATATTGTCTGCTTCATCTTACGGTAACATGTTTTTGATTTTGCTTTTATTTAATAATAATAACAATATTTTTGTCTAATGTATCAGAATCGGTGCATTCTATATCAAATCGTTCCATGTTCTTGACAAAATAAACTTACTAATAAGTTTACTTGATCAGGATGAAATTAATTTTTTTTGTAATGTATGAAAATATGCCACGGCTGAATGGGATTTGAACCCAAGACCGCATGATGAGAGGCGAGCACGTTACCAACTACGCCAATGCGGCCGGTGTATATATTGTACTCTTTACACTATGTTTTAAATGTTTGATGATTAATGGAGTTAATTTATAAGTTGTACAACATTAGTGCAGAGTTTGGCATGAGAATATTGGTGTAAAAATCGAAGATTATGGCATTCAAAGAAGATGGGCAGTTCGCTCAAAACTTATACTTGGAAACCGCACTATAGAACAAGTTTGAGATTTTAAATATTTAAGAAAACAGAATTTCCTATGACAAAGGTAATGACATGATGAAAAACTGGCAAAATTCAGCGCTGTATGCAGTTGTATTTGCAGGACAATAGGAAAGAAAACGAGACAAGAAACCCTAATGAAATTTTATAGAGCAATGGCTGTACCACTCATAAGATATGGGAGTGAAACATGGGTGTCATTACAGAGGAATGAATCTTATATCCAGGCAGCTGAAATGAGATTTTTGCGGGGAGTGAGAGGTTGTACCCGGTTAGACAGAGTACGTAATGAAGCTATACGTACCGTGTTAAATGTTCTATCACTGTCGGAAACGTTTAAGAATATATAAGAGAAACTGGCCCATCCATTTACTTCGCATGCCAACACAAAGACTTGCTCTGGAAGCATGGAGATATAAACCAAGAAGGAAACTAGGCTTGGGAAGGCCTAAAAAGAGATGGATGCCGGAACAGACCATTGAGCCTAATCCTTGACAAATTATGATGATGATTAATGGAGTTCATATAAGAACTTAAATTTATTTTAAACTGTTGAGGACCCTATACATGCTGCTAGTTGTTAAGTTTGAATTTTAACCGATGAAGTGTAAGTGAATATAACTTGAATAAGGTCAACACTTGTTTTTCCAGTAGCAGCAAGTTTCTTTGATTGGTTTTTTAACAGAATTTTGATGAGGGCTAATGATAATAGTAGTCGAAGCCCGATAAACTTAAAACAAAAAAGTAAATTTTTAACTGTTGTGGATACAATATAAAAAACGAACAGAAGTGAGTAAAATATTTTACGGGTTGGAGATTAACGAGAAAGTTAGTACGGTTTTCTTAACATATATTTATTTTATGATCCGTAAATTTGCATAACCTAGGCCTAATAAAATGAATGTGGTAGGTGGTGTTAAAAATGAACTCTGGGAGGGAAAAGGGTAGAAGGTCAGCCAATAAGGAGTACGCATCGATGAGATGTGATAACGCGTCACTATTATTATTGTTTGTGGTACCGAGTGTTACGTTGCACCGATCTCGTTCTTAATCGAGAAGGTAAAACAAACGAAAGTAGGCGAGCAATATATCTATACATTAGAAGGTACAACGATTAAATCGTTGTTATTGTTATTATTAATGAGGTCGACGCCATTAAAATGAATCTCCCGCTGCATTTATTAGGTGTTATATACCTCCTCTTAAATATAACGAGCTGTCGATTATTCGGCGGCAATAAGAGGCGTGCCGCCAACTTCGAACCCGTCCTCCGACGCGGCGATAATTGTCTCGATCAATTGGGCGTTTAGAATAATAGAACAATGTTTCCAATGCCATCATCTCACTCGGCCAACAATAAAAATTAGTCGCAGGTAATCGGTGCACCGGGAGAGGGTGTTGGTGGCAGAGACGGCGGCTCTGTGTCAAGGTAAGACTTACCTATTTCTTTTCAACGCCTACGACTCTATCTCATTGGAGATCGTCTCGCTGCCAACGCCCCTACCACCCTAAACATAACAGCGTCAATGTAATCGCGCAATACTACCCTATATCAACATAGACATCCCATAATTTCAATGTTGAAATCAAAATTTAGAATCTATGTTAATAGCTGATACAAAAATAGCAAAATTAACATAAAAATTATATATAATTAACAATTCTACAACTTTTCTGTTTATTTTTTATCCAACATTTTAACCACTATTTTTTTGTTAGTTTATTTAAAGTCGCATCAAGAGCTTGGTTATTAGCGACTACGGTGAGTTATGTAACTGTTACGGTGGATTTTGACACGTTATAAATTCCAGATTCTATTAGGGAATTGAACCCGGGACCTCCGCGTTGTAAGCCAGCGCGCTACCACTACGCTACGGAAGCGGCCACTATTTTTTAACTTGCATTGAAAATCATATAAAAAGTTTGTTTTAAAACTACAGTCTTAAATTTTACGGAAATGAAATTATTATAACCAAAATTAAAGATAATTAAATGTATTATAATTTTTAAATAGAGGCAACAGTATTAACTTTTTGTAATTAATTACTTTTTGAAATACCGCTATAAGATTGATTAATTCATTTCAAATTGAATAATTGTTCACTATTGCTGATAAAATTAAATTATAACTTATGATATTAATACAGTATTAAAATCGGCTGTATTATACCGGTTGGACCGGTAGTGTAGTGGTCAGTGGAACTGACTTCTTCGCCAGGGGTTCCGGGTTCAATTCTATTCTAGGTCTAGTATATTTATATCTATATCGTTTTCATTAGCAGTAATTTGTAAAAAGCCAGACGATAAAACATCAAAATCGATCTTAAAATGAATAAAATTTTGTACTGTTTGAAAATTAGCGAGACTGTCTCGTATTAATTATTTTATTATTTTTCATTTTCAAAATTATAATCACTTGCATTAAAAGTGATTAATATTGTAGAGTGAATGTACCTAAATCTTCCTAACCGTTGGATAGGTCGTGGTATCGGCCTCATGAACTGGCCTCCAAGATCGCCACACATGTCTGTTTTGTACTTTGATTAATCATAAGCAAATGAAACTCGAGGGTACGTTTTTACATATATCTATTTATTTTAACTGCAAAGTTTCCAGCCTGTTGAGTGTGCGATACGTCTGGCATATTAATTCAAAAATAGCAACCTCTTCGTGGGACGCCCAGTGTATTCACTGTACTGTATATTCATTGTGTTTTAATTTACCAAATTTATGCCAATTTTAGAATTCGATCCATTTTAACAGTGCTTTTTAACGTATAGTACGGTACAGAATCTACAGTTCAAATCAAAATTTTGTGCAGTACAAAATGAATTTTAAGGAAAATTCCCAAAAATCAAAAAAATTGTTTAAAAAAAGTGTTAAATATTTCTTGAATTTTAAGTTAATGATAATTATCTTAAATTTTGAGATTACAAATTAAATTTAATTATTACCTTATACAATTAAATTGAGGCTTTTTTATTCATTATCTGAGACAGTAGATAAAATGAAAATTAGTTTAGACAATACACTTAGACTATATAATTATAATAAATATAGGTATATATCACATATTTGCGATACAAAAATAATATTAAAAAAGTCCAGCCTTTTAAAGAATCATGAATAAAAACTATGTTTTACTTGTTGTTGTTTAGGTCAACAGCCGAAAGGCTGGTTTGAACCTCTAGAGGTTTTACTAAGTAAAAACGAGGAGTAAGGTGGTTTACCATTGCCTTCCTCACTGAGTTGAAAGAGTATGCTTATCAGCATGCCAGGCCCTCCGAAAAGCACTCACTTTCCACCCTGCAAATGACACCTTCACTTCATTCACCACAGGGTCTGGCTGTATAGTGAAATTCATTACTTTCAGAGGAAATAACTCTGATTAGTGTCTTTTACACCTCTACCTCTTCTGTTCTTAAATGATTCAGTCATTTAATTGACTGACCATGTGATAAGAAACAGAACTATTTATTTTAGCCCTGCAACGAACAGATTGAGTGTAAATAATTTGACACTCCACCTGTCTGTTATGGGCAGATGTTTTACTTAACACATTTAATGCTGAGCAATTATGAGGTATCTTTGCCTTTGGGCTGATTACTCGTCCAGCGTGTTCTCTGCTTGCTTTATGTACCCCCTACAACTTATGTTTCCAACGTTTTTATAGATTTATTTTATTTGCGACCTATACATAGATTTATGTTTGCAAAAACATAATAAAAGTAAACAATTCAATGTTTTTTAGGTTTATCTTTGCCTGTTGTAATAAATGTACTTCTTGTTTGAATTTTTCCATTTACCTTTACGATTTACGAGTAATATCTTATACAATTTTAAACTACAAATAATATACATTTAAAGTAGGCTTAACCTAAAAATGTATTTTAAATCGATACCAGTAAATATACTAAATTCACGGCTTCAAATGTACCCTGAAAACGCGTTAAAAATACTGAACGAGTGTATTATACGAGGGTAGAAGATCGTATGACAAAAATTCAAAAATGAGCTGCACGGTTACAAAGAAAACCCCTTTCTAAGGGCTATACCGGGTGATTCAAAACTATACGGCAATCTCTTGGGATCTCATTCTATAGCTAAAATAAGAAAAAAAGTTCATATAAACATATGCCTGAAAACGCTTAGTTAGCGAGTTACGGCTAGCGAAAAATTTCACCTAGAACTCTGTACCCTCGGTG
Organism: Catonia carolina; assembly: GCA_035578175.1. NCBI lineage: Eukaryota > Metazoa > Arthropoda > Insecta > Hemiptera > Achilidae > Catonia > Catonia carolina. The sequence goes on from JAQMRL010000007.1 coordinate 55,847,826, forward strand.
AAGTAAGGCCGTATAAAAATGTTAAAGGTAGTTACAAAGATACAAATACGATTAATTCTTATGTTTTTTAATCTGAAAAATTGAATAAAATTGGTTCCAGAACTGTAAATGCAATACTTTCAGAGATATCTTACATAAAACACAAGAATTGGTACAAAGAAATAACACATTTTTGTGTTTAACGTAAGATTACTTCCATAAATGGTAAATAAAGGTGTATTTTTTCTTAAATAAATTTTCTACAAATTTATTTAATTGTACCAAGTCTTGTGTTTTATGTAAGATATCTCTGAAAGTATTGCATTTACAGTTCTGGAACCAATTTTATTCAATTTTTCAGATTAAAAAACATAAGAATTAATCGTATTTGTATCTTTGTAACTACCTTTAACATTTTTATACGGCCTTACTTCACCGAGGGTACAGAGTTCTAGGTGAAATTTTTCGCTAGCCGTAACTCGCTAACTAAGCGTTTTCAGGCATATGTTTATATGAACTTTTTTTCTTATTTTTAGCTATAGAATGAGATCCCAAGAGATTGCCGTATAGTTTTGAACCACCCGGTATCAAACTGATATCCGACAGGCGGTGTCCCTCCGGAATTACTTAAAATGATAACAAAACAGAATCCGCTAGGTGAGACGGTAACACTTACCAATGACCCGCTAGGCGAGTCTCTAGCACTGATTGTGTTAACGTAAATTATAATTTAGTTGTTCTCAATTACCGTGAGTAGTAAAATATAATTTATCCTAAGTAAAACACAGTTTTTATTCTAGGAATTTTGACATTATAGTATTGTCGCAATTTTTAGTAATATTTAATTTAACGTTTTATTCAGTAGAAGGTTGTACAGCCTACATTATTTAAACAACTTCAGAGGGTTACATCAAATTGACTGACTTATTGTTTTCCCCAATTCCACTTTACTTACTTTCGTAGATATCACTTTAGAACATTGAGTTGATTTTAACATTTACAGCATTTTTGGAAAATACAGAAATACAATTTATTGTTTTAGGATACTTAACAACCTTTCTTTGTCCATAACGGGCAGGCGGAGTGTTAAATTAATTGCACTCGATCTGTTGGTTCCAGGGCTACAAAAAATAGTTCTGTTTCTTATCACATACTCAGCCAATTCTATGACTGAACTGTTTAAGAACAGAAGAGGTTGAAGTGTAAAAGACACTAGTCAGAGTTATCTCTTCTGAGAGTAATGAATTTCACTATACAGCCAGGCACTGTAGGGAATGAAGTGAAGGTGTCATTTACAGGGTGGAAAGTAGGTGGTTTTCGGAGGGCCTGTCATACTGATAAGCGTACTTTTTCAACTCAGTGATGAAAGCAATAGTAAACCACCTCACTCTTCGTTTTTACTTAGTAAAACCTCTAGAGGTTCAAACTAGCCGTTCGGCTGTTGACCTAAACAACACAACATCCTTTCTACCCATAAGTGGTCGAAATTTATTGATTTAATGTTTCTAGGTATCACTTTAAGAATACGTTTAACGATTTTTAGAACTATGGCTCTTTAGGAAGTTATAAGAGAAATAATGTATTACATTTGGACCTCTCTAATTCAAACCTCCGTAATTCGAAATACTCTCTAAATCGATTATTTAATTTATCCTTTTCAAAAATCTTCCTAATTCAAATGAAATTACCTCCTTTATTGGACGAATTTCAAGAGTTTCGTGGTTATGTATATTGTATAAACATTTTTTAAGGTATTACTTATAAAGAATTACATAGTCTAGAATACACGATTTCTAATTGCTATTAATTGTCAAGTCTACCGGAAGAAAAAACAAAAACTCTGGTGTGAAACACTCACACAACTTTCTCTTGCCAATGCTAATAATTAACAATAATCCTAGCATTAGTAATAAAACATTAGAAATAAACAAAAAACTAACCTCTAACAATATAACCTTATTTTAATAATGACTGGAAGACGCAAAATGAAAATCAACCTCAGTTTGGCTTAAAAATACAGAAAATCACTCTTTCACGCTAAATTAGGCTCTGTGGAGAAAGATTTTTTAAATAAAAGTTTTAGATCTTTCAATTTCCTATAAATTTGATTATATACACTTTTGTCATTAAATGCATACTTAGCCCAAATTCTTAAAAAAATCGATTTTTCACACGTTTTCGTGAGAAAAAAACAGAAAAAGCTAATTACCGCTAAACTAAGCGTTATACAAAAATTGTTAGAAATAAAAGTTGTAGGATTTTAAATTGTCTACAACTTTTATTACATACATTTTTGCTTTAAAATGCATATTAAAGCCGTAATCTTAAAAAAAACAATTTTTTTTACGTAAAAACAGCCTCACCAAGAATTTCAGCAAACATGGCGCCTACCCTATCTTGTAGAGCATAAAAAATTTAGTAAACCAGACGATTTAAAAAAAAAATCGTAGGACCAGTTTTTGAGAAAATCGCAAAAAAGTTATAAATTACACGAACAAACTACTACTTCCGGTTGACCGATTTTGATGAAAATTTCGTGTCGCGTTCGGTAGTAGTATGAAACTTAAGTTTCAAGTTTCAAAGTCGTACGATGTTTCGTTCTTGAAATATTCTGTTCACACACACACACACACACACACACTTAATTATTGAACTGTATTACGAACTTGAAACTTAAAAATTAAGTTACATACCACTACCGGACCCGACACGAACATTTTCATCAAAATCGGTCAACCGGAAGTAGTAATTTATTTGTGTAATTTTCCACTTTTTTGGGATTTTCTCATGAACTGGTTCTACGATTTTTTTAAAAATTGCCTCATTTACTTAATTTTTTATGCTTTATAAGATAGGGTAGGCGCCATGCTTGCTGAAATTCTGGGTGAGGCTGTTTTCACGTAAAAAATTGTTTTTTAAGATAACGACTTTATTATGCATTTCACCGCAAAAATGTATATAATAAAAATTGTAGAGAATTTAAAATTCTACAACTTTAATTTCAAACATTTTTTGTATAACGTTTAGTTTAGCGGTAATTAGCAATTTTCTTTTTTTTCTCACGAAAACGTGTAAAAAAATCGATTTTTTAAACATTTCGGCCGTAGTACGCATTTTACAACAAAAGTGTATATAATTAAATTTATAGAAAATTAAAAGACCTACAACTTTTATTTAAAGCATTTTTCTCTACAGAGCCTAGTTTAGCGTGAAAGAGTGATTTTCCGTATTTCTAAGCCAAACTGAGGTCGATTTTCATTTTGCGTCTTTCACTCAGGATTAAAATTAGGTTATGTTTTTGAGGTTAGTTTTTTGTTTATTTGTAATGTTTTATTACTAATGTTAGGTTTATCGTTAATTATTTACATTGGCAAGAGAAAGTCGTGTGAGTGTTTCACACCAAATTTTTATTGTTCATTTCCTCTACTAATCTAACGAAATCCATATCGGCACACTACAACGGACAGTGAAGTGAATGACTGATGACAACAGTAATAAGTTTGCTACACGCAAATAGATTTTACTTTGAAACACTGTTATCTATAAAATACTGTTATCTATGAAAATATCAACGTAAATGCACTACCTATGTACATACAATATATTTACAAAACATGCTTATACTTGTTAAAGAAACGTTATTATTGAAATTTATATTTCTTGACAGACAACACAAAAGATCATCAAAATCCTACCATACTTATTTATTAATACTAGCAATAGTTAACTATTACTACAGCTTCTAGCTAGTAAATATAGTTAGCAATTAATGTCGATTTCCCGAATTAGAATTAACAAAAAGATGTGACGAATTTCAGCTTTATTTTATTAAACGCTTTTATTTAACTTACTCATGGATCCATCAAATCTTGCAACTTAAAATTTTAATACTTCTACTGTATCAATATGAATGAAACTTTGCACACTTGTTTATCTTCGATGACAATACGCTGTCATAAAAAAAAATTTACAAAAAATTTTTTTTTAAACGCTTTTATTACTAAAAAATAACTTACTCTTGGATCCATAAAATCTTGCAACTTAAAACTTTAATACTTCTACCGTATCAATATGAATCAAACTTTGCACACTTGTTTATCTTCGATGACAATACGCTGTCATAAAAAAAAATTTACAAAAAATTTTTTTTTAAACGCTTTTTTATTTCAAAATAACTTACTCTTGGATCCATCAAATCTTGCAACTTAAAATTTTAATACTTCTACCGTATCAATATGAATCAAACTTTGCACACTTGTTTATCTTCGATGACAATAGGTGTTTGTAAAAAAAAATTACAAAAAATTTCAAAAAAAATTTTTGAAAAATTTTTTTTTTCAAAAAAAATTTAAAAAACGCTTTAATTTAACAATTACTTAAAAAAAGTAACTAAAAAGAAAAAAATAAAAAAAATTTACAAAAAAAAATTACAAAAAAAATCACAGAAAAAAAATAAAAAAAATTTTTTAAGAAACGCTATTATTTAACAATGATTCAAATAAAAAATGAACTTAAAAGTAAAAATAAAAAAAATTACAAAAAAAATTACAGACATACTGTTACAAATAAAAGCGTGGCGCATTTTTAAACAACGAATATTTTACAATAAAAATGCGCCACGCTTTTATTTGTAACAGTAATGTCTGTAATTTTTTTTGTAATTTTTTTTATTTTTACTTTTTAGTTCATTTTTTATTTGAATCATTGTTAAATAATAGCGTTTCTTAAAAAATTTTTTTTTATTTTTTTTAAATTTTTTTATAATTTTTTAGGAATTAAGATTTAGCAATGAGTGAGTCAATTAGCGAAGGCTTTCGCGTTTATACACACAGATAAAAAGTAGTTAACGTTAAACAATACTTATACTAGTTGTAAAAAAACCAAATTTGGTTAATTTTAAACACTTTTCAAATGAAGTAATCATGTTTTTTTAAGACATTAAACAATAGACCTAAGGTGTCGGATAAATGATTTAAAGAAGTCAAAAGGGATATTGAGAAAACTGGAATACCTGAGAAAACTTAATGAATCGACTCAAATTCAGACAAGTAATTACGAACTTTCATGAACAAAAAAAAAACAAAACACCGGATGGTCAGACGAAAGGAAAAAACCCTATAATGAACGAATACTGAAAATGTGGCTGCAAAAAGAGCTTGCGGGAACGTCTTAAGTCACCTCACGTGGTCTAAAATTGGCTTTATACGAAAAAAGAGGGAACCGTAATATTAAAACACAGGAGTATTTATGACGAATTTTATTTAAATGGATTACTAGTAGGCCTACTGTGGAACCAACACTGTTAAAATTTTAGTAAAATTTAACTTTACCCTTGTAGCGTTTCTGCCGATCAATAATGTGTATTATATATATTTTAAATAAAAACTTATAAAATGATAGCAAATTTTACAGTAATATTTCAGCCATTTATATTTATATTTTGCATGATATGCATAAATTACCTGATTTGTTATTGAAAATCAGTACTTGATTTTAAGAATAATGTATTTTTAATAAAGAAAAATTGTTGAAATAAATTTATTAATTCATTTTTTTTCAAAATTTTATGCAGTAATTATTATGTCAGCTCTTGGAGAAGTACCTTGTAGATGTCCTAAAGAACTTTGCATAGACTAACTTAGATATGTAATCAATGTGAAACGGATCAATGTAGATTCAGCTTCATACGTTACAATAATTGGACGGTAAAAGGCACTTTTCTTACATTCCTTTTTACTTTCTCTTGCCTATATGAATATACAGGAAGGAAAGTATTGTTTTCATATCGATTTTTCGAAATCGAGTTTTCACCGGATCTACACGTTTTCAGACTCCCTAAACCCAAAAACATGTTTTTAGCGATTGGTCTGCGTGCGCGTGTGTGTGAACAAAATATCTCAAGAACAGAACAGCGTAAGAAGTTGAAACTTGAAACTTAAGTTAGGTACCACTAGAGGACCCGACACGAACATTTTTATCAAAATCGGTCAACCGGTAGTAGTAGTTTATTCGTGTAATTTTTCACTTTTTTGCGATTTTCTAAAAAACGGCTTAAACGTTTTTTTTTAAAAATCACCTCATTTACTAAATTTTTTATGCTCTACAAGTTAGGACCATATCTGCTGAAATTCTTGGGAAGGCTGTTTTCTCGTAAAAAAATTGGTTTTTTAAGATTACGGCTTTAATATGCATTTTAGTGCAAAAATGTATATAATAAAAGTTTTAGAGAATTTAAAATCCTACAACTTTTATTTCCAACATTCTTTTTATAACGCTTATTTTAGCGGTAATTAGCGATTTTCTGTTTTTCTTTACGAAAATGTTTAAACAAAAATCAATTTTTTTAAGAGTTCAGCCTTAGTATGCATTTACGACAAAATTGTATGTAATAAATTTATAGAAAATTAAAAGATCTACCACTTATATATTGAGAATTTTTCTCTGCAGAGGTTAGTTTAGCGTGAAAGAGTGATTTTCCATATTTTTAAGACAAACTGAGGTTTATTTTCATTTTGCGTCTTTCACTCATGATTAAAATAAAGTTATCTTTCTTGAGGTTAGTTTTTTGTTTATTTCTAATGTTTAATTATTAATGTTAGTTTATATTGGTCATTATTAGCATTGGCAAGAGGAAGTCATGTGAGTGTTTCACACCAGAATTTTGTCTTCAAGTACTATATTCTCCTTATATTGATCGATAAACAATGCTGTATCCACAATAAAATTGAACATGCTATAAAATAAACCTAAACAAAATGCTCCCCTGGGGACTGACACACTAGTTTTACTATTAATATAATTTACTACACAACCGAAAATAATTTTTCTCGACGTATTTGTATTTTATATGTTTAACGACTGCCCAGACCAGACAGGTGGAGTGTCAGATTATTTACACTCAATCTGTTCGTTGCAGGGCTAAAATAAATAGTTCTCTTTCTTATCACACGGTCAGCCAATTAAATGACTGAATCAGATAAGAACAGATGAGGTAGAGGTGTAAAAGACACTAATCAGAGTTATCTCCTCTGAAAGTAATGAATTTCATTAAACAGCCAGACCGTGTGGTGAATGAAGTAAAGGTGTCATATAGAGAGTGGAAAGTGGGTGCTTTTTGGAGGGCCTGGCATGGTGATAAGCGTACTTTTCCACTCAGTGAAGAAGGCAATTGTAAACCACCACACTCCTCGTTTTACTTAGTAAAACCTCTACAGGTTCAAACCAGCCTTTCGGCTGATGACCTAAACAACAACATTTTTAACGAAATTCTTTTAAGAACTCAAGTATGCTTTGTTTAAACGATGGAGAGTCTTACATATCCTTGGCAGTTTGGTAACTGTTAAGTCTGCATTTTAACAGATGAAGCGTAGGTGGGTATCATTTGAAAGAAGTTGACAATACCGGTTTTACCGGTCGCAGTGAGTTCCTTCGGTGGTTTTTTTAAACAGAATTTTAACGGGGGTTATGACTATTGTAGTTTATCACTGATAAACTTATTAAAAAAGAAAGATTTTTTTGCTGATAATCGTATTGCCTAAATGAAATGTAAACCTTAGGTTAAAAAAAATTATTTAATGAAAAATTTATTTTATTACAGCGTAAATTTTATTACTCATCATATAATACTTTTGACTTATAAATTTTATAGTGATCAAATTTTTTTACGCTTTAATTAAATAAATTTCTCACTAAATAAATTTTTTTATACAGTATTATGTCACATCTATTAATACATAAACTTAAATATCATATCCTTTCGATCTACGAGCAAGTTCTTGATAACTTTTCCAAGTTTAAAAATAATTTTTCTTGTTAGATTTTACTTTTCTCTTAGCGATAGTTTACCTGTTTATGCTCATTTATTGAATTAATTTCCCATAAAGTAAAAATATCTACATTGTGTTAGTTAAAATATATTGTAAAGTAGTTATGGTTATAAAATAAAAGTTTTTTTTAATATTTTTCTGTATATTACAAATGTACAAACATAATATTAAAAATTTTTTTAATTTCTATTGTTATTAAAATTAAAATAAATTAATATTGATATTTTATGTAAATGTATTTGAATTTATCATTTTATTTTCTGTTTTTTTTACTAAATTCTGTTTTTCGTAATTCTTGTAACCTATTTAACTGTAGTAATTTAACTTAGTAATTTTTATAGTAATTTAAATATTTTAGTGATTAATTTTTTTTTGTTCTACTTACTTCTATGCAAGGACAGAACTCTGTGAAGAAGAGTTTTTGCGTATAAGTATATTTAGTTTAAAATATTGTATACTTGAACAGTTTAGTTTATTTCAGTATTAAATCGTAATGTATATTTAACTAAATAAAATAAAAAAATAAAAATGTAGACTGATCATTTTATCTTGGCATCTCTTTTACTCCTTATTGAAGTATGCTTAGGTGTAGTTAAAAAGTTGATGATAATAATTCAAATCAAGTTCGTTTAAGTTTCATGAAATTGTATTATTTCATGGAAGTAAAATAGAATGAGCCCTAAAGTTTTGGTCAAATAGTTAATTCTAAAAACATCCCTCGTGGGTTCATTGAAAAACCTTAATTTTCAAGTTAAAATTCAATTGGACTGACGATTTTGGCTCCAGAACAAATAAAATACACACACTATTTCATTCTATAGTATAAACAGAGACGAATAGAACGAACAGATGGATAAAACGTAAGAAAGTAAAGACCCGTGCGGAACACTAAATTAATTTATTTGAATGCATGAGAAGAAAAGACTGCTGCATTTCTTAACATTTTATAACACGCCAAACCTACATTAAGAATAAAGAAACAAGATTTTTAATAAACGATTTAAATTCCTTTCGGTGAATACACACGATAAAGTTTCTCTGCAGATCTTCTCAAGAAAATTTATAGATCAGATCTTGGTGCAATATTGATTTGTTTATGGTTTCTCTCAAATAAGTTCTTTTGACTGCATAATTACTCGAACATCGGACGATAAAATTTTGACTTCATTATGAAATTTTTAACATATTAGTCAGAAATTTTTAACCATATCTGATTATTTGAATTCATCATTCAAGTCGTAAAAGTTACATTGAACTATTATTATTTGTTTAAAATTTTTTCTAGTTCTTTAATTTATTGTTCTGACAAAAACAAACTTTATTTTGTTTTATTCTACCAATATTTTTATAATTTTAATATTAAATTAGCAATCCCCTGCTCGCTTTGCTTAATGGTAAACTAAATTTAAAGCGTTAACTTCTCACACAACCGTACTTGTTGAAAGGAAAATTACAACTATAAAAATAAAAGCAACTAGTCTGGAAACAGGAGATTTGTTGACATCAGTATAAATTACCAATGAAAGGGCAGAAATACTTTTTTTAGTACGATACATGAATCATTGAATACGTCTTAAGAAAAAGTAGATAATTTATATTTAAAAAAATGATATTATCCTTTGATTTTGAAAGGTTTTCATTATTTTCTATCCAGAAATCAGGTTTATTCACTGTACTCTTCAAACAAAAAATTTAGTTAAAAAAATCCCTTTCATGAGAACACGCGTATCATGGCTGGTGGCAATTTTCAAAAGGCCTACCTTTGACTTATGGCAAAAACCATTAATGATTTCTGTATCTACTCTTTAAAAGGAATCGAATAACACTATTTTTGTTTCCAAATTCCGACTTTGATTTCTTGACTTCCGTTTTTGGGTCACTTCCGGTCAAATCCGAAACTTCAAATCCAATCCAGACCCACTGACATTTTGAGTAGATCACGAATCCGAAACCGTTTGTTGCTATGTCTAGTAGTTATTGACTTTGATTTTTTTGAATTTCATTTTTGGGCCATTTCCGGTCGAAACCGGAACTTCAAACCCAATGATTATTGTATCAAATCTTTAAGAGAAATCGAATAAACTATTTTTGTCACTGAATTCTGACTTTGATTTCTTGAGTCTCTGTTTGGGCCAGTTCCGGTCAAAACTGAACCGTCAAACCCAATCTGGCTTTTAACTTTTGTGTAGATTACGAATCCAAAAACCGTTTGTTGCTATATCATGTAGTTTTTGACATCCGGGTGTAGGCGGGTGTGTGTGGACGGACAAAAAAATGATGGATGACAATTTAAAAAATTTCCACCAATTATTGGGAAATTAGGTAAACATTGTAATTTAGTGGATCCTGAAATAGCTAAAGGAATTATTTCTTCAAACTTAAAAATGTTTGTTGAGTAAACGACTTTTAAAAGGCCGGATTTAGAGGAAAAATCGGCTGGTCAATTAAAGTCGTTATCCGGATGAATGCTGTCGACACGCTCCCACTTATAATGCATTTACTTTATAAATATTAAGAAGGGAGTGTTCCTCCCTCTTTCCCCTTTTACGCTAAACATCGGTATGAATGAAAAAATGAAGGTACTATAAAAAACACTATTTACAACATCGATTTTATTTAAGGCAGGAAGTGCTATTTCATCGACTTTATATTATTGAGGGGTTTTTTATATTAAAATAATTCATACATTAACGGGTGTTTAAAAAAAACGCAACCGCAACATTAAAAAGGTAGGAGTAACGCATAAGTAAATTCCATATTACCTTACATATAAGTTAAGAACACTGTATTCAAAGTCAAGAGCTTGTAACTATTTAAATGTTGTTATTGTGCACCAGTACTATTCCAGTATCCATTCTTCTCTCTTGTATCAACGATGTCGATTTGCAAGACGAACGTGTTTATTCTTACACCAGCAGACTTTCTAATGGGGGTATTTAAAAAGTGTCATTTTTAAAAACAATCCTCATAAACTTGACGAATTCAAGGCAAAAATTGAACGTGAAATTTCTATAATTGATAAACATAAAGTTGAGAAAAGTGACTATAAATTTTACAAAACGTACAGGAACCTGCATTCAAGTCACAGGGAACCATTTTAAACATCTATTATAGAGTTATTAATTATTTTGTTTGTATGTTTTACGTCCGACAAAGTTATTAATGGTTAGTTTCATTGTAATTTAAATATTGTTGCATATAATTATAATAAATATTTCAGTAGTTTAATATTTTTGTAATAAAATCATGTCATCTAAAAATAAGTTTGTACATTATGAAACACCCTATACATTAACGTTATACTTACTATTAATTTTTTATTTAAATTATGTTGAATATAAAGTTCAAAGTTTATGCCTAAATTTTGCGGTGCTGATATTCAATAATTTTAAGCAATCTTCTACGTTTGAAATGAACGTTTCAAGGGGAAAAGAAAAATACTAGCAATTTACAATTTAGTGTAAATAAAATCATTTTAAATTAATACAGTTTTTGATTTCGTTGTAACGTCATAGAATTTAGTTGGTTAAGTATAAATACAAAAACAGAATGGTAAACTAAACGTGTAGCAAACAGTTAAAACAATAACTGTGTTGTACTGATAAAGTGCATAATAAAAAATCAATATCACAGCGGGATTTCCATAGACTAGTAGAAATTTTCAACTTATGGTATTATAATGCTTAATTTTTTGCAGTATAATCTGTATTTATCTTGCGGCTTAAGTAGGCCTCAGAGTAGGTATGACCCCACGGTTAGAAAAATTATGAAAAATAAAAGACGTACCTATTTTTACTTTCTCTTGCCTATATGAATACGTATATAGGAAGGAAAGTATTGTTTTCATGTCGATTTTCCGAAATCGAGTTTTCACCAGATCTACACGTTTTCAGACACTCTGAATCCAAAAAACATATTTTTAGCGATTGGTCTGTGTGTGTGGTGTGTGTGTGTGTGTGTATGTGTGTGTGTGTGTGTGTGTGTGTACAGAATATCTCAAGAACGGAACATTGTACGAACTTGAAACTTGAAACTTAATTTACATACCACTACCGGACCCGACACGAACATTTTCTTTAAAATCGGTCAACCGGAATTAGTAGTTTATTCGTGTAATTTTTCACTTTTTTGCGATTTTCTCAAAAACTGGTCCTACGATTTTTGTTAAAATCGCCTTGTTTACTAAATTTTTTATGCTCTACAAGTTAGGGCCATGTCTGCTGAAATTCTTGGGAAGGCTGTTTTTACGTAAAAAAAATTGTTTTTTTAAGATTACGGCTTAAATATGCATTTTAGCGAAAAAATTTACATAATAAAAAATGTAGAGATTTTAAAATACTGTACTACAACTTTTATTTCAAACATTTTTTTGTATAACGCTTAGTTTAGCGGTAATAAGCGATTTTATGTTTTCTTTCTCACGAAAACGCGTGAAAAATCGATTTTTTTAAAGATTTCGGCCTTAGTGTGCATTTTACGACAAAAGTGTATGTAATAAAATTTATAGGAAATTAAGAGATCTACAACTTTTATTTAAAGCATTTTTCTCTACAGAGTCTAGTTGAGCGTGAAAGAGGGATTTTCTGTATTTGTGAGCCTGTAGGTTTTAATTTTGCGTCTTTCACTCATGATTAAAATTAGTTTATGTTTATTGAGGTTAGTTTTTTGTTTATTTCTAATTTTTTTATTACTAATGTTAAATTTATTGTTAATTATTTGCATTGACAAGAGAAAGTTGTGTGAGTGTTTCACACCAGATTTTTATGTTATGAAAGACATACATTATTATGTCGGTCCATGATGCAGTGGTTAGCCCTACTGGCTTCTACGCCAGGGTCTTGGTTCCTATCCTCAGTCAGTTCTGGCAGTTTTTCATAACTCATTTTTACCTATCACCCATCTTTCATCCTCTGCATTAACAGTATTTGCAAAACAGTCGGACGTAAAACCAATAAAAAAGTAATAAATTTCGGAAGATATTCTTAAAAATTAAAAACAAAATTTGTGTATTTTTGTCTCAAATTTTGAAAAGTGGAAGTTACGAGCAACTGAGCGCGCACTGAATCCACTGGGTTTATTACTAATCTCAGTAAATTTCATTAAATTAACTGGTTTATTGATTTTTCCGGATTCAATATAGTGTTACGTTTCCCAGGCATCACTTTAAGAATATTAATGCCGATTTTTAGAATTTAGTCTCTGAGAAGGCATAGGAATAATATTAATTGTTTTAAGGTAATTACTCCATTTTTATTCCTTAGGAACAGATAGTCGTAGTTAAAATGCTTTATTTTTTCCTAGGTATTACTTAAGATATAGGCACATCATTTTTCAGAATTCTTTGGGCTCTTCAGAGCTCTCTAAGAGCTCTTCGGGAAAGTACAAAAATAATATGCATTGCTTAGTCATCCCTTCCTTTCCCCTATGGCGAAAGTGATTGAAATTTTAAAAATCCCTTTCATGAGACGACGCGTCTCATGGCTGGTGGCAATTTTCAAAAAGGCTTACCTTTCACTTATGACAAACACCATTAATGATTTCTGAATTATCTACTCTTTAAGAGAAATCGAATGACACTATTTTTGTTTCCGAATTCCGACTTTGATTTTTTGACGTGTGGTTTTGAGCCAATTCCAGTCAAAACCAGAAACTCAAACCCAATGATTAATGTATCTACTCATTATGAGGAATCGAATAACACTATTTTTGTCTCTAAATTCCGACTCTGATTTCTTGACTCCCGGTAAAAACAGAAACTTTTAACCCAATAAAGGTCCACTAACTTTTTGTTTAGATTCGAATCCGAAAACAGTTTGTTGCTATCTCATGTAGGTTCTGACTTTGATTTTTTGACTTCCGGTTTTGGGCCACTTCCGGTCGAAACCGGAACTTCAAACCCAATGCAGGCTCACTAACTTTTTGTGTAGATGACGAATCCGAAAACTGTTTGTTTCTATCTCTTGTAGTTTCTGCCATCTGGATGTCTTTTTTTTTTGTTATACGTCTGACTGTTCTGCAATTTCTGCTAATGCAGACGATGAATAATGAGGATAGTGAATATGAGTGATGAAAAAATGCCTGACCTGACCGGGAATCGAACCGGAAATCTGGGTGTAACGGACGGACAAAACAAAATTATAGATGAAAAAATTTTAAAAATTCCCATTAATGATGCTTTAATTCTTCTGTTCAAACCCTAATGAACAAATGTGGTGAATTTCAGCTTTCAAGGTGATCGGTATATTAAAAAAATACTAATTAGTGAGTAAGCCAGTATTCCAATGAGGACTTTTGGATTTGTATGTGGTAGTCTACATAAAGATACTAAGACACGAAGGTTTGTAAACTCAATTTATTTTTTATTGAGTGATACCTGACGGGAATTGAATCGGGGACCCTTGGCACAGAAACCAGTTGCGCTGACCACTACACGAACAGGCCAGCCAAATTAGATATCTACCAAAATTATAATCAGCTAGGTCAAGCGATTGTTCGTGCATAACTAAATTTTCACTCGGATTTACTAAGCAATCGGAGAGGGGAGAGGAAGCCCATAAAATATGTAGGAGGGATCCAAATTCTTAGCGCCGCCACTGCATTTATTTAAAACCAACAACCCCACCTCGCTAACTTTGCTTCGCATTAAAACTTATTCCATTTCACTTCATGAACTTATAAAATCTTTTATTGAAATATCTCAGAGCCGATAACTTTTTTAATATTAATATAAACTTTTATAATGTTCAGTTAGCAACGAAAAATTGCCTCCACAAACTTATTGAGTAAGCAATAACCACAATAACCGGTCAAATGGTTGTTTTATAAGAAAATGATAAATTTCTACTAGGTTAAGCGCCAAATAGAAAAAGTGTCGTTTTACAAAAATCTTTGTGCATCGGACACTCTTCACTTTCACAGAAACACATTGTGACAAAGGATCGATAACAACATTATATACACAATGTTTACGATTACACAAATCATCACTGAATGTCAAAACACTCATCACACGTGAATATGTTCAAAATTTACAATAATTTCGGAAAATTTTTCTCTATGGAAAACATTTTTAGAACGAATAAACTGTTAGAACATGTAATAGAATATTTATATAATAGAATAAACTTAATGAATATATAATAGAATAAACTGTTTTTTTCTATAGAAATAACAGTTAAAAACACCATCTAAGTTTTGGAACTTACAAAAAATTCAGATTTAATATTTTAAAAACCCCGTTTAAATTTACTGTTATTATTGTACACTTTAAAATTTGTTTTAATTTTTATTGTATTTGTTTACGTTCCATCTATAAATTCATTTTATCTTTAGCTATAATCATCTAACGTGATCACTAACGACTTAATTATCGAAGCTTAAATAAATCTTTAAAAAAACTTAGCAATTTTATACTCTTTTCATTCTGATAAATTTTATGTTAAAGGCGATTTAATAGTGCAAGTTTTGAAAAACAGTTTTTCACAGAAAATTTCAAATTACTGCTAAAATATATTATGAAAATATTCGTGTCCGGTTTCCTAGTGTTACCTACTTTAGTTTCAAGTTTCAACTTCGTACGATGTTCCATTCTTGAGATATTTTGTTCACACACAGATCAATTGATAAAAAATGTTTTGGGTACAGGGGGCCTGAAAATGCGTACTTCCGGTGAAAACTAAATTTCGGAAAATCGACATGAAACAATACTTTTCTTCCCTATATATTCATAGTATAGGGTAAGAGAAAGTAAAAATTGGTTTCAAAGAGTACTTCGACAAAACTTAATGAATTAGAATTAATTGACCAAATTAATCTGAGGAAGATAAATTAAATAATGCATATAGGCTATCCTTCTTTAACGAGCACTTACGACCAATGGTGTTGTGGTCAGCGCAACTGGCTTCTTTGCCAGGAGTCCCGATTCGATTCTTGTTGAAGTCATTTTTTCATAACTTGTTTACATCTATCATCCTTTACCGTTTGAATTTTATCCCTATGAGGATAACCTTAACTTAAACCTAAAAAAAATTTTACGACCAAAGAACGTAGAAACAAAATTTTTAATTTTTGGATCTTGAAGTTTTGAATTTTTTTTTATTAGTAGGCGTTTCGTTGTCTGTGTTATATAAATGGGAAAGCTCTCACTGACCGACCGACTGACTAAGTCATCACTAATTTTCCTACTTGATAATAGCTATAAAGCTGAAATTTGGAGGGCATTTTTCGTTTAGGGTAAATAGAAAAGTTACATGAAAAAAATCGACATTTCACGGATTGAAAAGGGTGTTCAACTCTAAAACTAATATTTTCGTTTACTAAGTTCCGGACAGCTATAAGCCTCAAACTCGGAGGAGATGTTACTAGCTCATTTACAAAAGTTTTCCCTTAATCATTTCCAAAATGTATCCCTGAGGGGATAAAACCGTGTTCAACCCTTAAACCAATATTTATTGTTAACTGAGTTTTAAACGAGATATATGGCTGAATTCCGGTAATGTTATTTACAGTGCAATTAAAAAACTAACCCCTTAACAATTTCTTAGATGTAACCCTAAAAGGTTGAAAATGGTGTATCTTAAAACAATATTTTTTTCAAAGTTCCGGATGAATTAGATGAGTGAAATTCTGGGGAGATGTTACGTATACTGACGCAAAAGAATACACCTCAACGATTTCAAAAATAAACCCGTAAGAAGTTGAAAATGGTGTTCAAATCTTAAGAACAACATTTTTTATTTATTAAGTTCCAAAAGAAGTAGATAGCTGAAACTCGGTGGAAGTTTCCAAATATATATATCAGATTGTTTCAAATATGAAAATCTTATTTCTGATTTATTTATAACTCTAATTTAAAAATTATTGAAAATAAAACATTGGATGGCCAATAGTGTAGTGGTCAACACAACTGGTTACTATGTTGAGGTCTCGGGTTCGATTTCCGGTCAGGTCTGGCATTTTTTCATATATAAATCACCTCATGCCATTACCTACGCACAATCCCAATGTTTATTTACCTATTAATCGTCTTTTTTATAAGTGGTTATTATTTTAATTAGGCTATTAATTTTTTAATTATTTAAATATTTTAATTGTCATACATTTTTGTGTTTATTGTATTGGAATTTTTCATTTTGTTTTTGAATGTAGACTAATTCCTGTGTTTTTAATTATTTTTGGTTGGGGGTATCAACCTGAGCGTCTATCTGCTGGTAGGATTATTGAAATTTCAATATAAAAAATAAGAAATATTATTGCAATTAAAAAGAAGTGTGTGAATAATGATTTTCGTGCTGATGAGAAGTCTGAGAATCCACATTCAAATGGTTTTATTTTCCCTTATCTTTTTAGTGTTTTTTGAAATTGTTACGACTTGTCTTACTTTATGAGAATGACGGGTGATAAGTTCATAACTTAACCCAGAGCTAAAATTTAAAAAAAAATTACTAATAAATCCAAAATTGGCTTCACCCGGGTGAAACCGATTTTGGATTTATAAGTAATTTTTTGGCTTCACCCGGGTGAAGCCGAGGCGGGCAGCTAGTTGTGTATATAGATAACCACCTGCTAACATTGAAGATCTTGTTAAAATACACGCAGTAATGGAACGAACCATTTTATCGGGTCATACCGTTGTTGCCAATCCGAATAAATATATAGCACTGCACAGTGTAACATGAGCCAAGGTTGTTTCAAGTAAAAATGACCTTGTGGAAGGCCGAAGGGGTGTAGTGGTGTGAGATAGTAAGTTGGTGTTCAGGGGGGGAGGTTCGAAAGAGCGAGTTACAGTGGACGCAGTACGCGGGGTTAAAATAGCCGTCGGGCAGCCGCCCGCCGACTACACTTTACTAAACTACTGTATCTATTATTAGGAATACATTGTTGGAAGGCAGGTCCATCCGTACCACTCGGTACTTTAAAATCTCTCCTCTATTCGCACTTATAATAAACAAGACGTGATAAACATAACAACTGTTTATTCAATCCCCCATCTGTACACGCGGATGTCGCCTGCCAGTTACTTTCGATAAAATATGTACGGATGGGGCTTGCACAAAGAAACAACTTAACTACCGCTAAACAAAAGTGTCAAAGTAAAGTTCACGAATAATTCAAATACCGTTTAACAATTTAACATTTCAAATTAAATTTATATAATTTATTGCGATATAAATTTAAAATTAAAACTTAGATGATAATAACTTATTGTAAAAATAACATACTGTAAACTCTACTAGTCAATCAGTAAACTTCCGGGTTGGTTCACGTCCATTTAAAACGTTCACATTTTGAACTTTACAGCCTGAACAAAACTCCCAGGTTTTCTCTTTTATTTACTTCTGTTAAAACAAAAATAACTTGATAGTAAATAATACAACAACCTGAAAAACTATCAACTGTACCGTTTATAAGGTATTTTTATCGTAGAGTACACTATATTGGACGAGTGTCAATAACCTGAAGTAGTCAACTTATCAATATTTATCTTAACTAACAATTTATTTTGTTTAACGAAATAACTTCTCAGATGTTTTAAGATACCTTTACAATTATAATTTTCCTATTAAATTGTTTTAATAACAATTACAATTCATCGATTTATCCAAGTATTTAATTAATTTATCCCGGAAAATAACAAAAGCATAAAATCCTTTCCATGAGATGAAGCGTCTCATGACCGAAGACAAATTTTAAAAAGGCTTACGATGCGTATAAAATATGAAAAATATTCGTTCTTGGTGACTTGATAAGTTTTCTGGGTATTCCTGATAAAAACTTAATTTTTTTCAATAGAATAATTTTTTGATTTAATTTAATGTTTTTCTGGTAGATCTAGGTCCAAACTATCGAAAATGTTAAAAACCGAAAATTACCTTTGACTTTTGACAAAAACCATTAGTAATTTCTGTATCTACTTTTTAAGAGGAATCAAATGACACTATTTTTGTTTCCAAGTATTATTTAACTTAATTTTTAAGTTTCAAGTTTTGTAGTACAATATTCCGGGTTTTTAGTTATTTTGTTTACACATACAGACTAATCGGTAAAAACATATTTTTTTTGGGCTCTGGCGATCTGGAAACGTCCATTTCTAGTAAAACCTCTATTTTAAAAAATCGACATGACATGAAAACATAACTTTCCTTTTTACTTTCTCTTGCCTATATGAATATATAGGAAGGAAAGTATTGTTTTCATGTCATAAAAACATAACTTTCCTTTTTACTTTCTCTTGCCTATATGAATATATAGGAAGGAAAGTATTGTTTTCATGTAGATTTTTCGAAATCGAGTTTTCACCGGATCTATACGTTTTCAGACCCCCTGAACCCAAAAAACATGTTTTTAGCGATTGGTCTGTGTGTGTGTGTGTGTGTGTGTGTGTGTGTGTGTGTGTGTGTGTGTGTGTGTGTGTGTGTGTGTGTGTGTGCGCGTGCGTGTGTGTGTGTGTGTGTGTGTATGTGTGTGCGCGCGCGCGCGCGCGCGTGTATGTGTGTGTGTGTGTGTGTGTACAAAATATCTCAAGAACGGAACATCGTACGAACTTCAAACTTAAAACTTAAGTTACATACCACTACCGGACCCGACACAAACATTTTCATCAAAATCGGTCAACCGAAAGTAGTAGTTTATTCGTGTAATTTTTCACTTTTTTGTGATTTTCTCAAAAACTGGTCCTACGATTTTTTTAAAAATCGCCTCATTTACTCAATTTTTTATTCTCTAAAATATAGGTTAGGCGCCATGTTTGCTGAAATTCTTGGTGAGGGTGTTTTTACGTAAAAAAGTGTTTTGTTAAGATTACGGCTTTAATATTAATTTTAGAGCAAAAATGTATATAACAAAAGTTGTAGAAAATTTAAAAACCTACAACTTTTATTTAAAACATTTTTTTTGTATAACGCTTAGTTTAGCAGTAATTAGTGATTTTCTGATTTTTTCTCACGAAAACGTGTGAAAAATCAATTTTTTTAAGATTTCGCCCTTAGCCCTTACGCCCTTACCATTTTACGACAAAAGTGTATGTAATTTAATTTATAGAAAATTAAAAGATCTACAACTTTTATTTAAAGCATTTTTCTCTACAGAGCCTAGTTTAGAGAGAAAGAGTGATTTTCCGTATTTTTAAGCCAAACTGAGGTTGATTTTCATTTTACGTATTTCACTCATGATTAAAATTAGGTTATGTTTATTGAGGTTAATTTTTTTCTTTATTTCTAATGTTTTATTACTAATGTTAGGTTATATTGTTAAATATTTGCATTGGCAAGAGAAAGTTGTGTGAGTGTTTCACACCAGATTTTTATATTTAATACAGGGGAAGAAAAAATAATAATAATAATAACATTTTTGAACTCCAATTTCCCCTTAAGTATAGTATTAGACTATATAGACTGTATTAGGTTTAGGTTAAAAATTTAGATTTTTGGTTTTTAATTTTTTCGATAGTTTGGACCAGAAAAACATTAACTTAAATTAAAAAATTATTATATTGAAAAAATTTAGTTTTTATCAGGTATACCCAGAAAACTTATCATGTCACCAAGAACGAACATTTTTCATATTTTATACGCGTCGTTTTTGTGCAAAAAGGTTTTTTGTTTTTTAAAATAGTTTATGCATCACTGCTTTTAATATTCTCAGCTACTGGTTCAGCGTTCTAACCAACCGTTGTAAAAAAACTTGTGTACAAGTACACAAGTAGTACATTTTGGTTTTATTTGTTTCTCCTTGTTGTTTTGCCTTTTCCCGAAACTTTAGATTTTTTTACACTTAAGTACATTTTTCTCAGAAACCATTTAACCTACCAGGCTGAAATTTTTACCAGTTAATTACCTTGTACATGCATATATACCGACATTTTTGTGACTTTCTCAGGTGCTCCAAAAATTAGTAAT
This sequence comes from Catonia carolina, assembly GCA_035578175.1. NCBI lineage: Eukaryota > Metazoa > Arthropoda > Insecta > Hemiptera > Achilidae > Catonia > Catonia carolina. The sequence continues at coordinate 55,868,527 of JAQMRL010000007.1, forward strand.
ATGCAAAAAAGTAGAATAAAAATTTTATGTTGCTTGTTATTTTTTTAAATTTTATGGTTCAACAGATTAAATTGAAAAAAATGTGAGTCTTTAGAGAAACCCGACAACTGTAAGTGTGTAAAGTTTCATTTCCTTACCTATTACTAAACCTACGAAAAATGTATCCAAAAGTAGTAAATTTAACATTGGTGGAATACATAGTACAGTCTCCCCTTAATAATGTGCACTTACACAGGTTAGTGTTGATAATAATGTAACAGGATAACAATTAGAAAAAATCCTTTTCATGAGACGACGCGTCTCCTAGTTGGTGGCATTTTTACTTTCTCTTGCCTATATGAATATATAGGAAGGAAAGTATTGTTTTCATGTCGATTTTTCGAAATCGAGTTTTCACCGGATCTATACGTTTTCAGACCCCCTGAACCCAAAAAACATGTTTTTAGCGATTGGTCTGTGTGTGTGTGTGTGTGTGTGTGTGTGTGTGTGTGTGTATGTGTGTGTGTCTGTGTGTCTGTATGTGAACAGAATATCTCAAGAACGGAACATCGTACGAACTTGAAACTTGAAACTTAAGTTACATACCACTACCGGACGCGACACGAACATTTTCATCAAAATCGGTCAACCGGAAGTAGTAGTTTATTCGTATAATTTTTCAGTTTTTTGCGATTTTCTCAAAAACTGGTTTTACGATTTTTTTTAAAATCGCCTATTTTACTCAATTTTTTATTCTCTACAAGATAGGGTAGGCGCCATGTTTGCTGAAATTCTCGGTGAGGCTGTTTTCACGTAAAAACGTTGTTTTTTTAAGATTACGGCTTTAATATAAATTTTAGCGCAAAAACTTATATAATAAAAGTTGTAGAGAATTTAAAGACCTACAACTTCTGTTTCAAACATTTTTTTGTATAACGCTTAGTTTAGCGGTAATTTGCGATTTTCTGTTTTTTTTCTCACGAAAACGTGAGAAAAATCGATTTTTTTAACATTTCGGTCTTAGTATGCATTTTACGACAAAAGTGTATATAATCAAATTTATAGAAAATTAAAAGATCTACAACTTTTGTTTAGAGCATTTTCTCTACAGAGCCTAGTTTAGCGTGAAAGCGTGATTTTCCGTATTTTTAAGCCAAACTGAGTTCGATTGTCATTTTGCGTCATTCACTCATGATTAAAATAAGATTATGTTTTTGAGGTTAGTTTTTGTTCATTTCTAATGTTTTAATACTAATGTTAGGTTTATTGTTAATTATTTGCATTGGCAAGAGAAAGTTGTGTGAGTGTTTCACACCAGATTTTTTTTTGTAAAGAAAAGAAGTCGGCCCGAGAAGTCACATTGCGTGTTCACTTATCTCGGGGTTATCGTTCTCATAATGGGATCAAGCCCACTTTCTTAAGAAAGCTAAGAAAAAACCTAAGTAAGAAAGCTACTCGTTAAGGGGAATCGAATGACGCTATTTTTGTTTTCAAATTTCAAATTTGATTTCTTGACTTCCGGTTTTGGACCATTTCCGGTCGAAACGAGAATTTCAAACTTAAAGATTTCTGTATCTACTCTTTAAGAGGAATCGAATGACACTATTTTATTTCGAAATTTCGACTTTGATTTCATGACTTCCATTATTGGGCCACTTCCGGTCAACCCCGGAACTTCAAACTCATTCCAGGCCACTGAATTTTTGGGTAGATTATAACAAAACGACTGCTGTCACCACACTAATGCTTGACTGGAACATTTTAACTGTCCAAGGTAATTGGCCTTGAGTACACTGTTGCCAACATACCGATTGGGGGACAGAAATATACCGATGTATTACTTCTATCTTCTTTTAATCAGGGTTGCGTCCTTAATAAAACACCCGTTATATTGATTTCCAGTTTTTTGCCACTTCAGATCGAACCGGAACTTCAAACCCAATTTGTTCTCACAAACTTTTTGTGAAGATTAAGAATCCGAAAACTGTTTTTTTTCTATCTTTTGTAGTTTTTGACATCTGGGTGTGACGGACGGACGGATAAAACAAAAAGATAGATGAAAATTAAAAAAATTGCCCCCCAAAAATAGTTTAAAAATAGATTCGAAAAGATAAAAATAAGTAAACCGGTAGTTTTACACTCATGAACACATGTGCACAATAATTTTTTCTGTTAATAAAAAAGTTTTTACTTTCCTTCCCTCTTTTCTCCCTTCTTACTATCTCGGCTCTATTTAGAACGAGAGGTACCACGTAGTGAAAAAAATCAATTCCCAGATTTCAACTCATCTCCATAATTCGGACGTTTGAATGAAAACCATTTTTCATTTAACATTTTTTTATTTAAGGGCGAAATCTTAAAAATTTCATTTTTTTACAGATTTTGAAGAAAAAACAGAAAATCACTAATTACCGCTAAACTAAGTGTTATAAAAAATATTTGAAATAAAAGTTGTATTTTTTTAAATTTTCTATAGGTAACTTTTATTAAATACACTTTTACGGTAAAATGCATATGAAGGCTGCAATCTTAAAAAACATATTTTTTTCTACGAGAGCACAGCCTCACCAAGAATTTCAGCAGACATAGCGCTTACTCTATCTTGTAGAGCATAAAAAGTGTGGTAAATGAGGCGAGTTTTAAAAAAATCGTAGAAGCCGTTTTTGAGAAAATCACAAAAAGTGAAAAATTACACGAATAAACTAAACTTCCGGTTGACCGATTTTAATGAAAATGCTCGTGTCGGGTTCTCTAGTAACTAACTAACTTAAGTTTCAAGTTTCAGCTTCATACAATGTTCCGTTCTTGAGATATTTTGTTGACACATATACACACAGACCAATCGTTAAAAACACGTTTTTTGGGTTCAGGGGTCTAAGTAAAGGTATATCCGGTGAAAACTCGATTTCGGAAATTGACATGTAAACAATAATTTCCTTCCTGTTTGTTCATATAGGCAAGCGAAAGTAAAAATCAGGATGATGGATTTATCTTCGAATACGAAGGATTTACTGATAAGAAAATTAATATACGTAATCTTCAGGTAAATAAACTTAAAGGATAATATTTCATATAAATATTTGATAAAGTTTCCGAAAATTTGTACAAGGGTGGGATCTGTTTGCTGAGTGAATTAGGAAGGATTAGATGATACTATAGGCTCTTTAGAGATCCAATGTTAAGAGCCTGAAAGATTATCTTAACCCTCCTAAACAATCAACCGAACTAAGATCAAAAATAATAAAAAAATACCAAAATTGATAGTACTCCTTCACGAAAGCCTTTTCAAGAATATCACAACTTAAACAATGAAAAGATATTTTCAAATATTTTGTCTTAGTTTTAAACCTCCTCGGCTAGTCATTACCAACACAGAAATATTTTAAAAACTACAAATTCTTAAATAAAATACTTTGTGGAAAGATTAAGCGTTTTAGTCAACAAAAATAATTTTCTTTGCATACATAAAACAAAATTATTTTTTATTCGCTGCAACTAGTTACTTAAAACCAATGAACAGTAACTGTTCATTAGTTTTAAGTAACTAGTAAGAATAAGTAAATAAAAAAATAAAAAAATAGTATAAATAAACATAAGAAAAACTGTTTTTCTTTAGCGATATTATGTCCCCTCGTATACAGAGTGTTTATAAAATGGTGCGCTGGCTATAGTTTTTTAAGTACTAATTATAAAAATTAACAAAAAATATCCTTAGGAAAAATGACAATTTCTCCTTCGTTCTCTCCCTGTCCGACATTTTGTTATTTTTATATAAAAATTTATATCTCAAGGTCGGATAGCATAATCACATCAATATTTGGAAAGAGTCTTGGTAATAGTGTTCTAAAATCTGCGAAAAATCATAACTGAAATTCCTTCATCAATTTCAAAATGGCGGCCATGTTTACTGTTAATCCGTTATATCTCCATAATTATTAGTTTTATGAAAATGTATGTTATAGCTAAAATATTAAGCCTTTTATTTAGAACAAAGCGTGATTTAATTTTTTTAAATTGGTTATTAATTATCCGATTTATGGCAGAAAATTGATATTGTGCCTGTTTTCATGACCTCCATGTTATGCTTACTCGATTAAAATATTAATTGTTTTTATTTATTGTTAATGCTAACTACTATTGGAAATCAGTATCAAATTAAACAATTAGATACAATTAAACAATAAACAATTTCATACAATGAAATTTAATTTTTTTTTGTTTTACGTCTGACTTTGGAATCGCTGCTAATGCAGACGGTGAGAATGCATACGTAATGATGAGTGATGAAAAAAAATGACCTGACCGGGAATCGAACCCGGGACTCCAACGCAGAAGCCAGTTGCGCTAACCACTACGCCAACGAGCCGGCCAAGTTTAATTTTCAATATTTAAAAAGCAATTGAAATAAATTTGTCACTTTGAACAATTTTACACGACGATTGTTGATAATGTTAACATGGTAAACAAGAGATGCACATTATTTAAAAATAAAACCATATGATTTTATAATTTCAACTCATTGTTGACTTATGAAGGTTTGTTAAACATTCAAGACATGAAAATAATACTTTCCTTCCCTGTATATTCTTATAGGGCAGGAGAAAGTAAAAACGGAAGTTCTGTATTAGATTTCCTGTTAGTTAGCCTGGAAATTATAAAATGTTAAAAAACCTTTCTAAACGCTTTTATTCTAGCTGTTGATGCAATCTTAAATTAAAGAAAAACCTTATTAATCATCATTTTATGAAATCGAACAATGTTTACAAATTTTAAAATCACTACACCTAACTTAAACATGTGGATCCACCCCAGCATGTTGCTTCCTTTCCTAAACTCAGTGGAGGCGCGTCATCAACCCTTCGAATTACCCCTTATTTATCGATTACTAGTGAGACCGAAAAGCTATTTTCCATTCTTGTTACGAGAGTGGGAAAACGTTCAACTGTGAAAAATATTCGATGCCTTGATATCAACTTTCCATTTCGTGAACATTACCAAACAAAATTGAGTTTCGTAGATATTGATCTGTGTGTATTACTACTATTTCTCCTTGAGGAAAATTTACTGTATCATTTTGTTAAAAGTTAAAAAAACTAAGCTATTCTTATAAGTTCTTATCTCAAATAAATTAACTTATCTACTACTTTAAGAATTATTACTTTCTCTTGCCACATATGAGGTTATGGCGTATAAGGTTTATATGAATATATATATAAATATAAGGCTAAAACATGGCTCAAAATTGTTAAGAAATGGCCTGATTCAAATTTGTTAATATTAAATTGTGAAAAAAAAAATTTTCTTCCCTTTTCTGCGTCAGTCTACCCGAATTTGATAATTTAAAAGTTCACACATGTCCAGGAGAAGTTAACTGTTCATGCAAAGCTGTTCTTCGTCATTTAATAATAAAGTACTTGGGAATAAAATTTGACTGCCTTCTTAAATGGACAGAGCACATTCAAGGTCTTTGTCAGCATCTAAAAAATTGGTATTTACATTCAAGAAACTTAGAGGAATACTGAATAAGGATAAATTAAAAATTGTTTACTTATCTATTGTACAGTCGGTACTAACGTACGGTATAATAGGGTGGGATGGTACCAATTTGTCTTCTTTGAAATCCATACATAAGGCGCAGAAGTTGATATTACGAATAATTCTAGAGTGTTTGGTAAAAGGAGTATAAGTCAAAAATTCATAATTTTCAGGAGACACATTTTATTGATTCTAATTTTTTAAAAACATCAATTACATTTAACTTAATGATTATTAATATGATTATTTAACAATGAATTGTTGTGTGTGACTGAAGTTATAAAACTTTTAATATTTACAGAGATGCATGACTTATACTATTTTGATCAAAAATTTTACATGACTTATACTATTTGACCCTGTGCTTTAAATTCAGCTGTTGAATAATTTTATGAATTTTATCATACAAATTTAATAAAATTTGGTTAATCTTTTTTTTTATTTAAGATGCCTAACAAAAGTACAAAATATGTCTTTGTGCGTGAAACATAACTAATGTATTTTCAGCTTTCTGACCTAGTTAACTAAACTAAACCAAGCCTAACGTTTAAAACTAAAGAAACAATACAAAAAAATCATTAAATCGCCTATTATTTAAAAAAATCTATCATATTAGAAGTTCACAAATTTATTGAAACTGAATAAAAGTAGGTACATTTTTGTAGAACAATAAAATAATGGAATGATACACATTTTTACTTAAGGTAAAATTAACGTTTAATAGTAATATTTTCTTAAATAAAAATCTTAAAAATATTGTAAAATAATAAAAATAAAAGATAGTGATAATTGTAATTTAAAATAAATAAAGTATAAAGTTCAATTTAACTGATAAACCTTATGTGAATTAAAAAGTTTAATCATCTTCTTAACTTGAGTAATAAACATGTTGGTTTCGCCCAGAGTGTCCATAAAGCATTTTCTACACACCTTTTTCTACATCCCCATTAATACAAAAATGAAATGAGTTTGTTGCAGTCCTATTATGCTGTTTTTCTGGGTCGTTAGTTCTTTTTCGGCTTGTTGCAGGAGATTTGGTATCAATTAGACCACATAAGTAAGCCACACGTCCTGTCCCTTTCTCCCATAGACCAGTACTCGTCAAACAATAATTCTTTGACCATTTTGTTTCCCACTTGCTTTTCCAATTTTTCCTTGCATTTTGATCTACACATACGAATATCTTTAGAGACTCGACCGACAACTACTTTTCCCTTACTAGTAATGTATTCTTTGCCACTGTTACGACAATATTTTCTTTCTAACCTAATTTTACGGCAGAAAACACCTTCTCCTTTTGCACTACGTTTTCTTTTCTTTAAAATATTATTGGAATTTTTTTCCGTCTGATTTTCTCTCAGATTTTTAGAAATTTTAGAGTCTAATGATAATTCAATTACTTCCGCATGATTGTTATTAATAATTTCATTACCATCAGAAGTATCAGCTGCGGTTTTAATCAGTAACAATTTTCTTTTTAATTTCTTAGATGTTCGTTTATTTGATTGTAATGGAATCTCATCTTCAGAACTATTTGTATCTTGGTCGCTTGAGGGAATATAATTTACATCAAGATCTATGTCATCACTTTCAGAAAAGATTCTTCCTACTTCAGTCAGTTCACTATCAATAAAACTAACCCTAATTTCTGACGTACTGACAATGGATTCTTCTATAATAAAGCCATCTTAATCTGTTCATCATTAAGATCAGATGATCTGTCAGACATAGATTCATCAGAATCTGAAAATAAATTAAGATAAATAAACATGATGAACAGATATTTGGGACCAAGAACTTAAACCTTCTTAAAATAGGAGGAAAACAATTACCTACTTTATCTAGATAATATTCATTTTGTTGGCTTCAAATTATTTGTTTTTCAGAAAAGGACGATAATTTAGTTAGATCATAGCACAATGATAGTAATAATAAGCTTCTTTATAATTATTTATTGGACTGGAAAGCAAATTTATTAGAATATTCTGAAATCAGTAAAATACATTAACCAAAAACACAAAGTAATCTGTTTTCAGAGTTCATTGCGGATGTTTACAACTTCTTGAACCTTTATTAGTTTTATAACAACAAAATAAAAGAAGACAACTGAGTGTTTATAAACAACTGAGGTTATAAGAAACGAAAATAAAGGGCTTGATTATGATTATGAAATAAGCAAGCAGTATGAAAAAACCTGTTCTTCCATCAGAAATAATAAAAATATATTGTATGCAGTTATTCATAGAAATTATTTCAGAAGACAATAATAACCAAATCCGTTATTATAAGGTTTCCAAATTTCCTAACAAGGTTTAATAACGTTTTATAGGTTAACTTTGAATTAATGTCAATACATACCTTCATTTGTCAGGTTTGCTAATGTCATACTGAACTGCGTTATTTCCCGAAAAGATATTTTACTTATTGAACTATAAAGCACAATTACGTAATTTATTTTTAATAAACAGTGAATTCAAAATACGTTTACAATATTAAACGCTTACATACACACAGAACAGATTGAAACAATGCAACAGCTGATGATATGTTAACAAGCACAACCTATCCTAACTTACGACTTATACTATTATGACCAATATCTAATTCTCGTAATGGTGACTCTAATAGTATAAGTCAACATATACTGTTTTTACCAAACACAAATGTAAGGCTCAGAATTATATTATTTAAACCAAACTGAATATCTCTTCGAGTATTTATTGTTGACTTATACTAACTAGACCAAAAAAATCTAATTTTTTTTTTACATCTGCTTGTTGACTTATCTCATTTTGACCAATTTTTGACTTATACTCTTTTTACCAAACACTCTAGAATTAATAAAAGACAACCAAGGTATTCATCGGAGCAGGTTTTTCAAGAATTCAGCGTATTTGATATCCGCCAAATATTTAAAAAAGAAGCTCTAATTTTCGCTTCTAAAAGTATTAACTATTTTACTGCAAGATCACACCATTATAATACAAGGAACAAGGATCTCTTACTTTTTCTTTAAGGCCTCAAAAACTTTATACAAAAGGCATTTTTGCTACTTAGCACCCAAGCTGCTCAATCTGCTCCCCTTACAATTTAAAAATAAACCGGACATCATAAAGTACAAAAAAACAGTAACCATTTGACTAGTGCAAGAAGGGAGAGAAGCCATAGAAACAATGGTTTCACCAGGAAACAAATAATTTTGTGAGCTCGTCTACCGGTTTCGATAAAATTAGTTTTCTATTTGTAAATAAATTGTTTTGTTTTGCACATTTCATATTTTATTGTTTGTTTTTCCCCCATTTATACATACATATATATATATATATATATATATATATATATATATATATATATATATATATATAATTATATAATACGACACTATTTTAATAAAAATGTCTTAGTAGTTTAATTAGTATTTAATTAACTAACATGTAGTTGTAATTACTGACACACTAATAGATTACTGTAGTAGTTGCAGTAGTATAATAAATAAAGAAGCACTGAATTGATCTACCCTTGAACATGGGAAACCATAATTGAGTAGATTAATTTTACCACCACGAATAAAATATAAATAGTTTTAGATTTTCAAAGTATAATTAAGGAAGTTAACAATATTGTAATGATTTTTTTGTAAGTAAAGGAAAAATAAATAAATAAAAGGAAGGAATTATTTTTATGTCAATTTTTCAGAATCTATTTTTCACCGGAAATACACGTTTTCAAGCGCCTTCATCTCAAAAAACGTGTCTTTAGCGATTGGTCTGTGTGCCCGTGTGTGTGAAAAAAATATATCAAGAACGGAATAGCGTACAATTTTGAAACTTGGAATTTAAGTTAGGTTTTACTTGGGAACCCGACACGAACATTTTCATCAAAATCGGTCAACCCAAAGTAGTATTTAATTTATTCGTGCAATTTTTTACTTTTTTGAATTAACTCAAAAATGGCTTCTACAATATTTTTCAAAAATTTCTTCATCTCCTACATTATTTTTATGCTCTACAAGATAGAGTAAACGTCATGTCCGCTGAAATTTTCAGGGAGGATGTGCTTTCGTGGTAAAAAATGCTAATTTTAATGAGATCGCGGTCTTAATGTGTATTTTGGGGCAATAGTGTATAAAATTATAGTTGTATAAAACAAACCCACAACTTTTATTGTAAGTGTTTTTTCACAGCTTAAGTTTAGGGTCAATTAGGAATTTTCTGTACTTTGCTCATTAGAATGGATAAAAAATTGGATTTTTCAAGATTGCGAGCTTAGCAATACGCATTTTATGACGATATTGTATGTGAAAGTTATGGGAAATAAATAGAATTACAACTTTTATGTCGATAATTTCTTTCTACAGAGTCTAGTTTAGCGTTAATTAATATTTTTCTTAGTTTTAAGGATGAAGGGTGCAGGAGGGGTTGGAGGATGAGTGAGGGGAGGAGTGGTGGAGAAGAAGGGTGGAAAGGGGGAGGAGGAGGAAAGAAGAAGAAGAAGAAGAAGAGGATGAGGAGGCGAGGAGCAGGAGACGGGAAGAAGAAGAAGGGAAAGAAGAGAAAGGAGGAGAGAAAGAAAAGGAGGAGGATAACTGTAAAGTGGAGTAGAAAGGTTTGCTTCACTATTAATATTTTTGTTGTTTTATGACATATTTCAAAATTTTTAAAATTATTGTTACAAGATGCAAGTTTAAAGAAATGCAGGTAATACGTTTTAAAATCAAATTAATAATATAAAATTACTTTATACACGACAAATTTTTTTATAGTGCTTAGTAAATCCCAGGTTAGTTAAGAGGATATTTATGATTTTGCAGAACATTCCATTTTTAAATCGGTTCATTAATCGTCGAGCAAAGTTCCATACAATTAACAACTGCGTAATAAATTATTTCAGTTAAGTGCTTCATTTAAACGGAATTTATGATTTAGGAGAAAAATTTTATATTTATTTTAATCATTTTGAAATACTTTGTTATAGGTTCTTATTTTAAATTCACCACCCTATCTACAGTAGAGGTAAGGATTGGTAGAGTACAAACTTTTTTATACCCTGAATTAATTGTTTGTTAAATTTGTTGTACATAGTGTTAAACTAATGAACAATTTATTCAATTTTAAACTACCTAATGATTATAATTATTATAAGGAAAACTCAAAGGCTTCTATTACTTTCTAACGATTGGAAATAAATAAACTTTTATTGTCAAGTAAAATAATACACATTATACAGGGTGATTCATGAAGTTCTCCCCCCACTTCTACAGCACATTGTACTAGTAAAAATAATGAAAAAATGTTATATAAACATAGGTCCGAAAACGCTTCGTTAGCGAGTTACAGCTAGCGAAAGATTTCGCCTGAATTCCTGGGCAAAGAGTAAAATAAAGCCATACTGAACTTTTGGAAAGGTTAATTAAGTAAGAAATGTCGTGGATTCTTATGTAATTTTACCTGATAAAGCTAATAAAATAGGTTTCAGAACTGTACCTGTAGTAGTTTTTGAGGGATTCACGGTTAAATGCAAAAAATTGGGGCACGAAACAATGTTTTTTTAAGTTTCATGTACAATAACTTTGTTAAATTGGTAATAAATACATAAAATCAACAAACATTAATTGTAGAGAATTTAATTCTGAGAAAATTGATATAATCAAAGTCTAAAATAAAACAGAAATAAGTATCAAAAAATCGATTTTATTCAGTATAATACATTACTATCTGTAAAGAAATACCGTACGGTATTTAGTTAAAATAAAACAAAAACAAAATGTTTGTTCCTTAATGATGAGATAAATTGAGAAAACAAGATGAACTGTTAAATAAATTTGTTTGTAAATAAAAATATCATGTTTTATTACGTTGTATTTTTTTTTTTAAATAAAAATTTACATTAAATGTTCGAAAATAAATGAAGCAAACATTTTCCAATTATTGTTTACTAATAATCGAAATGCAGTTTTTTGTTTTATTAATTTCTAAGTTGGTAACGCACGAATAACAGCTGATCAACAATGGTATTCTGTACTGTTACGTTAGAACTGTGTATTAGTGGTGTTTTGCAAGCTACAGCAGGAGATCGGGTTCTGTGAATCGTGTTATTAAATGCAATTTTTTTGTGAGTTATAATTCGATTGTTTATTCAGCGAAAAAATGCCTTACTTATTTACATCAGAGGAATACGCTGATATGGTTTTTATTTTGGGTTACTGTAATGGCAATGCTAGAGCTGCTGTAGTAGAATATGAACTACGTTACCCTAATAGGAGGATTCCAGATACCAAAACAATTTCAGGAACTTTTCGTACTCTTCGGGAAACAGGATCACTACCAAGTACTAGAACCAATTATGAACGAGCTGTCCAACTTGATGATGATATTGTTATTAATGCTGTTCATCGCAGTCCAGGTGTAAGTACACGACGTATTTCTAGGCGGATAGGAGTTTCGCAGTCAACGGTGTGGAGGTCACTAAATCGAAACAAATTTTATCCGTTTCATAAACAAAAGGTTCAACATCTACAGCCAGGGGATGGTCCGCTTCGCTTGGAGTTTTGCAACTTTTTGAATATTAATAATCAACTCTACAAGCGTATTTTGTTTACGGATGAGGCACAATTCACTCGGGATGGTGTCAATAACTTGCACAATGAACACTCATGGGCAGAAGAAAATCCACATGAGGTAGTGGAACAGAACTTTCAACACCGATTTAGCGTCAATGTCTGGTGTGGCCTTTTGCACAATCGGCTGATTGGACCTTTCATATTACCTGGACGCCTAAATGCTGAGTTGTATTTGCATTTCCTTCAAGAAGAGTTGCCGCAGCTGTTAGAGAATGTTCCTTTACGTCTCAGACAAAATTTGTACTTCCAGCATGACGGAGCACCTCCCCACTTTTCACGTGCCGTTTCTGCTTATTTAAATCATCAATTTCCTGGACACTGGATTGGTCGTGGAGGGCCTCACCCTTGGCCACCAAGATCCCCAGATCTATCTCCATTGGATTATTGCATCTGGGGATGGATGAAAGACATTGTATACAAGACAAAAGTGAATTCTCGTGATGAATTAATTGCCCGTATTATGGATTCGGCTGTGCAGATACAGGGAAGCCCTGAAAAATTAAGAAACGCAACAAAAGCAATACACAAACGTGCTGCAAAATGTATTGATAATGATGGCCTCATTTTCAAACATCTATTATAAAAAGGTGCGTACGGTTGGCCCAACCTGATTAATTTTGCTTAAAACTAGTAATGTATTATACTGAATAAAATCGATTTTTTGATACTTATTTCTGTTTTATTTTAGACTTTGATTATATCAATTTTCTCAGAATTAAATTCTCTACAATTAATGTTTGTTGATTTTATGTATTTATTACCAATTTAACAAAGTTATTGTACATGAAACTTAAAAAAACATTGTTTCGTGCCCCAATTTTTTGCATTTAACCGTGAATCCCTCAAAAACTACTACAGGTACAGTTCTGAAACCTATTTTATTAGCTTTATCAGGTAAAATTACATAAGAATCCACGACATTTCTTACTTAATTAACCTTTCCAAAAGTTCAGTATGGCTTTATTTTACTCTTTGCCCAGGAATTCAGGCGAAATCTTTCGCTAGCTGTAACTCGCTAACGAAGCGTTTTCGGACCTATGTTTATATAACATTTTTTCATTATTTTTACTAGTACAATGTGCTGTAGAAGTGGGGGGAGAACTTCATGAATCACCCTGTATGTATGAGAAGTTAAATTTTGGTTTAGGGATCGGAAAGGTTATACTTTTCCACACAGGGCGCAAGAAAGGGGCGACCTGGATTTGTACAGCGTACCTCGATAAAAAGTCACTCGCTATACGAACTTGTTAGTAACATTTTTTCGCCTCACATTACAAAAAAACGTATATATGTGTATGTAATTTTGTTTTCCTAGGAAAGCGATCCAATTTACAATGTGCTGTTTTAGAATATCATAAATAATTCCCTCAGTTCAGAATGTCATAATAATGCGTATACATACATACATACATAGTTTATCAGTAAGGTCCGCTACGCACTGTCGACCAGGTCGATGGTGACCAGAAACAGGGAAACCAAAATAGACCAAATTGTCAGAGAAAAATCAGAGACCAAATTGGCGACCAAAAATTAAAAATGTATCAGTATCGTTCAAAAGAACACAGGAGACCAGCTGGTCTCCCGTGCGTCGCTCATGTATTTTTGATCGCCGGCGACTTCTTGGTTGCCGCAACAAGTTCGTATTTGTGCATATAATCTCGTGGTCGCCGTCGATTGGTCTAAAGACTGTAGACTACGTACGCTACATTACAAAAATTGTTTCCTTATCTTTAGCACTCCACTTGATTCATCAGTTAAATTCTAACATCTAGCCACTGTCCTTACTTTATGTACTGAATCTTATCTCTTTTATTTCCGCTTGGTTCACATTCCTTAAAAATCAATTCACATTTAACCGACTTGCTGTTAGTTTCAATCCTACTTTACGGAGTTGCGAAGGCCTGGTTTTTTTTATGTTTCGTGTTTAATTTCAGTTTAGTTTTTAGTGTTTGTTTGTTTACTTTACAATTTAGAATTTTAGTTTTGAGAATGTCTTTGAAAGGTATGTCCGGGTCAGCAAAGAAAAGGAAACCATGGACAATTGAGTTAAAAAAGTCATTGTTGCTAAGTTTGAACGTGGAGTGGGGGACAGGTGGATTTGACTTTAACGTATGGATTGAACAAGTCTACTATTGTAACAAACATCAAAAACAAAGAAAGCATTAAGGCAACTGCTATTGCAAATGATGTAACCAGAATTGACAAACAGTAACGTAATTCATGATTACTTAACGGGGGCGCACCCCGCTTTACAAATTTTTCGCTATACGAACACCACTTCAGAACGGATTAAGTTCGTATAGTGAGGTACGACTGTAATGGGAAAACTTACTGTATATTTTTACTTCTTTGGAAAAAAAAACACTAAAATATTTAATACAAACATTTACAAGTGTCTAGTTTTAGCTTTACTTTTGTATGTCGTTTAACGGCAGCACGATCGCGTGATTGTTTCATCATCAAACGTTTAGCCGGTGTGGGGTCGGGCTGCTGCTTCCAGTACGTCATGATATAGTCCAGCAATGACTCACCAAAAAATCCAGTAACGTGCGTGTGAGTTTTAGTTCGAGGTTCTAATCCTTTAAAAATACATTGCATAATGTAACTGTACACTTTGAATATTAAACTTTGATAAGTGTACAATACTGTACGGGTCATACGTACGGGTATAATGTATTGCACATAAAAAACTAAACGATAGGTTTTTCAAAAGTAATATCCATGAATGGATAATTTAATATAGGAGAGGCAATGTGGAAATTTTACTGTCAAATTAAGTTTTTTGGCTCACTTATTTTCATATACCGGGTGTCCCACGAAGAGGTTGCTGTTTTTGAAATAATATGCTGGACGTATCACGCACTCTACATACTGGAAACTTAACAGTTATAATTAATAGATATGTAAAAAAGTACCGTCGAATTTCATTTGCTTATGATTAATCAAAACAAACTGGTGGGATAAGAAAATAATATCAAAAATGAATAATAATCTTGTGGATAAAACCAATTATATTTACAATAGGATTCAGATAGAAAAAAAACACCAAGGATAGTGTTTTATCATATGACACATCCCATCAGACAAAGACGAGACAGATACGTATCAATTTTAACTAATCACATAGTTCCTCATTTTTCTCAGGTGGAGATGCAGGACTTTCTTTCCAGCATGCATTTTTGCGGCATTTTTGGCCACATTATACTAATGTGGCCAAAGCGGTTTTAAACCAAAATTTTCCTAACCGTTGGATAGGTCACGGCAGCGGCTTCATGGACTTGCCTCCAAGATCGCCAGACTTGTCTGTTTGAGATTTTTTCCTATGGGCTTTTTGAAGGAAAACGTTTATTCTCACACCATTACAAAATACGATGAATTAATAAGGTTGATTGAAGAGGAACTACTGTTGATACCTCACCAATTTAAAAAAAATGCTTATGACTCATTTTTGGTCCGTTGCTATCAGTGCATATCTATTGATGAACATCAGTTCGAATAAAGGTTAATGAACCAAATTGTGTTCATTAATAATAATTTATCACATTCATATTTCTTTCATTTTATTACTAAAGTAACATTGTAACAAATCACCAATTTGAAATGGTTATGCAAATAAAATTACTTTTCGCCATTTTGTTTTGATTAATAATTATACGCAAATGAAACTCGAGGGTACTTTTTTACATATCTATCTATTATAACTGTAAAGTTTCCAGTCTGTAGAGTGTGTGATACGTCCAGCATATTAATTCAAAAATAGCATATTAATTCATAGATAGGATACCGGTATAAATTTCTAGTTCATTTGATTTTATTGTTTGGTTGTTTTAGATTTATTATAATTTAGATTGTAGTTTTTCTGTAAAAATTACTGATGTAACTTTCAATAGTTGCGTGATTTTACAGCTCTATATTAATTAGTTAATTAGATTTATTAAACTTATAGGTTGTATTTTATATATATGTTTTAAAATCGTATAATTTTTGAAATGTTATGGCTTTAAACCTTAGCCTAGTTTTTAAATCTCTTTTGTACCGTGTTACTAAATAAAAGAAGAGAACACCTACCCTAGGACATGGCATGATGAGCCGTAGTTGGGTAGGTCAATTTCCTCCACCTCGTACACTGTAAATTATTACAAATGTGTTATAGCTTATAGAAAGAATGCCTATGGGTTAATATTGTAAAAATAAGGAAATAAAAAAGTTTTATTATTATTATTATTATTATTATTATTATTATTATTATTATTATTATTGTACTGTATCTAGATTGCAGCGTTGTTCATATATAATATGCGGAATGTCGCGATTTTATGAATAAATATTTTTACCATCCAGTTTGGTCCGGATATCCGGATAAAAGAGAAACGGATAAACGAGGTAGTGCTGTATTTATTTTTTTATAAAAAAACACACGATGAAGAGTATGCAAACAAATCTGTCAAAGAGGATTCAGTAGAAATGATTGTCAAATTAAGGGCGTATCTAGAATTTTCCTGATAAGGTGCAAGTGTCTGACATGGAGATGATGACTCTTTGTTTAGGTCATCAGCTGAAAGGTTGGTTTAAACCTCTAGAGGCTCTACTAAGTAAAACGAGGAATGAGGTGGTTTACCAGTGCCGCCTTCCTCACTAAATGGAAAAGTATGCTTATCAGCGTGTCAGGCCCTTTAAAAAGCATCTACTTTTCACCCTGCAAATGACACCTTCACTTCATTCACCACCGGGTCTGGTTTTGTAATGAAATTCATTACTCCCAGAGAAGATAACCTGACTTTATAGTGACCTTTGCACTTCTACCTCTTCTGTGCTTAAATACTTAATTCATATAATTGGCTGACCATGTGAAAAGAAACAGAACTATTTTTTGCACCCCTGGACTAGCAGATCGAGTGCAAATAATTTAACACTCCACCTCCTGCTATGGACATGAGATGATCACTGTAGAATAATAAATATTTTGTCTTGATGGAATAGACCATTCGTAAAATAAATTTAAATATCCCTCAAGTCATACAATTGTAATTTTAGGCTAGTAAAATAATTATGCATACATAATTTTCTTTAGTTTATCATACTTTATAGAGGGGTACCCCCGCATCATCACAGGATCCGCCAATGAATCTAATTTCAAATAAATTATTAATGCATTCACTACAGACGAATCTATAATAAACACTTAAAAAAGTTTTATTAAAACTATAAAGATGAGTTTTATTAAAACTCATAAAAGTTCTTTTTTAAGCGTTTTATAGACATTTATTATTTTGTTCTAAGTGTTTATTTATTTTAGGTTAGTCTAAAATAATTATAAATAGTCTGTTACACATTTGACAACTGACTCTACTGTATTTTCTTTGACCTATTTGTTTAAGTGGTCCTTAGTGAATACGAAGGCGGTCCAAAAAGTAATGAAATTGGTTTACTCGGAAAAATTTAAAGCCCACAAAGCCAATGCTTGCTTCCGTGCTAGTAGCCCCATGTCTTGCATACTTCCCTTGTCAATTTGATTTTTTTAATTATTAACCCTTATAGGTCTTTGGTAAGTATACTTACCACTGGCAATAAGGTCGATTTTATTTAAGAGTAAGCTATGCAGTTGAAATTTATTGGCATTTTATGGTGTAATAGATATTCTCTGGTAAGTAGGCAATCCACTTATTGAAATTAGTGCGCAGCAACCATTTGCTTCGTGAGTTGCACAAATGTGGTAAGGATTCATACCAGCGTAAGCAACCGTGTTGTTTTGTTGTTACTTTTGTACTGTGCTTAGAAAATTCGAGTTTTTTAAGGGAATTCACGCTAATATAAAATTAAGATAAGTTATTCTACACAGTTTTTTGTTATACAGTACTATAAGTTGTTTTAATAAGCATTCTTACCACTAAACATTATGTGATTCCCATTTCATTAAACGTTCTGTGGTAAATATATTTAACCAGGTCTTAACATAAAAAAAAGAAATATCTTACGGTTCTGGTACTAGAAATACATTATTCAAGTCCCTATAAATAAAAATTTAACATTTTACAACATATAATTTTTCCCCGTAGTACTGCCGTATAAAGGGTTAAGCGTCAGTGATCATTCGTGTAAATTATTTGGACTAACCGCCTGCCATGGAAAATATACCCATCAACATTTTACGATTCAGTTTTGTGTCAAAAAAAAATATCAGTTTCTAAAATGTACACAAGCTGTAACTGCTCTCTGTAAACGGTACATTAATATTAGTTATGTAGAACTCACAGGTTAAGGAGAATCAACTCACACTGCCGTATATATACCGGTTGAGTAGGGCTACCAACTTCGTGTCACAAAACAAAATTTCCCTCTTTTAGAAAAAAATTACCAGATTATTAACAATTGGGTAACAGGACTAAAAAATCACTCTTTATTTCAGCGATAATTTTCACTCGGACAATTCATTTTGTTTTAGTCTACGAGTTCTAATTTAAAGTATACCAATATACATATTGTGTGTGTGTTACTTCATTTGGGATTACCTGAATATAATACGCGTATGTTATTGTATACATGCTTAATCAGCATAATATAAAGTACTTAGCGTAATACAATGTATTAAAATATAACAATTACGATAGACAATAATATAAATAATGTATTTAAATACGGAACAAGGCTTGACAGAGATTTTTTTTAGATATTTAAATAAATTCGAATCTAAAGTATATATAAGATATTTCTGTTTTCATAAAGATATTGTTTCATTCTTAGAATATATTAGCAATGAAAAAGTCCTATCAGAGCGAAATTTCACTAAATGATTAATTCACAAAAATATAATTATAATTGTACCTAATACAGTCAAACTTCGATATAACGAAAACCTTGATTATACGAAATTTTTTATTGAACCGTGACATTTTCATTAAACTATATGTAAATTTACCTCGATTTAACGAATGAGTACCTTGATATAACGAAGTAGTGTTATGCAATAAGTACGAAGTGACATGCTGTATTATGATTTCTCTGTGAGTTTTAAGATAGATTCTTTTGATTTCCGTAACTGAATTGTACTTCTTGTTTACAAGCACAACGCATTCTTAACTACATACAAGAATGAAAGGTTATTTTTATTCAATTCCTTAATGGGGTAACCCGAATTTCTTACTTATATAAATACAGTATTTAGAATTCAGTATTAAGCTACAAATGAGATTCAGATGCTTTTAATTGTAGCGGAGATTTATGTACGAGGTAAGTTCCTACTTGAAATCAATACATACTTTTCGTACTATTATTAACCGTAATTACGTAAAACATGATCTATAAAAAAAATAATTTACTAGTTAAGACGTGTCTATTAAGAAAATTAACTGTATTTAATTCATAATACAACGTGAAAAAAATTCGTTAATAAAAATTAGTTTGGAAATTATTGTTACTTCGATATAACGAATGCCTCGATTTAACGAATTTTTTCCCAGGATTCTCGATTTCGTTATATCGAAGTTCGACTATATTACTTTTTAAGAGTTGCTGTTTAGGTCATCAGACAAAAGGCTGGTTTGAACCTCTTGTGGTTTTACTAAGTAATTTGAAGAGTGAGTTGGTTTACCAGTACCTTCCTCACTGTGTTGAAAAATAGATTATGCTTATCAGCATGCCAGACCCTTCGAAAAGCATCTACTTTCCACCCTGCAAATGACACCTTTATTTCATTCACCACAGGGTCTGGCTGTATAATGATGAAATTCATTACTCTCAAAGGAGAGAACTCTGACTAGTGTCTTTTACACCTCTACCTCTTCTGTTTTTAAATGTTTCAGTCATATAATTGGCTGACCATGTAATAAGAAACAGAACTATTTTTTGTAGCCCTGGAACTAGCAGATCGAGTGTAAATAATTTAACACTCCAATTGTCTGTTATGGGCAATATGTTATTCTATATAGGCCTAATCAGTGTAATATTTTAAGTCCGTAATGTAATATTTATATACGGAACAACGCTTCATAGAGATTTTTTTTAAATATATAAAATATAAATTTGAATCTTAATTATTTATAACATATTTCAGTTCCATAAACCTATTTTTTCATGATTAGAATAGCTCTATAATAATTGCAATGAAGATGTCTAATCAGAGCAAAATTCCGGTAAATGATTTATTCAGAAATATAACATTAATATGTAATATAAATAATAATATAAAATATAATTATAATACGTATTTATTTTGTTCCTTAATTATTATATAGTCGAACTTCGATATAACGAAATCGAGAATCCTGGGAAAAAATTCGTTAAATCGAGGTATTCGTTATATCGAAGTAACAAGAATTTCCAAACTAATTTTTATTAACGAATTTTTTTCACGTTGTATTATGAATTAAATACAGTTAATGTTCTTAATAGACACGTCTTAACTAGTAAATTAAAGTAAAAACTTTATGAGTATAGAAATAAAAATAAATAATTTTATTTCGTATAAGTTTTTACTTTTATAGTGTGGTCATAAGCGTGCGCGCGCGCATAAACACACACACACACACACACACACACACACACACAATGTTGTTTTTTTGAAGGGACTCCCCCAAGGAAAAATTGGTTTTGTTTATTGAGTAATACCAAGAAGAAAAAACTTTTTAAAGCTATGAATCAGTGTAAAAGAAAATTAGGGCGAAGAATATTACAATGCACAAGGTCGTCAGAAGAATTAGTCGTGTCTGCGTTGGTTGATAATTAGCTGATATGAGCAGTTTGATCGTGTGAAGCGCCGGCGACAAAATAGTAAGTTAGTTTATAAATACAGTACGCAGTTGCATGTAGGTAACATTATTTAGAGCGGGTATGAAAGATTTTAATTGGAGCGTTGCTGTAGGCTTACACCACTTCACCATCTGACACGACTGTACTACTGACACCACTAAACATAGCGTTCACCAAACACCGGCTATTTTGTTATTACCGACAAGAAGGGTGTGCGACCGCTGTCTCCACTAATTTTAGTCAATATTATTATTAAAAATGTGACTGACATTGACTTTTTATCCCTCTCTATAGCGTTACCCATTCATACAACACGTAACATCCAACAAGGTAATACCTGATCAGATGTAAAATACAACAAAACCACGTTACTCATTGTATTTTGAATTATATTTACACCTACACAATACGTGGGCTTATTGCCAGCATCAATGGTACCTAGAAAAAATAAAGGTGACCCAAATTTCTTCAGGAATAACAAAAAAAATTATTAATGTAATTTACAGAGAATTTTATAGCTTTAATTTTGATCTACTTTCATTACACCATTTTATTCTACTTCTATATTAGTTACACCAAAGTTTCCTCTTAAATGTACATTTGGAAGATTTTAAGAACTGTTTAATAATTAATTACCATTAGTAATTATTAGAATTTGCCCATAACGGGCAGGTGAAGAGTTAACTTAATTGCACTCGATCTGTTAGTTCCAGAGTCCCAAAAAAATTATTCTATTTCTTATCACTTATTCAGCCAATTACATGACTGAAATTTTAAAAACAGAAGAGATAGAGGTGTAAAAGACACTAGTCAGAGTTATCTCCTCTGAGAGTAATGAATTTCACTATACAGCCAGACCCTGTGGTGAATGAAGTGGAGGTGTCATTTGCAGGGCGGAAAGTAGATGGTCTTCGGAGGGCCTGGCCTGCTGATAAGCATACTTTTCCACTCAGTGAGGAAGGCAATAGTAAACCACCTCACTCTTCGTTTTTACTTAGTAAAACCTCTAGAGGTTCAGACCAGCTTTTCGGCTGTTCACTTAAACTACAATTATTAAAAATTTTGTAGATTTTAGGGTAAAATTTACGTGTTGTACTTCAAATCTCGGAAGACACTGACCCAAATCCATATACATAGTTACTTTTTTCTTATTTTACAATTTAGTATTAGAAAAAATCTGGTATAAAACCCTCGCACAACTTCCTTTTGCTATTTTTTAACTATGTATTTATACTATGAACTAGCCATTTATAAACTTATGTTTTACATCTCTTGAACAATGTAAAATAAAAAACATAACTTAATTTTAATCATATGTGAATGACGCTAAATGAAAATCATTAAACTAAGCTCTGTACCAAATAATTCTTGAACTTTAGTTCAAGATTTTTAAATTTTCTATAATTTTTATTACATATATTTGTACACTAAACTGCGTACTAAGGCCGCAATCTTTAAAAAACACTCCTTACTACGCGAGCACCAACTCCACAAATTTCAGCAGACATGGCGCTTACTCTATCTTGTAAAGCTCAAAAAATGAGGCGATTTAAAAAAAACAAAAACCCCGTTTTTGAGAAAATTGCAAAATAGTGAAAAATTGACCGATTTTAAAAATTCTCTTGCAGGGCCCCATAATGGTATCTAACTTAAGTTTAAAATTTTAACTTCGTACATTTAATATTCCATTCGAGATATTTTGTTCACTCACGCGTGCGCGCACAAACAAACACACATGTACACAAACGCACACACACATAGAAAATGGTTAAAACATGTTTTTTTGGGTCACGGGGCCTGAAAACGTGTATTTCCGGTGAAACAATAATTTCTGGTAAAAACTATATAAATAGTGCTTTCCTTTCATATATATACTTTTCATATAGGTCAAGAGGAACTCACCACTTGTATAAGAAGCATTGGCGTAGTTGGTAATGTGCTCGCCTCTCATCATGCGGTCTTGGGTTCAAATCCCACTCACCCACGGCATATTTTCATACGTTACAAAAATCATTTCATCCTTCACCATCTGTATTAGCAGTAATTGCAGAACAGTCGGACATTAAAGCAAAAAAAAATGTGTAAGAAGCAAGCACTCTCAAAACAAGCCAAGATTAGACACTATAAATTCTGTGATAAAACCTGTGTGTGTACTCGAGTGAGAGCCTTAGAATGACCGGGAGGGGTGGTCTAAGAGAAACAGAGAAATTTTGGAGAAAGATCCTCCGCAAGATAATGAGCCCAAAGATGGTAGACGGGCAATATAGGTTACGAGGTCGAAAGAACTGTATAAGGAAAATGAACGATTAATGAAAACGGTTCGAAAAAGAAGAATAAAATTTTACGGACACCTGTACAGAATGGATGACAACCAATTGATAAAACAAATTTTAAAGACACTAAACAAGAGACCTAAGGTGCCGGACAAATAGTTCAAAGAAGCCAGAAAGGATATTAAGAAAATCGGACTAAACCGAGGAAACTTAATGAAATTCAAACAACTAAATACGGATTTTAAGGGCTTCCATGAAAAACAAAAACAGAACACCGAGTGGACAGAAGAAAGGAGAAAGACTACAGTGAGCAAATGCTGAGAATTTAGGCTGCAAAAAGAGCTATCAGAAACGTCTAAATCACTTCACGTGGTCTAAAATTGGTCCTGTACAAGAAAAAAATCTAAGCAATAGGGGTTGCTAGTTAGCTATAAAACACCGTCAAAAAAACCAATGGTTATTACGTGGATTAATTTTACTATCCGTTTATAAAGATTCATGCATAAAATTTAACAAAAATAAATCGTTTACATAGGATTTTACAGTTGCTAAAACAGTTTTAATACAATTACTCATTTATAAACTGTGCAAATTCTAATTTGTCACTTTATATTCTAATTTGAAAGACGTAGTAATAAATTAATGCTTTATGCACTAACGCAAAGTTTTGCTGCCGTATATTTTAGAGTTTGTATGTTGTAGTAAATTATGTTAAAAATACAAACGTCAAGACAAATCACGTACATCAATTTACTGTCTCAGCTGAAAACCCTTGAACTTCATATGTTAAAATTATATTCACGTTTCTTACTATATCATTAATTAATTGTTGAATTTGATTGGCGATAAAATAAATAAAATTCACAAACGTATAAAATATTATACGCTATATTATGTGACAAGTCAATATTTAAGGTACAGATAAAAAAAGTTTATGATATTGTACAGAACTCTAAAAAGAGACTGATCAGGTATTCACTTGGAGTGATCAAGAGAAATCGTGCGAAAACCTTGGAAAGGGCCACAAAATATTATGCTAAAACCAATTAAAAAAAATCACAGAAAAACAATTATAAAAAAAATAAAAAAAAATAAAAAATTTTTAAGAAACGCTATTATTTAACAATGATTCAAATAAAAAATGAACTAAAAAGAAAAAATAAAAAAAATTACAAAAAAAATTACAGACATTACTGTTACAAATAAAAGCGTGGCGCATTTTATTGTAAAATATTCGTTGTATAAAAATGCGCCACGCTTTTATTTGTAACAGTAATGTCTGTAATTTTTTTTGTAATTTTTTTTATTTTTTCTTTTTAGTTCATTTTTTATTTGAATCATTGTTAAATAATAGCGTTTCTTAAAAATTTTTTTATTTTTTTATTTTTTTTATAATTGTTTTTCTGTGATTTTTTTGTAATTTTTTTTATTTTTTTCTTTTTAGTTACTTTTTTTAAGTAATTTTTAAATAAAAGCGTTTTTTAAATTTTTTAAATTTTTTTTGAAAAAAAAAAAAAAATTTAAAAATTTTTTAAAATTTTTTTTTGAAATTTTTTTTGAAATTTTTTTTTACAAACACCTATTGTCATCGAAGATAAACAAGTGTGCAAAGTTTGATTCATATTGATACGGTAGAAGTATTAAAATTTTAAGTTGCAAGATTTGATGGATCCAAGGGTAAGTTATTTTGTAATAATAAAAGCGTTTAAAAAAAATTTTTTTGTAAATTTTTTTTTATGACAGCGTATTGTCATCGAAGATAAACAAGTGTGCAAAGTTTCATTCATATTGATACAGTAGAAGTATTAAAATTTTAAGTTGCAAGATTTGATGGATCCAAGAGTAAGTTAAAAAAAAAAAATTTTTTTTTGTAAATTTTTTTTTACAAACACCTATTGTCATCGAAGATAAACAAGTGTGCAAAGTTTGATTCATATTGATACGGTAGAAGTATTAAAATTTTAAGTTGCAAGATTTGATGGATCCAAGGGTAAGTTATTTTGTAATAATAAAAGCGTTTAAAAAAAATTTTTTTGTAAATTTTTTTTTATGACAGCGTATTGTCATCGAAGATAAACAAGTGTGCAAAGTTTGATTCATATTGATACGGTAGAAGTATTAAAATTTTAAGTTGCAAGATTTTATGGATCCAAGAGTAAGTTAAATAAAAGCGTTTAATGAAAAATAAATAATAGTTATAATAATACTAAAAGTTGTCATGTAAATTACATGACAAAAATACAATGTATAAATGTACATACGAAATCAATCAAAGAAGTTTTACTATAATTTGATGTGCATTTTTGAACACAATTCTGAGTAACTTTAGTCCTGGATAATTTAAATTATAAAATATAATTATTTTTTTATACTACTGGAATGTAGGTTACGAGGTCGAGAAGGTACAAGGAAAATGAACGATTAATGGGAACGATTAGAAAAAGAAGTCTAAAATTTTACAGACACTAAACTTTCTAAGACACTAAACAATAGACCTAAGGTGTCGGATAAATAGTTTAAAGAAGTTAGAAAGAATACTGAGAAAACTGGAATAAACCGAGAAAACTTAATGAATCAAACCAAACTCAGACAACTAATAACGGATTTTAAGGGCTTCCATGAAGAACAAAATCAGAACACCAGGTGGACAGAAAAAAAGAGAAAAGCACACAGTGAATGAATGCTGAGAATGTGGGTTGCAAATGAACTTCAGAAACGTCTAAAATCACCTTATGAGGTCTAAAATGGGCACTATATGAGGAAAAAAAATTGCATTCTATTCTGGGACTAATGAGCAACATCTTTCTAACCTAAATTACTGATACAAAATTCAGAAAAGCCAACAGTTTATAATGTCAACTATTGTTCTGTTCCCAGTATGTAAAATTTTATATTATGAACTGGACTATTTTTTACTATAACTTCACCAATTCAAAGGGTTCCTTTCTTTTAAGCCGACTTCTGAGTTGTCGAGTAGTTGTACAGCTGCGATTTTCACATGATGATGAGCCTGGTTTCATACTTCTGTGCATATCTTCTTATTTCATTTAAGACTAATTCACCTTTCAGGTCTTTATGAAGATCTGGATTTCTGACAATTTTCCTCTATATCATATTTTGAAACCTTTGAATAATTCCTATGTTCATTTGACTGGACAACCCCATAGCTAAATAAGAAAATAAACTTAATTCTTTAATAGAAGATATTTATATAGAAATAAATTTTTAATTGTAGGAGAAATAAAGTACATATATTTATTTACTACAGACTTACTCAATGAACTTTGAGATATTAAGAAGCAGAAATACGTTTTCTATGTCTGTGGGATGAAGTATGCAATGGCGTGCCGCCGCTCATCGGAACGTTAATATAGAACCGTCAGAAGTCGGAATACTAAAAATAAAAATATAAAAAAGTTTCTAAAGTAAAAAACAATTATTGTTTTTTATATTTTAGAAATTATTTTGATATAAAGTTACATATTCATGTATTTTCATTCATATATTAAGCTTTGTATATTTCAGCAATTCATATATATTTTCTGTATTTTCTCATCAAAATATTAAAGTTGAAGAGGTTAGATTTTCATTTAGCGTCATTTACTCATTATTAAAATTAGGTTATGTTTTTGCACTTAACATTGTTTACTCATGATTAAACAAATTATATTATCTTTCATTTTGCCTATAACGGACAGGTAGAGTGGTAAACTGTTTGCACTCGATCTGCTAATTCCAAGGTTACAAAAAATAGTTCGGTTTCTTATCACATGGTCAGCCAATTATATGACTGAAACATTAAAGAACAGAAAAGGTAGAGGTGTAAAATAAACTAGTCAGAGTTATTTCCTCTGAGAGTAATACATTTCATTATACAACTGTGGTGATTGAAGTGAAGGTGTCATTTGCAGAGTGGAAAATGTGTGTTTTTCAGAGGGCCCGGCATGCTGATAAGCGTCTTTTCCCACTCAGTGAGGAAGGCTCCGGTAAACCACCTTATCCTCGTTTTACTTAGTAAAACCTCTGGAGGTTCAAACCAGCCTTTGGGCTGATGACTAAACAACTACATATTTTCATTATTACATTGGCAAAATAAAGTGTGAGTGCTTCATACCAGATTTTTTCTCATTGTATCTTTCAATGTGACCTTTTAATTCTCCTTTACAGTTTTTTCATTACCTTTTAGTATACAAGTTTTTTTGTTTTACATTATTGACTTAATATTTTACAAAATTCTTAAATGCTGTATAATTTCTACTTTGGTATTATGTGATTTGAGTTGATCTTTCATAAATTTTTGGCCAGGTATATATTTTATCAAACAATTTACTTACTTTATATATTACATATTGTCGTAAAAAAAACGTAGATTTTGATATCTTCAGTCAAAAGAAGAATTTTCTTTTGTTCTCTATGAATCAGTACACCTTTACATTTCAAACAACTGTCGATCAAAAATTACTGACCAAGAAATTTTTAGATTGTTAAATTACTGAAACAGATTTTTTTTTGTTTTGGTTAAACGTCCGACTGTTTTGCAATTACTGCTAATGTAGACGGTGAAGGATGAAATGATATTTTGTAACGCATGAAAATATGCCGTGCCTGAATGGGATTTGAACCCAAGACCGCATGATGAGAGGCGAGAACGTTACCAACTAAAACCAAAAGAGATAAAACTGAAGATCTACTACAAGTGATCGAAAAGGTATGTGATCTATTAAAATGATCTAAACAATAACAAAAAAAGTTTTAGTTGAAATGAAAGTTAAAAAAATTAAAAATGTAAGTATTGGTAAAAATGGGGCATGTTTTCAGCGACCAGTCAGCTGGGTAAATATTATTGTATTGGCTGGAAGCTAATTAGTAAAGTAATGTGTTTCGTTTTCATGTTTTCGTTACAGTAATAAATCTACCTAGATCAGACCGTTGTTTACATTTAAAATTCTTTATACAACGAGAAATGATGGGGCCAATGCTACCGTTACAAACCGTCATTTGTTCTGCGTTGATAGCAATATTCCAAACCGTTTATTGTTTTGTGTTCGTAATGGATGCAAAAGGTAAAAAGCTATTCAAAATATTTGACCTAAAAACATAGTTTTCAAAAAGTAACTGTGCTAAGGTTACGAAGCAATAATTTTATTTCCCAAAATGTTTACAAATCCTAGATCACATTAATTACGTTATATTTCTCTACTTCCAAATTTATTTATAAATTGGCAAATAAACGAATCCAAAAAGGATTCCCATTCTCTAAGATAATTTAATTTAGTATCTTGTATTCAAATACCAAATCTACAACAACCAAAACATCCACTTGTTAAGCAGCGGCGGGTATTCAGGTGAAGTAGGTGAAGAGCTTCTTCACCTGTAGTATGGAGATTTATTTCTCTCAAAAAAAAAAATATAAAATTTCTGTTATAATTATTTTTTATTTTACAATAAATGAAGTATATGCCCAAAACGGGCAGGTGGAATGTTATTTTAATTGCACTCTATCTGTTTGGTCCAGGGCTAAAAAAAAATAGTTCTGTTTCTTATCACATAGTCAGCCACTTATATGACTGAACTATTTAAGAACAGAAGAGGTAGAGGTGTAAAAGATACTATTCAGAGTTATCTCCTCTGAAAGTAATGAATTTCACTATGCAGCCAGACCCTGTGGTGAATGAAGTGAAGGTGTCATTTGCAGGGTGGAAAGTAAGTGCTTTTCGGAGGGCCTGGCATGCTGATAAGCATACTCTTTCAACTCAGTGAGGAAGGCATTGGTAAACCACCTTACTCCTCGTTTTTACTTAGTAAAACCTCTAGAGGTTCAAACCAGCCTTTCGGCTGTTGACCTAAACAGCAAAAAATGAAGTATCGTGTGAAAAAGTAAATAAAATTATTAGATCTGCTTCGAGCGCTTTTTATTGTTTTAAAAAAAATGGAATGGCTTAATATAACGTAATGACTTAATATACGTAATAAATGGCCAAGTGAAGAGTTAGACGTGTTTCTGCCGCTACTCTTCCAGAGCGAGCGATTTACCATAACAACGGAGATGTCACTGGTAAATATGCACGCCTGGCTCTCCCAACCCTTCCCAGTAAAGAGTTTGGAGCGGGTCGACCAGCCTACTGCACCTCCATATTCTGTGTACGAGTGCGTTTTTTGTTTTGTATTTTCGGTGTCACACAATTGTTTTGTATGTGTGTGTTTTACATTTTTTTACTCTTGGCAGTCTCGCGGATACTTGTACTATTTTTCTCGGTTTTTTTTCAACTCTTCACTTACCTTCGAAGGCTTAAGGCGAGACTGTACTTTGTATCCCACCAATGTTAAATTTTCAATTTTTAGGTTCATTTTTCATAGGATTGGTTAAGAGTTAAGAAAATGAACCTTTACACACTTATTGATGTTGGGTTTCTCTAGCTACTGGCATGTTTTCAATTTCTTTCTACGTGTTTTTGCATATTACTAATTTTAGGAGCATCTGAGGAAGTAATAAAAATGCCAGTGCATGTGCATGTACACGAAGAATAACAGGTGAAAATTTCTACATGGTAGGTTTAACGGTTTCCGAGAAAATTGTACTTATATGTTAACAATCTTAATTTCCGGGAACAGACAAAAAACAAATAGGCACAAATAAGAAACAAAATGTACACAGACATGTAAATTTCCCATCAACAAGTGGTTAGAAAGCTGAACCAACAGTTTTGATAATATTAAAAACAGTAATGCAGATATTTAAAAAAACTGAAATTCCCTTTTCACTAAATCGAGAAGTATAAAATTACAAAAAATATTCGTTCTTGGTAACATGATAATTTTTCTGGGTAAACCTGCTAAATACTCAATTTTATCATTAAAATATTTTTTTACGTAATTTAATGTCTGAAGCACTGAAAAACATAAAAACCCGAAAATCGAAATTTTCAGTCAAAACCATCGTACAGTCTCACCGTTAAAAGCTTAAGTTTTCGTAATTGATTTAATTTATGTAATTGTAGATATTAGTTGGGTAAAATTAATCATTAATTGTAGTTATTAATTTGCAGAATAAATAATAATTAATTGTTATAAGTTTAAAGTTAGTTTGTTTATTTTTTATCATTCCCAGATCCCGAACGAACCTAGGTTTAGGTGTTATAATATATTATTTATCGTGACAATAAAGTTTATTTGTTTATTTATTTTAGTTCTGTATCTAAATGATTGAAAAATAAATTTTTTTAATGTTCTTAAACTAGCAGATCAAGTGCAATTACTTAAATATTTAATTTGCATGCAACGTGAAAAGATTACTAGTACAGTATTACAGTACAAGTTAAATGTCAAATCACTGTTTCTAAAAACATTAGCTGGTGCCAGCCCAACCTGTTATTATTCGTACAACCGACCAATTTTGAACTAGGATTTAACCTTCTGTAATAAATGAACCATCATTGTAAATAAACCGTCGTTTTTTAAATCTTATTTAAAAGATTTTATTAATTACTTTATCCCTGTATAAAAGATTCATTTCGACGATAAGGAAAGAGCCGGATTAAAAATGTTTCAGAGGCCGTTTTTTTGGCAGTTTTACAGGAATCAAACACAAACTTATCTAATCTATTACTCTCTTTGTTTCTTTTTATCATTGCTTCCTACTTTTCTTTCTATCTGTTTGTTTGTATTTTTGATTCTATCTTTTATCTTCCTATTTCATTTGTTTCGTTTTGAAATAAGATCTTATTAAACCCCTGTGCCAGCCCACTACAAGTTACCTTAAATTAAATAATATATATCAAACCGTGCTGTATGTTATAATAAAACTCATATTATTAAAAATAATCTGGTGCAAAACACTTACAAAACTTTCTTTTGCCAATATAAATATGAAAATTATAACCTACTATGTTTAATCATTAGTAAACAATGTAAAAACAAAAACATAACCTTATTTTAATCATAATTGAATGACGCAAAATGAAAATTAACCGCTGTAGAACGTAAAAATACGGTAAATCACTAATTGACACAAAACTAAATTCTGTAAAAAAATGCTTTAAGTAAACGTTACGCAGATTTTTATTTCCTAGGTATAACTTGACTATGTACAATTTTGTCGTAAAAAGCATATTAAGGTCGCAATCTTAAAATATCCCTTCTCTAACAATTTTGATTAGCAAAATACAAAACAATCACTGTTTGATGCTAAACTAAGCGTTATAAAAAGAAGTTTGTAATAAAAATTGTAGGTTTTTCAATTTCCTACTACTTTAATTTCACACTTATGCCCTAAAATTCATATTTATTTTTTGTTGTTTTTTGTTTTACGTCTGACTATTTTAAAATTTCTGCTAATACAGACGGTGGAGAATGATGATATATGAAAACGAGTTATAAAAAAATGCCAGACCGGGAATCGAACCCGGGACCCCGGCGTAGAAGCCAGTTCCCCAAACCACTATGCCAACGGGCCGGACAAAATTTATAATAAAGCTGTAATCTTGAAGAAAACTTTTTTCCAAGAGAGCACAGGTCCCCCCTAGAATTTCAACTGACATGGCGCTTACACTATCCTGTAGAACATAGTACAAAATTAATAAAAAGAAATGGAATATTAAAAGTAAATGAGGTAATTTTTAAAAAAATCGTGGGAGTTATTTTGAGAAAATCACAAAAAAGTGAAAAAGTACTACTTACGGTTGACCAATTTTGATGAAAATGTTTGTGTCGAGTTCCCTAGTTGTACCTAACTTAAGTTTTAAGTTTCAACTTCGTACGGTGCTCCTTTCTTGAAATATTTTGTGCACACACAGACCAATTGCCAAAAATATGTTTTTGGGTTCAGGGGGTCTGGAAACGTTTTTTTACCGATGAAATATCGATTTCGAAAAATTGACATGAAAACAATACTTTCGTTTCCTATGTACTTTCATATTATAAGGCAAGAAAAAGTAAAAAAAAACAAATAATAAATTAAACATTTTATAAATTATCACGTGTATTTTAGAAACGTCATCAATTTAAAAAAGTAAAATGAAATATTTTATTTTCAAGCGCTCGTTCAACGTATACTGATCATTAAAATGTAAGTTATAAGAGCAATACTGTCAAAATTAATATCTGTTCGTATTTATTTATCAAATATATTTAAACATTTCTAGTATTTTGACCCCGGTTCAAATTTCAACAATATAAATAAATTTACTACAAAAAAAACAGAAGAAACATTTTGAAACAGTTCTGGAAACATTTATTGGAATATCAATTAAAAGTTTGTGTTATTAAAAGTTGAATACTTTTTAGGTTATATAAAGTTTCATCTACAACTTGGTCATTAACGAATACTGTGAGTAATAGAAGGGTTAAAATCGGTTACTCGTTATAACTTTCAGACTCTAATCCAGAATCTAACGCTGGACATTCAACTTTGTAGTACATTACCACTACTACGGAGACGGCAGTTCTAAAGTTTTAACTACCTATAATAAAAGTATTCTTGAAGTTGTATTTTTATTTACAAAGACAATGTTACATTATTAAACCCTTATTTATTTTTGTTTACAAATAAATCGTGTATTTCCAAAACGTTGTAAGTATCATTTTGGGTGAAATGCGTTTTATTACAAAACAAACACGTTGTAAATGCTACGTTGAAAAATGGCACAGTAGATTGTCTACCTGCTACTGATCCTAGTGAAAAAATTTGAACTCGAGAAACATCTGTGCATGTCAAAACATTATAACATAAAATATGTTTTATTCTTTCTCCTGTAAAATTTTGTTTTTGATACTTACGACGTTTTGGAAATACACGATTCATAATACTTAAAAATTTATAAAATTTAGTTTCTTATTTAGAAAAATATACATTATAATTATTATCAAATACAGTGTATATGTAGAAGTGATGAACTTAAGTTTTTTACTTGGTTAAGACTAAAAATGAATTTATTTAACTGATAAATTATTATATTATTACCCGTAGCATCTAACGTATGGACTTGCAAATATGTGAACAATTAACATTTATGAAATCAGGATTAAATCAGGATGTATCTAACAAAAGCTGTAATCCAGCAAACGCAACGCCGGTCCAATCACCAAAACTTCAGTCGTCTGCCAGAAAGAAGAAGTAGGATAACGATTGCTCAGCGGGTACCGCGTGGTGGCGCCTCTAAAGAGTTTCAGAAGTTTTTCCAAAAACTTTCCCAAAAACCTAATAGGCATTATCAATGAACAGATCCACCGATGATGCAGTTAGAGTTTCCAAGGTGAGAAAAATTAAAAGGAAAAACAAAGACACGAACGAAGAAAGAGTAGAAGGCGGAACTCATAGTTTCGCGGAGTGGCTCCAAAACTCCGCCATCCAGTAAGGACAGCCCATCCCCAAAAGAACGACACCCTACGGTCCCCATTCTTTTGGAGGGAATGTTAAAACCTCTTAAGGGATCCTACCGGCAGCGGGTGGTGGTCAGAAAGTCATCGAAAGCAACCCTCACGGGTTACCTGAAGGATCGTGCTTTTCTTTCAGCCCGGTATTGCTAATGAGCTCTCCAAGGGATCTGATAGATTCCACTGCGGAGTAGCACAAGAGAGCACTACCACCCCGTTACAATTACCATCCCTCGCGAACCGTACGAACTGGTTCCCTGAGAAAAACTCATCTGCTAAAGGAGCACGCCCCGGGAGGCATTGGATCGGTGATGCTAACATTGACAAGTTAAACCTCACCATTTTTTCCGAACGGTTAAGCAACGTATAGCCTACCATGGTCAAACCTTCAATAAACAAAGACGCCAGAACCCTTTTGTTGCTCTAATGAGCCCTAGAAATGAGGCAATTATATTTTGGCAAAGGTTAGAAGATGTAGGGCCATCTCCAGAATATTACATTCTGTTTTATGACGTAACTGCATATCATGTGACACTAAAAAAAATCTTCTATTATTTTATTGTGAGCTTCTTCATTAATAGCTAAGAGGTTTTGACTTTCTAACCAAGATTTAAAACGAGAATATCAGCTATGTAAATTATAAGTTTCTGAAGAAGCTGGCAGTCGACTGTGCTTAATCGAGTTAGGAATAGACATTTTTAAAAGGATGTTGATAGAAACTTTTATTAATCGAATAAACAAGGAAAGGAACCCATCTGGTAGGGTGAAGGAGAAGAACAGGTTTCCACAAAAGATTTATCCAAGTTCCTTTTATCAAAATAATGAAAAATTCATATAGGTTCTTTAATATAGGTCCGGAAACGCTTCTTAGCGAGTTACGTGTGGCGAAAGATTTCGCCTTGGGTTCAAACCCTTCTCCTAAATAAAGTTATCCTGAAGATCTAGGTACCCAATTTTATGAGTAAATTAGATGGTTTATTATAAATTCTGACCCAATAATTTCAATAAAATAGGCTTTAGAACTCTATCTTTAATAGTTTTCACGATTTTCAAAGAAAAATTGAAAAATCTGCCGTCTGAAAAGAGTTTTTTAGTTTTGCCGTACAATTGCTTCGTTAAAGGACCAGTAAATGATTAAAATGTTATATTAAAACTTGTAGAGAATTTAATTCTGAATACATTGATGTAAATAAGTTCAATAAAAGAGCTATGGTGATGAGGGATCTAAAGGATGAACCCGTATTCAATAAGAATGGCGTTTAAGGTTGTGGTAAACAGCCTATTGTTATAGATCAACCGTTATAACAATAATAAATAAATGTAAATAATAAAATAATGTCTTCCAAATTTTAAGATGTTAGATTTTTCGTAATTGATATAACAATAAAATTTCATTTATTAATAAAATTCGAAAACAAGAAAATTGTTATGGAAATTATAAATATTATAGAATTTCGTTCGATTAAAGTAGTTAAATTTCTTTAAGATTAGTTTTTTTCAAGATTTTACCGTCTGCACTCCATTTACTTTTGGCAAGCTGCAAAGCATACAGAATATACTAATCTGTATCTTCTGTTATAAATCTATTTTGACTTTCTCGTATATTTTTATTAAATGTTTATAATTTTCATAAACATATTTCCGTAAACACAAGTTTACGTTTTTTTGGACCATTTTTCGCCAATTACTTTCACCCACTAGAAAGCAATTTTAAGCATACAAAGTAAACTAATAATTAAAAATCATGTTTATGAAGTATATTCACGTTGCGTAAACATCTTAAAAAGTAAAGCCATCAGTACACGATGCTAATACATGCAGACTGAACCGAGGGATATAATAATTAACGAGACAAATTAATAAGGAGAAAAATTGTTCATTTAATAACAATTAAAATTTTGGAAAATAAATTTGGCAACCTTGGGGACATTGTTAATCAGCTGTTCGATCATAATTAATATAGACATAACCTCTTTTGTTAATTTCAAAATGCCAACTTAGTTTGATATGTGTACATCGGAAGAGTAATAAGATTTTTTTTATACGAAGGTATTAAACCGGCGGAAATCTTCTGAAGAACATTGAAACAGTATGGTGAAAAGTTTCTAAACCGTAGGAACATTTATAAGTTGGTAGAACAATTTAATTCGTGCAGAATAAATAATCTCACTGATATCCATAGCTTTGGAAACCCAATTGAAGTTTTGACTAACACTGCCAAATTGCATGAATGATCTTATTCGCAAAGACAGACGAGTCAAAATTTGCCAAACTGCTAGTTTGTGTAATATTAGTGTTAAAACCGGGCGTCCAATCATTCATGGCGTGCTGAATTTTCGCAAAATTTATTTAAGAAAGTTGTTCCAAGAAAGTTGACTCAAACCGCAATAAAGACACTTCAGAGAACGAGAAAAACGCTCGAGAAATTGAGTTGGAAGGTGTTACCACATCCTCTTTTCAATCCAGACCGCACGAAGAGCCCACACCAATTTCAGCATACATGCCACTTGAAGCACCTTGCTCATCATAACAATTTAGTAACTGAGGCGATTTAATACAAAATTGAGGAGCCGTTTTTTTTTTTTGAGAAAAATCGCAAAAAATTAAAAAATTGCACAAATAATTTACTACTTCCGGTTGACTGATTTTGATAATAATATTTGTGTCTGGTTCCCTCGTGGTAACTTAAATAACTTAAATTTAAAGTTACAACTTCGTACGAGATTCCGTTTTTGAGATATTTTGTTCAAACATACATAGGACCAACCAGTATAAACATGGTTTTTGGGCTATGGGGACCTGAAAACGTATATTCCGGTGAAAACTCGATTTTGAAAAGTCTACATGAAAACATAACTTTCCTTCCCTATATGTTTACGTAGCGGAAGTGAGAGTAAAACTTTAATAAAAAATAAAGACTCCATTGCATTCATATTATTTCATACTTTTCTGTACCGTCTGCATTAGCAGTAATTGCAGAACAGTCGGACGTTAAACAAAAAAAAAAAACTTTTCTGTAGTCACGTCGCTAAGTTAATTTTTGAGGAGCACAGTTCTCAAGTTTTTTTTATTTGTCATCGGGAACTAATACTGAAGTGGGAATTAATACTGAAGTATTAACAACCACCCAACTTGATTGCTGCTTTTTGCTGTATTTTTGACGTGTTCATGAGTTTAAAGAGGGATTACTAGTAGAGTTTGTTCACGGATGGCTGTCAGCTGGTAACCATACAAAGTCGCTTGCCCAACCGGTGTTACTTAACGAGTCATAGCGACTTTCTACTAGCTGACTGATTGGGCTGGCCCAAAGACCTAAGTTTTGTTGACTATCAAAAATAACAAAATGTTGTACCAATGTTTCCTAAATTTCGGTTCAACTTACTTTAGGTATTCTGGTAATTTGAACATTGACTTTTTACGGTTTATAAATGATTTATAATGTCAAGAGAAAAAAATGTTATAACAAATTTATTATATGCCAGAAAGTTTTTCCATTTGTATACATTACTATTTAACTACAGGTTGTTTAAAAACGAACAACCGTTTTTAGATGATACGAATGTAGTACGGAAAAATATTAAATTAATGAAATATTTATTAAAATTTGATTTAACAAAATTTAAATTACAATGAAACTTGCCATCAATAACTTTGTAATAGATGTTGAAAATGATTCCCTGTGACCCGAATGTAGGTTCCTAACATTTGTAGCCACTTTTCGTATTATTTGCTAAACAGTAGCCTTTTAGAAATCTCACGATCAATGTTCGACTTCAATTCGTTAAGTGTATGAGGATTGTTTTTAAAATAAAACTTTTTAAGTACCCACAGTAGACGAAGTCTGCTGGAGTTAGATCTGGGGATCATGGAGGCCACAACCCTTTCAATCAAACGATGGCCAAAAAAAAATCCCGTAACATGTCTAGTGTGTCATCGGCAGTATAATACGTTTCGTTATCCTGTTGAAACCAACATTCTCGTTCGAGTAAATCTAACAATGCAATAAACTGATGGATTAAGTCGCGATAAACTATAACATCCCCAATTTTGTGCTTTTGTAATCTTGAACAGTCCTAGTCTCACGAAACTTATTTAACAAACGCAAGATTGTGACTTATTTGGAACAGTAGAATTGGAAAATATTAACTGAAACGCGTCTTTTAATAGATCGTAAGATTTATAAGCGAAATACATCTGAGGAATGAACACACGTTCATCTTCGTTGACGCAACAGAGACGAATAGATACTGGAATATTATTGGTGCATAATAATGACATTTCAATTGTTACAATCAGTTAACACTTGAAACAGTGTTACCAACTGACAAGTAAGGAGACATAAAATTTACCTGTGCGTTACTTCTACGTTCATAATGTTACGGTTGTGTTCGTTTTAAAACACCCGTTACTACTTAATGTTGTAACAAGAAGACAAATGATCATTTAGTGTACGGAAGAACGAAAAGTAAAACAAAAACAATTTTTTTAAGAAACCCAAAAATTATGGCGCTTTCAGCTGTGTAACACTAGTCTGAACATATTTCATAACATTATTTAAATCTACTTAAATCGTCTTCGTTTAGCCTACTTTTAACAAATCTGATGTTATAAAAGTTGTTACACGTCTCATTTTTTAACAACGGAGACAGTTTTTTAGTTATAAATAAATGAGGTAAGGCATGGTAATTGAGCTTTTTTTGTCGCATTGCATAAGGAGGAAAAGAAATAATATTATTTTTGGTTTAAAAACCTTCCTACACAATATTAGCTCAGTCTAACCACGTGTAGTTACCGTTAACGCAGTTTAAAGCAAAATTTTTATTATTAATGGTTAGTTTAGGAAGTAGATGTAAGAAATCCACTTGATTGATTTTACAATGCTTTTTGTTAATATATCCTGAAATTTCAATCCAGAACATTGTCTAAAGAAGTTAAAAATCTTGTGTGAAACACTCACACGACTTTTTCTGGTCAATTTACATAATGAAAATCATAACCTTTGTTCAATCATTATTAAACAATGTAAAATTTAAAATATAACCAATTTTAATCAAGAGTGAATGACGCAAAATGAAAGAAAATTAACCTCTCTTCAATTTAAAAATACGTTAAATCACTTTCACTAAACGTTGTAGAAAAGAATTTTGAATTAAAAAATTGTAGATATTTATTTCCTTTAATTTTTATTATATAGACTTTTGCCCTAAAATGCATATTAAGACCGCAATCTTAATTAAAAACCATTTTTTATCGCGAGAGCACAGCCCCCAAAAATTTCAAACGACGTATCACGTACCCTATATTTTAAAGCATAAAAATTTAGTAAATAAGGCGATTTTTAAAAAATATCGTAAGAGCGTTTTTGGAAAATCAGAAAAGAGTAACTTAAAACTAAAAAATTGAAAGAATAAACTACTACATACTTCCTATTGATAAATTTTGATGAAAATGTTTGTCAGGTATTGTAGTGGTATCTAACTTAATTTCCGAGTTTCAACTTCGTACAATAAATATTCCATTTATGTATTCTGTTCACACACACACACACGCGCGCGCGCGCGCGCGCACACACACACACACACACACACACACACCAATCGCTAAAAAATGTTTCTCGGGTTCATGGGCCTGAAAATATGTATTTACAGTGAAAACTCGTTTTTTTAAATCGTCATGAAAACAATACTTTCCTTCCTATATATCCACATAGGGCAAGAGAAAGTAAAAATTAAGTTAAAAAGTCATTCTCTTATATGAAATGAAAAAACGAAATGAAATAAATTTTTGTTGTAGATTTGTGTAATACAAAAGACCCTTTGTACTGTTGTACCATAATAATGCTCGAGATGAACTTCAATTTGGGTTCGATTCCCGGTCAGGTTTGGCATTTTTTTCATCACTCATTTTCATACATCATCATTCTCCACCGTCTGCATTAGCAGAAATTGCAAAACAGTCAGACATAAAACAAAAGAAAACAAAAAAGAGACGAACTTCGTCAACTATGTAGCCCTTATTGTCACATTACGTTTCTTACGTATTTGCATGCGGACAGGTAGTGTCAGTGATCGCAAATCAACACATTTGTTTCATGTGAAAAATTACATAAGCCATTTATCTTACTTCATAAAAAGAGAAACTCGATCAGAAACTGTAATGGCTGTTGTGAAGAAGATTTTTATTACCAGTCTCTAACAGTGGTGGCTTGTGCCTTCAAAAATAGGTGAAGAGTTGCAAAAAACCGAGAAAAACTAGTATACTCATAAGTATCTGCGAGACTCCCGAGAGTAAAAACAAGTAAAATACACAAATAAAACAACTGTGTGACACCGCAGATACAAAACAACTAACTTACACGTTCATGGAACATGCGGTGCAGTAGGCTGGTCGACCCGCCACGAACTCTTCACTACTCGTGAGGTGGGTGGGGAGAGCTCGGCATGCGTATTTGCCGGTGACATATCCTTTGTAATGGCAACCCGCTCGCCCTGGAAGAGAATCAGCGGCCACCCGTCTAACTCTTCACTTGGGCATTTATTAGATATATTAAAGCCATTACAAGGGTTATTAAAAACATTAAAAAGCGCTCTAAGCAGATATAATAATTTTATGTACTTTTTTACACGACTCTTCTTCATTTATTGCAAAACAAAAAAAAATTATAACAGAAATTATGCTTATTTTGTGAGAGAAATAAATCTCGATACTATCCAGAAAATAGGTGAAGAGGCTCTTCACCTATTTTACCTGAATAGCCGTCGCTAGTCAAATATGATATTAATGGACAGTTCAGTAAAGTTTAGTTTTCTTTTTTGTTCAGGGTTTAGGTTTCTTCAAACACATTA
Organism: Catonia carolina; assembly: GCA_035578175.1. Classification (NCBI taxonomy): domain Eukaryota; kingdom Metazoa; phylum Arthropoda; class Insecta; order Hemiptera; family Achilidae; genus Catonia; species Catonia carolina. Next base: position 55,908,894 of record JAQMRL010000007.1, read on the forward strand.
CCGAGTGTGTTTTAGGCTATATTAGATTCCAAGAACGTTATTACTCAGACTTTAATCGTCTTTGCTTATAATTCACAAATATATTTACATTAAAAAATCTGATTACAAATGAATTACACCTTGTTAAAAAAACGTTAACCTATCTGGATGAATGTACCAAACAAAGTAATACAGTTGAACTTCGATATAGCGAACTTCCATATAACAAAAACCTTGATTATACGAATTTTTGTACTGCACCGTGACATTATAATTAAACTATACGTAAATTTATCTCGATTTAACGAATAAGTACCTTGATATAACGAAATACAATTATGCAATAAGTACGAAGTGACACGGTGTATTATGATTTCTCTGTGAGTTTTAAGGTAGATTCTTTTGATTTTTGTACCTGAATTGTACCTGTTTACAAGCACAATCTTGTTCCAAAAAAAATGTCTAGCTTCGTGTGATCTGCACACGACAATTTTTTTTTCATTGACATAAGTAAGCTTTTCTGTAAGGTAAACTAAGTATTTTATTTTATAGTAGGCCTATAAGATTACAGCCTTAGTAATCTTTAAAAAAAAATCAATTTTGTTTTACAGATTTTCATGAAAAAAAAACAGAAAATCGCTAATACCGCTAAACTAAGCGTTATACAAACAAATTTTAATTAACCGTTATAGGTTTTTAAATTGTCTACAACTTTTATTATATACATTTTTGCGCTAAAATGCATATTAAAGCTGTAATCTTAAAAAAAACTTTTTTCTACAAGAGAACAGCCTCCCCAATAATTTCAGCAGTGACGTCATTATTTGTTGACAGTAGGAGCAACTAAGGAAGGCTGGACCTAAACTAATTTATTTTTTTTTACTTCTACTATTTTATCATCGCTATCTTATAATCGGCATGTTTCAAGATATTAATGGACAGTTCAGTCAAGTTTAGTTTTCTTTTTTGTTCAGGGTTTAGGTTTCTTCAAAGACATTACCGAGTGTGTTTTATATTACGAGGTACGTTCGAAAAGTAAGATCCCTTTTGAATTAAAAAAGAACAAGTACAGATACAACAATGAAATTTATTTCATAAAAATCTACAACTCAAACTATTTTTCGACATAACTCCCGTGATTTTCCAGGAATTTGTCATAGCGTGGTACAAGCTTTTGTATACCCTCTTCATAGAATGCTGCCGCCTGCGTAGTCGCCTGTACGAGTTAAACCAAAACAAATCTTGACACCTCGAGAAGTCATGTGTTCAGTGTTTTGGGACAGAAAAGGAATTTTACTGATTGATTTTTTTGCCTCGAGGTCAAACAATCAATAAAGAAGTTTACTGCGAGACTCTCAAGAAACTACGCCGCGCAATACAGAACAAGCGCCGAGGAATGCTCACGAAAGGTGCGGTTTTCATTCATGACAATGTCTGACCACACACTGCGAATGAAACAAAAAGACTCCTTCAGGATTTTGGCTGGGACTTGTTCAACCATCCTCCGTACATCCCTGACCTCGCTCCTAGCGACTTTCATTTGTTTCTGCATCTGAAGTCTTTCCTTGGCGGTCAGCGGTTAAACAGCAATGAAGAGCTGAAAGAACAAGTTACCTCTTGGTTGACTACACAGGCGGCAGCATTCTATGAAGAGGGTATACAAAAGCTTGTACCACGCTATGCACATGCCTGGAAAATCACAGGAGTTATGTAAAGAAATAGTTTGAGTTGTAGATTTTTATGAAATAAATTTCATTGTTGTATCTGTACTTGTTCTTTTTTTTATTTCAAAACGGAACTTACTTTACGAACGTACCTCGCAGATTCCAAGAATGTTATTACTCAGACTTTTATCGCCTTTGCTTATAGTTTAAAAATATCTTTACATTAAAAAATCCGATTGCAAATGAATTACACCTTGTTAAAAAAAGTTAAGTAGTAGTTTGTTTACTTCATACTTTACTCGATGAATCACAAATTGATTTTAAGTTTATTCTAGATTGTATAAACTATCTTGTAGAAAACGTTTTATAAAGTTATGGGGTCGCACTATGTAAGAAAAAACCTGAGAGGTTATCATTAATATAATTTATTTTGGTTTCTTTTGCCTTTTGGAATCGAAACATTAAATTTTAAATAATTAAAATATAGTTAAACGTTTTATAGGCACGTTTTCAGAGCGAATGGGCAAAAAGATCTTTAACAATATAAGTAAGTTAAAAAGTTAGAATAGCATCCTTAAGAAACAAAAAAAGAGAACTCTTTATATCAAATTAAGGATGAAGATTGTATAGACCGATACGAACGTAGAAGAAGAGTTCATAGTTTATCTTCTTCTCCTGCGAAAGAAAGGTTGACCTAAGCTGTGTATTTTGAAAAGGAAAGAAAGAGAAGATATAAACGAATAAAAGAAGTTCATCGTTTGGGAAAAATCATAAAGAGAGAGGAAAAAATTGAGTTATCATTATGAGTGCGTGGTCTTCTGAGTTTGGAGTGAAACACTCACACGATTTTCTTTTGCAAATGTAAATAATAAAAGGTAAATGTAATAATGTAAAATAATAATCTATGTTTAATCATTAGTAAACAATGTAAATCCCACTAGACGACTTAAAAGACGCTGGAGTAGAGACCTGTTAATTTAATATACAAATGTTATTCTAGGGGAGGCACCAATGGGGCCCTACTCCTCTCATGCATATCATGTCATTTACACAAACAATATCATTTACATGTTGTACAATTTTACATTCGTAAATATAGAATTACAGATAAAACCAATTTACCACTGGCCTGTAACAACTGCTCTAACTCTTATTATGCTTTACCTCTTTTATTAAAATTCTACTTTCTTACTGATATGTTTCGTTGGATCCACCGTCATCAGAGTAGGCCCTAGATAAATTAAAAAAATCTGGTGTAAAACACTCACACAACTTTCTTTTGCCAATGAAAATAATTAACAATAAACCTAACGTTAGTAATGAAACTTTAGAAATAAATAAAAAACTAACCTCAATAAAAATAACCTAATTTTAATCATGAGTGAAAGACGCAAAATAAAAATCAACCAATGCTTGGCTTAAAAATACGGAAAATCACTTTCACGCTAAACTAGGCCCTGTAAAGAAAAATGCTTTAAATACAAAATTGTAGATCTTTTAATTTTTTATAAATTTGGTAATATACACTTTTGTCGTAAAATGTGTACTAAGGCCGAAATGTTAAAAAAATCGATTTTTTACACGTTTTCGTGAGAAACCAACAGAAAATTGCTCATTACCGCTAAACTAAACGTTATACAAACAAATGTTAGGAATAAAAGTTGTAGGATTTTTAATTTTCTACAACTTTTATTGTATACATTATTGCGCTGAAATGCATATTAAAGTCGCAATCTTAAGAAAACAATATTTTTACTTGAAATCACCAAGAATTTCAGCAAACATGGCGCCTACCCTATCTTGTAGAGAATAAATAATTGAGTAAATGAGGCGATTTAAAAAAAATTCGTAGGACCAGTTTTTGAGAAAATCGCAAAAAAGTGAAAAATTACACGAATAAACTACTAGTTCCGGTTGACCGATTTTGGTGAAAATGTTTGTGTCGGGTTCGGTAGTGGTATGTAACTTAAGTTTCAAGTTCGTACAATGTTCCGTTCGTGAGATATTCTGTTCACACACACACACACACAGACCAATCGCTAAAAACATGTTTTTTGGGTTTAGGGGGTCTGAAACGTGTAGATCCGGTGAAAACTCGATTTCAAAAAATTGACATGAAAACAATACTTTCCTTCCTATATATTCATATAAGCAAGAGAAAGTAAAAATTGAAATTAAACTTATTAAAATACTGTCTCTTTTTGTTTAACGTCCGACTTTTCTGCAATTACTGCTAATCCAGACGAAGAAAGATGAAATGATTTTTGTAACGTATGAAAATATGCCGTAGCTGAATAGGATTCGAACCCAAGGCCGCATGATGAGAGGCGAGCACGTTACCAACTACGCCAATGCGGCCGGCAAAATATTCAGTCATTCGTACAATATTTTTATATGAATGACTGAAGATAAAACATTTCTTGAAGATATTAATAAATTTTAATAAGTTTAGTTTCAATATGTAATATTAATAGTAATAGTAATAGTATAGTATAGTATAGTAATAGTAATAGTATAGTATAGTATAGTAATAGTAATAGTACATGTATAGTAATTGTCATCTATTCTGATGCTAGTGGATCCGCCGAAACATGTCAGTAAGAAGTAGTATTTAATAAAAAAATGTATTGAAAACCAAGTGATGCCAAGTGAAGTAGCTGTAACAGGTGGTGAAAAAATTAATTATTTCTACAATAATATTAAATTTATGTAGTAATCAAATTAAATGAAAGTTTTGTTATTTATAAACAACCAGATCCCAAAAGAATCAAGTATAAACATCAAGCTATATATATTGCATGTAAATTTGAATTGTTTGTCCATGTTTTCACAGCATAATAAAGTATTTGTTTGTATTTAAATTTTTTTTTAAATTCTAATAAGCTTGATAATATCATAAGCTTGTGAGGATGCCTCCGTAGTTTAATGGTTAGCTTGCTACGCTGCAAAACGGAGGTCCCGGGTTCGATTCCAGGCTAGCGAATAAAATTATTACACTTTAAAATTTACCATATCTTGATTTATTATAGTCAAAGTTAGACAGATAAAAAAAAATAAAGTAAATCTACAGATTATTGAAAGAACTTTTAATCGCAGTTCTGATTAACAAGAATGTGTTAAATTTAATCACACTATTCTAAATTGTTCTAATTTGCGGTCGCGTTTTTTCAATTATGTCGGTCATATGACTTGTTTTTTTATTTTGTACCGAAATGTAGACGATAGTCTGTTATAATTTCGTCTTCTCACCCTAACATTAAGCACGGCACATTGAAATAATTAAGGTCAAGAATCACAATAAAAATATAATTTCGTGATCACGATGCGCGTTACTTTGGAACGCTTACAAACACCGTTCACTGACTGTCATATCAGAAATGTATCTCTTAATTTTAATCTATTATATAATTATCTAACGTGTTATCGTAACCCTCATTTCTATAGTTCCACTGGGCCGATTTTAATAATTTTGGCATCATTTCAAATTTTTTCTAAGGAAAATCCTATAACAATTTTCAAACTAAAAATTTTCGAAAAACCATCAGAAAGTAAAAAAAAACATAGTCTACTGATTAAATATAACATATAAAGAAAAGTTTTGATAAATTTCAGGAAAAATAATATTTTAATTTTGTATTTGGTAGAGTTCCTGAAACTTAAAAAAAAATCTGGTGGGAAACACTCAAACGACGTTCTCTTGCCAATGCAAATAATGAACAATATAACCTAATATTAGTAATAAAACATTAGAAATAAACAAAGAAACTAACCTCATAAAACATAACCTAATTTTAATCATGAGTGAATGACGTAAAATAAAAATCAACCTCAGTTTGTCTTAAAAATACGGAAAATCACTTTCACGCTAAAGTAGGCTCTGTAGAAAAAAATGCTCTAAATAAAAGTCGTAGATCTTTTAATTTACTATAAATTTAATTATACACTTTTGTCGTAAAATGCATACTAAGGCTGAAATCTTTACAAAATTGATTTTTGTTTACACATTTTTGTGAAGAAAAACAGAAAATTGCTAATTACCGCTACTAAGCGTTATAAAGTTTTAAATAAAAGCTGTAGGATTTTAAATTCTCTTACATACATTTTTGCGCTAAAATGCATATTAAAGCCGTAATATTGAAAAAGCATTTTTTTACGAGAAAACAACTTCTCCAAGAATTTCAGCAGACATGGCGCCTACGCTATCTTGGAGCATTTTGGAGAAAATTGCAAAAAAGTGAAAAATGACACGCTTAAACTAGGTACTACTTCCGGTTGACCGATTTTGATGAAAATGTTCGATTCGGGTCCTCTAGTGGTACCTAACTTAAGTTCATGTTTCAACTTCATACGATGTTCCGTTCTTAAGATATTTTGTTCACACACACACACACACACACACACACACAGACCAATCGCTAAAAACATGTTGGGTTCGGGGGTCTGAAAACGTGTAGATCCAGTGAAAACTCAATTTCAAAAAATCGACACGAAAACAATACTTTCCTTCCTATATATTCATATAGGCAAGAGAAAGTAATAATATATGCTTAATCATTAGTAAATAGTGCAAAATAAAAAATAAAAAAAGATAATCTAATTTTAATCGTGAGTGACTGACGTAAAATGAAAATCAAACTGTGTTCCACTTAAAAATACGAAAAATCACTAATTGATGCTAAGGCTCTGTAGAAGAAAATGCTTGAAATAAAAGTTGTAGGTTTTTATTTCCTTTAACTTTGATTCTACAATTTTGTTTTAAAAACCATACTAAGACCGTAATATTAAAACGTCCCATCACAACCGATTTTGATCAGCAATTTAAGTTATTCTTTGGCCTGGGATGAAGCCATCACAAGGAAACTGGAGATATTTGAGGTTGTATAGACAAATGTTGGGAGTCCCAGGAACTGCTCGGATGACTAATGTAGAGGTTCTTAGGAGAATGAAGATAGTCGTGGAAGTCATTTTCACCATAATTTGTAGGAAGCTCCAATACTTGAGACATATCATGAGGAATGAATTAAGATATAAGTAATTCGTTACTGCAAGCCAATCTGTAGGTGAAAAAATATTGAAAAAGAGGACCTAGCGGAAAAAGGGTGTCGTGGCTTTAAAATCTGAAAACAATAATAAAAAAGTGAAAAATCACTCGAGGAAACTACTACGTTCGGTTGACCGATCTTGATGAAAATCTTTGCGTCGAGTCACCTGTGGTACGGTTCGGTTTTCCGTTCTCGAGATGTTTTGTTCACGCACACTCATATCGAAAAATCGACATAAAATTATACTTTCCTTTTCTATATATTCATATATTCCCTATAACAGGCAGGTGGAGTGTTAAATTACTTGCACTCGATCTGCTAGTTCCCGGGCTACAAACAATAGTTCTGTTTCTTATCACATACTCAGCCAATTATTAATTAAGCATTTAAGAACAGAAGAGGTAGAGGTGTAAGACACTAGTCAGAGTTATCTCCAGATCCGGGAATAATGAATTTCATTATACAGCCAGACCCTGTGGTGAATGAAGTGAAGGTGTCATTTGCAGGGTGGAAAGTAAAATGCTTCTCAGAGAGCCTGGCATGTTGATAAGTAGACTTTTTCACTCAGTGAGGAAGACAAGTGTAAACCACCTCACTCCTCGTTTTACTTAATAAAGCTTCTAGAGGTTCAAACCAGCCTTTTGGCTGATGACCAAAACAACAATACTGGCCAAGAAATAGTAAAAAATAAATTTCTGCCTTATTTACAATTGCGATATTATAATAAGCAGTTTTCAAAAGCCCGATGTATTTTTTCACTTACGACAGAATTTTTTCAGTAAAACAAATCACTTAAATTTTATAAACAAATCTGAACTTATTTCATTGTGTAAAAATAAGATGCGATTATGATTGGTTCTCAAGGAAGTTCTTAAAACCATTAGGAACTAGTTCATTGCGGCGTCAAATCCTTTCGTGAATTAACGATACGATTTTTATATAGTGTATTAAATTAATTTTTATTTTAATGAGATATAAACTGTATAAATATTATCAATTAAAATTTATTAAAATAGTTTTTAATCTCAACTTTTGCAAATAGATTTAAAAAAAATTAAAAACCTATTTTTAAAACAAAATATAAATGTAAATTCAATTTATTTAATTGTTTGCTGTAGAGTGTACCTTAAAATTTGATGTATCAAAAATGTTAGTAAATTGAAGAAACTTTAAATAGACAAGTATATTTTAAAGATTTTGTTATTTAAATTATCTCACATAACATTTACAGCTTAAAAATAAAATACGGTTGAATTGCACGCATAAAAAGTAACTTTATTTTATATACTATATATTTCTAAATACCTATATAAAAAAAAAAACAAGGGAGGTCTCATAAACATGCTTAATTTTACAGTTTTGTTACTATTATTGTAAATACAAAATGTCCGTTTAAATAAATAAATGTAAGTAACGTTAAATAAACGGACAATGATGAAAATCGGACGAAAATAGAACAAACGAGTTTACACACCTTATTATTGTTCTTCCGATGATTTAAAGGCATACCGCGCGTAGTTTACACAGATTATAACGAATCGCCTACGCACACTCTTCAACAAAAATAATTTATTATTCTTATTTCAAAGAACTCTGTTTAAATAAATGGTAGGGATAACTATATTAACTTTTCCGTTTGACGAATTTTTATGATGTAGACACAACAAAATTGTACATCAAATTTACATAAAGCTCATAATTGTAATAAACGTTTTTAAAATATTTTTTTATAAAAAAATATAACCCACCGGGTTGGTCTAGAGGTAAAGTCGTCACCAAAATCAGATGTTTAACAGCTGATTTTCGGAGACGAAGTTTCGTGGTTCAAATCCTACCAAAGGTAGTTAATTTTATACGGATTTGAATGCTAGACAGTGGTTACCGGTGTACTTTGATGGTTGGGGTTCAATTAACCATACTCTCTCAGGAATGGTCAACCTGAGTCTGCACAAGACTACACCTCATTTACACGTCATGCACATCATCCTCATCTCATTGGATCATGGGGTTGCTTATTGTTCTGAATTGAACAGATTGCAACGTACACACATTAGGGATTACAAAAAAAAGCATTTGCTCAATATGCATCTAAACTCAAATTAATCGATAGGTTACTTATAGAATATCCAACATGTAACGACTTGAGAAGGCTTTGTACGAGGGTGTATCAAATATAAACGGGACTGATTTTCTTTAAAACTCCGGAGGGATCCTAGCCTGGAGGGAGTTGATGTGGAGGTACCGTTAGAGATAGGGGACAACTAACAGGAATTCTTTCGGTTCCCTTTAAAATGAAAAAAAGTTCAGCGAGAAAGAAGTGCATGTCTCCGTGAAGCAGTGGATTATCATCATATTTTTAGCTAAGGAGTGGGTGAACCCAACCAAAATTTTTCAATGATTAAAGGTACAGTTCGGGAACAACACCCTGTCAAGAACCTGTGTTCGCTTGGCACAAAGAATTTTGTGGAGAGTTTGACAAGGTCGAAATCGAGAGTCACGATCACCACCCATGGACGAGTGTGGCCAAAGCCAGCATTGAGGCGATTCGAAATCTTGTAGAGGATGCTTTTCACTTTAATTTTCTCCATGATTGACGCTCAATTAATGTGCAATATTATTGTAAATTTCTGGATGCCGTGAAATTGTTATCTCAAAAGAAAAGGAAGACTCAGTTGATCAGAAGTGTCATTCTTCTGCATGACAAGGCCAGGTCACATGCGGCTAACGCTACAATGCAAAACATGGATGCATTAGGATGGAAACCGCTAGAAGATCCACCCTTTAGCCCAGACGTATCACCTTGTCACTACTATCTTTTTGGACCTATTCAAGAAGTACTTGGGGCCAGTGTTTCGATGACAACGAGGCGGTGGAAACGTTTTGCTCCAATGGGGACAAGAACGACCGAACAGTTTTTAATATGGTGAAATTTTTTATTTCACCATATTAAAAACTGTTGGAAGCTTTTTTAGCTTCCAATCCGATGGGAAAATGCATATGGGAGTGTATATAGAAAAAAATATATATTTGTAAGCCTAGTTAAATAAAGTTTTTTTTCTTTATTAATTCAAGAAATTCACAATCTGTTGCATGCATCTGTTGACATGGTGTGATATACAGATGAAAAAATTTCAGATCTGACCAGGAATCGAACCTAGGATCCCTGGCATAAAAGCCAATTGCGAGAACTCTCGCTGATCTGACTAACTCAAAACCGATTTTCTAACTTTTTTATCACTTAGTGAATGTGATAAAAAAAATAGCATGATAAAAAAAAGAGTGAGTGGAGACACAGAATAATGTTAAAACTTTTTAAAAAAAAAACAAGTCCTGTCTATATTTGATACACTTTGGTATATGTACTCGTATAAATCCTCTTATTTAATACATTTTATATGCTCTACAAGATAGGGTAAGTCCAATGTTTGCTGAAATTCTGAGGGCTGTGCTCTCGCGGAAAAAATGGTTTTTATAAGATTGCAGCCTAGATATGAATTTTAGAGCAAAAGTGTATATAATTAAAGTTGTAGGAAATTAACAAACCTACAACTTTTATTTCAAACGTTTGTTTCTGCAACGCTTAGGTAGTTCTATCACGAACAAAACATAAATTTATGTACATCAATTCTTTGAACGACTATTTTAGTTTGTAGAGACCTCTAGATCAATTGGGATAAATATTGAATTTTGTACATTATATTACTTTAAAAACAATTATTTATAAGCACATAAAAATCGCCATGTTTTCGTTACAAGCAGATGGTAACTCAGAAGAAAATTGCAAAATACAAAAATTATTCCAAACAATACAAGTTTCCAAAGTTAATACAAGAAAGATTAATTTATTATTTATAAAACAAAAATAATAATTTTTGTGATGTTATGATAATAAATTTTTATTTGTAAACGGAAAGCCCTCATTGATATACTTATCACGTATTGTTCTTTAAATTTAATCACCTAAACTGCTGAAATTTGACGTATTTTTGATTCTTAGGTACTAATCAGAAAACCAAAGAATTTGTACTTCAACCACTTGTACGTAAGGGGTTAAATACAACTCTGTTTTAATTTTAGGGTATCTTAAATTGGATTTTTTTAAATTGATCTAACTTTGGCATTTTTACAACTTGTAAGTAAGCCTATTGTACAAAGTTAACTACCTTTTTATTTGTATGTATTTTTTTTAGTGATGACGCCAACATAGCATTAAATTATCTGTAGGTAATGACATGGTGTGATATACAGATGAAAAAATTTCAGATCTGACCAGGAATCGAACCTAGGATCCCTGGCATAAAAGCCAATTGCGAGAACTCTCGCTGATCTGACTAACTCAAAACCGATTTTCTAACTTTTTTATCACTTAGAATACTGATATTCGGCGCATTTGTATATTTTTAGACGGAAGTCTACATTAACATATATATTTATAATGTTTTTCGTAATATTGTGGAGTAAATTATTATTAACAAAACAGTATACGAATTAATAATATTTGGTTTACATTAATAAATAGATAAAAACGATAGTCACAAAAACATCAATAATTTTCTTGTAAAAATTTCTTCTTGTTAAACTTGAATGTCTTGTTCAAAAATTACAATACATTTCCATCTTTTAGAAACCATAACTGTTGATCCCCTCAACTGATTTTCAAGATTTGTTTTGAAAAATCCTCAAAATTTCGTTCTCTAGGGCCTATTGTATGAAAAAGGTACTATTCTGTTTCGATATTTTAAAATACTTTTATTTCTTTTTCGATCAAAATATTTTATATTGTTAGAAATACGTTTTGAAGTGAAAAATTGAATATAAAGGAAATGGGAAATTTCCTTCAACTTGATTGATGTCAATCTAATGTAAATTGGCTGAAGTACATCGAAGTTTTGATTTTCAACCTCCAGCCTTGATTTAAGGAATGATAATAAAATTTTGACGTAATTTTTAACCAGGATTTAATTGAAAGAATATCAGAATTTCAGACACTAAACAGGTTTCCACTAACTTAAAAACACTAAAGAAATTCTTTTGAAGGTTGATTTCTCCTTTAAGTTAAAACATAAAAATTATAGCATTTGAATTTCGTTTACTTGTCCGTAACGGATGAAAACGGGTGACTACCCAAAAAGTGAATTATTTCTATACTTTTTTAAAAAAAGTAAAGTTCTAAAAATCTGCACGCAAATTCGGTTGTGATATCTAAGAAAAGTAAAGCTTTTAAATTTTGACAATTTGCTTCTAAACGTTTAAAACATTATTATGTTCATTCCCATAGAGCTGTAAATAAATAAATCTGGTTGAAACGCATACAAAATTTACTGAGTACTAATTAGATAATTTATCTTGTTTTATTTACAGTCTTTTCAGTTTATTTTCAGTTTATTTTTCAGTCGTTAATTTATTTTTATGGCATTTTATGATCATGATTAGATGAAAAAAAGTTGATAATTAATTATGAAAATTAAATAAAAATAACTAATAATTGATAAAATGATAATAATGGTAGCAGATAAATTGATAATTAAAATTTTGGTTTAAATTTTATATTCATATGTGGATTAGTTTTTACATCAAATATAACTCTTGTAAAACAAGACGTAAATATGTCACGTGGTTTAAAATCGCATTAATATGAAAAATATCATTTACAATAATAAATTTTATGTTTTTATCATAGTTAAGATGGTTAGTTTAAGTCAGAATGCAATATGTTTTTACTTGTCCACTTAAAGCACAACGAACTCTCTCTTAACAACTGAAATATTTGTGGATTTTGGTAAAAGTAATAAATTGATGATTTTGTGGTTTTTAATCAGTCATAATCAGAAAAAAATCATTGTTAATGGTAAAAAAACACCTTACATCTATTGTTAATATAAACAAAAATATATTCACCAGCATTAAAGCCATATGTTGAAAATCTTAACGTTTTACTGGTATGAAATGCTTAAGTAAATTTAATTTTTTGTTAAAGATACTAATTTTACATAAAAAGCTACTTTCTGTTAGAAATTGGTAAATTTTATAAGAAAATTGTCATAAATTGATATTTGTAATATAAGAAAGTTAATGACAGTTTGGTACATATATCATAAATCAACTTGTATACTTAAATAATTTATTAAAATTTTCAAAAATGCAATAATTTTCATAATTTTTTCAGATTGATCAAAAAATGTAATAATAGGTGAACAAAGTATTTTACTGTCAATTTATCAAGTTGTCAAACTTTTTTAAAAGAATTATAAAAAATAATTAAATCTCTATTAAAAAAATGTGCGTTTTTGATATAACCAAACTCAACAGATATTTATAATATGTTGTTTATATATGTTAGTAATATTTTTATTAATAATATACCTCTGAATGTTCCCAGGTAAAAATATTATAATACATCATCAGATATTTAATAAATGTATGAAACAAAAATCATTAATTTGTTTACCAAGAAAATTTAAATTAATTTGATACATATATAACAACAAAAGTAATAATTGTAATAAGGCGGGAGTTTTAAATTGCCCTATTACTGTTTGTTTTGATAGGGGCCTTATATAAAAAGAAGCTTGAATATTAATTTAGTTACACCTACGTAATGAAAAATAATAGTAGTTAATGAACACATGTAACTGACCATTTCATGTCTTAAGAAGAGGAGCCAGTGTTACTGAAATAGATACCGACCAATGATGATAGCACACAACTGTCTTTCCAACTCCGCCGCCGCTGTCCACCGTAAGTAAGCGAAAGCAACTGGACTCGCACCACGACCGGGCTCTACCCGACCTAACCTCTCCCCACTGGTCGCTAGTCCATCACCTAAATTTCTCTCCCCTCCGTAACACTACTCGACGTCACCGTGACGCGTGTTTCGGACCACAGAATCACCGCATAATAAATATTATTGTCTTTTTGATATACCGGAAAAACCTTTCGTAAACAGGTGCTGCGTCTGCCCTGTATCATAATCGTACATCCTTTCTTTTTTATCTCAACATTGAAGAAATTTAGACGACACGATTTTCGTGACAAATCTACTATACCAATCTACACCAATATTAAAAATCTAGTGTGAAACACTCACACAACTTTCTCTTGCCAATGCAAATAATTAACAATAATCCTAAAATTAGTAATAAAACATTAGAAATAAACAAAAAACTAACCTCAATAAACATAACCTAATTTTAATCATGAGTGAAAGACGCAAAATGAAAATCAACCTCAGCTTGGCTTAAAAATACGGAAAATTACTCTTTCACGCTAAAATCAGCTCTGTAGAGAAAAATGTTCTAAATAAAAGTTGTAGATCTTTTAATTTCCTATAAATTTGATTATATACAAATTTGTCGTAAAGTGCATATTAAGGCCGAAATCTTTAAAAAATCGATTTTTTCACACGTTTTTGTGAGAAAAAAACAGAAAATTGCTAATTACCGCTAAACTACGCGTTATACAAAAAATGTTTGAAATAAAAGTTGTAGAATTTTAAATTCTCTACATTTTTTATTATATAATTTTTTGCGCTTAAATGCATATTAAAGCCGCAATCTTAAAAAGCAATTGTTTTACGTGAAAACAGCCTTACTAAGAATTTCAGCAAACATGGCGCCTACACTATCTTGTTGAGCATAAAAAATTTAGTAAACGAGGGGATTTTTAAAAAAATCGTAGGACTAGTTTTTGAGAAAATCGCAAAAAAGTGAAAAATTACATGAATAAACTACTACTTCCGGTTGACCGATTTTGATGAAAATGTTCGTGTCGGGTCTGGTAGTGGCATGTAACTTAAGTTTTAAGTTCGTAAGAGGTTCCGTTCTTGAGATATTCTGTTCACACACACACACACACACACACACACACACACACACACACACAGACCAATCGCTAAAAAAACATGTTTTTTGGGTTCAGGGGGTCTGAAAACGAGTATATCCGGTGAAAACTCGATTTCGAAAAATCGGCATGAAAACAATACTTCCCTTCCTATATATTCACATAGGCAAGAGAAAGTAAAAAGAAGTAACGTTTGTCTGTTTGTACCAGATAATCTCTACCGATTTAACTATTCAACCGAAAAACTACTGAACCGATTTAAAAAATTCTTTCAATGTTTGAAGCTAAGAGCTTCTTGAGTAATACAGGCTGTATGGCATTAAGTAATATTTACTTTCTCCTGCCTAAAATGATTTTATAAGAATGGAAAGAATTGTTGTAATATCGATTTTTCGAAATAAAGTTTTCACCGGAAATACACGTTTTCAAAACCAGTGAACCCAAAAACATGTATCTAGCGATTGCCCTGTGTGTGTGTCTGGTATGAATAAAATATCTCGAGAACGGAAATGCGTACAAAGTTAAAACTTAAGTAAGGTACCGTAAGGGAACCCGACACAAACATTTTAATTAAAAGCGGTCTACCGAAAGTTATTGTTTATTCGAGTAATTTTTCCCTTTTTACAATTTTTTTCATAAGCGCCTCCTACGATTATTTTAAAAAATCGCTCCATTTACTAAATTTTTTGTGCTCTACAAGATAGGGTAAGCGTCATTTATCTGCTGAAATTCTTGAGGGGCTGTACTTTCGTGGTAAAAAAAGTTGTTTTAAGATTGCAGCCTTATATCCATTTTATGGCAAAAGTGTACATAATTAAAAATCTGGTGTGAACACTCACACAACTTTCTCTTGCCAATGCAAATAATTAACAATAAACCTAACATTAGTATTAAAACATTAGAAATGAACAAAAACTAACCTCAAAAACATAACCTTATTTTAATCATGAGTGAATGACGCAAAATGACAATCGAACTCAATTTGGCTTAAAAATACGGAAAATCACGCTTTCACGCTAAACTAGGCTCTGTAGAGAAAAATTCTCTAAACAAAAGTTGTAGATCTTTTAATTTTCTATAAATTTAATTACATACACTTTTGTCGTAAAATGCATACTAAGACCGAAATGTTAAAAAAATCGATTTTTCTCACGTTTTCGTGAGAAAAAAAACAGAAAATCGCAAATTACCGCTAAACTAAGCATTATACAAAAAAATGTTTGAAACAGAAGTTGTAGGTTTTTAAATTCTCTACAACTTTTATTATACAAGTTTTTGCGCTAAAATTTATATTAAAGCTGTAATCTTAAAAAAACAACGTTTTTTACGTGAAAACAGCCTCACCGAGAATTTCAGCAAACATGGCGCCTACCCTATCTTGTAGAGAATAAAAAATTGAGTAAAATAGAGGATTTTAAAAAAAATTGTAGGACCAGTTTTTGAGAAAATCGCAAAAAAACTGAAAAATTATATTAATAAACTACTACTTCCGGTTGACCGATTTTGATGAAAATGTTCGTGTCGCGTCCGGTAGTGGTATGTAACTTAAGTTTCAAGTTTCAAGTTCGTACGATGTTCCGTTCTTGAGATATTCTGTTCACACACACACACACACGCGCGCGCACACACACACACACACACACACACACACACACACACACCAATCGCTAAAAACATGTTTTTTGGGTTCAGGGGGTCTGAAAACGTATAGATCCGGTGAAAACTCGATTTCGAAAAATCGACATGAAAACAATACTTTCCTTCCTATATATTCATATAGGCAAGAGAAAGTAAAAAGTTGTAGGAAAATAATGAACCTATATGTTTTATTTCACATATTTTTTTCTTCAATGATTATTTTAGCGTCAATGAGTGATTTTCTGTATTTTGCTCATAAAATCAATAAAAAATGGGATTTTTGTTTTTAAAAATTGCGGTTGATTTTCATTTTGTGTCATTACTCATGATTAAAATTAGGTTATGTTTTTCATTTTATAGTGTTTACTTATGATTAAACATAGATTATATTGTTCATTATTTACATTGGTAAGAGAAAGTGTGTGAGTGTCTCACACCAGAGATTTTTAACAAATAAATAATATATTATCGTTCAAAAACAGATGGAATCTTTTTTACAGTTGACAATTGGCTAAACATCTGATACGGCAACCAATGTGCAAAACATTTTCAGACACAATTTAATTACAACTCGAAAAATTAAAAACCGTTTGTTATTTTTTGAACACACTTCGTATATGTAAATCTTGTTTTCTGTATATATAATCTTGTATTGGCGATCAAATATATATTGTTTTATGATTAAAGGTTTTATTTGCATTATATTGGTAGTAATTATAATAATTACGTTTGTACATATATAAATCAATACTCTTAATATTAGGATATTAATAACAGTAGTGTCCCAGTGGTTCGTAAATAAAATTCCTTTCAAAAAATTCAAAGCTCTTTATTAAAGATTCTTGATAAATATCATAAAATTCTTAAAAATATTAAAAGTTTTAAAATCTTTAAAATGTATTAAAACTTCCTTAAAATCCGCTCCAGCAAATCTTCTAAAAGTATTTATTATTTCTAAATAATATTTTTTTTAAATTTACAAACTTTTTCTATTTTAAAAAAATTGTAAATTGCACCTTACTCCTTAAAACTTTTAAAATAGAATGAAGTAACAATCAATTTTATTAATATGTTCTTTTTTTTTTTTTTTAAATTTTAAATTTTAAATGTTTTTTATTATTCTTGTTGCTCGCATCTGAGGGTGGTAAATCATCTGTTGTTTATTTTGAGTGTGTGAATGTGTATGTTTATGTTAGGCGTGATCGTATTTAGTTTGTCATTTGTATGTACGTCGGCGTTATTGTGTGTGTGTATAAGTGTCTCCTATTACAATCTTCCCCCCCCCCCCGGAGAGCATGCATAAGCAAAAAGGATAAGGGGTGGGTGCTTAAATGTTAAAAAAGAAGGTGAGTACGTAGCAGTTGTCGGCCTGAGACGGTAAAATTCGTTCATTCGGGGCCCCTTTCAATAATACATTCATACAGCATGCAAACAGCATTTGGTTTTTTGCGACAATCATCTCAAGCTCGAGTATCGCGACAGACATCACCAAAAAGTAGTTTATTTTTTTTTTGAGCAAATTATGTAACCTTTTTAAGGTTAGAAATGTGTTCTTTAGTTATTTCCCCTCCAATAGTCTTACGGAGTAAGGCTGTAACTGGAGTGGAGAAGCCGATGATATAAAATGGTTCAGACCATCGGTATGCCATTTTTGCACAAATATTTTTCCGTTTCGAACTTACGGGGTGAGTTTTAAGCAAAACTTTATCTCCCACCGAAAACGGATTGGGATGACGCGTAGCATTATATCGGCGCGCCATATCATGATGAGATTTAATTAGTTTTCTTCTAATGTCACACATCATGTTACTTGAACGTACAGGATTTTTATGAAGGATATCTTGGATATTCCATGCTCTATCCAACGGTGTTTGAGCTGGAACGGTATGCAATATATCAAACGGACATTTCCCATGCGCGTTATGTTGAGCCATATTGAAGGCTAATTGAAACCAAAATAGAGATTTATCCCAGGTTGTTTGAGTAGTTGCATGGTATGCAATAAGAATAGACCTAAGATTTCTGTTTAATCGTTCGGCGTGAGATGGTTGTGGATGGTAGGGTGAGAGAGTAGCTCGTTTTATGCCTAGATTGAAACAAAAGTTTTTAAACATTATTGAATTAAAATTTTTAGCATTATCGGTGACAATTAACCTCGGGATGGAGTAATTTCGGAAAATACGTTTTAATTCTTCTATAATGGAGGATGTATTAGTGTTTTTTAATGGAGCTAACCATGTAAATTTTGAAAAACCATCTACTACCACTAGAATATATTTGTATCCTTGGGTGGTTTTTGGTAGGCTGCCTACCGTATCAATAAACAGTGTATCAAATGGTGTTGTCGGAACTCTGGAACTGAGATTTCCCCATTTATAATTTATTCCAGGTTTGCTGCGTTGGCAGGTTGTACAAGCATTCACTTTTAAAGGAATTTCTCGATATATAGCCGGCCAATAAAAATACCGTGTAATTTTGTGTATAGTTTTATCGACACCTAAATGTCCACCGATTTCCGAGTGATGAAAGTATTTAAATACTAAATCTTTTAAGGAATTGGGGAGAACGATTTTGGTTGGATTATTGTTTTTATCTTTTAGACATAGGACTCCTTTGGATAAACAAAATTTATTATCCATTTGTTGTTTTTGTCGAAGGATAAAGGTATCCTGTTCCTGATGTTGTCTTATGTCTGTAAAAGATAGGGGGAACTGCGATAATAAAGTATTAATATAAGATATATCTTTTGAGATATCTTCATTATTTAAATCGTACATTCTCGATAATGCGTCCGCCACATTATTATCCGAACCACGGATGTGATTAATTTTAAATTTAAAAACAGATAACCGAAGTAACCATCTAGCTAATCTACCTAACTGTTTTGGTCTGGAAAGAAGCCAGGCTAAGGCTTGATTATCGGTTTATAAAAGAAATTCACGATGTGTTAAATAGGTCCTGAAATGATCTGTTGCAAAAACAACTGCAAGACACTCTCGCTCATATGCAGAAAACTTCCTTTCCGCCTCTGTTAATGTTTTGGAAGCGTACGCTATGGGTCGTCGAGATCCTTCTTGTTCCTGAAGAAGTACAGCTCCTAGACCTGTATCAGACGCATCCGTCTGTAAAATGAAAGTTTTGGAAAAGTCTGGTATTGCCAATACCGGGGGATTAGCAATTGCCTGTTTAAGATCTTCAAACGCGATTTTTTGTGAGTCTCCCCAGATGAACTGAGTATTTTTACGACGCAATTTATTCAGGGGTTCGATTCTATCAGCATAATTTTTGATAAATTTAGAAAAATAATTAATCATACCACAGTATCGATGTACTTGTTTCACTGACGTAGGTTGCGGGTACTCCAATATTTTTTGTGTCCTGGTTGAGTCTATAGAGACTCCTTTGTACGATAATGTGTGTCCAAGAAACGGTATTTCATTTACGGCAAATGTTACCTTATCAGGATTAACTGTAATGCCAGCCTTCCGCAGAATTGACAATACTATTTTAATGTGTTTCACATGTTCTGGAAAACTTTTGGAATATATTAATATATCATCCATGTAATTAAATATAAATTTATATTTAATGTTTTTGAATATTGTATTCATAAGACGTGTTAAAACTTGTGCGCCAGTCGACAAACCAAAAGGTAATCTCTCATATTCGTATAAGCCATCCGGGGTACAAAACGCGGTGATTTGACGAGATTTTTCTGTCAATGGTATTTGATGGTACGCTTGCGCTTAATCTAATGTACTGAACCATCGTGCATTGGAAAACCATTGAAAAGCATGATTTATATTCGGTAAAGGTTGGGCCTCTGAGTCAATTATTAAGTTGACTTGGCGATAGTCTACGACTAAACGACTCGTGCCATTTGGTTTTGGGATCAAAAACGCTGGAGATGAATAAGGCGAAACACTTTCTCTAATTACTTTATCTTTTAATAATTTATCAATTTGTTGTTTCATTTGAAGTGTTTTTATTGGATTTAAGGGATAGGGTCTAGATTTTATAATTTCAGTATTTTTAAGTTTAATATCATATTTTAATACGTGGGTACAACCTAATTTAGTAGTGAGTACGTCAGGAAATTCCTTACATAAATTATTAATTTCATTTTTAATATACTCACTTTGTTCCACATTATTAATCTGATCTGGGTATAGATTTATTAGACGAAATTGTTGATTTTTCAACCAGTCAAAAGTTATCACAGACCTTGTGGCGTAAAATATTGCACGTGTTTTTTGTAGGAAATTCATACCAAGTATTATTTCGTGATGTATTTTTGATAATACTTTAAAATTTATTTTCCACGATATTTTTTGTAGGTTAATGTTAATCCAGACCTGTTTATTAATTTCTAGAGGAAATCTATCAGCTGTAAGACAAATTGCTTTAATGTTTTCCTCTTTTATAATCGCCTTCTTAGTTTTTAAAAGTTTATACATTTGTTGGTTAATAATGTTATGCGTGGAACCAGAATCAATAAGGGCATTAAATATATTATTTTTGATTTTTATTGATAAAGCTTTCAAAGTATAATTACTGTTTAACCTTTGTTCTTTTATTTTTAAATGTTTACATACGTTATGTTTACAAACACGCATCATATGCCTATGTTGTGCGCATTTGTGAACATTCAGTTTTTTGGAACATGGTTATTTCCTTTTTGCTGCAAAAGTTTACAATTTCTTTTGATATGACCTAATTTATGACAATAAAAACACTTCAAAGTTGTTGCAGACATTTGTGATCTGATTTTATTGCATGCTGTGTCTTTTAATATGTTTTGTTTACCTTGGGTAGGTACTGTGTTATTTACATTGTTTATGACGCTTGTATTATTCATTTTTGATAAACCGATGTCATTAAGAGTTCTAGCATAAACTCTTTCATAGACATAGGCATCTAATTTATTAAAATCTTGTAAGTTATTGGGTTTGCCGATTATACCTATGTGTGCGGCATATATTTCATTTAAACCGGTTAAAATTATATTAATTAACTCACCTTCTGTTAAATCTAATCTTAATACATCATGGTTTTCTAAAATTTCTCTCATGTATTCCGCAAGGGTCTCCGTTTGTGACTGGTTTCGGTATAATAATTTTAATTTTAAGATTTCTTTCATTTTTGGTGTGATTAATTTGTTTACTAAATCTCTATGAAATTGATCGAAATTATGATTATTTCTAATAGAATTTTCAAAAATTTGTTCAGTGAAACCGGTCATAAACGGAGTTAACAACACCAAGGGTAAATCAACTGCATAACGTTTCTGTATCTGTTTAATAATTTTGATATTTCGTACTAACGTGTCAATGTCACGTCCATCAGTAATAGTCAATTGTTTTAATTCGTTTTCTATTGGATTTGCAATTTTTGTCCAATTAAAATTCAATTCGCGTTGTAAACACCCGGGATTATTGTTACCTACGGGATTTGGTATTAATGTGTCAGGGATTTCGTTTCTAAGAACAGGATTTTGCATTTCTGGGTGATGCATAAGATTAATTTGATCATAATTAAGATTTCCTTGCTATTGATCAGGTAAGAGATTATTCCCTAAATGTGCCTCTTCAGGATTTAAGTTTTGCTCGAAATTAGGTCTAACTTCGAAATTATGCAACCCATTAGCCTTCCAAATATCAAATCCCTCTCTTAAATTTTGAAAGCCTACGACTTTATCTGGTTTGTTGGGTAATATGAATGTTAATATTTTGTTAAGCCGATCATCGAAAATTTCGGCATTATACTTCTCTAATTCATTTAAATTTTCTACATTTCGTAACTTTACTAAATATTTTTGACACTCTGTCAGTTGTTTGTCCATGTCAAATCTATGTAATGTAGTTAAATCTATTTGTCGCCCGTTATCTAAGAGTTTTTGTAATCTTTGCCTTTTTTGTCTTACGTTTCCTGTTGTTGTGCTTTTCCGAATTCTAAGTTGGAAGTTAAGGTTTGTTTCGTCTAGTTTAGTGGGATCAAGAATCGGTGCTACCTGTCTATTCATGTTTCTATTTGTTTTATTTGTTGATGATGATTATTTATGTATGTGTACTAGATGACTTACCGTCGACGTCGGTATACCTGTCAGATGCGAGTTCTTTATAATTTAGTTTTTTATTATAAATTTTAGAAGATTTGTTGTTATTTGATTTGTTGTTATTTTTGATCTTTGACTAATCTTGTTATGTGTGTTTGATGATTTCTTGTTGATAAATCCTTCCTTTTTGTTGATTATTTTAATTTCGTTTCCAAATATGATATTACTGAATTTATTTATTGGAATGTTTCCTTAAGTATCCTGGTATCTCTTAAGTATCCTGGTATCTTGAAAGTATCCTGGTCACGGCACCATTTTTTTGTCCCAGTGGTTCGTAAATAAAATTCCTTTCAAAAAATTCAAAGCTCTTTATTAAAGTTTCTTGATAAATATCATAAAATTCTTAAAAATATTAAAAGTTTTAAAATCTTTAAAATGTATTAAAACTTCCTTAAAATCCGCTCCAGCAAATCTTCTAAAAGTATTTATTATTTCTAAATAATATTTTTTTTAAATTTACAAACTTTTTCTATTTTAAAAAAATTGTAAATTGCACCTTACTCCTTAAAACTTTTAAAATAGAATGAAGTAACAATCCATTTTATTAATATGTTCTTTTTTTTTTTTAAATTTTAAATTTTAAATGTTTTTTATTATTCTTGTTGCTCGCATCTGAGGGTGGTAAATCATCTGTTGTTTATTTTGAGTGTGTGAATGTGTATGTTTATGTTAGGCGTGATCGTATTTAGTTTGTCATTTGTATGTACGTCGGCGTTATTGTGTGTGTGTATAAGTGTCTCCTATTACAGTAGTAGTTGGGGCAGGCTGAAAGTGGTTAGGGAGAGATAGTTTCATTGCATGAAAAAGTGGATTGTTGCGTTACTGGCCTTGGAGGGATGGTGTACCAATTCGATAATCGGCTCTTATTTTCATTTTTACTTTCTCTTGCCTATATGAATATCTAGGAAGGAAAGTATTGTTTTCATGTTGAATTTTCGAAATCGAGTTTTCACCGGATCTACACGTTTTCAGACTCCCTGAATCCAAAAAAAAAAAAATGTTTTTAGCGATTAGTCTGTGTGTGTGTGTGTATACATGTGAACAGAATATCTCAAGAACGGAACATCGTACAAATTTGAAACTTGAAACTTAAGTTAGATACCATTACCGGACCCGATATAAACATTTTCTTCAAAATCGGTCAACCGGAAGTAGTACTTTATTCGTGTAATTTTCACATTTTTGCAATTTTCTCAAAAACGGCTTCTACGATTTTTTTACAAACCGCCTCATATACTAATTTTTTTATGCTCTACAAGATACGGTAGGCGCCATGTCTGCTAAAATTCTTGGAGAGGCTGTTTTCTCGTAAAAAAATTGTTTTTTTTTAAGATATTGACTTAAATATGCATTGTAGCGCAAAAATGTACATAATAAAAGTTGTAGAGAATGTAAAATCCTACAAATTGTATTTCAAACAGGTTTTTGTATATCGCTTAGTTTAGCAGCTATTAAAAATTTTCTGTTTTTTTCTCACGAAAACGTGTGAAAAATTGATTTTTTAAGATTTCAGCCTTAATATGCACTTTACGACAAAAGTGTATATAATCAAATTTATAGGAAATTAAAAGTTCTACAACTTTTATTTAGAGCATTTTTCTCTGCAGAGCTAGTTTAGCGTGAAAGAGTGATGTTTCGTATTTTTAAGCCAAACTGAGGTTGATTTTCATTTTGCGTCTTTCACTCATGATTAAAATTAGTTTATGTTTTTTGAGGTTGGTTTTTATTTATTTCTTATGTTTTGTTATTAATACAGGGTGATCTTAAAGTCGCTCAACCCAAAATGATAACAGTCTTAGAAAGCTGTAATGTATTTTTTCTTTTTCTTTCAAAGTTTACGATACAAGTTATAAGTACAACTTACTTACTTACTAACAAGTTCACAACAAATGCTGGAAATGTTCACCGTAGTTTGCAATGCATGCATCAACGCGTTTTCTTACATTGAACGCAACCTTTTTGAGTGTAGCAGTAGCAATATTTGATATACAGTCTTCAATGTTTCTTCTAAGTTCATCTACTGTATGCGGGTTGTTTTTGTACACATTATCTTTCAAATAGCCCCATAAATAAAAATCAGGAGGAGTCAGATCTGGTGACCGAGGAGGCCACAAACCACGAGAAATTATTCGGTCATCAAAGAAATCGTGGAGAAATTGGATAGTACTGTTTGCCGTATGTGAAGTTGCTCCGTCTTGTTGTAGCCAGCAATAACGTTCTTTAACATGTAGCAGTCTACGAACTGCATGATTATTTCTTGATAACGTTCTGCTGTGATTGTATCCGGAAAAAAGATAGGCCTGACAATTCTCCGACGAGATACACCACACCACACCCCATTTTTTTGAGAATGTAATGGCTGTTCATGGAATTCATGTGGATTCTCTGCAGACCATACTCTACAATTTTGACTATTAACATATCCACTTAGATGAAACCAAGCTTCATCGCTGAAAAACACTTTGTCCAGAACAGATATGTCATTTCGAATGAAATTTTTAAACCAATGACAATACCGCAATCGCTTCTCCTTATCTGGCTCTTCGAGCTGATGAGTTACGTTAATCCGGTACGGATGTAATTTTAATAACTTAGTGGCTTTATGAATACTTCCATAAGACAGTCCAGTCTGAGTAGAAAGTTTTCGAAGAGACTTTTTTGGAGAACGAATAAACGTTTCACTTATCGTCTGCAGACTGTCGTCAGATAAAACACTTGGTCGGCCGGTACGATTACGGTCATTCACGCTACCTGTATCCCGAAAACGATGAAACAAACGAAATATGGTCGATTTGTTTGGCACTTTAGCATCTGGAAAGGCATTAGAGAAATGTTCTTGACACTTCGCGTAGGATTTCGATTCACAGTAACTCAAAACGATAGAGACGCGTTGTTCTTGCGTAAAAGACATTGCGACTCGAACTGAACAAACCAACTGGTTTCTGGCTAACTGTCGCCCGGTTGCGTGATCTAGCAGTGCTGCCACATACTGTACTACTAAACGAAAAATTCCCATATTCTAATCATACTTTACAAATTTACCTTCAATTCCTACACGGCTTCAAACATTTGGTTGCGTGACTTTACGATCACCCGGTATTAGGTTATATTGTTTATTATTTGCATTGGCAAGAGAAAGTCGTGTGAGTGTTTCTCACCAGATTTTTTTCTATTATTTTATTATTAATTTTTAGACAGTTTCTAGTGTTTTCTCATTTTTGTATTCGTGAATACACTTTTATGATTTATTTACTAAATTTCTCAGAATCCCTTTATTTCGCTATTTTTCGTGCAAGCTACGTTTTAATTATTGCTTCCAGAATTCGAAATTGTATTTCTATTATTTGTTTTATACCTCGGTTTTCTATTCCTTTCTAAAAAAATCTAAAAGGGTGTAAACGAGTTAGCTCCTTTGTTCGGTAATTTCAGTTAAAGTTACCACACAATTTTAATAACTACATGCAATTTTTTTTTTTTAATTCCTAATATGTGTACGTTCCAATCTGTTCAATCCAGAACAATAAGCAACCCCATGACCCAATGAGATGAGGATGATATGTGTGACGTTTAAATGAGGTGTAGTGTTGTGCAGACTCAGGCCGACCATTCCTGAGAGAGTATGGTTAATTGCACCCCAACCATCAAAGTACACCGGTAACCACTGTCTAGCATTCAAATCCGTATAAAAGTAACTACCTTTACTAGGATTTGAACCAGGAACCTTCGTCTCCGAAAATTAGCTGGTAAACAGCTGATTTTGGCGACGACTTTACCTCTAGACCAACCCGGTGGGTTACATGCTATTAGCAAATGTTTTATATATTGTAATAAATACGTGAAGAAAAAGGTCTCCGTAATGTAAACCTTTGTTTATATTGATTGTACGTAAGACGTTATTATTAATTGTAAAATAATATTTATTATTACGTAATTTAGTTTAAGCTTTGTAATTATTTTAAAATTTAAGTAATTTAATTATAATTATTTAATAGTCTAAGAATAATGATTAATTGTAATTATTAATCGTTTCAATAAATAATTTTTATGAGATTAAAAGAAACTTAGTTTAGTATCAGTTATACCCAGATCCCGACCGAACGTAGGCTTAGATTTTACAATATTACGCTAGTCAATTCAAAACCAGTGTTAGGTCCTGGTTAATTGAAAACAAGATTTACCACAGTGAAGCTTGTTAAATAGTTTTTGGCATGAATCTGGGAATTTCAATGGGTGTTTATAAATAAAATTTAATATAAAGTTATTTTACTTTTTGTTTATTATGTATTTGTTTATAGTTTATTATTCATATTATTATATCGTGTCTAATTATTTAAAACTTAGAAGAACTGTGCTTTCAAAATGATTGCAGTTTAATGTCTGAATTAATTATATAATGTCAGAACAGTAATTAATAAAATTAATAGTCTTACAACTCTAGTAATTAATAAAGGCTGATGGATAACAATGCCACATTAATATTTTTAGTATTAGTATTTTCATCCCATAAAAAACAATTTACGTAAATCCTTATCATTCCACAAGGCACAGGCATTTCATTTGTTTATTTTGTACTCTCTCATAACATTTTATTTACATAAGAAGTTTGAGGCCGTTACCAAACTACTGTGGTATTACCTAGTTTAAATTTCCCCAAAATACAAATGTTGAGTTAAGTGTGGGAAAAATCTAGCCAATTTGTCTGGAATCTTGTAAAATTTTCTTTGGCTTTCTTTTGAATCCTAATCATTATAAATAAACTATACTATCAACCCCCGCTTGCTTCGCTTCACAGCAGCTTATTTAGGCCTCATTAAATTATTTTAAATCCTCTCTATATACAATACCTGCGGTTTTGTTGCCCTGTGGCAGCAAAATAAATTGTTTTTCTGCACTTCCAGCTCTAAAAAGTCCAACATATAGTCGTCCATGAGTGAATGAAGCATTCTTGTCTCAAATCGATGCCCACCGTTTTAAATGTTTGTCCCTGCGATTTAAAAAAATTGAATAATAGAGTGCATAGAAGAATACCGATGGAAAAGAAAGAGACAGTTGATATGTGGCTGAGATAACAGACAGTAATACGTGGGTGCAGTACGCAGATTAGCTGAAAATATATGACTCATTCACTTCCTGTCGAATGAAAACAAATATATGAAATACAGTACAAAAATAAAAATTTTTAATATTTCCGAATTTTTAATGTTTTTGGAATCGAATGTTATTCTTCACGTTTTTCTATGAAATATAAAAGTTGAATCGTGTTTCTAGCCAAAAAAATACACCATCCAGAGGACTTAGAAAAAATACAAGTACTATGCACCCGATGAACTAAAATATGCGATATCGTCACAGCTTAAGTTGCTTAACTCACTAATTTAAAGTTACTTAAAGTTGCAAAATAGCGTATATTGATTAGGAAGCTCTAAGCTATGCAACAATGAAAGATTTTTTAAAATCAGTTAGTAGTTTTTGAGATTACCTCATACATACAAGCAAACAAATAAGCAAACAGATGTTTCTTCTTTATTATACAAACATACGTTTCTTCTTTATTATATTAGTATAGACAAGTTTGGTAACGTCCTCATGGGGTTCTGTGATATTACCTAGTTTAAATATCCCGAAAATACAAATTTCGAGTTAAGTGAGGGAAAAATCTAGCCAATTTGTCTGCAATCTTGTAAAATTTTCTTTGGCTTTCTTTTGAATCCTATTCATTATAAATATACTATATATCATCTGTTGTTTAGGTCATCAGCGGTAAGACTGGTTTTAACTTTTAGCAGTAGTTCTCAACATTTTTACTTTCTCTTGCCTATATGAATATATAGGAAGGAAAGTATTGTTTTCATGTCGATTTTTCGAAATCGAGTTTTCACCGGATCTATACGTTTTCAGACCCCCTGAACCCAAGAAACATGTTTTTAGCGATTGGTCTGTGTGTGTGTGTGTGTGTGTGTGTGTGTGTGTGTGTGTGTGTGTGAACAGAATATCTCAAGAACGGAACATCGTACGAACTTGAAACTTGAAACTTAAGTTACATACCACTACCGGACGCGACACGAACATTTTCATCAAAATCGGTCAACCGGAAGTAGTAGTTTATTCGTATAATTTTTCAGTTTTTTGCGATTTTCTCAAAAACTGGTCCTACGATTTTTTTTAAAATCGCCTATTTTACTCAATTTTTTATTCTCTACAAGATAGGGTAGGCGCCATGTTTGCTGAAATTCTCGGTGAGGCTGTTTTCACGTAAAAACGTTGTTTTTTTAAGATTACGGCTTTAATATAAATTTTAGCGCAAAAACTTATATAATAAAAGTTGTAGAGAATTTAAAAACCTACAACTTCTGTTTCAAACATTTTTTTGTATGACGCTTAATTTAGCAGTAATTAGCGATTTTCTGATTTTTTTCTCACGAAAACGTGTGAAAAATCGATTTTTTTTAAGATTTTGGCCTTAGTATGCATTTTACGACAAAAGTGTATATAACCAAATTTATAGGAAATTTAACGATCTACAACTTTTATTTAACGTATTTTTCTCTACAGAGCCTAGTTTAGCGTGAAATAGTGATTTTCCGTATTTTTAAGCCAGACTGAGGTTGATTTTCATTTTGAGTGTTTCACTCATGATTAAAATAAGGTTATGTTTATTGAGGTTAGTTTTTTGTTTATTTCTAATATTTTATTACTAATGTTAAATTATATTGTAAATTATTTGCATTGGCAAGAGAAAGTTGTGTGAGTGTTTCACACCAGATTTTTTTGTCACGGCATACTATCTTATGCAGAGAGTTCCCGCGATACACTAACGTACGAGTTAGATTGAAAGAGTGTCAAGTAATAGGAATGGAAGCAGTTAATACCCCGTTACATTTTCTAACCACTTACTTGTGCTAGTTGGGCTTTTTGACACAAACAAACATAACAAACAAGAAGCACGAGAGACTTCTCCCAGATGGACAGGAAATGCGTGTGTGTTTGTCTTCAATTCCACCATGAATTGAACTTTTATATAAGAAGCGATGAGCTCAGGTTTCTTATTAATAACTCTAATTTTTTATTCTAAGGTGTTAGCCAATAAATCCCTTATAAAATAAGTTTAAGTCCTTGAATATTTTTTTGAAATAAATATCGAGTGAAATTATTTTAAATTTTTTATTACAAAAGCTCAGAAGTTTCGCGGCACACCCAGCTAATCTCACCGCACACCCATTGAGAACCCCTGCGTTATACAAGGTAAACCGAGGATTAAGATGGTTTATCATGGCCTTCCTCACTGAATGGAAAAGTAGCCTCTCCTTATCAGCATGCCAGGCCCTCCGAAATGAATCTACTTTCCACCCTGCAAATGACACCTTCACTTCATTCACCACAGGGTCTGGCTGTATAATGAAATTCATTACTCTTAGAGGAAATAACTCTGACTAGTGTTTTTGAACCTCTTCTGTTCTTAAATGTTTCAGTCATATAGCAATTGGCTGACCAAGTGATAAGAAACATAACTACTTTTTTGTGGCCCTGAAACTATTTTATTAGCAGATCGAGTGGGAATTATTTAACACTCCACCTGTTATGGGCAAATATATAATATATATACACACCAAAATAATATATATACTATATATTTACTAATTAATATAACTATATACTAATATAATAAAGAAGAAACGTCTGTTTTCTCGTTTGTATGAGGTAATCTCAGAAACTAATGAACCGATTTAAAAAAAATCCTTTGTTGTTGCATAGCTTCGAGCTTCCTGATCAATACAGGCTATTTTCCAACTTTAAGTAACTTTAATTAAGTGAGTATAGCAACTTAAACTGTGACGATGTCGCATGCTTTAGTCCATCGGGTGCAAAGCACTTTTATTTCTTCTGAGTCCTCTGGATGGTGTATTTTTTGGGCTAGAAGCACGATTCAACTTTTATATTTTATAGAAAAACGTGAAGAATAACATTCGATTCCAAAAACATTAAAAATTCGGAAATATTAAAAATTTTTATTTTTGTACTGTATTTTATGTATTTGTTTTCATCCGACAGGAAGTTAATGAGTCATTTTATTTCCAGTTACCTGCGTACTGCACCCACGTATCAATGTCTCTTAGCTCAGCCACATATCAACAGTCTCTTTTTTCCATCGGTATTCTTCTATGCATTCTATTCAATTTTGTTAAATTGCAGGGACAAACATTTAAAACGGTAGGCATCGATTTGAGACAAGAGTGCTTCACTCATGGACAACTTTATGTCAGACTTTCTAGAGCTGGAAGTGCAGCAAAACAATTTATTTTGCTGCCGCAGGGCAACAAAACCACAAATATTGTATATAGAGAGGTTTTAAAATAATTTAATGAGGCCTACATTAGCTGCTGTGAAGCAAAGCGAGCGGGGGTTGCTAGTATATAAATGAACGCTGAGTTACGATGGATTTTTTTTCATGAGTAGAGTATAAATTTGAACAGGGACACCTTAGTAGCGTATATTCGTGCAGGTTAAAGCTATCCGCTAGCCACCGAGTTTTTTGTTTAACCAATGTTACTTAACAATTAAACGCAACGTTCTATCAGCTGATTGTGAGGGCCTGGGTGATCATGCAGATTTTAACAAAAATTTTCAATAGCTTTTTTTCATAATTGTTTAATTGTTAGAGATTTAAAAGCACTCCTACGTTTGTGTATAATAATATTATACAACATGTTTACAACATATAACATAATATTATTATGTTAAAGAGATGTATGTATTATAAAGAGGGGGTGTAAGATGTAAGACACATTGCAGAGCGTACGGATTAAAGGGGTATATAACTTAAAGCAGTACTTTCATTGCATTCCGTATGATACATGTGCACACTAAAAAATGACTACTATTTTCTACTTTCTCTTGCCTATTATGAATCTATAGGAATGAAAATGTTTTCATGTCGATTTTTCGAAATCAAGTTTTCACCGGATATACACGTTTTCAGATCTCCTGAACCCAAAAAAAACATGTTTTCAGCAATTGGTCCGTGTGTGTGAGCAAAATATTTCAAGAACGAAACATCGTACAAAGTTGAAACTTAAAACTTAAGTTAGGACCTACTAGAGGACCCGAAACGAACATTTTAATCAAAATCGGTCAACCGGAAGTAGTAGTTTATTCGTGCTATTTTTCACTTTTTTGCGATTTTTTCAAAAACGGCTCTTACGATTTTTTTTTTAAAAATCGCCTTATTTACTCAATTTTTTATGTTCTACAAGATAATGTAGGCGCCATGTCGGCTGAAATTCTTGGCGAGACTGTGCTCTCGTAGAAAATACTGTTTTATTTTTTAAGATTGTGGTCTTAATGTGAATTTTAGGGAAAAAGGTGTATATAATCAAAGTTGTAAAAAATTTAAAACCTACAACTTTTATTTCAAACATTTATTTGCATAATGCTTAGTTTAGCGGTAATTAGTGATTTTCTGTTTTTTTATTCATGCAAATCTGTAAAAAATGTATTTTTTAAGATTTCGGCTATAGTATGCGTTTTATGACAAAAGTATATATAATCATACATGTAGAAAATTAAAAGATCTACAACTTTTATTTTAAGCATTTTTCTCTACAGATCCTAGTTTAGCGTCAAGAGTGATTTTCCATATTATTAAGCCAACGAAGGTTGGTTTTCATTTTGCATCATTCGCTCATGATTAAAATAAGATTATGTTTCTATAATAACTTTCCTAATACCCTGTATTATTTGTCTAGCTAATCTATCTTTTGGCAACAAATGACCGAAAAATGTCAATTATTATTAATTCTACAGTATCTCTTTATCATCTTATTTTGTAGAATTTATTATTCCAACTCTTTTGATACGTATTTTTTATTAGAGCATATTTTAATTACTCTTCTATTTTGAATATTATTTCTGTTTTTCCAATTTTTGGTGTGAATTGATGAGCAAATGCATATACAGTGGTGCATCAGTTACACGAATTAATTGATGGTTTTAACTGAAAATTTCGATTTTTGTTATTTTATGTTTTTCAATAGTTTAGGCCTAGATCAACCAGAAAAACATTACAGTTCAGCCGTCCTAAGTTTGCTCCTCCTGTAAACAAACCAAAGCCAGCTACTACAGGGTGCACGCTAGGGTCCTCGACTTTATGGATGTCGTATTCCTATTAAGTTAACTATGTTTTAAATTATAAGTCTTAAAATATCAGTCATGATTTGAGGTAGGCCTAACAGTTTCATTTATAAAAATACTTTTAAAAGTATTTTGTATTTAAATACTTTTGAAAGTATTTAGTTGTTACTTTTTAATCAGCGTGTACACATTTTTATATAATGCGCATGCTCAGTGACGTCATTACTTGTTGACAGTAGGAGCAAACTAAGAAAGGCTGGACTATAAATTACGTTAAAAAATTTTTTGTATGAAAAAATGAAGTTTTTATCACGTTTACACAGAAAAACTATCATGTTAAGAAAGAACGAATATTTTTCATAATTTTGTACTGCTCGTTTTAGTACAAAGAGAATTTTACTTTTTAAAATATCTGCATCATGGTTTTTAATACTCTCAGCTGTTGGTTCAGCTTTTTAAACAAATGTTGATGGGAAATTTACTTGTTTGTGTACATGTTGTTTTTGATTTGTGCCTTCTTGTTTCTTACCTTTTCCCGTAAATTTAGATTTACGTACATTAAGGTACATTTTACTCAGAAACCAATAAACCCACCACGCTGAAATTTTTACCAGTAAATTATCTTGTATAGCTACATATACCGATATTTTTATGACTTCTTCAGGTGCTCCAAAAATTTAGTAATACGCAAAATACTTAGAAAAAATTTGTAACAATGTTATGTTATTCGTCATTTTTTTTTAATGTTATGGCCAAAAGATTAAATGAAAAATGCCAGTAGCTAGAAAAACCTGAAAACTATAAATGTGTAAAGTTTCAATTTCCTATCTTATACCAATCCTATGAAAAATGTACCTGAAAAGAGCAAATTTAAAATTGGCGGGATACAAAGTACAGTCTCCCCTTAATGGTTGTTAAAGGCTATCATAAACTTTAGTTTAAAAATCACAATTTTATTGAATTTATATTGCAAATATAGAGATCATAAAGATTATAAAAGAAATGGAAAAAACCAAATTTTCAAATCTGAATAAATTAATCAAATAAACTATAATAAAATCCTTCGTGAAATATTTTTTAACGCACTTATACAAACTATACAGTAATTATTACAAAATTTTGAATTTTTCTCTAAACAGTCTCCACTGTTGCCAAGTTGAACAAGGAAATTAAAATATAGTATAAATTTTTCATTGAATGTATGTCCGTATTTTGGTTATAAATAAATATGCATTTTTACTTTCTCTTGCCTATATGAATATATAGGAAGGAAAGTATTGTTTTCATGTCAATTTTTCGAAATCGAGTTTTCACCGGATCTACACGTTTTCAGACCCCCTGAACCCAAAAATCATGTTTTTAGCGATTGGTCTGTGTATGTGTGTGTGTGTATGTGTGTGTGTATCTGTGTGTGTGTGTGAACAGAATATCTCAAGAACGGAACAACGTACGAACTTGAAACTTAAGTTACAAACCACTACCGGACACGACACGAACATTTAAATCAAAATCGGTCAACCGGAAGTAGTAGTTTATTCGTGTAATTTTACACTTTTTTGTGATTTTCTCAAAAACTGGTCCTACAAATACTCAATTTTTTATTCTCTACAAGATAGGGTAGGCGCCATGTTTGCTGAAATTCTTGGTGAGGTTGTTTTCACGTAAAAAAATACTTTTTTTAAGATTACGGCATTAATATGCATTTTAGCGTAAAAATTTATATAACAAAAGTTGTAGAGAATTTAAAATTCTACAACTTTTATTTCAAACATTTTTTTGTATAACGCTTAGTTTAGCAGTAATTAGCAATTTTCTGTTTTTTTCTCACGAAAACGTGTGAAAAATCCATTTTTTTAAGATTTCGGCCTTAGAATGAATTTTATGACAAAGGTGTGTTAAACAAATTTATAGGAAATTAAAAGATCTACAACTTTTATTTAGTGTATTTTTGTCTACAGAGCCTAGTTTATCGTAAAAGAGTGATTTTCCGTATTTTTAAGCTAAACTGAGGTTGATATTCATTTTGCGTCTTTCACTCATGATTAAAATAAGGTTATGTTTATTGAGGTTGGTTTTTTGTTCATTTCTAATGTTTTATTACTAATGTTAGGTTTATTGTTAATTATTTGCATTGGCAAGAGAAAGTTGTGCGAGTGTTTCACACCATATTTTTCTTTATCAATGGTGGTTTGGATAATTGACGGTTCTGACATTATATTTCTTTGTTGAGTTTTTTATAATTTCTTTGTTCTTTCATCCGAAGCAGCTTTCTCATTAACATAGCAGCTTATTTATTGTTAATAAATTTAAAAACATAATCTATGATCTATGCGGCTGGTTTCTCCTAAGCCACCCATTCATTCAGTCTTAAAGGACAAGTACAGACTTCAACAAAATCAATATAGTGAAGGTTTATAGTTCCTGAATAAAGCAATTCCAAGTGAATTTTTTTGACAGCAAACTTACTTTCTTAAGTATGTTTATGTTTGTATGGTTTAATTCTTTCTTATACCAGGTATGCTACATTTAACTAACATAATTCTTCATTGGGTAAATATGGAAAGTATCCAAAATTCAGAAAAAACCAATTTTGTGTATGGTGGAAGCGAACCACCAAGGAGCTTAAGGCCTTCAGTTGGTTCTTCTTAGTACAAAATGCCTTATTTGTATATTTTTTATATGAATATGCATGTAAAGCATAATACCTTTTTACAGAATTTAAAGTCCATAATCATAATACAAGAAATAGAGTTTATTACTACGTTACTAATCACAATATTACTTTGTTTGAACAGAATTTTACTTATGCACAGAGCAAATATATCAAAAAATTACCACCAGCTTTAAAAAGTTATGGTATTCTGTATTTGTTTAAAAAATAATTGATTGATGAAACATTTATAGTATACATGAAGTCTATTCTAAATATTTTTATTTTTAAAAAAAAACTCTATTTCGAAAAATCGACATGAAAACAATACTTTCCTTCCTATATATTCATATAGGCAAGAGAAAGTAATAAATTTCTCAGTAAATGCTGAAGTAAATTGGGTAATATTTAGTAAGAATTATTATTAGATGACTTGCTTATTGAAGCAAGAGGTAAAAAAAGGTAATAATGAACTGGTAAGTAATGAATTTAACAGTGTTAATATTTATGCTTATTAGTTTTTTTTCTTAAAATGCCCTTTTTTGGAGCCTCTTGGATGCAGATGATAATGAGTACCTCAACTGCTGAGCTGAGAGTGTGCGTCCTGTACAATATCATTTTTTGTGTGTTTATACATCATTGGTTTTTTAGTTGTGGTCTCCATAGTTTAGTGGTGTGCTACCTAAAGTACAGTGAGCATATACTAGTGGTTTTAGTTCTTTATTGTAATTAGTGCTTAAAATAGGTGATACAAGAAATCGGTGGCTCTTCCCAACAAAACCAGTCATGACTAGCAAAAAAAATCTGGTGTGAAACACTCACACAACTTTCTCTTGCCAATGCGAATAATTAACAATAAACCTAACATTAGTAATAAAATATTAGAAATAAACAAAAAAACCTCAAAAAACATAAGTGAAATACGCAAAATTAAAATCAACCTCAGCTTGGCTTAAAAATACGGAAAATCGCTCCTACACGCTAAACTAGGCACTGTACAAAAAAAAGCTTTAAATAAAAGTTGTAGATCTTTTAATTTTCTAGAAATTTTATTATACACACTTTTGTCGTAAAATGCATTCTAAGGCCGAAATCTTAAAAAAATCGATTTTTCACACGTTTTTGTGAGAAAAAAACAGAAAATTGCTAATTACCGCTAAACTAAGCCTTACACAAAAAAATGTTTGAATTAAAAGTTGTAGAATTTTACATTCTCTACAACTTTTATTATATAACGTTTTGCGCTAAAATGTATATTAAAGCCGCAATCTTAAAAAGAAAATGTTTTTACGTGAAAACAGCCTCACCCAGAATTTCAGCAAACATGGCGCCTACCCTATCTTGTAGAGAATAAAAAATTGAGTAAATGAGGTGATTTTAAAAAAAATCGTAGGACCAGTTTTTGAGAAAATTGCAAAAAAGTGAAAAATTACATGAATAAACTACTACTTCCGGTTGACCGATTTTGATGAAAATGTTCATGTCGGGTCCGGTAGTGGTATGTAACTTAAGTTTCACGTTTCAAGTTCGTACGATGTTCCGTTCTTGAGATATTTTGTATACACACACACAGACACTCACAGACCAATCGCTAAAAACATGTTTTTTGGGTTCAGGGGGTCTGAAAACGTATAGATCCGGTGAAAACTCGATTTAAAAAAATCGACATGAAAACAATACTTTCCTTCCTATATATTCATATAGGCAAGAGAAAGTAAAATATCAGATGATGAATTAAGGATTATTATACAGGGTGATTCATTTTAAAGTAGCCCGCTGCATTTAACAGCGGCCTTCGGCACTCTATTGGATTCAAATAGTAAATGAATAAATAGAATTACTAAATACATAATTTTACATATTTATTTAAAATTTATATACAAATTTCAACTTCACCTTTACAGTAGATGCTGAAAGTGGCGTCCTTGAACGCTTACACATTTTTGCGCTCGTTCAATGTTATTAATGCACACACGACGCAATACGGAAACGTCTATAGCTTGAATGGCTGCCACGATGTTATTCTTTAGCTCATGTATACTGCGGGGATTTGTTTGGTAAACAGTTCCTTTTAAATAACCCCATAGAAAAAAATCGCACATACTCAAATCAGGTGAACGAGGAGGCCACAAATCTTTACTAACAACTCACATGGGAAAAGCCTGATTGATATGAGATAGGGACTGGCGAGATGTGTGACATGTTGCACCATCTTGCTGGAAAAAATTGTACTCTATAATAATATAAATTGTACTATAAAGGCCAGTCGATTACATCGTGATCAGTGCTGCCAATACAGCATATGAACCGCAACAAAGATTTTGATGAGGATTCTGACTCTGATTATTGTTAAGGAGGATTGTGATGATGAATCAATTCATGCTGATAGTGAAGATAATAGATTGTTGAAGACAAACACAAATCATTATTTTTAAAAAGGATCATTACATAATTTTCTTATTATTTGTAAATAAGAAATATGTATAGATCATAATGTAGTTTTAATATTACATCCACTAATAAACAAACAAATCATTCTTTATAAGTGAAACACTCACACCACAGCACATACTACAACACATGTAGGCTACACTATAATGTTTTACAATTGGTAAACCATAATACAATGGGTTTCTGTAGTTGCTTACTGCTGTCAAAATCGATTGTATTTATTAGTAAAATGTTTCACATATGAAGTCTTCGTAATGTAATAAATTTTTTTTCAGTTTTTTCCAAGGATGTTTTACAATTCACAATTTTGTTGAATCCTAGTACAGAACATTTTTACGAGTACATGAACAATAGAACAACCATGTAACTAAATTGGTATATGTATGCATCTTTATCATTTTTGCCTTTAAAATTGTAAAATATATTCTCTGTTAAGGATATACCGGGTGTCCCACGGCATTTGAACCATAGAGGAAAAAAAAGCATTGATTTTCATTAGTTTGTTAATATTTTCTTCCCATGAATAAATGAAGATTTGTTATAGTCAGGAATCAATACAAAATGTTTGGACCTTTAAAAATATATCAATTTTGATACATTTTAAGCTGTATTATAGCTTGAATACAGACATTTGTAATTGTATTTCATTTAATTATTGTAAATTTTATTAACTTTTTGCATTGTTATGTTTGGAGTAATGGAAACGTTCTGGTCCGGAGATGTAAAGATAGGTGGGTCAAATCATCAGCCGTAAAATTTTTTTATTGTTCAAAATATATCTAGATTGCTGCAATAATCTAAAATTACTGCAACAATCAGCTGTCTCTGAAAATTAAAATGTTGCTGAAGGAAATATTTAGGTATTTAAAATAATACTGAATTTGCTTCCAAAAAGAAAACAAATTTTTAAGTAAATAATTTTAGATGATAATAGAAATTGTCAAAATTAAAAAATAAATAATTTTTTTTAATATTTCCGATATTGTTTTTTGAACATTAAAAAATGTTTACCGCTGATGGATTTGACCCACCTATCGTTACGCCTCTGGACCAAAACGTTACCATTACTCCAAACATAACAATGCAAAACGTTGATAAAATTTACATACTTAAATGGAAAACGGTTACAAATTTATGTATTTCTGTATTTAAGCTAAAATACAGCTTAAAATGTATCAAAATTGATATTTTTTAAAAGGTCTAAACATTTTGTATTGATTCCTGACTATAACAAGTCTTCATTAATTCGTGGGAAGAAAATATTAACAAACTAATGAAAATCAATGCTTTTTTTTCTCTATGGTTCAAATGCCGTGGGACACCCAGAATAGTTTTTTTACTTATAATTTAAGTAAAATATTAGAAAAATATCATTGGCCCTTCAACGAGTTTTAATTTTATCTGTATGACACTCAAAATGTTAATTAAGTAATAAGCTGTTTTTACTTTCTCTTGCCTATATGAATATATAGGAAGGAAAGTATTGTTTTCATGTCGATTTTTCGAAATCGAGTTTTCATCGGATCTATACAATTTCAGACCCCCTGAACCCAAAAAACATGTTTTTAGCGATTGGTCTGTGTGTGTGTGTGTGTGAACAGAATATCTCAAGAACGGAACATCGTACGAACTTGAAACTTGAAACTGAAGTTACGTACCACTACCGGACTCGACACGAACATTTTCATGAAAATCGGTCAACCGGAAGTGGTAGTTTATTCGTGTAATTTTTCACTTTTTTGCGATTTTCTCAAAAACTGGTCCTACGATTTTTTTTAAAATCGCCTGGTTTACTCAATTTTTTATTCTCTACAAGATAGGGTAGGCGTCATGTTTGCTGAAATTCTGGGTGAGGCTGTTTTCACGTAAAAACGTTGTTTTTTTAAGATTACAGCTTTAATATGCATTTTAGCGCAAAACGTTATATAATAAAAGTTGTAGAAAATTGAAAATTCTACAACTTTTATTTCAAACAATTTTTTGTTTAACGCTTAGTTTAGCGGTAATTTGCGATTTTCTGTTTTTTTCTCACGAAAATGTGTGAAAAATTGATTTTTTTAAGATTTCGGCCTTAGTATGCATTTTACGACAAAAGTGTATATAATTTAATTTATAGAAAATTAAAAGATCTACAACTTTTATTTAAAGCATTTTTCTCTACAAAGCCTAGTTTAGAGAGAAAGAGTGATTTTCCGTATTTCTAAGCCAAACTGAGGTTGATTTTCATTTTGCATCATTCACTCATGATTAAAATAAGGTTATGTTTTTGAGGTTAGTTTTTTGTTTATTTCTAATATTTTATTATTAATGTTAGGTTTATTGTTAATTATTTGCATTGGCAAGAGAAAGTTGTGTGAGTGTTTCACACCAGATTTTTTTTATTACTTATAATGAAACAGGGACGGTTAATAAAACAAATAATTGTACAAGAAATAAAATACATTTTATTTGTAAAAATACAAACAGTGTAATGAGAAACCAACAGACTCAGAGCACCTTACTATATATTATTTATAATACTAGTTTTAATAATAATATTAATAATAATAATAACAATAATAATAATACTATTAATACATAATATAATGAATAATGTATGCTATGTAATCAAATACAAACATAAATTGAACATACAAATTAAAAGTTTAATGGTTATAAATATCTTAACTAGCCTAGTAAAAAAAAAAGAGATTAAACTGTCATTTTTATTTATAAGAAATACAACAAATTCACCTTTGACCTTGCTGACCAACACCTTCATTTGGTAATAATAAATATTCATAAGTGTATCCATTTCTTTTAAATAAATTATATTCTGATATAAACTAAA
Source organism: Catonia carolina (assembly GCA_035578175.1). NCBI lineage: Eukaryota > Metazoa > Arthropoda > Insecta > Hemiptera > Achilidae > Catonia > Catonia carolina. The sequence goes on from JAQMRL010000007.1 coordinate 55,949,230, forward strand.
AATGTGATTTAACAGTACTTAACATTATAAAATAGTAAAGAGCTTTTTCAAACACATATTACTAACAATGTTAGATCTTCAGTCACTTTTATTAAACTGATAGAAATGATAATATCTTAGAGAAAATTTTAAATAAATATTAATTTCAATTTAAATGGTTTATGGAATCTCAATCTAAAGTAGTATATAAAAACACTTAAAGGCAATCACAATTTGAAAAATAAAATAAATAAAAATTACTTTTGTTATTCAAAATTATGATAACAGAACAAAAAGGTAATTAAATGAAAATAATAAACGAGGAATTCGCATAGAAAGGAAATATTCAAAAACATAACGAGCGCAATGGATACACCCACTCCATAATTAAAATCAAAATAGCAATAATGTATCTATCGAACATAAAAAATTATAAAAAAACAATACCTCATTAATACTTTGTTTATAAAAATTCTCTAATGAAATACAAAATTGCTTTAAGGTCCATTGTAAGGAGTATAGCCGTATGTTAAAGGCCTTCACCACAGGTCAACTGGAAAAGATGTCAAGTGTTGTTTAAATTTAAGCAGGTGAGATTAAAATGAGACTTAAAGTAAATTGAAGAGGAATGCGATAACTGGCAGCGTGCACACACTGGTGAACATCGATGGTGAGAAAACTTTGTTCACGATGAACCAGAGTAAGCAGACGACTATACATTGAACAGCAATGTTCAATACAAACAGGCTGTAACCAAAAAAAAAGGTCAGTATTAAAAATAACAATAAAATTATAACGATCTTCTCAAATGGATTGGGTGGCAAGGTAGTAGTAAACATCAGATAAGCAGGAATTCACATAATTATCATTTTCTGTAAGTTTGAGGACTTCAACAATATAGCACTGGCAGAGGGTGTAACCACATAATGGGTAATCACTCATAAAATAACCCCTCGTATTCCTTTAAAAATCTTAATCATGAGTCATAACACCTGTTTTCTATACATAAGTGTGAAATATAAAAAAAACAATTATAGTAACTAAATAAGTACAATATCAAATTCCGTTTTAAAAATAATCCGTTAATATTATCAATAATTAGCAAAATATCTATATGTGAAGGTGTTAAAACATATACATAGCTTTCTGGCTTTGTCTTGGATCTATAATTTTAGAGATGGTCTTTGGCAATAGGGTATGTAAAGATTATTCAGTAACTTATTGACCGAAATCAGTATTGGCTCTACACTCTATGCATACATCACATCACCTTTCATATTGAAAACCCACCAGACACCAGATTTGTTTAAGAGGGTTTTCAGAACACTATAAAAACAACAGACACAGAAACAAAAATTTTTCCAATGTTACTGAATATTAAATAAAGTCAACATACATGATTATATTACTTATTTTTATTTATTTACAATATATTTTTACTTTCACTTGCCTATACGAATATATAGGAAGGAAAGTATTATTTTCATGTCGATTTTTCGAAATCGAGTTTTCAATGGATCTATACGTTTTCAGACCCCCTTAACCCAAAAAACATGTTTTAAGCGATTGGTCTGTGTGTGTGTGTGTGTGTGTGTGTGAGTGTGTGTGTGTGTGCGTGCGTGTGTGTGTGTGTGTGTGTGTGTGTGTGTGTGTGTGAACAGAATATCTCAAGAACGGAATATCGTATGAACTTGAAACTTTAGTTAGACACTACTAGAGGACCCGACACGAACATTTTCATGAAAATCAGTCAACCGGAAGTAGTACTTTATTTGTATAATTTTTCACTTTTTTGCAATTTTCTCAAAAATGGGTGCTATGATTGTTTTTAAATTCGCCTGGTGTACTAAATTTTTTATGCTTTACATGATAGGGTAGGCGTCATGTCTACTGAAATTCTTGAAGAGGCTATTTTCACGTAAAGAAAATGTTTTTTTCAAGATTGCGGCTTTAATATGCACTTTAGTGCAAAAATGTATATAATAAAAGTTGTAGAGATTTTTAAATTTTACAACTTTTATTGCAAACATTTTTTTGTATAACGCTTAGTTTAGCGGTAATTAGCAATTTTTATTTTTTTCTCACGAAAACGTATAAAAAAATCAATTTTTTTACGATTTCAGCCTTAGTATACATTTTACAACAAAAAAGTATAATCAAATTCATAGTAAATTACAATATCTACAACTTTTATTTAAAGCATTTTTCTTTACAAAGCCTAGTTTAGCGTGAAAGAGTGATTTTCCATATTTTCAAGCCAAACTGAGGTTGATTTTCATTTTGCGTCTTTCACTCATGATTAAAATTAGGTTATGTTTATTGAGGGCAGTTTTTTTGTTTATTTCTAATATTTTATTAGTAATGTTAGGCTATATTGTTCATCATTTACATTGGCAAGAAAAAGTTGTGTGTGTTTCACACCAGATTTTTCAATAACAAAACATCTGGTGTGAAACTCACACTTTCTCTTGTCACTGTAAATAATGCACAATATAACCTATGATTAATCATCAGTATACAATGTTCTGAATCATGAGTGAATGACACAGAATGAAAAACAAACTGAAGAACTTAAAAATACTGAAAATTACTTAACTGATGCCAAACTCTGTAGAAAAAAATGCTTGAAATAAAGGTTGCAGGGTTTATAATTTCCTACAACTTTAATTGCCTACAAACACTTTTGCCCTAAAATGCATATTAAGGCAGCAATCTAAAAGAAAAACATTTCTTAATACAAGAGTACAGCTTCCACTTCAGCAGACATAATGCTTACATATCTAGTGGAGAATAAAAAATGTAATACACTGTCATAGTACTGGTAACGCAATATAAGTTGACAATCGTCAGCGAGAGTAAGAATGGACTATGCGGGGGGTGGAAGTGCTACTATGTGCTTTTCTAAATACATCATAGCGATAGCTCTAACCATGACATCATGTCGTAGTTTTACTCTTACATTGGTTTATTATGTTTACAACTACAGGTATGTCGTTTTATAAACATTCAATTGTATTATTTATTGATTCTTAATAATTATCCTAAATAATAAACATTCATTCTAAATAAGCCATAATACTTGGCGAAAGCTACATTTGGTCATCAGCAGTAAACTGAATTACTGCACTCTGACATTTGTAGTGATAAACTATTTAGTCCGTCCGTCAGTTCCATCGATGCGAGCTTATTATCCTGAGTAATACTAGTTTACGGTAATTTCAAAATGTTATTGTATTTTTAGGGTTTTCATATTTTATGATTTTCAGTAAAGTTATGTTAAATTGCAATTGAATTTTAAACAATTCACTTTCTTGAAATAATTACATTACTCCTTACTTATTTAGTTTGACGGGTCATGAACTGAATTTTATTATTTAAGTGTTTGTGGTGGTTACATTTTGAGTTACATGCTTGATACATGTCTTATGAGTTCAAGTTGGCCGATGTAAGTAGGATAGATAGTATACTGTCCTCCGCATGATAGGCGCAATCGTCAACTTATAGCGTGTTACCAGTACATGTGGTAACGGTTGCAGTTTTATTCCTAGTATTCAGTTTTATCAGGTAAAAATATCAGCCTCTTAAACTCACTTCAACATCAGTTCTGAAAGAACTGAGCAAATCAAGAATAATTATCTTTTTTCACGCAACTGTAATTCTGTGTCTGTAATAGGTACTTTAAAGTATCAGGTATGTACCATTTAATATTCATATTGAGTTGTACTAGAAACAGAAAAATTCTGTTCCGACCCAACGTGTCTCATGACTGGTGGCAGTTTTTAAAAAGTCTTATTTTTGACCTATGGCCAAAACAATTAGTGATTTCTGTAACTACTCTTTAAGAGGGATTGAATGACACTATTTTTGTTTCCAAATTCCAACTTTGAGTTCTTGACTTTCGGTTAAAACTGGAGGAACTTCAAACCCAATCTAGGCCCATTAACTTTTTGTGTAGTTTACGAAACCGAAAACTGTTTATTGCTAACTCTTGTAGTTTCTGACATCTAGGTGTGACAGAAGAACGGACAAAGAAAAATGATAGATGACAATTTTAATAATTATAAAAACTAAAATAAATAAATTGAATAAATTTAATAAACTTACATTTTATCCTTTTGTTTGGCAGCAGGTAATGTTTTTAGCTCTTCATTGTTTAAGTATTGCCTGACGCCCAAAGCTAAATCGTTGAAATAAGTTTCCCAGACTAATCCATCCACATCAGTGCAAAAAACTTTCTTATCATTGGCAGAAAGTGACTTGTGGAGTTCTAAAGCTTTCTTGTTATCGAACATCCATTCGTTAAAAATAAAAGGTGCAAGACGTCCTAATGATTTGTTAACGTTTGTGTGCAATTTTACCAATCTGAAATCAGAACAATGTTCTCATTAATTCACTCGCAATCAAGCTATTCTTTTAAACAGTATATGTGACTAAATCAAAACTGTTAATAATGAAAAACTTATTTTATATTTTTATATTTTATGATAAAAAAATAATAAAATAAATAAATATTTTTTTTTTTGTTTAACGTCCGACTGTTTTAAATAAATAGAAAATAATAAAAATAAAATAATAAAATTTTTATAAATAAATAAAATTTTAAATAAATAGAAAATAATAAAAATAAAATAATAAATTTTTTTTAAAATAAACAACTTTATCATACTTTAATTTCTGGTGACATATTTACAGTAGGGATTTTCTTATTTTACATGGCGCCTCAATTTTTCAGATTTTACAAAGCATTTTAACAGTGAAATTTTCTGACTTTCAGTATCATTAAGTATAATTAAAACCTTAGCAAACTAGTCTCAAACTGGCAAACTGCCAATTCATCTTTTAAGGATCATGAGCTCTAAACAATAATTCTTTTTTGTATGCAGATCTTATTTTTGTGTGTGTGAATTTTTTTTAGTTTAAGCTGTGTGCATGCTGAGAGCAACTGGTGATATCAACACGACGTACCAAAGTTTTTCTGAGCAGGACAAGTTTACGATTGTGATCAGGCTGAAAGCACTTGTAGCACTGTGCTACAAAATACAAAAAAAAACTACAACTTTTGTACACGGGCCTACAGTAGATTGACACTGTTACATTTTACACCTCAAACCTTTTCAAAATCAACAGTTAGTAAAAAAATTTAGCATGATATCCATTTCTAAATTTTTCAGATTGGCAAAGTACATAATCACTTATTGTCAACTTCAATATACACTCCTTCTCTATCCCTACAACACTCCATGCGAATTTTCCATTGTTGGAAACAGTGCTGGAAGTCATCTTCTGTTAGCTCCTTCAAGACACGTGCCACTTTCTCTTTTACAGCTTCCACAGACTCAATCTTGTCACTTTTAATGCAGATTTAACCTTAGGGAACAGGTAGAAGTCAATTAGTGCAAGATCTGGTGAATAAGGTGGATGTTCTAACACTGAGATGCTGTACTTGGCTGGGAACCTCTTGACAGATAACGCGGAATGAGCTGGCGCATTGTCTTGGTGGAGAACCCATGATTTGTCCTTCCACATTTCAGGGCGTTTTTTCCTTACTCTTTGACGTAGTTTAGAAAGTACCTCAAGATAGTAATATTGATTATTTGCTTGATCTTCAGGAACCCAGTGATGGTACACAATCCCATGGATATAAAAAAACAATCATCATTGCTTTAAATTTTGACTTGCTCGTTCCAGCTTTTTTGGCCCTCGATGAAGTTTGGCTCCTCCAGTGCATGAATTGGCGCTTCGTTTCCGGATCATAAGCAAAAAACCACGTTTCATCACATGTTATTATCGTTTCCAAAAAATCTGGGTCATTTTCAATCGGGTACAAAGTGTCAGTACAAACATTTTTGAGCGGCACGTGTCCTGAAGGAGCTGACAGAAGATGACTCCAGTACTGTTTCCAACAATGGAAAATTCTCATGGAGCGTTGTAGGGATAGAGAAGGAGTGTATATTGAAGGTGACAATAAGTGATTATGTATAAAATAAATTTTTTTTACATCAGTCTTGTTATTTAATAGCCACATCTTGTATATTCATGATGTCCTTTTGACTTATTCATGATGTATGATTGAGTCTGATTGTACAATTATACAATTTTTACAGAACTCTATAATTTTTTTTTTAATAATAAGAGAAAGAGTACAAAAAATACAATGTATATGAAAATTCAAATTACAGGAAGACTGAAGGAAAATGATCTTAGACTTTTAAAACCGTACTTACATTGGACGCTGTCCACTTATTCTCGAAACCGTATCCAAAATGTACGCAGGAATCATATGAAATATCAAAGCGGAAATCCGGAACAAGAAAAGAGATGGTAGAAGTTTCAAAGTCGGATACCAGACAGCACTTTTCAATGGATAAGCATGGAGTAATTTCGATATTTCTGTTTCAACAAGAACCCATTTGAATGGTTTGTAAGTGCTGGTTGTACACTGGAAAACGGGAGTTTCTGCAGGCCTGAAAAACAAAATAAGTTTATAAATCACACTACCAAAATTTACTATAAAATCGGAACAGTAAAGAATATGATAACTACTAATGGATTAATCAATAAATACAAACTTTAATTTTTGTTAAATTTTAAGTTTAGATCATGTATTTCATATAGCATCAGTCGGATGCTTCTTAACTACCAGTATACAATTACATAGATTTCTCATAATTGTTTTTCTGTAATGCTCAAGTTTCCCGCACTACGGTCAGTTAGTTACTAAGCATAGCAGGTTTCAACTTTGAGTGTATTAATTGTGAGGTCTTCAAAAATCCACGGAAAATGTGATCAAATTACATTGTGCAGATTTTTGGGGATATATTGGAAAGGTAAATTTTTTGATTTCGAGAAAAAATTTAAAAAATGCACAGTAACAAATGCAAGGCGGCTGGTAGACCATAGTTTTTAAATTTTAACTGAAGGAAAGTTTAATGTTGACAAACTGGTAAACAAGGACAAATACTTGTTGGTTAAATTAATATTCGTACAAGGGCCATTTTGGTCAACCTCCGATAAGCCAAAAATAAAAGTCAAGTGAATATACAAAAAAATGTTTCATACCTAAAAATTACATACACTTAAAGCTACTTTTTGATATGGCCACCTTGACGATTAAGACATTTATCATACCTGTGAACAAGCTTTCCGAAACCCACTTCACAAAATGTTGCTGTTAATAAATTTAAATGAATCTTGCTGTTGTCTTGAAGCTCCTCAATAGTTTTGATGCGCCGCCCTCCTACCCACTTCTTTAACTCAGAAAAAAGATGGAAATCACTCAATGCTAAATCAGGACTATATAATGGGTGATCGAAAATGTCTTACTGAAATTCCTCAAGGAGCATTGGGTTGCACCAGCACTGAGAGGACAGTTGTTGTCATGGATTAGAACAATTTCAGAAGTCAGAATAACTCTTCTTTTGTTGGCTCTCCGCAATTTTTTTTAAGTTTCACAATAAACAGCAGCATTAATTGTGGTTCCTGGCTACATGAACTCCACAAGAAACACTACGAGGAGCTTCAGGATGTCAAAACTCATTTAAATTCATTGGCGCAGACTTTTTATGAAAAAGATATTGGAAAGCTTGTCCACAGGTATGACAAATGCCTTAAATCATCAAGGTATGTTGAAATATAGCCATAAGTATTTGTAACTTTTAGTAATAAAACATTTTCTCTATATTCACTTGCCTTTTGTTAATACCCTATCGTAAATTGAAAAAAGCAGCCCTTTTATTAATGTTGGAGACTATCTTGCACTGTTTTCTGGTGAGATCTACATTAACTAAACAGATAATATCTTAGAAGCTATGGACCACCACTGATGGGTTTACAAGTAACACAAATTGCTCCTCAGGAGACAAACTACTACTGTAGTTTCTCTTTTTTTATAATTCTAGGACCAACAAGCTCAAGTAATAGTTGGAAACTTTCTTTTGACATCTGATAGAAAGACTTAAATTTCTATTCATCACAGGAGAGTTCCTGGGCACACACATACACTCCTCTATTACGATTATTACTTATAAACGGTGATATCCAACAGCTCTGTTTTTTTTTCTGTTTTCTTCTTACATAGTAATAAGCAACAACTACGTCTTCTTCATCACTTGTCATTTTGCAAACTGCAGGTGGATTTGAAGAAAAAGTTGAACAGTTGCGTCGAGGACGAGTCTCCTCGATGTGCAAACATGCACAAAGCGACTCGTTTTTCGGTCGAGTCGAGGTCTCGTCATTTTTATCACATCGAGGTCGTGTTTTACCAGTGTGAGAGTGACCTTAAGGTACATTTAACAGAAAACACAATCATAGGTAATCAGAAGTAAATTTCTTTTAAAAGACTAGAGGGAATTATTTTATAAAAGACTAATAAGATTGGTAATGTATTACTTACTTGGCTGTTGCTGCATGCCAGGCTGCAACAATCATTTCATTAACAACTACATCGACAGGAATGTAATCATACACGAGCATCTTGTCCACTGGAAGACGGCGGACGACTCCTTTTGCAGCTCCCATTATAAATCCTTGAGGACCATTTTTACTGTTTGTCCAACCAGGCACTGGCTCTTTCCATGCTCCCACAACTATCAGCAACAAACACAGTTGTTAAATATCTCAGATTAAGAACTAAAACTTAAATTACACTATCACTATTCCATTGGGGTTTAAATAGTCTATTAGATAAGAAGAAATTTCAGAGCACAGTACAAATATCAATCCTTTGAGTTTTGGTTTATTTAATCCACTCTTAAAAGATTCATCTACTGGTATCAATCTTCAATGCTCATTTTTTTACTTCTGTCTTTGCTATAATAACAAGCATAAGTATTTTCAGAATACGTGGTAAACTACACATTGGATATTCATGATGAAAAATCTCATGTAAAACACTCACATGATTTCCTCTTGCCAACGTAAATAATAAACAATATAACGTATGTTTAATCATGAGTTAACAACGTAAAATTAAAAACATAACATAATTTTAATCATGAGTTAAAGACACAAGATGTAAATCAACCTCTTTAGGATTTAAAAATACAGAAAATCACTAATTGACGTTGAACTAGGCTCCATAGAAAAAAAATGTTCGAAATAAAATTTTTAGGTTATTTAATTTTCTATAACTTTGATAATATACCATTTTGTTGTAAAATGCATACTAAGGCTGAAATCTAATAAATGGGCAAAACAGAAAATCAGTAATTGGCATTAAACTAAGCATTGTACAAAAAAACCCCTGAAATAAACGTTGTAGGTTTTTAATTTCCTACAACTTTGATTATGTACGTTTTTGCCCCAATGCATATGAAGACCACAATCTTAAAAAAAAACATTTTTTACCACAAGAGAGCTTAGCCCCCCCCCCAAGAATTTCAGCACATATGGTGCTAACCTAATCTTGTAGACCATAAACATTTAGTAAATGATGTGATTTAAAAAAAAATCATAAAACTGTTTACGAGAAAATTGTAAACAAGTGAAAAATTGCACAAATAAACGACTACTTTTGGTTGACTGATTTTGATGAAAATGTACAAGTCAAGTTCCCTCGAAGTACCTAATTGAAGTTTCAAGTTTCAACATTCTGTTGAACTATTCTGTTCTTGAGATATTATGTTCACACACAGACCAATCGCTAAAACATTTTTTTTATGGGTTCAAGGGGCCTGAAATTGTGTATTTTCAGTGAAAACTCGATTCGGAAAAATCAACATTAAAACTTTTCTTCCTTATGTATTTATATAGGGCAAGAAAAAGTAAAAAAATAACCAAAAGGACTAAAATCTAATCTCAAATTGCAGTAAGGTTCCCCCAGTTTTTCGACATCCTACATGTTGCACAGTAAACGATAATGTTGATCCAGTTTCATTTTTTAAATTTACAGTTTGCAAGTACATTAAAAAAAATATGCTAGTAGATATCTTGAGCATAACCACAATTCAACAGCTCTAAAAGACAAAACAAAGGAGTTTGCAACCCATTTCGACTAACAGGTTTAAATACTTTGTTCAATTTGTTTCATAGGTGAACAGTTTATAAAAAGATATCTCGACTAGACACAGCATAGGGATAAGAAATACCGATATTTTTACAAATAGAAGTACTGTTATGCTAGAAGTGAGATATTGCTCCCAAAATTATTAATTTTTTTTTTTTTTGTTTAACGTTCGACTGTTCTGCAATTACTGCTAATGCAGATGGTGAAGGATGAAATGATTTTTTGTAACGTATGAAAATATGCCGTGCCTGAATGGGATTTGACCCAAGACCGCATGATGAGAGGTAAGCACAATACCAACTACGCCAATGCGGCCAGCACAAAATTTTTACAGGAATAATAATTATATAATTGTTTCTTAGGTCATCAGCCAAAACGCTGGTTTGAACCTTTAGAGGCTTTACTTAGTAAAACAAGGAGAGAGGTGGTTTACAAGTGCCTCCCTCACTGAGTGGAAAAGTAGCTTACGCTTATCAGCATGCCAAGCCCTCTGAAATGCATCTACTTTCCACCCTGCAAATGACACCTTCACTTCATTCACTACAGGTGAATGTTTGTTTCACAGAGATGACAGAATTAAGAAGAAATTGCACAAAATATTGTGAAAGAAGGGTGTGAATATTACACAGTGTTTATGTTCTCTTGTATTTATGTTCTTCAAGTTCTGGGTGCTATGTGTGGGGCTCGGCAGCTGATTGTTTCTGGTGAAAGAAAAAAAGACAATGAAAAGAATATAATGGTGCAGTATACCAAGGCAATCCTATTGCTATTCTACTGTAACACCTTGCCTCCTTGTAATCTGCCACAGTAGTGGGTGGAGACGGCAGGAGGGTGTAGAGGAGTTTGGAAGACAAAATAAAATTATTGTGTCGTTCAACTGATCTTTATAGAAAATTTTTAAGGCATCTGCACCACATCTTACAGTATAAAAAATTTTTGTTTTTTTGTTTAATGTCCGACTGTTCTGCAATTACTGCTAGTGCTAAAGAGAGACTATATATATAACAGAACTGGAAATACTTACTCATACTTGGACGAATAATAGCTGTTTGAATTGCCCCGTTTGCTTTAGCAACTTCATGTTCAGCTAATGCTTTGGTAAACGTATAGGTGTTTGGATGATCTCCCAATATTCTGAAAACAAAAATACAAAAAGTATATCAGATATCTATGCTTGCTGTTAACTGATAACCAAAAATAATTTACTGAACAGGCTTTACAGCAAGTACTTCATACATCTCAATACACAACCTAGTAAGCTTCTTTATATTGATGTCACCATCATGTATTCTAACTACATACTGAATTGCCGAAGCTCTCCATACCATCACGAGGGAGAAATAACTTATTCCTGCCGATAGAAATGGACAGGCACAGAAACATATTCATTACATAGGTCGTGATTGTCCACCAATCAGAGAAGACAATGCTTTCTCCAATCAGAGAGCGAGTTACTGCTTCGTCTCTGTCTCGTGTATAAATAAAAGTAGGAGCATTGTGCTCTAAAACTCTCACAAAGACACAACCAATCTACAAGTGAAGGAAGATATTTTAGGGAAAGACTCTGCAGCTTCCAAAGCTACGCACTGCTTTTTACAGTGTCTTTAAAGACCAATATAATGGTCCTTCTCAGGGTCAACTCACTAAGATTTTAAGTGGTCCTTTTCAGGGCTACCAAATCTTTACGGTTTCCCCATGCCACTCATGGTCACCATTCGATGGCAAGTGATAAGGAAACTACTGTGCAATAAATATGCGAAGTATAACACAAAAAAAATGGATAGAGTGCATAACTTGAAAAAATGAGTGGAGTTAGCAAAAACCATTTGGACTCGACAAGTCACACCAGTCGGGAGTATTGCATCAACAAGTGAACATGTGCAACTGTATTTTGCCAGAAAAATACCTAGTGTATAAAGTAAACAAAGAATCCCTACCAATTTCTTCTGAAACTTAAAAAAATTGGCCACAGAAACTTTCCAAAAATTAACAGATGGTTATGGGGATTAATACTTTGTCTACAACACATGTGTTTCAATCGCAAAAATGGTTTTCAGAGGGAAGGGATTGAGTGAAAGTCAGAATTCAAGGCAATGTTCATTGTCTTTTTTGACATTAGAGGAATTGTAATGATGGAGTGGGTTCCTTGTGGTCAAACTATTAATCAACACTATTACATTGAGGAACTGAAAAGACTTTGTAAAAATATTAGGAAAAAAGGTCGCGGTTGCAAAGTGATAGTTGGCTGCTGTACTAGGATAATGCATCTGCTCACAAGACAATTTATCTTTGAAGCAGTTTCTGGCAGTAGAAACATTACTGTGATAAACCATTCACCAAATTTGGCTCCCATAACCTTTTGTATTTACTAAAGTTAAGTCTTGCATTAAAGCAGCCCATTTTTTTAAGTTAAAGATGTTTCTTCAGGTGAAAACGAAGACATTTCTGAAAGACCTTCCAAACACTTAATTCCAGAAATGTTACCAGCATTGGCAGCATTGAATGCAGAAATGTGTAAATGCCGAAGGAACTACTTTGAAGGTGATAACATTGCAGGTAACTTATTATGTAAGTACACTGATTTATGGAAACAAACCTTGTTTTGTATCACAACTCGTACATAAAAAAATTACAAGTAGCTATAATTTTTTCAAGGTTATAAGATAGTGATATAGCTGTACACCAACTTATTTTTCTATATTTTAATATTGGTATTGGAATAGTAATTTGATGTTTGAAATATGGTATATAAACTCACTGAGGACTGGGACGAACAACAGGTAAAGATTATAAAGAACCGAGGATGAACTTGATGTCCTATATTCCCTTCTGGAGTCTCCAGGATGCAGTTATAAATAAAATTTTGGCAATAAACAGGAGAAAATTTAGAAGATTTAAAGATAGCCCAATGTACAAGGCACAACAAATAGATAATACGAAAATAAACAAAATTCCCTCTTAATAGTATTTCATAAATAAGAGTAAACCTTCAATTATAGAATTGTTTAATACTTACGACGGAGTTATGTGGTCTAAGGCACCAGCATCTAATGTATTAGTCAGGTCAATGACTCGATCTGCATCGTCTGGTGCTTCATAAATTATTTCTTCAGCATTTTTACGATTTGCGTTCACATATGCACTTGACACATGAAGCAAAGCCTGCACAATAAATATTCAATATTTTATTACAATATATAAGAGAAATTTAACTAAAAACCACTAATTTTAACAAATACTATGTTCGGTTAGAAAAACCGGACTGGTATAGATAATGTTTTATTTTAATGTTCGACTGTTCTGCAATTACTGCTAATGCAGACGGTGAAGGATGAAATGATTTTTTGTAACATATGAAAATATGCCGTGCCCTAATGGGATTCGAACCCAAGACCGCATTATGAGAGGCAAGCATGTTAACAACTACGCCAATGTGGCCGGCCGGCTGTATAGATACAGCAAACACACAAACATGATAAGAAGATGATGGTGTGGTCAATCAAAAACCCCCTTTAACCTTATCGAGTTTCATCATCCGATGTGCAATATGCTGTTCTCAGTTGTTAAATTTTTTACATTTTTGTTATTACAGCATGGTTATGACATCATTATATCATATTTTTGTGCTGGCGGCAAGCATGATTACATTATGTTGTATATATACAATATTCTAACCAATGCCAGTGACAAGTGCTTTCCAACCTTTCGATAGCTAATTACAAGTTACTGTATATAATAATTACAGTTGTTAATCAGTCTATTAGGATAATAACAATTTTGTGTATCAAGAGTATTCCTTTTATATTATGTGTACCCATGAATAATAGTGCGTACAATATCGCATTTATCAGATCAATAAAACAGTGAAATTATCACGCACGATGATTCAGATTAAAAAACATTTTTGTATTGAAACACAGGTAATATAGAAATAGACTTATATTCAGAAGAACAAGAAATAAATAATTTAAAATTAAGATTAGAGGACGATTTTCAGAACATATTAAAAATTTCAAAATATCTTGCTCACAAGAGTAATATGAGAGACTATATAACTCATCAAAATGTTAAGGACTTCCACAAACAGTACAGAAAGAACAAACAGTTGGAGGAAATAAAAAAAATACTTACAGTTACATAATGTGGGCTACTAAAATATCTTTTCTGAATTTTATATTGATCCTAAATGATAATAAAAAGGTAAATGAGACCATATGTCATACTGAACAATGAATACGACATTTTTCGTATGCACCGAGACCTATATGATTATTTATAAGTTTTTCAATAAATTTGTTTTGTTACAGATGGTAGAAGCAAACAGTTGTTATAATAAACAAATCTTTTGTAACCTACAAAAAGATAGTTGGAAGCAAATAATTTTTTGCTTTTTTGTAAGAAACTTCAATTCATATATGTACAGAAAGCTATTGTTCTGTAAAATTAATCTCTGTAATGCTTCTAGAGATTACAATTAATCCAATTGTATAAATATTGTAATATTTTTACTCACCTCTTATAACTGCTATATTATTTAAACTATGATTTTATCTGTTAATTAACATGTTTTGATGGTTCCACCATCATCAAAGTAAATAAATTTTTAATTGAAAGTACATATAGTAAACCCCCTTTAACTGAATTATAGCAAATGGATCCAATTTCAGATACATAAAAATCAATAACACGCAACCATACTTTTAGGGTTTAAAAATAGTAAAAATAATTATACAGTATTTCTTATGATTTATTATTAGTATATATAAACAAAAATACAGATATTTCAAGAGAACAAAATATAATATTGCACAGTAATTAATATTTACTGTATCTTTTTTAAATTATTAACAGTCTTTTTAAAAAGTATAAGATTTTTGATGAAACCGTTTTTTACAACATCATGCAATAGTTTTATTGGAAACACATTACAGAGGTGAAAAATGAGTGAACAAATTCCCAGAATATTAAAACTTTGTATTCGTAAATTATTTCATTGGACACTATTCTGTATTTTAACTATAAATAAATTAATATATTTAAATTGGGTATTGTGGTGCGTATGCACAATATTGAAAAAAAAAATAAGTTTTTTGGATTCGTTTCGGTTAATGTAGGTCATGATTAAGCGGATTTCAGATAATCGGGGTTTTACTGTATATATGTTTAAAATTTTTTCTAGAAGATATTGTATCTTCAGTAAGTTTTATAAAACTGTAGGCTATAATTATTTAAATTTTATTAAACAATTTTATACAAATGACTGAATATACATCTCCTAGAAAAAATTTTAACACATTTAGTTGCAATTTCAAATTTATAAACTCTGGCATTTACTTTATGTCTACAATAGACAGGTGGAGTGTTAAATTATTTGCACTCAATCTGCTAGTTCCAGGGCTACAAAAAAATACTTCTGTTTCTTATCACATGGTCAGCCAATTATAAGACTGAATCATTTAAGAACAGAAGGGGTAGAGGTGTAAAAGACAGTAGTAAGAGTTATCTAGGGAGATGCTATCTAGGGAGTAAAATAACAAAGGATGGTAGAAGCACAAGTGATATCAATAGTAGAATTGCTCAAGCTAGAAAAGCCTTTGAAATGAAAAACAGCTTACTGACTACAAACATTGATTTACAGATTAGGAAAAATTTCTTAAAACATTATGTTTGGAGTGTAGCATTATACGGAAGGGAAACGTGGGTGATAGGGGCTGTAGAAAAGAAGAGGATAGAAGCTTTTGAAATGTGGTGTTATAGGAAAATGTTAAGATTAGGAGGGTGGACAAAATAAGTAATTTAGAGGTTCTTAGGCGAGTGGATGAAAAAAAAAGTATATGGAAGCATCTTACCAAAAGAAGGGATAGGCTAGTGGGGCATATCCTAAGACATCCAGGTATTGGGCTATTAATAATGAAGGGTAATATTGAGGGAGTAAATTGTAGAGGGAGGCAAAGATTAGAATATATAAAGCGAATTACAAAAGATGTAGGGTGTTACAGGTATGTAGATATGAAACGGCTTGCACAAGATAGAACAGGTTGGAGAACTGCATCAAACCAGTCGAGAGACTGATGACAAAAAAAAAAGAGTTATCTCCTCTGAGAATAATGAATTTCATTATACAGCCAGACCCTGAGGTGAACTAAGTGAAGGTGACATTTGCAGGGTAGAAAGTAGATGTTTTTCAAATGCAGGGTCTGGCATGCTGCTACGGATACATTTTCACTCGTTGAGGAAAGCAATAGTAAATGACCTTACTCATTGTTTTACTAAGTAAAGCCTCTAGAGGGTCGAACCAGCCTTTTGGCTAATGACCTAAACATCATCTGGTGTACCACTGAAATATGTGGTTCAGTCACATATTTCAATATGTTGTATTAATAGATACCATCATAAATAAAAAAACAAATAATAAGATAACTACAAGAGGTTATTTAAAATTTTGCAATATTTTTACAATGTTGTTGCTTAGGTCATCAGCCGAAAGGCTGGTTTGAACCTGTAGAGGTTTTACTAAATAAAACGAGGAGTGAGGTGGTTTACCATTGCCTTCCTCACTGAATGGAAAAGTACGCTTATCAGCATGCCAGGCCCTCCGAAAAGCACACACTTTCCACTCTGCAAATGACACCTTTACTTCATTCACCACAGGGTCTGGCTGTATAATGAAATTCATTACGTTCAGAGAAGATAACTCTGATTAGTGTCTTTTACACCTCTACCTCTTCTGTTCTTAAATGATTCAGTCATTTAATTTGCTGATTATGTGATAAGAAACAGAACTATTTATTTTAGCCCTGCAACGAACAGATTGAGTATAAATAATCTGACACTCCACCTGTCTTGTTATGGGCAGATTTTTACAATAAGATGTTTTTAAAAAGTACCAACTTATGGTCATATACTATAAATCAAAACAAATATATTTTTTTTAATTTTCTTTCGAATGACTAAAATCTCCATTCATTTGCACACAAAAAAATAGTATGTTATTTTCTTTACTTTACTAAACAAACATTGTAAACCATACCTTTAACAAGTACATTTGGATTAAATTCCATAAACTACAGAATACTTTTAAATGTTGAACTCACCTTCAGGTTTCTAATCTTCTTGCACAAGTTTACAACTCTTCTGGTTCCCATAAGATTAATGTCTACAGTTACTTTCAAAGAAGCTTCAAAATCTAATGTGGCAGCGGAATGAAATACAAAATTTACATTCTGAATCAGAAGCGATTCATCTTCAGCACTCAATCCTAAGTTTTCTTGTCCTACATCACCGGCAACTGCAACCACCTTTTGGAACTGGCTGTCTCCAGATTGTTCCTTCAGAGTATTAAATATCTACACAAACAATTGAAAAAAAGAATTATTTTGATGTAATAAAAAATGTGTAAAATCACTCTTACTATAAAACTTAGAATTAAACTAAGACAAAAGAAATCAAAATTCTTTATCCATCATACATCACATTATACATTAAAAAAAAGAAGCATATTATTACTAAGTTTACCAATAAATTGAGAATCCTTGATCTCACTAAAACAACCCATTCGATTACTGATACCAAAAAAATCTTTAATGTCAAATCAAATACAAAAATGTATTCAGATTGATGAATCACAAAAATATCCAAAAAATGTTTATAAAGATTCTTATGCAAAGTAATGTTTATGAAGTAAAAAACAATTTAAAACAAATAGGTTATAGGTCTACGAAATGTATAACTATTACTCACTTTGTCCTTGAATAAATCCTGGAGTCTGCTTTGAACATCCTTGCCTCTCTTTGGTCTCACAAGTAAATAAATTGTGCCAATATCTGGAATACATCTGAGAAACTTTTCGACAAGAGCTAATCCAACAAATCCAGTGGCTCCAGTCACAAATATATTAGTTCCGCTATACAACCCACGTATATCTGGTGACGACGACATTGTCCTATAACAGATGAAAAATAAAAATCAGTTACTAAAAACGTAAGAGGAATACTGATACACACATTTATGTCTACTAGAGAAAGCTGATGTTGGTTTGTCTGCCTGCAATCACCAAAATAAAATATAAAAACGTAAATATAATATGAATGTTTAACACTAATTAGCAACTAACTATACTCTATTTCACGTTCAGAATGCAGTACAGCTCTTATGAAAACCCATTGTGTTATCGGTCGTACAGAAAACATCAGCCCTCCTCCACCGACACCATCCGAAGATCACGGACAAAAATATTTGGTGTTTCGCTTACCATGCTCTAACAAGCTCATTTTTAATCAAAAAATTCTGAAAAAAATATTTTCCCTTCCTAATGAATCCTAATGAATGTATTTTATTACGCTGAAAATGTCATTATTATGCTCTGATATTTAGATAAGAGACCATAGGTACATATAAGAGAAAGAATATGACGTCTCTCTCTTCGTCACCCTCACTGTTAGGCCAGAGGAGTTTTATTACCACTTTTAGACCTTTCCGAGATACAAACAACTGTTATTCAAACAAGATTTAAACAATAACTATTATTTACTTTAAAACAATTAAAAAGATAATAAAATTGATAAACAATTCCAGTACTATAATAATTTGTCGGTACCTGATCTTTAAAACGATACAAATATTAAGTATTTTTTTCTTATTACATTATTCAATTAGAAGTTTGTAAATGAGAATGTCTTGTGGCGAAGAGTTGATATTTTTATTTAGTGTAGTTGCACTCAAACTCCCATTATGAAACACATTGCTTATGGATTTCCTGTACTGCATTCTGAACGTGAAATCAACTCTATAGTTTATCACTAACTCTCATTACGCTTCACGAGAAACTAGACTTAAATTATTTAACTTCTCACACAACCTTATAAGTTGAAATAAAAATCATGACTACAAAATAAAATCAATTGATACTGGAAACAGGAATTTTGTTGTCACCAGTAGAAAGGGAGAAATACAACTTGATAATAACTGAAAATGTGTTACAAGAAAAAGTATGTACGTAAAATCTATTTCCTAATAAATCAAGTGTGAAATACTCACATGACTTTCTCTTACTAAAGTAAATAATGAACAGCATGACCTATGTTTACTCAGGAGTAAACAATGTAAAATGAAAAAAATATCCTGATTTTAATCATAAGTGAATGACGCAAAATGAAAATCAATGTCCGTATGGCTAACAATTATGGAAAATCACTAATTAACGCTAAAATCAAAAATGAAACAAAATATGATTTCATTTTACCACCGATCCAATTTTTCCAAAATTTAAGAATTACAGAATACTATATAGCTTGTGTTCTCAGTAACAAATTGTCTTCATTAGCAGTAATTAAAAAACAATCAGACGTAAAAAAAACTCACGAACCAGCATTCCAAGAATGAAATAATTTTTGAAATCAGTTGGGTAGATTCTGAGATTACCTCATACTTAAAGAAGTACTGGCTTTTATAACTGTGTGAAAAAATAAAAGCTTAAGTAAAAATATTTTTTTAAATTTTGCTCCACATTACAATACATAAAAATAATGAATAAATGAATTTTAACTTTAACTTAAAATTCTGAGAGGTTGAAGAAATTTCTGCCTGGAGTTAAGTGGATTAAAAAAAATAAATATTAAAAATATGACAAATAAAATTTTAGACTTATTTATGACCGAGTAATGAAGTTTGTTATTGGATACGTTATCAATTGTACGAACACTAAAAAAATAATAATTTTATATAAAAAGGTATATCTTTTGTGCTTAGATTGTACTTTGTTCAATACAGGCTTATTATTATTATTATTATTATTATTATTATTATTATTATTATTATTATTATTATTATTATTATTATTAGTACCTGCCCATAACAGACAGGTGGAGTGTCAAATTATTTACACTCGATCTGTTAGTTGCAGGGCTAAAATAAATAGTTCTGTTTCTTATCATATGGTCAGCCAATTAAATGACTGAATCATTTAAAAACAGAAGAGGTAGAGGTGTAAAAGACACTAATCAGAGTTATCTAATCTGAAAGTAATGAATTTCATTATACAGCCAGACCCTGTGCTGAATGAAGTGAAGGTGTCATTTGCAGAGTGGAAAATATGTGCTTTTCAGAGGGCTCGGCATGCTGATAAGCGTACTTTTCCACTCAGTGAGGAAGGCAATGGTAAACCACCTCACTCCTCGTTTTACTTAGTAAAACCTCTAGAGGTTCAAACCAGCCTTTTGGCTGATGACCTAAACAACAATTATTAGTACGTATTAAATTATGTACACTTTTAGGAAATAAAATTTATTTATTTATTTGTTTACTTAAACGAGGGGTTTAATCTGCTAAATGGAGCTGATTAAATTCTCGGAGTTTTATACATTTGAGAAGTTACATCAGTATCTCAGATAGCCTCTGGTAAATTAAGGTATGACACCGAGGCTAAAAAAAACTTAAATCTGTATGGTCAAATCTAATCTGGAAGTTTGATAACCGATACGACTTACAGCTCAGCAGTGATAATATTGCGAGTGTATTTTTTTGTAGTAGGACTACTGAATATTTATTCAATTCAAAATAAAATGTTTTCATATTTTACTTAGTAAAACCTATAGGGGTTTAAACTAGCCTTTGGACTGTTGAATTAAAAAAAAATAACACTGTAAAAGAGCGCGAAAAAGTAAGAAGTACTGAAATAAAGAAAAAAATTATAGCTTAATTTCAAAAGTTTAATGATAAAGGTAGTATTTTTGTTTTTTGTTTTATGACCGACTGTTTTGATAAAGGTAGTAGTCTACGGCAAAAAGAAAGCTGACAAGGGTTTAAGGAAGACGGACACGCGTATTAACTACTCACGCACATTTAGCATTTCACTGGCTCTGTAATGAGCACGGTCCAAACGCAAGAACAGTACAACCGGATACGTTACCTACCTGCCCAGTAGTCAAGCAGTCGGTGAATGTGTGTAAGTAAGAGAAAGAAAGAGAGAGGGGTAATGTGTGCTGTTGTGTGAAAGTAACATACTGCTTATTCATATTTAGGCGTTATCTTTGTTTATGCAACGTATGAGCTAACATGTAAACAGATCTCTCCCGAATAAAAAGAAAGTGCCAACCATGCAAAAGAGAGGGCTTAATCGTAAACGTCACAAGGGTCAACAATGATGACACGAAGGGCGTGCGAAGCTACTTAAGAAAAAAATCAGTTATATGTAAAAATTTTTCACAAATTCAACGAATAACGTATAGCCTACGCTCATTTAATAACCCTGAAATTATGATGAAAACACTTTTCAACAACATAAAAGCGTCACGCATGAGCTGCGTAAAATAACAGTTAATTAGAACATCGAACAATATCGGAATTTTTCAACATGTAAGGGTTTTCCAGATCCTGCCAGGATTGCATCCCAGGACCTACCGATTTGCAGTTCACTATACTTAACTAACGAACCACTCGCCACGTAAGCGACCACAATAAATATATGTATGTCTACGGTTTAAGCTAATAATAAACAGAGCTCGGAGTGGACTTAATAAAAAATCACACAGAAAATTGTTAAAATCTCCTATCTCATATGGACCACGAAAAATGGATAGAATATAAATTAAAAAAGAACTAATTCCTACAAATTTAGTTTAGAAATATTTTTCGTTAGAATTAATTCTACGAGAAATATTTACAATTTTACGTGTTGTCCCTTTCCCATGTATTATTCACATACTAACAAACCCATGCTTTCTTTTTCTAAGAGAAACCTAAATATCGAGTTTGGTCGAGATGAATGAAGATTACGGACGCTAGAGCATTAACAAACAGATAAGTTTATGTAATGGACCTAGTTTTTTTTTGCAGGCCCGTTGGCGTAGTGGTTAGCGCAACTGGCTTCTACGTCAAGGGCCCGGGTTCAAATCCCGGTTAGGTCTGGCATTTTCCCATCACTCATCTTCATCTATCATCATTTTCACCGTTTGCATTAGCAGCAATTGCAAAAAAGTCAACGTAAAACAAAAAAAAAATCGGTTTTGACATCCCCGGTGCACGATCGATGGGGATTTAAAGGAATTTTCGAGAAATGGCGTCATAACCGTGATCTTATATTATAGGAATAGCCGCTATCGTATAGAAAACCTGCTAAAATGTATAAACGAAAGCACAGTTTGAACTTGAACATTTAAAAATCTAATGGCCTGGTAAAGAAAAATTTCAGTTTGATAATTACAACTCCACAAATGGATGGACAGATGAACAAAATTTTATAAATATTTCAGTCTATGAAACACTCAAAACCGATACAAATATACTGTAAATTGTACACTTAATATTTTGCTAAAGACACGTAATATATTGTTAATACGGTTATTGATATTACAACACGAAAACGGAAAAATATTAGCTAGTTCTACGGCTACAAAAATAGTTTCTTATCACATGGTCAGCCAATTATAAGACTGAAGCATTTAAGAACGGAAGAGGTAGAGGTGTAAAATACACTAGTCAAGAGTTATCTCCTCTGAGAGTAATGAATTTCATCATTATACAGCCAGACCCTGTGGTAAATTAAGTGATGGTGTTATTTGCAGGGTGGAAAGTAAATGCTTTTCAGAGGGCCTGGCATGCTGATAAGCATAATTTTTTACTCAATGAGGAAAGCGCTTGTAAACCACCTCATTCCTCGTTTCACTAATTAAAGGCTGTAAAGGTTCAAACCAGCCTTTAGGCTGATGACATAAACAATAACATGCACATATGTTCATATTTTATTCAATTATAATATAAACTATTAATTGTAAAAGATACGAGACACAAACAATGGTTGAATAATCAGAAAAAAGTGTAAATACAAAAAATTTATTACCAAATGTATATTTCAAAAAACTGCGACGAAATTTCAGGCTTATTGCTAATTAACCTAAAAGAGGATGTATTAAATTCATATTACAAGCATTTAATCAGAGCTGATCACTACACAACGAAATTAAAAAATCCGGTGTGAAAAACTCACACGATTTAATGTTTAATAATTAGTGAACTAGTAAAAACAACAACTACTAGAACTAGATAGTAAAATGAAAATATAACCTAATTATTTTAATCCTGAGTGAATGGCGCTAAATGAAAATCAACGTTAAAAAGAACTTAAAAATACGGACAATCGCTAATTGATGCTAAACTAGGCTGCGTAGAAAAAATGCTTGAAATAAAAGTTGTAGATTTTTTATTTTTGTCCTAAAATTTGTACTTTTTTTCCTACAACTTTAATTATGTAGCCTACACTTTTTCCCTGTTGTTTAGGTCAACAGCCGAAAGGCTTGTTTGAATCTCTAGAGGTCTTACTATATAAAAACGAGGAGTGAGGTGGTTTTTTATTGCCTTCCTCACTAAGTTGAAAAAGTAGGCTTATCAGAACGCCAGACCCTCCGAAAAGCATCCACTTTCCACCCTGCAAATTACACCTTCACTTCATTCACCGCAGGGTCTGGCTGTATAGTGAAATTCATTACTCTCAGAGGAGATAACTCTGACTAGTGTCTTTTACAACTCTACTTCGTATGTTACAATACAATCAGCTGACAATACAGTCATACAATTAGCTGACTATATGATAAGAAACAGACCTACTTTCTTTAGCCCTGGGACCAGCAGATCGAGGGCAATTAATTTAACACTCCACCTGCCCGTTATGGGCAATACTTTTGTCCTGAAATACATATTAAGGCCGCAATCGTAAACCCCCGTTTTTTACCACGAGAGCACAGCCCCCTAAGAATAAATCGCAAGCCGTTTTCGAGAAAATTGCAAAAAGTGAAAAATTCTACGAATAAACTACTACTTCCGGTTGACTGATTGTGATGAAAATGTTTGTGTCGGGTTCGCTAGTGGTACCTAACTTAAGTTCCAAGTTTAAACTTCGTACGGTGTTCCTTTCTTGAGATATTTCCACAACGATGAGCGTTTTCACAATTAAGATAATTATCAAAACTTAACTCTTATATGTAATAAAAAAGACACTTGTCAGAAACCCACAAGGCCGGTAAACACACATTAGAAGAAAAATATAATGAAGAAAATCAAAATGCCAGTAACAAATCCGAAAACGATGGACAGAAACAGAAATCATTAGAAAAGAACGTTTCTACCACAAGGTGAAAAAATTAGACGAACTAAACGAATGAAAGTTATAAAATAAATAAAACTTAACTAATTAATTTTTGACGAAGATTCTAAAAATAAGGTCGCCGAACCGATACAGTCATCTACAAAAAGAAATCCGAATCTTCGAATGGGTCAAAACCCATTCACGTTTACACTCATTTACGTTTACACGACAATCTGTTTAAAAAATAAACAAAACGCACGCAATTAGAGGAACAGTGTACTACAAAATAAGCAGCTAACGAAGAGTGAAATACAAAAATAATGTCTAAATTTCACATGTATACAAAAAAAGACTGATCATCTTCGTGTGGGATTATCAATTGACTACAACACAATTAGGTGTGCACTTTATTATGATTTTTTTTTTAATCGCCTCATTTACTACATTTTTTATGCTCTAAAAGATAAAATTAATGCCTCCGAGCATAAAATATAAGCCATTCCCAGTCCTAAAATACATATTACTCTCAGAGGAGATAACTCTGACTAGTGTCTTTTACACCTCTACCTCGTATGTTCTTAAATAGTTCAGTCATACAATTAGCTGACTACGTGATAAGAAACAGAACTATTTTTTGAACGGTGCTTTTAGTAAACGCCATATCTAATAAAATTCTTGGAGGGCCTGTGCTCTCGTGGTAAAATTATATTTATTTCGTTCATGTAAATTACGTATATCGGAAATTTTTTGATAATCGGATAACCCGGATTCTATTGTTTTCACAATTGTATGAATCATACAAAACCGGGGAAAAATTAAATTTTATGAATTCAATAAATAGGGCAATATTAAAATAGAAAAGTTGAATGAGCTATCAATACATTTCATAGAAATATCTAAATCAAGTCACGAATTATCGTGTTGTCTTACAAACGATCTCATTCATTCTCTCACATTTTTACTTTCTCTAACCCTTTATGAATACATAGGGAAAGAAAGTATTGTTTTCATGTCAATTTTTCAAAACCGAGTTTTTACCGGATATATACCCGTTTACAGACCCTCCTGAACCCACAAAATATTTTTTTAGCGATTTTTTTTTCTGTGTGAACAAAATATCTCAAAACGGAATAACGTACGAAATTAAAACTTAAGTTAGGTACCGACTACGGGTCCCGTATGAAAATGTTCGTCTCGGATCCCGACATTGTCACACGACAATCTTGTAAGTGACGTAACCCACAAATACTTTTTTTTATAATATTTAGTTTAGCAATAATAATGATTTTCTTATTTTCTCAAAAAAAATCGGTAAAAAAGGAGATTATTTATATTGCGGCCGTATTTTACAACAAAAATGTCTATAATTAAAGTTGTAGGAAATAAAAAATATACAACTTTTAATTCAGGCATTTGCTTCTACAGAGCTTAGTTTAGCGTCAATTAGCGACTTTCCGTATTTTTAAGTCAAACAGAGGTTGATTTTCATTTTTCCTCATTCACTCGTGATTAAAGTTAGGTTGCGGTTTTCTTTTTACATTTTTACTTTCTCTTGCCAATATGAATATATAGGAAGGAAAGTATCGTTTCCATGTCGATTTGTCGAAATCGAGTTTTCACCGGATCTATACGTTTTCAGACCTCATCAGCCCAAAAAACACGTTTTTAGCGATTGGCGCGCGCGCGCGCGCGCGTGTGTGTGTGTGTGTGTGTGTGTGTGTGTGTATGTGAAGAATATATCTCAAGAACGGAACATTGTACGAACTTAAAACTTGAAACTTAAGTTAGATACCACTGGAGGACCCGACACGAACATTTTCATCAAAATCGGTTAACCGGAAGTAGTAGTTTATTCGTGTAATTTTTCATTTTTTGCGATTTTCTCAAAAACTGGTCCAACGATTTTTTTTAAATCGCCTGATTTACTAAAATTTTTATGCTCTACAAGATAGGGTAAGCGCCATTTCTGTTGAAATTCTTGATAAGGCTGTTTTCTCGTAAACAAATTGTTTTTTAAGATTTCGACTTAAATATGCATTTTAGCGCAAAAAAGTATCTAGTAAAAGTTGTAGAGAATTTAAAAACCTACAACTTTTATTTCAAACATTTTTTTGTATAACGCTTAATTTAGCGGTAATTAGCGATTTATCTGTTTTTTTTTCTCACGAAATCGTGTAAAAAATCGATTTTTCAAATATTTCAGCCTTATTATACATTTTACGCCAAAAAAGTATAATCAGATTTATAGGAAATTAAGATTTAGGGGCCTATAACTTTTATTTAGAGCATTTTTCTCTAGAGAGCCTAGTTTAGCGTGAAAGAGTGATTTTCTATATTTTTAAGCAAAACTGAGGTTAATTTTCATTTTGCATCTTTCATTTCTGATTAAAATTAGGTAAGGTTTTTTGAGCTTAGGTTTTTTGTTTATTTCTAATGTTAGGTTATATTGGTCATTATTAGCATTGGCAAGAGAAAATCGAGTGTTTTTCACACCAGATTTTTTACTGATAATTTAAACATAAGTTATATTTTATATTTACATAGGAAAAAGAAATTCGTGAGTGTTTCACACCAATTTTATATTGAATGATTTATCATAAGTGGTATTACATAAAAAACTATTGGAATTTTTCCGGATTCTCTTTACATTCACGATCATTGATGTAGGTAGATTTATTGATGTGGGCGGAACATGACGCGGTCATTCCAAAACCAAAAGGAATCTTTATAAGCGTCACGTAGAAACGTAGATAATGAGACAGACTTAAGTCTATCAGAAGTCAAGTAAGCCTACGTAAGCCGGTCGGTCACTTTCTCCGCGATAAATAAATATTATAAATAATAATAAAGTGAAAGCAGTTGAAGTCTTGCTGTGATACTTTTTTAATCGTACCGTAAATTCTACTTTTGTCTTGTTTATTCACTCAGAATCAGGTTTATTTGCTATTTGTCTATGCAACCGCGACCTCAGGGAGTCCTCTCTCAGGCATGAAGGTCTGACTAACAACACCGGTCCAAAAAACTTGGTCGATCGATTCCACGATATAAATTGTGAATTTATGCGGTTATTTAGATAATGATGACGAACAAAATATTTTTCTTAATTCAAGGTCAAAAATATTCTACAAGTATTTTTTTAATTTAAATCAATGCCTATTTACAAGAACCCATTAATTTACTACAATAATTACACAAAACTACAGATGTATTATTGACCTCAAAAATAACACCTAAAAATATTATAATTTTTAGCTTTTTTTCAATGGTAACCGTTATAATCAAGAGAAAGACAAAAATTTTAAAAAATACTTAAGAAGGATCTTCTCTCAAATTGCTCTGCTTCTCTTAGACAGCCTCCCCGATCATTCTAAGGCACCCATTCACGTACTCTCTCAGTTTTATCACTCGCTATATATTGGGAACTAACAGATAGGTGGTGTGTCTAATTGTTTACACACAATCTGTTTGTTGTAGGGCTAAAATAAATAGTTGTTTCTTAACACATGGTCAGCCAATTAAATGACTGAATCATTTAAGAACAGAAGAGGTAGAGGTGTACAAGACACTAATCAGAGTTATATCCTCTGAAAGTGATGAATTTCATTATACAGCCAGACCCTGTGGTGAATGAAGTGAAGGTGTATTTGCAGAGTAGAAAATATGTGCTTTTCAGAGGGTCCAGCATGTTTGATAAGCGTACTTTTTCACTCAGTGAGGAAGGCAATGGTAAACCACCTCACTCCTCGTATTACTTAGTAAAACCTCTAGAGGTTTAAACCAGCTTTTCGGCTGATGACCTAAACAACAACACATTGGGAACATAGTTTTTTAATAAATTGAACAAAATTGTATACGGTAGGTCTATAAGAGTAAGTTTGAATTTTCTTTTATCTTTTCTTTTTCACTTCACGGATTAGGCAGTACTGCCTGTTCCGAAAACCACCTTCCCCTCGGACTACCAACGCCCCTTCGACCAATTGGCTTAAGGGGACACTGTACTTTGTATCCCGCCAATGTTAAATTTGCTACTTTTAGGTACATTTTTCATAGGATTAGTAGAAGATAAAAAAAATTAAACTTTATACACTACAGGTGTCGGGTTTCTTCTCGAGCAACTGATATTTTTTCAATTTAATCTTTGGACAGTGCCATTTTTTTTTAAAAATTACGAATAACATAAAATTTTTACAAATTGATTTCTACGTTTTTTGCGTATTACTAATTTTTGGAGCACCTGAGAAAGTCATGAAAATGTTGGTATATGTGGATATACAAGATAATTAACTGGTAAAAATTTTAGCCTGGTATTGTTTTCTGAGAAAAGTGTAGGGCCTACCTAGTGTTAAAAATCTAAATTTACGGGAAAACGAAAAAACAAGAAGGCACAAATCAAAAACAAAATTTACACTAACAAGTAAATTTCCCATCAACAGTTGTTTAGAAAGCTGAACCAACAGCTGAGAATACAAAAAACAGTGATGCAGATATTTTAAAAACTAAAATTGTCTTTGCACTAAAACGAGCAGTACAAAATTGTGAAAAATATTCGTTGTAATATAATAAAAATAAATAAATGTAATACAGTAAAATCTCTCTATTGCGGAGCTCTATATAGCGGAAATCTCTCTTTAGCGACATTATTTGCTGACCCCGACCCTTTCGTATACTCCGGTAATGTATTTAGCTCTCGTTATAGCGGCACAAAAATCTCTCTATAGCGGCTAAACAATATCTTCAGGATATGGATTTAGACGCCTATGTAGGGGCAGACAATGATTTAGCCACTTCATCACTTAGCTACTTCACTTTGCAGTAATCGAAAATGTCTTAGCCCAAAACAACGAGGAAGAAAGTAAGGATGACGATGAAATGGAAACAGAAATGGTGCCCCTTCAAGTAAACAGGCACTAGACGCTATTCTTGTTGTTTCCACGTACTGTCATTGCCAATATGTAAATGAAAATTTACAAGTTTGAAATATTGAAAATGAGATTGAAGACATGTTTTATGAATTGAAAACGAAACAAAATTTAAAACTTATTTTACGAAATGAAACGTACTTCACAGTCATTGTTTCCTTAATAAAGAAAAAATATATACTGTACTGTGTACTTTTTTGTGTTTGTATAGCCTATGTTTTAGGAGATTTTAATTGTATGTATCCTATGTTTATTACTGTTCAGTGGAAAACGAGTTTCACTGCTAATTAATTTTAGGCTATCTATTACGGTATGTACTGTATGAATGATTATTGAAAAAAGTTCAATACGAAAAGTGAAATTCTATTGTTAAACATTAGTAACACAACATCTAATAAAACCAGTTTGTATCCAAATTTCTTGTTAAGTTAATAACCTACACTTTATGTAATTAATTTAAATATCTCACTGTATAGAAGTAATCTTCTGTATTAAACATTCGTCATAAAATTATCTATTCAGTAGTTTTTCAAAAACTTATTCCATGCACCATTTACATACGTATATAAGTTATTTTGTACAGAAAAATTAGTACTCTAACTTCCCTCCCACCGTTAATTACTCGCTCTCTCTATAACGGAACTCTCTTTATAACGGCGGTACCTCATGGTCCCTTCAATTCCGCTATAGAGAGATTTTACTGTATAATAAAAATATTCGTTCTTGGTAACATAATAATTCTTCTGGGTAAACTTGATAAAAACTTAATTTTTTCGTAAAAAAAATTATTTTTTTGGCGTAAATTAATGTTTTTTGGTAGATCTAAGCCTAAAGTATTGAAAAACATAAAACCAAAAATCAAAATTTTGAGTTTAAACCATCGTGCCATCTCCCCTTAAATTTCATTGCCAATCAGCTTCCCTTTATGCGTTCCAGTTGATTCTGTACTCATTGATCTTCTCGAAGCTAAATATTTGCAACTCTTGGTTCATAACGTCACTTCTGATCTCCGCCAACGGTGATTTTTAATACCGCCGGTTGCAAGCCCTGGGCCTCATCTTGCAAGTTATGAGGACGGAAGAGCAGAAGGAGTAACAACCTTGTTACAAAACCAAGGTTCATCTGGCTCCAGATGGTAGTACCTTGCTATGACCGCTACCTAGGGATACTAGACAAAAAATCTGGTGTGAAACACTCACACAACTTTCTCTTGCCAATGTAAATAATAACCAATATAACCTAACATTAGTAATAAAACATTAGAAATAAACAGAAAACTAACCTCAAAAAACAACCTTATTTTAATCATGAGTGAAAGGCGCAAAATGAAAATCAACCTCAGTTTGCCTTAAAAATACGGAAAATCACTTTTTCACGCTAAACTAGGCTCTCTAGAGAAAAATGCTATTAATAAAAGTTGTAGATCTTTTAATTTCCTATAAATTTGATTATGTACACTTTTGTCGTAAAGTGCATAATAAGGCCGAAATCTTAAAAAAATCAATTTTTCACACGTTTTCGTGAGACAAACAGAAAATCGCTAATTACCGCTAAACTAAGCGTTATACAAAAAAATGTTTCAAGTAAAAGTTGTAGGATATTAAATTATCTATAAATTTTATTATATAATTTTTTGCGCTAAAATGCATATTAAAGCCGCAACCTTAAGAAAACAACTGTTTTACGTGAAAACAGCCTCACCAAGAACTTCAGCAAACATGGCGTCTACCCTATCTTGTAGAGCATAAAAAATGTAGTAAACCAGGCGATTTTAAAAAAAAATCGTAGGACCAGTTTTTGAGAAAATCGCAAAAAAGTTAAAAATTACACGGATAAACTACAACTTCCGGTTGACCGATTTTGATGAAAATGTAAGTGTCGGGTCCAGTAGTGGTATTTAACTTAAGTTTCAAGTTCGTACGATGTTTCGTTCTTGAGATATTCTGTTCACACACACACACACACACAGACCAATCGCTAAAAACATGTTTTTTGGGTTCAGGGGGTCTGAAAACGTGTAGATACGGTGAAAACTCGATTTCTTAAAATCGACATGAAAACAATACTTTCCTTCCTATATATTCATATAGGCAAGAGAAAGTAAAATGGACTAGGCGGATTAGGCGGAAGAGGAGAGATTCCCAACGGCAGAGAGGGCAGAAGAACCTAAACACACCTGGAATATAAGGTCCTGCAGGCTTGAAGGCTATACATTTGCGGCTTTACAGTTACAGGCAGAAATCAAAATAACCTCGGATTTCTTCAATACAGTAAAAATAGTCTATTAATAACGGTCTCAGATATTTTATATAAAATTATATTTAAATTTTCAAAATTTTAAAATTATTATAGGCTACACAATATCAATTTTCATAAGAATTTAAATTTAAGTTTATAAAGTAATTTAAATTTTCATAAAATTTTAAAAAGGCAACAATACTAATTTTCATAAGAATTTTAATTTAAATTTATAAAATAAGTTATGTAATGCGATATTTAAAACGCATATAATAAGTTTACAAGATTGTATTGCATGTTGTAAGTATTGTACACGATTGTACGTTTTGAATGAACTGAAATAAAATAACTTTGATGAAACGGCAGGAGTAAATGTAAAACACAAGTACAATCATCAAACTTAGTTGAATCGTAGAAAATGTTTGTTGCTTATACAGGAAGGCAAAGGTCAAAGGTAAGATCACAGAGGCATACTGAATTTCCCACGATTATAAAATTTGAATTTTTAATTGTTTCTACGTTTACAATCAAAACAGTTTCAAAAATATGGTAAACACAAAACTGCAACACTTAGAAAAAATATGGTGTGAAACATTCACAGGACTTTCTCTTTCTAATGTAAATAATAAAACATAACCTATGTTTAATCATTAGTAAACAATTTAAAATGAAAGACATAATCTAATTTTAATCATGAGTGAATGATGCAAAATGAAAATCAACCTCTGTTTCGCTTAAAAATACGGAAAATCACTGATTGACGCTTAACTCGGCCTTGTGCAAAAGACCCTTAAATAAAAGTTATAGGTTTTTAAAAATTATACAACTTTATTACATACTTTTTGCCCTAAAAAGCATATTAAGACCACAATCGTAACAAACATTTTTACCACGTGAGCACACGCTTTCAAGAATTTTAGTAGACATAGCACTTAACCTACCTCGTAGGGCATCAAAAATGTAGTAAATAAGGCGATTTAAAAAAAAAAATCGTAAGCCGTTTGTGAGAAAATTGCACAAAAATAAAATACTATTTTTGTTTGACCGATTTTGATGAAAATGTTCCTGTCGAGTCCCGTAATGGTACCTACTGGTAACGCGCTATAAGTTGACGATTGCACCTATCATGCAGAGGACAGTATACTATCTATCCTACTTACATCGGCCAACCCAAAAGCATAAGACATGTATCAAGCGTGTAACTCAAAATGTAACCACCACAAACACTTAGTAATAAAATTTAGTTCATGACCCGTCACACTAAATAAGTAAGGAGTAATGTAATTATTTCAAGAACGTGAATTGTTTAAAATTCAATTGCAATTTAACATAACTTAACTGAAAATAATAAAATATGAAAACCCTAAAAATACACTAACATTTTGAAATTACCGTAAACTAGTATTACTCAGGATAATAAGCTCGCATCGACGGAACTCACGGAGTAACTAGTCTATCACTACAAATGACAGAGTTCAGTAATTCAGTTTACTGCTGATGACCAAAAAGGATACTAAATATAGCTTGTTGTTGTTTAGGTCATCAGCCAAAAGGCTGGTTTGAACCTGTAGAGGTTTTACTAAGTAAAACGAGGAGTGAGGTGGTTTACCACTGCCTTCCTCACTGAGTGGAAAAGTATGCTTATCAGCATGCCGGGCCCTCTGAAAAGCACATATTTTCCGCTCTGTAAATGACACCTTCATTTCATTCATCACAGGGTCTGGCTGTATAATGAAATTCATTACTTTCAGAGGAGGTAACTCTGATTAGTATCTTTTACACCTCTACCTCTTCTGTTCTTAAATGATTCAGTCATTTAATTGGCTGAACATGTGAAAAGAAACAGAACTATTTATTTTAGCCCAGCAACGAACAGATTGAGTGTAAATAATTTGACACTCCACCTGTCTGTTATGGGCAGAAATATAGCTTAAGCCTAGTATTATGACTTATTTAGAATGAAAGTTTATTATTTAGGATAATTACTAAGAATCAATAAATAATACAGTGGGATGTTTATAAAACGACATAGTTGTAAACATAATAAATCAGTGTTAAGAGTAAAACTACAACATAATGTCATGGTTAGAGCTGTCACTATGATGTATTTAGAAAAGCGCATATAGTAGCACTTCCAACCCCCGCATAGTCCAGTCTTACTCTCGCTGAAGATCATCAACTTATATTGCGCTACCAGTAATTAAATTCCAAATTTCAGCTTCGCCTATCTTCCGTACTTGAGATATTTTCTTCACACACAGAATCGCTAAAAACAGATTTTTGGGTTCAGTGGGTTTAAAAACGTGTATATTCGGTGAAAACTCGATTCAATTTTTTTTTTTTTTTTTTTTGGTTAAACGTCCAAAAAAATTTTATATCGATTCAAAAAAATCGACATGAAAACAATACTTTCTTTCCCTACATATTCATATAGGGCAAGTAAATACGTGACATGAGTAGCGTATTTATTCTGAATATAGGAACAAGAGAAGGCCACCGGTTCTTTACCTTCAAAATTTATTGATTGAACCATGACACGTGATTGAACGAGGTAACGAAGAGGTGTGACACCACCAAATGGCAATTAACGGAGAATCTTGGTAAATTGTTAATGGATATTGGTAGGCCTTCTTAGACCAACTGACAGGTGTTTTTAATGCAATTAGAAAAGGACGTCGCTCACTATTCCAGTCGGGTACAGAAAGTAGGTAAAGTTAAGGAGCTAATTAATGCGGCGGCGCAAACACATTAAATGCTAATGGACACATTTAATCCAACAGACTCGGTGCTCTAGGTCATTCTAGGCAGGCAGTTACAGACGAGCATACCCAAACATCGAAGAGGATGCAATAAGGAAAATAGGCACTCAGTCAATTGAAGGTCACCGACGACTAAATGCCGTTTTTTCTCCTCTATTCATTACTAGCAAAACACTTTTCTACAATCTCATCGCATTAAATTCATTAGATACAGTATAATCACGTTGTTACTGCACAACTACTTACTAAGCAAAAATATTTAAACAATAATCATTTTACCTTCACTAAAAAAATTATTTAATGTTATTTGGGTTTTCACATGATATCTCAGTCTGTACCTTTCTCACCTAGTGGAATAATATGCTTATCAGCATGCCAGGCCCTCTAAAAAACCATCTACTTTCCACCTTGCAAATGACACCTTCACTTCATTCACACAGGGTCTGGTTGTATAATTTTATTTATTGGTTTTACGTCCGACTGTTCTGCCAATTCTGCTAATGCAGACGGTGGATAATGATAATAATGAAAATGAGTGATGAAAAATGCCAGACCTGACCCGGAATTGAATCCGGGACGCCGGCGTAGAAGCCAGTTGCGCTAACCACTACGCCAACGGGCCGGCCTATAATGAAATTCATTACTCTCAGAGGAGATAACTCTGGCTAATGTCTTTTACACCTCGTACTTTTTATATTCTTTAAATGCTTCATTCATACAATTGGCTAATCATGTGATAATATACATTACTATTTTTAGTAACCTTAGAATTAGCAGTTCGAGTACAAATAATTTAACACTCCCCCTGCCTGTTACGGGTACACAGTAACCAACCTACAAAATTGAAAAATCCTCTAAGCGTAAAAGTTGCTCGTGAAAATATCCACTCGTTTATCTTGATTTTCCATTTTGCAAGCTAATCCTAAATAACATTGAAATGAATTTGAATTTTGTGCAAAGCTTTTAACGAAACAGAATATTACTGCCGGATATTAATTCTGAAAATTTTTATAAAGTTCAAGATTTCTGTCTTATGTGCTTTACAACACTTAATGAATCCAAACATTATTTATAATTGAAAACAAAAGAAAATCGTTATTATAAAATGTTGATAAAGATATTTTTTAATAATTTTATCGATCTACAACTGTTTTAGTAATCGTAAAGTTTTTTTCATTTTGTAAGCCAATCCTAAATAGGTTAAAAATGGATGTGAATTTTGTGTAAAATGTTTAAACTAAAATTTTTATCCAATATCCTTATGGCACTAAATAAATAGAAAGATTATTTATAGTTGAAAATACAGATATTTTGTATTAGAAAGTACATACAAAGGATTTGTAAATCATTTTACCGATCTAAGACTGCCTTAAGTTTTTAGTTCAAATATTTTTTTACTAAAAAGCATCGTAAAACTGTACAAAATTTAACTTTATTTACACAAGACAGTAACAATTACGACGAATAACCACTCAAAAATCAATTAAAGGCCCTTCCACAAAAAACCAAAAATAAACAATTCTCAGAAAAACTTGAAGCTGTTAATAAATACGTTAAAGAAATGTAATTTTTTAAACAATTCTAGTAGCAAATAATAAAAAAACTAAGGTTAAAGTAGAGATTATAAAAGTATTTAACAAACTTGTACTATGTGAAAGGGTATATTCATCTGAACCAGAAGTTTTACTGCAGCTAGCAAGCCTAGATAAGCCTGCTGTTTCCTGCGCAACAAGTGGTACAGCGTTCGGCTCAGGTATATAATTGTCTTTCAGCTACTTTCTCGTATTAATAAATAAAAAATAAGGTATCAGTGAAGAAACTAAAGTAATAATAATATATAATTGCACAAACACTATTCAATAAGAAAAAGTATTTTACAAACAAGTTCAATTAATCCAATAGGCAATTTTAATAAAAATCACTGTTCAATTTAAAAGTAAAACATCACCGTTTTTTAAAATTAAACTCTTCAACCTTGAACGTTTATCGTTTTTAAGTTACAGTAATAAAAAATTTTATAATTTTTAAACGGTTATACAATTTTTGCGCATAATAGTTTATTTCCCGTAGATAAATAAAAAAAATAAATATACTAAAATTACAAGCCAATAGAATTCTGTATCCAGAATATATATTAATATGAACTACTTTTACATAATCCATTATTAAATTTCTATAATTTAATTTGGAAATTTCAATGATTTAATTGATCATTGAAAAATAAAACTAAAAGAACATATTAAAACAATTTCTTATGATTAGCTTAAGTTTTTTTGGGGTTTCCGAGTCAAAAATTGTTTAATAGTCTATCCATCAGAAGAAAAAGCCTAAATTCAAAGTGGGTTTCATTTATTTACCAAATTGAAATTAACGGATCATCAAAAACCACCCACAAATTTTAAACCCTTTATATTTAAAAAAACTTAAAGGGATTCCGCTTCGAGGTTGTGATATATAACTTTCTTCTTGGGTAGAAACTTTTACAGTAAGATGTAAATTTTTCTACGTAAGTATAAAAGAAAGCAGGTGTTACTTTAATTCATAACTAGCATGCCCCATCGCGGCTTCGCACGCGAAAAATGGTGTAATCACTTTTTTTTAAATATTTTCAAAACCAAAAACTTAAGATTCAACTATACAGCTGAGCGCTGGTTGTAATAACGCGATTTTCTGTCAAGTTGCTGCACACAAATCTCATATACGGACTCATTTCTCTCGACGGCTTTTGGACAGCATGTGCCCTAGACCTTTTAAAAAATGACTTACTTTTTAAAAAATCGATTTTCCACTGTGTTTTCTTTTTATGAAGGGATTTCCTATTAAATGCCAATTCTTTAATTAAACATCGATTAAAGTATTTGAAAATTTTGCTGGCTTTCAATTAATAACAGAATTCTAAATTAGTTTTTATTTTTTTTTAATTCCGAGTCGTTTTGATGGAAAACGCGCACGAAAAATGTGTGACGTCACGATTTTTTCTTATGTTATGCAGCGTTAGTTAGTTGAACTGGTTACTCATCAGACAGCGCAGCGAGCGGTAAGGGATTTTACTACTCCCACTTCTTCCTCTAGCCTTCCCTACGTTGAATAAAACTCTTCAATCTACGTTGAATAAAATAAAAGTCAAAATAAAATATCAAAGCAATTGATCACTCACCAATTAAAAGAAAATTAAAACAAATTAAAGAAACACGGAACTTTACTTTTATAAAATACTCAACAATACAAAATCGTATCTACAAAATAAAATGCAATAAAATTATCATGTGATGTCACCAGCTGATCCTTAGCACCACGTTGCTATTTGCTAAATCATAAGACTTTATTTAAAACAAATCATTATTTGAACCACATCAGCTGGTTTAAAAGTAGCAGATTATCTAACCTCATAAAAGCCTTAATGTAGGACATAAACATTATTTTCAACCCTTTAGGGCTAACTTTTTAAGAGTTTCAATAGCCTAAAACCTGCACCGGCATCATAGTTACACATAAAAAAACATAAAACAACTTAACATAAAAAAACTGCATGAAAATTGGTCCAGTAATTTAGGAGATAAAGGGGAACATACACACACAAACATACATCGAATTTTATACTACATAGCACCACGTCGCTATTTGCTAAATCATATGACTATTTATGACAAATCTTTATTTGAACCAAATCAGCTGGTTTAGATAGATTTTAACTAGGGAATTCCATCCTATGTATAAGCGGTTATTTTTAAGGATTTACACGGCCAATATTCGCCAAAATATCCACAAAATTGGATATTTTGTGGTAGTCTGATGCTCCTTAATGTATGAGCGACATGGATTGGCTAAAGAGAATGCAACGGCGCGAGACCAAGACGGTACTGGCTGGCTCTTCGACTTCTGTCGTATGAAGACAGACTTTTCGCTCTCTGAATCTACTAACCCTGGCATACCATCGTTAGTGGGATCTAATCGACATGTAATATTTTTAATGGATTCTACTCAGCTCCAATTTTATTGTTTATCAAGGGTCTCGGTAATACGATGCGAGGTTACTCAGCTAAAATACTAAAAGTTCAGCTTGAAACTATCACGAAACAGATTTATTCTCTCTATCAATCTCTGGAATAGGTTATTTAAATAAGATGGTTTGATCAAAGCGCCTTCATTGAGTGTCAGATAAATCTTTCGATAACTTGATGATCGTTTCAGTGTATCCAAAGTTCATATTAAAGTTATAATAGAACAGAATTAAAATCTATTAATTTTGATTAATATCTTTAATAAATTTTTTAAAGGAAGTTTTTATAATTCAATTAATTTTTTATAGTCTTCCCGCGTAGTTTCAGGCAATCAAGCTTACGCCTTTGTTCAGTAATGATAAAAATAATTCTTCTCAGTACATCAGATCGTACATGAATAAAAAAAATCTAATGTGAACACTCACACGACTTTCTCTTACCAATGTAAATAACCATCTTCTGTTCGACTTAAAAATATCATTAATTAATGCACAACTAAGCTCTAGAAGAAAATGCTTGAAATAAAAGTAGTAAATTTTTTTATTTCCTATAATTTTGTCATAAAAAGCATACTAAGGTCGCGATATTTAAAAAAATCTGGTGTGAAACATCACACAACTTTCTCTTGCCAATACAAATAATTAATATAATCTAACATTAGTAATAAAACATTAGAAATAAACAAAAAACTAACCTCAATAAACATATTTTCATACGTTACAAAAAATCATTTCATCCTTCACCGTCTGCATTAGCAGTAATTGCAGAATAGTCGAACGTTAAACCAAAATAAAAACTCAATAGACATAACCTAATTTTCATCATGAGTGAAAGACGCAAAATGAAAATCAACCTCACTTAGGCTTAAAAATACGGAAAATCACTCTTTCACGCTAAACTAGGCACTGTAGAGAAAAAGGCTCTCAATAAAAGTTGTAGATCTTTAAATTTCCTTTAACTTTGATAATACACTTTTGTCATA
Source organism: Catonia carolina (assembly GCA_035578175.1). Lineage (NCBI taxonomy): Eukaryota > Metazoa > Arthropoda > Insecta > Hemiptera > Achilidae > Catonia > Catonia carolina. Next base: position 55,988,188 of record JAQMRL010000007.1, read on the forward strand.
ATATGCATTCTAAGGCTAAAATCTAAAAAAATCGATTTTTTACACGATTTCGTGTGAAAAAAAGAAAATGCTTTCACAAAAAAAATTGATTTTCTTAAGATTGCGACTTTAATATGCATTTAAGCGCAAAAATATATCTAGTAAAAGTTGTAGAGAATTTAAAATCCTACAACTTTAATTTCAAACATTTTCAACATTTCAACATTTCAAACATTTTGTCGTATTTTGTCGTATAATTTTGTTGCTTAATTTAGCGGCAATCAGCGATTTTCTGTTTTTTCTCACGAAAACGTGTAAAAAAATCTATTTTTTTTAAGATTTCAGCCTTAATATGCATTTTACGACAAAAGTGTATAATCAAACTTATAGGAAATTAAGAGATCTACAACTTTTATTTTAAGCATTTTCTCCACAAAGCCTAGTTTAGCGTGAAAGAGTGATTTTCCGTATTTTTAAGCCAAACTGAGGTTGATTTTCATTTTGCGTCTTTCACTCGATTAAAATTAGGTTATGTTTAAAGAGGTTAGTTTTTTTTGTTTATTTCTAATGTTTTATTAATAATGTCAGGTTTATTGCTAATTATTTGCATTGGCAATAGAAAGTTGTGTGAGTGTTTCACACCAAATTTTTAATTTACTGCTATTCTACTTCTGTTCACATTTCTGTGATATTAGTATTCTCTAACGCAGCGCTTCTTAAACTGTGGGTCGCGACCCCCAGGGGGGTCGCGAGACTACTGAAAGGAGGTCGCAAAGATCTGATACTTTTCAATTATATATATGTGAAATGAATGGGTACGTATTCTTTAATATACGTACGTACGTACGTAGGTACGTATTCTACGGTTAATATATATTTCATTATATGGAGGAGGGGGTCGCTTTAAAATTTCCTAAGCTTGAAGGGGGTCGCTATATAAAAAAGTTTAAGAAAGGCTGCTCTAACGTTTTGTTTATCTCTAAGAGGGTAAAAAGGCATTTAAAGCCCTTACCTAGGTGTTTTCCTTATAGCTATATGTGCGATCTCAGTGTTAAGCATGTTATTTGTGATAATTAGTACGTAAGTTATGTGTTAGGAATAGATTATACTGTGATAATTATAAGTTAAATTCGGATTTTGAAAAACAAAATTTTTAAAATACAGAGCCCTAAACTCGGAGTATAATGCGATGATAACAGCTTCGGTTTTTCACCTAGTCACGTAATATGGAAACGTTTCAAAAACATATTATTAAATTATTAACGAACGTAAATACAAACATATAACAATTTTTATGGACTATTAAAACAAACGATATTCTGAATAATTAAATGTTATTACTTAAGATGATTAAATACGGTGCTTAATGTTCATATGCAAACGTGATACAGGTGAGAATTTTTTATTTTTTTTAAATCCTAGTATAGGGTGATTCAAAAAGAGCGCCGGTTTTGATATATCAAATTAAGAGATTTATTTTATTGAAAAACTGAAAATAAATACATCAACAAGTTCATCTTACCTTCCGATTTCATGTATGAAAAATGATGTCATGCATGTGTCCTCCTCTACTGCGCTGGCACGCATCAACTCTGTCCATGAAATTGGATATTACTGCACAAGTTTCGACTTCCATTTGCCCGATAACCCGTCGAATTTCCTCCTTCAAGTCATTGATGTTTCGGGGTTTATTGGCATACACCAATGACTTCAGATGACCCCAAAGATGAAAGTCACAAGGCGTCAAGTCACACGACCTTGGTGGCCATTGATGGTCGGAATTACGAGAAATGATGCGATCCTGGAACCGTTCACGGAGCAACAACATTGTTTCTCGTGCAGCGTGACAGGTGGCACCATCCTGCTGAAACCACAACTCGTCAATGTCCATTCCATCCAAATGATGCCACAAAAACTCCCTAATCATCGTACGGTATCGGTCTCCATTTACTGTCACGGCTTGTCCTTCTTGATTTTCAAAAAAGTAAGGGCCGATGACACCGCCCGACCAAAAGCCGCACCAAACTGTCACTCGCTGTGCATACATTTCCCTTTCATTAACCACGCGAGGGTTTTCTAAACCCCACATACGGCAGTTCTGTTTATTAACAAAACTGTTTAAGTGGAAGTGCGTCTCATCACTGAAAATGATTTTGTTTGCGAAGGTGTCATCATCCTGCCGTTTTCTCAATACCCAGTCAACAAACTGTCGTCTCTTCTGGTGGTCTACCACTTTCAAATGTTGCGTCAACTGAATTTTATACGGGTGATATTGGAGATCGTACCGAAGAATTCTCCGTACAGAAGAACATCGTAAACCCAATTGTTGAGAACGGCGACGTATTGATTTTGCTGGGCTAACAGCCACACTCTCACGAACCAACGCAACGTTCTGCTCAGTTCGGCCAGAACGACGACGTCCAGAACTTTTAAGGTCGACTGTTGAACCCGTCTCAAAAAACTTTTTCATGAGCCTGCGAACTGTTGATTCATTCGGTGCTTCATTACGTCCTAGAGTACCGCGAAGTCGCCTGACAGTAGCCGCATAACTCTCTCCACTCTGGTAAAATGTTTTGACGATTAACACTCGTTGTGCAATAGTAAACTTCTCCATGGTTAGACACAGACTGCGAGAGTACTACACTGCGAACAAGAGAAACTACAACTGAATCGTCAATCGGAATATTCTCCGAAATAGAAATGAGGTCTAACAATGTTGCCAACCGATAAACACAAATTTACCAGCCGTTTAAATACCGGCGCTCTTTTTGAATCACCCGTTATATGTAGCCTACGTTGCAACCTGTTCAATTCAGAACAAAAAGCAACCCCATGACCCAATGAGATGAGGATGATATGTATGACGTGTAAATGAGGTGTAGTCTTGTACAGACTCAGGCCGACCATTCCTGAGAGAGTATGGTTAATTGAACCACAACCATCAAAGTACACCGGTAACTACTGTCTAGCATTCAAATCCGTATAAAAGTAACTACCTTTACTAGGATTTGAACCAGGAACCTTCGTCTCCAAAAATCAGCTGTTAAACAGCTGATTTTGGCGACGACTTTACCTCTACACCAACCCGGTGGGTTCGTGAGAAATTAACAAATTTTAAATTAAGTTCCTTTACTGATGTACTTAAATGAAAAGTCATTGGGGACAAGGTGATCAGTGACAATTGTACAGTTTTATATTGCGTACTAATGATTTGTAATGCCTTCGAATTACTACAGTAAACAAAAACTGCTTTCATCACATTTTACCCTACCACTATTCATCAAACAACTACGACCTTGTGATGGAGAAAATTAAATACCTCATAGAGGTGAAAACAATTAGTATCTCCCCATCAATAAAATTGGCAAGTAAACAATAAGGACAAATTACGCTTGCCTGGACGTGTTTATGACGATAAATGTTCAATACTCAAGACAGCCGCAAAAGTTTCATTCCTTTTACTTAAGGAAAGACTGTACTTTGTACCCTGTCAATGTTAAATTTGCTATTTTTAGGTACATTTTTCATAGGATTAGTAAACGATAGGGAAATGAAAACTTACTTATTACTTATAGATGTCAGAACTTTACTTACTTATAGATGTCAGGTTTTTCTAGCTATTCACATTTTTTCAATTTAATCTGTTGAACCATAACGGTTAAAACAGAATAACGAATAATATAAAAAATTTTACATATTAATAATTTTTGCAGAATTTGAGGAAGTCATAAAAATGCCAGAATATGTGCATATGCAAGATAAATAACTGATACAAATTTCAGCCTGGTAGGTTTAATGGTTTCCGAGAAAAATTTACCTAAATGTTAAAAATTTTAATTTGCGGGAATAGGCGAAAAAACAAAAAGGCACGAATCAAAAACAAAATGTACAACACAAACAAGTGAATTTCCCATCAACAGTTGGTTAGAAAGATAAACCAATGGCTGAGAGTATTAAAAACATTAATGCAGATATTTTTAAAGTACTAAATTTCCCTTTGCTCTAAAAAGATCCGTATAAAAATATAAAAAATATTCGTTCTTGGTGACACGATATATTTTCTGAGTAAACCTCCTAAAAATTTTTTTCATTAAAATACTATTATTTTCACGTAATTTAAAGTTTTGTGGTTGAACTAGGTCTAAACAATTGAAAAACATAAAAAACCGAAAATCGAAATTTTCAATTAAAACCATCATACAGTCTCACCTTAATATTAATTTCTCAGCTACCACTAAGACATGTACGGCATAATAAAGTTTTATTTAACTTAGGCGTAAAAATGTTAATTTTGTTTGAGGAATCGTCTGCCAAGGTCCTTAACGGAGTACGGAAGTTTTAATTCCGGAAATATTTACATCGATTTTTAAAACAAACATGAATTTTTTGGTACATGCATGAAACCTACGACTATTTATGAGTAGGCTAATATTACGAGGATTAGTAAGGCTTGAATTGCTTATCAATCAAAAAAAAGTTTAAACTAATGGAAAATTACTTAAGTTATTAATTTATAATTTAGTAGCAACTATGTGGGGATGCAGTTGCTAGCTTCAGAAGGGTGTAATAAATAAACTAGTTTATTGTTTTACTCGATTTTACTTTAAGGGTTGTTGTTGTTCAGGTCATCAGCTGAAACGCTGGTTTAAACCTCTGGAAGCTTTACTAAGTAAAACGAGGAGAAAGTTGCTTTACCATGCCTTCCTCACTGAGTGGGAACGTATGCTTATCAGCATGCCCGGCCCTCTCACAGGAGCTACTTTTCACCCTGCAAATGACACTTTCATTTCATCCACCACAGGGTCTGGCTGTATATTGAAATTCATTACTCTCAGAGGAAATAACTGTGACTAGTGTCTTTTATACCTGTACCTCTTCTGTTGTTAAATGGTTCAGTATACTTATCATAATTGGCTGATCATGTGATAAGAAACAGAACTATTTTTTGTAGCCTTGAAACTAGCAGATCGAGTACAAATAATTTAACACTCCACCTGCCAGTTATGGGCAGACTTTCTGAGTACTTACATCAATTTCAGAATTCTTAGAATGTTTTCGAGACGGTACAGAAATAAAATCGATTTCTAGGATAGTAGCACCGATTCTATGCTTTACTAGTAAATGGTCAAAATTCTATTGTTTTATTTTTCCTTGGTATCACTTAACAGAATATACAATTTAATCCCTGATGTGTGTACATCACAATCCCTTCAATTAAGAACATAAGCAATGACCATGACCCAATGAGACGCATTAAATATGTATGACGTGTAGTTTTGTACAGGCTCAGGCAGACTATTCCTGAGAGATTGTGGTTAATTGAACTGCAACCATCAAAGTACACCGGTAACCACTGTCTACTATTCAAATCCGTAAAAAACTAACTACCCTTACTAAAATTTGAACTACATCGTCTCCAAAAATCATCTGTTAAACAGCTGACTTCCGATGATGACCTTACTACTAGACAAACCCGGTGGGTCTCTTATCGAATGAAACCCGGTGGGTCTAATTTCTAAAACTGCCCATAACAGGCAGGTCAAGATCTAATCTGAATATCTGAGATCTGTGAGATTCCATCAAGTATCACAACCCAAATCATAGATAGTAAATTTTTCTCCATGACACAGGTAGTAATCCTTGTGAAAAATCACATTTTTGATTTGTAGGGGTCACAAAACATAAAAACTGGAGAGCAAAATTTTAATCACTTTACAACATAGCACTAAATTTACCAATATGTCAAGTAAACCAAATAGCCAGGTAAAAAATATATTATGCTTAAAATATTGTAACTGTATTTAAAAATAATTTTATTTATTTATTATTGCTAAAAACAAGTACAATGAATCTTATCCTATCTTATTTCCTAATGCCTGCATAGGTCTAGCCTGTGCGTGTTAATGAGTTGGTTTATTTTATTTATTATATTATAATAATGGCTTTTTATATCTACACTAAATTTACATAAAAGAAAAGAAACAAAAATTTACAAAAAAAACATACAATAAAATTTCCTAACGTAAATATACAAAAAAAAGATAATAGTAGAAAAAATACATTTAAAAAAAATAAAATGTCATGTAATGGCAAAGGATGAAGCATACTTTCGATGACAATGTTAACAAAAAAAATTTTAGCTGACAAGAGGAAGAGCAATTAGTTTGAATACATAGAACTAATTTAATCCTCAGACTGCCCTCTCCCTCAATTAATCAAAGTTGGTTACTTTTCTTTTGTATATTTGAGGAGTTACATCAGTATTTCGAATAGCCTCTGGTACATTAAGGTATGTGATTAAGGCTATATAATGTGCTGCAGTGCTGTTAATGGTTTTTTGCAATCTAGGGGCTTGATATCCAATACGGGTAACTGCTCTGATATGATAATTATGAGTTATTTTCTATAGTATACAGAAAGTTTATTAGATCTTACATACAGTAATAAGTTCCTTATGTTATATTATAACGGGTGTTTCAAATAGGACGCACTTCGAAGTTTAAGGGTTAATATTTTCTGCATAGGGAATATTTTTTTCCCCAAATAACAGTTAGCACTACCGTACTCATTGTTGACCCATTGTGTATTACTGACATATACTATTGCTATCCCAGTATTCATTTTTGTCTGTAGTGCCTGTATAAGTTCAAACATGGTTTTTTCAAAGGATGAACGTGTTTTTATTATTGAAAGTTATTGCACATATAAATCTTACGAACGAGTGAAAGACGAGTTCCAGTTAAAATTTCCCAATAAAGGAAAAGCACAGGTCGACCATCTGTGTTAACAGAACAAGTTTTGGACGATGTGAAACAACGTTTGACTACCTCACCCGGAATCACTTAGAAAGTTATCTTCACAAGCTGGATTATCACTATCTTCCGCTTTAAGGGCTACAAAAAAATTAAATCTGCATCCTTACCGCATCGGTGTCGTTCATGAACTGAAAGAAGTTGACCATGGGAAACGTAAAGTGCGTCCTTTTTGAAACACCCGTTATTTATGTTATGAAAATGATTTTATGATGACCTCACGGAGATATTACAACCAAAGACCAGTGAAAAGGAAGCAAAAAATAAACAAGTAAGATTGGCCAGCACACTCTGAGGAGCTCACCACATGTGTAAGAAGAAAAGAAAGCACTTTCAAAACAAACTGAGATTAAACATTATAATGCTGTGATAAAATCTGTGCATCGGTATGCGAGTGAGTGCCTTAGGAATGACCACAGAGAAGGCTGATTGGTCTTAAAGAGAACCCGAGAAATTTGAGAAAAATATCCTTCACAAGATAATGGATCCAAAGATATTGATATATCTATCTATAGGTTACAAGGTCGAGAACAACTGTACAAGAAAAATTAATGACTAATGGAAATGATAAGAAAAAGAAGACTAAAATTTTATGGACACCTGTATTTGTAGACAACCAGTTGACAAAACAAATTTTTAAGACACTAAACAATAGACCTAAGGTGTTGAATAAATGCTACAAAGAAGTTTGAAAGAATATTGTGAACACCAGAATAAACCAAAAAACTTAATGAACCGAACCAAATTTAGACAACTAATTATGGACTTTAAAGGCTTCCATGAAGAGCAAAAAAAAAGAACACTAGACAAAGAAAGGAGAAAAGCCTACAGTGAGCAAATGCTGAGATTGTGGGCCGCAAAAAGAGCTTCCAGAAATATCAAGTCTCCTCACTTGGTCCCCTATACAAGGGGGAAAAATTGTAAATGATTGGCCCAACTATGTAATGGTCACCAAACTGACCACTACCAGAAGTTTCGGGTTTGATTCCCAATCAGGTCTGGCATTTTCATCAGTTATGCTTCATTTAACTGCATTTAGCATTAATGTACTAAGCAGTCGGACATATAGAACAAAAACAAGAAAATAGCTTTATTTCATACTCAAGTTATATACGTAGAAAACAAAATCAATATCAACAGTACAGTTTATTTTAATGCAACTATATATTTTAACAGAACAATAATAATTTAAAGAATAAAAATTTATTTAAAAAAAAACGTTATTGTTATTCCAACAATAGTAGGGTACACTACAATAGCAAACAATAGCTCGATTAAAACCATTTTTGTCTTACCTATAGGCCCAGTAATATTATAAAGAAGTAAGTTAACATTTGTTTGTACAAGACTATCTCAAAAACTAGTCAACCAATTTTAAAAATTATTTCGCTCTTGGAAAGTTCAGAGCTTTTTGAGTGATGCAGACTATATACAGGCACGTATCCAGTTAGGGGCATTCGCCCCTCCAAAATTTTTATATTTGTCCCTAAAAAATTTATTTAAGAAAGAATAAAAATTCTTTAACTGGAAAAAAATATTTTGTAATCACATTGTTTCCATTATATTTTTGATTAGACATGTAGGCTATACAATGGGAAAGGGTACATTTTGAAAAGACGCATGTATACATTACATGATATGCCGTTCGATGCTTTTATGTATTTACCGATGAAAAAAATTTAAAGGATTTTTTTTTTTGGTTTAACATCCGACTGTTTTGCAATTACTGCTAATGCAGACAGTGAAGGATGAAATGATTTTTTGTAACGTATGAAAATATGTCGTGCCTGAATGGGATTCGAACCCAAGACCGCATGATGAGAGGTGAGCACGTTACCAACTATGCCAATGCGGCCGGCAAAGGATCATGACAATCAATATTTATTGCAGGAAATTCCAAACTGCATTTATTACCTTTTCAAATTGAACTACACTGAATTAAAATTGTTAAAATTTAGCCATTTATTACAACAATAAGTGCTTCGATTCCATTTTCAAAGTGGATACAGATTATATGGTACAGCCATATTCAAAAATTATATCTAAACAATGATTTAGAGACGCTGGATGTTTTAGAAAACTGTAACAAGATACATTTTATGAATATTCATCATCTGTTGAAAATTCTTGCAACAATTCACTGTGACTAAATATAGCGTAGAGACATCATTATCTACCATGAAAAGAATTAAAACAATTCAAAGGAACAAGATATGAGATAAAAACTGAGTAATTTAGTTCTGTCATCAGTGCACTAGAATTACATAAAAAAAAACAAAAATATAACAGAAATAAATAAATGAACAAGTAAAATATTTTTGAACACACTGATTACGCTTCACTTGCTATGTATTTTGGCAGTCCTAAGTCTGCATAAAGTGCAAAAGGGAAATGTTTTAAATTTTTACACATATACACGTATATATGATAATGAACAGCCAAAACAAAACAAATTAAATATAAAACTCACCTCAGAGTATTATATTCTTTTAAGATCTTTCGTCTCCCTCGGAGACATCATCAGGAAAACGAAAAACACACACTAGTAATTGATGTAGGATATAATTGACGTAGTCTGCGACCATAATTGTTTTAATGTTTTATGTGTGTTTTTCGTTTTCCTGATGATGTCTCCGAGGGAGACGAAAGATCTTGAAAGAATATAATACTCTGAGGTGAATTTTATATTTAATTTATTTTGTTTTGGCTGTTCATTATCATATATGTAGTGGTGCAAACAAAGGAAAATAATGTTTAATAAAATAATATACACGTATATATACAGTGTGTATGTCTGCTTTTTTATACAATATTTCATTTTGTCCCCACCACAATGCGGAAAACATTCCTGGATACGTGCCTGATATGGTATTACGTAACGTTTAAATTTTGGATGAAAAATTTTGTGACTGATAAGATGAGATTCAATGTGTTAAGGTTATGAAGTATTAAAAAACATGACAAAGTAGCTACAAGCAATATTTTATTTAAATTTCAATACAATACCAGAGTAAATAAATAAAAAAATTATTAACAACTGAAGAAAATTTCATCACAGAAACGGTTTACTTTTGTTAAGTGTATTACATGCAAGGTTAGGGCTTTCCAGGCTAACCACAAAGAACTATCGAATAACCCATTTGACTACAATCCTTTAGATCTGGTACCAACATCGACGTTAAAATTAAACCACAAAACTAACGACAAATAAAATAAATTTTTAATAAAAATTAATATTTACCTTTACTAAAACAAAATTTTAAGCTAAAGTGTAAAAAATAAAGTTATTAGTCTTTTAATCAGTATAGGTTAATATTTTGCCCATAAAAGGCGGAGTGTTAAATTATTAGCACTTGATCTGCTAGTTCCAGGGCTACAAAAAATAGTTCTGTTTCTTATCACATGGTCAGCCAATGAAGAATTTAAGAATATAAGAGGTAGAGGTGTAAAATACATTAAGAAGTCGATTATCTGAACGTCTATCAACCGGACGACCGGTTATCCGGATGCCCTTCAGGAAAAATTTGTAAAATACTGTACGTATGTACTATGTACATTTATTTACGTACCAATTTATTTCTGAATTTTGTAGACATACAAATTTAAAATACCGTTATCGTATCAAAACGTCATAAATATGTGATTTGTATAAATGCTTTGTTTAATACACAGAACATGGAATGAAATGGCTGGAACAGCAACCAGAATGTGACACCGCTACAGTGTTAATTTTCAAAAGACTTCGACATTTGGCTGCTAGCAAGAGAGTTGCTTCCCTTACACAAAGGAATATTTCAGATTTTTTTAAAAACTAATTTTTTGTAACACATTTATACTGTAGATAATTAAGATTTTTAGTGTTTTTAACTTATAGTAGTACTACATGTTCATTTATTTTGTAAAGTACGACATAGTGAATTGTATGAGTACATAACATTTATGTGTTTAATAAAATGTAAGTTTTAAGTACAATAGTATCGTGTACGTATTATAGCAGTTTTCAGTTCTAGCTTCTATAACATAAAATAAGTTCGGAAAATCTGTTATCCGGACAAATCAATTTACCGGACGATCAAATTCCCAATTGCTCCGGATAATCGACTTCACACTGTATACTAGTCAGAGTTATCTCCTCTGAGAATAATGAATTTCATTATACAGCCAGACCCTGTGATGAATGAAGTGAAAGTGTAATTTTACATGGTAGAAAGAAGATGCTATTCAGAGGGCGTGGCATACTAATAAACATACTATTCCACTCAGTGAAAAGGGCATAGGTAAACCACTTCATTCCTCGTTTTTCTTACTAAAGCCTCTAGAGGTTAACCCAATCTTTCAGCTGATGATCTAAACAACAAAAGGTTAATATAACCCAGTAGCCAAAAAAAAAAATTAATAGTAAAATACTAGATGACACAGCAAATGTATAACATACAACTCACAAAACAAGACTGATTATCGGTTTGACCAAAACAAAAAAACTTAAAATTATTCCTAAATGGATGAGCCATACATTTTTTAATAATCAAAGGGCATAATTTTTATCTGACAATGGACAACATAGTATGTAGAATCCATATGTGACGTAGAACGGGAAAAGGGACCTCTTGTCGAAAGAAAACTGAGTTGTTAGGATCGATATTTAGATTATCTTTGTAGATTTTTGTAGTTTACTTTGTCCAGTTGTTCTTTCAATGTAATTACTCCTGTAAAGATGACTACGCAATAAAATATGTATTCAAAAATATCAGAGTATTTGGTAAAGAAGAATCCTGAGACCTTCCATTGGGTTTGAGCCCGAGTCAAAGCTACCAGACCCAATCGCAGAACCACTAAATAAAAGAGAACGCACTCATTCAATAGAACGTTTAGCATTGTCAAACATTAACATTTTTTTTTAAACATTTAGTATAATTTCTATGTGTAATTTATTCTTAAAATTTAAAAAAGTATGATGTAATAGTTAGAAAATGCATTTAACACCAATTTTTTTTAATCAAAAACTTAAGCTGCCGTAACTTACACAACTTTTGAGAGAAAAGTCTAAAATTTGCATGTAATTGGTCAGAATTCAATGCTAAATTTAAAAAATTTAATAGCTCAAATTACAAAGTTTTCGACAATTGGTCCCTTTTTGGATTCCGGCTCACATATTGATGTATAATCAATAAATAAGCTTCACCAGCTCTAGTCAGTTGGGTATAAGTCTATCAACAATCAAAAGATAGATGATTTGATGGCAAGCAAAAACAATAAATAAGTATGAAGAATAAGTAAAAACAAGCCTCAAGGTAAAGCTATTGTATTTTGATTAGTTAATTTTAATATTATATAAAGCAGAAAGAGTTCATTGCCCCAGTTGGATTGACTTCCTAACCCAACTGATATTCACCCTAACCTGACAAAAATGCTGTAACTTGGACTGCTCACATAAATGCACTCAGGCTAACAGTTCCAGTTTAAGCACATAATTTTATGTAAAATTTCTAACCCACATTACAGCACTTTTTTACCCAATTATACAGCACATTAGGTTATTTCACGTAATTTAAAAATAATCTTGTTTATAAATGTTGTACTAAAAATCGAAATTACAAGACTACTCTAAAATAGGTTTTTAAAAATGTTGAAGACATCCAACTAATTCACCATTAATAACCTGGAGTACGTATAATCATAACTTACAACAAAGAAATCTTAATTTACATATCTTGTAATAAAAATTATTACACCGGCAATAAAACACCGTTAACGTGTAATAACCTAAAAATGAGGTTATAAAATTTCAGATGTTAGTACATCATAACACATCTCAACTAAAATTAAGATAAGTATTTAAACAATATATTATGAGTAATTTACAAGCAAAAAATAAACAAAACTTACAAAAAATGATGGTGAAAACAGTTTTCCACGTACGCTTCTCTACACAAAAACTGACCGACAGCGTACTGACATATACCAACAAATGACGTACTCACTCGGCAACTCCCAGCTAAAGTAGCGTAACGTTAAAAGGCTAGATTCTCCGGCACATTCACTCGCGGCGACAACTACAGTAAAATTGTGTGTATAGGCAACTGAAATGCACCAAGCAAAACAAACCCATCTCCATTCTCAATCCAACAATGAACCGAGACGGTGGCGCGGCCATGCGGTTGTTAATTCATGCTCTCATTGCATTATGTTAAAGTGGGAGAGTTTTTTAGAGGCTATCAAACTTTGCGGAAGAATGCATTTCAGACCACTTCATTAATAATAATCTTATCTCCAAAATTAATTCGTAAAACACCTGGAAATCTAAAGAATTATACCTTCTTAGATTGTTATTATCTCTGGCCAGCGTGTTTTACCAGTTCCGCGGGTAATCAACTCAATTTGTGTAATAATTATTTATTACAATATTGGTCGATTTGAAGGCAGATAATCATTGATTTTTGTAATATTACAGTCCAGTTTTGTGAATGGTATTTCATTTTTTTAAATTAAATATAAATTATATATTTTAAATTACATATTATAGTACAGGCTACACAATTTCATTTGACCTGTAACTTACTGTAGTCCGATTCACGAAAGAAAACACCTGTCTTTAAACAGCAATATCTTTTGAACCGTTGTATGTAAAAACAATTTCGATACATCAAATTAAAGCTTGTTTTATTTTTGGTTACAGGATTACATTAACATATAATACTTTGAAGCCCTATACATTTTAAAGTACGCATGAACAAAGTAATAGTACCTTAAAGTTGGGTATACTGGAAAAGTGGTTAAAAACAGGGTACTTTTTATGCGTACAATATACTTTTACTTTTACTTTTTTTGTACTTTTTATAGTACAATTTGATGTATCGTAATTGCTTTTACATACAACGGTTCAAATGATATTACTGTTTAAAGACAGGTGTATTTTATTTCGTGAATTGGACTATAGTTTCATCTACCTTCATTGCACTCCAAAGATTTTATAGAAAATTACTTTTTTAGCTCCTGGCTTTGAAGTGGATTTTATCAAAAAAAATTAACAATAATTTTTACCTTTTCTTGCCCTGTCTATACTTCTAATATAATAAAGAAGAAACGTCTGTTTGTTTGTTCGTTTGTTTGTATGAGGTAATCTCAGAAACTACTGAACTGATTTTAAAAAATCTTTCATTGTTGTATAGCTTAGAGCTTCCTGATCAATATAGGCTATTTTACAACTTTAAGTAACTTTAATTAAGTGAGTTAAGCAACTTAAACTGTGACGATGTCGGGTGTTTTAGTTTATCGGTGCATAGGCACTTTTATTTTTTCTAAGTCCTCTGGATGGTGTATTTTTTGGGCTAGAAGCACGATTCAACTTTTATATTTCATAGAAAAACGTGAAGAATAACATTCGATTCCAAAAACATTAAAAATTCGGAAATATTTAAAATTTTTATTTTTGTACTGTATTTCATACATTTATTTTTATTCGACAGGTAAGTGAATGAGTTATATAGGTATTTCCAATTACTCTGCGTACCGCACCCACGTATTACTGTCTCTTATCTCAGCCATTTATTTCAACTGTCTCTTTCTTTTCCATCGGTATTCTTCTATGCATTCTATTCAATTCTGTTAAATCGCAGGGACAAAAATTTAAAACGGTGGGCATCGATTTAAGACAAGAGTGCTTCCTTCACTCATGGACAACTTTATGTCGGACTTTCTGGAGCTGGAAGTGCAGAAAACAATTTATTTTGCTGCCACAGGGCAACAAAACCACAAATATTGTATATAGAGAGGTTTTAAAATAATTTAATGAGGCCTACATTAGCTGCTGTGAAGCGAAGCGAGCGGGGGTTGCTAGTATAAATATATAGAAAAGTAAAACTTTGTTTTCATGTCAATTTTTCGAAATAAAGTTTTCACCGGTTATAAATTACACGTTTTAAGACCCCCTGAACCCCCCAAAAAAAAAAGTTTTTATCGATTGGTTTGTGTGAGTGTGTATGTGAGTAAACAAAATATCTCAAGAATGGGGCATTGTGCGAAGTTGAAACTTGGAACGTTAGGTAGGCCTACCATAAGAGGACCTGTAATACTTAATTGCCGCTAAACTAGTATTGTACAATAACATGTTTAAAATAAATGTTGTAGGTTTTTAAATGTTCTGTAACTTGGATTATATACACTTTTGCCATAGAATGAATATTAACTTAAAAAACTTTTCTTCCTGCGAGAGCATAGCCGCCCCAAGAATTTCAGCAGGCATGGCACTTAACCCATCTAGTAGAGCATAAAAAATTTAGTAAATGAAGAAATTTTTATAACAATCGTAGGAGCCGTTTTTGAGAAAATGGTAAAAAAGTGAAAAATTGCACGAATATACTACCGGTTGACCGATTTTGATAAAAATGTTTATGTCGGGTCCCCTATAGTATGTAACTTAAGTTCCAAGTTACAACTTTTTATACTACTCTATTCTTGAGATATTTTATTCACACACAGACCAATAGCTTAAACATTTTTTTTTTTTTTTTGGTTCAGGGGGCCGGAAAACGTTTATTTTTGTTGAAAACACGATTTTGAAAAATCGACATGAAAATATAACCTTTCCTTCTCTATATATTCATAAAGGGAAAATCCGTAGTCTACGGTTTAAAACCTCTTGAAGCACATCGACATGTATGTGGATATTAACACCACAATATATATAACACCACAGCTTGATATATTTAAATACTTTTAACGCCCAATTGCCTCATATGTTGTCTAAAACCTTAGTTGGTTGCACTCCTCTCTTGTCGCATCATCACCTGTTATTCATATATTATTGCATGGTTTTCAGAGTGAGATTTTGATTATTTTTCAAAATTTACTTGTCGCTCAAGAGGTTAAAACAATAAAACTCAGCTGGGTTTATGCCCACTCACTCAAAACAAATGGAAATCCTTTTAACAGGTTGACTCCCAAGGCAATTTTTACAATTTTGCTTAAAAATCCCATAGCTTTTTCATGGTTCCTTTGCTTTTTACTTTCTCTTGCCTATATGAATATATAGGAAGGAAAGTATTGTTTTCATGTCGATTTTTCGAAATCGAGTTTTCACCGGATCTATACGTTTTCGGACCCCCTGAATCCAAAAAACATGTTTTTAGCGATTGGTCTGTGTGTGTGTCTGTGTGTGTGTCTGTGTGTGTGTGTGTGTGTGTGTGTGTGAACAGAATATCTCAAGAACGGAACATCGTACGAACTTGAAACTTGAAACTTAAGTTACATACCACTACCGGACGCGACACGAACATTTTCATCAAAATCGGTCAACCGGAAGTAGTAGTTTATTCGTATAATTTTTCAGTTTTTTGCGATTTTCTCAAAAACTGGTCCTACGATTTTTTTTAAAATCGCCTATTTTACTCAATTTTTTATTCTCTACAAGATAGGGTAGGCGCCATGTCTGCTGAAATTCTCGGTGAGGCTCTTTTCACGTAAAAACGTTGTTTTTTTAAGATTACGGCTTTAATATAAATTTTAGCGCAAAAACTTATATAATAAAAGTTGTAGAGAATTTAAAAACCTACAACTTATGTTTCAAACATTTTTTTGTATGACGCTTAGTTTAGCGGTAATTTGCGATTTTCTGTTTTTTTTCTCACGAAAACGTGAGAAAAATCGATTTTTTTAACATTTCGGTCTTAGTATGCATTTTACGACAAAAGTGTATATAATAAAAGTTATAGAAAATTAAAAGATCTACAACTTTTGTTTAGAGAATTTTTCTCTACAGAGCCTAGTTTAGCGTGAAAGTGTGATTTTCCGTTTTTTTAAGCCAAATTGAGTTCGATTTTCATTTTGCGTCTTCCACTCATGATTAAAATAAGGTTATGTTTTTGAGGTTAGTTTTTGTTCATTTCTAATGTTTTAATACTAATGTTAGGTTTATTGTTAATTATTTGCATTGGCAAGAGAAAGTTGTGTGAGTGTTTCACTCCAGATTTTTTTAATTAATTTTCTTTCAAGTCTAGAGTATTGTAAGGCTTAAATTTTTTTGGCGCTGTTTTTTAGGTGAGAGACTGATCAGGTACTCATGAGTAAAAAAATCAAATTTACTATATTTGGTTATCTGGATATTTTTCAAAAAAACTACATAACTCTATCGGTGATGTGTCTCTCTATCAAGCAATTGTTTGGCGAGTGGCAAACTTGATTACCAGTTGTCTACACAGAGGCACCGACCAGAGTCAACTTTTACAATGCAAAAAATACTGTAATATGAAAACCTTAAAAAATTAAAAGACAAAATGATGTTTCATTATATAATATTATTAAAACATGATTAATAATGCAATAATAAACTATAATAATAGTCAATATTATGTAATAGTAATAATAAGCTGTCAAGTTTCACCAACTCATTTTTGACTCAATCGGATCAAGTAAATCACAAACAATGACTGGGGAAATGTTTTTCGAACTCATTTCAAACAGCTCAGTATGTGATTCAATGCAAACTAGCATCCAATCCGTCTCACGATTCTATTAAAAACACTATTACATGAGAGATGGATCAGTCTGTCAAAAGTAAATTTTACAGATCTGGTGAGAGATGTATAAGTGTCTCATGGGTCTCAACCTGTTAATAAAAGCATGAAAAATAATGATGAAGTTGTAAGATGATTCCCAAATTGGCCTACGTTAGGTGAATGGGTGCCCTGTACACATGATTATCAGGATGTGTTAGAAGAAAACTCTTTCTGTTTATCTAATTTTTTTTATGATTCACATGAACCTTTGATCACCCAATACGTACAAATATAACAATTTAAAGGAAAATTATCAGCATCAGTGAAGTAATTTACCAACAAAAGCATGTCTTGTATGTGGGTTCTCCACCATATCTAGCTAGATATTTCACTTTCTTAGTTTTATTGGTAAACTAGACCCATACTCGCTTCACCAACTATAAATATTGTACCTACAATAAAAGCAGAATTAAATAAATAGTGGAACTCCTCCTCAGCTTCGTACGGGTGACAGGCTATGAAAAAGTTTTCATTAAGTAACTTTGTTTCAGCTGAAAACAGTAATTTTCCTATTTGAAAGCCTCGTAACATTTTCATCGGTTAAAATGCCAACAATAGGTATTTATAATATCTCTCCATACACAACATTCTTTTTTCTCAGCAGTGTCTCTTCATTCAGTTGTATTAAAATTATTTTTCAACCTGAAAAAGTATGCGCTGACGTACAAATGCCTGTCCCCGGGATGCCAAGAACCACTGATGAGCCCCCATGAACGACATCCCGAAGGTTGGATAGGAGCATGCTCCCCCAGCAAAAATAAGAGTTAATATTATGATTTGAAACTGAAATTCTTTAGTTTTCTGGGTCTAGGAATTCACTGGTGATGCTTTTAAACAACACCAAAATCATTAAAATAAAGTTAGTACTACTCTAGAAATAGCTTCTAGAACAAAACAGAATGTCATTAGTTTTTGGAAACTACTTTCATAAATATCATCTACAATACTCAATAATGATGAAACAAATGATAAAAATCTATCTAGTGACACTCCTAGAAAATTCACTCATTAAAATTTATACATGTTCTAGAATATCATTTTGTATAAAGACATCCACTCCTCTCGTATTGTGTGTACTTGACAAAAAAAATTTGTTAATTTATTTATATATTTTATGTAATTGAAGCAATCACTTTAATGCAACACTTACTGCATCAAAATTTATTATTTTTTTATTTTCCTTGCTTATTAATTTCCTAACATGCAATTGATGCTGGTTACTTAAATTTATGACAGTTAACTTTGGGTAAGTTCGCCACTGTGGTTGTTGTGTGGTTTTGTGTAATTCTTTTACAGCTGCAAATTAAAAATTGCTACTTTTATCTGGGCCTTGTGTTCTTTTTTACAGAATGTCCCCTGTATCAACTTCAAGCAAGCAAGGTACACCCAAGTAACTCCTGTATTAACTCGTATTACATTGAGAGAGAGAGTGGACTCTAATATATAAAATATGTATTTAAAGTTTTTACTAACTTTTTCAGCTGCCTTAATCCTTATGATATACTTACATAGTTCCTTCTTTGTACATTTTTGAAGTGATAATGCACGTAAAGAAAAATACCTTTTTACAGAATTTAGATGTTCACAACCACTACACAAGAAAAAGAATCGATTATTATGTTGCTAATCACAACACTAAATTGTTTGAACATAAACCAACTTATGCAGATAGAAAATACATCAATAAATTGCCACAAGGTTTAAAAAGTTGTGACAATTTAAATCATTTTAAAAAAAAGCTAAAACAATATTTGATTGATGAAACATTTTACAGTGTGCATGAATTCATTTCTAAATAGTTTTGGTTGAAAAGTATTTAACTTCTAATTAAACAAATATTGTGTAATATTTGATACAAAGGGGTTCATGACAAGCCTACTGAGTTAAACAGTAGCAGGAAAAAGTTATTGGTAAATGATGAATTTATCATTGTGTTTGACTTTTTAATTTTGTGTGATATTTGATATAATGGGGTTCATGACACGCCTACTGAAGTAAGCAGTAGCAGAAACAATTTTTTGGTGGTAAGTGATGAATTTATCATTGGTTATAAGCTTTCAGTTTATCAGTTTTATTGTGACATGTCCTATACTCCCTTTGGTGTCTCCTGGATGCAAAAAAATGTGTTTTAGTAGATCCACCTTCATCAGAGTACACAAAAAATCATTTTATAACAGAGAATAGTTTTATATAGATGCTTGAAGGTGTTACACCTTCTGTAGGTTTTAAAGTTTCAGATCATATTTTGTGTACTCTTTGATAATAGATCCATTGAAACACATGTAAGTAGATCATAAGGATCAAGGCAGCAGAAAAATTAAGTAAAATTTTCAAATATTTGTTGTTTAGGTCATCAGTCATGGTTGGTTTCAACCTCATTTTGGCTTTACTAAGTAAAATGAAAAGTGAGAAGGTTTAAATTTCCTTCCTCACTGAGTGGAAAAGTATGCTTACCAGCATGGCAGGCCCTCTGAAAAACACCTACCTTCCACCCTGCAAATAACACCTTCACTTCATTCACCACAGGATCTGGTTGTATAATGAAATTCATGACTCTAAGAGGGGATAACTCTGATCAGTGTCTTTTAAACCTCTACCTCTTCTGTTCTTAAATGCTTCAGTCATATAATTGGCTAACCATTTGATAAGAAACAGAACTATTTATTGTAGCGCTGAAACTAGTAGATCGAGTGCAAGTAATTAACACTCTACCTGCCCGCTATGGGCAGTTCAAATAAATACAGTAGCGTGAAAATTAATCCGAACACAGCTCGTATCCAACAATCAGTTAAACATCCCAAGAAAAAATGTTTTTGGGTCGTTTTAGTTGAAGACCCTTGTTCATTAATTCCAGTAGATAATTTGTTAAAAGCGATGGATATATCAAAATTTTTAAGTCAATGGTTGTGCTACAACTTCATAAGAAATTCCGACAAGGCAATGGAATGTTCCAACAAGATTTAACGTCACGCCATATTGCCAAGAAAGTGAAAATATATTTCGAACATGAAAACATTAAAGTGTTGTCATGACCAGGTAATTCCGCAGATATAAGCCCAGTTGAAAATCTTTGGGCAATTGTGAATAGCCGATTCTCAAAAGTTGATTTTACTACAAAAATAACCTCATTGTGTAGCAATAATCTTGGTATGGTTTCGAGACGAACAAATTAAAAATTGTGTTGTACACTAATTGAATCTATGTCAAATCGTATACGTGAAGTGATAAAAAATAAAGGGAAACATATTAGGGTCTAAATATTCACAAATTGTACATATGTATAAATTTTTTCACAAATAAAGTTACATTTTATTAAATAAGATCTGTGTTCGGATTAATTTGCACGCTTCTGTGCAATAGAATAAATTTCATAAAGATTTATCTTTGAATGAGAGGAAATACAAGAAACATTTTGGTTTGTACAAGGTATAACATACCTTTTAGTGGTTAAAAAAATTACTAAAAATGTAAACTACTCTACATTTTATTGATAATAACCATACAGAATATAATTTAATTTAATATTTACCATAGGTTTGTAATAATGTCTAATTTACATAAAGTATAGATAAACTGTACAAATTTGTCTAATATAAAAAAATTAAATACCTATAATCTTTTTTTATCCACATAGCTTTTCTAAATATTTATAGTTTGTTTTTATCTATCTAGATAGTATTTCTTAAAAATCTTTAACTTGAATAGTCAACAGAAAGTTTGAGTGCAATGCTCCCTAGACTCTGAGTAACTGTGATTTATCTATTTAGTGACTCAACCAAACGACTCATCACTTTAATCAGCATTTGACTTAATGTTTTCCAAAAACAAAACTATCATTAATATATGTGTAATCAAGAAGTTCTATACTAATATTATTGGCATTTATCTGTATTTCTCTTAAAACTAAACAGCATTATAAGTTTTGGGAGAAAGGTGTTGTTGTTATTAAAGTGGGTTACATAAACCCATGAGAAATATTCAGTTCAAGACAATGATTGTGGAATCAATATAAGAATTACAAACATGATTATTTAAACATATTTAAAATTAACCAATAATTCTGTAAAGAAACACTACAAAATTAACATTCAAATCGTATTAAAAAGTTAAAATTTAAATTTTTGCCACTTTTCTCAATTTTTTTATCATACCCCAACGAAGTTGTTCTTTTAATGGATTTTCCTTTTTTCAGTTAAGGCTTCTGCTTTGATTTTTTCATTTTACATGTTCTTTGTCCATATCATCTTTAACTTTTTTAGGTGCTTTCAGCGATTTATTTTTCAGGATTTCTTCGAGACTACTTTCAAGGCTAGACACTGCATTAGTAAAGTTTTGCAAATTTACAAGAAACACCACAGATAAGAATAATCTTATTCAATTACCTGTGATGCCAGGTGACTTTTTTTGTTTTACATCCGACGATTATGTGCATTACTGTTAATGCAGACAATGAAGCATGATAGATGAAAAAATTGTTAGACCTGACTAGAATTCAAACCTGGGACCCCTGGTATAAAATCCATTTGCATTGGCCACAACACCATGGGCCAGCCAGGTGACCACCTGAATTAACCCATGAGTTGTATAGAATGGTTTATGATAAAAACATACTGAACTGTATATTATTTCTTTAGGAAGCTACCATATATTATTTATTGTTTACACGTATTTACCCTCTTTTTTAATATTTAGGAAAAAGTAGTTAAAATTTGAAACTTTCTTTCTTAAGTATCGTTTAAAGAATACATTCCCCAAATTTCAGTACTGTAGGTATTTGGGAAGGACTAAAAATAATATTATTTGCTTTAGCGCAACCACCACATTTTTATCTCATAAGGGTAAGTGACGGAAATGCAAACTTTAATTCTCCTGATCATCACATAAGGAATTAATGTGCCTAATTTCAGCTTTTTGTGTTGTCAGGAGAATTAGTGATGAGTAAATCAAATAGACATAGGGATCTTTGACATTTATATACAGAGATTTCATCACATATGAGAATGAACAAAGGAATTGTTTTGTATAACTTGTAACTTGTTAACCTATTATACAATTTTATGCCAATACACACTTGATTTGTTGTTTTCTTTTTGTATCTTGTGGGATTAACTGTTATTTCATTTGTATATATTACATCTTGTTTATATTTATACCTAAGCTCAGATTACATACAAATTATATAAACACAAACTCCAATTTATGTTCAATACACAGAAAGTGTAAATTATGTATGTACATGACCTATAAATTTTAGTTATCTCTTTTTTTTATAATACTATTGTTGTAAGGATGGGATGTAAAATTTTACACCTGATTTGCGTCCATATTATGTGAAATTATTTCCTGATGAATACACTTCTGTTTCATTTAGTGATCAGTTAATTTGTGTAATGGTGACAAAAATTATTTTGTACCAGGGGTCCCAAGTTATTAAAAATAAAACATGGAAATATATGTTAAGAACTTTCATATGTTTTATTCTTTCTTTTATGTTTCATTAATAGTTTTAGTATTGATATTTAAAATAGTAAAATGTAAAAATGGAAAAAGAATCTCTCATTTACCTGGCTGAGCGCTTGAAATATATTATTATAACTACTGAGCAAAAGCAAAAAAAAAAAATCAGTGTTTTTTTCCACTATCAGAAGGTACAAGATTTTTTCAGTTTATCTATTACAACAGCGGTTCTCAAAGTGTGTGTCACCAAACATTCCCAGGGGCGCCATGCCTCGATATACTCAATCATTCCCTTTTAAATGTTTTACTTTCTTATCTCCTTCTCTGGGCACATTGGCATAGTTGGTAACATGCTCGCCTCTCATCATGCGGTCTTGGGTTTGAATCCCATTCAGGCACGGCATATTTTCATACATTACAAAAAACATTTCATCCTTCATCGTCTGCATTAGCAGTAATTGCAGAATAGTCGGACGTTAAACCAAGAAACAAATCCTTCTCTGGGAATGGAATACCCACGTAATGTAGCCTACATGATAACAATATACTGTAAAATATTTTTATTTATTTTATTAATACAATGCCTTTATTTAAAACATAATAGATTTACAAGATATTAAAAAAATCAAATACAAAAAATAACACAAAATTCAAAAGAAAAATAACAAAGTCAGCGTTTAATCTTGATGTGACTTATAGATAGTCATCTACCAGAATGTACTGTACAATGTACAATGGTTGTTGTAATATAATTACAATTTGTACTGTACAATGGATGGTTCATAAAAAGGGCACCACCAGAAATTATCTGTAGATCAAGAGACCTGCAGGCTACAAAGTTTGAGAACCACTGTATAACAAGAAAACAATAAACTTCAAAGTACCTAAATTTTCAGGCTTAATAAACTTCAGAATTATTAGTTAAATGTATAAAAAACATAATATAATTTTGCACTCTCTTAATATATTATTAGTTCCTGCAAGCCTACTAACAAGAAAGTTAAACTTAGCGGATAAAAAAAGATTACTTTAATATAATAAAATTAATAATAATAATAATAATATAAAAATATAATACATTATTAGGATAATTATACAGGCCTATATTAGTCTACAGTAAAATAAAGTTATACAATATATTATCAGGTATTACATTCTTCATGGGTAACAAAAACTGATTTTATATTGCCACTACTCTTACAGCTGATAATAAAATATACACACATTAATATTTTTTATTTGATTTCTGTTGGATATTTTGATAATGCGTTTATACAGTCTTATATTTTTTTGATTTTTGTCAGTTATTGTACTGATGTCTGATAATGGATGAAATAAACAATTGGTAAATCTATTGTAAAATCTTTGTCAATATCAGCTCTAAGCTCTTTCAGTCTCCAAAATGTTTCCCGCTGCAATATGAGTAAATTTCAGTAGAGTCCCTCTAATCTGGATGGGGTTTTAAAAAATAAAAAATAACAGGATTTACAGTCCATTCAAAAAATCATGATAGTAAGTCTCAGAATGGCGGTACTTATCAAAATAAAAAGTCCATTTACAAAACTAAAATTTCCCTTTTAATTATTTTTACAAAGTATAATATAAATCTTTGTTTTGCAATTTTGAAAATTGTATCGAATTAATTATTTTACTGGCACATCTTATCGTTGCATTCAGTAACCCATCCATTCAATACACAAGACGTGAATAATTAATACATTCATATTTAATAATTAATTTTTAATTAATAATAATATAATAAAACTAGCGATACCTGCCGTGTGTTGCTACGCGCTAGAACACAAAACATATTTTTATTGAAAATATGAAATTTATTTTTTTTTATCTAAGGCCCGTTAACGTAGTGGTTAGTGCAAGTGGTTTCTATGCCTGGGTACCGGGTTTGATTCCCGGTCAGGTCTGGCATTTTTTCATCACTCATTTTCATTACCATTATTATCCACCGGCTGTATTAGCAGAAATTGCAGAACAGTCAGACAAAAAAAAAACTAATGCTAGGGGCATAAAATGATAATTGTAAACGTCACTACAATGCACAACTAACATTGCTATAAAAAAATAGGGGTTGGTGGTAGAAGGGTGGAAATTTAGGAGTGTATGTATTTTTTAATGCCACATTATAAAAAAATAAAAAATACAAAGTCTGTCCAAAAAATATAAAAAGATTTTTTTGGGGTGGACCACCCTTATCACTTAGGGGTATAAAAACATAGATAAAAACCTATTCTCAGATCTACCAAGTGTACATATAAAATTTCATCAAAATCGGTTAAGCTGTTTCGGAGGAGTATGGCAGCTAACACTGTGATACGAGAATTTTATTTATTAGATAACAATTAATTACTGTAATAAATTTGATTTCCATTGTCCATGTGTTATTGGAAAAATCATTACGTTTTCTTTTCCGTTATTAATTTATCTCTTAAAACGCTTTTATTCACTAACAGGGAAAGTTAACACAAAGAAAAATCTTTTAAGTGGTAGCACTGATGCATGAGCACATTACAAAATTCTGCCTGTTCTTTATTCCATCTAATGCAATCATGATATTTTGAATGGACTGCACTAATTTTAGTGGGAGGTTAGTATGAAAGTAATTCTCTAAAAAAAGTTCAAAGTCCTCAGTTGGCTAATGAGAAATTGCGATAATAAAGTCAGTGAGTGCATTTTGTTTTCCAGGAACTGACTCACTCCCTTCAGCTGTTTCTATCTAGAAAGTGTCTTTCATTTCCTTTTGTTTCCTTTTCTTCTGTTGTCAGTTGATTCTCCAATGTATTAATCAATATCCATATTATTCTGTATCTGAGGTAACCATAGCGGAAAATGTCAGCGAGCAGAAGTAACAAGTAACTTTTACGCTGTGGTTTGATACACCATACAGTTTAATATATTGTATCACTATTGTACAAAATTAATCAAGAAATATATGTCTAAAATGATTGGATGCAAAAGAACTGTGACTGTGAAAAACACAAAAGGAGTGTTGACAGTGAGTAAAAATGGTGTAAGTGTTAAATTTAATGTAGTTAAAAAAATGTGTAGTGATGGAAACTGGGGTTTTCCCATCAACTTCATGCAACTATGCACACAGACACACCCATACACTTGTCATTTATCATGCATTTGATCATAATGTTTTTATCTTAATTAATTAATATTGATGGATGATTTAAATGATTTTGATGGTATACATATTTCTTTAAGATTGATTACAATTCTGCTTTTGTTTTATTGTTCAATGCATCTGATTTTCCAAGGAGAATATGTGAAACCATATGTTCAATACCCTGGAAAAACCCAAACAGAAGATTTGCAAATGATCCAGAATATGATGTGAAGAACCACAATACCAAGCCGTAGAAAATACATTTTGCAAACACATCTACCCAGTACATTCTGTAAAAAAAGAAACAAATTTATAAGTTGCTTTATGGAAATTGGCTAGTGTGAGTCACTTTAAGATAAGAGTTTTTTAACATAACAGTATTGCTAAGCCCTTTAGATTTTTTTGCAAAATATCTAATCAAATATACAATTCACATAAATGGTACGTGAAAAAAATCACTGTGAAACCGTAATTAATTACTCTCCTGGCGATTCTAGTCTCCGCCTCCCTTGAATGTTCTATTGTACATTTGTTTGTCTGGATTGTTTTCTATCCTTTGATAAAGTTCTATAATTATTGTTTTCTATAAAAAGCAGCTTTGCTCTTTTTATAGTGAGTTAAATTTGTGTGAACAGTTGTGACACAAATCAGTAACAATTTGTACATACTAAATCACGTATTTGTAAGGCAGTATTTTATAAGCAGTTTTTTCATGACAGGCAGTTACCATACAATAATTGTTTTCAGGTTGTACATTGGAACTAATTAATTGTTTGAATGTAAATGGCCATATTTATTTTTACTTAGAGTTTAGTTTAAGTCTTGCTCAAGTTTCATAACATTTTATTTTAAATTTAATCTGTTATTAAGTTAAGTAGTGCAGTGTAATTTCTAGTTGTTATAATCGTAATAATTAATTTGTAAATAATTTATAAGGAGGTTTTGTTATTTAGAAATAACCATATCATGAAAGAATCCAAAATACGAGTAAATGACACAATAATTTATTAATAAAGGATGTTTCCTAGTGCTTTTTATTATTTTTTGTTTGTGGGAATGCTACACATGGTTTCTGCAGGAGATATTGCCAGTGTCACTCTCTTATAAGAAGAAAAGAAGGCGAACTTTCCTTATCCTCATCTTCACAGTAAAAGGAATATCATAGCAGTTACCTCTACAGCTTCTACATTATGTGCTAACTTAACGAAGTAAAATGTAATTAAACATTTTTAACAGATCTTTCATTTATTTTCCATACGCGGTAAATGCATATATAAAACTATAATAAATAATCACACCAGTTTTAGAGATAAATTTTGATTCAATCATTACCATTTCATACTTTATTCTTCAACAATTGATTCATAACTAAGCAAACCGAAAATAACACGAATATTTTCATAAATTACCTTTATTTAACATAAAAATTTCAACTACACGAGATCATATTCAATTCCAACAATACTGAAATGAAATACATTCTTTAAAACATTCACTACTGAAAGAGTGCCGGTACTTCTCAGTAATTGTTACTTCATATGCCGTGAGGATCCTTGGTGATTCCTTCGACACATGATTCTAGTAAATTTTATCAGTTCAAAATTCTTTATAACCTTGTAAAAGCCATAGTGAACACAATATTATATAAGTGCACGCTATTGACATTTTTGTTGTTCATCAGGAATATCAGTGAAAAACAACTGGAAGAATGAAGTTGTTGTTTTAGACAATGAGGAAAAAAGTGAATTTTTATAGTTGTACACTCAGATTGTAGCATAACATAACCTATACATAATATTTACTGGCTACGGTCAAACTAAACAGGTTAGCCACTACATCAGATTCAAGACAGAAAATATGAATCTTTAGATTAGTGGACACGATGGGAACAGAATAAACATTATATCAATATATCTCAGTTGTATATAAATGAATTTGTTAATTATTTACTGGTTCTTCTTGCTTGAGTCTGAATATCTTCTGTTGATGTAGGTCGGCGTCTAGCAATTGTTCTTGATTTCGATTTAAAAAAATTGAATTTATTAATTTAGTTTCCGGATTCCCGATTCGATTTTAGTGATTTACGATAACTTAAATACTGACGGTTAGAAATATATATATTATTTATTTTATTTATGAATTTTTACTATTAAAATTTTAATATTTGTCAGAGCGTCCCTTTACAATGTTCATCGCACCGCTGTCGTTAGAACACATCTCCACGAGTCCATGTTTCAATCAACTATTTTGATAAATAAATTTGATTCATTAATTTTAAAATGTTCTAAAAATTCGGATCACTATAGAAAAAGATGCATTGTTTATTAACTTGATTATTGATGTTTTTAGTTTGCTATTTTATTTTGATTTTTAATTCTTCTTTTAATAACTATTATTTAGTTGTTAACTTCAATAACGTAGTATTAACTTGAAATCTTTACGTTTACGGGTTAATTACAACATAATTCAACTGAGATTAACTGTGATATGTTGATAAAATGATTAAAAATGTTTATTCTACCAGTTCCTACCATTTAGATTATTAATAGCTCTATTTCCAGGTTTTTACAATCATTAATAGCCAGTTCATATTTTGTGTAACCTAGTTCATATTTTTGTGCTAAAAACTAGGTAGTGGTACACCTGTTCCCATCGTGTCCACTAATGTAAAGATTCATATTTTCTGTCTAGAATCTGATGTAGTGGCTAACCTGTTTGGTCTGACCGTAGCCAGTAAATGTTATGTATAGGTTATGTTATGCTACAAGATAATGAGCTTGGTTGAACGAAACAATAATTTTAAATATGGTAAGCAAAAAAAGTAAAATAGTTCTTATATTTTAATGCTAGTTAATATCTAACAGTAATATCCAGATGAATCTGATGTAGTCACAATATTTTAAAATCGTCTTTTGACGAAATAACCGTTCTTTTTACAATCGTTCAATAGTTCTTTTTTGAATCGTATTATGGTACTTTAAAGATTATTTGAAACATTTCTCGTTAACAACAGTACTTACATTCTCATATGAGTGCGGGCTGCAGGCAATGTCTCTGGCATTTCTTTTAGAATATAAACTCGGGCTGCTAAGATGCAGTCTTCGAAATATTTGTACAGGTCCATATCCTCGCCATCAATTTTATACTCAAATCGTTCCCTCCTATTCATGATTTTTCTCATGTAATGTATCTGATCATTTCTAAATTCCCACTGGTTATTTGCGTAATATTCAAACACTTCAAAACCCTTGTTTATCCTTTCTTGAACACGGCACAATCTAAATAACAAAGAGTAAAAAATACTTATGACATTACATGAAAAATTTTTTTTTATATTTTGTATTTCTCTATACTAACTGATAAACTAATTTGAAAGTAATAATATTTTACTTCAGCAAGGATCACCATCTTATAGGATAATTCCCCCAATTCTTCTACTTACTGGTACATAATAAGTTACTATTTTTAGCATATTTGTATTAGAGCAGCGTTTTTTTTTTTTTTTTTTTTTTTTTGGTTTAACGTCCGACTGTTCTGCAATTACTGCTAATGCAGACGGTGAATGATGAAATGATTTTTTGTAACGTATGAAAATATGCCGTACCTGAATGGGATTCGAACCCAAGACCGCATGATGAGAGGCGAGCACGTTACCAGCACGTTACGAGGAGAGCAGCGTTGACCAACTGAATGTCGATATTTGAACATAGTTTCTATGATATTTTGGAAACTGAAAAATCATGGCCCTTAATAAAATTTGTGGTTTGATACAGCAAATGAGAAATCTAAGTAAATGGTGGAGCAGAAGAAACACGTGTTTTTTATTACTGAATAAATTTGGTTGTTTTAATGATAGAAAAAAATGTTTTACATTAAATTATAATATTTTTATTGCATTTTTGAAATATACATACCATAACTATGTTTGGAAAGTAATGTCAGTGAGGTGACATCTTTAAGCTCTGCATGGCTTTCTCCAACATTTTATTCGACACAGCTTCAACTGGCGAATGGAAATTTTCAGAAATTAATTGATAAAGTTGAAGCTGTGTCAAATGAAATGTTGGAGAAAACCATGAAGAGGCTCTGGATTTGCGTCCACTAAGAAGGACCTCATCTCGCTGACATTATTTTTCAAACATAATTCACATATGTATATTTCAAAAATGCAACAAAAGTATTATTTAATGTATAAAATATTTTCTTTCTTTAAAACAGCTGAAGTTATTCAGTAGTGAAAAACAAGCAATTTCTCTTCTCCACCTTGTAGTAAAGCATTTGTAGATTTAAAAAAGCAGACATTAAGTAGAGAGGAAATCTCTGTTTAATATAAATTAGAAGAATTAAAAATAAACACAGACCAGAGTAATAATCCAGCTCACACTAATAAGAACCAAATCAAAAGTTAAGTTTATGGGAAACATCTTGGAAACTTTTGTAGTAAAAACTGGTGCAAGACAAGGAGAAAGAATCTTGCCTACACTTTTTAACTGTGTCCTGGAGAAAGTAATCCGAGTATGAAGAAAAGCCTACAACCACAAAACGAAGCTTGGTGGATCCTTAGAGTACTAATGGACTTTTACATCTTACCATTACCAGAGACCTTGTAAGGCAGAAAGTTTTCAGTAAATGCCATACTTTTCCTATGCCACAGGGGAAAAGCCCATCCTGATTTGGTGTCAACCAAGATATTAACCTCCATTGGCTGAATGTTTTTGGTTCCTTTGCCCAGTTTTATTAAGGAGAAAAACTATTATTTGGGTGCCCATGAATTTTGTTTTACCAAATTTTTATAATTCATTTTTATTCAGTTTCGTCTGGTAAGCTATAACATAGTTTTCATATTATTATTTCTCAGGTTATAGTTGACGAATCACTCCATATTGATAAAAAAATGCATGTAGCTAACTGTAACTTTTACCTAATAAAGGAATGTTTATCAAAAATATTCATTTGCGTATATTTGCACACATCAAGTTATTCTCATTAAAGTAAATTTTATGATGCTGTAAAAATTCTTTTGAATTATTTTAAAGTGTAATAAATATTAGTTCAATTAAATACAGGTGAACAAACAATTTGAAAATAGCAACGAGATACTCCATTGAATGTTGGAATTTAATTAATTGCCATTATTTCATTATGGTTGAATGGAATTCATACATATTACATTTTTTTCTTTAATTTTTATTACAGTACTGTACAGTCAGCTGATCAATTTCTGTACATGATATTAAATTTAATGGGTGGTGAGAAATTTTACTTTCAGGAGAAGAGATAACCAGTGGTACATTCTTCATTTAGACCTTCGGGTGTTGTCCGTTATTCAGACAACCCAAGAGGTCAAATAAGGGACCAAGAGGTCTCTGCTACATTTTCGCTTTAGATGTCATATAGTTGAGATGTTCCTTGTAGCTAGGTCACAGGCTAGTTGGTTGGAATGGTCATCTAGTCGTTCACAAAATTTACTATAAAAGGACGCAGTTAGTTCCTTTGCTGTTGGAATTTTAAAATCGTCATGGAGAGTTTTATTGCTTACATAAAAAAGAAGCGCCAGAAGCAAGTTTTAAAAATTTTTACTGAAAAACCACGAATGACTTAAAGTTACTCTCTGCCACTACTCCAAAGAGTTGGACACCATAAGTCTAGATTGATCTCAAAAGAGTTTTGTAAATTAAAATTTTGGAACAGAAGTTCAATTTGATCGAGGATTAATTAAGCAGAAGAGTAGCTTCTGGCGGTGGTTAAGTTCTAAATGTTTTGTACACAGATGATGCTTCCAAATTACTCGCCTGTTAAGCCACAAGCCAAGATATTGCACCACTCTTGCCTGGGGAATGTGAATGTTATTCAGCACTACACGTGGACAATTTTGATATAAAGTGAATGTAACTTATGTTGATTTATTTACATTCACCATAATACGCCAACAGGTAACCCAGTTCTATATTAGTAAAAAATACTACTTAAACCAAAATATGTGAAATGATTAAATAATTTAACTGTTACTAACACTGGTTTATGACCGAAGAGCATTATAATCGAGTCAAGGAAATAAGCAGGAATCATGTGGAAGAAGAAAACACATATTTGATGAAGTAATTTTGACTTCTTCATTGATCCTCCTGGATACCAAACAGCATTATTCAGTGGAATCTTTTCAGTGACTATCTGCTTGCCCATATCAATAATCTCTTGCCAAGAGACTTGCCATTCCATGCTTGATGTTAGATGAGCGATGCAACGTTTCCTGTCACTGGAAAAAATAATTTAAATAATCCAATTACACTTTCATAAAAACCAATAAACTTTCTAAATTTTATTTTTCTGTTAATACTCTTACCACATTCCGTGCGGATGTGGTATACCTACCACGTAAGGATTTTTGTGAGTGACAGGCATGGTAGGGATACCACGGCAGTTCTTTTCATAAACTCTCTGCCCTTACTAACCAAATCAATGTATCCCCCCACGTATATTGTACGTTGTATGCCACGTATATTGACACCGCACTGAACGTGTTAATATTTAAACAAACCAAACAACTTTACTATCACCAAACTAATATGCACTGATCTATGAAACATTTTGTCAATATTAGTCTACTGTGCAAATATTGAGTTGCTGCAACTCCTTGACAATACAAACCTGAAAAGAACACGAAATAACCAAAAAACTTTGACCTGGTTTGATGAACTTTATTTAAAAAATAAGTGTACCTAGCTATAGTGTTTTACCTTAAGTATACTTTATTCATTAGAAAATAACAGTAGCTATACTGTTGTACAGAGCTAAATTATAATTGT
This sequence comes from Catonia carolina, assembly GCA_035578175.1. Taxonomy (NCBI): domain Eukaryota; kingdom Metazoa; phylum Arthropoda; class Insecta; order Hemiptera; family Achilidae; genus Catonia; species Catonia carolina. The sequence goes on from JAQMRL010000007.1 coordinate 56,020,922, forward strand.
TAGGAAATAAGAGTATAAATACAAATCTTTTTTAAAAAAAGTAGCTTTAGAATCCGTGTCTTAGGTAAATTATTATCCTTCAAAAATAAGAAAGCCATAGAGTTGTTTCTTAGATTAATTAGATTAGATGTTGGGTCCTCTTGTGGTACCTAACTTAAATTTTAAGTTTTAACTTTGTACGATGTTCCGTTCTTGAGATATTTTGTTCACACACACACAGACCAATCGATAAAATAAACATGTATATTGAAATCGTAAATAAATATGTCTTTCTAAGGAATGTACGAAATTCATTCAATACATATGACAAGTTACTGCATTTGTCATACCACTGCAGACAAGTTATAGTTTGTCAAGGTCATGGTTGTCAAAAACAGATTACAGTAATGTTCTGTATGCACCAGCCCATATGGCTCGAGGAGATTGGGAGTTGTCTATAGTCTTGTAAAATATTAATTAGTACAATAATCTATTTATTCTATAAATATAATCATCGATCAGACAATCAACAATAAACAGACTGTAGACTCAATGTGAGATGAATAGTGGCAGTATATACCTGCGGAATGTAGAGGGCAGGTTCTCACATCATATGACAAGGCATCACTAGTACTCACAGAGCAACAGACAAAACAATCTCTTCATATTAAACAGTAATACTCATGGTTACTACAGCAACCTCATGTACTATAAAGGTAACATGGAAATGACTTGTCCTTCAGTTTCACCCCACAGAGGCATAATTGTCAAAAGTACAATATAGTTACAGTAATGGGTATAAAGTATTTTCAGAATTAAACCGTGGACCTTTAGCTTAACAATCAAGTTTAATTCGATTGAGCCATCAAGGCAGTCTATTCGTTTATAATTCCTTGATTTTATTTATTGGTATTGTCTACAATAAATAGCCAACAAACTTAAAAAAGAAAAACATTCTTTATCATGTACAAAATTCTGAAGTTTACTCATACGGTACCAAACATATGCTAAAATGTTTAGATACTAAAATTACATTGCAATAATAGAAACTACATTTAAGTTTCCCAAAAGATTTTAGTACTCTGGTCTTAAGATCAAGTCACATAAATGTTAAAACATTTATTAATTGAATGTATTAACACAAAATATTTTTTTTAATATATAATAATAACAAAACTTACTGCCCTTTACCAAAAATTTAAAATAGGTAACAATTTAAACTGTTACTGAAAGAATTGTAAATATTTTGTTTTTGTTAATACCAAAAGTTTTTAAATATACTTTGAAAAAAATAACAGTTGAGAAAAGATTAAAATCATACTATTAGACAACTAAAAATCATTTTAACGTAGTTTTCTATATTATTATTGGGAACTGTTTTAGTTTTAAACCACCAACAAATTTGATTCCTGAAATAATTTAAGGATTCAAAATTCGACCATAAGGTAGAGTTTTGTTGTAAATAGGCATGAATTTAAACAGGGACAACTTGTGGAATTTTTTCATGTATAGCTGTCATGTTATCAAATTAAGACACTCACTCAATCAGTCTGCGTAACAGTATAAAGCAATGTCCTAACAGCTGACTAAATGGGCTGACCTGGAGATTATTTATTTTTGTTTTTTTTTTAATTTATGATATAATTACAAATACTTAATTACCGATGGAAAACCTGAGTTGGACAGAAAGAGTCAAGATGGTTTGATCATGTCAGTAGAAAGGTGGAGGGTAGACTCCCTAAAAAGGTGCTGAACTTGAATGACGTAAATCATAAAATTTTCTGAATATTTTTTACAAAAACTATGGGTGTGCATGTGATACATTTTTTTGTTGTTGTTTTTGTCTTTTGATAATAAATTTAAGTTGCTAATCAGTGGATTAAAAACCAATATTACCTCATGTATTCCAAATTTAGCTGTGTTACTTATTGTTCATACACACATAGTAATCATTCACATGTATTAACCCAAAAAAATTTAAAAGCAAAATTACAAATAAATCCATTACTTCTAATCAGGGTTTTAAAAAAACTTCTTATAAATCACAGAGCTTATCTCTTATGACAGTAACTTGCACTTGTGTAGTCGTAAATTTTCCAATGCAGGAAGCTAACATTTTTTGTAATATTCTATGGAAAGCACAATAGTTGAGTTGTATTTCTGTGATTTTCTACAATAGCCCAGAGCCTCAGATATTCGAGCTCACTAAACTACGAGTCTGCTTTACTGTTATTCATTTAAAAAATCAATAGTATAGTAAGTAATTAGTAAGGTAAAAAAATTTTTAGTAAAAAAAACAATGTGGGAATGCCACTCCTACATGTTCTTGCTCCTCTACACCCCCTGAATAACATAACTGCAGTAGTTATAAAACTTACAAAAAACATTTTCCCGCATTCATCCCTATTTGCAAGGTGGGGTATACATATTCAAAAAAAATGTGTGTTTTGTACAAATTATTTAGCGTAATAAAGGTTTATTATTTAAAAATTGTAAACTATTTTGGAATATTAAACCAATTTCAGATTGAGTTATTGAAATAAGTAATTCAAACTACTTCTAGATGTTTCTTTTTTTTTTAGTTTTACATTCAACTGTTTTGCAACGGGTGCTAATGCAGATGATGAGAAGGGTGATAAATGAAGATGAGTGATGAAAAAATAACCTTACCGAAATCAACCCCAGGGTAGAAGCCAGTTACACTAATCACTACGCAACCAGATGATTGTTAATTTACTATAAATATTCATGTATATACAACATCCTATAAATCACAAAATATATTTTCTTTCCTTGTCCTTTTTTTTAAACTACACCTTTTTTAAATTAAACCTTATAAAATGTTTTATCATCAAAATTGTAGTTATTAGCAATCACCCTGGTTTTTAGCTATAAACAAGGGATGAAAAGTATAACAATTTTTCAGGTTCTTACCAGTTATTAAAATTTAATTTTCTTCAGCCTTGCAGCTGCATGTTTTAATAAGTATGGGTGGTCATAATTTGTTTCAAATCAATGTCAAAAAATGTCTTTCATGAGACGGCACGACTCATGGCTGGTGGCAATTTTGAAAAAGGCTTACATTTGACATAAGATAAAAACCTTTATGATTTTTGTATCAACTCTTTAAGACGAATTGAATGACACTATTTTTGTTTCCAAATTCCAACTTTGATTTCTTGGCTTCCAGTTTTTGGCCACTTCCAGTTGAAAATGGAACTTCAAACCCAATTTAGGCCCGCTAAGTTTTTGTGTAGATTATGAATCCAAAAATCATTTGTTTCTATCTCTTGCAGTTTTTGACATTTGGGTGTGACGGATGGATAAAGGAAAACGATAGATGACAATTTTTAAAAATTGCCACCAAAAGTGTAATTCAGTTCTACTCTATTAATCTTGCCACAACTGAAGGGCTTAGTAGTTGAAGGTGTTATGTAACAAAAATATACTTTAAAAAAAATACATTCAAAATTCTAAGGTTCCTATTTTTTTGTAATCTATGTCTTTCCTTTGTTTGTGTCTAATTTCTTTCATTTTGGTATCTACGTTATTATTTCAAAAAATCTATATTATACAATTAAAAGTTATAAACTAGAAGAGCCAGCCAGCCTATGATGAAGTGGTCAGCCCAACTGGATTCTATGCCAGGGGTCACAGGTTTGATTCCCAGTCAGATCTGGCATTTTTTCGTCAATTATTTTCATTTATTACTCTCATCATCTTCATTAACACTTTTTTTTATGTAAAACAGTGCTGATGTAAAACCAAAACAGGAAATAAAACTTTAAATTTCAATATCAGTCTTAATATAAAATATCTACCTTTACCTGCTAAAAATCTTTATTGTTCACTTTATCTTCTGAGAATGGATGAACAGCATCTCATTAATATACTGATATTTTCATAAAATAATTTTTCAAATAAATACTTAACACCTTTTACTGAAGAAGAAATGTAAACCAAAATTTATAAATTGCATTCCATTAGAAGATGTCTTATCGATAGATTACTGTCACAAAAGTTACATTAGAAGATGTCTTATTGATAGATTATTGTCACAAAAGTTACATTAGAAGATGTCTTATCGTTAGATTACTGTCACAAAAGTTACATTAGAAGATGTCTTATCGATATATTACTGTCACAAAAGTTACATTAGAAGATGTCTTATCAATAGATTACTGTCACAAAAGTTACATTAGAAGATGTCTCATCGATAGATTACTGTCACAAAAGTTACATTTTTGAGGATCATGATTTTGATAAAAGATGACTATGTGTTAAATGTGAGTGTCGTATGCTCATCGTAATGCAACGAATTCATGCTTTTTATTTCTTTTTTTTGTTTTATGCTTGGGAGTTGTTTTTCAAAAATTTTGTGTCATGATTTATGTAATTTTGTTCAACTACTTGGTGTTCCAAAATTTTTTGGTGGTGCAAATCTGTTGTTTAAGTGTAGTGATTTGTTTGGCTACATTGCCTGCTCATTCACTGCCTTCGATACTTTTGTGAGATATTACCCAAGGTAACGTTACATGTTTCCTACAGAAGTGTAATTTTGGTACCACTGGAAAGCACAAATTTCTAACTACTGATTGATCAAATCTGAAAATTAATTCTGTACCTAAGAAGTAAAAGGTGTTAACTCCATTTTGGTGATTTTTCAGGAGATCCAAAAAGTAGAAATATTTTCTTTTCATTATTGTAACAAAATTTCAGTAGATGTTAGAAACTTGAAATTTACACTCAATTTCTTAAGAAAATTCTTCTTATCTACAGATTTATTATTTCATAACTTTGTCAATGCCTGTACTCTTCCCTGTCACTTTTTTACATTCTACATGATAACTCCAATGAAAGGGGATTTTATAACAAAAAAACTTTAGTGAAATACCTAATGCAACTACTAATTTTATAAAGAAGCAGAATTTTGTACACATTTGAAAAAAATTCAAAATTTATTCAGTACCGTTTAGTAACAGATAAATAAAATACCAAATACAACAAAAATTCAAGCAAAATTTGAGGACTATCAATATTCAGTAGTGATTTTACAAAGATTCTTGTACATCAACTACAAAGTTGAATTTAATACGATCATTACAAGCTCTAAAATTGGAAGTTAGGCTGAAATGAGTTAATATTGTATACCTTTAGAGCATTTCTTTCTGATTTTAAGGGGAGAATGTATGATGGTTTTGACTGAAAATTTTGATTTTTGGTGTTTTATGTTTTTCAATAGTTTAGACCTAAATTTACCACAAAAACATTAAATTACGACAAAAAAATTATTTTAATGAAAAAAATTTAAGTTTTTATCAGGTTTATCCTAAAAAATTAACATGTCGCCAAGAACAAATATTTTTCATATTTTTATATTACTCGTTTTAGTGCAAAAAAATTTAGTTTTTTTAAATATCTGCTTCACTATTTTTAATATTCTCCACTGTTGGTGCAGCTTTCTAACCAACTGTTGATGGGAAATTAAACTTGTTTCTGTACATTTTGTATTTCATTTGTGCCTTTTCCCGTAAATTTAGATTTTTAACACTTAAGTATGTTTTTCTCAGAAGCTATTTAATCTATCTGGCTGAAATTTTTACCAGTTAATTGTCATGTACATGCACATTCATCGACATTGTTTTTACTTCCTCAGGTGCCCAAAAATTAGTAATATGCAAAAAACGTAGAAAAAAATTGTAATAATTTTATGTTATTCGTTATTCTTTTAAAACCTTTATGGTCCAACAGATTAAATTGAAAAAAAATCAGTAGCTAAAACCCCGCTACAATTATAAGTGTGTAAAGTTTCATTTTCGTATTGTTTTATTGAATCCTATGAAAAATTTACCGAAAAATAGCAAATTTAACATTGGCGGGATACGAAGTACAGTCTCCCTTAAAGGTAGTTTTCACTCAATTTCACTAAAATTGGAGTTAACATCCTTTACCTCTGTGGTACACAATTGTTTCCTCATTTTTCTAAATCAGATTCCCCTTGAACAAAATGTGATTGAGTGTAAACGTTTAAAAATATTTAAAGTAGAATTAACCACTGATAGAATACAATCAGTCAAATATTGTTTTAAATTATCCAATTGTATTCTATTGTGAATAGGTTAAGATCAAAGAATACCAGCCAATAAAATGAATTTATAATTAGTACTCTTCAGTTTTGGGTAAAAGTTTACATTAAAATATTTTAATATTATCATTTAAAATCATAATTAATGAATTATGTACATAATGATATTTCAAAGATGCTTTATAAAATTTGATAAATTTATATTTGTTAAAAAATAATATAATACAATGATTAGTTTATTATTATAAATCTGTTTTGAAAACTGTTGTCTTTACTTACTTGAGACCTAAGTAATTCCAGGAAGATAATAGAATTCCATTGACAGTGATATCAACAGGAAGGTAATCAGCGTATCCTTGGTTGTCACAATACATAGTTCGAATTACACCTTTCCCTGCACCAATCAGCAATCCAGTTGGCCCATTTATGTTATCTGTCCAACCAGGCAATGGCTCTTTCCAGATTGGTATAACTAAACAATAGAAAAATTTATTACAAATATTTGTAAAATGATTAGAAAATTATTAAAATATAAGTGTATATTATTCTCTCGATTTTTCTCCATTATCGATAATTTAAAGCAATCAAATTCTTTTGCTAATTTTGATTATTAGAAGTAGACGGACAATATAGGTAAGAAGAACTGTACAAAGGGAAACAAACGATTAATGGAAACAATTAAAAAATAATGACTAAAATTCTACAGACCTATATAGAATGGATGAAAAACAGTTGAACATATTTTTAAGACGCTAAACAATAGACCTGAAGTGTTAGATAAGTAGTTTAAATAAGCCAGAATGGATGAAGAGAAGACTGGAATAACCCAAGAAAATATAATGGTGCAAACCAATTTTAACAATTACTGATTTTAAGGGCTTCCACAAAGAGAACACTGGATAGACAAAAGAAATAAGAAAACAAGTCCAAAAAATGTTCTAAGTCACTTTGTGTTCCAAAATTGGCCCTATATGGAAAAAATATGAGGGGCTTACATGCTGTTGCTTCGTTATCTGTTACTTAATTTGTATGTTTTCATTCACAAATATGTAATACAAGATAAAAAACTCTTGTGTGAAACACTCACACGACTTTATCTTGCCAATGTAAACAATTTACAATATACCTAATGCTTAATCATGAGTAAACAATGTAAAACAAAAAAAACACAACCTAATTTTAATCATGAGTGAATCTTGCTAAATGAAAGTCAACTTCTGTAAGACTTAAAAAAAGGATGAAAAATTACTAACTGATGCTCTGTAGAAAAAATTATTACTTTGTACCAAAAAATTAATTTTTGGTAATAAATTCATATTTATAACAATAATAAAATATTACTGTCATAATGTAAAATGAACCGTGGTTATGCGGTGTTTTATCATAAACAGATACCAAGATGGAAATACAGTACACCCTGTCTAAATAGAATTCAATTAAAATCTGGTTTAAATTGAATGTATCGGGAACAAAATATTTCTCATGGCTTTCTTTCTTACACTTCCATTGGACATAAAAGAGGACGACTGTCAATTAAAAATCATTTATCCTATTCAAGAAATAACAATCAAACTAGTTCCAAAATCTTTTAGATCATGTGCATTAAAAGTTGTCATCTCAATTTATGTTTTGTTGAGAATTTACAGAATTTCTTTTATTCAAATAGAACTTTTTAATTTGTCTAATGCAATAAAAAACTCTTAAAACAGTATGTTTGGAGTGTGGTATTTTAGGGAGTGAAACATCTGTGATAGGGGCTGTAGAAAGGAGAGGATAGAAGCTTTTGAAATGCAGTGTTATAGGAAAATGTTAAAGATTAAGTAGGTGGACAAAATAACTAATTTAGAGGTTCTTATGAGTGGATGAAATATGAAGTATATGGAAACATCTTACCAGAAGAAGGGATGGGTTAGTAGGATATATGTTAAGACATCCAGGTATTGTTATTATCAATAATGGAGGGTAATATTGAGGGAGTGAATTGTAGGAGGAGGGAAAGGTTAAAATATTTAAAGTAAATTAGAAAAGATATAGGGTGTTGCAAGTATGTAGGTATGAAATAACTTGCGTAAGGTAGAACAGCTTGGAGAACTGTATCAAACCAGTTGATAGACTGATGATAAACAAAAATGTAAAAGTAACCACATTGAATATAGTAGTTGATTGAAATGAGCAGAATAATTGGTTTCTAATTATCGTTAAGATCATGGTAGGGAATCAAATAAATAAGTAGGTAACCATTTGTAAATAGGACTACATGGAAGAATGGGTTGGCTTAGATAGAGATAGATTCTTTTTTTAAATTGAAATAGTCTCTAAATCATTTTAACTGTACTGTTATACAGGAGTTCTTAGGCATATGCCTCATAAATATTTTTCCCTGCCAAGAAAAGTAACAAGAAAATCCAATCTTCAGGCATTCCAATAAATACTTTGCGACATGTGATTTATGCATTACCTTATTTCAGTAATCAAATATTACACAAAGATTTCCAAATTCCTTTCATAAATGATTTATCAAGATTTTATCACCCATATATCTACAAAATATTACACAATAATGACAACTTATTGATACAGGATTTAAGCAACAGAAATATTCCAGAGAAGAGTTATTAGACGGTGAAGTCTATACAGAATTTTATAGTTCCAAATTTAAAATAAAGGTGAAAACCACTTAGTAATTTGAACCGGTTAAAAGATAATAAATGTTATTTACACCTTAAATTTGATCAAAAAGCAAATAAAAAAATAAAAAAAAAACAGAAAAAGTTTAAATTTGTTTACTTGATTAAAACATATTTTGTTTATTTTTGTTTACTTTATTTTGCTTTGCTGTTGTAAAATTTAAAATGTTTAGTTAATGGGCCTACATCTTTTAGTTTAGTACATTTTGAAGTAATACATCTTTTAGTACGTGTGTACAAATACATTTTTTTATTAAATTATTTTGAAGAGTATAAAATATAAAATGAAATAAAAATCTTGAAAAATTTCGATATCGTATATTCATACGACGAACAGCTAATGAACTCGGTAAACATAAAGAACTGGGTGCTATTTTAGCTTTCATCCTGTACGTCGCAAGTACACACTCAGATCTAACTCCGTGTTTCGTTCATACACCGACAATTTGATTTAAGGTACTCAGGAATTCCTTTCAAGAAACTTATCAGACCTTCGAGTGTACAGAAGCGTAATACTTAACCAACCATCCGACCCGACCTCAGTTTCAAGGCCGCTTTCGATCGTAAAACATCTCTTATTTAACTTTACAACTATAAAATTATTGTACTTGAAGATTTAAACATACACACTCTAATTATCCCAGCTGTACCGTATTATACATAATACATTATTGTTTTATCTGTTTTTTCTTATTTTATTACTTTAATTAAATCATTTATTTGCAGGTGTTTTCGAAATTCCTCAACAACTTTCGTAAATTTTATACATTTAAACCCTTTATAGGTTGATGTTCTAATATCAGACCACCGTACAAAGTACCTGAATTAGAAATTTTTTTTATTTTCGTTTTTAACTTTTATGATATTTATGTTACTTAATTATGCTTTTTGATACATTTAAAAACAATTTTGAGTATGTTTTGTGTTGGAAACGGGTGTCCTTTTATTTAACCACCAAGCTTTTCTGTAGTTGACAGTTGCAAAGTGATTTTTGTATTACAATTCATTCACTAATGCTAGTGCCATTAATATCATATAAATTGAATAATAACAATGAAATAAATAAAATAGACTTTGTTTTATTATACTAATGTTTATTACTGAAATTTGCAAAAAATCCATTTACAATCACCGAAACGGATACTGTCTTCGTATAAGGACACTTTTCAAGTAGAGTGCAGAACCAGCCACAAAAACATTTTAATTTTGATAAGTGCGCATAAAAAGGAACTTCAAGCGTTTACAAATATCTCCGGCATTCCTCGTTGTGTAACGTTCTAATTTGTTCATTTACAACCCAAAAACTTAAGTATCCTTATTTTCAACCACCATCCATTTACAAGATTTTTATGAAAATTAATTCGCCCTATAAAGGGTTAAAAGTGTTGGGGTTTTTATTGGTTGAGTTTGGTCTCAGCTCCCACTGGACTTACTCCGGTCAACCATTTTTCAAAATTTAGCTCTCCTCATGCAGATTTTTCACCTTCCGTCGTTATTTTTTCCGGATTCCCGAATAGTCCAAAAAAATTTTTAATTAGATTTTTTTTAACACGGATTTTTGAAGATTTACAGAACAGATTATTTGCTTCGTTAATTAGTGGCCTCCATAACAACTAATTGCTACAGTTTTACAGTTTTCTTAGGTTCCGATGATTCTGGAATATCTGGAAACTGGCAGCTGTTTGCTGACCCGTTTGGAGATTCGAGGTTTTTGTATATTTTTAGGTATAGAAAAAGAAAATATCATCATTGAGCCCGTGTTTTGAGTTCTTACCGTAAAATGTGCGATCAAAAAATTAAAATCACCGTATTAATTCGACGGTACCTGTATCGGTTTAGTGATCTCAGTTTCAGAATCTATGTCAAAAAAAAAATTAATTTAAGTGAAATTATTTTGTTTTTGTTTTCTGATGTTTCATATGTCTAATTTGTTTTTCAAGTTGTGTTTGGAACCATTTTATTATAATATAATGAGTCATGCCTAATTTATTATAATGTTTTATTATTAAAGTTGACATATCCAATTTAGTATAAATTCTTTAGAATAGTGTAGTTTGGTGTAATAATAGAAGGAATATGGGTGTTGGAGATCGTAATGGGAGTGAAAAACATAAAAAAGAGTTCTCATGGAAACAAGGCAATTAAATTCTATGCCAGACAAATAAAAAAAATTAATAGTGTGTTCCGTGAGGCGAAATTCAGAAAATAAATTATTTTAGCCTTTAACTTTTGAAAATATCCAGACAGAAGTAGTATCAAACTTTGTCAATAGCTTTAGGATATTAAAATGTATTAAATGTAACCTGATTGGTGGAAAATCGTCCTGAGTTAGTCGTGGAAAGCAAGCTAGAGCCAAGGAGATGGGGACAAAGAAAAGGAGCGAGTTGGAAGTTATTGGGCCCAGGACTAAAAAGGAGCTTAGAAGATTCGATGGGAGAACGAATAGGATAGTGATTTGTGCGTATTTAATGATATGAAGTGATATACAGATGAAAGAATACCAGACCTGACCGGGAATCGAGCCCGGAACCCCGACATAGAAGCCAATTGTGTTGACCACTACACTACGGGCCGGCCACTGTAAAATAGTATCACAGTTTTCCCATTTTTAGGTGAAGGAAAAGTAAAACAAAACTAGAAAAGTGTCCCAAAGAAACCCTGGTTTACACAAATTGAAAAAAATAAAGTAGGATATTTGTGTGGGTGAATAAGTTAGAGTGTTTATTGTAGAATTAGATGACTAAGAGAGATTAAAAATAATACCGGTATTGTTTACCATATATCTCTGATAAGTCTAAGTTTAAAATTTAAGATAATAGCTTACCGATAGATGGGCGTAAAATAATCACAGGAAGACCTGCGTTCATCTTTTCGACGGCTAACCCTTCGGACAGACATTTTGTGTACGCATACGAATTTGGAAAATGCCCGAGAATTCTGTAAAAAAAACAAGAAAAAATTATTACGTAAAACGTTAAATATTTTATACACGTTACTGTATTTATTGATAACAAAGGGGTTTTACTCAAAAAAACTCCACCCGTAAATTCATTATCATCTGATGAATATGAAAGTAACGGTTATTATCCGCTTACACAACTTGATTTTTCCGTAAAGATGTTTACTTAAAACTAGAGATTAATAGCAAACGATGATAAAAACATATGAAATAGTATAAAATAAATCAAGTTAATGAATTCAATGTGAGAATGCATAAAATCACATACACAAACTACTGAAGAGGCCAAAAGCTAGCGATATTTTTCAGAAATTTTTTAAAAATATTGTCATTTTTAAAGGTGTAACATAAATTCACACAAATAAAACATCCAAAATTTTTGAATATGTACCAAAAATGGGCCTATAATAATTTTCATACGACGTACATCATATGACTTCATTTAATCACTTTGGTCATCCATAATCTATTCTTTCCTGAGGGACCAACCGTTCTGCTCTTCCTTAGTTTTTCAGTAGTTTTTCGTACTCTCTTATCTTTCTTTATAGATAATGTCCGTTACCTCGATATTACGCCTGCCTGATTTGTTCTCTATAGGAAATTTCTGTTTGTTGAGGATTCGGTTGATTTCATTTGTGTTATATGCATCTATGATATCCTCTCCAACTTCTTTTACATCTTGCTTGATATCTTTAACCCATTCTCCGGTGACTTTCTTGATAAGAACTTAAAGCACAGATTTCTTTAAAATCCTAACGGAAAGATTGTGCTTCAAAAAAATCATGTCAGATCTATCACTCAAACGCACATCACACCTCATTACACCCGCATGATCAATTATCTCGGACAATTTTTAATTTCAATGTTTTAACAACGTTTTCCACTGTTGGATTTTCTAATGGCGCTACTCAGATGTATCGAATCTCAAATTTTGACAACAATTCGTTGTCACCAGTTAATAGATCATCTCAAACTACGTCTTCACGTCCTTGTCAGTTGCAAGTCAACGTGACTTCCACTGATAAACAATCAATAATCAGCAGAAAACAACAGTCTTTCAAGCTGTTCTGGTTGACAAACCGTGCTAATTGGCACACCAATATAATACACTGATAAATTCATCGAGTCGGCCAACACCTCTTACTGCTATACTGGATTCTGATTCTGAGGTTAGCATAGTCACTGAGCGTGCGATCATAACTATCAAAAGCTACCGTTTCAATTAGTCAACAGTATCTGTACGGTATTTCTTCCGTAGCCATTTTTTTTTTGTTTACACCTTGATTATTCTCATTTTAGTATTTTTCAACTGGTCCGTTTTCTTCTAGTTTTTTTATTTGAAGCTGGGTTTCACAGACGTATGTTGCCTTTAAAATTATTCTGTTTTTAATGACAAATTTTGGCGTTCATAGATTAGCACTGTTTTTTATAATTAGAATTACTCCGTATTGCAATAAATAATATAATAACAAGAATACGCAAGAATACATTAACATGGTAGCTTAATTTCATTGGTAAAGTCTTTAAATTTCACCCAATCCACGGGTTTATCTATTGACGTTCTCCGGGTTGATTAATATTGTGAGGCACTACTAACGGAGCTCTACGGAGCTTGAACTATTCCCAAAGTATATAGCTCTTACTTGGGTAGTTACCGTTCTGATAATGAACTACATATATGTTTATCCAAGATCCTTGTCTGACTTTCTCTTCTTTAGGTACCTATCCGTTCCGATGTTGGCGCTCATTATAGCAATTTTCACTTCGTTAAGCTCAATTTACACATGTAGGACTGTGCACAGACCGTCCTGCTACCGTGTCGCGTCTGTTTTAAATGAAAAATAGTCTAATATATTTGAATTCTTGGGACAAGTCGTTTTTAATTTCCACATGTAGGACTGTGCTGGTACCGTGAGCAGACCTTGCTGTCTTCGACTGCTCGCGAAAGGATTCATCAAGATCATGACAGATGACAGTCCGACACGGTTGGCGCATAACACCGTACGGTTTAGACCGGCCTAGGGCGGTCTAGGACCCTGTGGTGTTTGGTAAGCTCAAGTCTTAATGATTCCAGTAAATATTCAAATTTGTGGACACTCATTCGAAAATAGTTAACGAACTTGATTGAATCTTCTCTCAATTTATTAAATATTGTGCGAAATTCTCCTTCCTCTTCTCTACCCCTGTATAAAATTATGAACCCAATAGGGTTTTCTTTTTCTTATTTTCTTCCGTTCTTCTTCTTGTACTAGTTCATATAAGCAGCAGGCAACAGTTACGTCCTCTTCGTCTTGATCCATTAAACTACGAACGAGAGACTACTATTGCACGGTGTGCAGTCGATAACAGCATCGACGGTCGATAGGCGCACAGTACCATATGTGTAAATTGAAACGGTCAAACACAGTCGCGACACGGTAGCAGCACGGTCCACGCACAGTCCTACATGTATAAATCCAGCTAACAGTGAAAACAGCCCTTTTTAAACAACGGATGTCTGACTCATTAAAAATTCACTAATAACCATCCAAGCTTCTTCTATTTTAGAGGAGATTTGCTAACTATTTCACTAGTCTAATTTTAAAAAAAGAGAAAAATGAAGAAATTTTAAGTAACTTACTTTTTCGCTATCGACTCCACTAATTCTTCACTCATCAATTCACAAGTCTTGATTATTTTGTGAGGATCGGCCGGAGGAGGATAAGCTTTCTCCTCTAATACTTTTTCCTGGAGATGACAATACGACGTGGAGATATGAACGAACAGCTGTAAAAAATAAATTTAATGTATTTTTTATATTAAAACGTCTATTCTAATGGCTTATGTCTACACCATGTACTTTCTCATATTAACAGTATTTTTATTACTGAATGAATTTAACATCTATGGAATTAATTATAGAATTATTCTAGCAGTAATTTTTAAAACATGGATGAAGTGAAATTCCGCATACATAATTTCACCCAAATTTATTAGTAATAAATGTAATAGTTACTGTAATTGTTGATTTTAATGCACTAAGGCCCTGTTTTATGATTATAATGTGAAATTGCAATACGTGAATATTTCTGTAATAGAATGTAATTTTTATTCTACCTATTACGTCCTACAATTTGAATAGCCTACTGTTGAATTCCTCTATATAAGGACCGTACTTAATGAGCAAACAATAATTGTCATTTTTTCCTGGATTTATTCATATGGATTGCATTAATAATAATCATCTTCTCCTTCTCCTCCTTCTTCTTCTCCTCCTCCTTCTAATACTATGATAAACTCTTCTTCTTATTCTTCTAAATATAATTTGCTGTTTAATTGTGAGTTGTGAGTATATTTGGTATTGTATTTGTTAGTAATCTGTTTGTTGATTTTGTTTTGTTACTAATGTGTGTACGTTGCAATCTGTTAATTTAAAATATTAAGCAACCCCATGATCCTATGAAATGAGGATGTGACGTGTAAATGAAGTGTAGTCTTGTACAGACTCAGGCCGACTATTCCTTGAGATAGTATGATTAATTAAACCCCAACCATCAAAGTACACTGGTAACCACTGTATAGTATTCAAATCCGTATAAAAGTAACTACTTTTACTAGGATTTGAACCAGGAACCTTCGTCTCCGAAAATCAGCTGATAAACAGCAGCGACGACTTTACCATTAACGCCTATTCCCACGACGCTAGTGCTAGCTGCTAGTCAACTAGCTAGCCAAATAGCTTAATGGGAACGAACAACTAGCAGCTAACTTAGTTAAAGCGCTAGTATTCACTAGCGCGCTAGTGAATTTGAACATGTTTGATTTTACTAGAGCTAGTAGGGAAGAAAAGGGTCACGTGTTTGACTAGCGCTAGTAAACTAGCTCGCTAGGAACGTTTGGAAACGTTGGTAGTTGCTAGTAAATTGCACTTTGTACAGCATAACTCACGTATGTCTTCAGATAAGTGGCATTAATAAACTAGCTCCGTGTGAACCTTCACATACGCGCTAGTTGGTCCTGCTAGTAGTAGCTGTTAGTACTAGCAGCTAGTAAACTAGCATCATGGGAATCGGTCTTTAGATCAACTTAGTGGGTTTATTAAATTATTCGTTTCAATAAATAATTGTTATAAGTTTAAAGAAAATCTGTTCATTATTCATTAGGCCTATACTCAGATCTCGGAAGAACCTTAGGTGTTACAATATGTATATTGAAGTAGTATGTAAAATATTACTATTTTTTTTTTTTACGTCAGACTGTTCTGTAATTTCTGCTAATGCAGATGGTGGATAATGATGATAATGAAGACGAGTGATGAAAAAATGCCAGACCTGACCGGGAATTGAACCCGGGACCCGGCGTAGAAGCTAGTTGCGCTAACCACTACGCCAACGGGCCGGTCAAAAATATTATTAGACGACATTATTGAAGAAA
This sequence comes from Catonia carolina, assembly GCA_035578175.1. Lineage (NCBI taxonomy): Eukaryota > Metazoa > Arthropoda > Insecta > Hemiptera > Achilidae > Catonia > Catonia carolina. The sequence goes on from JAQMRL010000007.1 coordinate 56,037,045, forward strand.
GTAAGTTGTAGTAATAAATGGATAGGTAAGTAATGAATTAAACATAATGTTAATTAAGGCTTATCAATTTTATCATAAATTTATCCTACACTGCCTTTTTGGAGTCTCCTGGATGCTACTAACTAAAACATCATAGTTACGTGGTAGAGAACTGATTTTGATAAAAAAAAAATCTGGTGTGAAACACTCACACAACTTTCTCTTGCTAGTGCAAATAATTAACAATAAAACTAACATTAGTAATAAAACATTAGAAATAAATAAAAAAACTAACCTCAAAAACATAACCTTATTTCAATCATGAGAGAAACACGCAAAATGAAAATCAACCTCAGTTTGGCCTAAAAATACGGAAAATCACTCTTTCATGCTCCACTAGGCTCTGTAGAGAAAAATGCTCAAAATAAAAGTTGGAGATATTTTAAATTATACTATAAATTTTATGATATACACTTTTGTCGAAAAATGCATACTAAGGCCGAAATCTTTAAAAAAATCGATTTTTCACACGTTTTCGTGAGAGAAAAAAACAGAAAATCGTTAATTACCGCTAAACTAAGCGTTATACAAAACATAAATGAAATAAAAGTTGTAGGTTTTTAAATTCTCTACAACTTTTATTATATAAATTTTTGCGCTAAAATTTATATTAAAGCCGCAATCTTAAAAAAAACAATTTCTTTACGTGAAAACAGCTTCACCAAGAATTTCAGCAAACATGGCGCCTACCCTATCTTGTAGAGAATAAAAAATTGAATAAACCAGGTGATTTCTAAAAAAAATCATAGGACCAGTTTTTGAGAAAATTGCAAAAAAGTGAAAAATGACACGAATAAATTACTACTTCCGGTTGACCGATTTTGATGAAAATGTTCGTGTCGGGTCCGGTAGTGGTATGTAGCTTAAGTTGTAAGTTTCAAGTTTGTACGATTTTCCGTTCTTGAGATATTCTGTTCACACACACAGACCAATCGCTAAAAACATGTTTTTTGGGTTCAGGGGTCTGAAAACGTGTAGATCCGGTGAAAACTCGATTTCGAAAAATCGACATGAAAAAAATACTTTCCTTCCTATATATTCATATAGGCAAGAGAAAGTAAAAATATTTATCAAAATGACATTACAGAATTCAAATTAATAACAACCTGTTATTTTACTTAGAAACTGATGATACTCTTTACTGCAATAAATAGGGTTTGTTATAGTAGCGTATGAAACGATGCTTCTGTATATACGTATATTTATATCAAGAAGATGAAGGTATAATGAAAATTGTACGTTACAGTAAATTGCATTATTACTGTAATTACTGCATCATTATCATTCTCTTTATTACACGATTGGAAAGGAAAACACGACCGCAACCAATGTAATTATTTATAACACGATATTGTCATAAAAATTCAGACGGTCTATTTAGTCAAAGATTTAACCAGGTAGCAAAATTCTTATTAGATTTTTGCAACATTTAACCACACATAATTTTATTGTTTTCATTATTAATCTAATGTATAAATTAAAACAAACTTATGTTAATTAAAATTTTAGTAATTTTACGCTGTAGGTACAAATAATTATTTAATATTTTGTCAGTCACTGTAATTAATTATTAATCTTTCATAATTATGGTTCATTTTAAGTGAAGGAAAGGCCAGAAGTGAATTTATATTCGTCATCTTGTCCATCAATAAAACGATTCGTTGTTGACAGTAATTCCTAATATCCTTGTACCTCCATATTTTAATTTAACTATAATTATTTATATTTTTGGCCTACATCATCATCTACCTAATATTAATTAATTGTTATTCCGTTTTAGAAAGGTATGTCCTTTAAATATTGACCTCATTGTTGTTATTTCCATTAGCTACGTGTCCCGAACCTAGAATGAAGTTTCAAAGGTGAATTACACCTAAAATAAATATTTGAAGGAAGTATATTATTTATTCTAGTCATGTAGAAGTAGAAGATTAAATCTTTTTGTACGATAAATTTATTTCTTTGTAATTTTCCATTACAAAAATAAAAATCCAACAATCTCACAAAAATATATTTTATCAATTCACCCATCAAACTCTTTTACTATTTTTTAACTTTAAAAAATACGATGAACATGACTAACATATGCAAAATGTTCAGTTTTTTTTTCAACTTATTTATTTACAATCAGCCTTACAATGTGGCTTTAAGCAAATCATTTTACAAGAACTAAACTTACGTGAGTGAAGTAGACAGCCTTTGCTCTCACTTCAACTAAATAAAATTAGAAAATAAAGTTAATAAAAACTAATAAATGTTGTAAAGTTACAAAATTAACAAAAACAATGTAAAAGAAGTAAACAAAAAAAAATGAAGTAAACAATGCAAAAGAAGTTAACAATAAAAAAGTAAAATAAATAAAATTTTGAAATTTCACTTTAGATTAAAAAGTGTGATGAGGATGAGTGGTGAATTTAACTTGGTGTATGTATTAAAATCGTTGGTCTAAGTCGAGGATGTGATGTCTTTTGAGGCGCTTCGTTTCCTCACTGTTGTCCAGTAAATTTAATGCCAGGTGGTTCTGGTGATTGTTTAATCTTAGCTGGTACCGGAGGCTCAGCTCTCTTATCTCTTCTGTTTCGGTACGGATACGAAGATGGTCATGTATTTCCGAGTTTCTTATAAGCCACCCAGCGTTACTCGTCGATCTTAATACTTTATTTTGGAAGCGTTGTATCATTTCTAAATTGGATCTGCTGGATGTACCCCAAAGCTGAGCGCCATACTTCCAAACAGGCTTGAAAATTGTATTGTAGATCAAGACCTTATTTTCAACAGATAATTGTGATCTTCTTCCTAACAACCAGTTAAACCTCATGTATTTTAAATTAAGCTCGTTCCGTTTACATACTATGTGATGTCGCCAAGTTAATCTCCGATCAAGATGCAAGCCAAGGTACTTCACATGATCTTGTTGTGGGAGTACATCATTACCTAGGAGTACTGATGGGCATTCCTCTCTTCTCATAGTAAACGTAACTTGGACGGATTTATTTACGTTGGCTTTTAGTCTCCATTTGTTCAACCATAGTAGCACTTCGTCTAAGTATATTTGAGCTTTATTTGATGCTTCTGTAGCGTTATTGTCAGATGAAAGAATTGCTGTATCATCAGCGTACGTAGCGGTAAGTACTGATTGGTTTAGAGGCATGTCAGCGGTAAATATTACGTATAATATTGGAGCAAGTATAGATCCTTGAGGAACCCCGGAGTTTATTTCTCCAAATTTTGAGTATGCACCTCTGCATTTAATTTGAAATATCCTACCTTCCAGAAAAGATTTAAGAACAAAATAAAACGGATAAGGTAAAATTGTTTTTAATTTGTATAAAAGATCAATATGCCACACTTTGTCAAAGGCTCTTAATATGTCTAGAAAAAGAGCACAGCAGATATCTCCCCTTTCTAATGTGTCAGATATCATATTCACTACCCGATGTATTTGCTCCACAGTAGAGTGACCGCTTCTGAATCCAAATTGATGGTCTGGAACAACATTCTGTTGTATTAGAATCCCCTGAAGCTTCTTTAAAAACAATTTTTCAAAGACCTTGGAAAGAAGAGGCAGTAAGCTAATTGGCTTATATGAAGACATTTCATTTGGTGGTTTACCTGGTTTTGGAATCATTATTATTTGCGAGACTTTCCATTGAGAAGGAAAATGTGTCGTTCGCAAGATACTGTTGAATAGAATTTGAAGATAAGTTAATGCCCTGACAGGAAGATGCTTGATGACTTCAGACGTAATTAAGTCAAATCCCGGAGCCTTTTTTGATGGAAGGTGATTGATTACTTGTTGTATCTCGCCAACAGTAAAAGGTTCTATCGGTAAGTCCATAGGCACTGGTATTTCCATAAACTCGTGAATTTCTTTTTCGTCAATTCCGACAGAAGGATGAGGTTGAAATACATCACTTAGGTAGTCGCAAAACAAATCGGCTTTCTCTTCATCACTTCTAGCCCAGTTCCCATCATCACGTCGGAGTGGAGGAGTATGTTGAATTGGTCTTTTTATTTTAGAAGTGGCTTTCCATAACGAGTGATCTGTTGTTTCGTTGGGAGACAAATTTTCTAAAAAGGTTCGAAAAGAATTATTTTCTATAGTGAATAATAAATCTTTTAGTTCTTTTGATGCTCGGTTGAATGCGGTTTTGTCTACGGGGTGTCTGCTATTTTGCCATACACGCCGTAATCTTCTTTTTTCTCTTACTTTTTCCAAAATTTCACGTGGGTAATTCATATTATCGTATTCTGTGACTGTATCTTCCGGTGTACTACTCCAAGCTGCTTTTTGAATGATGTTTGTGAAGTGTTGAACTGCTTCATCTATGTCGTCCGATACTTTTAAAGGTATGTTGAGGTTAATGTTGTCATGAATAAAAGCTGAGAAGGAAGTCCAATTTGTGTATTTGTTATATAAAGTGGGAGGTTTTTGTCGTAGAATAATATGTGTACTGATTGTAATTATGATTGGAGAATGGTCTGATGTACTGTCTAGGCTGCTTTCCACATCTGTATAAAACCTACTGATACCTTTTGTGATACCAAAGTCCAATAAATCAGGGATTTTATTTCGGTCTGTTGGCCAGTATGTAGGTTGTCCGGTAGACAAGATATTATAATTATTTCCCAAATCTATGGCCACTTTCAGTTCCCGACCACGAGGTGTAATGAGGCGAGATCCCCAATACGTATGTTTAGCATTCCAATCGCCCGCTGAGATAAATCGATTTCCAAGGAGATGGAAATAATTCTGGAACACATTTCTCGTTATCCGATGCCTCGGCGGACAGTAAACAGATGAAATTACCAGAGGACCAAACCAATCGTGTAATTGTATCGATGTCGCTTGAAGATGATCTGATGTGCATGCTGGCAACTCGTGATGTTTTATTGAATTTTTAACAAGAATAGCACTGCCTCCATGAGCGTTACCATCCGGATGATTGGCGTTGTAGAGTGTATATCCTTATAGTCTAAAAAAATCAGGGTTTGTAAGGTGAGATTCAGATATGAGAAGAATATCTATTTTGTTAACCTTCAGAAAAACTTCTACTTCCTGTCGCCTCCGAATAAGACCGTTGACATTCCACTCCGCAATTCGTAGGAATTTCATTTAAACAGTTTATTGACAACGGTTGTCAATAATCCCATCAGATTACTCATTTGACTAACCAATAATTCAATCTGTTCAGATACTTTATTGAGTTTTGTTACTATGTCACAATCTTCCCTTTTGTTCTGCAGTACATCTGCGTATTACACAGATGGTGCAGTTTGACTGTTATCAGTAATAACATTTTGTCTGGTTTGTTTTAATTTAGGAAAGTGTTCATTATTTGCATTGAATGATCTGATATTCTTAGGTTGTGAATCAGTCGTAGGGGTATTCTTGTTTCCACGTTTCCTGTACATTATTTCCTGGTAAATGCGGCAATCTTTATAATTCGCAGGATGATTATCTAAACACAATGCACATGTTGCTGGTGTGTTTCGATCTGTCTTTGGGCAGTCAGTTGTATTATGGCTCTGCGCACACTTTACACAACGATAGGGACGCATGCAATTGTTTTTGGTGTGGCCGTATTGTTGGCAACGTTTACATTGAACTATGTGGTTACTTTTTCTAGGTGGTTCGATATTAACGCAACAATTCGAAATATACCTGATATTAAAAATGTCTTTGTTGTTTTCTTGCGGTTCAAGATTAACAAAAAATATAGGAATTGGTTCTTTAGTTACGCGGTGGCGAGCATTAACAATTTCACCTCTGACTTTGTGCCCATGTTTTTCAATTTCTTCTTTAATAATAGAAGTTGGAATAGAGTAATGTAAATTTTTTATTACTATTCGGTAAGCGCGTTCTTCTTTCCTACTAAATGTATGACCGATTAAATTCACTTCACGAATAACCGCTATTAATTTTTTGTAAACATCAACATTACTTGATATAACTTTTAATTGTTTATTACTAAATGATTTAATTAAATAGTCTGATGTAGAAACCGATTTATCAAATAACTCTATCAATTTGTTAATATCTGTTATGCCGTATAGGATTATAGGTGGAGTTTTAATCTTTTTTTGTTGAGAAACGTTATTTTCTTCAACAGGCAAACAGCTGAATCTATTTTTTAATGAAATATTATTAACATTTGAATCTACTAATTTATCAGCTGATTTGCTTTTTAAAATTGGTACAGTTTGCCAATCAGGTGTATTCTGGAAATCATCTGCTTCTACGTACATGGAATCAATGCCTTCTTGATTATTCATCGTAGATTGGCGAGCTAGCTTACTCTGCTCATTGGAGGAAGATGAAGAAGAAGAAGAAGGGCGTTTCAGCCCATTGTACATTGTTGTTTATAGTTAAATTTTTAGATTCAACCTAACCTCTAGCTTATAACAAAATATTCAAAAACAATTATTATTATTATCTAAAAAAAAAAACGAAATACTTATCAAAAAAAACTCTTGTAGACAGTTGCCCAATATAACAGTATATTTTTACCATTAACTGACAGTTTATAAAGAAATTTTCTTCAAATAGAGTAGCACTATAAAAAAAACACAACTATACGGTAAACATGTATACAGCTGACTCAAATGTTCAGTTAGCACAAAAAATTTAATTTCCTTGAAAGGAAAATCATACATTGCAGGAAAACGTTTGACCACGCGACGTTTACCCATGAATGTTTGCGGAGGCATCCTGATCCTGTGTGTTATAATAATTTGTACGTTTTCATTCATCAGACAATAAAATGAGCTTATTATTTAACTTAGTACACAAAGTAACATTAAATAATAATTTAAACATACAAATAGGTGTTTCAAGCAGCTTATTTTTTTGTCTATTTTACAAACTTGATGAAACTAACTAGAATATTAACATGCTTTTATAAAATTAGCGAAATAAGATTTACCTCCAATTTCTTCATAGAGCTGGCCAATTCCAACATCAATTTTGTTCCTCTGGTGTTCAATAATACGGCCTTTCGTAATGGTTCATCGAATCTAATCGTAGCTGCTCCGTGGTAGACGATTTGCACATTTTCTTCCAGCATTTTTCTATTTTCGGGACTCAGTCCTAGATCTAACAACTGGACATCTCCACTAATAGCAGTCACTTTGTCTAGCACTTCCAGTCCACACTGCGACTTCAGCAAATCGAACAACTGAAACATAGAACATCGAATTCAACATCTACGAGACTGATTCTTTACCTGATCTATCACAAAGAATAAACATACGCTTGGAACAAAATCTAGCAGCACTGAGATCAGACTCATGAATGTCATTTGTACACGAAGATCATCAGTTAACAAACTACGGCTTATTTATAGCCTACTACGATTTAATGCAAAATCCTGCGTACAAGTCAGTTGAGAGATTATTTTATTCCTTACTTTTTAAATTCTATTCACACTGCAATAGTTATTTACTCTGAAATGAGTTATGGAAATGCAAAAGGAAATAAAACTGATGAATCTTTATGAAAAATATATGAAAAAATTTAATATCGAAAGCAAGAAGAGGATATTTTTAAAGAATATTTAAATAAATCGAGAGCATACGAAAATTTAGAAATGGGAAGAATTTTTAATTGTGGTCCATTTATTTACTCATCAACTACGCACTAAACCTACATTGATTTTGTAGAAATCCTGTTTAAAAATGTTAATGGCGTCGTACAACTCGATGTTTCATTAAATCCCAGTTTTATGTCAATGATTTTACATGTAAAACTTGTATGAAATAATTATTACTTCAAGAGAAAAATTCTGTAACTTCCTCGTTTTTAGTTTTTGTTTTTTAAATATAAAGTTGCATCGACAGTTCGTTCATTAGCGATTACTGAGGGTTTTGGTACATTGACGGCGGGTTTTAACTTGATAAAATTTCCAGACCCTAACCGGAAATCGAACCCCCCTTGCTACTACAATTCGGCGGTGCCATACTCGTTTTTTATTTTTATTTCGTAAATTTTAAACCAAGACAATTATTTAAAAAATGTTTAATATTATAGTAAAATTATTTTATATTATAATACGTATTTCCGACATCAAAATATTTTTATATTTTGGTAAAAATCAACTCAACTTTAGGTAAAGTTGATCAACAAATCTCAACTTTTGGTAAAGTTGAGTAAAAATAGAAAGTGATTTATAACAGATGACGTGTATTTGATCTTTTCTTAAAGTAACAAATCAAAACAATTTTTTAAGACTATAAAATAAAATTAAACAATATCTTAATAATTTACAGCCTAACTTTGCAATTAAAAATGAAATGAAGGAAAGAAAATTACCCAGTACGTAAATTCATAGAATTTATGCTCAAATTTTATTTATTATAAATTTTTAATATATAAATCAAAGATATTTACAGAAAGAAAAACAAGTTAATCTGGAAAAAGGATTGAACAATTATCCATCTATATTTCAAACTTCCCAGTTGTACCACAAGTCGATCTATATCATAAACTTATGAGAAATCTTCAGCCTTCATCTGTGTCCTTATTAAAAAGAAGGTCGACATTAATAAATTGATTAAGAATCAGAAAGTCAGCTCACTCATGAGTAATTATAATTCTCTTACCTCTGCAGTAATTAAGTACATGGCCTTCTCTGAATTATCAAATTGTTCAATTTATCCGAACATTGCCTATTCATCTCTCGAGCCACTTGGCGAGGTCATTCGTTCCAGTTGGTTCTTGGAAAACTATATTCTACTCATTTTTCCATTTAAATGACTATTTCTATTCGTCCATAACATATACCTAATTACTGACGAGCAAGATGTTGAACAAAAGCTGGAAATCATACTAGATAATATAAGACTTGATGGATATCCGAAGAAAATTCTCAAAAAGTAATATTAAGATTGATCGGTGGGTTCTTGGTAGCCGGTACTAACATAGGCACATGTTGGAAGAATTTACAAAATAAAGAGATCTTATAAGGAGATTAAAAACGAAAAGAAAAGTTAATGAGGATTTTCGAATTAAAAAAATATGAGGCTATTTTAATCAAAGCGGATTATTTAGTTGTATTTGAACGGAATAAATTTCAGTGTTTATGTCGTATGTTGTTGTTTAGGTCATCAGCCGAAAGGCTGGTTTGAATCTCTAGAGGCTTTACTAAGTAAAAGGAGGAGTGAGGTGGTTTACTATGCCTTCCATACTGAGTGGAAAAGCATGGTTATTAGCATGCCAGGCCATCTGAAAAGGAACTACTTTTCAACCTGCAAATGACACTTTCACTTCATTTATAATGAAATTCATTATCCCCGGAGAAGATAACTCTGACTAGTGTCATTTACACCTCTACCTCTTCTGTTCTTAATTGCTTCAGTCATATAGCTGACTGTGTGATAAAAAACAAAACTATTTTCTGTAGCCCTGTAACTAGCAGGTCGAGTGCAAAGAATTTAACGCTCCACCTACCTGTTATGAACAAGTGTATATGTTACTTGGGTAAATTATTTATTGTGTATTGCACAAACATGTTGTGGATCCTTTACACCCGAAGTTTGTGTCTTAAATGTTTTAGGTTTGCGGAGTTTCTGTTAGATCTCAAATATATTTTATTTTTAAACTTTCCAATGTCCTATACACCGTTAGAAGTTGTATAGATGTTAAGTTTGCATTTTAATTGATGTGAAAATGCAAGCGGAAATAGTTTAAATGAAGTTCATAACGACAGTTTTTCCGGTTGCGGGAAGTTTCCATGATGAAGTTTTTTCAACTGAATTTTGAAGACGGGTAATGACCATGGCAGTCGATACACGATAAACACAAAAAAAGACAGATGGTCTCTACTCCAGATAGACACATTGTAAACCCCCGCGTGCAGACTAACTGTTAAATTAATTACATTAAATCTATTAATTCTAAATTAATAAAAATATTTCTGCTTCTTTTAGCTTATTCAGTCAAGTAAATGAATGAATAAGAAGTGGTACAATCAAAGTTATCTGCTCTAAAAACAATAGATTTTAAAATTCTGTGTAAATTAAATGAAAGTAGATGTGTCAGGTGCAGAAGGAGCAATTTAAAAATGATGAGAATGGAGGAAAATATTTATTTTTTTAACCTATTGAGTAAGGAACTACCTCACAGGCACCTAAATGGAAGTACACCTCATATTTTTTCCAGATGCCAATGAATTTATATTTTATTTCTGAATCTATAACTTGGGTATGTAAATGATATATTTGAAAAGAGGTAAATCTAGTAGCCTAATGATCAATGTAATATAAAATATGATACTTACCGGAGAAGAAAATAGATCATCCAATCTTTGTTTTGGATCTTTTCCTTTCTTAGCCCTCATGAGAAGATAAATTTTACCTACTCGGGGACATTTCCTCAATATTTTCTCCACCAAGACTTTTCCAAGGAATCCTGAACCGCCAGTTATGAAGAGGGTTTTGCCGACTAGAGTTTCAGAGACACGATCCGGTAAACTTTTCATCTCTTCTGGTAACTGAGGAGGTGTATAATTTGGCTTTGGTATCTCTTTGTTGTTCATTTTGTTTGCAGCCATTCTCTTCTTTTTTTCTTCTAGAAAAGAAAAATTATACCAATTAATAATTAATTAATAATTTTATCAATTAAATTATAGTTTATTACAGGTTCTTCAGTATTTCTGGAAATCTTGTAAACCTCACATAAAATTTGTGATATAATAAGGTATTCAAACAAATTTACTGTTGAAGTAATTAAGATAAATTACTTCAGTAAAAAATAGTTTTCGTTTTTACCATTATATATGTGCTATAGTAAAAAAAACGTATAACTAAGACATAAGAAATCTAAACATAAGACAATTATTTAGGGCTTGTGCACCGAAAATTTTGGAACAATCAAAACTAGCGAGTTCATTGCTAAGGTCTACATTTCCTAACAGATGTTGAAAAAGTGGGATAAACCGTGACAAAATACTGGGTTAAATCATTTATTGACTACATATTACTAACTTTAAGAGGTTCCATGAAACCAAAAGTAGAACACCGGATTTTCTACACAGGAGAATAGAGAAAATCCTATAGGCTAGTGGAAATATAATTAGAATGTAGGCTGTTAGAAGGTTCAAATGCTATCACTAAAATCGCTCTGAACGTTAAAACGCACTTATTTTTCGTATCATTGTTACATAAAAGACAATTTTTTAACACATTCATTGCTAGAGACTCACCCTGAAGGTGTTACCGCCAGGCTGCCGTCTGACCTAGCTGGTTCTGTTTTGTTATCATTTTAAGTAATTTTGGAGGGACACCGCCTGTCGGATATCAGTTCTTTGCTATTATATAACCCTCAGAAAGGTTTTTTTCTTTGTAACCGTGCAGTTGATTTTTAATTTTCATCATACGATCTTCTACCCTCGTATGAAGGTTATACAGAAGGCTATCTATACTCGTTCAGTATTTTTTACGGGTTTTCAGTTTAAACCGTGGATTTAGTACCTTTGCAAGTATCGATTCAAAATAGCTTACACTTTAAGCTTTACTTTAAAAGTACAGTAGAGTACCGATTTTCCGTGGATCGTTTAACCGGGGTTTGGATTAACTGTGCGATCACTAGAAATTTTTTTTTTTTTTTGTTTAACGTCCGACTGTTTTGCAAATTGCTGCTAATGCAGACGGTGAAGGATGAAATGAATTTTTTGTAACGTATGAAAAAATGGCATGCCCGAGTGGGATTCGAACCCAAGACCGCGTGATGAGAGGCGAGCACGTTACCAGCTCCTAAAATCAGTTGCAAAGAAGCTTTAACCGGTGCCGAAACATTACCAATTTTCATGAAAAATCAGGATCACAGATTACGTGGACATTTTACATATTCGTGGTTATATAAGAAAAATAAAAGAAAAAATATTGCGGCATAAAATGAAACAAAGTAAAATAACAGATTTTTGTGATTTGTTTTGGTACGTAGTTTAAGGTAAGACTTAAATAAATTTATGTAGTAAATATTTTTATTTCAATACAATTTGTTTATTTATTTCCGATATCCGATAGTATTAACATGTATTAATCAGTAGAATAAAACATACGCGTAACTGGTAGTTTTGTTTATGACGTAAGTGGTCTCGACCGAATTGGGTTGTTTTATCCGTGTTTTCCGGTTATCCGGTATAGTTATCCCCCCAATTACCACGGATAATCGGTATTATACTGTATATTATTTGTAGTTTAAATTATGTAAGAAATTATGTGAAAATCGTAACGGTAAATGGAAAAATTCAAACAAGAAATACATTATTATAACAGGCGAAAATCAACTTAAAAAGAACATTGAATTGTTTACTTTTATATTATTAGCAAACATAAATCCATGTATAGGTCGCAAATAAAATAAATCTATAAAAACGTTAGTAACATAAGTTGTAGGCTCTACATAAAGCAAGCAGAGAACACGCTTCACGAGTAATCAGCCCGACGAGAGAGATACCTTATAATTTCTCAGCATTGAATGTGTCAATAGGTCCGTGTTTCGCAAGTACCCTTGGAGGTCTTCAAAAAGGTGTAATTGAAAGGCCTTCTTAGTTGAAGCCCATCGGCAGCTTACAGATTTTTCTCATAATATGTTCACCATCATCAGGGAAGTAATATCCACTTTAATATTTCAGAATAGCTCGTTTTTGGTTTAGAAGGATCTTTTTTGACCTAATAATTCTCTTTTTTTTTAAAAAAAAACATAATCGCTCCTATCCTATATTATTATCTTACTATATTACAATAAAAAATGTATAAGTGAATATTTCATTTCAAATTAGAGAGTACATGGAAACATTATTCAAATATTATTTATGAGACAAGGCAAATAATTTTGTTGTTTCGAATAAGAAGATGATTTTATAGTAAAGTTCTCTTACATGAAACAATACTTAACTTTTTTCCTAGAAAATGTTAAATGTATAATTGTTAGATTCGAAGGTCAAACTGCCATAACGTATAATGTAAACAAACTATATTTGAGTGGCGATACGTGTAAACAGAGCCACGTAATTTCTGTTTCATCTTATTTAACTTGGTTGTAAGTGAAACTTCTGAATGAATAAGAAAGTTTTGAAATCAAACAAGAATAATTCTACATCTTGGTTTCTATAACGTTCATTGTTGTTGTTGTTGTTGTTTACTTCATCAGCCAAAAAACTGCTTTGAACCTCTAGAGGATTTACTAAGTAAAACGAAGATTGAGGGGGTTACAATTGCCTTCCTCACTGAGTGGAAAAGTATGCCTATCAGCATGCCAGGCTCTCTGAAAAGCACATATTTTCCACCCTGCAAATGACACCTTCATTTCATTCCCCAGTCTGGCTGTATAATGAAATTCATTAATTTCAGAAGGATAACCCTGATAAGAGTCTTTTACACTTCTACTTCTTCTGTTCTTAAAACTTCAGTAATTTAATTGCCTGACCATGTGATAAGAAACAGAACTATTTTTGTAGCCCTGGAACTAACAGAATGAGTGCAGATAATTTAACATTCCACCTGTCTGTTATGGGAAAACGTTTACTATAAGATATCAAAAATTTTCTTTCGAATGTCTATCAGGATGTATTTGGTTATCGTCCTGGGAAAAATGGTTACATAAATTCAATTATTAAAACCGTTAGACAGATTTCCACAACCTTCCCCAAAGTTATTTTTATTCTTAACTGGAAATTTCGATTTAAATATTTCAGCTAATATGAAAAAATACAACGTGAATAAATGTCTTAAAATGGCCGGAAAAGCTGGTCTAAGAGTAAAATAACAATATTAGAGAAGGATCTTTTACAAGATAGTTGACAGGTTATGAGGAAGAGAAGAACCCTATAAGAAAAACGAATGATTCATGGAAACGTTCTAAAAGTGAAGACTAAAACTCTACAAACACCTGTTTAAAATGGATGACAAACAGCTGACGAAACATGCTTTTTAGGACACTAAACAATATACCCAAGGTATCGAGTAAGTGGTTTAAAGAAGTCAGAAAAGATATTCAGAAAATTTGAATAAACAAAGAAAACATACTGACTGAATCAGATTCAGACTACTGTTAACTGACTTCAAGGACTTCCACAAAAAGCAAAAGCAGAACACCAAACGGACGGAAGCAAATCAAAGAGCAAAGAGCAAACAGAATATTAAAAAGTTACAAAACTTGTAATTACCTTCAATTTTTATTTTTACTTTGGCACAAAATACACCTTACTATTACCTTACCTTAACTGTTAAAATTAGTTTCTGTACTACTAATAGGGGACTCAATACTTCGAATGTGAGTCGATTCAATTGTAAAAATATTTGGAAATGTCAAAAAATAAACGATTTGGAGTTACAGATATAGATTACATTAAAAAATAAAATTGATCATCGACCAGGAGACGAACCAGGTCGAGTCTTTAAATCATGAGCAAATATGTTTGTAATCAACCCGTACATCAGCTTACAAGAAACTTTCAGACGGTGATTCGGTCCTCGAATCCAAAAACGATCAGTCAATGAGTTAAGCAAAATGCAGTATTGGCTTAAAATAATTTTTTATGATGGTCGTACGAAAGCGTGACTAATTTTTACGAGTAAGATAGTAAGAAAGCGTGCAAGTAATCCGTCGTACATAAAATACCGACAGACGGTGAACAACGTTCCATTGGATAAGCGGCCAATTTTATTATTTTAATTATTTCTCATAATAATTTTAAAAAGTACTTACAATATATGCTTTACAACTTTCCAGTATTTGTTGTTTATGTAGAGGTTTGTATGAAAGAAATTGGTTTATTGCTTTTCCCGGTTATTCCGGTTTTTAGAATTGTAGCTATTGAGGAATGGATGTATAAAATTAAATTTATTACTTTAGGGTATTTACCACTCCAAAGTAAGTGATCAGAATATTTATGACACATCTTAAATGTATCATAGAATATGCATTTGCCCATAACAGACAGGTGGAGTGTTAATTATTTTCACTCGATCTACTAGTTACAGGGCTACAAAAATTAGTTCTGTTTCTTATCACATGGACTGAAACACTTAAGAACAGAAGAGATAGAGGTGTAAAAGACACTAGTCAGAGTTATCGCTTCTGAGAATAATGAATTTCATTTTATAGCCAGACCCTGCGGTGAATGAAGTGAAGGTGTTATTAACAGGGTGGAATATAGATGCTTTTCAGAGGGCTTGGCATGCTGATAAGCATACTTTTTCACTCAGTGAGGAAGGGAATAGTAAACCACCTCACTTCTTGTTTTACTTATAAAACCTCTAAATGTTCAAATCAACCTTTCGGCTGATGACCTAAACAACAACAAAATATGTATATTGATTTTAAGAACATAACTCTTTGGGAAAGTAAAGAAATAATACGTACTATATATCTCTTCAGAATAGTCTTCCTTCATCCCTTTAGAGTCTTCTCTTCTTCCGATATGAATAATTATGTAGAAGAAAAGTGAAGAAGAATAAAAATATGTGGAAGAAAAGTACCTATTATTTTCATGTTAATTTTTTAAATTGAGTTTCACCGGAAATAGACGTTTTCAAGCCCTATGAACCCAAAAACCATGTTTTTAGAGATAGGCGCGCGCGTTTGTAAGTACAAAATATCTCAAGAACGGAATAACGAAAATTTAAAAATCTACAACTTTTTATTGAAACATTTTTTCCTGCATTGCTTAATTTAGCGTCGATTAGTGATTTTCTGTATTTTTCTCATAAAAATCGGTAAAAAAGGGATTTTTTAAAGATTGCGGCCTTAGTATGCATTTTACGATAAAAGTGTATAAGGTTAAAATTAAAGGAGTTAAAAAACCTAAATACAACTTTTATTTCAAGCATATTTCTGCGGATTTTAGTTTTAGCGTCAATAAGTGATTTTCCTTATTTTTAAGTCCTAAAGAGTTTAATTTTCATTTAGTGTCATTTACTCATGATTATAATTACGTTGTTTTTTGTTTTACATTGTTTACTCATGAATTAACAAAGATAATATTATTCATTATTACATTGCTAAGAGAAAGTCGTGTAAGTGTTTCACACCTGATCTTCAACTGTAGAATAATTTTTTTTTTAATTTATTTTAGTTTTCCGGAAATTTGAGTAATTTCATTGTTTGTGTATCCATCGCAGTCTAAGATAGTGTATATAGATTTCATCATCAGGATTTGTAAGTTATAACGTAAATACAGAATAAAATATTGTCCCTAACAGTGACCCTTGAGGAACACCAACTTGGTTTCAAAGGAAAAATATTTCACTTGAAACATTCTACCTGATAAACACGATTTTAACAACAGATCGAACGGTTAAATATTTTTATATTTAGGACTTAAGGATACACGGTGTTCAATAAATTTTTGAATTAAATTGTTACATTAAGTAACACTATTCTTAAATAATGTCGATGAAAGCTATAAAGGTAGTAAAACTAAATGATGTTCACGTACCTGTCTAAATTATGAAGATGTCAGGTGAAATGTACGGGTCTAGTAATATGATGTAATGACTAAACCGCAACCGTGCTCTACTTGATAAGAAATTAGTCGTTTATCACAACTGATGAATGGGGGAAGTAATAAAATTCTCCACATCACGCGGCTAACAAGAGTGGTGGTAGTGGTCACAATTTCTGTACACCGTAAGGATTAAATAGGTAGGAGAAGAAGTGAGTGTGGTGTAACATGTAGGCCCTAGAAAACAGCCTCAGCTAAAGCTAGAACTGTTGCTTTCACCTGTAACCGCAGCCAAAGGCAATAACCACCTGCTCCGCCCAATACATATTTACTATCAAGATCTTTTATAGGATTCCTGTAAGTACACACTTAGTTTATAAGTAGTCCGGTTCTTAATTGCTCCATCCTGCTCCGTAGACCAGAAAATTATGTACAACATCCGCCACGCCACGATATTAATAGTATTTTATAAAATTAATAATTTCATTTCTTAAAAGTTTTTTACAAATTCATAACCTTTATGTACGTTTTTCTTAGATATAACGCTCATCAAAGTGACACAATAAGTAATCTGACAACAACATTACCGCATAAAGATCGTGATGAAACATACTCATTAGTTTATACTAAACAAATAAATTTATTGTAACTTATGACTATTAACAAGAATTTCTTCTTCACAACATTTTTCCTGAAAGATTTCAGTCTATATATTGAATCCAGTCTATAAATTGAATCCACAAATAAACATATAGTTTACTGGTGGAAAAAATTACTAACTTCAAGGGGTGTGTAACTCACAAAGAACGTCATTTAAGTTATGTTACGTAGCAAGGTAAGAAACCCAGATATCGCCCCCTGAGGAAATTTCGCTATAACTCAATCCCTAACAAATATTTTCCAAAAACAAAAATACCTCTGTAAAGCCAAACTATCTAGTTTTAGGGCCTGAAGTTGGTTTTTAGATTTATTATTATAAAAAACCAAAAATAAAAAAATTAAAACGTAAACAAGTCAAAATCCAGTTTTTGAAAAAGTGTTTCTAAAATCGATCTCTCAAAAAACTCTTTTTATTCGATAATTTAAGTATAGTTAGTCTTATAATTATCAGAATCAATGTTTTATATTAAATGACTCTTCAGGCTACCAATTTTTTTACAAATCATTTTAAATTATTTTGTCAAACCATTTTGATACATTTGAAAAGGAGACTGAAGTTTTTACTCAGCTTACGGGGGGAAAAAGAAAAAAAATTTGATTATATAATAATTAAAAGAAAACCTGTTCCCAATGTTTGATAAAAAAAAACACAAGCTCTACCAAAAATCACCCAAGGTAACATCAAAATTAAGAAATAATTACAATATTTTAGAGAAAAAGTAGAAACATATTTTTAAATATAAGTTAATTACATTTAAGGATAATTTTTATAAGGAGATGGCTGAATTTGTCGTACGTTCTAAAAAGATACTAAGTATTAGCTATACAAATTATTAATTTTCAAGTGAAAAACGAAAATGAAAATAATTAAATTCATTTCAACTGGATTTTAACTTTACTCGACACAAAATTCACAAACAATTTTTTTTTGAATGGTAGTGAAGAACAGTCTTTATGTAACCAATTAAAGTAGTTGGTGCGTCGGACCATTTTTCTCCTTAGTCACCAGAAAAATTTCGTTGGCAAAGAGAACACTCAACGTCAGTCACGTCATTGTCTTCTTCATTGGTGGAAACGTACAGAACATCTTCATCTGATTCATATTTCGAATCACTTGAGCTATCTTAATAGTACAGTTAATTTAATACAGTTAAATTAAAATAATAATGTAATAAAATAATGTAAAATAATAATGTAATATACAGTTAAAAGGAACAATTGTACCAATATTAAGTACAAAATATTTTTCAATTGATTCAAACTCACTTTAATTAAAGTTGTGTAATTACATAAATACCCGTTTCACTTACTAAATTTTCAATCCGTAAAATAATTTAAATTTTCGTAACTCATGTGCTTACGTAGAATTACAATTTAATAAACTATATACTTTATAAAACAAATTAGTTTTTCATTAGATTTCTTAGATATTGTAATTGTTTCCTATTTAAAATCGACTGTATTATTAGATTTCTGCTTTATGTTCTACATAATATTTACTCTAGTTGATATTTTTTGAAATTTACCATTTTTTTTAATAAATTTTAATGCAGACTCGTACAAAAAATACTACAGTAACTAAAGAATGCAAAGACATCATGTTGAAATAAATTTTATGAGTTCAGTTCCATACAAGTAACCCAAAAGTGACATGCAACAAAAAAAGTAACACGCCGCAACTGAATGATTTCGATATGGGTGTTACGTATCATCTGCGTGTTGCTACATTTCGGTAAGTTCTGACTCATATGCTAACCTTTGACTAACTTGTAAATTACATCATATCACTATCTTGTAGCTGTCATGTTACTATCATGTTATTTCAGTGAGCGCTCCATCTTACACTACATTGAATTAGGACACGAATATTCATCTCTACTTCGAAATTGAATTTTGAATTTTATAAACCCCACATACGAGTTCACGTTTTTACAAAATTAGTTTTCTACTGGTAAATAATACAGGGTGATTCACGAAGATATGCAGAAACTTTGGGAGCCCATTGTACATGTAAAAATAATGAAAAAAGTTTATATAAACATGGGTCCGGAAATGCTTCGTTACCGAGTTACGGCTAGCGAAAGATTTCGCCCGGATTTCAGCTCACCAGGTGAAATGAGGTCTTCCTGAAATTCTGGTAAGGTAGATTAAGGGGCGAATGCAATAGTTTCTTATGGTTTTTGACCTGATAAATTGAATAAAACAGGCCCCAGAACTGTAAGTTAAATAGTTTTTGAGAAAACCAGTGTCAAATGCAAAAAATGGAGTGAAAAAAACACATTTTTTCATCTTAGTTTTTCCGGTTAATTTTACTTTGTACTCTTATGAATAAAAATTCATTTAATCAAACATCTATTTGCTTTCTGTGTACTTAATTTACACCGGTTTGTTCAGAATAACATTTTCTACAAGTTTTATTCAAAAATTTTAACTGTTTCTTGATGTAATAACAAAGTTATTATTGCCCAAAGATGAAAAAATGTGTTTTCACTCCATTTTTTGCATTTGACACTGGTTTTCTTAAAAACTATTTATTTTACAGTTCTGGGATCTGTTTTACTCAATTTATCAGATCAAAAGCCATAAGAAATTATTGAATTCGCGCCTTAATCTACCTTACCAGAATTCCAGGAAGACCTCATTTCACCTGGTGAGCTGAAATCCGGGCGAAACGTTCACTAGCCGTAACTCGGAAACGAAGCATTTCCGGACCCATGTTTATATAAACTTTTTTCATTATTTTTACTTTCTCTTGCCTATATGAATATATAGGAAGGAAAGTATTGTTTTCATGTCGATTTTTCGAAATCGAGTTTTCACCGGATCTATACGTTTTCAGACCCCCTGAACCCAAAAAACATGTTTTTAGCGATTGGTCTGTGTGTGTGTCTGTGTGTGTGTGAACAGAATATCTCAAGAACGGAACATTGTACGAACTTGAAACTTTAAACTTAAGTTACATACCACTACCGGACCAGACACAAACATTTTCATCAAAATCGGTCAACCGGAAGTAGTAGTTTATTCGTGTAATTTTTCACTTTTTTGTGATTTTCTCAAAAACTGGTCCTACGATTTTGTTTTAAATCGCCTTATTTACTCAATTTTTTATTCTCTACAAGATAGGGTAGGCGCCATGTTTGCTGAAATTCTGGGTGAGGCTGTTTTTACGTAAAAACATTTTCTTTTTAAGATTGCTGCTTTAATATGCATTTTAGCGCAAAATATTATATAATAAAAGTTGTAGAGAATTAAAAATTCTACAACTTTTATTTCAAACATTTTTTTGTATAACGCTTAGTTTAGCGGTAATTAGCGATTTTCTGTTTTTTTCTCACGAAAACGTGTGAAAAATTGATTTTTTTAAGATTTCGGCCTTAGAATGCATTTTACGACAAAAGTGTGTATAATAAAATTTGTAGGAAATTAAAAGATCTACAACGTTAATATTAGCTTTTTTTTGTACAGTGCCTAGTTTAGCGTGTAGGAGCGATTTTCCGTATTTTTAAGCCAAACTGAGGTCGATTTTAATTTTGCGTATTTCACTAATGTTTTTTGAGGTTAGTTTTTTGTTTATTTCTAATAATTTATTACTAATGTTAGGTTTATTGTTAATTATTTGCATTGGCAAGAGAAAGTTGTGTGAGTGTTTCACACCAGATTTTTACATGTACAATGGGCTCCCAAAGTTTCTGCACATCTTCGTGAATCACCCTCTGTATATCTCCATAGATTTTTCATTTGGCACAGAAATCCCACATTTTTCATGGAAAAGAACGAACTGGAAATTAATATAAAACATTCAGAAGTACAGTTGTATCATCTGACAGTTTTTAATGAGAAATGTTTAGATAATTTGGAACATAATAATAGAACTATTTCAATGTTTACTTTTGTTTTAAGATGTTCGGGGACATAAAATCATGGAGTTTCCTACAGCGTTGTGTTAATTGGGAATCTTACAGATAATAGTAGATTCCGTGCAGTTTTATAACAACTTTATTAGATATCTAGTTCAGTACATACCCAATAAATTAGAATTTGTTTATTAATACGTTTATAATCTAGAGTAGATTAGATTAGCAGGTCAAAATATATATCTATGACAATGGTGTAGATAAAAATTTTTCCGGTTGTCGGTTTTGACGTAATGTACCTACATATACATATACCTTATTTCCTCAAAGTGCTTGAAAAATTAAAACCCTTTGTTTTTTCAAGGGAAATTTCAACTTAAAATTTCCACCCAGTATTTTGTCCCCTCATATAGAGCCAATTTTAGACCACATGAGGTGACTTTATATGTTTTTGGAAGCTCTTTTTGCATCTCACATTCTGAGCATTCGCTTACTGTAGGCTTTCCTCCTTTCTTCTGTCCATCGGGTGTTCCGTTTTTACTCTTCATGGAAACCTTTAAAATCGTAATTAGTTGTCTGAATTTGGTTCAGTTTTTTAAGTTTTCTTGGTTTATTCCGGTTTTTTTCAATATCCTTTCTGACTGCTTTAAACCATTTATCCGACATCTTACTTCTACTGTTATTGTCTTAAAAGTTTGTTTTATGAACTGATTCTCCTCCAATCCCTGTCGGATCTTACCGACCATCCATGGCAGAAGCATTTGCTAGTTTTGATCGCTCCAAACTCTTTTCGGTACAGAGAACGAGCCCCTTCCAACCAGTATAAGTGAGTGTTTTTATATACGATCTAAAAAGCCGAGCCCAGCCGAACCCAAACAACTTTAAAACAAGGGGTGATCTGAACAATGATCTGAATAAATAACTAATAATAAAGAAAATTGTTAGGTGACTCTAGTTAAAATTATTTTAGTTAGTTATTTAATTTAACTTTGAAGGTTTCCTGCTATTGGTAAAATTTAATAATCTTTTGTAATTTTTTTCTTTTTTTACGTTTTGGTGGTGTCTGGACATCTTGGATCCCCACCTTATCTACGCCACTGATCTATTCTCAAATCTGAGTAGTTCAAATAAACTGGTAAGGGTCTCTCAAATATCTTGTCCAGATTCTTCTTTATACTAATCCTCTTGGATTATTGCCAGGTCAAGTATAAAGGGTCACAACCTTCTTAAGGAGATATCAACTATATAAAGAAAAAATATCATCGCTGATGAATTTAACAATCTCCCACGCGGTTAAAGAAGCTGAATGTTCATTATAGATAAATATTTTACAACTACAACACCCAATGTCTAGTTTAACAACCAGTAACTTAGCTGACCACGGCCAAGGGCACGGGGTATCTTCAGTTTAACAACCAAGAAAAATAATGCCGGAATTATGGATTATTATAAGGTGTGTTTTATTGCGTGTTTAATTCTCTGTAGGCCATCCACAAGGTCATTTCACTTTCCTTTGTAGAATAGGATGAACACTCAAGTTGAGACCGGTTTACTGCTGACAATATCAGTGTATTTAATAAAAGTCCCTAACATTATCAAATAAAATGCTTTTATCAGGATTCTCTCACTTTCAACATACTTCAGTAACTACTTTTCTCATTTATTACTTTTAATTTAAAACGTAACAGCTTCTATTAGAAAACACAAGTTTTTTTATGAGATAATATACCTATCTTAATAGCTTTCATCGTTTTTATGAGAAAAAATATCTGATGTGAAACACTCACACGAATTTTTCTTTCCAATGCAAATAAAAATAACTTATAACCTATGATTGTTCAATGTAAAATATAATAAAACAATGTAAAATGAAATAACATAACCTAATTTTAATCATGAGTTAATGACGCTAAAGAAAATCAACCTCTGTAGATCATAAAAATACGTTTTTTAATCTCTCAAATGAGTACGTTGCAATCTGTTCAAATCAATAGCAATAAGCAACCCTATGACCCAATGAGATAAGGAGGACGTTTAAATGAAAAATCTTGTCTTGTACAGACTCAGGTTGACCATTCCTGAGAGAGTATGGTTAATTGAACCCCAACCATCAAAGTACACCGATAATTACTGTCAAGTATTCAAATCCGAATAAAAGTAACTACCTTTACTAGGATTTGAACCAGGAAACTTAGTTTCCGAAAATCAGCTGATTCGTGGCGACGACTTTACCACTAGACCAACCCGGTGGGTTAAAAATTCGTAAAACCACTAATTGACGTTAAGCAAAGCGTTGTAGAAACAAATATTTTAAATAAAAGTTGTAGACTTTTTAATGTTCTACAACTTTCATTGTTGTTGTTTAGGTCATCAACTCAAAGGCTGGTTTGAACCTGTAGAGGCTTTACTAAGTAAAACGAGGAGGAGGTGATTTACCTTAACACATAAATTATATTAAAAGTTTCACTAAGGCTGATAAACTTAAAGTTTTTTTATAACGTTTCATTATTCTTTTGTTTATTTCTTTTTATAATTATTATAAATTTTCAATGAGAATTTTCAATGAAGCATTTCTATTAAATAAAAATCTGGTGTGAAACACTCACACAACTTTCTCTTGCCAATGCAAATAATTAACAATAAACCTAACATTAGTAATACAACATTAGATATAAACTAAAAACTAACATCAAAAACATAACCTTATTTTAATCATGAGTGAAAGACGCAAAATGAAAATCGAACTCAGTTTGGCTTAAAAATACGGAAAATCACTCTTTCACGCTCAACTAGGCACTGTACAAAAAAATGCTTAATATAAAAGTTGTAGATCTCTTCATTTCCTATAAACTTTATTCATACACTTTTGTCGTAAAATGCATTCTAAGGCCGAAATCTTTAAAAAATCGATTTTTCACACTTTTCGTGAGAAAAAAAACAGAAAATCGCTAATTACCGCTAAACTAAGCGTTATACAAAACAATGTTTGAAATAAAAGTTGTAGAATTTTACATTCTCTACAACTTTTATTATATAACGTTTTGCGCTAAAATGCATATTAAAGCCGCAATCTTAAAAAGAAAATGTTTTTACGTAAAAACAGCCTCACGCAGAATTTCAGCAAACATGGCGCCTACCCTATCTTATAGAGCATAAAAAATGTAGTAAACCAGGCGATTTTTAAAAAAAATCGTAGCACCAGTTTTTGAGAAAATTGCAAAAAAGTGAAAAATTATACGAATAAACTACTACTTCCGGTTGACCGATTTTGATGAAAATGTTCGTGTCAGGTTCGGTAGTGGTATGTAACTTAAGTTTCAAGTTTCAAGTTCGTACGATGTTCAGTTTCTGAGATATTCTGTTCACACACACACACACACACACACACACACACACACACACACACACACACACACTCACTCACTCACTCACATACACACACACGCACACACGCACACACGCACGCACGCACGCACGCACACACAGACCAATCGCTAAAAACATGTTTTTTGGGTTCAGGGGGTCTGAAAACGTATAGATCCGGTGAAAACTCGATTTCGAAAAATCGACATGAAAACAATACTGTCCTTCCTATATATTCATATAGGCAAGAGAAAGTAAAAATAATAAATAAATAAAATGATTCTTATTTCTTCAAGCAGTAAAACAATATATTTTTAACAAATTTTCAGATAACAGACCTCAAATCTGTCTTTAAGTTTACATTTCATCAATAACTTCTTACCGGTATAGCTTACGAGGCGTGGCTATTAAATAACGAGACTGACGTTGTACAAAATTTTATTTTTATTTTATACATAATCACGTATTGTCATCTTCAATATACACTCTTTCTCTATCCCTAAAACGCTCCATGCGAATTTTCCATTATTGGAAACAGCGATGGAAGTCATCTTCTGTCAGCTCCTTCAGGACACGTGCCGCTTTCTCTTTTACAGCTTCCACAGACTCAAATCTTGTCCCTTTTAATGTAAATTTCACCTTAGGAAACAAGTAGAAGATAATAACATGTGATGAAACGTGGTTTTTTTACTTACGATCCGGAAATGAAGCGCCAATCCATGCACTGGAAGAGCCGAACTTCACCGGGAGCCAAAAAGCTCGAATGAGCAAGTAAAAATTTAAAGCAATGATGATCGTTTTTTTATATCCATGGGATTGTGTACCTTCACTGGGTTCTTGAAGGCCAAACGATTAATCAATATTACTACCTTGAGGTACTTTCTAAACTACGTCAAAGAGTACGGAAAAAACGCCCCGAAATGTGGAAGGACAAATCATGGGTTCTCCTCCAAGACAATGCGCCAGCTCATTCCGCGTTATCTGTCAAGAGGTTCCTAGCCAAGTACAGCATCTCAGTGTTAGAACATCCACCTTATTCACCAGATCTTGCACCATGTGAATTCTACCTGTTCTCCAAGGTGAAATCTGCATTAAAAGGGACAAGATTTGAGTCTATGGAAGCTGTAAAAGAGAAAGCGGCACGTGTCCTGAAGGAGCCGACAGAAGATGACTTCCAGCACTGTTTCCAACCATGGAAAATTTGCATGGAGCGTTGTAGGGTTAGAGAAGGCGTGCATATATTGAAGGTGGTAATAAGTGATAATGTATAAAATAAAAATTTAATTTTTTACAACGTCAGTCTCGTTATTTAATAGCCACACCTCGTATATAAAAAATACTCAAAAAATCTGGTACGAAACACTCACACGAATTTCTCTTGCCAGTGTAAATAATAACCAATATAACCTATGTTTAATCTTGAAAAAACAATGTAATGTGAAAACAAACCCTAACATTAATCATAAGTGAATGACGCAAAATAAAATTAACCTTTGTAACTAAAAAATACGGAAAATCGCTAATTGACGCTACAGTAAGCTCTATAGAAGAAAATGCTTGATGTTGTAGATTTTTCTTATTTCCTATAACTTTGACTAATATACTTTTGTCGTGGAAATGCATATTAAGGCCGCATTAAATATAATTTTTTTACCAATTTTGAGGAGCAAAA
Source organism: Catonia carolina (assembly GCA_035578175.1). Lineage (NCBI taxonomy): Eukaryota > Metazoa > Arthropoda > Insecta > Hemiptera > Achilidae > Catonia > Catonia carolina. The sequence continues at coordinate 56,063,084 of JAQMRL010000007.1, forward strand.
TACAAAAAAAATCACTACCTAATAGATACTAAACTATGTATTATGTAGAAAAAATATTTGAAATAAATGTTGTAGGTTTTTCCATTTTCTACTACTTTGATTTACACTTTGGCATTAAAATGCATATTAAGGCCGCATTTTATAAAATACAGTTTTTTATCAAAGCGTTCCCAAGAATTTCAGCAGACGTGGCGCTTATTTTATCTTCTAGAAAATAAAAAATTTATTAAATGTGACGATATTTAAAAAAATCGTAGGAATCGTTTTTTGAGAAAATTTCAAAAAGTAAAAAAAAATTCTTGAATAAACTATTACTTTCGGTTGACCGATTTTGATGGAAATGTTCGTGTTGGGTCCCTTAATGGTACCTAACCTAAAATCTAAGTTTCAACTTCGTACAATATTCTGTTCTTGAGATATTTTGTTAACAGTTACCCAGATCAAACGCTAAAAACTTGTTTTTTTAGGTGAGGGTGGCCTGAAAACGTATATTTTTGGTGGAAACTCAATTTACAAAAATCGACATAAAACAATACCTTCCTTCCCTATATATATATATTCATATAGGGCAAGAGAAAGTAAAAACAACCGTTAACCTAATATAGCTATACAAAAATCGAACTAACCGCATAATAATTGAAACCTGATTTCTTATGTTACAAAACAAAAAAGCCTATTCAATGAAGCATAAAATACAATAAGTTTTTTATAACGACAATTTTAATCAACTGTCCATAATCGAGTGTTAAATGCATAATTAAGAAATAATATAATGATGTCACACATTATTAAAATCGATTGAGTTAGACCTACATTTTAAAGCATTTGTAACTGGTTTGTTAAGATCGAAAGATGGAATGACCAGCCCTGACAAATCGAGTGAAACACAAATTGCTGCTACAGCATACATAGTTTAGGCCTTCTCACTTAGCAACGTCATACACCGGGGAATGTTAAGTTATGAGCTGTTAGGCATACCCGTACACTTTCACTCAATTGGGCCTAATTTATTGCTTGTTTTCCTTAGCTGTACTACTTCTACTACTATTATTTTGTAGTATTTTAGTTCGTAATAAAATGATTTTTATTTTATTCATGTATAACAATTATTTTAGTTATTATAAACGAATATGTCTTGAGGACTGACTCTTCCAGAATCTCAAAACAAATCATCAACTTTTTCCTTAACAGAAAAACTCAGCCCCACTGGATCAGGGAAATTAAGGAGAACATGGACGGGCTCCAAATCTCACTTGCGGACCTCAAAACAAAAGCCGGAAATTACCACAGGCTGAAAACCACAAGACTTGAACAGCAGAAACCGACGAAACGACAGAAAGTTGTGTATTCTGACAAGGAACGGCAGAGAAGATCGGATGGATTGAGGGAATACTGGAGAAAGTTCAAGGAAGGAAACATCAGGAAAGGACTCCAAAAACTGAAAAATTGAACCGCAAAAATTGAATTGAAATGAGCTCTTTTTAGTTTGATGAACTTATGTAGTCCTATGTAGCTTTAAAAAAAACGAATATGTCAATTATAAATACGTATAGTTATAGGAAATATGCTTGGTATATACCTTGTATTTACCCATAACAGGCTGGTGGAGTGATAAATTATTTGCACTCGATCTGCTGGTTCCAGGGCTATAAAAAATAGTTCTGTTTCTTATTACATGGTCTGCTAATTATATAACTGAAGCATTTAAGAAAAAAAGGGGTAAAGGTGTAAAATACACTAGTCAGAGTTATATTCTCTGAGAGTAATAAATTTAATTATATAGCCAGACCCTGTGATAAATGAAATGAAGGTGTTATTTGCATGGTGGAAAGTAAATGCTTTTAAGAAGCACAACGCAATACACATACAGCAATACAAACACAGCAATACACGAAAAATAATATATAATTTTATACAATTTTATATATAATTTTTACACAGCAATATTACGAAAATTAATTTTTAATATGAAAGCACAGCCCTAAAATTTTAGGAAATCATACCACTTACCCTATCTAGTAGAGTACAAAATATTTAGTAAATGAAGCCATTTTCTAAAATTATTATAGGAGCCATTTTTAAGGAAATTAAAAAAAAAATTCGGTTTACCGATTTATAGAAATAGTTGTGTCGGATTCTCTCATGGTACTTAACTTACGTTCCAAGTTTCAACTTTGCATGTACAATATTACGTATTTCAGTTATTTTGTTCACACACACAAACCAATCGGTAAAAACATGTTTTTTTGGCTTTAAGGATGTGAAAACGTGTATTTCTGGTAAAACTTATTTTGAAAATTCGATATTAAAACATAACTTTCTTTTTCTATATTTCATGCAGGGCAAGGGAAAATAATAATAATAATAAAAGACAAATTTTTTTCAACTCCCAACTCCCCTTAATTAATTGAATTAATTGATAAATTGAATTGAATTGAATTAATTGACTGATTTTTTGTTCCCTTACCTAGGTAAGTGTTGTCGTATAACAATTAGAAATTATGTATGATTATTAATGCAGTATAAAATAACTGAAATAAACAAATAGTTTCTAATACCGTTTAAAATATATTACAGAAACTTCTCTTAACGAACACCCCTATTAAGTGACCACCCCTCACTCCGACCAACGACCGCCGGGTAAAAAGGCATTTTCGTTTTAGGCGACCATAAATTTTACAGCCACAAGGTTTAGGGAATTTTCAATACTGTAGATGAACATCAATTGAGGAGATCCGTGTAAAACGGGCATATACTGGTATACGCCCTTTTTAGGAAGATGGTGTTTTTGAACTCTTCCCGATTTTTTCTATAAGACTGAAAGATTTTATTTTAATGTCTTTGTATTTGAATTCGAAACGTTGAAATGAAGAAGGCAGCGCACTGAGCACTTTGTGGTTGTGAATGAGATTAGAAAAAGACAAAAAGGCACTTTTACCGCATTACGCATAACGTAGGCCTACAATACTTAATAAAAAAACTGCCAACATTTCTATAAATTCCTTATTAAGCGACCAACCCTCAAAAAGACTACTCTTAAAATTGTGGTGGTCGCTTTAGAGAGGTTTAACTGTATAACCTAAGAATCAACCTTCATTCATAATAACAGTGATGCTGACACTTTGACAAATACTGCACATTACAATACAGGCATTAGGTATGCACCTTGCACTAACCTAAATACTACAAACATTACAATTTTACATTGTCACAAAAGTTGTGACCAAATCTCTTGACAGATGACGTTTTAGAGAATGTGAAACCACTACCTGTTTCTCTAAATCGGTTTGTTAGCCTAGAAATTGACATTGTTTCTGGTGAAGGAACATGAAAAAATTTAATTTGAAATAATTCTTTTACACTCCCGTACGATTTTGTAGCGAAATATTGATCAAGAATGAAAACCCGTTGTTCTAGGGCAAAAGACATTCTGTTCGTAACACGACTAGAAAAGGCACAAAATTTTACACAGCTCAAGGAGAATCAACTCACACTGCCGTATCTATACCGATTGAACAGGGCTACCACCTTCGTGTCATAAAAAAAAATTTCCTTTCTTAGAAAAAAATTACCAAACATTAACAATTGGGTTCAAGACTAACAAATCACTCTGTATTAGTATGTGGCTGGACATACTAGTCCGCAAAGCCCTAAGCAAGAGCTATGACCGCGTACAGGAGTACTTTTAATCATAAATTCAAAAATACCAACATTATTTTCTTTTCCCTTTTGAAACAAAACAAAATAATACAAATATGAACTACAGGATTGATATAAAGAATTAATTTACAATTTAATTATAATGATACAAGAAGCAACAAACAAACGACCGAACAATCAATGGCAATACGATTATGTTAATCACACAATCGGCATGAAACATCTGTTCAATATTATTCTCCACACATTGCAAAATATATAATATTAATTCATTTTTAAATTTAAACACTGGTGTTTTCTCCAATAACACAGGAGGCAGAAGATTAAAGAAACTACCCTTGAGAAAGAGAAATTAAGAAATAAAATAAATGGGTAAAGTAAACTGGACGACGCCATCTACCTGAGGGACCGGAGGTTTAAGGAATCTGGGTTTTATTAGTGTGGAAAGGGTCGCCTATTGTGTTTTATTACTGGTGAAAGGGTCGCCTGTTGTTATGATGCGATGGACTCTTCTAGTTGTCTAAAGGCACTTTGACAGTTAACCTATTTTAAACCTATGCCATGTAAATGAACATGCAAAGATAATGCACTTTATTGTACATAAATTTTATATAACATAATTATAATGTATTTTAAATTAACAAATAAAACTTATAAAGTAAAAAAAAAAAAATAGTGCAGTAGTGCAACAAGAGAAGATTTTATTTCTAGAGTTCTTCGTTTGCACTATTCATGCAGCCGCTTTAGATAATATGGAAAATTATTAGTTTTTTTCACAATAACCTCCTCATTTACCAAAAACAGTCACAGATCTTTGCATGTTCATATGCATGGCATAGCTTTAAAACAGGTTAACTGTAAAAGTGCCTTTAGACAACTAGACGAGTCCATCGGATCATAACAACAAGCGACCCTTTCACCAGTAATAAAACACAATAGGCGACCCTTTCTACACGAATAAAACACAGATTTCCTTAAACCTCCGGTCCCTCAGGTAGATGGCCTCGTCCAGTTTACTTTACCCGAAATTACTTTTGAAAATGAGTTTTTTTTTAAATTTTAGGTAACCTAACCGTTACAGGTACCAGGTGGTTAATGAATTTAATATATAGAAGATTGTTTAAGGGTACTAAATTAACTTTTTTCTCTCTGCTAAAATTTTCTCTGCTGCACAATATGTAAATAAAAGGAGGGGGCATTACAAAAGTTGTTTATAGTGCATTATTGTTTTAATTATTTTTACTTTTGTCATATTATGTAATAAAATTTTGTAATTTTTTTATATGGTAATTTTTTTACATGATATTGTATTATTTTTCAGGTGTTTACTAACCAGGCAGACGACCGGATAGGTCATGCTTACAAGTGTTGTAAGAATGGAAAAAATATATAAGAAAACAAGGAAAAATTGTATAAATATTGTATTTTTTAAATTTTAATTATTCATGATATATTGTTTTTGTACACTATAATGTTTTATGTAATTTTGTTTTGTTTTGTAAACTTTAGTAGTAAATATACTACACACTATTGTTATAGTATTATTACACATCAGATCTATTGTTTTCTATCTAAAAATTTATTTTATAAATTGTTTGTTATTCATTTTATAGTATGCTAGGCTAATGCAGTGATGGTAACTCAGTTCAAAAATTTCCCGATTCGCGCCCCAGCCACACTCTGTTCCTTTTGCGATTGTGAGTCAAAATGGTTCGGGTTTGATTTACTGCTTGAACTAAGGTATCCATCTTAATTAATATTCATTGTTATTGTTCAGGTCATCAGCCGGAAGGATGATTTGATCCTCTGTCGGCTTTACTAAGTAAAACGAGGAGTGAGTTTGTTTACAAATACTTTTCGTTTACAAAAGCATACTTTTCCACTCAGTGAGGAAGGCAAATGCCTTCCTCACTTAGTGGAAAAGTATGCTTGTCAGCATTCCAGCCCCTCTGAAAAGCATCTGTATTTGGTAGCTCACTTGATTGCTAGCGTAAGGTGGAGAGGATTGTTCGTACGATTCCCCCCTCCTACAACCTAGTAGTAGTAATAATACTGTTAATATGTGCTATTCTAAAAATATTAGTCACATACCATCAAATAACTACTGTAATATTAAGATATTTTATTAGATTTTATACTAATAATTTTCTAAAATATTTTATTAATATACTAAAAGTTTATTATAACAGCCTAATAAAGTAAAACAATGTTTTTATTATTTTACTACAGAGTGTTATATTTTATATCAGTTTTTTTATAAATACATCGCATATAACAACATTAAATTACATACGATAACTATAATAACTTCACGAGCCGCGAGCGTAATTAACACCACTAACAACTGACAAATATAAGGAGTAAATATTTTCAGAATGTACAGTATACACGTCGCCATGTGGATTTAAAGCAACCGTTGCTATGACAACATCACGTCTCACTGTCGCCAGTCCCCCTTTCCCTTCATCCCGCACTAGCAAACAAGTCAGCTCTCAACTATACTTCCACCCTGTAAATGACATCTTCACTTTATTTACTACAGGGTCTGGCTGTATAATGAAATTCATTACTCTCAGAGGAGATAACTGTGATTATACTCTATTCATCGTAAGAAAGATATATATCGAGTAAATACACTGCATCTGTAGTAGTGCGTGTCGATACGACACACTAATCACCGAGCCAGGTCATCCCATACTAACAAAAGGTTGTAAATCAGATGCGCTGAATAGTACCGAACAACTCATTTGTTTTTCTTCTGTAATAACAACACGATCACATCCGTTAATTTTAAAGTTGTTCATTAATATTATCCGAACGTTGACCTTAGTTTGTTCCGTACGTATTATTCTATTGTTAATTTTTCGTGTAATGCAAATGCGTGTGTGCTTTTATTGTATCTACTTAAAGTCTTATAAATTGTCTTTTTGCGAATTGTAATGGCTGACGAAACTTCTTTTATGAAGCACCGAAAAGGAAAGTATTTAAGAAGTGGCGAAAAGATAATTGCGTTAAATGTGTTTGATAAGTTGTTAAAAAAATCCAACACTTGTCGTAGCGGAAGTGATAAAACTTACTTATGAACTATTTGTTTTCCTGTTTAACGTCCGACTGTTTTGCAATTACTGCTAACGCAGACGGAGGAGAATGAAATGATTTTTTGTAACGTATGAAATATTCCGTGCCTGAGTACGATTCGAACCCAAGACCGTATGATGAGAGGCGAGCAGGTTACCAACTACACCAATGCGGCCGGCGTACTTCTGAACTAAGTGGGGTATCAGTGAGTAATGTAAATAAAATGAAACTGAGAAGAAAAGAACTGGAAAATTACAAACGCCTATTGAAACATTTAATTTATAGAGCTGTAAATGGTTGAAAGCGCGTATAAGTGATCATTGTGATGTTTTCATTAAAAAAGTTGCACATTTTCTGAGTCACACGCTGTAGCAGCTAATTCGATTACTGCTGTTTGTTTACTTAACTTATCTTTCTTATGATGAACCGAGTATAGTGTCTTTTACACCTCTACCTCTTCTGTTCTTAAATGCTTCAGTCACATAGTTGGCTGACCATGTGATAAGAAACATAACTATTTTTTGTTGCCCTACAACTAGCAGATCGAGTGCAAATAATTTAACACTCCACCTGCCGGTTATGGGCATAATACCCAATATTTATTGTTTTTATTGTTAATAATAATAGTGTCTAATAATAAATTTATAAGCTCTTGTTGTTTAGATCATCAGCCGAAAGGCTGATTTGAACCTGTAGAGGTTTTACTAAGTAAATCGAGGAGTGAGGTGGTTTACCATTGCCTTCCTCACTGAATGGAAAAGTACGCTTATCAGTATGCCGGGCCCTCTGAAAAGCACATATTTTCCACTTTGCAAATGACACCTTCACTTCATTCACCACAGGGTCTGGCTATATAATGAAATTCATTACTTTCAGAGGAGATAACTCTGATTAGTGTCTTTTACACGTCTACTTCTTCTGTTCTTAAATGATTCAGTCATTTAATTGACTGATCATGTGATAAGAAACAGAACTATTTATTTTAGCCCTGTGACTAACAGATTGAGAGTAAAAATTTGACTCTTCACCTGTCTGTTATGGGAAGTATTAGCTATTATAAAATGGTAATTTAAGACAGATTTTATGTATTTACTAGCGTATAGAAACAAGAAACATAGGCTACCTACTGCCTAGTCACGATTACAGATTCCTGAATTTTATTCTTCATTATTGATCAATTCATCAATTATTCGTCATTTCGATAGATTGTAATTTATACTTTCTGTTTAAGCAATAAAGAACAAGCCTTAAAACGAGACGGGAAGCAATGCTAGCGCCATTCGAGACGCCAACCGAGAGAGCCACGACGAAAGCACAACCGCACACGACACGACACAATTTACGAGTGGCCAACAAAGGGAAGAAGAAGGAAGAAATAGCAAAGAGGTCCACAAGACAGTGCAAACCCCGGTGCACAATGCCTTAACATAACCGCCCGCCAAATCATTGACAAATGATTTCCAAAACGACGAACAATAACGGGGCCGCCCGCCCTGAACCAACGCAGGGCGCGGAAACGAAGCAACTAAAAGCCAAAACGAACGAGAAGCCTAGCACACAAACAAAAGCCTTGAAAACCCGCCCGCCGTGGAAGTCCCACGGGAGGGAATAAGCGAAGCAGCGAAGAAGAAGCCTGGAGACGAAACGAAGCCTGATGACGAAGCCTGAAGACGAAGCCAGAAGACGAAGCCTGAAGACGAAGTAGCAGAACGGAACATTTTGATGTGGCGTGATGCACGCGCGGGTGCACCCGGCCGACGTCGAACGGACATTTTCCACAGCCTGCGCGGAGGCAAACGGAAGCGGAGTATCTTGATGTGATCACCAGCGAGGGCTGGCAACCAGTAACGACGCAAAAAACAAACAAAAAAAAAAAACAAAATGAAACGAAGAACGAAGAAAACAGCAGAAGAACGAAGAAAGCAAACGAAGAACGAAAACGAATGGAGATGAAACTGAATCTAATTGTCTGGTAAGACAATCAGTTTCGAGACGGGCCGAACGTAAATGCCCTGTACGGTTTTAATTTCAGCAGTGCGAATAGTGTTGTCTTTGCCGGGAAAAACGTTAGTAATTATGCCCAGTGGCCATAAAGCAGGAGCAGTATTTAAATTTTGCACAATAACTGTGCAACCGATTTTAACGTTGGCACAAGCGCGCGACCATTTGTGGCGCTGTGTTTGGGTATGTAAATAGTTACGAGACCATTGTTTCCAAAACGAGCGAACGAGTGTTTTGAGTTGTTCCCATCTGGATGAAGGTTGCAACTGGTCTGGAGCGGTGCCTTCGGGAGGTTGAAGTAATGAAGTTCCGGTGATGAAATGTCCAGGAGTCAGCATTAATTTTTCTTCGCAGGGATCCGAAGAAAATTGAAACAACGGCCTGCTGTTTAGTACAGCTTCGATACGAGCGAAGAGAGTAATATACTCTTCGAAGAGCAAAGGTTTATCGCCGATGAGTCGATTTAAGCAATGTTTTGCAGATTTGACAGCTGCCTCCCACAAGCCTCCAAAATTAGGTGCGGATGGTGGGTTGAAATGCCAGTTAACTTTCAATAAGGCAAGGTGATCGCCTATCGCAGTAGATGAGGCGCGAATTTGTTGATAGATTTCGGCTAACTTATTTTTAGCGCCGACGAAATTTGTACCATTGTCCGAGTAAATGTGAGAGGGCAAACCTCGACGAGAAACGAAGCGGTCTAAAGCCGCGAGAAAGGCATCTGTTGATAAGTCTGACACGAATTCAAGGTGTACAGCCTTAGTAGACATGCAAACAAATATACATAAATAGCCTTTAGAAATTGATGACTTTCGCAATCGATTATTTTTCACAAAGAATGGACCTGCATAGTCAACTCCCGTTGATGAGAATGTTCGGGCAACAGCAACACGAGAAGCAGGCAAATTAGACATAATTGGCTGTGAAGGGCGTCCGCCGTATCTGATGCAGCGAACACATTGGTGAATGCGCTTACGAATTACGGTTCGAGCTGATAAAATCCAAAATTGTTGAAATATGAATGCTTGCGTAGTGCGCGGCCCAGAATGTAATGAAAGCCGATGGAAATAATCACAGACTAGTTCAGTATAAGGATATAAAATTTTGAAACTCAGACAGATTTCCATCGAAGCTAGGAATTTTTATTTTCGGAAGATATGTAGTTGGCGAAATTACATTAGGTTTGTTGTCGATTAAACTAGTATTAGTCATATGAGCGATAATTTGAAAATATTTTGTTTCAAAGTCAGTTTGGATGATAGCGATTTGGTTTTCAAAGTCTTCAGAATATGCCTTATTTAGTAGATCAATTAATTTATTTTGGAGTGGTTGGAAATCTGAAAATATTCGTTCAGCCTCAATTTTGAACGCATCATTGGGTGCAGAAATGGATTGCACGTGTGTTAACGTATTTAATGATCTGATTAGTTGACGACACTTTGTGAAAATTTGCTCAGCATTGTCCATATTGAAGAGCAAAGGAATAACGACAAAGGATAAAAGAAAATAACGATAAGATAACAATTGTGCAAAAAATCGAATAAACAACGTTAGTGCAATATTAATAATAATACAAAACAACAAATGTAAATAAACAATTCGATTAAATAAACAGCTGACGTTTTAATGAATGAAAAATCTCGACCAATCAGAATGAGACAGCGGACAGCTGATGACGGCGCAGACCGCACTTACTACATGTGATAGTAACAACTGCGCAGTATGAACCAAAATTACAAAGATGGATTTGATTTGTAAGAAAAAATGGCTACCGAAGTATGAAAACGTGCGTGAATTGGCGCGAACACAACGAAGCGTGGGTCCACCCCCCTCTCGCGTACTATACGAATACAAACACGAATGTTTAGCAATTTTAAGACACTGTAAAACCAATAATGCACTGATTTTATCCACGACCGGAGGACCAAAAATGTTTAAGCAATAAAGAACAAGCCTTAAAACGAGACGGGAAGCAATGCTAGCGCCATTCGAGACGCCAACCGAGAGAGCCACGACGAAAGCACAACCGCACACGACACGACACAATTTACGAGTGGCCAACAAAGGGAAGAAGAAGGAAGAAATAGCAAAGAGGTCCACAAGACAGTGCAAACCCCGGTGCACAATGCCTTAACACTTTCTCTTGCCCTATAGGGTAAGTCTAGGAGAGATGGCCACCAAGCGGTATTTCCGTGATCTTCTGCCAAACAGCGCTGCAATCAAGTGGGCGTTTGTATTGTGCAGTAATAACGTACCGTAAAAAGTTTCTCTACGTTTTTGCAAATATTTCTGGTTTTAGCGAAGGAAACAGTTTACGTGGACCTGTGAAATTGTAATTTGAAATAAGAAAAGTGGGTTTAAACATTATTTATTTAAGTATTTTCGTATATCCATGGCATAACCAATTGTGCCGTATCTTCACGTGTACGAGGTGTGGCTATTAAATAATGAGACTGACGTTGCAAAAAACTTTATTTTATTTTTATACATAATCACTTATTGTCATCTTTAATGTACACTCCTTCTCTATTCCTACAACGCTCCATGCGAATTTTCCATAGTTGGAAACAGTGCTGAAAGTCATCTTCTGTCAGCTCCTTTAGGACACGTGCCGCTCAAAAATGTTTGAAATGAAGCTCGCAGAAATGTTAGTACTGACACTTTGTACGCGATTGAAAATTACCCACATTTTTTGGAAACGATAATAACATGTGATGAAACGTGGTTTTATACTTATGATCCGGAAACGAAGCGCCAATCCATGCACTGGAAGAGACGAACTTTACCGAGAGCCAAAAAAGCTCGAATGAGCAAGTCAAAATTAATTGATATCCATGGGATTGTGTACCTTCACTGGGTTCCTGAAGGTCAAATGATTAATCAATATTACTACCTTGAGGTACTTTCTAAACTACGTCAAAGAGTAAAGAAAAAACGCCCCAAAATGTGGAAGGACAAATCATGGGTTCTCCACCAAGACAATGCGCCAGCTCATTCCGCGTTATCTGAGAAGAGGTTCCTAGCCAAGTACAGCATCTCAGTGTTAGAACATCCATTTTATTCACCAGATCTTGCACCATGTGACTTCTACCTGTTCCGTAAGGTGAAATCTGCATTAAAAGGGACAAGATTTGAGTTTGTGGAAGCTGTAAAAGAGGAAGCGGCACGTGTTCTGAAGGAGCTGACTGAAGATGACGACTAATGTTTATTTTTCAGCAGAACCATAAGTTCATATTGACTTGATGAAATAGTTGAAGAAGTAAACCAGGAATGTTACTTAAGAAGTTTGATTATAAATTATAACAGAAATAGCAAAAAAAATAGATAAAGTGATGAAATACCTTTAACTGCATTTGAACTACATTTCTAATCGGTCGGAAGGCCTATTCCGTAACAGGAGGAGAAGAAGTAGGAGAAGACGAAGAAGATGCTGAGAAAAATAGGAGAAAGCAGCAGGAAGGCCGAGATACCAGAAGTTAGATAAGTTAATGAAAGATATAAAATTCAATAAGTAGGCCTATTTAGACATGAAAAGAATACTTAATGGAACTCATTGTTGCAGAAACAAAGCAAAGCTTTCAGGATATGAATGGAGTAATAATATAATTCTGATCAAACGATAGTTTCTTTCTATAAAACGCTAAAAGTTAAATTATTATTAAATAAATATAATAATATACAAGTGAATATTAATAAAATAACAAAAGAAAAAAGAAAAGTTAATGGTATACGAGATTTCATCTTACATTAACAATAATGTCACGTAAACTTACGTCAGAAGTTAGGGTCAATAAAATAACTGAAGAAAGATGATTCGGTTTTAAAACAATAAAAACTTGTATGGTGAAGAATAACAAAGAATAATAATAAGAAGAAGATCTGGCATTGCCAACATAATATATACATGTAGGCCTAATATGAGAAGAACAAGTGAAAGTGCTTGAGGCAAACGGATGTCTGTACCCCTATTACGGCAGCAGACGAGTACTTCTAACCTATTATAGGTATCTCATAATAAGGTCATTCATAAGATAACCGATTACGCAAGTGGAAATAATACGAATAACATCAACGACAACCGATAAATAAAAGGTAAGCCAAACTTTTACCAAACAGCAGCTTAATTCTTCTCTTCTGTCTAGCTACATTTCACTTAGGCTTCGTTATAGTGGCCGCCATAGTACTCGTGTTACATAACTAGACTACCTAATTCATATTCCTTCTTATTCATTTTTACTTTCTCTTGCCTATATGAATATATAGGAAGGAAAGTATTGTTTTCATGTCGATTTTTCGAAATCGAGTTTTCACCGGATCTATACGTTTTCAGACCCCCTGAACCCAAAAAACATGTTTTTAGCGATTGGTCTGTGTGTGTGTGTGTGTGTGTGTGTGTGTGTGTGTGTGTGTGTGTGTGTGTGTGTGTGCGTGTGTGTGCGCGCGCGCGTGCGTGAGTGCGTACGTGCGTGCGTGCGTGCGTGCGTGTGTGTGTGTGTGTGTGTGTGTGTGTGTGTGTGTGTGTGTGTGTGTGTGTGTGTGTGTGTGTGTGTGTGTGTGTGTGAACAGAATATCTCAGAAACTGAACATCGTACGAACTTGAAACTTGAAACTTAAGTTACATATCACTACCGGACCCGACACGAACATTTTCATCGAAATCGGTCAACCGGAAGTAGTAGTTTATTCGTATAATTTTTCACTTTTTTGCGATTTTCTCAAAAACTAGTCCTACGATTTTTTTTAAAATCGCCTGGTTTACTACATTTTTTATGCTCTATAATATAGGGTAGGCGCCATGTTTGCTGAAATTCTGCTTGAGGCTGTTTTTACGTAAAAACATTTTCTTTTTAAGATTGCGGCTTTAATATGCATTTTAGCGCAAAACGTTATATAATAAAAGTTGTAGAGAATGTAAAATTCTACAACTTTTATTTCAAACAATTTTTTGTATAACGCTTAGTTTAGCGGTAATTTGCGATTTTCTGTTTTTTTTTTCTCACGAAAACGTGAGAAAAATCGATTTTTTTAACATTTCGGTCTTAGTATGCATTTTACGACAAAAGTGTATATAATTAAATTTATAGAAAATTAAAAGATCTACAACTTTTGTTTAGAGCATTTTTCTCTACAGAGCCTAGTTTAGCGTGAAAGCGTGATTTTCCGTATTTTTAAGCCAAACTGAGTTCGATTGTCATTTTGCGTCATTCACTCATGATTAAAATAAGGTTATGTTTTTGAGGTTAGTTTTTGTTTATTTCTAATATTTTATTAATAATGTTAGGTTTATTATTAATTATTTTCATTGGCAAGAGAAACTTGTGTGAGTGTTTCACACCAGATTTTTATTCGATTGCTTTCTTAAACATCAATTGGTGCGTTAAACCGCCCTAACTCTTTCACTAAACTTCAAGCAGGAACATCTTACTATACTATTTACCACGAAATGGCGAGCTTCCTAGTAAACCAACCAGTCGTGTGCCTCCACCCGTCCTGCCTTACAGTGGTATTACTCCACCCGCTCTACCTTTGGCATTGGAATAATTGTTTCACTCAGTTAGTTCAATGCAAGTGTGACATACAATGGTTCGTAACGTTTGTGAGCTGTTTTTACTTTCTCTTGGCTATATGAATATATAGGAAAGAAAGTATTGTTTTCATGTCGATTTTTCGAAATCGAGTTTTCACCGAATCTATTCGTTTTCAGACCCCCTGAACCCAAAAAAACATGTTTTTAGCGATTGGTCTGTGTGTGTGTGTGTGTGTGTGTGTGTGCGCGCGCGCATGTGAGTGTGTGTGTGTGCGTGTGTGTGTGTATACAAAATATCTCAAGAACGGAACATCGTACGAACTTGAAACTTGAAACTTAAGTTACATACCACTACCGGACCCGACACGAACATTTTCATCAAAATCGGTCAACCGGAAGTAGTAGTTTATTCGTGTAATTTTTCACCTTTTTGGGAATTTCTCAAAAACAGGTCCTACGATTTTTTTTAAAATAGCCTCATTTACTAAAAATTTTATGCTCTACAAAATAGGGTAGGTGCCATGTTTGCTGAAATTCTTGGTGAGGCTGTTTTCACGTAAAAAATTGTTTTTTTAAGGTTGCGACTTAAATATACATTTTAGCGCAAATTTTTTTATAATAACACATGTAGAGAATTAAAAATTCTACAACTTTTATTTCTAACATTTTTTGTATAACGCTTAGTTTAGCGGTAATTAGCGATTTTCGGTTTTTTTTCACACGAAAACGTGTGAAAAATCTATTTTTTTAAGATTTCGGCCTTATTATGCATTTTGCGACAAAAGTGTATATAATCAAATTTATAGGAAATTAAAAGGTCTACAACTTTTGTTTAGAGCATTTTTCTCTACAGAGCCTAGTTTAGCATGAATGAGTGATGTTTCGTATTTTTACGCCAAACTGAGGTCGATTTTCATTTTGCGTCTTTCATTCATGAGTAAAATTAGGTTATGTTTATCGAAAATAGTTTTTTTTGTTTATTACTAATGTTACATTATATTGTTAATTGTTTGCATTGGCAAGAGAAAGTTGTGTGAGTGTTTCACACCAGATTTTTTTTAAAAAAACCATTCTCGTTTTAAAAATTTATTTATTTTATTGGCATACGGTTTAACCATTTATAGGTCTGTGGTAAGTATACTTACCACTGGTAATAAGGTCAAGTTTTTTAAAAAATAAGCTATGCAGTTGAACTTTATTGGTATTTTATTGGCAACCACAACAAAAATGGTTAGCAATATTTAAATGTAGATGTAACTAAAGAGAAAAGAGAAAAATAAAATAGTATATTTTTATTTTTTTTATTTTATTTTTTTATTTATGTACGTTGCAATCTGTTCAATTCAGAACAATAAGCAACCCCATGACCCATTGAGATGAGGATGATATGTGTGACGTGAAAATGAGGTATAGTCTTGTACAGACCCAGGCCGACCATTCCTGAGAGAGTATGGTTAATTAAACCCCAACAATCAAAGTACACCGGTAACCACTGTCTAGTATTCAAATCCGTATAAAAGTAACTACCTTTACAAGGATATGAACCAGGAACCTTCGTCTCCGAAAATCAGCTGTTAAACAGCTGATTTTGGCGATGACTTTACCTCTAGACCAACCCGGTGGGTTTTTACTTTTTTATTGTTGTTTTTTTGTTTTTTGTTTTTAAATGTAATAATAAATTTTAGGTTGTATTAAATTTTGTTTTTTTTTTTATTAAAAATAGTGGAAGTTTAATTATTATTAAAATGTAATGTATCATAATTGATACAATCGAAATCTTAGTAAATAGCAAAGTATTGGTTAAGTTAGTTAGTTAAGTTAGTGTAGTAAGTAAGTATAGTAGATTTTGAATGCTACTGCTAATAGTTAATACTTTAGTTTTTTGATATTTATTTAAAAGTTTCCAACCCATCCTAGTACATGGTTCTGTCCATAGTTGGATGGGATCATTTTCCACCATCTCTAGCGTAATAGGATTTACTATAGGTTTACTGTAAGAAAATTTGTATTATCGTAATTTATTTTTTATGTAATGTGTAATATTATGGGAGTAAATGTTATGGGAACGAAGAATCCTTAGAACCTGTATTGGTAAGAGAATATACAAAGATAATAGTTGGAGACTGCTACCAAATAATGAAGTCTATAAAATTTCGGAGCCAATACTAGACACAATTAGGAAAAAACGAATCTCATTTTTGGGCCATATCCTTAGAACACCGGAGAACAGAGTACTTAGACGACTTATTGAAAGTGTCTGGGATTTTAAAATCGGTTTGAACTGGACGAAGGAGGTCAAGGAGGACTTGGAAAGGTTTGAGTTGACGCTGGAGGA
This sequence comes from Catonia carolina, assembly GCA_035578175.1. Classification (NCBI taxonomy): domain Eukaryota; kingdom Metazoa; phylum Arthropoda; class Insecta; order Hemiptera; family Achilidae; genus Catonia; species Catonia carolina. Next base: position 56,079,682 of record JAQMRL010000007.1, read on the forward strand.
TGTGAGGTTCAAGTCTGAGAGTTATAGAAAGTTGAAGGATCTGGCTTTGGAACCGGAAACCAAGACTAGAAGAGTGCAGAGGGTGACGGAAGAACTCCGGGCTCAGAGATCACAAAGAATGAGGGAATACTGGGTAAAGATCAAGGCTCAGAGATCGAAGTAGAGTCTTTCATGTTGTGGCTGAAGTGGTCCATTGTGGCCTCACAAGTAAAAAAAAAAAAAAAAATTATGGGAGTAAATAAAAAAATTATTATTATTATTATTATTTTTATTATTATTTTTATTATTGTTATTATTATTGTTATTGTTATTATTATTATTATTATTATTATCTTTCCACGCTGTAGGTGTGGTATCATTGCCAATCCCTGCACAAATTTACTTATAAGCATATAGACATATGAGTTAGTGTTTTTTCTTTTGACGTCCCTTGTATTTACGTCCCGATAGGTAAGTGCAGCGTTTCAAGGAGTTCTATCTGTTGCTGCACTTGTTCAACCATGTAAGTCGTCCCCACTTCCCTGTTAGTCACTTTCATGGAGGTTGGGATGGCTGTAAGGGGTGAGTTGAGGCCATCATTATTATTATTATTATTATTATTATTATTATTTTATGGTGTTATAGATGTTCTCTGGTAAGTAGGCTATCCACATATTGAAATTATGATGCAGCGACCATTTGCTTCCTGAGTTGAACAAATGTGGTAAGGATTCAGACCATCGTACGCAACCATGTTTTTTTGTCGTTACTTTTGTACAGAAAATTGTACTTTGCTTAGAAAATTCAAGTTTTTTACGGGAAAGCAAGGATTCATGCTAATATAAAGTTAAGATAAGTTATTCTACACATATTTTGTTTTATAGTACTACAAGTTGTTTTAATAAGCATTGTTACCATTAAACATAATGTGATTCCCATTTAAATAAACATTCCTTGGTAAGTATATTTATCAGGACTTAACATAAAAAAAAGAAATATCTAACTGTTCTGACATTAGAAATACATTATTCAAGTCCCTGTGAAGCAAAATGTAATAGTTAACAAAATGTCCGTAGTACTGCCCTATAAAGGGTTAATTGTAAAAAACGTGAATGAATTCAGTGATTTTGACGAACAACCCGGTAAATTGACTCCGAATAACGACCGTCGTTATCGAATGAAAGACCCTAGAAAACAAAGTAAAAAAATCTGGTGTGAAACACTCACACAACTTTCTCTTGCCAATGCAAATAATTAACAATAAACCTAACATTAGTATATTAAAACATTAGAAATGAACAAAAACTAACCTCAAAAACATAACCTTATTTTAATCATGAGTGAATGACGCAAAATGACAATCGAACTCAGTTTGGCTTAAAAATACGGAAAATCACGCTTTCACGCTAAACTAGGCTCTGTAGAGAAAAATGCTCTAAACAAAAGTTGTAGATCTTTTAATTTTCTATAAATTTAATTATATACACTTTTGTCGTAAAATGCATACTAAGACCGAAATGTTTAAAAAATCGATTTTTCTCACGTTTTCGTGAGAAAAAAACAGAAAATCGCAAATTACCGCTAAACTAAGCGTTATACAAAAAAATGTTTGAAACAGAAGTTGTGGGTTTTTAAATTCTCTACAACTTTTATTATATAAGTTTTTGCGCTAAAATTTATATTAAAGCCGTAATCTTAAAAAAACAACGTTTTTACGTGAAAACAGCCTCACCGAGAATTTCAGCAAACATGGCGCCTACCCTATCTTGTAGAGAATAAAAAATTGAGTAAAATAGACGATTTTAAAAAAAATCGTTGGACCAGTTTTTGAGAAAATCGCAAAAAACTGAAAAATTATACGAATAAACTACTACTTCCGGTTGACCGATTTTGATGAAAATGTTCGTGTCGCGTCCGGTAGTGGTATGTAACTTAAGTTTCAAGTTTCAAGTTCGTACGATGTTCCGTTCTTGAGATATTCTGTTCACACACACACACACAGACACACACACAGACCAATCGCTAAAAACATGTTTTTTGGGATCAGGGGGTCTGAAAACGTATAGATCCGGTGAAAACTCGATTTCGAAAAATCGACATGAAAACAATACTTTCCTTCCTATATATTCATATAGGCAAGAGAAAGTAAAAATAATCCGTAATGTTTATAAGTTTTTCAAAATTTGGCTAACAATCCTGAACCATGAACAAAATTTAATTATTAATTTTTATGATAATAAGATAAAAATAAAAGATAAAAGGTTCGTTCGCACTCTGCCAAATACGGCAATACTGCATTACTGTCTTACTAGATCCAGGCTCGCAATTTCATGGTTACTAATATAACATTATCGCCAATTTTTGATGTTGTATCTTTTGACAAATATCATAGCCCGCCAGTAATAAACTTTTGAATTTTTCTCCAACGTTTATTTGTTGTTGGTTAGGTCATCAGCCGAAAGTCTGGTTTGAACTTGTAGAGGTTTTACTAAGTAAAACGTGGAGTGAGGTGGTTTACAATTGTTCCTCTCCGAGTTGATAAGTATGCTTATCAGCTTGCCGGGCCCTCTGAAAAGCACATATTCTCCACTCTGCCAATGACACCTTCACTTCATTCACCCCAGGGTTTGGCTGTACAATGAAATTCATTTCTTTCAGAGAAGATAATCTGATTAGTGTCTTTTACACATCTACATCTTCTGTTGGTATTATCTAAGTACAGTTCACATAATAAATATGTTTGCTTCCCTGTAGGTTTCTTATTCCGTTAACTTGTAACGCCTTGTGGGGAAACTGACATATGGGCCACCCGGTATAAAAGACAAGAGAAAGTAATAAAACAAATAGAAAGAAATTGAATGTTGACATACCGCAATAACCATTAAAAATCACATAAAAATCGTACCGTTATCAGTAGGATAATAATTAGAAAACATAACTAAATCAATACGCAAGAATTTATAAGGCTGTGAAATAAAGACTATAAACAATTTCGGTGAGATAATATTTTTATAGCTTAATCCTTCAATGAAAAATAACAGTAAACATTGCTGCCATAAGTGTGGCAATGTCAGCTGCTACCCGGAAGCTTACATTCTATGAATCTAGAAATAGTAATTTAATGTGTATCTCATTGCAACATAAAAAGAATTTCATAATTATTAAATCCGTTCTTTCAAAATTGCTCTAAATGAGAGAAAAATTACGCATAGTCAAAAAAGACTAAATTATCTAAAAACTAAACATGAGGAATTGTATTTGACTCTAATCAGAGTTATCTCCTTCAAGAAGTAATGTCGTTCATTAAACTCATACTTCTCAATCGTGAGAGGAAGACATTAACAAACAAGACCTTAATCATCATTTTACTCGAGGGTTTTAAACCAGCTTTTTGGCTATTGACCTAAACAATAAAACAAGCAAGAAAAAACGAAAGTAATGTCTTTTGTATTGTATAATATCGAAATTTCCTTGTTTTGATTAATGTTGTCATGTCTTAAAGATTATAAAGTTTAAATTTTTATGTTACAGTAATATTTGTTATGTACCCCCACCACTACATATTATAATGTTCTTATAATAGCCGGCTTGTGGTATAGTGGTCAGCGCAATTGGCTTTTACGCCGGGGTCCCGGGTTCGATTCCCGGTCAGGCCATTTTCCATCACTCGTTTTCGTTTATCACCCATCTCATCGTCTGCATTATCAATAAATTAAGACTTGAAACCAGAAAAAACCGCTCTAATTTTTACATATTGGGAGAGTCATATATGAGGTAATCTTTCATATTTTAATTAAGAAAAAAATAATCTGTACAACTGCTTCCTTATTAGACTTTTTAAGTTATCTTTTAAAGTAAATTGATTAACAACAGTTCCTTATATTAAACACGGAAACACCTTTGAAAGTAAATATAAGGTTGTTTCATTATGCAGGCACATGTTAATAAACTGTACATTTCAGTGAACTCCTCAGTAAGAAATTTCGTATTTACAGTGCTAGTTAACATCTTCTCATCTCAAATGTCATTCTCTATTTTCACTTTATCGCGCTCTACCTTGAGTGTTATAGAGGGAGAAAAATATCCATACATATAAACATTTTCAATGGATCTTCACGTTTCATGACACCTTAAAGCCAAAGAGAGAGATTTTTATACGGAGTGTCAACTGAACGAATAGTCAGTAACCTTTTTCGAGAATAAACTGTCAAAAATATAATAATATTTTTAAATACATACAAATTCAAAAATACAATTTGCAAAATGCATAATTTACAAATTAACACGTACAAATTAGTCTACCAGATATTATTGTTTATTATTACATCTGTTTTGTAATTTTTGAGAGAAAGATCTACTGCAAGATAGTGGGTCCGAAGAAAGTAGACGGACAATACAAATTTGAGGAATTAAAGAAGTGTACACGGAAAATGAACGAATAATGGAAACAATTTACTCTTCTTTTTCTAATTGTTAGAATGACACCTCTGAGTGTCTAATCTAATTGTCAGAAAAAGAAGACTAAATTTTACGGGCACCTGTATAGAATAAATGACAAAACACAATTTTAGGATATTAAACAATAGACACATGGAGTCGGTTAAGTGGATTAAAGAAGTTAGAATGGGTATTGAGAAAACCGGAACATAACGGCAGTGGCGGCCCTATCAAAAATTTTAGGTGGTGCGAAATCTTATGGCGGCGCCCCCCACACCAAAAAAACAAAATTATAACGGTTGCAAAGTCCTTTACTTATACATAATATTAATCTGTAACTCATCCGTGTCTGTACATTGAATATTATTATCTATATAAAGACCAAACTCACAGCTTCTATCTAGTATTTTTGCTTGTCGATTCGTCACTGCATCATGCGAAAACCATACATGGATTTTATTATTATTATATTATTTAATAGTCTGTAAACCAGGGTAACATCTAGGATAAAGTTTATGTCAATCAGCTGAGTAGATCCTGACAAAGGTATTATATATTGATCAGCATTTCAAGTTGACAAATAAAAACTATGCCTGTAGTAGGGCAGATCAAAATATTAACAGGTAAATAAAAAGTTTGCTTGAGTGAAATAATTTGTAAAATTGCACAAGACTTGTCCAATTCTGCCTTCTCAGGTATTATTTTGATATTGTACAAAAAATACCATGTGTCATTGAATTTGGATAGTTGTCTCAATAGAGTAACCAATGCATTTTCAATTGTACAGATCATAGAGTAAAAGACGGTCATTTTAAAAAATTCTCCAGGATCTGTTGGTGTTTCATCTGTAGCCTCATACTCAAATAACCCCTTCTTTCTTCGGGGTCGGACTGGATTAAAAACGGGTTTTATACCAGCCTGAGAAGCTATTTATCTAGCTGCTATTAGAGTAGACGAATAAGACCAGTACCTTTTACAAATTCCAAACAGTTTTGCTACAATTGCGACGCGTTTGGTAAATCTATATTTTCATTCTGCATAGCCTTATTTACAATGTTTACTTGAATAAAATGAACCAATATGGGTGTTTTAGGCGCCCTTTCGATGACGGCGCCCGGTGCGGTCGCACCGCTCGTACCACCCCAGGGCCGCCATTGTATAACGGGGAAACAAAATGGACCGAACCAAATTCAAACAACTGATTGCTGACTTCAAGTACTTCCACAAAGAGCGAAACCAGAATCCGTATATATTTAAGAAAGAAGAAGAAGAGTCTTCAGTGAAAGAATGCCTAGGGTGTGCTTCCATAAAATGTTTTAAGTTAATTTATATGGTCTAACATTGTACACGAAACATCTATTTTCTATAGTTTAAAACTCTCGTCCAATGGTAAGGTTTGCCAACATGATTTTTGACTATTTATATAATTATACACCCACGCTTACTTATAATTAGTAGTTACTTACTTACAGGAAAACCTAAGTATTAACTTAACAATAGTGATTCGTTAAAAATTATTCACATTGTTAAATCTAGTCGCTAAGTTAATCTAAACATATCTCAGAAAAGAAGGCGTTTTATAATAAAAAAAAAATTTAACTACCCGTTGAATAGCATTAAATGTAAAACTTGCAGGTTTGTTTAGCAATTTATTAGATAAAAGAATGACATAATGAATTCCTTGTGAGAACTTAAAGTTTTGTCTTTCTCGATTTGGAGTTCAAGGTAAAGAATGTATGAAACAAAAGTAAAGAAAATGGAAGTAGGCCTACTACGATTTTTTGTTTATAAAATTTTTCTCGTATTCCTATGTTTAGTAAAAATCTCTAATTTTTTATAAAACTGAATTTTGTTGCGAGGGTGGTAAATCGATTCGGAAAAGTTTTGAATTAAATATATCACTAATAAGTGTAAAAAGAATTCTACAAGATTAAAAATTCAAGCCGCATCATCTTTTTTTATTCTTTATATAAGAACGATCATGATAGGCGACTTCAATTATGTGAATTAGTTGCTAATCGTATTGAAATGGATCTAAAAAATTTCCAACAATCCAATCCATTGGTTCCCACGCTGGCCAGACTTAAATCTGTTCCATTTTGCTCTAAGGGGTATTATTAAGTAATAAGTGTTTTCTTTAAAACAGTAAAATCTGAACTAACTGAAAGAGTCAATTGAAAATACATTTACAATTAATTAATTAATGAAGATAAACAATTATATTGTCGAATACCTGTAAATCAGTTTTAATTTGTTGTATAGAAAATAATGGTAGACATTTTGAGCAGTTTAGATAAAATTACAATACATCTAAGTACTTTTTACGAGGCTGTAAAAATTATTAAAAATGTACTTTGATTATAATTTTGTAATAAAACAGTAATTTTTATGGATAGTTTATTATTTTTCTACCATATACTTATTTTAAATACAATATAATATTCTTAAACTAGATGAAGATTGAGGGTAATATTAAAGGATACAAAATGTCAGTATTTCAAGTTTAAATCCATTTCCAATGACATTCTCAAGGATTGATACGCATGACAATCATGAAATCTGTGCAAACAACATAAATATAATAGCGTAATAACACTGACAGATTTACATTGTTTTATAAATGTATGTCATTTTTATCATGTGAACGAAATACAAATGATTTAGTTTATATACAATGAGGTTTTCACAGAAATATGAAATACGAATTTAAGAAAATGTCAACATTTATTATTTATAACTCTTTCGGAAAACCCGTAAGCCTCAAGGAGAACTATCCGGTTTTATTTATTTTATTTTATATTTTTTAATGCCTTTTAATGAAGTTTCCATTACGGTTATAATTTTATATGGTCAAACATGTAAAATTATTTAACATTGAGTACATTTTACTGAAGAATTTGGGTACATTTCCGAATTTTAGCTATCGTTTCATATTTTCTCCTGTTGTTCTGCGGATTTTTCCCTTTTTCAGAACTTCTTGCACTAGAGCTTCCATCGTTAAAATTTCAGTACCATAGAGAATCACCGGTTTTAAAATTATGTTGTAATACGCAATTTACTGTTTCTTGTAATATTTGTTTGGTATAGATATTCTTTGGTATGAAGAAAATATGTTCTAATTTTCTTATTTTATTTTTGATCGATTGTTTGTTAATGAAAATCAATTCATTTGTTTGTTTTCTGAATCTTACCCCATACAACGAAGCTGTTGCATTTTTTCATATAATTAAAGAAACATATAAATAAAACAAGATCAATAATACAAATAACTACAGTAGAATATCGTTAGTCCGGCCGTGCAGTAGTCCGGCACCTTCAGTAATCCGGCCCTTAAAATATTAGGCCTAAAAGTATGAAACCTCACCCAGGACAGATTTTGGTAAAAGATTAAAATTGAATTAGGGAAATCATCTCGACCTAATTACGACGGATTTAATATAACATGTATGTTAAGGATTTTATCAAAGAAATTAATAAGCAGACCTGATAGTTAAATGGAATAATTTTTGGTCTTTTATCCAAAACCCAGAAGTGGGTCATACTCTATACTTCATGCTGAATTGACAACGGAACGTAATTCTCAGAACACGAGCACCCCCACACCGCACTAGGCGATGTCAATAGCCGATAATTATGTTTAGTACAATGACTACAGAAGTACTACGCATACCTTTTTTAATTAGTTAATTTAATTTAAAATCGCATAGAAATCAATGCATATCCATTTTTTGTTTAAATTTATAATTTATAGTTCCAAAATGCCAACACATCCAGTAATCCGGCATTTTCAGCTATCCGGCACCCTCTCAGTCCCGAACAGGTCGGATTACTGAGATTCTACTGCAAAGAAATATTGTTCATTTTGTTAATTATTTTGTCAGTCCGTTATTGTTTTTCAATATATTTCAAATTTCGTCTGTAAATAAAACAATTTATTTTAGCTGTTATTAAAATATAAAAAAATTGGCCGCCTCCGTGGCCCAGTGGTTAGCGCATTACGCTGCAAAAAGGAGGTTCTAGGTTCAATTCCCGGCCAGGATCTGGAAATTTATTACTCTTTCAAATCCACCGTTCCTTAACCTAATGTAGATGCGAGTTTAAATAAAAACTAGAAAATAATTTATTATGAAATTAAACGTAACAGACAATAGCTACTATTTTATTCCAGTAGTACTCAGAAACCGCAGATACCACAATGGTAATTCTAATGTCATGTCTAACAATAATTATAGCGTTGGTCAACAGTACTATTCCTGCCTGCATACAAGTAAATATTCCTCTAAACGTTCATAAAATATAATCGTGTACATTTTGTTTCATTTACTTTTAGAATAGACTATTATCTTTAACTTTATAACGTAGTACCTAATGCGATTGGGTTTGTTGTTGTTTTCCAATTTCCTCCAATTTTCTTTAATTGCCACTTATTTATTTTAAAAAATCTGATGTGAAACACTCACACAACTTTCTCTTGCCAATGCAAATAATAAACAATAATCTTAACATTAGTAATAAAACATTAGAAATAAACAAAAAACTAACCTCAAAAAAACAGAAAATCGCTAATTACCGCTAAATTAAGCGTTATACAAAACATGTTTGAAATAAAAGTGGTAGAATTTTAAATTCTCTACAACTTTTATTATATACATTTTTCCGCTTAAATGCATATTTAATCCGCAATCTTAAAAATACAATTTTTTACACGAAAACAGCCTTCCCAAAAATTTTAGCAGACATGGCGCCTACCCTATATGGTAGAGCATAAAAAATTTAGTAAATGAGGCGATTTTTAAAAACAATCGTAGGAGCTGTTTTTGAGAAAATCGCAAAAAAGTTAAAAATTACACGAATAAACAATAACTACTTACTGTTGACCGATTTTGATGAGAATGTTCGTGTCGGGTCTGGTAGTAGTGACTAACTTAAGTTTCAAGTTTCAAGTTCGTACGATGTTCCGTTCTTGAGATATTTTATTCACACACACACACCAAACGCTAAAACCATGTTTTTTGGATTCAGAGGGTTTGAAAACGTGTAGATCCGGTGAAAACTTGATTTCGAAAAATCGATATGAAAACAATACTTTCCTTCCTATATATTCATATAGGCAAGAGAAAGTAATAATATAAAGAAGTATAATATGTTAAAAATTATGTTTAAAGGTGGTATCGACCATCTTAAGGTAGTAGACCACCTTTAGGTGGTTTTAAGGAGGTATATGATAAAAATAAACCAAAATCAATGTAATGAAAAAAAGGAGACTTGTGTTTTTCGAACATATGCCAACAATGAACGATAGCAGATAGACAAAAGAAATTTTCGATAAAATAATATATCTCAAAACCAAATTAACATGGTTCGCGGTAACATTGAATGACCTTAAGGAGAGATGGCACGATGGTCTTAACTCAAAATTTCGATTTTTGGTTTTTTGTGTTTTTCAATAGTTTAGGCCTAGATCTATCAGAAAAAACATTAAATTACGTCAAAAAAATTATTTTTTTAATGAAAAAATTAAGTTTTTATCAAGTTTACACAGATAAATTATCATGTTACTAAGAACGAATATTTTTCACAATATTATACTGCTAGTTTTAGTGCAAAGAGAATTTTATTTTTTAAAATATCTGCATCATTGTATTTTGAATTCTCAGCTGTTGGTTCAGCTTTCTAAACAACTGTTGATGGGAAATTTATTTGTTTTTGTACATTTTATTTTTGATTTGTGCCTTCTTGTTTTTTGCGTTTTCCCGTAAATTTAGATTTTTAACACTAGGTACATTTTTCTCAGAAACCAATAAACCTACCAGGCTGAAATTTTTACCAGTTAATTATCTTGTATATCCACATATACCGACATTTTTATGACTTATCCTCAGATGCTCCAAAAATTAGTAAACGCAAAAAACGTACAAAACAATTATTTGTAAACATTTTATGTTATTCGTAATATTTTTAAAAAATTTATGGTTCAAAGATTAAATTGAAAAAATGTCAGTAGCTCGAGAAGAAACCGTACACCTATGGTGTGTAAAGTTTAATTTCCCTATCTTTTACCAATCCTATAAAAAATGTACCTAAAAATAGCTAATTTAACATTGGCGGGATACAAAGTACAGTCTCCCCTTAAAGATGGAAAACTCGACACAGAAGTTATAGAGAAAATGGAAATCGTTTGAATAAAAAGCCAGAGAATGATCTTCGGGAGAGAGAATGAAAAGAAGAGACGTGAACCCCACAACATTGAATAACTTAAGAAGGAATATCCTAAATAATGAAGAGATTGTGGGAGAAAGGGGACCATGAGCAAAATATGAAGAAGTAATTAAAATATTGATTTGGCGTGCTCTCTCTATTGGGTTATTCGGGGATGAAGCACTCCCAAAACAAACTGATATTAGATATTAAAATACAGTGATTAAATCTGTGTGTTTTTACGCGAGTAAGTATCTTAGAATGACCGGGAAGGCTAGTCTAAGAAAAGCAGAGGAATTTGAGAGAAAGATCTTCTGCAAGACAACAGATCCGAAGTTGACGGATAATATAGGTTACAAGGCCAAGAAAACCTGTACAAATAAAATGAACAATTAATGGAAGCGATTAGAAAAAGAAGACTAAAAAGCTATGGAAACCTGTATAGAATGGGTAACAACCGGTTGACAAAAGAAAATTTTAAGACAATAAACAATAGACCTAAGGTGTCGTATAAATGGTTTAAAGAAGTCCGGAAGAATATTGAAAAACCGGAATAAACCGAAAAAACTTAATGAACCAAACCAAATTCTGAGAATTAATTACAGACTTTAAGGGCTTCCATGAAGAGCAAAAACAGAACACCCGATGGATAGAAGAAAGGAGAAAAGCATACAATGAATGCTGAGAATGTGGGCTGCAAAAAAAACTTCCAAAAAGTCCAAAGTCACCTCACGTGGTAAAATTGGCCCTATACGAGGTAAAAAAATAAATACAAATATAATAAATTATAAATGTATCCGCTTATTTTTATTTTAACAAATTCCGGAAACGGTGAAAGACTAAGTGCAATGTAGTTAAGGTTATTAAAAGCAAAATTTTGCAATTTGTAATTACACAAAATAATCCTTGCTACTGAATGGTTAATTTAAAAGGTGAAATTACTTTTCTAAAAACATTATTTGATCCGTGTTTTGTACAACGGTTTATTAGACTTAGATAGTACTGTAATAATAATTACAGAGAGCCTACATCCTTCACTAATCACTGTAATACTGAAAATAAATTCTGTAATAATTTACCAAGAACAAGTCGTGCTAAAATTATTTCATGAACTGTGTGACATAGTTTCAAAGACAATGTACTGAGTTATAAACAACTACCTTATATTTAATTGATAACTATCTACCTCTTACAGTTTTACTACTTTTAACATAAACCACTCAATTACTTATGGAATAAATTACATACTAATTTATATAAAAAGAGAAAGTTTGTTTGCATATATGTATGAGCATGTAAGGTAGACTGCAGAACCGAATTTGATGAATTTTTCTCTTATTGGTTGAGGGTGGACCCAAAAAATAAGTAATCTCTCAAAATAATCCTCCACATACCTTTTACAAACTTAAGGAGAGATTGTATCCCGCCCATGTCAAATTTTCTATTTTCAGGTACATATTTCATAATTATGATGGGTAAAAGATAGGGAAATGAAACTTCACATACTTATATATGTCGGGTTTTCTAGCTACTGACATTTTTTCAATTTATCCAGTTGGACCATAAAATGAAAAGAAAATAACGAATAAAATAAAATTTTTATAGTTTATTCTACGTTTTTTGCATATTACTAATTTTGGAACTCGAGGAAGTCATAAAAATGCCGGTATATATGCATGTACAAGATGAATAACTGGTACAAAATTCAGCCAGGTAGGTTTAATGGTTTTCTAGAAAAATGTACCTAAATGTTAAAAATATAAATTTACGAGATAAAAAGAAAAAAGGGAAAAAAATTATACAACCAATTTTCTATCACCATTTGGTTAAAAAACTGAATCAACGGCCATGAATATTAAAAACAGTAATGCAGATAATTAAAAAAAAAACTAAAATTCTCTTTCCTTTAAAACGATCAAAGTAAAATTATGAAAAATATTCCTTCATGTTGACATGATAATTTTTCTGGGTAAACCTATTAAAAACTTAACTTTTTCATTAAAATAAAGTTTTGACGTAATTTAATGTATTTCTGTTAGATCTAGGCCTGAACTATTGAAAAACATAAAAGCCCGAAAATCGAAATTTTCAGTTTAACCTTAATCCGTTTTAATCCAAGAGTCCGATAATTGGACGTCAAGTAAAGTGAAATTTAAATTACTTATTTTAAATCATTTTGTATAAAAGAACTACAATCTTTCATTATATGTTTATAGATCGCGTTGTTTAAACAGAGATGAACTCAAAATGTCTTGTTACTATGATAAGTCCACTATCTCCATCAAGCAAAACCAAAAATACAATCTTTTTATAATGTAGTAAGTGTGTTTTGCCCACAACAGGAAGGTGGAGTGTTAAATTTTTTGTACTCGATCTACTAGGTCCAGGGCTATAAAAAATAATTATGTTTCTTATCACATGGTAAACCACCTCACTCTTCGTTTTACCTAGTAAAACCTCCTCTACAGGTTCAAATCAGCCTTTCGGCTGATGACCTAAACAACGCTTCACTTCTATCACTCAGTGTAAATTATTTAATTCTGAATTTTTTAAAATTGATCTCTAAAAGTAATTATTAATAAAATAATTTAAAACATTTTTTAAATATTAGGTATCAGATTATGTTTACGTACGGCGGACTGTCGACAGAAACCGCCACCAAATAACGGATAATTTTAGCGTATTTCATGTTCCGCCTTCATCGCCCACATTAGAGCAAGGTACTTTGCATATTCGACTTTTAATTCTTTACCCTTATACTGCATTCACCTTTTTCTTAATTAAATATATATTTAATATTTTTTTAACCCGATTTTTAACATAGGTACTAAATAACCTGTTATTTTAATTTTCTTATTTTTTAATTAAAGTTGCATCAAAATATTTTCATAATTACTATACTTTCGATTATGATTACAATAATGAGGTTTTTTTATTAATTTCGATGACGAAGAGTTTTTGTAATTACATAAAATATCTAAACATTAGGTGTGTGTGTGTGTGTGTGTGTGTGTGTGTGTGTGTGTGTGTGTGTGTGTGTGTGTGTGTGTGTGTGTGTGTGTGTGTGTGTGTGTGTGTGTGTGTGTGTGTGTGTGTGTGTGTGTGTGTGTGTGTGTGTGTGTGTGTGTGTGTGTGTGTGTGTGTGTGTGCGTGCGTGTGCGTGCAATATTTCTATCGAGTAGAAAAAACAATCCGTTATTAGAATCATAAAAATTAAGAGAATTAAAGTTCTAAGTACGGCTTTCATGTTCATAGAAATTGTTAAAACTTTCAGAATAGTTTGAATACCTTGTAGACAATTTACAATCATAGAACTATTAAATAATTCTACCAGAGGAAATTTAGAAAATTATTTAGGTGAACCGAATAATAAATTTAAAAAATCCAAGAAGTAATGAAATTTTAATTATCTTTAAACCCTAATTTATTAGAATTAAAACCCGAAATTAAATTACAAACCTAATTCATAGTGAATAACTAAAACACATTTTTAATTCATCAGTCATTGTCCATATGAAAAGATCTACAAGTACAAAACTGCTTATATTTTTTTAAATTTTCACCTCCTACAAAAATTATTTTGTTTTAGTGGGCATTAAGTTGTAATAATTTCATGAAGTACTGGATTATCAAATTTTCGTACAATATGAAATGTAACTTTTCATTTGAAAAAATCATAATTTAAATCTGATGAAAAATATTAACGTTTTTAACATTATTGCTTGATAAAAATAATAATTAAGATGTTAACCTCATTCATTGATTGCATATTACAAAAACAAAACCGGACACCACAGACAACTACTTTTTCAATTGTTTTTATACTTCTTGATAAAAGTTGGCAAGAAGTAATGCCAGTCTGTAGGTTTCCTAAGCCTAAGATATATGTAATCTTGTACGAACGTTGTTGATTAAATCCAGTGATCAATCTAAAAATATCATTTTTATCTATAAAACTTATATTATTAATAAGTAACATTTGTTTGTACGAAATAATCTTGAAAACTAAATAACCGATTAAAAAAGATTTTCTCTGTTAAAGAGCTTACGACTTCCTGGATAACATAGGCTTTATGGTAGTACGATTTTTTTAATTTTGAAAAACATTTGTGATTGGTATATTTTATTTGTTTTTTGTAGAACTTTTGAAAGTTCTTTAATCTATCAGTACATACCGTAATTTATTGGATTATGTAGTCAGGTATCAGATACAGTACAGTACAACATACATATTTTACAGTATGATACAATTTTGTACTCCTTTTTTAAAAAAATTATAAACATTATTAGAAACGGATATTCAAAAAATATCACTTCCGATTCCTGCATAGAAAGTTATATAAACCATCAAAAAATTAAATAAATCGTACATTATTTATAAGAAATATAATTTACCTAATTTTTCTTATCACATAATATTTTGTTATTCTTGTAACTAGCAAATTTATGTCGTATTTTCTAGAGCTAGAAGTGTAGAAAATATAATTTTGCTGCCACAGGATAATAAAACCACAAACATCGTTTATAAATACTTTTAAATTAAATCATAATTTAATTAATATTATCCTAGTTCATAGAATAACAGGAGTAAACTCTAAAATTTTAAATTAGAGATATTTTTAGTAAAATCTTGTAAAAGAGTTGAATCAGAATGTAGTAAGGTCGAATAACTGTGACAATTTATTGGTTTTATTGGTCGAGAATTATCAATAAGTAGTGATTTTTGTTTATTGAAGGATATTTAAAATATTTATTTACCTTTTTATTTGAGGTAGATGGACGAAAAGAATAAAACCCTGGCGGCGGTAGCGGTTCAACAAAGATAAACTGAATACAACGGAAGGAAAGTGTAGGCCTACCGAATTCACACCTGACGAGCAACTACCACGAAAGAACACAATCTCCTTACTGAGACGACGACAAAGGATGGTGTAACAACTGGAAAGACTTCATCGATGACCACAAAAACACAAGCACAGGAAAAGTTTACTGGAACGTTGTAAGTCGTGCATAGATGAAAGTTGTTAAATGCACTCACTGGAGGGGAGAACCTGCCCGTCGACGAATACCGCTAATACCACGGCCGCTACCATGACATATGTTTGTATTTACCAATAAAATTCGTGTTAAACAAAAATCACTTAAGACAGTAAACGCAAATGATTTATTTTTATGGCCTATTAAGAATGGGTAATAAGAATAATGAAAAACAAGAAGTGCCGGCTTTTGACGACAATATAATTACAGTTCTAAGAAGATTTTAAGTAACATATACTCACGAGTTTCAAGATTAATTGTTTTAAATGTATTTTCTTTAAATTTTGTCCGAAATTACGGAGAAGAGTTGGAAAAGTACTTACGCAATCTTTATTTTCCTATAAATCTAAAACGAATTACAATTACAATTAGAATACTCTACGAGGGTCTTTTTTCAACCTCCGATATATAAAATACAAGTTAATATAGAAATAAAATGTTTTACAACTAAAATTTATTGCCATAATTGGCAGGTCAAGCCTTGCTTGGAACAAGGCTTCAAATAATATTTCTATTTCTTATCACATAGTCAGCCAATTATATGACTAAATTATTTAAGAACAGAAGAGGTAGAGGTGTAAAAGACACTAGTCAGAATTATTTTCTTTAAATTTTGTCCAAAATTACGAAAGAGAGTTGGAAAAGTACTTACGCAATCTTTATTTTCCTATAAATCTAAAACGAATTACAATTACAATTAGAATATTGTACGAGGGTCTTTTTTCAACCTCTGATATATAAAATACAAGTGAATATAGAGAAAACAATGTTTTATAACTAAAATTTATTACCCATTATGGACAGATAAAGTGTTAAATTAATTAAACTTGATCTGCTTGTTCCAAGGCTTCAAAAAATGTTCTATTCTTAACACATAGTCAGCCAATTATATAACTGAATTATTTAAGAACACAAGAGGTAGATTTTTTTGGATTAACGTCTAAAAGACACTAATAACTTTAAAAGACACTAGTCAGAGTTATATCCTCTGAGAGTAATGAATTTCACTATACAGCCAGCCGGCCGCATTGGCGTAGTTGGTAACGTGCTCGCCTCTCATATGCGGTCTTGGGTTCGAATCCCATTCAGGCACGGCATATTTTCATACGTTACAAAAATCATTTCATCCTTCACCGTCTGCATTAGCAGTAATTGCAGAACAGTCGGAGGTTAAAGAAAAAAACCTATACAGCCAGACCCTGTGGTGAATGAAGTGAAAGTGTTATTTGCGGGATGAAAGATAGGTGCTTTTCAGAGGGCCCGGAATGCTGATAAGCGTATTTTTCCACTCAATGAGCAAGGCAATTGTAAACCATCTCTCTTATCGTTTTACTTAGTAAAACCTCTTCAGGTTCACACCAGTCTTTCGGCTGTTGACCCAAACAACAACAACAACTAATAGTTACGAATTACAATTAGCAACCTCTTACTTACCTCTTCTTAACGAAAAATGCCTCATTCGCAAGGTAATTATATTGAAAAGTAGCTATAAGTGTATGTAACTTTTAGTAGTACTTCGTTGTAGTAGTACTTCTATATGTACTTGTCTTTTTTTACGGCCTATTACTCTTATGGCTACTTTTCAACATAATCAACTTAACCTTTTAGGCATTTGCCGTCCTCTTCATAAAATGTTGCTGCCAATGAATTTAAATGATTCTTGACGTTATCTTGAAGCTCCTCATTAGATTGGAACCTCTGCCCTCCTCGCCACTTCTTCATTTCAGGGAAAAGATGGATGTCACTCGGTGATAGAACCAAACTATATCGAATATATCCCATTGAAATCGTTCAAGGGTTGCACTAGCACTAGAACGGGCGTTGTCATGGATCAGAACAATTTCACAAGTCAGCATTCCTTTTCTTTTGTTTTGAACGCCTCACCCCAAACTTTGCGTAAGTTTCACAATAAACAGTTGCATTAATCGTAGTTCACGGCTGCGTGAACGCTACAAGAAACACACAACGAAGACATTCAGGACAACATCAAGACTCGTTTTAAGGGGAGTGGTTCACCGAAAAAAATATTGATTTTTGTTTATTTTTACATTAATCAATAATTTAAAACTTCTCTTTTTAAAATGACGGTAATTTTGTAACAATCTGATAGATATTATTTTTATTATTGTACTTTTTCTGCGCTTATGTTACAAGAAATATAATTACAAGTATACGTCAATTTCTTAGTTATTCTTATCTTTAAAGCGAAATTTCCGAAAATCTTATTTTCTTACTTCAAATACCCTTTTCTTAGTTCCTACTGCAGATATCAGAGTGGAATATTTACTGTGGGTTTCTTACAGTAAGGTGATAGTTTTAACATATCCAAATGTAAACGTTTTGTATAGAAGATGAACAAAAAAATTTTTAATCGGCGCAAAACAACTACCTAGTATTTAAAAAAATCATAACTATTTCAATATCATGCATTAAACATAAGATGGATATGTTAAAATGTAGAGAAAATTTTGTAGTTTTATGTAAAAAAACAGAAATAAAATATCTTTAGTGCTTTTTAAGGTACGTGCACTTTCAATATCATTGTTATTATAGGGTGAACCAGTCCCCTTAATTAATTGATGGCAACATTTTATGAAGAGCGTTTTGGAAAGCTTGTCCACGGGTACGAGAAATGCCTCAATCGTCAAGGTAATTAAATTAAAAAGTAGCTATAAGTGTATGTAACTTTTAGTAGTACTTCATTGTACTAGTACTTCTATATTTACTTGTCTTTTTTACGACCTATTAGAGGTTGAAAAAACACCCTCGAAGATTACTCATTAAAACAATGTATAAATTTAACAAGAATACATTTCTGCATTTGTATATGCACTGTACTTTTAATTAAGTTTAATTGATATTTAAGTTAATTTATATATCGTATTTGATTTGCTTTATCATAATATAAGTTATTCCACTCTCATTTTTATTCATTTACACTGATTGTACAAATTTCGCCTCGAATAAAAGTGTTTTGTTTTTCTTTTTAATATGGATCGTATTCAGAGCTACGAGAGATAGCAAAAAATAAGATGCATTAGCGTATATTTCTGTTCCTAAAAGACTATGTTTAATTTTCAAGTATTTTATTTTACCTTAGCATCATCATCTGGTATCTGTACCAAGTAAGCAAGCTGTACCAAACCCTTGGTGGGCTTTCGATTCCTTTACAATTCTCCTTTATTCCTTTCTGCTAGTTTCTGACGCTCCCTATACTATCACGCCAAAATCAAATATTTCATAACACATTATAACCACCTCTTTTATGACTTTTCCTTCTTCTTTTATAAAGGACATTTCCTTCCGTGTCGCCTTAATCGTTCTAGTTGATTCCATTCTATCAATGTACCCCGATCATATTTATAAAACAGACTATGTATCTGCCTTCTACAAGAGAATTCAGTTTTTTGTTTTTACGAACTCTCCAGTCATCTCCTTCCCTTACCCGTACCAAACACATATACATTTTCATTTTTGTGTTCCTATTTACAGTCGAACTTCCATTTAACGAGGTTCGATTTGACGAATTTCTCCATTTAACGAAGTTCGGTGCCATCCCCTAGATATTAGTACTTTTTTCATAGCGTTATTTACTTCTCTTTAGCGAACAAATATTTCTTTATTACGAACTCCTTAGATGTGTTACATACGAGGTGTGGCTATTAAATAACGCGACTGACGTTGTAAAAAAAATTATTTTTATTTTATACATAATCACTTATTGTCACCTTCAATATACTCTATCCCTACAACGCTCCATGCGAATTTTCCATTATTGGAAACAGTGCTAGAAGTCATCTTCTGTCAGCTCCTTCAGGACACGTGCCGCTTTCTTTTTTACTGCTTCCACAAACTCAAATCTTGTCCCTTTTAATGCAGATTTTACCTTAGGGAACAGGTAGAAGATAATAACATATGATGAAACGTGGTTTTTTACTAATGATTCAGAAACGAAGCGCCAATCCATGCACTGGAAGAGCCGAACTTCACCGAGAGCCAAAAAAGCTCGAATGAGCAGTCAAAATTGAAAGCAATGATAATTTTTTTTTATATCCATGGGATTGTGTACCTTCACTGGGTTCCTGAAGGTCAAACGATTAATCAATATTACTACCTTGAGGTACTTTCTAAACTACGTCAAAGAGTAAGGAAAAAACGCCCCGGAGTATGGAAGGACAAATCATGGGTTCTCCACCAAGACAATGCGCCAGCTTCTTCCGCGTTATCTGTCAAGAGGTTTCTAGCCGAGTACAGCATTTTAGTGTTAGAACATCCACCTTATTCACCAGATCTTGCACCATGTGATTTCTACCTGTTCCCTAAGGTGAAATCTGCATTAAAAGGCACAAGATTTGAGTATGTGGAAGCTGTAAAAGAGAAAGCGGCGCGAATCCACTTGACGTTCTTTTTGTGCGAAATTCATTAATTTCGGAATGAACTTCGCTGCCACGCGTTTCATACCCAAAACATCCGAAAAAATTTCTTGATGTGATTCAAATGATATACTGACCCCATCAGCAACCTCTCTGATAGTGATTCTGCGATCTTTCAAAATCATTTTCCTCACTTCTACGACGCTGTCGTCGGTTACTGATGTGCTAGGGCGTCCAGGGCGGCCGTCAATTTTAACGTTTTCACGGCCATTTTTAAACCGTTTGTACCACTCTTGTTTTACTCATAGTAACGGGTGTTTCAAAAAGGACGCACTTCGAAGTTTAAGGGTTAATATTTTCTGCATAGGGAATATTTTTTTCCCCAAATAACAGTTGGCACTACCGTACTCATTGTTGTCCATTGTGTATTACTGACATGTACTAGTGCTATCCCAGTATTCATTTGTGTCTGTAGTGTCTGTATAAGTTCAAACATGGTTTTTTCAAAGGATGAACGTGTTTTTATTATTGAAAGTTATTGCGCATATAAATCTTACGAACGAGTGAAAGACGAGTTCCAGTTAAAATTTCCCAATTCTGAAGTACCTAATAACACCACAATAACGCGTCTGATTAATAAATTTCTTGAGACTGGCAGTGTACAGGATTGGAAAAGTACAGGTCGACCATCATCAGTGTTAACAGAACAAGTTTTGGACGATGTGAAACAACGTTTGACTACCTCACCCGGCAAATCACTTAGAAAGTTATCTTCACAGGCTGGATTATCACTATCTTCCGCTTTAAGGGCTAAAAAAAATTAAATCTGCATCCTTACCGCATCGGTGTCGTTCATGAACTGAAAGAAGTTGACCATGGGAAACGTATACAGTATTGTCGTTGGATACGTTCTCTTGTTAATGACAACGGTTTTGAAATATTGGATCGTGTTTATTTCAGTGACGAAGCATGGTTCCACTTGGATGGTAACAACAACAGCAAAACTGCCGAATATGGAGCGCTCATAATCCTCACACATTTCATGAACGTCCACTACACGCACGTAAAATTGGTGTTTGGTGTGCGATCTCCCGGCGTCGTATTGTTGGGCCTTTATTTTTTGACACATCTGTAGATGGTGTGGTGTACCGCAACTTAATTGAACAATTTATAGCGTTGTTAGAATTACACGATCGAGATTTTTGGTTTCAGCAGGATAACGCAACGTGCCATACTTCTACTGAAACGCTGAATATGTTACGAAAATTTTTTGGCCATCGTGTGATATCAAAAGGATTGTGGCCACCAAGATCGCCAGATCTTACTCCTGCAGATTTTTTCTTTGGGGGAATTTAAAGAGTAAGGTTTTTAAAAACAATCCTCATACAATTGAAGAAATGAAGGCTAATATTGAAAGTGAGATTACAAACATTAATGAGCAAACACTACGAAAAGTGGCTGCAAATATTATGAAACATGTCCGAACTTGCATTACAAGCGGAGGAAGTCATTTTGAACATTTATTGTGAAGTTTTAAAGGTAATCTGAATGTTATAAAGGTAATAATTTTATACCGTATAATTTGTATAGTTTGTAATTACTTAATGTAATAAATTAGCGTTCTCAAACTTCGAAGTGCATCCTTTTTGAAACACCAGTTAGATTCACCAAAAGCCACTGTCAACATTTCGAATGTGGTACTACACTTGATATAACTTTTCACGCAAAATTTAATGCAAACTCTTTTATCCATTTTTTCGGAAGTAACAAATCGTCGAGCGAATTCAAACACTTATAATCTTTTCAACTACTAACGATAAACTGTACATTCAAAATGGTTAGACATATGCTAGAAACAAGTGTACCAACAAGAAAAAAAATTCTGGAAATCAGGTTTACAAAACCCGCGAAATTAAGAAATTCCCGTTATTTTTTTTTATCAAACCTCGTATACAGTTTTGAAATATTTTACCTCGGGGTCATCACAGAAAAAAATAATAAATAAATAAAATGGTCAAGCAATCACTTGATATGGTTTCACAAAAAAAATTGTAATGAAAGTATTGTAATAAATGGTCTAATTCGTTTTAAGTCGATTTAAAATCGATTTATTGATCTTGTGAGTATTATGCTTAAACATTGATTCCATCATTGGCAAATCAACAAGTCGAATAAGTTGGAATAGTAGCGTCCAAATCGGCAATCCGTTTTGGTAGACATAAAAGTATTTCTACAGAAATCCATAAATAACTTAGTAAAGTATATTTTCACCAATTAATCAAAACATGATACGAAGTTAGCCGAATTAAAATCGATAATTGATAAGGAAGTCTATTGACTTCAACCATGGATGAAAATGACAGACATTTGATTATTACATGTCACTTTACGATTGAAAAACCATATTGAATAAAAATGTAAACAAACACTTATTCACTGCATAAATAATAATTACTAAATAATAATGTTACAAAAACAATAAACTTACTAAGTAATAATGTTCAACAAAATACATTTAAGCCTAATTGAAAAATTCTTATTCTATATAAAAGTTTGTTCTTTGTCCTTTCTTAACTCCAGCACTTTCCAGAATCCAGAATGTCTTTAGGGCGGGGGGGATAAAATATCGCATACACAAACAGATACATACACTCACAGATATATATATGTATAAATGTTTATAAATTTTGGAGGGAGGCAGGTGCCCTCCCCACTGGATACATCCTGCTTCGTGTACCTACCTTTTTCGTATTTTAAATGTAATTGTACATGTTCCAGTCAATGTCTTCACACAAATCAGAATAATTTAGTAACTCATCATTAATTTTCTTACTTATTTTCATGGTATTATTACAATCAGGAAGTAGTTTTCTCAGTGCTACATCAAGCATGTCCCAGGGAGGGGGTTTAGAGACTGCAGCCCTTCACCCGTTTTCTACGAAGGATCAAGAGTTGTACGAGGGAGAAAAGAATTCGAAATTGCAATATAAGGAAAGAGTTGCAGATCTTCTCTTGTCAGGGTGCCTCTCCGTTCCGAAGGTTGGCGACCATCATGGCGATGCTAATTTTATTGGTAGCCGAAACAGTTCTTCTGAGCTTTTGTTAACCATACCCTCCTCCCATAAAATTCTTCTGCGACCTGGTCCCCTTCTACTGTCGATTTCGCGTTGCAGAATGCGTTGGAGCAATCCATACCTGCGCTCATCCCGCATGATATGACCGAGATATTGCAGCTTTCACGCCTTCACTATGCTGACAGAATTTACTTTACAGGCAAATATTATTTAAACTTATCGGTACATTCGTAATTAACTCACTCCCTCTAGAAGATGATAATTTGCTTTACAGGAAAATGTTATTTAAATATATTGGTGCATTCGTAATTAATTCGTTTCTTACAGGTAGTAAAGGTAAATAACAGAATCAGCTGTTATTGCAATAGATAGATGAAGCATCTTCAAAGAATTAAGGGAGATAGAATAATCAAAAATGGGTTCTGGAATACCGGTCTCAGAGAAGGAGAAGCTTGGAAAGACATCTACAATGCCGGGAGTAATTTATTTTATTTAAAAGTTTCTTATAAAATTAACCATTTTGAAGCTGGAATTGGCTAAATGGAAAAAAGGAGGAGGAGGAGGTGGAGGTGGAGGAGGAGGAGGAAGAGAAGAAGAAAAAGGGGAAGACGGAGAGCCAGAAGAAGAAGAAGAGGAAGAGGAAGAGGTAGAAGACGAGGTAGAAGAAGAGGAAGAGGAAGAGGAAGAAGAAGAAGAAGAAGAAGAAGAAGAAGAAGAAGAAGAAGAAGGAGAAGAAGAAGAAGAAGAAGAAGAAGAAGAAGAAGGAGAAGAAAAAGGAGAAGAAGAAGAAGGAGAAGAATAAGAAGAAGAAGAAGAAGGAGAAGGAGAAGAAAAAGGAGAAGAAGAAAGAGAAGAAGAAGAAGGAGACGTACAAGGAGAAGAAGATGAAGAGGAGGCGGAAGAAAAAGAGTAAGGAGGAGGAGGAGGAGAACAAGAAGAAAAAGAAGAAACATATTTACTAATTGTAATATTAGTAGCCTAACTACTTTTTAATTGAATGAGTAAGATAAAAAGAAAATTTACAGATACGTGTGCAGTATTTTTATACCTTCACTGTCATTAATAGTTCTTCTAAATATTAGTTTATTTCATTATTTTAGCGTATGGCATGATTTGTAAACACTGCACGATCAAAACATTCCACTCCTGGCAAGACGATTTTCCGCCTGAAAAGCTAATTTGCATCAATCTCTTGAAAACCATATTAATCGAATTTTACAGTATTAGAAAAAATGATCGGTGAAGTAGGCTTACGATCGTACATAATAAGTTTCTTTGTATTTCTTTTATGCTTTAATAGACAGTAAACGTTAAGGAATTACAAGAAAATGTTTTATCACGTAACAACCTTTAAAAAGTGTTGTTACGTAGGCCAATACAATTCCAAGCCGCATCTTATATTTGACAATAAAGACAAAAGAATCAGTTAATAAGTTAGTTTGTAACATTATAACCCGTCAGTGGAGGTTTCCTGCAGTAACTTGATTGGAAGCGAAGTGCCAATCAGAAGCCTGCGGCAATCGACTGACCGATATTTCTCTTCACTATTAAACAAGTAGGCCTGCATTTTTAAATTGCTGTACATAACTACATTTATACGTAATAATGTAATTTTTGTCCATGAAATCCGCGTTACAAAGAATTAGCGGTTATAGGGTCGCGTTAACGGGTACTTTAATTGGAGGGGACCATAGGTAGAAGGAAGAAATAGAAAGTGTTATGTAACGAAGACCGGTACAGTCGCTGCCACCGCCACAACAGCCCAAATAGGCCTAGTTAATATACAAATCACGTAACCAAACACACACACACACACTCATTCTTTCTCTTACCATTATTCTGTTAATTTGAATGATACTCATTAGTGGTTTACCGCATACTCAAGTTATACCAAATTAAGGAGTTAGGAAACTGCAACAAAATATTTGTTACCGTATCAAAAGTCGTTTAATCAATATTCATATAAAGGAACATCTAGTTTGTAAATGAACTGTTTATTTCAAAAATCCATGACGTACACATTTAAACATTTTGATAAAATAAAAAAAGTAAATATGTTTCACTGTAGAATTTGTAAATTTCCTATTGTAACTATATAGGGTGATTATAAATGAAATAGACAGTTTCGATAGCTTATAGAAAATTTATTTTTGAAAAGTTAAGGTAATTAACTTAAATGATTATATAGAAGAATTCATTAACACGTTGACTTCTATGTGACCCAAATTATATGTCACACTTGTCTTTAAAAACGGGCCATGTGCATCAAAAATGAGTCACAGTACATAACTAATTTTTAAGTCGTGTGTTACTAATGTGGTTTCTAAAGCTATGGCTTCAAAGAGTGACATTGTGCACTTAGCTTGTTCAAATAGTTGGCCTTTTTCAAATAATAGGACATTGCGTATACAGGTAGTTTTCCTGTTTTCCTGTAACAGAATGCTGCTATTTTTAATTTTTTTTTTTTTTTTTGCTTATTTTGGTTGATTGAAACAGTCTAGAGTACTGTGCAACTAAACCCAGTTGTCTATTACATTTTTTGTCATACCACAAAAATGGGTCACATGGCTCTGAAATGTAAAATCATTCAAGTTGGTCATGTTGCCCAAAAGTGTGTCACAAATTTATTTAACAAAAAGAATTAGTATTTGTTTATTAAATAAAATACGTACGTAAAATAACAAGAAAAATGAATAAATTGTGAAAAAAAATAAAAAAGTACGATGGCCCCGCAGTAAGTGTCACAAAATTTAGTGTGGCAGTCAACGTGTTAAATTTTTATTGAAAATATTTACAGGTGTTCAATGTGTGTACCATTTGTAACACGACAGATATCAACACGGTAGTCGAATTCTTCCCACACACGATTAAGCATATGACGGTCAACTGTGGCAAGAGCATTTGCGATACGTTGTTTTAGATCATCGATATCGACAGAAAGCGGTGGTACAAAAACTTTGACTTTTACATAACCCCATAAGAAAAAGTCGCAGGGCGTTAACTCTGGACTACGAGGTGGCCACGGCGTAAACACAATGTTTTCCTCACTTGCACGGCCGATCCATCGTCTAGGAAGACGTTCATCAAGATAATTTCTGATCTGTAAGTATCAGTGAGGCGGAGCTCCATCTTGTCCAAAAATGAAGTCATCACTATCTTCCTGGAGTTGAGGCATTAACCATTCGTTTAACATGTCCAGATAAATTACTCCGGCTACTGACGAAAGAAGAAGACTGTGAAAGAAGAACGGGCCGTAAACCTTTTCACGAGATAATGAGCAAAAGACGTTTACTTTAGGGGAATCGCGTGTATGCTGTAAAGTTATTTTTGGGTTTTCTGTACCCCATATTCTAACATTATGTCTACTTCCACTAATGTGAAAATGACATTCATCACTGAAAATTATGCGATTAAAGAAGGCGTCGTCATTTTCAACACCATGTTGCATCTCCAGACAAAAATTTTTACGTACGACTTTATCACTGGTATTTAAACTTTGTACTAATTGAAATTTATAAGGTGTCATTTTCAAACGTTTCCGCAGAATTTTCCACACAGTCGGTTGAGGAATTTGCAATTCTAAACTTGCTGATCTAGTTGATTTTCCTGGACTTGCTACATAAACATCACGAACACTATCAATTTGTTCTTCTGTAACAGAAGGTCTTCCAGTGCACTTCCTTTTACACAGACATCCACTGTTTTCAAAATGTTTATACCATTCATAGATTGATTGCCTTGTTGGTGGTGGTTTACCGTATCTTGTTCTGAAATGACGTTGCACAACCGTAACCGAGTTTGTTTTGGCTGATTCAAGAACACAATAAGTTTTCTCCACTTGAGTAGCGACCATTTTGTCAGACTGGTCGTTGTAACAGCAGCTAACAACAAAATGCTAGCAACAGTTGTACCAACATAAACTTTAAAAAATTTCCTACAAACCTATATTATTTACTATATTCAAATACACTAGTTTGATGTTTAAGAAGCTGTCGAAATTGTCTATTTTATTTATAATCACCGTGTGCTTTTTCATGTGAATTACAACTTCCCTTGGTCTAAAGTGGGCTGGAGGCCCATCTTATTGCCAGATAAGCATTTGAAATACAAACGGGATTTACAGATGGGATTTACAAACGGGATTGTTTTCAAGTTCCAGAAACTCCTAATAGGTTTCCTAGTTAACGTGTTCCATAAAAAAATAAGGTCCTATTAACGCACCACTCAAAACACCTCCCCATACCATATATTCAGCTCTGTTTTAATTTCATTACGAGAATTTTTATCTGATTAGTACATGCATTTTAGTTTCTGCCCATAACAGACAGGTGGAGTATCAAATTATTTACACTCAATCTGTTCGTTACAGGGCTAAAATAAATAGTTCTGTTTCTTATCACATGGTCAGCCAATTAAATGACTGAATCATTTAAGAACAGAAGCGGTAGAGGTGTAAAAGACACTAATCAGAGTTATCTCCTCTGAAAGTAATGAATTTCATTTTACAGCCAGACCCTGTGGTGAATGAAGTGAAGGTGTCATTTGCAAAGTGGAAAATATGTGCTTTTCAGAGGGCCCGGCATGCTGAAAGCGCACTTTTCCATTAAGTGAGGAAGGCAAATGTAAACAACTTCACTCCTCGTTTTACTTAGTAAAACCTCTACAGGTTCAAATCTGCCTTTCGGCTGATGACCTAAACAACAACACATGCAATTATGCCGGTTAACATTAAGAGTGATGCACACCAGAAAATTTATCGAAAAAATCTGAATCAGATTCATTACGGATAGCGACTAACTCACAGAACTGCAATCGCGTATCTTCATTGTCCTCATGAAGAGTGTGGAGTAAAGATGGATGGTACGGCATAAATATTAAATTTTATAGTATTCTTTATACGCTTCTTCGTGATTTGGTTAGTTGAGAAGAACCCTCCAAGTCAATTTACCAGATCTGGCTACAAAAGTTTCAACAACCTCTGCATTGCCGACAAAGGTCAGCCGGCCTTGTCGGAAGTATTGTCGGCTTTCCTCTGTCGGTATGTCGGAAGCTTTGTCACCCAGGAGCACAGTACCTTACCAAAGGGGCGACGGTGACAACTGATATCGTAAAGGAATATTACACATGCTGCTGCCAATTTATCGAAAGATTATCACATTGCATGGAGTAAGTGACACATGCGCCATCCGGTATTCGAGTATTTTTAATAATACTGAAACCGTTTTTAGATAAATTTAATTTTTTAATAGATTTCTTTAATGTTTTGCACGTAGGTGTTTTTGTAGAAAATTCACACTGTCAAAGCGTGTTAATAATTACTTTTTATTCCGTAATGGGTATCTTATTCTTAATTTCAATAGTTAGGAATGATAATTGTAGTATAAATCAATACTAATTTGACAAAAAAAGTCAGCCAACAGACCGGTGCCTGTAGAAGAATATGTCACGAGTTTATTGCAGAAATGGCCTTTACGAGGTCGCTTAAGAGGTTGAGCTCTAAATTCTATTAAAATTTACTCTACGTAATCTTAGGAGGGTCACACATGAGCGTTCCTACACTAAAATAATACCCCGAAATGTTAATTTTTAAAAAAAGGCGGATCGGGTGTTTCTAAAATAAACGATTCAATTTACCATTTCATAAGGCCTCTAAAATTCATACCACAGGTATTTCTGCTACTTAGCACCCAAGCTGCTCAATCTGCTCCCGTTACAGTTTAAAAATATACCGGCCATCATAAGATATAACAAAGCAGTAACCATGTGGTTTATGGAAGGAGGGGAAGAAGCTGTAAAAACAATAGTTACACCAGGAATCCAATAATTTTGTGAGCTCATCTCCCGGTCCGATAATAAGTTTTTCTTATGGTAAATACACTCTTGTTTTGCATATCCTTTTTGTATTTTTACTTTCTCTTGCCTATATGAATATATAGGAAGGAAAGTATTGTTTTCATGTCGATTTTTCGAAATCGAGTTTTCAACGGATCTACACGTTTTCAGACCCCCTGAACCAAAAACACATGTTTTTAGCCATTGGTCTGTGTGTGTGTGCGCGTGTGCGTGCGCGTGCGCGTGTATACAAAATATCTCAAGAACGGAACATCGTACAAACTTGAAACTTGAAACTTAAGTTACATACCACTACCGGACCCGACACGAAAATTTTTATCAAAATCGGTCAACCGGAAAGAGTAGTTTATTCGTGTAATTTTTCACTTTTTTGCGATTTTCTCAAAAACTGGTCCTACGATTTTTTTTAATTTTTTTACTAAATTTTTTATGCTCTACAAGATAGGGTTAGCGCCATGTCTGCTGAAATTTATGGCGAGGCTGTTTTCTCATAAAAAAATGTATTTTCAAGATTGCGACTTCAATAATGCATTTTAGAGCAAAAATGTATCAAGTAAAAGTTGTAGAAAATTTAAAATCCTACAACTTTTAATTCAAACATGTTTTTGTATAACGCTTAGTTTAGCGGTAATTAGCGATTTTATGTTTTTTCTCACGAAAACGTAAAAAAATCAAATTTTTAAAGATTTCAGCCTTATTATGCATTTTACGACAAAAAGGTACAATCAAATTTATAGGAAATTAAAAAATGTACAACTTTTCTTTAGAAAATTTTTCTTTACAGAGTTTAGCGTGAAAGAGTGATTTACCGTATTTTTAAGCTAAACTGAGGTTAATTTTCACTTTACGTCTTTCTTTCATGATTAAAATAAGATTATGGTTTTTGAAATTAGTTTATTTTTTTTATTTCTAATGTTTTATTACTAATGTTAGGTTATATGGTTAATTATTTGCATTGGCAAGAGAAAATTGTGTGAGTGTTTCACACCAGATTTTTTTTACTCGTATTTTTAAATTTATGTATAAAATATAAAGGGATTCCGTTCCTTTCTCTCAAAAGAAATGCTCAGTTCACTTTGTATTCAATAGGCATGTCAAAGACACCAGCAAGTTCCATTAAATAAATAGTTGATTATTTGTTCTTGTTTTCCTTGTTTTATTTAAGACGGCGTGACTGCAGCAGCAGCAGCAATAATTATTTTTCTTGGAGTGGCAATCGCTTTCACCAACACGCAACTGCAGCTGCATTTGTTGTAAATCGTTCATCATTACTATCTAAGTCATTTTCAATTCTTTACAACAGTCTGTAGAACATTCTAAAAAATCTGGTGTGAAACACTCACACGACTTTCTCTTGCCAATACAAATAATGACCTATATAACCTAATATTAGTAATAAAACATTAGAAATAAACAAAAAACTAACCTCAAAAACATAACCTTATTTTAACCATGAGTGAAAGACGCAAAATGAAAATCGATCTCAGTTTGGCTTAAAAATACGGAAAATCACTCTTTCACGCTAAACTAGGCTCTGTAGAGAAAAAATCTCTTCATAAAAGTTGTAGATCTTTTAATTTCCTATAAATTTGATTATATACACTTTTGTCGTAAAATGCATACTAAGGCTTAAATCTTTAAAAAATCGATTTTTTAAAAAACAGAAAATCGCTAATTACCGCTAAACTAAGCGTTATACATAAAAATGTTTGAAATAAAAGTTGTAGGATTTTAAATTATCTACAATTTTAATTGTATAAATTTTTGCGCTAAAATGCATATTAAAGACGTAATCTTAAAAGAAACCATTTTTTTACGTGAAAACAGCCTCAACAAGAATTTCAGCAAACATGGTGCCTACCCTATCTTGTAGAGCATAAAAAATTTAGTAAACCAGGCGATTTTAAAAAAATCATAGGACCAGTTTTAGAGAAAATCGCAAAAAAGTGAAAAATTACACGAATAAACTACTACTTCCGGTTGACCGATTTTGATGAAAATGTTCGTGTCGGGTCCGGTAGTGGTATGTAACTTAAGTTTCAATTTCAATTTCGTACGATGTTCCGTTCTTGAGATATTCTGTTTATACACACACACACACACACACCAGACCCATCGCTAAAAACATGTTTGTGTGGGTTCAGGGGGTCTGAAAACGTGTAGATCCGATGAAAACTCGATATGAAAACAATACTTTCCTTTCTATATACGTATTTATATAGGCAAGAGAAAGTAAAAATATGTCTTTACAAAATCTAGAAAAACTAATATTTCTTTTGAATGTGGCTGGTTTTGAAACTCATTCGGGGACTTGCCTGGTTTTGAAACAGAAGTTTACTGTTTTATTGTGGAAACCATGGTTTTATTTATTAATGTAAGCAATGTATTCGATCATTTCAACCAATTTAAAACAGTAACTATTCTTAACTATAAATTATACAAAAAATAGACTTTTCATTGAGTACTGTGTTGCACTAAAATTAAATTATTCAAAATCGATATTTTTCCAGCAATTAAAATATAATCACTTGAACAGTAGTCTATTATAATAACAAAATCAAAAAATGTTGTAATAAAATCATCTTAACATAAAATACTGTAGATTAACTAAAACAGTAGGCCTACGTTGTTTTTATAGAGTTCTACTACTTTGTTTTTTTGTAGAGTTCATCAGAGAAGTGGACTAGCGCACCCAGTGGCTATTTTTACTTTCTCTTGCCTATATGAATACATAGGAAGGGAAGTATTGTTTTCATGTCGATTTTTCGAAATCGAGTTTTCACCGGAACTACACGTTTTCAGACTCCCTGAACCCACACAAACATGTTTTTAGCGATTGGTCTGTGAGTGTGTGTGTGTGTGTGTGTGTGTGTGTGAACAGAATATCTCAAGAACGGAACCTCGTACGAACTTGAAACTTAAGTTACATAACACTACCGGACCCGACACGAACATTGTCATCAAAATCGGTCAACCGGAAGTAGTAGTTTATTCGTGTAATTTTTCACTTTTCTGCGATTTTCTCAAAAACTGGTCCTCCGATTTTTTTTAAAAATCACTCATTTACTTAATTTTTCATGCTCTACAAGATAGGGTAGGCGCCATGTTTGCTGAAATTCTTGTTGAGGCTGTTTACACGTAAAAAAATTGTTTATTTAAGATTGCGGCTTTATTATGCATTTTACCGCAAAAATGTATATAATTAAAGTTGTAGAGAATTTAAAATCCTACAACGTTATTTCAAATATTTTTTTGTATAACGCTTAGTTCAGCGGTAATTAGCAATTTTCTGTTTTTTCTCACAAAAACGTGTGAAAAATTATTTTTTTAAGATTTCGTCCTTAGTATGCATTTTGCGACAAAAGTGTATATAATTAAATCTATAGGAAATTAAAAGATCTACAACTTTTATTTAAAGCATTTTTTCGTACAGTGCCTAGTTTAGCGTGAAAGAGCGATTTTTCGTATTTTTAAGCCAAACTGCCGTTGATTTTCATTATGCGTCTTTCATATATGATTAAAATTAGTTTATGTTTATTGAGGTTAGTTTTTTGTTTGTTTCTATTGTTTTATTACTAATGTTAGGTTTATTGTTAATTATTTGCATTGGCAAGAGAAAGTTATGTGAGTGTTTCACACCAGATTTTTGTAAGTCTGGAAGTGGCTTGTTTTGAAAATAAATTTAGAATTTCATTGGATATGGATCGTTTTGATGTAGATTTTCCTATTTACTTGTTGTTAAGGTCATCAGCCAAAAGGCTAGTTTGAACCTGTAGACGTTTTACTAAGTAAAACGAGGAATGAGTTGGTTTACAGTTGCCTTCCTGACTGAGTGGAAAAGTACGCTTATCAGCATACCGGGCCCTCGGAAAAGCACATATTTTCCACTCTGCAAATGACACCTTCACTTCATTCACCACAGGGTCTGGCTGTATAATGAAATTCAGTACTTTCAAAGGAGATAACTCTGATTAGAGTCTTTTACACCTCTACCTCTTCTGTTATTATGTGATTCAGTCATTTAATTGGCTGACCGTGTGATAAGAAACAGAACTATTTATTTTAGCCCCGCAACAAACAGATTGAGTGTAAATAATTTGACACTCCACCTGTCTGTTATGAACAGTCCTATTTACTATGTCCATAATATTGAAAAATTATAAAAAAGAACAGAAACTAAAAACATTTTTTTTTTTGGATGTGGCTGGGTTTGAAACTAGACCCCTCAAAGCGAGATAAGTGAGTGAGCAAGCAATCCTTGGTTGATGGTTTACTTGGTTGTTCTTTTTACTTTCTCTTGCCTATATGAATATATAGGAAGGAAAGTATTGTTTTCATGTCGATTTTAAGAAATCGAGTTTTCACCGGATCTACACTTTTCAGACCCCCTGAACCCAAAAAACATGTTTTTAGCGATTGGTCTGTGTGTGTGTGTGTGTGTGAACAGAATATCTCAAGAACGGAACATCGTACGAACTTCAAACTTGAGACTTAAGTTACATACCACTACCGGACTTGACACAAACATTTTCATCAAAATCGGTCAACCGGAAGTAGTAGTTCATTCGTGTCATTTTTCACTTTTTGCGATTTTCTCAAAAACAGCTCCTACGATTTTTTTTGAAATCGCCTCAGTTACTAAATTTGTTATGCTCTACAAGATAAGGTAGGCGCCATGTCTGCTAAAATTCTTGGCAAGGTTATTTTCACATTAAAAATTTTTTTTTAAGGCTGCAGCTTTAATATGCATTTAAGCGCAAATATGTTATTATTAATAAAAGTTGTATTTAAATTCCTACAACTTTCATTCCCAACATTTTTTTGTATAATGCTTAGTTTAGCGGTAATTAACGATTTTCTGTTTTTTCTCACGAAACCATGTATAAAACCGATTTTTTTAAGGTTTCAGCCTTAGCATACGTTTTACAACAAAAGTGTATACAATCAAATTTATAGAAAATTAAGAGGTCTACAACTTTAATTAAAAGCATTTTTCTCTACAGAGATTAGTTTAGCGTGAAAGAGTAATTTTCCGTATTTTTAAGCCAAACTGAGGTTAATTTTCATTTTACGTCTTTCACTCATGATTAAAATTAGGTTATGTTTATTGACGTTAGTTTTTTCTGTTTATTTCTAATGTTTTATTACTAATGTTAGGTTATATTGTTCAATATTTTCATTGGCAAGAGAAAGTTGTATGAGTGTTTCACACCAAGTTTTTAATTATGTAAGAAATAAATAACAATGTTGACGGAAATTAAAAATGTAATAGCGATTGAACCAGGCAAACATTACTTCAAATGGTAAAATTGGTAGAGGTGTCCAAGAAACAAAAACAACACAGATTGTATATTACAATATATATATTTTTTTTAAAACAGTAGATAATTAAATTATGTATATAATTTATGATTATATTAATTAAAGAGTAATAACTTTTTTTTTTTTTTAAATAACATATTTAATAATAATAAAAATAATAATAATAATAATAATAATAAATATAACATTGGAGAAAATATAGGCATTGCTTCGGCAGGGATACATTTTTATAGCATTTACATAATAAATTACAATTTAAAATTAACTTAAAAAAAATTAATAATTTTTTCACTAATTCATAAAATATTTTTTTTAAAAATGATACTATTTTTGTCTGCAAAATATTATTTACAATAATATAAAATTGATAATTTTTTAAATAAAAATACTATAAAATTCTCTTGTATTGAACCTTTCGATATCCAGATCAGTTTTTGAGTTTCTTAACCACTTTATAAATCAACATTTTATGCTGAGAAGTAGTAATTATAGTATACCACTGGTGACTTTGCCTCAGACCTTTTCCGTAATTTCACATCACACCATTTGTAACCCTAAAGTCGCCTCGTGTAAACGCATCTTTATTGTTATGACTGATGACTTCCACTCACTCTACTTAATATTGTAGATATTGTTTGCATGTTTATTAATACAAATCAGTTGGTTGTTAGCTTTGCACGTGTTCTGTAATTTTTCTGTATTTTTTAATTTTAATGTTTTGTAATTGCTAAAAATATTATCAAAATGAAAACAACCAAAAATAAAAGGATCAAGCGATTGCTAATCGAACAGTACAGAGCACATGCAGGCAGTTGCTGGGTCGAACAGTAAAGGTGCATTCACACTATATTTTGATGATGTGAAATAACAGAAAAGGTCCTTTGCCTCTATAAAGAATGTTCGGAATTTGTAAACACAATGCAGAGGACGAGTGAAATTTGCCTTAAGTATACCACAAAAGAACATTGTTTATCAAAAAACAAGGTGGTCAAACAGATCATGGTAATGAACTGGTATAGTGACAAACTAACAAGTTTTTACATAGTGAACAAAAATACTATATTCACATTACTATAGAAACTGAACGTACTAGGCAGCATGGAAATGACTTGTCCTTCTGCTTCACTCTTCAGAGACAAAGTTATTAACAGTATATAACTGAACTGGACAGAGAGCTATTATGCGTTCAGAAAATATACATTTCTTGGGTTTTTGTACTTCTTTTATTCTGTTTCATGATTCAGACATTTCATTACTTATTACACAGGCAAAGTAAATAAGTTTATGTAAACCATAATATAAAATGTACAAAATGAACTTTGTTTTTATTATGCAACTTTAATATACAATGTAATATACGATAATTAAATTAGGTATATATAAAATGATTAAAATAATTAACCCTTGCTAACTGGGAAGCCAGAAATCATGCATGCGTCATCACCTTTCTTTAAACTCAATTTTCTTCGCAACTATTCATTATTTTCCAACAGATTTAGTTTTATTGGATAGAGAATTTTCTCCTCTTTCATTTGATATATCTTGCATATTTGTACGATGAAAATTGACGACATGGTGTTAAGCGAAAAAAGATATTATTTTATTTTGACGAGCCAGTACTAAAATTTGAACATTTTCGCCCATAACTTTTCAACAAAAATAGGTATTTGATTGGGAATGACATCATCAGTTAGATTTAAATGTAATGATCAAAATTAATAAATTAAAAGTGCTGGCGACAAATTTTATGACTGAAATCGACAAAGAAGGTTAACACTACCCGTCTCACCTATCCCTCCCTTAAACCTTCCAATTAGCGTCAAAATAAACTATAACATATTTTGATTTATGCTTTCCTGTTTAGAAAAGGATAATACACAAAACAACGTGCGGAAAAGAGACAGCAACTTTCATAGAAGAGGAGTAAATAAAAATTGAAAAGCGACGACATTATTTTGAGGCGATTTTTTTCATCCAGCACGTAACATTGTTGTACAAAAAGTGTGATATCTTTTGAATGCTTCTACCAATTTGAAATATCTAAACACTGTTATTTTTACAATAAATTGCTTTTATTTATGTATATAGCTAAATATATATTTTTGTAATTTTTTTTAGTGATTTAGCGACACTTGATCGTACATAAATTGATATTTCTAAAAGAAATATTTTTTTAAATATTAATTTTTTATTCTGGTCGTAAATGAAAAAAGAAAAATTTGGTTCAAACGTTGTTCTAATAACAAATTCTTTATAAATAAATGGTAGTTTTTTGAAATTTTTAGGAATGAAACTGAATGGTATAAAAGTTTTTATTACGCGTAAAATGACAGTCCACAAGGTCGTTAAAATTGCAGCTCTCGTCGGGTTAAAGAGTAATAACTCGCCAAATAATATTAATTTATAATTGAGAAAACCCTCTGAAATTTTAAACTAATAGTTATGAAACGACAAATTATAAAATACAATTATATTTAAAATAATTTTGTTGTTTTTTAAGAGGGGTCTCAACCTCCTATCTCCACCAAGTTAACATTTGACCCCTTTTCTCAGAAATGGTTAGAGATAATTACTCCAAATGTTCAACACATATTATTTGACATATTTTGTAACTTCTAACACGGTCATTTATTTATTGGTAAGATCATTTTAAAAAAAGAAAACAATTTTTGCCGAGATACTCAATGTGTATTCCATATTTCTACATTAGAAAATAATTAATAATAGAGAAATTGACAAAACCTTGTGTCTGCAAAACATATCCAGTAATAAGCATACAAAATTTCAAGAGATTATCTCTGCCCATTCCTGACAAAATGGGTCTTT
This sequence comes from Catonia carolina, assembly GCA_035578175.1. Classification (NCBI taxonomy): domain Eukaryota; kingdom Metazoa; phylum Arthropoda; class Insecta; order Hemiptera; family Achilidae; genus Catonia; species Catonia carolina. The sequence continues at coordinate 56,116,781 of JAQMRL010000007.1, forward strand.
TGTATTAAAACAAATGACTCCGGTAAAACATACTTATAAATTTATTTGCAAAAATAATTAACACTAAATGCTGCTTTCTGTGATCATGACACTAATATACAAAAAGTGGCGTACATCAAGAACTACTCATCAGATTTTAATAAATTATATCTTAAAACACAAAAACTAGAATAGGATTCTACAAAAAAAAAATTAAAATTTTCACCAAAATTGGATTAAGACTCCTCTTAATAAAATACCAACAACTAAACATAGATAAAAGTTTGATTTACCCATTAGTGAAAAATGAAGTTAAAAATATTTAAAAAAATAATAGATAAATAAATACTTCCAATGAAATAATTGAAGAGCTGAATGGAAGAAGGTGCTGTGTAATATATTTTTTCAAAGACTTGAGTTTTTGTGATTGATTAAAGTATAAAATGCAAATTTAATTATATAGATAACATATACGCTCTATCTCGAGAGTTTAAAGAAATACTAGAGAAAAAATTGGAATTTCCTAGGAAGGGTTACTGCGTTTTGAAATTAATTAAAGATTTATAACAACAGAAACATAACTCTGTAACTTATTAAATATTGATTTTCTTTTTCACCGATTCATAAATACATTTTTTTTTAACTTACAGTATTTTCATTCGTAAATGTTATTTATAATAATATTAAATTTATTTAAATAAAAATATAGTGTGGTGTATTGTTTAGATCATCAGCCAAAAGGCTGGTTTGAACCTCTAGAGGCTTTACTAAGTAAAATAAGTAGTGAGATGGTTTGCCATTTCCTTCCCCACTGAGTGGAAAAAATATAGTGCAGTCCTAATAACAATTGAGTTTTTAAACTATAGTATTTTTAGGATTATTGAGGGTGATAACACCCACCCCATTAGTTTTTAAACTAAAAAAACAAAAATTTTAATTAAAAACAAGTCCTATTAACATTATTTAAGTTTTTAAACTATAATATTTTTAGGATTATTGAGGGTGATAACACCCACCCCATTAGTTTTTAAACTAAAAAAACAAAAATTTAATTAAAAACAAGTCCTATTAACATTATTTAAGTTTTTAAACTATAATATTTTTAGGATTATTGAGGGTGATAACACCCAACCCATTAGTTTTAAAACTAAAAAAAAAATTTTAATTAAAAACAAGTGCTATTAACAATTATTTAAGTTTTTAAACTATAATATTTTTAGGATTATTGAGGGTGATAACACCCAACCCATTAGTTTTTAAACTAAAAAAAATAATTTTAATTAAAAACAAGTCCTATTAACAATTATTTAAGTTTTTAAACTATAATATTTTTAGGATTATTGAGGGTGATAACACCTAACCCATTAGTTTTTAAACTAAAAAAAAATAATTTTAATTAAAAACAAGTCCTAATAACAATTATTTAAGTTTTTAACCATAATATTTTTAGGATTATTCAGGGTGATAACACCCACCCCTTTTAGTTTTTAAACTAAAAAATATAATTTTAATTAAAACCAATCAAATTAATACATCCATTTTTCTGGGAAAGTGGTATCTAAAAGTGACTGTCCTTACTGAGAGAATTAGTCATTATTTTCAAAATACTATTCGACTGATAAGAGATCTTATTATTTTGATATATGTGAAAGTTTGTTATCATTGCTGAATGGAATAACTGTGTGCAACAGAAGGGTTTTGTATATTCACCTTTTTTGAAAATTTTGGCTTTCTCTAACAATTTGATGCTATGAGCAGAATCTGATGAGGATGATTTACAGAGGTCACTGTATATAATTAGTTTAACTGTTGTGTGACATAACCTTTCTTTAGAGATGACAAAAGGTACTCAGAGGTACTTTCAGAGGTACTCAACATCACAGAAGCACGGTAGGTACTTTAGAATGACAAAACCTTCAGATTGTTGGACCCTGACTGCTCAGCAGAAGTCGAGGTGCTGAGATGTAATTAAGACCTTCAACAGGGTATTGATTTCTGAACAATAAATAAATTAAGATATTAGCTATAGATTTAATGTGCCAGGATCAAATATAATCAAATGCCAAATGTCGGTTCAATTCATCAATTTATTTTTGTGTTCTATTCTAAGATATCATTTATTGGTCTCAACCAATGAGGGTTGATTTCTACCTGCACATACAAACAGTTTTATACTGAACTGGACACAGTCATCCGCTAATTCGCAATGCAAAAGAACGCTCTCTGTGCAGTCTTACACTTTTCCGCTTTCGCCCTAGTATTGGGAATTATCCAACCGCTAATTTGTTTTCTTTATATTACTTAAATTTATTTCTCTATTAAATTCACGCATCGCTACGTATTTACACGCTGGAGACACTCCAGGAAACCGACTACGCTAAATACAGTCCACTTATTCAAGATCTTTGGTAGCTCAACACTCATCGGAAAGCCACTGGTACCAGCTGGTAAGTCGCAGGACTTCCAAGGTGAGTGGAATAAAACTTTTATTTATCAACAGTAAGCTGCTATACGCTCCGCCACTGACCCTACCAAGATGTTTACTAACAAGCTAACAGGACAACATGGTAATAGATGATCTCAGAAGAGATTGGTATCCCAACCTTATTAAGAAGTAGCAAATTACTAAGTTTGAAGTTGGAATAGGCTAGGAGACTTAAGATTAGTGATGCTTACAAGAATAATAAGAGTATGCTCACAACTCATAAACACATGCTGCATCGATAAAGAATGCCACAACAGAAAAAGCAACTTTCGGTAAAGCTAACACATGTAATTGACACATACTGTACAGAAAATTTCTATTACTGATCATCAGTCTATTTATTTTTTTATTAAGTCCATCCACAGTGACACATAACCTCAACATGATGGAAAATTTTGTTATTTCACAGTTTCCTCCAGATTTCATGTTTCACCAAATTTCATGAAGATGTTCAAATATTCATGAATGATAATTTCCCTGGTTATAGAGTCAAAACATAAATGTCAACTGCCTGACCATCAAGATCTACAGACATCACTCTTTTGTACTTTTATCCTTGGAACTTTATTAATGACCATACGTACCAAAAAAATTCAAGATTTGGAGGATTTAAAACAGTGTATTATTGAAGTGATTGATTTAATAATCCAGCAAATGCTACAAAACATTAAACTACAAATTTAAGTACACAATGAACTTCACTAATATTCATAAAAACTTAGTAAGTTATATCGAATGAAATTTAATGACTGGTTCTCTTAGAACCACACATAACTTTAGGATACCACTCACCTAGAAATGTAAAATTTCATTATTATATTTTTATATACAATAGAACTGATAATTATTTCTATACATCTTAATCAATTGTAATAAAATAGTTAATGCTTATAATGTATTCGACACAATGTACAATTTAATTGATAAACCATAACACATTGGAATATATACTTAAAATAAAATAGATATATTAAAAATAATTATACATAACAATTATGTCTAATCCCACATGAACAAGGCCTATTAATGGGAGAAAATATAATAGATAACCTACTTTATGAGTTAAAATCAGTAAAATAATTTTGTGGATAAATAGAAATAGATAGTTGGCATAAAAAGATTGAAATTAAATATTTTATCTGTAATTAACATACATGCATTGTTAATAAGATTTTTAAAGAAGGTTTTGTATTAAAGATGCAATTATAGCTACTGCTTTGGTTTGGGGTATAGTAAATCATGAAACTTGATTCAAGATAAAAAATCAAGATGTTAAAATTACTGGAAGTAAAAATGTTGATGAATCGCAAGAAGTTTTAGGTAATTTGTCTTTGGAGAACCATTAGTCACAACTAACTCAAGAAGAAATTAGAAAGAGGGTTGAAGTACATAAAAATGAGCCAACAGTGAAAATTCTGATAGATGAGACAATCATACACAGAGTAATATTAATCCAACATGCCCCAAACATGTTGACTCATGTCAACTAGTTGATGACTTAAATATATTTATTAAATTAACTGAATGCAGCAGTTCGTTCAGTGATACTGAAATAATAAAATTCCACATTATATGAAATGATTTCATAAAAAAACATGGCTTCTACCAACAATAACTAACTGACAGACTTAGATCAGCCGTTTTAAGTGACTTCATACTACACAAAACTCAATTTCATTTTTCTTAAAATAGTGTGCATTGTTTAAATTTTACTATAATATTTTACAGTCAATGCTCGATTTAATGGACTTCCAATTTAACGGCCTAGCCTCCTAAATAAATAACATAACAAAAATCTAAGGAATGTTAATTTTTGTAAAGAAAACCCTGTACATTTCTTCCTGAAAGGTACATTTTTTGAAAGTTATGCTAAGAATAAGGATATAAGCAAATCCAATGTTTACCTTAATATATTATAGAAATATTACGAGACCGATTGTGTTACAACTGAATGACTTTCAATTTAACGGACTTTCATAACAATGGACATCGGTATCCCCCAATTAGTCAGTTAAATCAAGCATTGACTAATATTTAATTATTTTAAGAATAGAAATATTAAATTGAATTTTTTGTTTAGCTTCTAACTTCTCTTCCCTTTTTCCAACATCCATCCTTTAATCTGGAATATTTTACAATTTGACATGCTTCAAGCCCCAAACGTGTTGGATTATAGGAAATTTGCTGTGTATATATATATATAAAATTAAGCATAAAAGAACATACTTCAAATTTTATTTATATTCAATTAGTTACCAGTACATTAAATTACATAAATTACACTAATTTTAATTAAGGAATTACCCACAAACCAAAACAGTAAAAAACCTTAATTTTATTAACCTCACAAATAATCCATGGCCTTAAATTTCAATTTAAAAACCAATTATTTTACAATCACCAAATTTCTTTTGGATGATTTCCAAATCATGAAAGGTATATTGCACAACAATGCTTTAACAGATAAAACATAAATTCCACTATTCACATTGTACACTTAGTATATATACTCTATATAGTTCAATCAGTTTACAAGTGCTGGTAATTACCGTTTCATAAAAATAATTACAAGACTAGCAACTAAAAAAAACCTTTACAGGTCTTAAAATTTATTCTACCTATCAACGCCAGAAATAAATAATTTTTTTTTCATGCAACCAATAATGAAAGACAAATATGTCACCTCAAATATCATATCAAAATATGTCATATTAAATATTTAATATCTAATATGAAATACAAAATGTCCTCATGTACAGAAATCACACCGATACATAGATAAAAAAAATTTTAAATAAAATTTATAAAATCCAAATTTGCCTTTTGTTTGTTACAATGATTATAAACATAATTAACTCATAGAAGATTTTATGAAACAGAACTACCAGAAAAATTACTTGTTAACTGTAGTTCCTTACTGAAGCCAATAAGATGCAAAACTTGTACATGGCAGTACTAGTTATAAAACTAACAAAACCCCTGGTCTTGTCAGTTTTATGAAATGGGCTCAAAATCATACAACCATCAAAAAAAACTTTTATGTATATACATTAACACAAAAAAAAATACTGCATGTATCTGAAACTGCAGAGCATCACCAACAGAAATACACCAATGATTGGTTCCTCTTTCATTAAGTTTTTCACAGACTCTTAATCCACAAAATACTTGCTTAACATAAATGTTTACTGTAATTTTTAAACTGTTTTCAAAGTTCACTTCCAGTTGTTTTAATTAGAAAGATATTTATAAAAAATGAAAAATAAAAATAATGTTAAAAATGTTTTAATTTATTGACTCGCTTACATATGGTTTGGTAAAATATACACAAACTTTTCACAACTATTTATTTTCTTCTTAGGTATCTTTACCGAACCGAAAATCATAAGATTTGGTAAAAGTTTTACCAGTACTCACAACCACTGTATATGGAACTTAACTAGTTCAAAAACTATAAGTTTTTAAACTAATAAGTTTTTCATTTTAAAATGAATAAACCGTTATTTTTCTGTAACGACCCCAGTAAATTGTCCACATATTACATGTCGAATCACGACAGTTGGGTTGTGCTAATCGATTTGCTGCTCTACCAATTAGGTGATAGAGAAAATGTTCTATCATTCTACCATTCTATCAAAAACTATAAGTTTTTAAACTAGATAAGTTTTCAAAAATTATAAGTTTTCAAACTATTTCAAAAACTATAAGTTTTTGAACTAGTATATTTTCTCTACACATATAAAAACACGGTTCTGGACAGATAATTGTTGGAATGATGTCTCTTTTCATGAAACATTAGAGATAGATTAAGTAACAGTGTAAACATTATATTGACGGATTGTATTGTATTATTGGATTGTATTGTATTGTATTGAACTCTTCTGCAACCATTGTGTTTTTTATCATAAGCATTAATAGTAAGTAGCATCAATAACGAACAAAACCTTCAGATGATAAAATTAACTCTCAAGATACCATCTACCTAAAAGACAATGAACAATAACATTTTTTTTCAATGAATAATACAACTAGTTCAATAGTTTAGGGATACAATCAACAAAATGACTGAATTAGAATGTAACAGCTCAAACAGAAATCAGATAACAGAAGCGTTAACTGATGGAAATATGATTTTATGACCCATGCAGATGCAATACAAGATCGAAGCACAGAGGCACCATTAAAGTAATTATATTAACATTTGTAACATAAAAATAAAAAATCTGTCAACACAAACAGAAAACCGCTAACAAATTTCCAGTAGAATTCGCTTCATTAATACTCACTGACTTTTAAGTTCTTTACCGATACTGTACGACACAATTTTACTCCAGTCAATCTTTGTGCGTGTAACAGGAAGCAAGCGACGCAATGCTTTGAAAGTAGTATCAGACATAGTCTGGTAGTTTTCAGAGATTGCTTTCTGATATTCATTCTCAGATTCCTCAATCAATCTCACTAACTCTTTAGCTGTTTGCTCTTCACTCTGCAATCAAAAATCATCATTTAAGTTTAATCATAAAACAAGTTAACATTTGGGACAGCAAAATTGCATCAAACTATCTCTTAGCACCAAAATAAAAAGATGAAGATGAAATCTAGGTTCTAGCTGACTTCTATGCCAAAAAAATAGGATGTCCCATTATCCATTGCGTGGGTACTAAGACTTTAGGAGACACTCAAGTTTTCAAAGCACCTTATCAATAGAATACTGGGCATAGAATAAATTGAGAGTTTTTAGGGGTAAATTTATTTTATCAGAAAAATTTAACGCTTAACCCCTTAAAGGTTTGTGATGAAATATTACATCAGAGGCATTGTACACGAAAAGTTCCAGAGACTAAATATTATATTTCTGTCAAAACACGAACTTATTTTTCTTTAGAATGTAATAATTTGTCGCATACATCCAGCAATGCGTACCAGTCTTTTGAAGTTCATCCATCGGACCCTAGTAGCACTTTTCTTTAATGACAATCTTTCTATATTCAGCGAGTTCCTAAGCAACTAGTTGTTATTACAGTCGTATAATGTAACTAATGTAGTTCATTGTTTGCTGTGTGCTCGTATTAGTTTTATTATTTAGTATTAGTTTCATTTTTAGTTTGATTTGGGTTAAAATAATAACAATAATAATTTTTGAACAGTTTATTTCCTTAAATATAGGTAGGTACTTATAAAAATGTCATAATAAAAATGAAATAAATAAAAAATAATAATAATAATAATAATTATTCAGTGGGAAAAAATTAAGCAAAGTAAATTACTTTGTGTTTAATAAATCAACAATTAAGGGGTTAAATCCTTAAAGTAGTTCTGCAATAATAGATACCAAATTAAAGATCAATTGTTTAAGGTAAGGAACGGTGTTCTTTATTTTCATTTATCGATGCTTTTGGAAAAGCATAGCTTGATCTTTCTATGTATTGAACTAAGGTATAACAAATTGAAGACTGCAGATGAAGGCAGAGTATAGTGGCCTCGAACACAGCACATAGCCAATCAACTTTCGGCAACCTTATCCTGTACTGTCACATTGTGTTCCATAGTTCAACATTACTATCAGCAGTATTATTATTGGACTACTATCAGCAGTCTGATAGTAGTTATATTAAAATCATGTACTACATGTGCGTAGTTGTTTACTGCAGACTTTATACAGGTTATGTTTACAGTTTTAACCTTTTCACTGCCAGTTTTCACAGTTAACTGTAGATGGCCCAGGCTGGGTATTTTCTTACCATTATTTTGTATGTAAGAAAATGTACTTCTTCGTGATAAATTTACATGATAAGTCAACCTCTGTAGAACTTAAAAATATGGAAAATCACTAATTGATGTTAAACTAAGCTCTGTAGAGATCGATAATTTAAATTAAAATAAAAGTCGTTAAAAGTTGTAGTTTTTTTAAATTTCCTATAACTTTCATTATAAACACTTTTGTCGTTAAATTTCCCAAACACAATTATTGAATAAAATCTGTGTGCAAGAGTAAAAATTTGGATCTATCTTGTAATTACATTAACCCTTTGAAATCGGGAGCCACCTGTAGTCAGTCCGGTAGTTACTGTCTTTACCGCGGTATAACTTGTGTATTAATAAAGCTATAATTCCCACTATATATATATATATATATATATATATATATATATATATATATATATATATCAAATTACTCGACTTGAAATGCTCTTTCATTTGATGTATAATACAATGCATTTAGTGTACATATAACAGAACAATGAAAGAGCAAAGTGGACAACCTCTTTGATGGCTTCGACTATGTTCCAGACAGAGTAACATTTTAAATATTTCATATTTTGAGTTGGTACGAATGCAGTTCTGTTTCCCTCTATTTTTTCTATGAAATAAAAGAAAGTTGTATCTTTATACCCCTCCTAGGGAGTACAGGACCTTGTAGATGGTGGAGGGGCTTGCGTGCTCCTAAGACCCGGAGAGCTATGCCGGCGGTAGTGTAACTTCCAGCAGGGCCTCCCAAGCCGGACAGGTCAAAGGGTAGGAGCCAGACGAAGAAGTACTCCAAAAACGACGTCGTTGGGCCAATCACCCACACGTTGAAAAAAGCGGATTCAAAGCCACATAAATAGCCTCGGACAGGACAGGAATTTTCGGAATAAAAGACTGGACAAACCTAATTTACGATTTGGAAATTGGAATATACGCACTTTGACTGGAAAGGAAAAGGAAATAGTAGAGGAGATGAAAAGGTATAAAATGAGTGTTCTAGGAGTTAGTGAGATTCGGAAAAGAGGATGTGGAGAGAGACAATTGGATGATGGATATGTGCTCAGATATTCAGGAACGACTGATGCAGGACGGTTAAAAGGAGGAGTTGGTGTCATACTGGACGAGAACACTAATAATTTAGTGAGTGGATGGGAAGCCAGGAGTCCCAGGATTATAAGAATTGATCTAGAACTGTCAGAAAATATTTCCATTATTCAGGTCTATGGCCCAACTGATGATGCAGATATTAGAGAAAAAGATTGTTTTTGGGAAGATCTATGTAGAACAATGGCAGAGGTAGAGACAGGTCGAAAAGCATTTATAATGGGTGATTTTAATGGAAGAATAGGAAATGATGAAACAAGATGGCATGGTTGTATGGGAAAACATGCCGGGGAGTCAGTGCGGAATGATAATGGAACACGTCTGTTGGAGTTCTGTATTGGTCACCAGCTGCTGATTGGAAATACGTGGTTCATCCATAAAACCATACACAAAGTCACTTTCGTGGCTGAAGGCAGAGATACTCAAAGTATTATTGACTACTTTCTGTACCCATCTACTATGAGATATGCAGTAAAGGATGTGAAGGTTATAAGAGGTGCAGAGATCGATACAGATCACAAACTTCTTGTTGCAGACACCAGTTTTCAGAGAAAAACCACAATGAAGCAGAAAGTCTATCAAGGGATTAAAGTAGAGGAATTGGAAAATATTGATAAGCAGAATGCATTTCAGGCTGAAGTGGAGAGAGAATTGACTCTAGCTGAAGCTCAAATGACAGATGAAGCTCTGTCCACAAATATTGAGGTTCAGTGGAAAAACATAAAGGAAACCTTATTAAAAGCAGCAAATAAGGTATGTGGAAAAAGAAAAGTGGGTCAATTCAAGAGGAGAACAAAATGGTGGACAGAAGAAGTGAAACAGAAAGTCAAAGACAAAAAGAATGCATATAGAAGATACATTAGATCGGGAAGAAATGAAGATTGGCGGAAATATATTGAGTGCAGAAACCAAGCAAAAAAAATAGTGAAAGAGTCGAAGGTGAAGGCTTGGGAGGAGTTTGGAAATGAAATCGATAGAAATTTCAAGAATAATGTAAAAAAGTTCTGGACAATTTGCAAAAGTATACGTGGAAAGTTTGGAAAACAAGTGAACTCAATAAAGAATAAAGAAGGGAAACTGATGACGGCTACTCAAGATGTACTTGAAACCTGGAAAAAGTTTTTCGAAGATAAGTTCAAAGAGGATAGGTTTGAGGAAGCTATCACTGTAGATGTGGTCAATGATGCAAATGTGGACTATCAAATGAATTCTGATATAACAAGGGAAGAGGTTAGGGATGTAATTCGAAAAATGAAGGTAGGGAAAGCAGCAGGAATAGATGAAATACATGCTGAATACCTGAAGAAAGGAGGTGAATGCATAGTGAATAGCCTAACAAAATTATTGCAGGAAGTCTGGAAACAGGAAAAGATTCCAGAAGAATGGGAACAAAATATCATTATCCCACTGTATAAAAAAGGTAACTCAACTGATTGTGAAAACTATCGCGCAGTGTGTTTGTCATCGGTTGTACTGAAAATTTATACCCGAATTCTAGAGAAAAGACTTCGTGCGGTGGTGGAGGACCAGTTTGAGGAGGAACAATGTGCCTTCAGACCAGGCAGACAAACTCAAGACCATATTTTCTCGCTGAGATCAATCTGTTCGAAGTCTATAGAAAAGGGAAAACGGGTTTATCTGGCATTCTTGGACCTCAAAGCAGCTTTCGATACGGTCCCAAAATGGGTTGTATGGGAGACGCTGGTTGCCAAAAACGTATCACCAAAATTACAGCGAGCAATAAAAAGTGTTTTTAATAATGTGACTGCAGTGATCAGAACGTGTGGAAGGATTTCAAGACCGTTACAAATGGAAAAAGGAATTAAGCAGGGAGACAGTTTGAGTCCACTACTTTTTGTGATGATAATGGACGAAATTAATAAAATCTGCAAAAGAAGAACTGACAGAATGATGGTGGGACGTTGGAACTTGAGGCCCATATTTGCTCAAGCTTTGTTATTTGCAGATGACATAGTTCTTATTGCTGACTCTGAAAGAAAGCTTCAAACTGCAATAATTGAATGGAATGAAGAGATTAAAAGGAAAGGCATGACACTGAATATCAATAAGAGTAAAGTGATGGTGGTTAATGGCTTGGAGGGTGAAAGAATTAGGATAGATGTGGAAGGACAGGTAATGGAACAGGTGAGGTCATATGAGTATCTGGGTACAGTGGTAAGTGACGATGGGAAAATAGATGATGAACTAAGAAATAGAATCTCTAAAGCTAGTCGGGCCTTCTATGCAACCAGAAATTGTATTTTTGGAAAAAAAGAAGTGGGTGCCACAGTAAAAAACAGGGTCTATAAAAGTATTATTGAACCAATAGTCCTGTATGGTGCAGAAAGCTGGCCCTTGAAGCAACAACAAATGAGCAGAATCAGGGCAGTTGCAATGAAGTGCCATAGAAGGACAGCTGGGAAGACATTGAGAGATAGAGTAAGAAGTGAAAGAATCAGGGAGGAAATAGGAATGAAGGATGTGAAGGAAGTAATAGATAGAAAACAATTGGGATGGTGGGGTCACATACAAAGAATGGATGAAGAAAGGAAAGCCAAGCAGTATGCAAACGTAATCGTTGGCGGGAGTAGGAAAAGAGGACGGCCACGATACTCATATGATGAGCACATACGAAGATTGGGAGAGGAAAGAGGCATGGCCCTAGGGCAAATGAGACGATTGGCGGCGGATAGAGTACAATGGAGGAAGTTGTCCGAGACTACCTCGACGCTGTAAGGCACACGGGGAGAGAGAAAGAAGAAGAAGTATCTTTATATTTAACCATTAGGGGAGGGAACCAGATTTTGAGATAGAAGTTATTTCTTTCGTCTATTTTATCCTTGGGCCTTCAAACACCAACAAATACATTTTACTACTTTTATTTTATGAATGTGTGTGTTTTTAGTATATTTGTGTGCAAATCACACGTGTCAATTGCTATTGGAAGGGATAAATAGGCAATTTTACATCGCCTGCGATTGGATTGCATGCTCTTCAAATAATGGTCCACAATTTTCAAACTGCTGTAACTCACCCAATCTTAACCTGATATTGTAATAAAAAATATGGTTTTTATCACAAAACTATTTTCTACAAAACATGTCATGTACAAATTTTTGCTAAATTGAAATTTCAGCCCGTTACAGTAAAATAATATAAACACACAAATTTACGCTCACCAATATTTCACTCGCTCTAACGCAAAGTGATTTTCATGTTTTTATATGCAAAAGAAGCGTACGTATTATATGAAGCACCTGGAATTTTTTCATAATTTTTCATCAGTAATGAAATTAGATAAAGGAATTTATTCAAGAGTGTGTGTGTGTTATGATATTTGAACTTTTATTATTACTTGTAAAACACACCAATTTCATTTATTTAATTTGAATTCTACTAGAATAGTTAACAGGACTATTTGATTTGAATAGACTTACTGTAACAACTAGATTATCTTTTACTTCTTTAGAGCTGACAAGCTGAACATTACCATCTTCATAATAATGAACCTGGACTTTGAGAATGCCTCTCACTTCAGCTGAACCTGATGAACCTATCGTAATGGACCACTGCGATCGCCATCGACCATTCCTAAAAAGATCAAACAGAAATCTGTATAAAAATTTTACTTTACATGCTCTGCTAGCCCTCTTACCATGCTAGAACTTTTGACTATACCACACTGGCTTATTTTGAATTACTATAATTTCTTTTTATTTTATGTAAACAAGATGGTTCTTTATGCATTTTAACCTTACAAATGGCAAGTTTTAATACTTTGAACTCTGAACATTAAGACATGCTCTGTCATGACGCTTTTTGAGTATAAACAAAATAAATAATAATGGGAATCCTATCGACATTGTAAAGTTTTAAATTTTTTTTTTTTTTGTTTAACGTCCGACTGTTCTGCAATTACTGCTAATGCAGACGGTGAATGATGAAATGATTTTTTGTAACGTATGAAAAAATGCCGTGCCTGAATGGGATTCGAACCCAAGACCGCATGATGAGGCGTATAAACAGTTTTAAATATCTTGGAGAAACAATCACATATAATCTTAATGAAAAGGCTGCATGGAATGAGAGAATTTCTAAACTTTCCAAAGGACAGCAAATTACTAAAAACACTTACAACAAAAAATGTCTTTCCATTCACACAAAACTTAAACACTACAAAGCAGTTCTAAGATCACAAGCAATGTACGGCAGTGAAATCCTCTTCAGTATTGATGGAAACGGAATAAAAGAAACAATCAGAAAAATCAAAAGAAGGATTCTTAGAACCTGCATAAACAAAAAACACATAGTTGACAACCAGCACAGACTTTTACCAAGAGAACAAATTTATAAAGAAATAGAACCAATCACTGATGCAATGCGCAAAAAGAGAATTTCTTTCGCATATCCTCAGAACTCCAGAAAACGGATTATTAAGAAAAATTGTAGAAAAATTCATGTGTGCAAAAACTGAAAACACAATACTCTCAGAAACAAACAGAATAACAACATCAAAACAAGATGCACACATAACGTAAACAATGGCATAATCTACATTAAAACACATTACTACCATTTTCAAAAATATCCAATAAATAAGCACTGAAAAACAAGTAATTCGTTAAACTAAGGAAACAATCCTATGACAAATAAAATTTGAGCACACAATCTGAAATGTATAATAGAATTAAATACGACAGCCTGTGATACACATGGGCTTCATATCTCAGCACAAAATACCAAGCCCATGTAATACATGGACTCAGGGTTTAAAGTAATAATAGCATCAAATACAATTGAAGGGCAGTTTTTTAATAAATTTAACTTACCAGTAATTTTTTGGCTGAAATTGGTGATCTTCTATGCAAGCAGTCAAATTAATAAGTGCAGAATTTTGTCTTTTAGCGAATACACTGGAAGCTCCATTTTTATAATGGTTCGATGTATATGCATCTAATTCTTCTTCGAGAGGTGCTCTCCAACTTTCTAAAGATGGTTCAGTTTCCCACGGCTATAATAGTAAAAACAGAAAAATTTAACATAATATTCTACCTAACAGTTTCTCTACATAAACTCCTACACTCTCTTATGAAGTATATTCTAAAAAAAATTCACAAAAACCATCAAATCCTTTAATCCTTCTTATGATACAGTAGACGCTCAATTTATGTGGAGGTTATGTTCCAGAAAATGTCTATATATAATGAAATTGTCTTAAGACACATTCAATGCAAAAATACAGTTTAGGTACTTTATAAGTTATAAATAATATGTACATTAATGTACTTAAAAAATCTGGTGTGAAACGACCACACTTCTTTTTTGCCAATGTAAATAATTAAAACCAATTAATTTAATCGTGAGTAAACATAGTAAAATTAAAAACATAACCTAACTTCAATCATGAGCCAATGACGCTAAATGAAAATTAACTTCAGTTGAACTTTGATGAGCAAAATATGGAAAATCACTAATTAACGCTAAATTAAGCTCTGTTGAAAAAAATATTTCAAATAAAAGTTGTGGGTTAACTAATTTTCTGCCACTTTAATTAATATACATTTGCCCTAAAATGCATGTTAAGGCCACCAACTTAAAAAAAATGACCCCGAGAGCATAGCTCCCACAAATTTCAGCAGACATGTCAATTACTCCATCTTGTTGATTTTAATCAAAATTGAAAGATACCATTTTTGAGAAAACTGCAAATAAGTACAAAATTGCATCAATTAACTACTTCCAGGGATTTAGATAAAAATTTTTGGGTAAGGTCAAATTATGGTACTTAACTTCAGTTCTAAGTTTCAGCTTTATACGATTTTCCGTTTGAATTATTTTGGTCTCACACAAACACACACGCACGCATGCACACACACACAGACCAATCAGAGAAAACTTGCTTTTTAGCTTCACGGGACCTAAAAATGTTTATTTCTGGTAAAAACTCATTTTTTAAAAATAGACATTAAAATATGACGTTCTTTACCTACATTTCATATAGGGCATGAGTAAGCAAAAATATTTATTATATTTTACTATTCTATTTTAAGGCTGATGACTATGACAAATGATGCCCGATAAACTTAATAAAAGAAATAACTAGTCTTTTCTTATCACAGTACGATTTTAACAATGTTAAGTAATAAGAAAAATATGTACATTGCTTACTTTTTAGTCACTTAACATTAAAAAACTTGTGACTGATTTCTTTTCTTTTTTTGGTTTAACGTCTGACTGTTCTGCAATTATTGCTAATGCAGACGGTGAAGAATGAAATGATTTTTTTGTAACATATGAAAATATGCCATGCCTGAATGGGATTCGAACCCAAGACTGCATGATGAGAGGCGAGCACGTTACCAACTTGTGATTGAGGGCTGTTTTGAGTTTTGTCTTTGTTCTTCTTCCTGATATTATGGTGCAATTGCATTTTTATTACCAATTGAAACCCCAAACTACATTTCATCACTGGATCTTTCGCAATAATTAACTCTTTAAATTCATTAGCCATTTTTACAACTTTATTTTAATTCTGTAACATCTATTCAATTCTATTTCATATGATATAAATTTCATTAACCTTTTTGGCTGCCTTGATCCTTATTGGGGTATTTGCACTAAAACAAATTGCCAGATTAAATGATAAAAAATTACTAATGGCAGCTTATCATGGCCTCATTCTGTCTCATATCATTTATGGTATCTTAGTATGGGGTAATTCTAGCATGGGTAATATGAATAGGGTTTTTAAAATTCAAAAGAAAGCTATTAGGTGTATGGTGGGAGCAAACCAGCTAACCTCATGTAGGCCACTATTTAAGGAGCTTAAATTGCTCACAGTTCCCTCTCTCTACATTTTTGAGGTGATTATGTATGTTAAGCAAAATAATTTTATGCAGAATTTCAATGTTCACAATCATAACACGAGAAACAGAAATGATTATTATGTGGCTAATCACTCCACAAAATTGTTTGAACAAAAACCTACTTATGCAGGGAGAAAATTCATGAATAAATTACCTCAATTTTTAAAATGTGAGGATTTACATTCCTTTAAAAAAAATCTGAAAAATTACTTGATCGGTGAAACTTTTTATAGCGTACAAAAATTTCTTTCTTGATAGTAGTGATACATTGTGTGATTCTTATATGTATTTCAGGTGTTATATCTGACATGTCCTATACTCTTCCTGGAGTCTCCAGGCGCAAAAAAAAAATATTGTCTACTTACACATGTTTTGGTGGACTCACCATCATCAGAGTATCAGAGTATAAAATTGAGTTTTATAAGTTCCATGTGAAACTTTAAAATATACAGTACTCCCTTGACTTACGCGAGGGATGCGTTCCGCAAAATCATCGCATAAGGTGAAATTACCGTAACTTGAGTTGTTTGGTTTAACCTTAAAACATCCACCAACTAATTAAAAACTGAACGTTATAGTATGCTTTTGTTTTGTACAGACTGTACGGTTATGATAACATGAAAGGAAGAGCTATTATTAAAAGTGAACTTATCAGTCTAAAAAATACAGAACAGTAAAAAAATTTAAAAAATACTTGTGATTGTTTTTGCTGCAACTTTTGTTAACTTTATTTCGATGTAATAACAAACATAATAACAACGTACTGTATTGAAAAATATACAACTTAAAGTATCAATATGTTTTGATCAATATGATCTAACTTTTCCTCTAAAGTAATCGCTTTCCATTTTTTTAAACTTTTATTCAAACTCATTTTGTAGGTAACCAAAAAACCAAAAAAAAACAAGAAAATAGAAGATCTGCAAATTGTAACACAATTAAACTATGCAACCTTACACGACTGATATTTTAAACACACTAAACGGTAGCACTAATATTTAGAACAGAAGGAAATAAAGATAAAATTCCAGTGTAAAAATGGGGATTGCAATTTACTGCGATAACGGTTTTGAGAGCAATTAGCAAAACAGCGGTCAAAAATGTGAACATCCATAAGATAAGCAATAGAAGCGATGATTCTTAGAATCAATTCGTAACAGTGTTAAGTTAGTACATATCCCTCGCTTCCTGTCATTTATGTAACATAACATTATCAAAACAAGAAAAAAGAAACTTTTTCAACAAATGACAGGAAGCGAGTCAAAAATTTTCAATAATGTACGCATATTTCTCTGCGTACCTTCCCTTAACTGTCTCTTTCTACCCCATTGACATTCTTACTTTATCCCTACTGTACAGTACTACATACATAATACAGTACGTGCAGTATTATTATACAGTAAAACAAAATTGCGCTAACTTGAATTCGCCTAAGTCGAGGGCTTACTGTATTTGAAACCCTAGAGAAGATATTCAATCTTCAGACAACTATACAATTTAATGTAGATGACTGAAGCTGCAGGATGCATTATGAAGATTCAATTATTGATTAGCCTACAGAAATTATTAAATATTTATAAATAAAACACCTATTTACTGTCCTCATCAAAATATATATTGTACGACATTATTCTACATGTTTTACAAAATGAGAAAGACCAAGATAAGAAAGATAATGAAATTAAGATGATGATAAGTGAAACTCACAGCATGTTCAGGAACATACGTTCCTAATTTATACAAACACATAAAACTGAAATCGTACGAAAATTGAAGTTCAACTGTAGTTAATTCCTTTTACAGTTGATGAGTGAATATATAATGGTAAAAGAAAACCAACAAGCACCATATAATTAAATGTAATTAAGAATATTTCAGTTAAATTCTTAAAAAACCGAAACAAATCTTTTAACAGAAAAAATAACTCATAAAAATAAATACCTCGTAATCAGATGCTTCTTTTCTCAGATGATCATATCTGAAAGACTGTTTAGAGCGAGGGTCAAAAAACCTTGAGCTACCAAGATCATTGTGTTCAGTGATCAAAACTAAATTATCACAATTCTCTATTTTCACAGGTGTCAATTGATCTCTGTTGTACTGAGCAAAAGCGCTGTAATCACACAGATAAAAACACAACATAAAAATCAAGGTTATATACTTATCACTTTTACCGACTAACATAATAATTATTTTTTATAAATAAATCCAGTATTAACTCAAACTTGTTGAAATCCCTGTTCATGTCATAACTACAAGGTGTGTCCGGAAACTAAGTACCATTTTGGAAAATAAAAATACTAAAATATTTTTCAAGATAATTTTATTTTTATATGAAAGATCATACCTTCAACTACTTTTCTACATAGCTTCCACCATTGTTCGCTTAAAGCAGGTGAACAGCTTATCTAAACCTTCCTCAAAGATCCCGCCAGTGAAGACCTTTTGTGCCACCACTCCATTAATTGTTGCTTGGATTTTGGGGTAATATGGTGAACTCAAGTTTCATCACATCATGATTTGGTTCAAAAAACTTCATTTTCATCATTGTTCCAGGTAAGAAATGTCAGAGCACTGTCAATTCACTCTGTTTTAACCATATCTGCGAGCATTTTTAGAACCCAGCTTGTGATAACCCAAGCGGTCAGCTACAATCTCATGCAAAACAGTTTTTGAAACTTGTGAAAATTCATCTGAAAGCTCATTGTCATTCCGAATCATCTTTTCTCTTTCATTTCCTCATCCACTCTCCTGATTAAAGTAATTACAGACAACAGAAGACTGTCCAATTCTTGGTATGTCGTGGACATCCATTTGTCCTTAATTTAATTGGCTAACCCACTTTCACACTATTCCATCACTCACTGCACTGTCACGATCAATCTCTGTAATCAACTGATGAATTTTGGCTGCTTTAATGTTCCTTGTATTCAAAAACTAGATAACAGAATGAATCTCACTAGATCGGTTCATCGATTGTTTTAAACATTGAAAATGACCACAGTAAACATAAAACACACGCCTAATCAACCAAAACGGCATCGAGGCAGAGCTAATGAACTAGGAAAAGTAGAGTGCATGCGCGGAGTGCCAACATTTTTTAAGCTTTAATTAAGAAGGAAATTCGATGGAATCTTGAAATTCCAAATAAAACAGGTCCCAGAATTGTACATATTTCTCATATTTTTAGTGATGTCTGACATAAAACACAAAAATTCAGGATCGAAAATAACAATTTTTTATGTTTAACGTAAAATATTTTTGTTAGATGCTTTATTGAGCCATCAATTATTTTATTTAAATTCTTCACAAAGCAAATTCAATTCTGATAATTTGATGTAAATTAATTAAGTGAAAAATAAATACAAGATATACAAAACCAGAACAAAGTTTTACAAAAATTACTATTTTTTAATACAAAGAAATAATTTTTTTATAGGTTAGAAATACAAGCTTATCAACTACTAATACCTTAGCCATTAAGTTCTTTAATTTTATTAGTAGCAATAAAAATCCAAATTGCCTATTTAAAATAACTAATAAGAAAGTATTAAGTTAAGTTATTGTTCATTCGAAGACACTAAAAAGATAAAATACATTATCAACTAAGCAGTAGAAAATTTGATAGAATCTCAGGCAAAAAATTATCAAATATACACTAACACAAACATCGAGTACAAAACTCTGAAAGCTGTAGATAATACCATGCTAGTAGAAATCTGTAGACAATGTTATTGATTACTATAATAATACAGGCCACAAGTAATGGAAACTATTAGAAAACAAAGACTAAAATATTACAGACATCTGAACAGAATAGATGACAACCAGTTGACAAAACAAATTTTCACGACACTAAACAATAGACCTAAAGTGTTCAATAAATGGTTTAAAGAAGTCAGAAAGAATATTGAAAAAACCAAGAAAACTTAACGAACCGAATTAAATTCAGACAACTAATTACAGACTTTAAAGGCTTTAATGATGAGCAAAAACAAAACACCAGGCGGACAGAAGAAAGGAGAAACGCCTACAGTGAGCAAATGCTGAGAATGTGGGCTGTAAAAGGAGCTTCCAGAAACATCATAGTCACCTCACGTGGTTTAAAATTGGCCCTATACAAGAAAAAAAACACAAGACTAATTCATTATTTTCTTAAGTTTATTTTAAATTTTTCTCAATATTCATTCAATTTCTTAAAACCACTTTTTGAAACTTTGGGTCTATTGTTTAGGGTCTTCAAAACTTAGTTTTGTTAATTGTATGTCATTCATTCTCTACAGATGTTCATAGAATTACAGTATTTGTTTTCTAATCAGTTTTTTAAAAAAAAGTTTTTTTCCTCGTAACCCCTACAATCCACTGACTATCATTGGACCCATTATCTTGTGGAGGATCTTTAAATGAAATACAGTTTAAGGTGACTCAATTCATTGTTTTCTCAGTTTATTAAGCACTGATTCTTTGAGAATGTATTAACAGTACTTTAATGGTACAGGATAAAGATTTTCATAAGAGTTTAAAAAATACCGCTTAATCATGAAGATAAAAGTTTATTATAATGCCCGTCACAAAGACGTCCATTGTGTTTGAAGAGTTTTCTATTTTTAAAAGGAACTGCAAAACTGTAATGCTAGATCAAATTAAAGCCTGTTCTTACCTGCATTTATTTATTTAACTTAAATTTTTTTATTTAATAATTTGTTGGAGATACAGAAATTTGCAAACAAAAAGTACCCAGCTCTTAGGCGGTTTTCTGTTAATATACTCTTTAAACGGCTGTTACTTTATCCAGGCTTTACATAAAAAATTGGGGTGTAAGTATGTTAAAGATCACAGTTTTTTCTGCAATGTGAATGAATATTTAAAAAGTAAAATCCCATTTTTCGTTTTAATATGGGGACCATTTAAAAAATATCTTGGCTCCATGTAAAGATTGGGAAATGATTTTTTCTACTAAACTATCCATTTTTACGACATTATTGTGCAAAGTATGGTAAACTCTTGCATTTATAATTACAAATAAACCATTTATGGACTTGTGATATAAATAGAAAATTCTATTAAACTGGTTGAAAGGCAATTGGTCTTTACAGCAGACTTCTTACGTGGCGAGCACTATAGTTATCTATTATTATTAATATTCTCAAAAGACAATATTTTGCAACTCATGGCAGGTAACAAATGATTTTAACACCTTTACTCACAAACAAACATAAAATTAATAAGTACATAGCCCCTTTTCCCACTACAGTAGATCCTCAACTTACCATCATAAAGTCTGGGCAGACACCAAGACATTAAATCAAAGCGATGTTAAATCCAAACCTTCAAAAAAAGGGTAGGGGAATTTGTGAACTTGTATAATATGTACAGTGATCCTGTGTACTTCAATAGAATTTTAAATATAATATAGACATGTTACTGAATAAAGAATTTTTCAGAATAAACATGTTTTTTTCAGAATATTTTTATTAAAAATGGGCTTGTTAGAACATGGTAAGCAAATCCCTAAATATTTTTGCCCGTGACCTTCGGATGTTGCCGGTGGCGGAGAGTTATTGTATTGGCTGTGCCTGAAGGTTTTCATACGCCGGATAACACAACAGGTTCACATAAGAGCTGTACTGCATTCTGAATGTGAAATAGAGTATCGAAGAAAGATCCCAGATAATCGCCATTCTCTCATAAGAAAGAAAGTAATGTAAAGGGGAGCAAAATTTTTCTATTCTCAATTGAGTGACATTAAATCCGAGCCACAGTAAATGCAAGACCAGTAAATAGAAGAACTACGGTATTATTTTCTTAACCTGTACAGATATATCATTCTATGTCATCTATCGAACTAAATACAAACACAACACGTCAATCAATAACGAAAAATTTGGTTTTCAAAAAATATTATAGCTACCATGATTTTAATCCATTTCATATCTTCAATCATTAATTATTTTTATTAAAATATAGGGAGTTTATAAAAGAACTCCTCGATTTCAATAAATCATAATAAAATAACCTAACTAGTTAAAATCATTTGGTTTTCATAGTTCTGTCAGGATGTCGTAAAGTTTCAATTTGTTGCATAGGCCAACCTGTCGGTTAACTTGCCTCACCTTCATGCGGTGTCAGTCTGCCAGTCATGGCATCACCGCAGCAGAAAGGACAGTGCGTGATTTGGTTTACAGAGACGCGTTCAATTATTACAGTTCAGTGTAATTTTCAGAACGAATAAGGCCATACTACACCTTTGAATAAAACGATTCTGCAGTGGTTTAACCAGTTTGAGGCAACAGGCAGTGTCTTGAAAGGGACATCTCCAGGCAGGCCATCTAACCGCATCGTTGGCCCGTTCATATTTACCGAAAAAACAATAAACGGAACTCATTACCGTGATATGTTAAAGCAGTACGCCTTTCCACAGAATGACGATATTGAACTAAAAAAGGATTAATGTTCTTTCAGCAAGATGGCGCGCCACCGCATTACAATAACTGTGTCCATGCTACATTAAACACTAGTTTTCCAGGCCGGTGGATCGGAAGAACAGGCCCGATCCCATGGCCACTAAGGAGCCCAGACATTACACCCCAACATTTCTTTTTTTGGGGCCATGTTAAAAACATTGTTTACTCGAAGAAATCCGTGACATTGAACACCTACGGGAGAGGATTGTTGCAGTTGTAGCAGCAATAACACCCCATATGCTGGCAAGTACGTGGAAAGAAAGAAATGGATTACCGTTTGGACGTATGCAGGTTAACAAATGGTGCACATATCGAAGTTTATTAAATATAAAAAAATAATTGAAAAATTTCTCATCCAGAATTTATTATCATGTACTTTTTCTTTAATTAAAGCTATTTAAATAACACTTGAAATCAAGGAGTTCTTTTTTAAATACCTGTATAACAATACAACTAACATTAAAATTGTTAAAAGTGAAATTGTACGATTTCTCTAAGCTTATGTTAAAGCTTGATAGCAGACAAGATATAATTATTATGAATATCTTAATGATTTATTATAAAATCAGAATAACAAACAAAGAAATGAATTTTTTTTGAAATACTCAACTTACCCACTCGCACCTTCCTTCAAAAGTACGTCATTGTTGAGCAGCGTTCGTACATCTGAAAACGAAACATAATATTTAATAGTTAAAAGTGCAACATCTATTACAAATCCCCCATTTAAAATAAAGTTTACACACAAAAGATATTTGCCTGATTTTATAGGTACTTAAACCTATTTATTATTTATACTCTAAACAAAATAAATTATTAACAGAATAAGTTAGTAGCAACATAACAAACTCTTTTTTTTTTAAATTTATTTATTTAACGTCGCATCAACTACAACGGTCATTAGCGACAATGTTGGGGTGTAAACTATGTACAATAAAGGATGAAATGATTTTTTTGTAATGTATGAAAATATGCTGTGCCTGAGTGGGATTCGAACCCAGGACCGCATGATGAGAGGCGAGCACGTTACCAACTGCGCCAATGCGGCCGGCAAACTCTTTTTCTATGTATTTAACCGCCCGATAAATTAGAGCATTACAAATTCACCAAAATCTGGTGATATGCTCGATACACTATCACTATAATGTAAAAATGATTTTTACTAAAACAAGTACAATATGCCTACTGCTTTTCACAATATATTTCAGTAACAATTGTATAACAATTAAAGTTTTGTGTGAGTACATCACTCAGAAAAGTAATCACATCATATATTTTATAATTATATATATTTTATATTTCACATCATATATATTTTAAAGAGTAATTACATCACATACTCAAAAAAAGTAATCCGTATTTGAGTCAACCTGCATCATCTTTACTTTCTTTTACCCTATATGAAATATAATAGGTAAGAAAAAGTATAATTTTATATCAAGTTTTCAAAATAAATTTTTACTAAAAATTCACATTTTCAGGTCTTTGAGCCCAAAAAGCATGTTTTTACTTGGTGAGGGTGCGAACAAAATAACTCAAAAACAGAAAAACGCATGAGACTGAAACTTGAAAGATAAGTCAGGTACCACCAGGAAATCCGAAACAAATATTATCATCAAAAGCAGTCAAACGGAAGAAGCAATTTATTCCAGCAATTTTTCACTTTTACGCAATTTTTTTTTAAAAAACAATTCCTATACGATTTTGATTAAAATTGCCTCAACTACATTTTTATTGCTCTACAACATGGGGAAGACCACAGATCTGGAGAAATTAACGGAGGGCAGGGCAGTGTTCTCATGGTAATTTTTTTAATATTGCATTTTAAGCCAAGAGTGTAAAAAATCAGTTAAAAAAATTAAAAACCTACAATTTTTATTTCAAGAATTTTTTTCTTCAGTGATAATTTATAATCACAAATTAATCACTCTATATTGCTCATTTATAATTTTATTAATATATGTACATATTATTTTTATATTATTATTTTTAGTGATTTCCCATATTTTCCACATTAAAATCGGTAACCCTTTGGTTATCAAAATTGGATTTACTAGTGATAGTTTTATACTATAATAATTTTGTTGTTGTCATTAGTCTCTTTACATCGCCGGCCGCGTTGGCGATGTTGGTAACGTGCTCCCCTCTCATCACGCGGTCTTGGGTTCGAATCCCACTCGGGCATGGCATTTTTTCATACGTTACAAAAAATTCATTTCATCCTTCACCGTCTGCATTAGCAGCAATTTGCAAAACAGTCGGACGTTAAACCAAAAAAAAAAAAAAAAAAAAAAAGTTAGTCTCTTGACTGGTTTGATGCTGTTCTCCAAGCTGTTCTATTTTGTGCAAGTTGTTCCATATCTACATACCTGCAACACCCTACATCTTTGTAATTTGCTTTAAATATACTAACTTTTGCCTCCCCCTGCAATTCACTCCCTCAATATTACCCTCCATTATTGATAGACCAATATGTGGACATGTTAAGATATGCCACGCTAACCTATCCCTTCTTTTGGTAAAATGTTTCTATATACTTCTTTCATTCACTTGTCTAAGAACCTCTAAATTACACATTTTGTCCACCCACCTAATCTTCAACATTTTCCTATAATACCTCATTTCAAAAGCTTCTACTCTTCCTTTCTACAGCCCCTATCACCCACGTTTAATTTCTGTACAATGCTACACTCCAAGCATAGTGTTTTAAGAAATGTTTCCTAAATCTGTAAACTATTATACACTATTAACCATATGGTTAAATATTTTTATAAAATTAGGTCAAGAAATATGTTATTGTGAATTTACAGTTATGAATTTAGTAAAGTAGACAATAAAAATTTATGCAAATTAAAACCTATACTACTATTGCATGGACATTATTCTTTTATCTCGCTTCTTATTGTGGCAGTTAGTAATCTTACTTTACTACTTGCATAAAAATTGTTACTTTTTTACATTAGCAAGAGAATATCATATGAGTAATTCACACCCAATTATTTACTATTAGAACAAATCGTCGAGTGACTATATAATTAATTTCTGACAAAAATCACATAAAAACAAAAGATTATGTCAATAAAAACAGAATTTTGAAACAGTAAAACAAACTGTTATTGTAAACTTAAGTAGGACATTACACACACACACACACACGCACGCACGCGCGCGCGCACACACACACACAGTAGTTGGAAACTGGCCAAATTAATAAAATAATTTTTACAGGCATGCAATATAATTTCCAACAACCATTAAAATGAAATACAACATGATATAATATTAACTACCCTAAAATAACTACACATACTTTACACATTACTTTAGGGCCTAATTCGTTAACTTGTAATGTAATCAACAATGTAATTGTATCAGCAAAAAAATAATGATTACATGGAAACGATCTTTTTAGGATAATTTTCTTGCATTTAGAATTTTTAGCTCATTCATCGCTACGGGGGTTAAAATATGGCCATTTTTATTAAAATAATCACTTTTTGGATTTTGTACAAGTACATTATTCATAGATTCAAAAAAATATTAATTTACATCCCTATACCCAAAATTAGTTCCATGGAGACTTTTATTTATTCTATAAAAACATAAATATATTGTAACCTTTTACATATCATTCTAATGTATGAAATACCATAATAAAACTTTTTTTTGAATTTGTAACTTTTTTGATGCTTTGAAATACATCTGCTACCACAAAAATTCTTTAATCAGCCTGAAATTTTACCGGCAGTTTTATCAAAATGTTTGGCGAGATTTAGTATAATACAAATAGTTTTCTTTTCATTAAATGAATTAAGATATCCCACACTAACCTATTCCTTCTTTTGGTAAAATGTTTCCATATACTTCATTACTTCAATTATTTTTCCACAACACAAACATTCGGGTAGGTTCCTCATTTTTTCCTGAGGAATGGCAAAAAAGAAAACCTTGGAAAATAATTTTATTTATTTATTATATTCAAATTTTCAGGTATAAAATTCCATACCAATGCATATTGGTATATATATACATACACACGTGTGTAACCTGGGGAAATTGACTTTAAGTTTTGAAATTATAATTGAAGGTTTATAATTTTCATGAACTGTACGTCTAATTGGGTTGCTACATTTCAAAAACAATTACTTGGTATAGCAGTGTTTTTCAACCTGTGGGTCGCCACCCCCTGGGAAGGTTGCAAGACGTTTCTGGGGCGGTCACAAAATACAGGAAAAATATTAAAAAAAGGTTATTTATATAAAAAAAAAGATACAAAAATTGTACATACTTTTACAACTTTTTCCAATACAATTAACATGAAACTTGGGCTTGTTTAGAATTAACCAATTTTTGAATGTTTGGATTTATTTTTGTAACACATAAAACGATGTCATTTTCCAGTGCCAAATGATTTTTTGGTTTGGGTTTCAAATTCACCATTATGGAAAATCCTTATTCACAGTTGTAGGATGTGCCAAATGGTTTCAAAATATTCAACGCTACTCTGAACAGTTCTGGGTATTCCTTTTTAATACTTAATCCAAAATTTGTTGGCACAACCATTGTTGAAAGTTAATTTCATTGCATGATCATTTTATTGCTGTTGATCATGAAGACGAACACTTAGAGCTCAGCATTTTATACAACTAGCTCATTAAATGGATTGACTCCCACCAATATCCACTTATATCCTGAACTAAAATTTACAACTATTGAAGGGTTTTAATTTTTTTCAACTTAACTCAGAGGGGGTCGACAAAATACTTAACCTAAAAAATGTGTCGCAGTAACTGAATGGTTGAGAACCACTGGTATAGTACATTGTTATAGATACTGAAATCACGAGATTGCCTTTTGCGTATGGATGGGCTGTGAGGAAGGTAAGTGTAAATATGACAGTGCTGCCAACCTCAACAGTCAGACACTAATCGTACATTTTACTACCGTGCAGTTTCTACATACATTTTGTAAGCTGTGGTTTAATCCGATAAAATTATCTTCATAAACCTTATAAGAAATAAATCTGACCTGTAATACTGCCTACAGCTTAATGACATGACTAGAAGTTATTAATTTACTGTAATTACCAGCTCTACCCTTTTTTCCATTGGAACAAATTTTCTACGAATGAATCACCTTGTTTACTATCGTTGTCACTGGCGTCTTCACTATCAGTCTCACTAGTATCTACCTAACCGTTTCCTATTTTTACCAGGTGTCAACAAAACTGTTGAAGAATAGCTTCTTCATGTCTTTAATTTCCTTCTTTATTTTTCGAATTGTGGGAAGAGAAACATCACAGTAGTTAGCCATTTGCTCATGGCTTTTGTTAAGAGGCAGTGAAAGATATTTTTGTTTAGTTTCAACTTCACAGCATTTTATTACACTGCGTATTAGACTTCGTTCAGCTCTGTGAATAGTCTGCCCACATTTTCGAAAAACTAACATTTCTGTCTACGATAACAAACAGTTATATTCGTACCGTTAACCTACAAAAGGTTCCGCGATATACTGTATAGGCTATGCTCTGGGTTATAGTATAAGTTGTTACGTTTGTCATACTGAAATTAAAGCAGTCGCGCATGCGCACTGATACTTTCCCTCTTTACCCCTCGTTGCAAACAAAGGCAAACACGTGACTCAAGTGACTATATCATTGCAAAGAAAGTTTAGAAAGAAATATATAAGACAAAAAATATGGCAAAAGCAAATGGATATAAAAAATACAATGTAAAATCACCTTTGACTCAATCAGTACACTGATTGCTATTGTAGCTGCAACATAACACACCATTGCAGTAACAGAGTAATAAGGAAATAAATTAATTAAATATTTTATCCTGTTTGTCAGTCATTAATAATTACTTAATTAGTCATTAATAATTACTTACTGTAATTTCCCTTTAGAAACACAAAAACATTTACTTACCATTGAAAACTTCATTAAATTCGCCAGGTGGTGAATGTAAAATAAAATCAGATACAATTCGGACCTGTAACAAAAAATTTAGATGTATATTGTTTAAATCAATTCATTCACACAAACCCACTTGCCCATTATTACAAAAGCTTTAGAGTAGTATAATTAATTACTATTTTTTATAAACTAAATGTTTTTGGTATGTCTACAATTTAAATGTAGAAAAGGTTTTTAATTTAGTAATGCATCTTATTCAAACAAAAGAAAACAAGTATAAACAAGTTTAAATTTTATGAATATAAAAACAAATTTTTCCCAGTACTTTTATCAAGGTTCCCAGATAAAATCACATCCTTTTAATAATTATGATAAAGTCTGCTACTGTAGAGAGTTTCAGTTCATTATCATAAGCTGAAAAAGCTGAAAGCACTAAACAAATCTAGCTCTTTGTTTGAGTTTTCCAAAAGTATTATATTTTTAGTGCAAAATAAAATTTTTAAATTAAGAAATCATAAATGTCATGTCAGTGATAAGTACCAATACAAGAAATATAATAAAAATAGTATAAGATCAAGGGTAAAAAAAATCTGTGAATTAATACAGCTGAAACTTTGCTACACTCAAATGTTAAGACTCAATTCATATTCCTAAATCATGAGAAAACAATTGGGAGAATAACAATTATTTTCTATTACTATAGCTTGAATTACTATCCACTGCAACAGTACATTTAGTACTCAGGTATTAAAACTAGCAAATGCTATAGAGAATATAAAACTAGTTAAGGGTTGAACAGTATAAATACAATTTTTGGTATTAAATAAACGGTAGAAGAAAAGTCAAATGGTATGACAAGTAAATGAGTTCTTTCTTAACAGTTCACTGACACTGGTTATTCTGTAATTTACTTGGTTAAAAAATTCTCTTGACAAAAAGAATGGTTTTTACTCTAGTAATTGTTATAATCGTTACTCATTTATAATTACTGCTCAGCTGAACCCGCAAAAGGATTCAATAAAAAAAACCGAATTAGATACAGCATGTAGTCATTGACGGGGGTGCCTTGCACTTCGGTAGGTTATAAATACATACAATCCTCACAACGCTCGAACACACATACTAAATCAGTCACAAGCAATACAAGAACAAACACCATTAACTGAAAAAACTCAATGGTTAGATCGTTATTTACAAAACGAAAAATCTCATTCATCGTTCAAAACATGTAAAACACGACACAGGAAACTGTGCTATCAGTGAAATAAACAAAAATGATCCGTGGTAAACACACAAAGTAAAAAATCTTAATCTCAGTCACAAGCAATACAAAAAACAAACACATTAAATGAAAAAACTCATTGGTTATATCGTTATTTACAACACGATAAATCTCATTCATCGTTCAAAACATGTAAAACACGACACAGGAAACTATGCTATCAGTGAAATAAACAAAAATGATCCGTGGTAAACACACAAAGTAAAAAATCATAATCTTTACATCTGAACACAAATTAATTCTAGTAATTAAACATAATTTTTAATTTATTTTACCTTTTCTTGATCAGAAATCGGCTCATCACCATCGGCAGCCATTTTAACCACAAACTACCTCACCTACTCACTTCACTTATAATTCGTATACTCACCCATATTACGTATACACACTCTCTGAGGATGTAAATAGAATGGATGGACTACTATCATCATAAATGAGGCTTCTACTCCGCCATATTGTAAAAAGAGTATTCAATAGTATAAAGAGTACACCTTGAAGGAACATATTGTGTTGTTAAACCCATTTTAGACCACGTTAATTAACTTTAAACTGTTAATTCTGTTTCCGGCCATATTGTATTATTTTTCATTGTTCTTGCGTACATCTACCATCCTACGATACTCTTCATGGAAGCCCTTAAAAATTACATGTAATCTGTATACTGTTTCGAATATGTTTCCCTGTGTATTGCATATTTTCAAAATCCTTTCCATTTATTGTACTTTTCAATAGCCCTTCTTTAATTTTAGTGCTTTAAACCACTTGACTAACAAATTACGTCTACTTTTACAGTAGAATTAAAAGTAAAACAAACCTGGTGACGGACGGTAAGGAGAGCGCTCGGGGCTCTAAGCCTCCAGTGTTGCCGCTATGTGCAGTGTGTTCAAGCACTGGCGCTGTACTTATCATTTGCCTGCCTCCACTCCGTCTCTATTCGCTTTGCTTTTTCTCGTTATGAGATGCATTTTACAGTGCAAACGGTTCCAAAAATACACAACAAACTTGTTTGCAATTTAAGACAGTACATTCTTTAATGCAAGAGCGGAACGCTACTGAAAATGACAACACTGTCACGAAAAGTTACCATGAAAACTGCTCAGCGCTGGTTGGCTGAGAGCGAGCCGAGCCACCGACCGGCGGCATCGGCTCCCTTCGCCCTCGCTGGCTCCAGGTTTGTTTTACTTTTAATTTAACTGTAGTGTCCTAAGAGTTCGTTTCCTTGGGCATTTGTCTTCTACGTAATATAAAGTTCATAGGGTCATCGAATCATTCAGTGACAAAAATTCTATCGTTTTTTGTTCATCATGTGCCCCAACTCCCAGGAAACATCTTAAATCTCGGGTATCAGCCTCCTGTGGGGTCCTGCACCCCCGAAAATTTTGAAACCACAAAATATCTTACAAACGATAAAACTGGATTGCCATTTGATTTAGGTCCAAAATTACATAAGGTTTCTGAATAATAAAATAAAATTTAATATATATATTTTTTTAAATACAAAGTGTCTGTGGGAAAACTGTAAATGGCAATTCTAACCTATAAAGAGACCTCGTGAAACAAAAATTAAAATTAAATTAATTCTGTTCTAGGAACATTTTGAAATCATAGTAATTATAAATAATATAGATTCGCCTCTTAATCTGTTCCAGCTTTAAACTTAGTGGTCCACTATTTCATGAAGTCGGCGTGCCATCTCTTTCAATATTGTCCTACACCACGCCTAGGTTGGCTTGTAAGTCAATACATGACGCCAAGCGCTGCTTGAAGGGTGAGACATTGTATAACTTCTGATGCACTCCCCTCAGACGTTTCCACTTACCGATATGGCAAAGTGCGTGGGCGTAGCACATGAACTTCTATGGTTCTGCTTCACTTATGAATAATTCTAATCCACTTCAGCCCTTTGATCCACCTAACTCTTCTGATGCGCGAGACACGGAACCGGCGCGAAGCGCCGTTGGAGTGGCGAGTCAATTCTATAAAAATATGTCCATAGATCTTAAGTCTTCGTCATCTAGTCATTTTCAACAATTATTCGTTTTATACTGTTTTCTTAGTGCGTCTCGTACTGAACGACAACTATCTTCGAGCCCATTAGCTTGCATAGGACAGTCAACCTACCTGGAATAATTTTGTTTCTCTTAACCCAATCCTTTCCAGTCATTCCTAAGCACAATTCACAAAATTGTACAAAATCCTAGGTTTTATCACAATAATAATGTTTACGCTCCACTTGTCTCAGAAGTATTTACGTTTTTAGCACATTGTTGGCCTCCTAAGTGCCGGTTATCTGTCCTCGTCTGCTGTTTTTTGTTTGGTTTTCAGCTATATTACCTCACCGAGCTTTTTGAAACCGTCAATAACTTTTTTCCTATTTCGTCTTCAGGTATGTTTTTAATACTTTGTCTCTTAATACTTTGATATATCGAATGAGATCTGTAGTATCGCCTTTTCTGTTTGTTTGTCTAAAGAAGGATCTTTTCAAACGCCCTCTCGGAGCTTAAGGAAACGACCATTAGGTCGACAGAAAGAACAAGTCGGTTGATCTTGCCTCTATTTTTTGTTTCGTTGTGTAATTAGTTCAGCAATCCTTTCTCAGCAAGTCGCGATTCCCATTCCGAGTGATCTCTAATAAACATTATTCAAAGGAACTCGTTTAATGTTGTTAAAGTAAGTTTAATAATATAGGAAGTTACCAGGCTCCTGGTAGCTCTTTTAGGGGTACCTCTCCTTGTTCAATTCAGCCCTTGGTACGGAAATCCATTGTACTCTGGCTTGGGAGATGTTTGACAACCGTTTAGTAAGAGAGATCAGCAGTAGCTCGAAGTTAAGCCTTTATTAATACTCCATCTTAAGTGGGTTTATGTAATATAATGTCTTGAAATGCCCTGAGTTGAGGATGGTAGTTTGTAGTCAACTGAGCGGATGACAGAATTTAAGTTTATTGGTTTTCCATTAACAATTTGTCCAAAATATGACGACATCCAATAACATTACATTTGGTTAAAGGTTTTTCTTTTATTCTATTTTAGGACCTATTCAAGCCTCAACTGGATGCTGCAGACAACAATTACGCATGAGAAAGAGATTTATAACTTAATGTTAATACAGTTTTCTACTTCGTAAGTATATTTTATCCTACAAAATTTAAAACAATTTCTGTCTTGTCTACGTTTTGTTACGATTACGGTCGTTGTGAGCCACCTGATAGCGGGAGCCGTTTCTAACCCTTCTTTTAATGTGTTTTTAATATGATCGCGAACTATTTAAACGGGGTTTCTGCCATGTATATTAAAACTAATCAAGGAAATAAATTTTGTTTGATGTCTTCATGCTATGAAAATAAATTTAAGTAGTATGTATTTTTATCATAAGGAAACGAGTAAATGAACTTTGCGTTTAAATTAAGTCATTTACCTAAATTTAATTTTGTTACAAAAAAATGTAGAAATTTTAATCACGATTGTAAATGAAATAAAAGTTCAGTAGTCTTAATGGGGGGTACACCAAGATTCAGTTAAGAGTGTAATAAACAACATAACTCTGTGGAATTTTAATAATCTGGAATGCAAATAAAATATAGGTTACACCCATTCAGCCAACCGCAAACCACCGTTGCGTGGCGTAATCGGTTATTAATAGAACTTCTCCGCAGTTCAATGTCAAGTCGTTTTCGTCTTTGAACTGCCCCGAGTCTCTAGGGAAAATCCCAATGCACTGTTTTGTTTATCAAAACTGCAAGCACTGTTGAATGCAGCGGGTGGCCGAAAACTATTACACGTCGATTGCAACACCTCTGTGACATAACGAGATTTGAATGTTAGCGATATGTATATTACGCAGCTCTGTGCCCAACCCTTCCGCTACACGCATATTCATTTTTTTGTTGATCCATTGAAATCTTTATATTGAAATTAAACGTATATAACTTAGACAATATGTGTAATAGTGAAGATGGGTTTCAATCAATCCTTGGAAGATCAACCAAACGTAAGTTTCTTACGAAGAAAATTTTGAGCATTTGTTTATGCCATACTGTAATTGCTTTTAAAAATACTTAATAGATTGGAAAAACAGGGCTTTTATCTAATGTTTCCTTACGTAAACAAATCGGATAAAATTATTTCAGAAGCAACCGCTAGAGCTACATACTTCTCGGGTTCAAAAATAATATTTTATATATATTTATATACTTCTATAAAATTGATTATTTGTGAATATATTAGCATGTATATGTGTATTTGAAATTATTGACTGTCCTAACGAACATTATGGAAGTTAACAAGAACAATTACCTTCCTGCAAATACTGTAATACAATTTATTTCAAAACATATTTATAAGGCGAATGAATGACACGTACTCAAAAATAACACTGTTAGTACACATTTATATTTACAGACAGCGTTGCAGTAGCGTAACGATTGGGAGTTGCTACTACCATATCTACATTTCCTCTGTGGTGTGGTGTTTTCCAAACAGTGAGCACTGAAAGGAACATCTTTGTTGCTCCCGCAGCCATCTTGTATCACATAACTTGTCTGCGATTTGTCACTTAGTTGTAAGTACAATTTCTTTTAATTTTATAAATAATATTATATTTTCTGTTGTTGAATAGTGTTTAGTGTTAATTTGTTAAGAATATTATTCTACTTACGTAAACTAGATTGAATAATCGTTGTTTCTTTACCCAGTGTTATATATTTAGTCGCCTTTCTTCCGGTTATTTAGTAGTTGATGTGTATTCTGTTAATTGAGGGAGTATTATTGTTATTTAGATATTTGTACGAGTTTTTAAGATAATAATATTACATACTGTGCTCATTCGATAACCTCTTTTTTTGTTTAAAAAACACAAGAAGTGGGTGGCAGGTTAATGTTAGCTGTTAACATTTGTCATTGGTTTTTGTGTTCGTTAACAATCGTATTTTGCCTAATGTCAAATAAGTTAATCAAGCCATTTAATTTATAGGCATTAATACGTTTTAAGATTTATTAATCGCTTCATATTTTGCACGCAGAAGGTTTACATTTAAATGCCTATAGTCAGTAAAAGTAGACCTACTTACCTAGCAGTTCAGTAACTATTTCTAATTCATTATCAGGTATTTTAGAATTGGTATGTCTAAGGATAAATCATTGTTTTATTAAGGTGTATTTAATACAAATCTGGTGTAGTTTGGAACCATAATTTTTTAGACCTACCCAACAGTCAGGAAATGATTGGCCTAAGTAGAAGTGATAAATCTATTTCATAGTGAGTTATATGGTTTGTAATGTTCATCTGAGATGACCATCTCATTCAAATGAAACTTAACTTGTAGTTTTATTAATTCAGTTCAGGAAATTTTGTATAATTGACTTTCTAGTGTTTTGAAAAACCATGTAAACATTCATTGTTTTGAATTCTTTATCAAAGATGGTTTTTTTTTAAAATTTGTTGTTATACTGATACTTCGAAGTGAGTGGAGTTTTTGTACCATTAATTTTGTATGAAATTTTTTTTATCAAGATTTTAAATATTTAGTTTTCAATATCTATATGATTGTTTGTCTCTGTCATATTTTTTTTTATTGCATTGTATCGCTAACCATTATTTAATTTCATAGGTGCAATCTTGCTATTGTTAATGTAAACAAAATCATAAAATTGTTACGAGTATTTAACATGGTTCTAATATAGTTGGTTTTAATAGTCTCTTTTCTGGGCATTAGGCCTACTGTATAAAATGGTATAATACTGTAAAAATGACATCACCATGGTTTGCTATTTTTAACGTAAAAATAAAAATTTGTAACATACTAAATTCATTACACAATCAATATATACATAAACATTATCTGGATATGAATAAGCAGAAGAAAACAGCAAATTAAATAAATTTGCAATAAGAGCTTATTACAGTAAATAAAAAACCTATTATATCAAGTCTTCAAGTAAACAATATTTTCATTACTTTAAATTATGTTCTTAAATAATTAAATATTTAAGTGGTGACAACATTTTTGTTGCAACAAGTTGCTGCAGTTTTAGAACAAAAAACCAGTGAAACAGACTCTTATTGTTTGTGCAGTTGACTTGAGCTGTCAGACAAACCCTACAAGGACTCGCCCTATCCCTTTCTCTTTTTTCAACCTTTCGGTTTTGATGAGACATCACATCCTAATATAAAAATTTTGTGTGAGTCATTAACACGACTTTTCTTGTTAATATAAATTATGAACAATACCTATGTTTAGTCATGAGACATTTTAAATTTTAAAAAAATTTAATTTTAATCATGAGTGAATGAAACTAAATTAAAATCAACGTCTGCAGAATGTAAAAATGTAGAAAATAATTAGGTAACGCAGAATGTTAAAATATTAACCCTATTTTGCCTTTAATAATGATTTCTTTAAAAAGCACTCTTCTAGATTGTCTTAGCCATTTTTCAGCTACAACGATTTTCCGCCTAAAACGATAATTTGTGTCGGATCCCTGAAAATTGTATTTAGTGGATTATACTGTAATAGGTTAACTTCAACAATGAATAATAATAAATTATAGGCGGAATTTTTCTGTATTTATTAGATACTATATTTTGACGAAACCCGACTATGTTGATTTTTTTCACATGGAGGTATTCTATAATTTCTGATTATTTATATTTAATTCACTATTATAATAAAACAGCATTTAATAGAATTTTGTGAAAAATAAAATTGTTTTGCATATTAAACAGTGCAAAGTATTTGTGATGTTTAGGTTCATAAATTTATTTTATGGTATAAAACATTTGGACCTTTTCCGTTATTTCACATCATCAAAATATCGTGTGAATGCACCTTTACTGTTCGACCCAGCAACTGCCTGCACGTGCTCTCTACTGTTCAATTAGCAATCGCTTGATTCTTTTATTTTTGGTTGTTTTCATTTTCATTATATTTTTGGTTGTTTTTTCCTTCATTCTTTTTCACAAGTTTCACAAATTAATTAATTGTGTCGCTTCTTAGAGGTTTACTTATTCTGCAGATTGCTTTATTACACATCCAACGATCCTGGCCAGTGGTGTTGAGTATCATATCGTGTCCATTTAAACAAATGTGCGGATTATGCAATATTCCTTTCTCTTGAAGGAAACATAAAGCTCTTTCCTTAGTAGAAATAATAGGAGCCAATTCCAAAAGATTCATTAACTCTTTCAGTGCCAACGTCCGGAAAACAGGACGTTGATATTTTAATTTATTTTATGTAAAGTGTATAGTTCGGTTTACCGGATGTCCATATGTTATGCATAAAATGTTAACGTCCAGATAACCAAACATTTACAAAATTTAATTTTTTTTAAACGAAATTAATAGAACAATGTATTTTGAGACTGCTATTGTAGCGTAGTGACTAGCACGCTCATCTACAAAGCGAAAGGTCCTGGGTTCAATTCCCGACTAGGTTCTGAAAATTTTAACGTTAAAACCACCGTTACAGTACCAAAACCCACAGTAGTCGCAAATGATCAAGCTGTCGATGGAACTTCAAATAAACTGATAAAATGTAGCCTACTTTGAATACTTTAAGTATTATTAGAATAATTTTTTATGAACAAAATAAAAATTAATTTTTAACGGGAAATTTTATTTTTCTTCAACGTTGAAATTTTGGTTGATAGTGGCAGGCTTACGTCAGCAAGCTGTCGAAATAAAGACTGGCACTTTCTATACATTCTTGTACAAATTATAAGGCACTTTAAGACCAAACTTGTAAATATTGTTTGAGCACTGAAAGGGTTAAGTATTGAACAGAACACGAGCAAAGCAAACAACCAACTGATGTGTATTAATAAACATGCAAACAATATCTACAATATTAATTAGAGTGAGTGGGAGTCATCAGTCATAACAATAAAGATGCGTTTACACGAGGCGACTTTAAGGTTACAGATGGTGTGATGTGAAATAATGGAAAAGGTCCAAACATTTTTAGAGAAAATACTCTATTTTTGAGGAATTATTTTATTGTATGCAACTTTTGGTGACAATTTATAAAATTGTCATCTATCATGACAATATTGTCCAACTGTCACACCCAGACATCACAAGCTTCAAGAGATACCTATCAACAAACTGGTTTCGGATTCGTAATCTACACAAAGAGTTAGTGACCTAGATTGGGTTTGAAATTCGGTTTCGACCGGAAGTTGCCCAAAACCAGAAGTCAAAAATCAAAGTTGAAATTTGGAAACAAAAATAGGGTTCATTTGATTCCTCTTAAAGAGTAGGTGCAGAAATCATTTATGATTTTTACCATAAGTCAAAGATGAGCGTTTTTAAAAATTACTACCATCCATGAGACTCGTCTCATGGAAGGAATTTGTTTAAATTACTTCAGTGTACGGTGAAATAAAAACCAAAATATTTTATACGTCATTTACTTTCTTTTTTCGTAGGTTGAGTAGTCTTACTATTCAGATCATCCCTAAAGATGTAATTTATTTTCAGATACGTAACAGGCATAGCTGCCGCCCTGTGCTTCTTAAATGGCTGCTATTCGGAAGAAGTTGGTCATTGTAGGAGATGGCGCCTGTGGTAAAACATGTTTGTTGATTGTGTTCAGTAAGGATCAGTTTCCTGAAGTATACGTGCCTACAGTTTTTGAAAATTATGTCGCCGATATTGAAGTAGATGGAAAACAGGTATGTACCTATTATTTCAATATAGATACTTCAGTCACGAGAATGCTTTTTGCGTATGGATGGGCTGTGAAGAAAGGAAGTGACAATTTGACTGTTCTGCCAACCTCAACAGTGAGACATCACATTTAACTAATATGCAATTACTACATACATTTTGTAACTAGAGAGTAACGGTAGAGTAACTGTAGAGTCAAGTAGTCTTCTGGTGGATGTGGTCTTTCGTGTAGTTGTCGGACGATGTCGAGACTGGAGGTCTTTCCAGCGTCGTGTAGTTTCCGTGAGGTATTGTAGATATAATCTTCGATGGAAGACTAAACATATCAATCATATCAATAGTTTTGTCGACACCTGATAAAAATTGGAAACAATTTGGTTGGTAGTCCTGAAGTTGATAGTGAAGATGACTGTGATAGCAATAGTAAAGAAGGTGATTCATTCCTAGATGATTTTGTTCCAATAGAATAAGGTAACTTTTAGTTACAGTAAATCAAATATTGTCATGTAATTAAGCTATAGGCAATGTTACAGGTCAGATTTTTTCTTTAAGGTTTATGAACAAAACATTTTTTCAGCAATAAACTACAGCTTACAAAATGTATGTAGTAATTGTTAAGGTATGTAGTAAACTGTTAAGGTTGGTAGAACTAACTGTTCTACCAACCTCAACAGTGAGACATCACATTTCACTAACATGCAATTACTACATACATTTTGTAAGTTGTAGTTTATTGCTGAAAAAATGTTTTGTTCATAAACCTTATAAGAAAAATCTGACCTGTAACATTGCCTATAGCTTAATTACATGACAATATTTGATTTACTGTAACTAAAAGTTACCTTATTCTATTGGAACAAAATCATCTAGGAATGAATCACCTTCTTTACTATTGCTATCACTGTCATATCTTCACTATCAATTTCAGGACTACCTACCAAATTGTTTCCAATTTTTATAAGGTGTCGACAAAACTATTGATATGATTGATATGTTTAGTCTTCCATCGAAGATTATATCTGCAATACCTCACGGAAACTACACGACGCTGGAAAGACCTCCAGTCTCGACTTCGTCTGACAACTGTACGAAACACCACATCCACCAGAAGACTACTTGACTACCGTTCCATGATTTCCTCTAACCCGTAATATTTCTTCCTAAAAAAAAAAAAAACAAAGGCCAACTGAAAACTACAAAAATCAACAAAAAATGAAAAGAGCTGCCGTTTCCAACCTTTAACACCTTTCCACCACCCTCTTATATTCACCTCCACCACAAATTAACTCATTCCAACCCACACAAATTATCACCTTAATAAGAAACTTCCACCTCGCATACTTATTCCATAACTTCTAAGACGCTGTGCTCCCTTCCCCACGCAAATCCCGAATTCAATTACTTTCACCTATACAATTCACCTCAATTTCCTGAGTTGCATTAGTTCTGTAATTATATTCAATGAGCGACCAGGTGCCTTAACACGATGTCACCAACATAGGGCTTCGTAGCCCTCTCAACATGGATTTGGATTTTGAAACTATAGAAGAAGAATAGCTTCTTTACATCTTTAATTTCCTTCTAAATTTTGAATTGTGGAAAGAGAAACATCACAGTAGTTAGCCACTTGCTCATGGCTTTTGTTAAGAGGCACAGAAAGGCATTTTGTTTAGCTTCAACTTCACAACATTTTATTACACTGCATATTAGATTTCATTCAGCCCTGTGAATAGTCCAACCACATTTTCAAGAAATCGATATTTCTGTTTGTGATAACAATTAGTTATATTCGTACACTTAACCTACAAAACGTTCCGCGATATATTGTGTGTGTTCTGGGTGTAGTGAATGTTGTTGTGTTGGCTGAACTCAACCCAAAGCAGTCGCGCATGCGCTGATGCTTTTGTCCTTAACCACTTGTTTAAATGTAAGGCAAACTCGTGACTATTAATTATATCATGAATTAATTATTAATGGGATATCGATAAATTCAAACATTATTTGATAATGTTTAAGAAGATTGTGACTAATGTATATACTTTTTTTTTGATGGTTTGTACGTGTGAGCTGTATTGTCTAGCATACTAGTCATTCAAACAACATTTGTTCGTTAACTACTCAATTTACGACTGCTTAAGTTCAATATGGCCGGTTCTCTTTACTAGTTTCACTATTTAGTCTGGAATGATTGTATCGGCTACAGTAGAACTGACATTATTTTTTACTCTGCTCGCCTAGTCCATTAACCTACTAATTCTCTCCTCAAGGACGGAGCAAAGCTTCAACAAAAACATAATAAGTAGGCCTACGAATCAAATTATCAAGGTAGAGATTTTCTGTGTCTCTTATACTCACAAATTTCACATTTATAATCAAATTTGTTGATGTTCAAACCTGTTTGTCTTGAATACTAATCTAAAATTAATCTGGGATTTATGGTAAATTAGTAATTTTTTTTAATATCTGATCTTGTATAATCTTTTCAGTTTTTTACCCATACCAAGAATTTTTCGTACAATTTTCTTTAATAGCTACAATGATGTAACCAACCCATGTGATATTTGCAGCTCCTCTGAAGCTACCAATAAGCCCATGCGTAATGCTAGTGTACATTATTTTTTTTGAAATCTCAAAAGCTTAAATTTTACCAGTACACTATTGGTTAAGGTCAGAATCTTTATATTGCGAAGATTATGTTAAGCACTTCTTTTTTCAAAATGAATTTAAGATGAAGTTACTATAATTTAACCCTTGAGCACCAGGAATCGCATATTCGAGGTTCGGGTAGTTGCGAGCTTTGAGCAGCCTAGCTTATTTATAAAGCTATCAGGGCGTATGATATATCAAATTACGCGTGCTGAAACGTAGTCAAGTTTGATATGAAACACTATCTATTTACTTATGATAGTGCTGGTGAAGTTTGTCAAACTAATGTTTGGATTTACTTATCTTTCAGATAATGTAAAATTTGGAATATTTCATCTTTAGGGTTGGTAAAACTAAGTATATTTTAGTGGGTGTGTGTTATTGTCTGAAGAGAGATCGAACGTTTAAGCCGTTGCTGAGCTAAGTTATGCAATGTTTATGAGTGTAAATTTGTTCTTTCTTTGCTGTGACTCATGAACCCCCACTTTCCCCACTAAATCGTTTTACTGGTGTAATTTTTGTATTTGTGTAATAAACTATTCCTGAAGCAAAATCATGTCTTTATTCAATAATAGTGAAACTAAGTGATCTTTCATTAGCCTTTACCAATTTTTCAGATAACATAACTTTTGAAATATTTCATAGCGACCATAAAGCGTAAATGATTTTCATGTTTTTATATTCACAAAAACCGTACGTATTATAAGAAGCAGCAGTAATTTTTTATTAGTAATGAACTTAGCTGAATGGATTTATTCGGGATCGTCTTTTGACATTTACAGTTTATCGTTAGCACGAAATGTGGAGCAGCGCAAGAGGGTTAAATATAGCTTATTTTATTTACATTATGTAAAAGAAATATTGTGAATAAGTCAACTGTGATGATTCTGTACGTACCTTTTGAACGTAAAATCTTATTGGTTTTTGTTTAAATACGCTTTGTCTGCATTTCTCTTGTTATGTATTATTACGGTGGCCAATAAATGTTGTAATGTTATCAGAGTGGTTAGGAAGTTATCTGATGCATAATTTCATAATTTTTGGGCTAACAGCAATAACAATTATTTTGTAATGACAGATTTGTTTCGGGTCAAATTATCGATAATATAGGAGTTGCCTGGTGTGTGTGTTACAGGTGGAACTAGCTCTATGGGACACGGCTGGCCAAGAAGATTATGATAGACTCCGTCCTTTATCTTACCCAGACACTGATGTCATACTGATGTGCTTCTCAATTGATTCTCCTGATTCGTTGGAGAACATACCGGAAAAGTGGACACCAGAAGTGAAACACTTCTGCCCCAATGTACCTATCATATTAGTCGGTAACAAGAAGGTATGTTCAGAAGAGTCATTCATAATTTTACAGATTACTAGCATAGTGGACCTGTGCGAATAAATTCGTACACTGTTCTTGGGTTTCAAGACCCTATCATAAAATAAATGATTGAAGTTAACAATAAACTTAACAGTTCTTAAAAGAACGGTGAGTAACAAATCACAGTAGTACGACAATTTCGTCCTGAAAAGAACCGTTTTAAACTAAAAACTTAAATAAAACAACATTAACACAACGACTGAGTTTGTTTTGAGATGAGAAGAGCGATGACACATATTCTGTATGCTGATGGAATATGGCTATGGAGGGGGTAAATGTGGGAGAACTCCATTACATTACGCTATATTACCGCTACATTGTAAACGAAATTTACTCTTTTTATTTCATTAAATGAAGCTCATATTTGCATAAATTTCAAGTTTAGAACTTTTGGGCAAATTAGGAAAGAATGCTCTTTTAAACCGTGCAGAAATTATAAAAATCCGTTTGTTAGAACTCTGTATTTAGGAGTTAATAGAATTCCCATTTAAAATACATAGGAAGCGATTTTGTGTTTTAAATATATAGATACAATAAGACCAGCATCTTATTGATGTTAAACTATCGTTAGTTTTGCCCTCTTTAATGTACAGCATTGTACTGATGTGACTTTGGCATTAACGCTTTTAGTCCTTGGTACTTAACAACCTCACGGATCCAGAATCTAAAATTAGGCAATTCAAAAAAAATTGTGTTTACAGTTTTATAAAAAAATCGCAAAAAGTGAAAAATTGCGTGAATAAACTATCACTTCTGGTTTAGCGATTTTGATGAAATATTCAGGTTGCGCCTAGTGATGGGGCTTATTTAACATAACAGGATTAATAATGAATAACATAGTTATGTGTATGAGTAAAGTCTGAGTAAAGTAGAGTATGGTTATGAGTAAATCTTATAAATGCCATGCCAACGTGATAAGGATGCAAATGTACCTTTTTCGTAGCTCTGAAAACAGTAGTTAATATTAGCCCAGCTTGCGATGATAATCTTCTAAGTGATTTTTTAGGTGATAGAGTCAAACGATTTTTCAAATTTTCGAGAACTTCCGCAGTTAACTTTGTTGGCTGGCGAGGTGGTTTCTCATCGAGTACACTCCCAGTTCTATGGAATTTATTTATCAAACGCAATATTGACGATTTATTCGGAATGGCAGAACGGAAAAATTTCTACTGAAACTTATCTTGCACACATTTGTAAGATTTACTCACTATGTAAGTCTCTACAATAAACATGTGTTCTTCCTTGGAAAAAACCATTGCTGACACAATATAACGAAACGACTGCTGTCACCACACTAATGCTTAACTGGAACATTTTAACTGTCTTTGGTAGTTGGCCTTGAGTACACTGTTGCCAACATACCGATTGGGGGACAGAAAATTTACCGATGTATTACTTCTATCTTCTTATAATCAGGGTTGCATCCTTAAAAAAACACCCGTTAGTATACTAGAGGATCGAAGTAAAAGTAAACTAGAGGATCGAGTGCAAACTTGCCTGTTAAAGGCAAACTTTTTTAATATTATATAATTTACAGTTTTTTTCTTGAATAACTGATGTTGGTGATCAATACATTTTTACTATTATATGTTGGTGAATGGGTGAGTTATTGTATAATTATTTTTTCTAGGATTTAAGAAATGATCCAAATACAATAAAAGAGTTGGGAAAGATGAAGCAGGAGCCTGTAAAACCAGATGAAGGCCGAGCTATGGCTGAGAAAATAAATGCTTTTGCTTATTTGGAATGTTCTGCGAAAAGTAAGGAAGGTGTTCGTGAGGTATTTGAGACGGCCACTCGAGCTGCTCTTCAGGTAAATTACACCTATTTAATTGTTCATTACACCATTTTGTTTTTGTTTGGATATCTAACTATTTTTGTTTGCTTGTATATATTCATGCATAAATTTAATAATGGGGAAAATTTTTAGGATAGAATGAAATTATAAATTATGGCTATTATTATCAAAAATTAACTTACAGTTGGTAATTTTTTGGCCATTTTGCGTTTTCCTTTCATAAGGGCAAAAGTTGTATTAAGTAATAACACAAGCAATACTTGTAGTTTTAATGCAAAAATATTGTAGTTTTTTTTCTAATCGTTTGTAGCTGCTATCTTTGTTTTTACCCCATTATATGGTTTTGTTGGTAGTAATTTTGTAAATTGTCATCTGTCATTTACTGATGTCCATACGTCACATCCAGATGTCAGAAACTACACGAGATAGCAAAAAATGGTTTTCGGATTCGTAATCTATACAAAAAGTTAGTGGGCCTGGATTGGGTTTGAAGTTCTGGTTTTGATCGGAAGTGGTCCAAAAGTGGAAGTCGAGAAATTAGTTGGAG
The DNA here is from genome assembly GCA_035578175.1 of Catonia carolina. Lineage (NCBI taxonomy): Eukaryota > Metazoa > Arthropoda > Insecta > Hemiptera > Achilidae > Catonia > Catonia carolina. Next base: position 56,161,660 of record JAQMRL010000007.1, read on the forward strand.
TTTGGAAACAAAAATAGTGTCATTCGATGCCTCTTAAAGAGTAGAAACAGAAATCACTAATGGTTTTAGCCATAAGTCAAAGGTACGCCTTTTTCTTTCTTCCAAAAGCTAGATGGGCTTGATCCCATTATAAGAAAAGATAACTTCAAGTAAAGTGAACTCACAATGTGACTTCTCGGGCCAATTCCTTTCTTGCTTTACTTTTTATGGTATAGATTCATGAATTTACCAATGGTTTTTTCAATTTTTTTTATTACTTTAGTTAGAAATGGATTCAGCAACTTCTAGTTCTACTTCATATGGATCATCATCAAAATCACAAATTTCAAGTTTACCATCATGTGAACAATCAGATGTCGGCAAGCAAAAGAAAAAAGGACATGTAAAAAAGCGAAGACGGAAATTAGTTATGAAAAATTTAAAACAAAATGAACGCGAAAGGAAGCAAAAAAGCCGAAGTGATCCTGAAAAAAGACGTAAAGAGCAAGATCGTAACACACAACAGCGTCGGATAAAACGATCAAATCCAGTGACAAGAAGCAAAGAACAAGAAAGAAACACACAACAGCGTCGTACAAAACGATCAGATCCAGTGAAAAGAAGTGAAGAACAAGAAAGAAATACACAACAGCATCGTACAAAACGTTCAGATTCAGTGAAAAGAAAAGGAAAACAAGAAAGAAATGCACAACAGCATCGTTCAAACCGATCTGATCCAGAGAAAAGGAGAAAGGAGCAAGAAAGAATCAGAAAAGAACATCAATTAAGATGCAGCAACCGTAAAACGAAGTTGCATGAGCAGATCAAGAACACTGAACAGAAGAAAATAACACAAAGTAATCCTGATAGAAAGAAAGAGGAACAGAAGAAAAATACTAAACAAAGAAGAGCACTTTGAGTATGCTTTGGAAATTAGTTTACCAAGTTCAAAGAACTGACTAAAAAAGTTCCCATCAGTCATGAGATGCGTCGCATGCAACGGATTTTCTTTTAAGTAGCATATTTCAGTGAATCCACCATCATCAGAGTATATAAATTATTTAAAAAAATAAAACTAAATTTTTATTAACATTTTTGAAGAAGTTGTATCTTCAGTCATTTGTATGATACAAATCTTTAAAATTTTAATACATTTTTTTAGTTTTATTTATTTTTTTAATATATATAATATATTCTGATGATGGATTCACTAAGCATGTTTTATTTAGTTAGAGTATAAAATTGTATAATAATAGTTTAAAAAAATAACATATCAGCTATAAGAGTTTTGTTAAAAATATATTTTTGCAGTCATATTAATCGTAGGTGACGGGTTGTATTATAAAGATTTATTTATAAATATTGTTGTTTTGTAACCACTTTTAGAAAGAAGCCTGTTAATTTTAGTTAATTACCTAGCTAGATGAATTTTTACAGTATGATAATGTGTATAACTGCTATGAAAAGTTTTATAACCAATTTTAATTTATTTAGGCATTGCATTGCCATTTTATTCCGTCAGGAAAATTTCACATCAATATTTAAAAATAATTTGTTTGTATAACTTCATTTTTAACTTTTTGGTTCTTGTAAAAAGCATATTGTATGTAAGCAATAGTCATCTTTTAAGTTATTTTTACTATAAAAATCAGTAGTCTACCTAGAAAAGTTGTCTGGTAATTGTGTGGTTGGATTGACAGTTGACAAAATTAAATTATATTGTACTGTTCTTCGTTTCGTAATTGCAATGTTAAAAATGTTAAGCAGGCTTCCATACATTAAGTAACCTATGGGTTGTGATAATATTAATTGGAAAATTGAAGTTTTTCTTTTTGTAAATCTGGTAATTATTTGGGTTTTTGTATTGCTTTTGTAGTCAAATCCTAAAATTTCATTTTAAATAAAGATACTATCAGGTTACCGTGCAAACCCATATTGTATTTTCTCTCTTGTATCTTTCTGCACACTCCTGTTGGGTTTGTTATCCTCTTCTGCCATTGCAAATGAGGGTGGTTTTTAAAATTAAATTTTACTTCAGACTGTTTTGTAAATTACTACTAATACAAATGCTGAAGGGTGAATGGGGGATGGAAAAATGCCAGACCGGACCAGGAATCGAACCTGGAACCGCTAGTGTAGAAGCCAGTTGTGCTAGCCACTATACCAGCCAGTGTGTAGTAATTATTGGCTCAATTAATGGTAGTTAATATGTGCCATGACAGTTTGTTTCGGCATTACGGCATTTTGTTGGTGCATCGTCAATCCCGTGTGCTAGCCACTATACCAGCCAGTGTGTAGTAATTATTAGCTCAATTAATGGTAGTTAATATGTGCCATGACAGTTTGTTTCGGCATTACGGCATTTTGTTGGTGCATCGTCAATCCCCTTAAACAGTTACTACCGTCACCTCAGACTCACATTGGGAGCTAAGGCTCCCAGTCGTAAGGGCAGGACCTGGGGAAACTTGGAAGAGGGATTTTTTTAACGGGGATGAGGTTGTAGTTGGATACGATTTAACATAATTTGGAGTTTTGATTTTCGGGAACAGATAGTTTATGGATTGGACTAGTTATGCTTGGAAAATTGTGTGTGTGGGTGAATAGAGTGAGATGGAAAAAGGATGTTTATTTTCTTTTAATGTTTCAGGTGAAAAAGAAGAAGAAAGGCAAGTGCAAGTTGCTTTAAACTGTTAACTGCTCTACTCAAAGAACAGCGACTGGTTTTCTTAACGACTGCTGCTGTCTTACAAGATGTATCTGTACGTGTGCGCACGTATGTGCGTTTCTCTGTATGAGTGGTTGTGTGGATGAATGCGTGTCATTATTTGTCTTTGCTAGGCTCTGCTCTGCTTAAAAATGTTTTTGTTTTAAATATATATATGTGTATGTGCGTACTCTGCAGAGTACGCTACCAGTCTTCTGTTGAGTTTAGGGCTTCATCATTATATGTAGTGTTGTCTTCGTTGTTGTATAATTGTTACCCTTTTATTGTTCATTAAAATCAATTAATTATGTAATACTTTATATGTTTTTTTTTGTAACAATTGTATTACTTATATTTTGTTTGAATCTGTGTATGTATGTGCGTGCGTGCATGTGCTGTTGTAGGTATGAATGTACCTACATCGGCTAGTGTATATATAACATATATATCTCATTTATAATTTTTTTAGGATTACTTTTACATTTTTAAATAATTGAATTGTAAACTCAGTCTTAACTTTATATTGTTGTAAAATACTATAATACCTTAACTTGTATAACTGTTTCTTGTATGTCTGCATTGTAGATGATTTCTGTTAATTATGTGGCATAAACTAAATGCTTTTACTTTTCACTTCATCACCTTATGTAATTTTTATCATCGATTATCAATTAGATAATATTACAAAGTGAATTTTTTCACCAGTTTTGTTGGATAAATTTTTTTAACATGTTTTGATGTATTACCATACCTTAAACAATGTAACTGTTACTTTGCGACCATCTTGGATTTCAGTTAACAATTTTAAATAGATTGGAGATAGTCTGATGTATCTAAAATACGTTTCACGTTCGCAAACATTTTTTGTTTTTTATATTTAAAGTTCTCTAATTAAGTTCAATCGGCAGTGATCTATAAGTTTCAGTGTTTAATGTGCACTCATTATTTCTTGTTGATTATGTTGGTGTAATTGTTTGGTATTAATGTTCCTAATTTTTAGGAGTTTTGATGTAAATTCTTTTAGTTCTAGCCTGTGAATTATCAAAATAAAATATTTTTTTATGTTCCGTGTAATGTGGAATGTATATTTCATTATTTTTTTCATGTGTAATATTTGGTAGGCTATCATATTGTCCATTCAAATCTTATAGCTATGTTTGTACCAAGCCACTACAACGGCTTTTGTCAAAGTGATCATTGTAATTGTATTTGAATTATGTAATGATTAACCTGTAAACTAAATCAGTGTGTACATTTCTTAAATTATTATTTTAAGTCTGTATTATATTATTGTGTTATATTGTTTGTAAAATTTTAAGTTACATTGGTAAGGTCTTTAAAAAAAGAATGAGATCAGAGTATTTAAATGGAAAACTTTATAAGATGAGAAATTATTTAGTTATGCTGTTTGTTGTTGATGTTGAACAGTTATTGTATAGAATGTTATAGTTGAGAAGGGATTGTATTAAGCTAAAATGGGTAAATGACTCATTTCATGTAAGACAATTGGACCAACAAAATTTATTGTTGTGCACTTTTTCTTTCCACTGTTGACAGATATTTTCTCTTTCAGTTCTTATTTTCTGATCTGTTAATTGTTTTTTTAACTCATTGATTAAAAATTAAAAAAATTCAATGTATATTTCTTGTTTGTCATTTGTCAATAAATTATTTTTAACTTGAGAAACTTTTGATTTACAAATCTTGTTAAATCATTCTTGTTTTGTCATTTATCCAGTTAATTGTAACTATTGATGGAAAATATAAAAACTATTTTGATGTGTAAATTTTGTTTTAAAATTACATAGTTAATTTAAAAATTTATTGACGAAAACAATAAAACTGTTCGTGTATAGATTTTGTTTTATAGTTGTTTCTGTTGTTATGTTAAACTTTTGTTGAAATATATTGAAACTATTTTGATGTGTCTGGAATAACTTAATAATTAATTTTTAAACTTATTGATTGAACACGTTTTGATATATTCTTGTTTTATAGTTTATTAAATTATTTCAAACTTTTGATAAAACATATTAAAATATTTTAATGTATTAAATCTTGCTCTGGGGTTACATTTGTAATGAAACTCCAATAGATTTAGTAAAATAGTAATTTAGATACATCAAGTCCTTCATTAGACAATAATTTTCTACTTTAATGTGCAATATGTGTACACAACACGGAGCAGTTTTGTTTCACAGTTTTAATGTTGTGTTGATTTATGGTAATGCTGATTCATTGCAAAAACATACCTGCAGAATAATAATTTGTCATCCTAGAATCAGTGGCCTTAAATTTTTCTGCAAGTTCAAAATTTAAAACCATCTGTGTTGGTAACATCATTTTTGTGATTGCAGTTAACATAATTTTTTTAGTAATTAATATTTCTGATAGTGAAACCAGGTGTACATGTTATAACGACAAGATAGTCACAAATAATAACAGTGCCTTTAAATCTCTTTTTGGGATTTATGTGGGGTACCAAACAACACCTCACTCTTATTTTATGTTTCAGTATCAGAACTATTAATTTCTGGAAATGTTATACGGTAGATAGTTAAATGTTATAGGTACCTACCTATCTATCTAAGCTCGTGTTCTTATCCTTAAATGGTTGAATAATATCATTTTTCTAAACACGTGTTGCAATCATTACAAAACGATACTGAATGTACAATATCATGTTTAATTTAAAATGTTCATCAGTGTACATACTGTCAAATGTGTAAATTAAATTGTGTTTGGTTTTAATGCCACGAGGCTCTCGCACAAATTTTAATAGATTGTGCAAGCTTTATTGAATTTCTTTAAAGTAGTGGAGGTGTATGGAAGTGTGTGTGAATGTGTTTTTATTTTCCTGCAAACAGTTTTATATTGTAAACGATTATGTAAAATTGTGCGTGCATTGCACTTGAATCACTAAACACATGTTGTTTGTATTTATAATGTTTATTATTTTAATCGCTTTCATTTCCAATAAAAATAAATATAAGAATATATTATTATCTTTGGGGTCTACATTTCTTATTTACTTCCTACGTACCTGCCTAACATCCTCTCTTCCTTTATTCTTTTTATCTGTTATGTACAGTTCCAGTTTTTCGCATACACTATCTGCTCCCAAATAGATGTTTATATTAAAGTGTTTATAAAACACTTATTTAACACATTGAACGTGATGTGGGTATTGAGAAGTCATGTGCTGTAATGGACCTATTTTCACTAATTCTGAGGTGTGATGCCTTTCAAGCGTCTTCCATCACTGCAAAGGAATCAAGTTTGTTTAAAACTGTAGTACCAATTACAAACAAACTGACACTTTCAAAAATTTATAAAAAACGGAGCGAACATCTTAAAACTATCTTAATTATAGAACAGAATAAACATTTCTGAAGCATTTAAGGCCAAAAGATACATTGCCTAACTGCTGGCAAAGAAATAACGTGTTTAGGTCATCAGCCGAAAGGCTGGTTTGAACCTATAGAGGCTTTACTAAGTCAAACAAGGAGTGAGGTGGTTTACCATGGCCTTCCTTACTGAGTGGAAAAGTATGCTTATCAGCATGCCAGGCCCTTTGAAAAGCACCTATCTTCCACCCTGCAAATGACACCTTCATGCCATTCACCACAGGGTCTGGCTGTATAATGAAATAAAATTCATTACTCTCAGAGGAGATAACTCTTGACTAGTGGCTTACATGTCAACCTCTTTGGCTCTTGAATGCATTAATCATAAATAATTGGCTGACCATGTGATAAGAAACAAATTATTTTTTGCAAATAATTTAACACTCCACCAGCCCGTTATAGGCAAATAACACCTATAGAGATACAAAAGGACAATCATGAAATTTAAAGTTTGGTTATCTTTAGTTAAAATTTGTGTGAAAAAAAGTTTTCTGTGGAAACTAGAATGTGTAGAAAATAGAATTCTAACGTTAAAAAGATATTCGTGAATATTGTAGTCTCCACAGAAAATTAGGATTAAATATTCGACAATGCTGGATTCTCCTGGCCTGTACTCTGTACCTTCTTTTCTTGCATGGTAAGTAAATGAACTTTAAATGCAAAAAGTTTTTTAAAAAAAGCTTATCGTACGTATTGCAGTTTCTTAAATTTATGAACTACTATGTGATGGCCTATTTATTGTATGTTATTCTTTAGTATTTCTATTTATCTCAGAATAAAATATTGCCACCATGTTAAACTAGAATCCTGAAACTATAAAACATTGGATGCTGGGTAGACCTATCATTAAAAAGGGTATTTAAGTGTAACAAGTATGTTGAACTATTGCAAAATAAAATATTTAACTACTTATGCCATAGAGATTAAAAGTAAAACTGCTGGGAAGATTTAAATATACTTGATTAGATTTAGTTTCAGGTAGTAATCTATCGGACATTGATTGACACAGCTAGTTTTCTAAATATAGTTGGTGATTGAATAGTTTATTTATAAACAATATAAAATTTCATTGTCTTGTTGGATTTTCAAGCAAATGCACCCCTATCTCAGGAAATAGTCAATCTTCATTACTAGTGGTGGAAGCTCTAAAAAATTTCTATGACAGAATTAGTAGTTCATAAATAAAATGAATATGTTCTAAAGAAAACCATGAAACTGTCTCTGATAAATCAGCATATTACCAAGCAGAGATTGTTGACCTCACTTGAATATTATAAATTATGTCAGAACATAAACAAACAAATTTGTACTAGCCATGTACAGGCAACATGGCAGAGAATAATTGTACATATGTTTAACAATGGAACCTCAAAGAATTTTTCCAAGGAGTACATGCCAGCTCTGGTCTGAATCGTGGCTTTAACCAGGCTTTGAAGCATCTTAAGCTGAGGTCCCTCACATTCTGTGTCATCTTGTTGAAGAGCCTATAGAATATCAGTGGATTACTGAATTTTGTTTTACCGAGTCTACATTTTAATATGGCTAGATTCTTTCTGTTCTTAACACTACATCCATGACATTGCTTATGGTTATTTTTTCTAAGTTAGAGTAACGTCTTAAACTGAAGAAGGGAACCAAAAATAAACTGTCAAACACCAAAACATGTGAACAAAGGTTGGCAATGTTTAAGATGTATGATGAAGTAATAGCTCTCATTTATGTCGATGAAAAATATACAAAGTATGTCATGAGCAGGTAATCCATCCAAACTGACAATACTTTTAGCAGCTTTGTACGAGATGAAATAAAAATTACAAAATCATTTATGTGATCTCCGGATTAAGGAGAATAACAATGAATAAAACTTGGTGAACTAGTAGTATGAACCTATGAACTCTCAGAGAACTGAAAGTTTAAATGAATTCGCGCTATTGTTTCTACTGGTAGGCCTTTACGTGAAGCACGAAAAGAAAACTCATTACTTAAAAACATAACTGTATTCTCGTTTTTCTCAACACATGAATATTGAAAATATTAATTAGGAATTCAAAATTACTATCAGTCGTTAATTGACAAAATAAATATATCCGTAATTTTATAAGAAATATTATTAAAAAATTGGAATATTTGAATAAAATAACTAAATTTTACGAAATAATCTAAAATTTAGGAAATATTAGTAATAAATAATAACAATAAAAAAAATACATTGTTACGAAATTACAGTAAATCAAAACGGTAAACTGGAAAAACTACAACATAATATGCTATAAACTAAATCGACTGATATTGGAAAAATAAATACTTAAAAGCTATAAAAAATTATTATAGAGTTAATAAATACTTTAGATTTTTTTACATTAAAAATACTTTCAAAATGTTAAAAAAGATAAATTGTAGTAAAGTAAGAATTCGCTGTTAGCTGGCTATATGTACCGAAAGCCAAACTAATTCTAGCAGTAGCAGAAGAGAACAGATGTGGGGTCTGTTGTTGGTGTCTGTCCGCAGTGGTGGTTCGTCGAAAACATAATCATCAGTAGGTGTTTAAAGTGAATGATAGTGCTTAGTTTGAACATTTAAGTGTTTGGTTCGGTCTGGGTCTCAGACCCATTTAGTAATAATGTCATCTCCTAGTGCTGGAAAACGACGTATGGACACAGACGTTATAAAACTGTATCCTTTGTTCGTCAGCTGAATAGGCCAGTGAAGTGAGGACAAAGAAGGGAAATGATCAGCTGTTCTTTGTTTTGACAAACAGTTGATTATCTCGTAATATTTTATTACTCTCTTCCTTTATTGTTATTTATTATTTAAACAGATTATTTTTTCCTAATTTGATGAGCCCCACCTTTATGAATAAAACATTTAAGTTTTTCAAATACGTTAATATACCTTTGCGTTTGCAAAATTTTCAAAATTCGTTTAGCCTTGATCTCTTATTGACGAGAGCTTTGCCCCGTTTTTTTTTTAACACAATTGTTTCCAAATATGTTTACAACTCTTTGTTTAAGATTATTTGTTTTACATTTTGCGTACATAATTGAGATTTACATAACTCATGTAACCTAACCCTCATTTGTGTTTCCTTCCATTGCGTATTTTTGTTTGTTTTAGAAGGTTTTTGAAATTAATTATGAGAATTTTACTTTTTAATCTATTATAGCTTTTCAACCACTTATTACGAAGGGTAAATTGGAAAAATTAGGGCCTTGTACTATTTGCAATTAAATGTAGGGTCTAGGAAAATTAGGCGGGAGTATGCTTGACAAATATTTTATTATGGTAATCTCGTGAAAATAACTAATTGCTATGTGTAGGTAGTTATTAATTTTTTTATAAATCTTTTATGATATTTATTATTTACCTAGCTCTCTTGTATTTTATTGACCTTTGAATTATTTTTAACAGCTGATAATGTGGTGTTTGGTTTAGTGTGTTGTATTTATTTTTTCCTGGACTTAGTCTTTGTTTAATAAAAATCTTCTGTCCAGAAAAGTTACAGAAGATCCTTAGTATAAATAATTTAATATTTGGTAGGTACTGGTACTGGTAAGTGTACCAGTAGTAAATTATATTTTCTTTAGTGACCAGAGTAGTTATGTACAATCTTGTTAATACATTGTATTTTGTTTTCAGTTCATTATTAACACCTGTTCAATGTTTCCTTAGCATCTTATGAGATTTGTATGACTACCTATTTGCAAAATTCCCTGCAGAAGCTTGAATTTGTATAGTTATACTAAATCAATAGCGTGTGACCAGCCCTGGCAACAATGGTTTCTTTAAACAGTGTGTAGCTACAAGAACTGGTTGTACACAGCCCACAGAGAAATCCTGAATTTTGTACAGTATTCAGATCTGGAATAGAAATAAAGTAAATTCCATTAAAAAAACCATGTACCTCACTATGACGAATGGTTATGTTGCATTCTTACCGCTTATATACCAGATAATATAACTTAACCTTAGTTAGGTATTTGTTCTTTATTTGTCCCAAGTATTGTTTTTAAATGAAAATTCAACATTTTAAAATTATGTTATGTAACTACATTAGAGGTACTATTTTTATTATGAATTATGAAACATTTAATTTTATAGATGTGTACTAACTATATTTTATAAATTGTTTATTACATTATCTTGCCCTCTATAATAGAAAATTTGTATTTACGTGTCAATTTTTTGAAATCTCGTTTTCTCCAGAGATACACATTTTCAGGTCCCTTAAACCCAAAAACATGTGTTTACTGATTGGTATTTGTGTGTGTGTTAACAAAATATCTAAAAAACAAAAAATGTACAAAGTTGAAATTTTGAATTTAAGTTAGGTACCATGAATGAACCCATTATAGCAGTTCATCAAAACTAGTCAACTGAAAGTAATAGTTTATTCTTGCAATTTTTTTTTTAAAAACAGCTCCTACTATTGTGTTTAAATCACCTGATTTACTACATCTTTTTTCTCTGTAAGATCTAGTAACCATCTGCTGAAATTTGTGAGGGAGCTGTGCTTTTGTAGTAAAAAATGGATTTTGAAAAATTTCAGTTTTAAGTGTTTATATACAATCAAAGTTATTAAAAACCTACAACTTTTATTTCAAGTGGTTTTTTTATTGATTTTCATATAGCCTAGCGTGTTATCCATTCATACAAATAAAATTATGATGTTTTTCTTTATTTATATTGGCAAGAGAGAGTTGCTTTACCTTTTCACACCAATTGTTTTAAAAATATAGAACAAATGTTATAGTTTTTTGTATTAAGGAAATAAAAATTTATCTAATTTTCGGTTAGTTTTATGGTAGATAAAAATAATTATTTGTACGTATTTAATATTTCATTAAAATTTAAATGTCAAGATGACTTTACTCAGGATTTATTTTCTGCCAATGAGGAAGTAAAAATTTCATTATCTCAGAATTTTATCAGGGTTAGATTAACAGAAGTCTAGAAAATGAGTAGGCAGTTATTGCTCAGTGTTTTTCTTTTGTTTTAGTATTACATATTATTACAGTAATTTGCAACGTTTGTTATGACTAATCTAAAATGTTTTATGCATATTATCATTGCATTCATTTTCGTTATTAATAATAAATGTATTTTATGCAATATTTTTCCTACTAGACATTGTTGTTCATATGTTGACAATATTATTGTTTCTTGTTTTTTCTGGATATGAAAACACTTGCTCAAAAACTGATAGCAGTTGGTTTATATGACACAAGCCTGACATTTATTATCAATTACTATAAAAGTAAAAACTTGGAGGAATAGAAATGTAAATAAACTTCTCCATTTTGCAAGTATTTTGTAATAATGAAATTGATGAATGCATTGCTTACTTTCTCGGTCTATTTTTGCGTTAACTATTAGTATTTGTATGCTCCATATTTTTATCAGCTTAATTCAGGACATTTACTTTGAAAAGTAAGAGCCTTGGATCAGAAAAATCATATTGTTTTGTAATATTATGTAGAAAGTATTTAAAAACAATGTATTGGTTAATTTTTCATGTAAGTGCAATTTAAAAAGGGGCAGACTTATTATGAATCTCGTAACTTCTTTCTTTGAGTTTTAAGTTCAGTTGAAAGTAGTGTTTGTATTTGTGAAACACAAGTCGTTTCCAAAAAAAAATTAATTGTTTTCTGAGTAATATACCAGGTGTCCCACGAAGAGGTTGCTATTTTTGAATTAATTTGCTGGACGTGTTGCACACTCTACAGACTGGAAACTTTACAGTTATAATAAATATGTAAAAACGTAGCCTCGAGTTTTATTTGCTTATGATTAATTAAAACAAAATGGCGGAAAATAATTTTATTTGGATAACTATTTCAAATTGGTGATTTGTTACAATGTTACTTGAGTAATAAAATAAAAGAAATATGAATGTGATTAATTATTATTAATGAATGCAATTTGTTTCATTAACCTTTATTTAAACTGATATCCATCAATAGCTATGCACTGATGGCAATGAAACAAAAATGAGTCATGAGCGTTTTTTAAAAATTGTTGTGGTGTCAACAGCAGTTTCTTCTTCAATCAGCCTCATTAATTCATTGTCTATTGCAAAGGGGTGAGAATAAACTTTTTCCTTCAAAAATCCCCATAGCGAAAAATCACAGACAAGTCTGGCGATCTTGGAGGCCAGTCCATGAGGTCGCTTCCATGACCTATCCAACGGTTAGGAAACATTTGGTTTAAAACTGCTTTGGCCAAATGGCATAATGTGGAGGAGCTCCATCATGCTGGAAAAAAACGTCCTGGATCTCTGCCTGAGAAAGATGAGGAACTATGTGATTAGTTAAAATTGATGCGTATCTGTCTCCAGTCATTGTCTGATGGGATATGACGTACGATAAAACACCATCCTTAGTGACAGCAACCCGCACTGTTATACCCTTTGATTTCAAGTGATTTTATCCACAAGATTATTGTTCATTTTTACTTTCTCTTGCCTGTATGAATATATAGGAAGGAAAGTATTGTTTTCATGATTTTCAAAATTGAGTTTTCACCGGATCTACATGTTTTCAGACCCCCTGAATCCAAAAAACATGTTTTTAGCGATCTAAAAACATGTACGAACTTGAAACTTACATTAGACACCACTACTGGACCCGACTCAAAACATTTTCATCAAAATCGATTTACCAGAAGTAGTAGTTTATTCGTGTAATTTTTCACTTTTTTGCGATTTTCTCAAAAATGGGTCCTACGATTTTTTTTAAAATTGCCTGGTTTACTTTATTTTTTATGCTCTACAAGATACAGTAGGCGCCATATTTGCTGAAATTCTTGGTGAGGCTGTTTTCAGATTAAAAAAATTGTTTTTTAAGATTGCGGCTTTAATATGCATTTTAGCACAAAAATTATGTAGTAAAAGTTGTAGAGAATTTAAAATCCTACAACTTTTATTTCAGAGATTTTTTTGTATAACGCTTAGTTTAGCGGTAATTAGTGATTTTCTGTTTCTTTCTCATGAAAACATATGAAAAATCAATTTTTTTAAAGATTTCGGCCTTAGTATGTTTTTTATTACAAAAGTATATACAATCAAATGTATAGGAAATTAAAAGATCTACAGTTTTTATTTAAAGCATTTTTCTCTACAGAGCCTAGTTTAGCGAGAAAGAGTGATTTTCTGTATTTTTAAGCCAAACTGAGGTTGATTTTTATTTTGCGTCTTTCACTCATGATGAAAATTAGGTTATGTTTATTGAGGTTAGTTTTTGTTTATTTCTAATGTTTTATTAATAATGTTAAGGGTTATTGTTAATTATTTGCATTGGCAAGAGAAAGTTGTGTGAGTGTTTCACACCAGATTTTTGATATTATTTTCTTATTCCGCCATTTTGTTTTAATTAATCATGAGCAAATGAAACTCGAGGGTACTTTTTCACATATCTATTTATTATAACTGTAAAGTTTTCAGTCTGTAGAGTGTGCGATACATCCAGCATATTAATTCAAAAATAGCAACCTCTTCATGGGACACCCAGTTTATAAATATTGAAAATCAAAATATATTTTATTCTTCAAACCACCAAAAAAAAAAACGGTTAACAGTAAACACCTACCAATTATAGTGCTTTCATGCATAAAATGCGCATCTTCAGTAATTTTTTATACTATTTATAATTTATAAATTTTCTATTTATAATTAAATGTAGTTGTTGTTGTTTAGGTCAACAGCCGAAAAGCTGATTTGAACCTCTAGAGGTTTTGCTAAGTAAAAACGAGGAGTCAGGTGGTTTACCATTGCCTTCCTCACTGAGTTAAAAGATTATGCTTATCAGCGTGCCAGGCCCTCCGAAAAGCACCTACTTTCCACCCTGCAAATGACACCTTCACTTCATTCACCACAGGGTCTGGCTGTATAGTGAAATTCATTACTATCAGAGGAGATAACTCTGACTAGTGTCTTTTACACCTCTACCTCTTCTGTTCTTAAATAGTTCAGTCATATAATTCGCTGACTATGTGATAAGAAACAGAACTATTTTTTGTAGCCCTGGAACCAACAGATTGAGTGCAATTAATTTAACACTCCATCTGCCCATTATGGGCATTAAATGTAGTTATAAGAATAGAATAATAATTGACTGTTTTTTATCTACTGTGGTGGAAGTAGGATGTTTTTAAATTATAAATAGTATAGAAAATTACAGAAGATGCGCATTTTATGCTCGAAAGCGTTATAATTGGTACTAAGTTCAAAAATAAATCTTTATAATGCATCCTGCAGTTTGAAATTATTTCTATTTCATATAATGAATTAATATAATAATTTCACCAACCTTCTTTTTAAACTGCGTCACCTTTATTTTTATTCTTACTTACACGTGTTTCGGTGGATCCACCATCAGAGTAAATAAAAAAATTGAAACTAAAAAAAATTTTAGTTTCGGTGATTCGGTGAATCATCATCAAAATTGAAACTAAAAATTTTTTTAGTTCCAATTTTTTTATTTACTCTGATGATGGTGGATCCACCGAAACACGTGTAAGTAAGAATAAAAATAAAGGTGACGCAGTTTAAAAAGAAGGTTGGTGAAATTATTATATAAATTCATTATATGAAATAGAAATTGGTACTAAGTGTTTATTGTTTACCGTATTACTTTTTCTTTTGGTTTTAAATCTGACTGTTTTGAAATTTCTGCTAATGGAGACGGTACTGGCGGTTTAAAGAATATAATATATTTTGATTATCAGTTCATTATGGCAGTTGAACATACCTGATAGGATGTTCGGTAAGATATATATTGAATTTTTTTTATAAATCCTTGATTAAGTGAAGAATTATGTTTCAAATGTGTATTTTATTCTGGGTAAATGAAGTTGTCAGTTTTATGGTAGAACTTAATTTATTTTGTTTGTGAAAATTGTTCCTAATAATATCCCGCTCTGTTTTAGATTCCCTAATCGTTAACACTTAGAATATCACAGAGAATGTGTATAAAAACTTGTATGGTCTTTGAAGAAAGAAATATTTGTATTCAAAATATGGGCTGTATTAAGTTTACCCTGTACGAATATTTTTCCAAATAGGGCCAATTTTAGACCGTGTGAAGTGACTGTAGAAGTTTCTGGAAGCTCTATTTGCTGCCCACATTCTCAGTATTTGTTCTTTGTAGGCTTTTCTACCTTCTTCTGTCCACTCTGTATTCTGTTTTTGCTCTTCATGGAAGCCCTTAAAGTCTGTAATTAGTTGTCTAAATTTGATTCAATTCATTAAGTTCTCAGTTTATTCTGATTTCTCAATATCCTTTCTGACTTCTTTAACCCATTTATGCGACACCTTAGGTTTATTGTTTAGTGTCTTAAAATTTTGTTATGTCAACCATTTGTCATCCATTCTGTACAGGTATCCGTAAAAATTTAAGTCTTATTTTTTTAATTGTTTCCATTAATCATTCATTTTCTTTGTACTAATATATGTGTGTACTGACCCTGTTAAAGTGTAGGACTGTCATGTAAAATGATTTGTACAGTAAATCTGTTATATCGGAGTATATTCGGTTATTTTTATTTATTACTTTCTCTTGCCTATATGAATATATAGGAAGGAAAGTATTGTTTTCATGTCGATTTTTTGAAATTGAGTTTTCACTGGATCTACACGTTTTCAGACCCCTGAACCCCAAAAAAAACATGTTTTTAGTGATTGGGCTGTGTGTGTGTGTGTATACAAAATATCTCAAGAACGGAAAATCGTACGAACTTGAAACTTGAAACTTAAATTACATACCACTACCGGACCCGACACGGACATTTTCATCAAAATCGGTCAACCAGAAGTAGTAGTTTATTCGTGTCAGTTTTCACTTTTTTGCAATTTTCTCAAAAACTGATCCTACGAATTTTTTTAAAATTGCCTGGTTTACTAAACTTTTTATGCTCTACAAGATAGGGTAGGCGCTGTGTTTGCTGAAATTCTTGATGAGGCTGTTTTCACGTAAAAAGATTGTTTTTTTAAGATTACAA
Organism: Catonia carolina; assembly: GCA_035578175.1. Lineage (NCBI taxonomy): Eukaryota > Metazoa > Arthropoda > Insecta > Hemiptera > Achilidae > Catonia > Catonia carolina. The sequence continues at coordinate 56,177,743 of JAQMRL010000007.1, forward strand.
CTTTAATATGCATTTTACCGCAAAAATGTATATAATAAAAATGTAGAGAATTAAAAATCCTACAACTTTTATTCAAAAGAGTTTTTTGTATAACGCTTAGTTTAGTGGTAATTAACAATTTTCTGTTTTTTTCTCACGAAAACTTGTGAAAAATCGATTTTTTTAAGATTTTGGCCTTAGTATGCATTTTACGACAAAAGTGTATATAATTAAATTTATAAAAAATTAAAAGATCTACAACTTTTATTTAAAGCATTTTTCTCTACAGAGCCTAGTTTAGCGTAAAAGAGTGATTTTCTGTATTTTTAAGCCAAACTAAAGTCGATTTTCATTTTGCGTCTTTCACTCATGATTAAAATAAGGTTATGTTTTTTGAGGTTAGTTTTTTGTTTATTTTTAACGTTTTATTACTTCTGTTAGGTTATATTGTTAATTATTTGCATTGGCAAGAGAAATTTGTGTGAATGTTTCACACCAGATTTTTTTTAATAATGTAGGTTACTTCTAGCCTGTAGTTGAGAATTGAACTGCAGACTTGTTTATCTCAGTGGCAGTTACTATTTGTTTCATGACTAACGAAAAAGAAGTAATAATTATTAAATTTGTACAAATTTAATTATTTAATTAGCTTTAATAATAAGCTTGTGTGCACGTAGTGTGGCTTATCGATAAGTGTTGAGCTGCCAAAGATCTTGAAAAATCTGGTGTGAAACACTCACACAACTTTCTCTTGCCAGTGCAAATAGTGAGCAATAAACCTAACATTAGTAATAAAACATTAGAAATAAACAAAAAACTTATCTCAATAAACATAACCTAATTTTAATCATATATGAAAGATGCAAAATGAAAATCGATCTCAGTTTGCCTTAAAAATATGGAAAATCACTCTTTCACGCTAAACTAGGCTCTGTAGAGAAAATTTTCTAAATATAAGTTGTAGATCTTTTAATTTTCTATAAATTCGATTATATACACTTTTGTCATAAAATGCATACTAAGGCCGAAATCTTAAAAAAATCGATTTTTCACACGTTTTAGTGAGAAAAAACAGAAAATCGCTAATTACCGCTAAACTAAGCGTTATACAAAAACATGTTTGAAGTAAAAGTTGTAGGATTTTAAATTCTCTACATTTTTTATTATATCAATTTTTGTGCTATAATACATCTTAAAAAAAACACTTTTTTTACATAAAAACAGCCTCACCAAGAATTTCAGCAAACATGGTGCCTACCCTATCTTGTAGAGAATAAAAAATTGAGTAAACCAGGCGATTTTTAAAAAAAATCGTATGACCAGTTTTTGAGGAAAATGGCAAAAAAGTGAAAAATTACACTAATAAACTACTTCCAATTGACCGATTTTGATGAAAATGTTCGTGTCGGGTCCGGTAGTGGTATGTAACTTAAGTTTCAAGTTTCAAGTTCGTATGATGTTCTGTTCTTTAGATATTTTGTATACACAGACACACACACACACACACACAGACCAATCGCTAAAAACATGTTTTTTGGGTTCAGGGGGTCTGAAAACGTGTAGATCCGGTGAAAACTCGATTTTGAAAAATCAACATAAAACAATACTTTCCTTCCTATATATTCATATAGGCAAGAGAAAGTAAAAAGTGGACTGTATTTAGTGTGGTCGATTCCTGGAGAGTCTCCAGCACGTAAATTTGTAGCCACGCATGAATCAAGTTAATCTGGGTAGCGATTTTAGTTATTATTATTGCAGTTTTTAAGTATAGCCTTAGTGACTGCGGATATGACCAGATAAAAGAGCGTTAAAAACAAGATAGCATCTATTCACGTATCTAGTTAGCAGGGGACTGTTAAGTTCAGTTTTTAACTGGTTATTAAGTGTGTAAGTAGAATCAGTTTCATATTGTTCGAGACTGATAAATGATGAATTACAATTTATTACAAATAAACGGATAATTTGACTAAATAACTAGACATAAAATTTATATAGTCTACATTATATTATTTATATGTTATTTATATAGTTTAGTTTTTAACACAAATTAATAATATTTTCTAATCTCAAATGCGCAGATTTTTTCTTTAGATTTAGACATGAGCAAAATTCAGTATGCAGTACCTCCTGGTCATCTGAATTGATTAAAACCATCCCTGTTTGGGTTGGAAGTGTTAATAGAGGAAGTACACAAAACATGAATTAGGATGATACTAAAAAAATATAAAATAATAAACATGGATATAGGTTAGATATTCTTCAAAATTAACAATTAATAAAGTGTGGTAATGTTCATAACAGGCAGATGGAGTGTTAAATTATTTGAACTCGATCTGCTAGTTCCAGGGCTACAAAAAAATAGTTCTGTTTGTTATAACATGGTCAACCAATTGTATGACTGAAGCATTTAAGAACAGAAGAGGTAGAGGTGTAAAAGACACTAGTCAGAGTTATTTCCTCTTGAGAGTAATGAATTTCATTATATAGCCAGACCTTGTGGTGAATGAAGAGAGAGGGCCTGGCATGCCGATTAGCATACTTTTCCACTCAATGAGGAAGGCAATGGTAAACCACCTCACTCCTCGTTTTATTTAGTAAAGCCTCTAAAAGTTCAAACCAGCCTTTTGTTGATGTTTTTGATGATGTAAACAACGATGAAGTGTGGTAAACTAAATATTTGATTGTTATTGTTGGGCATTAACTGACATGGACATGAGCCCTCTGAAAGCTTGGTTAAAAAACTCCATCAAAGTCAAATTGTTTTCAAATTATATCTGCTTATACTTTGTCTAACAGAATACAAATTTAGTATCTACCAGATGCCAGGGGTGTAGAGGACCTATGACAGTTAAAAAGAGAAAGATGATTTGAGTTTTTTAAATATACACTATACAAAGGGGTACACAAAAGAAACTGGAATTATTTTTCAAAAGCTATTTTCAATTTTTTTACAAAACAACCTTATCCTCTTCAAAATACTTTCCATTACAACTAATACATTTATCCCGCCGGTGCTTCCACTGTTCGAAGCATTTTTTGTAGTCATCTTTAGAAATGGCCGACAGCTCCTCCCTCGTTTTTTTTCTTGACTGCTTCAATTTTGTCAAATTGGTGTCCTTTAATGTCCCTTTTCATGTGTGGAAATAATAAAAAGTCGCACAGAGCCAGGTCAGGTGAGTAAGGTGTGTGGGGCAGCAGAACCATGCCATTTTTAGTCAAAAACTCTTTCACCGAGATGGCTATGTGTGCAGGTGCATTGTCGTGGTGGAAGAACCAGTCTCCTGTCTGCCACAAATTGGATCTTTTTTGACAAACACTGTTGCACAATCTTCTTAAAAAACTTCCAAATAGTCAGTCGACGGTCTGAGAGCACATGTTCTCGAATTTTTTAAACATTTTCGTAGATTCGGGCAGTTGATGGACGTCCAGAACGAGGTTTGTCATCAATCGACATGTTGCCATTTTTAAACAAAGAAGTCCACTGATATACTTGAGATTTTCCCACAGCGTCATCTTTGTAAGCTGTTTTCAGTATTAAAACAGTTTCAGCAGCACTTTTACCGAGTAGAAAACAAAATTTCACAGATACACGTTTTTCACTTAAACTTGCCATCATAAAAAACGAAACGAGAACAAAACAGCGCTAGCAAAATCAATCACTGCAGATGAATATTGAACTCGCAATGAGTTGCAATCGCTGTACTGAACTCGCAATGAGTTGCGCTATACACGTCTGTGCGGCAGAAATGCGTACTACACAAGCACCACCCACGGCAATCCTATTCTGGTTACTTTTTGGTACCCTCTCATAAATATCAATATTTACTCACAAAATAACATAACCACTCTAATATAACAAAATAATCAACTTTGTTAAAAAAAAGTTTTAATGATAAAGGTTTTGATTATTAAAGCCACTGTTTTATAAGATTTAACTGCAACAGAAAATGTGAAATAAATGATTGTAATTTAATAAATTATTAAGAAAAAAATTAATTAAATAAAAAATTGTATAGTATTAACAGTCTAATATTACAATGTAATGTTAGTCTAATATTATTGCTCATTTATTAAGTCCTGAGGCTTTAGTCTCTTTTAACTGTTGATACAACTGCAGCAGCCAGCCAGCTCATACATTATTTTATTACCATTTCTCCATTATTTAAAAAATAACTTTGTAGGTTTTGGATATGAAATAATAAATTTTTTGACAGTATTTATTAATATTAAGGCGTAATCTACTCAAAAAAACTTTTTTATTTTATGGAAAAGGAAGCTCATATTTAAACTATTGGGACACACAAAGGAGAATGTATTGCTAAATTTTCATAAATCTATGACAACCACAAGCCCTCCCCAACGGGAGGAGTGAAAATTCAGTGTTGTTTAGGCCATCAGTCGAAAGACTGGTTTGAACCTGTAGAGGTTTTACTATGGAAAATGAGAAGTGAGCCTTGCCTTCCTCACTGAGTGGAAAAGTACGCTTATCAGCATGCCAGGCCTTCTGTAGAGTATATATTTTCCACTTTGCAAATGATACCTTCACTTCATTCACCACAGGGACTGGCTGTATAATGAAATTCATTACTTTTAGAGGAGATAACTCTAATTAGTGTACACCTCTGCCTCTTCTGTTCATAAATGATTCAGTCATTTAGTTGGCTGACCATGTGATAAGAAACAGAACTATTTATTTTAGCCCTGGAATGAACAGATTGAGTATAAATAATTTGACACTCCACCTGTCTGTTATCGGCAGAAAATTCAGTAATTCACAAAAATAACATCTCTGTATATATTTCCCCAATCAACTTGATTGAAAAACAGAAAAAAGAGCATAAAATTATCTAGGGACTATAAGATATGCTTACTCTGAAAATTTTTTATTTTTTCATAAGATATTTTTTGCTTTTTCAAATTTTAAAACGTAAAACCAAAAAAAAATCAAATTTTAAACTCCATAAAATATGTTCTGTTAAGACTTATTTAATAATAGTACCCAGGTCCCTAAAGCAGAATATGGTGAATCAGTGGGAGAAAAAATTATTCATTTATCTTAATTACAAGTAAAGTTATGATTTTCTTAGTGTTTACAAAACAACGAAGTCACAATTTTCGGAAATAAGCAATTAAAGATATACTGAGGTTTTTACAGACAATGTCGTCTGCACTGTACCATTCCAACTCATTTTGTACACAACCAGTAGTGTAATTTAACATATAAAAGGCGAACTAAATAGGAAAAAGAACGAACTTCAAACTGGTGAAAAAATCAAGGTTTTATCTTTTTTCATTCGGAAAATATCTGTTATGGAAATGTGTTATTTATTCTGTATGAAAGTAAATCATGTCTAGGAAACCGATCGGAATTATGTTTTTTTAATTATTTTCTGACTAATCGTACAATTTAAATAAATATACCGTTAAAAAGAGCACATTTTAGAAAATCAGAAATGCTAAACAAAAAAATTCTCAAAAAAAAAATTTTTTTTTTTAATTCCTAGGTAGAATCGCCTCTTTAAGCAGTAAAAAAAATTAAATTTTTAACTTGAGGTGTACAAATTCTTATAAATGAGCTTACGGGCTCCTTGGAGCGTTAATGTGCCATTTGACTTCTTCGCTACCAGTAAGCTTCATGATTGTTTGTATTAGAATGTGATATTATCTTTATGTGTAAAATTATTTTATAAAAACGTTAGAGCAAAATTTAAAACATGATTATAGCGGAGCATACTGTATTTAATAAACACCATTAGTAGTACTCTATATTAACATAGAGGGTTTTAAATTTATTTTCCCTGTGAAAGATTTTTGTATTCCTTTCAATCAGTTTGGATTAGCTAATTTCAGATTACTGTATTATATTCTCTTAAAAAATTCAGCAAAATCTATTTAAAAAAATATTTCTCATTTATTATTAGATGTTTTATTATTATGGTAATAAATCTGATATTTATAAAACATTTATGGGAGGTACCCATTTCTGTAGCAGAAGTTTTTTTTTGCCAATGAGTCATATTGCGTATTTTAAAACAATAGTGTAAGTTGCTTAAATTAAATAATAATTCATAACTGAAAACATTTAATTTTCAGTGTTTTATGATCTAGTCGTAAAATTATTTTTGGCGGTTATTAATGTTGATGAAAAATTTCGTGTTATTTTGGTGTATTATGTACTTACAGTTTTAATTAAATATTATTTTTTAGTTTATTATTGGTCTGAATGTAATGAGTACGTTATTAGGAATGCAATCACTAATAATGTAAATCTTATTCTGGAGAAACTTTAAGTCTGTCAACCATAAATTTTAATAAATTTGGCATTGTTCCATTTTTTATTTTATAAAGACTTATCCAAAAATAGTGGATTAATAAACTTCATGCTGTTTCGCACGTACTCATTGTTTACATTCAATTGGATTATTTCCTTGTTTATAATATTCCATTATTACCCTTTGCTAAAAATCTATTGTTAAAATACATTTTATGTGGGCGTAAAATATTTTTCAGATTATTATTGTTATTTGATAAATTTATACTTTCATACTACTGGTTGCACTGGCCTGAATTATTATTAATTGATTTTAATGTACATTACTCATTTGTATGAAAATAATTTTCTAACATATTTATAGAAATAAATCTTAATAATATATCCTGCATCTTTAAACCAATTCTATTTTGTATAATAAATTTATACAATAAATTTAATGAACTTTTTCAGCTGCCTTGATCCCTACTATTCTATTGTACATATTTCAGTTGATCCACCATCATCAGAGTACAGTAAATATAATTTTAAACTTTAAAATATTTATTTATATTTATATATATATATATTTTTTTTTTGCACCCTGGAGACTCCAGGAGGAGTTATAGGACATGTCGCTATAACACCTGAAATGCATATAAGAATCACACAATGTATCACTACTATCAAGAAAGAAATTCTTGTACGCTATAAAAAGTTCCCACGATCAAGTAATTTTTCAGATTCTTTTTAAAGGAATGCAAATCCTCACAACATTTTAAAAATTGGGGTAATTTATTCATGAATTTTCTCCCTGCATAAGTAGGTTTTTGTTCAAACCATTTTTTTTGGAGTGATTAGCCACATAATAATCATTCCTGTTTCTCGTGTTATGATTGTGAACATTGAAATTCTGCATAAAATTATTTTGCTTAACAAACATAATCACCTCAAAAATGTAGAGAGAGGTAACTGTGAGCAATTTAAGCTCCTTAAATAGTGGCCTGCATGAGGTTAGCTGGTTAGCTCCCACCATACACCTAATAGCTTTCTTTTGAATTTTAAAAACTGTATTCATATTACCCATGCTAGAATGACCCTATACTAAGATACCATAACGGATATGAGACAAAATGAGGCCATGATAAGCTGCCATTAGTAATTTTTTTATCATTTAATCTGGAAATTTGTTTTAGTACAAATACCCCAGATGATATTTTACTAGAAACTTGATTGGTATAGAAGTCCCTAGACAAAAATCTATCTAGAGATACTCCCAGGAACTTCACTGTTTCTACATGCTCTAAACTATTACTATGAATAAATACATCCACTTCTCTACTTTCTTAAGTGTTATGATAAATTTAAAACTGCAAGTACTGACACTTTTTCCCATTAACTGTTAATAACGTTTGATTCAAGAACTGTACTACGGACTCTATGTTAACACGTGTATTTACTTCAAGAGCATCTACCAGTAAACTGTTGCTGATTGCTGAAGTATCATCAGTAAACAACAAAGCTCTGCCATTAGGTATGCTTTCTGTTAGCCTATTAATGTACAATAGAAACAGAATTGGACCTAAAACTGACCCTTGTGGAACACCTGCTTTGACTTCAAGCTTTCCAGATACAACCTTTGTAAGTTTCCCTTTAACAACCTTAGTTAGCTCCATATATATATTATATAGGTGACTGAAGATGCAATATCTTCTGTAGGTTTAAATAAAAATTTTAAAATTTCAAATGATATTTTGTACTCTGATGATGGATCCACTGAAACACGTGCAAGTTGTATATAGTATGGATCAAGGCTGAAAAGGTTAGTGAAAATTATTATGTAAAATAGAATTGTATTTATAGGATTACAATATTTGAATAATAATGTTTTAATGTTTCTTTATTTTGGCTTACTAATGACGACAAAAAATAACTGATTGTGATTGTTTCTTTTTTTGTCTAGCCAATATTTGTTCATTTTTTTGTGAGTGATTTAAATTTATCCCATCTAATTTTTGGTTTTATAATGTTATTATTATGCCCATAACAGGCAGGTTGAGTGTTAAAATATTTGCTCTCGATCTGCTAGTTCAAGGGCTACAAAAATTAGTTGTGTTTCTTATCATGTGGTCAGCCAAATTTATGACTGAACTATTTAAGAACAGAAGAGTTAGAGGTGTAAAAGACACTAGTCCAAGTTATCTCCTCTGAAAGTAATGAATTTTATTATACAGCCAGACCCTGTGGTGATTGAAGTGAAGGTGTCATTTGCAGGGTGCAAAGTAATTGCTTTTCGAAGGGCCTGGCATGCTGATAAGCATAGGCTATTTAAGTACTCAGTGAAGAAGGCAATGGTAAACCACCTCACTCTTAGTTTTTCTTTGGTAAAACCTCTAGAGGTTCAAACCAGCCTTTCGGCTGTTGATCTAAACACCAATTTTATTATCATGAAAACATCTGAACTACTTAATTTTTCCTCTTCAATACACCTCTTTTGTTTACATCTTCAGATGTAAAGCTAAAGATTATAAAGTTCTTTTGTACTTTTCAATTTCCTTTCACCATCTACTGTGCTACTTCCTATAATAAAATAATTCTTCTTCTGAACCAATCAAGGATTAGGTCCCAAGACCTGTTCTGGCATCCACCTAGTCACTGGTCACACAGTCCAATCAGTCTGTATCTTCTGACCAGTGTAGGAATCCTGTGTGGAGACATTCTTTCAAGATGATCACCTCGTTTCTGGTTTTACTCCATAATTTTGTCTCCTTAAAAGAATACACATCTAACTCTCTCTGTATATCCTCATTTCTGAACCAATCCACTCTACTACAGCCCTTAACACCTTTCAAGAAGTGCATCTCTGCTGACTGAATGGAATTTTCATGTTTCTTATTCCACACCCAGATCCACTGCCATATTTCAGTGTTGAGGCTTCCATTGTTAAATAGAACTTCACTGATGTGCCAGTTTGGACCCTTCCCTTCAAATTTTGATGTTACAATACATAAAATAATAATAAATATTATGTTTCCTTAGCTTAGATACATATCAGGTAGTTACTTGAGTGATCTTCTTCTTCTTGCTATCAAAGATTAGGCTCCGCCTGTTTGGAACTCAGTTTTATATATTTTACCATTTCCAGCGATTAGCTATTTGTTTTGATTAATTCAATTCTTAGAGATTTATCACACTTTCCATAATTTAACTACTGCCATCTGTCTCATCGTCCATGTGGTCTATAGGTCTTCAATTTATAGGGTATTTTCTCTTCTGGCGTTCTCTCCAGATGCTGCCTCCACTTACCACCATTTTAGTCTTTTGTTTAAACTGTATATTCCTAATTCGGCTCTTATTTCTTCATTCCTTATATGATCATCATTATCCATTATCTTCTATATCCTGGTTCCAAGTTTCCTTGATTTGGGCCAAACACAATTCCTCTCTACCTCCCTCCTCTATCACTGAACCATCTCTCCTCTATTGCTCTTTCACCATTTTGGTTATAATTTTGTATACTGATAACAATTTTTTTTCTTTATTTCTCATACTCCATTTGTGTTACTTTTTTCGTTTTTGTACATGTTTGTGCTTGTTTTATTCCCCTTAAGATCCAATCCAGTTTTGAGTAGAGATGTTTAATGTGTAATGCTTGCCAAACTGTCATATTAATTCAGTATCAGTTAGTACTAAAGTGAGCTTCTTTACAGCCCAGCGTGTTGTTTGAGAATTTTTTGATATTTGTGTTTCCTGTTAACTCTTGAGTGTGATATCGCTGGCTTATATTGATTAATTTTTTCACAGCTGTGATAGTAGTATTAAGGTTATATGCAATATTTGTTCTATAGTTGTAATTCTGTTACCTATCCATGCCTGGACTCTACACCCTGATGTGCAGGCTCTATAAACTTTTAAAAGTTGTGGTAATCTAATTTAAAAAAAAAAAATGGTAATAAAATACTTGATTGAATTGAAACATTTTACAATGTACAAGAATTCCTTTCTTAATAATTTTTTTTGAAAAATATATAAACTTCTAAGTAAATGTTGAGGTAAATTGTGTATTATTCAATAAAAATGGCTTTATGATACACTTATTGAAGTAAAGAAGTAAGTAAAGAATTTAACAGTAGTGTTAAAATTTTGGCCTATCAGCTTTATCTTCGACATGTTCTATACTCCCTTCTAGAGTCCCCTAGATGCAGTTAAAAAAACAGAAGTGTTTTCTGCCTCTAAAAAAGAAAATTGAATCCTTTCAGTTAAATAATGTCTCCCTAATACTAAAATTTATTCACCTTCTTTGTTTAATAATTAATTTAAAAACTGTATCTCCGATATAAATTGTAGCAATGTAAAATTTGTTATTTATTTTAGTTTTGTAAGAATTAGGAAGCCCTATTAGAATCATATATGATTAATCTATGAAGTAGTTTCTTCTGGTCTGCGTAAGAGTGGTTGTTGTTGTTGTTTTTATTACAGTCTCTTTATAAATATTGAGTTAAATTAGAATTACAAATATTGATAAATGTGTATCAAATTTCTACAAAATTTTCTTTCCTAGTCAAGGTTTTTACATAGTTTCCCTCTCCAATTACACATTATTTGGTCATCATTTATTATTTTTCTCTTAATATTTCACAATTACAGTTTCTATTATAAATTGTACATGTTTTTATGTCAGATATTTTTTTTTTCATTATCGATTGTCATATTTTAAAAATTTATGGTGTTTTAGATACTTAGATGTGGTGTAGACTGTTAAATTATAATTTTCATTTTCTTTACAATGAATATATTTTTATTGATACTTTGACTACTTTGATTTTTGTTAATTTATATGAGGTATTAAAGGTATTAAAAGCCAGTCACAGGGAGGAGCATTGTTAGATTCATTGCACTTGACAGCTAGTTCCTGGGATATAAAAATAACTTCCTTTTTCTGTTGTAAAAATTCTGTAATTTTCACTTATAACCTTTTATAGCTATTTTACTTTTCCTTTTTTCTGTTTTTTATTTTCTTCAACTTATATGTTTCGGTGGATCAACCATTATCATGGTGTATCGAATGTAGAAAATTTAAACTAATTTTTTTGAAATATTTTCAAAAGATCTTGTATCTTCAGTCACTCGTATAAAACTGCAGAGAATAAAGATAAATTGATTTATTGAACTTTTTATTTTAGTTGTTTGGCTGGCCCTTTGGCATAGTGGTTAGCGCAACTGGCTTCTACGCCATGGTCCCGGGTTTGATTCCTAGTCAGGTCTGGCATTTTTTCATCACTCATTTTCATCTATCACTCTTCTCACCGTCTGCATTAGCAGTAATTGCAAAACAGTCAGACATTAAACAAAAAAACAAAAAATCTGGTGTGAAACACTCACACAACTTTCTCTTGCCAATGCAAATGATTAACAATATAATCTAACATTAGAAATAAACAAAAAAACTAACCTCAATAAAGATAACCTTATTTTAATCTTGAGTGAAAGAAGAAAAATGAAAATCGACCTGTTTGGCTTCAAAATACGGAAAATCACTCTTTCACGCTAAACTAGGCTCTGTAGAGAAAAACGCTTTCAATAAAAGTTGTAGATCTTTTAATTTTGTATAAATTTGATTAAATACACTTTTGTCGTAAAATGCATACCAAGGCCGAAATCTTAAAAAAATCAATTTTTCACACGTTTTTGTGAGAAAAAAACAGAAAATCGCTAATTACCGCTAAACAAAAAAATGTTTACAAAAATGTTTAAAAAGAAACCGTTTTACAAAAAAATGTTTGAAATAAAAGTTGTAGAATTTTACATTCTCTACAACTTCATTCTCTACATTCTCTACTATTTTACATTCTCTACAACTTTTGTTATATAACGTTTTGCGCTAAAATGCATATTAAAGCCAAAATCTTAAAAAGAAAATGTTTTTACGTGAAAACAGCCTTACCCAGAATTTCAGCAAACATAGCGCCTACCCTATCTTGTAGAAAATAAAAAGTTTAGTAAATAAAGCGATTTTTAAAAAAATCGTAGGACCAGTTTTTGAGAAAATCGCAAAAAAGTGAAAAATTACACGAATAAACTACTACTTCCGGTTGACCGATTTTGATGAAAATGTTTGTGTCGGGTTCGGTAGTGGTATGTAACTTAAGTTTCAAGTTTCAAGTTCGTGCGATGTTCCGTTCTTGAGATATTTTGTACACACACACACACACACACGCACGCACACACGCACACACACACACACAGACCAATCGCTAGAAACATGTTTTTTTGGGTTCAGGGGGTCTGAAAACTTATAGATCCGGTGAAAACTCGATTTCGAAAAATCGACATGAAAACAATACTTTCCTTCCTATATATTCATATAGGCAAGAGAAAGTAAAAAAACAATTTAGTTGTTTCTCATCCTAGTCTGTGAAAAGCATAATATCATCTGAAAACCTAAGAGCTCTTACACACCAACACTGCTGCAGGGTGCATCCAATTTCAATGTATTTAAATACTATAACTACACACCAACGTGATTGTGACGCTGCTTCAGTGCGGCTAAAAATACAACCGCTGCTAGCAGCGGTGGTTTAACAGTGCATTCTTTTTTCACCAGAGTGGAAGCAGCGCTGCCGAGAGATTGTACTGATCACTTCAGTTACTAGTGAATAGTTTGTTCTTATGAAGTGAACAGCGATGCCTTTCGATTCTGAACTTTTCGTTTTAATTTTAATTTATAAATTTAATTTGTATATTGCCGCATCAAGTTGTTTCTTAAAATATTTAAAATGACATTAAATCAATTTATATACATTCTGAAGTAATTAAAAAACTTTGCCTTGTCTTGCCATAACTCACTGTAGATTGTATTAAAGTGGCCACTTATTGCTCTAGAATGTAACAAAGTATGTATCCAATATTTCCTTTGTCTTCGCCGTTTATATTTCTGTTATATCAAAAAAGCCAAAGCACGAACTTCTTACTCTGAATCCATATTGCAAAATGAGGCTATTCGATTTGAGTTCCGCGGCAGCTGCGAGACAGGGTTTTTTTTAGCAGCGCTGGTGTATAAGAGTTCTAATACAAGGAATTATTTATTTAATAATTTTTAAGCCTTTGGTTTTGTCTGTAACTTTTTTCAGTTTGTTTTAGAAACAAATTAAACAATTTTCAATAAAGCGAAGAGTATTTTTTTGTACTTTTTGAAACATTTACAAATCAAAGATATAAATTTATTTCTAGATTTTGTGCAATTGGTTGATATATTTATTTTTAAAAAGTTAGAAAAAGTTATGAGATTTGAAAAACATCTTATATCTTGTATTAATATTGTTAGTAAATATGTATTGATTATTTCTGTCATTACCGAATATATTGTCAACAGGCTGAAATATTATTGTATGATACATTGTTTACTGGTAAATATTTTGTTCAAATGTAAATAAATAAATAAACGTTTATTGTCGGCAACCCTAGTTGGGAGTAAACAACATCAAAATAATACTGAGATTAGAGTAATATTTAATTAATTTAGTTTACCAATTTATTTTGAAAGAACATACATAACTGTCCTACATAGGATGTTTGATAAAATAAAAAAAAAATAATATAACTATCCATCTTTTAAAGTGTTTAAAATATAATATAGAATTTCAGCTTTTAAGTTCTAAGGCTGAAAATGATTCTCTGTTCACTTAACAAAAATGTGGCCGTCTTGGTAGCATAGTGGTTAACACGCTAGTCTACTATGTGGAGGTTCCGGGTTCGATTCCCGGCTAGGGTCTGGAAATTATTATGTGCCAAAACCCATCGTTACAGTTTCTTAACTCACTGTAGTCGCTAATGACCAAGCTGACTTTAAATAAACAAAAAAACATTGACTGTTTTTTTCAAAAATACATCTTTGTAATACATCCTGCAGCTTGAAATAAATTAATTGTATAAATATTTTAAATTTCACTAACCATTTCAGTTGCCTTGATCCTTATGGTCCACTTACATGTGTTTTGATCAGAGAAGAGAGAAAGGAACTGTCACTGTGAACGAGTCACGGTTACTTATAAGTCACGGTGACCACAGTTATTCAGATAGGCGAGTAACCGTTCCCCAGTCACTGTTACATAGATCGCTTACTCTTCTGTCACTTGAAGACAGGACGAATAGTTCACCGTACTATTCTACAATATAGCACAGCCTCTCGTTCCCCAGTCACAGTTACAAAGATCGCTTACTTATTCTCTGTTCACTGTTTAAGGCAGGACGACACGCCGACCGTAATTCACAGTTCCTTCAATCACTTTTACAAAAATCAGTTACTCATTTGCTGTTCACAGTCACTTTTAAGAGAGAGCGAATTCTTTACCTTAGGAACTAGTGAACAAATTCACTCAATCATTCACTGTTCACAGTTACTAGAGAAAACAACAGAATATGCTTACTCTTCTTCAAGGCCCCTATGATAGCTACGTAAGATATGTTGGTCTGTTCACTGGGCTTAGTGCTCTCCTTGTCACCTCTCCTTAGATAACCGGCACGTCCATTCTTGTTTACTTCAATTTTTACGCACTCTTCTCTTTCTTTCTCCCTCTCTCAGTCTCTTCCCCTTGTTATGTTTGACATCTACTATACTAAACAAAACGAGGGTAGTTCCTTTACATTTCTGATCACGGTAACACAATTACATTATAGTATTATTTTTATTGCACGCCGCGTTCTACAGCTATTTTATTTATAATGTGTGTTGTTATTTTTCAGTTGTAAATATTGTTTCTTGTACTTTCTCTTTTTTTATACAAAATGTTATTTTTATTACTAGGTATTCTAGGATACCTTGTGTTAATCAGTTTTAGGCTAAATTTTTATTTTAGTTATACCTGTATATTATGTAGCCCATTTTTTTAATTTATCAAAACTTTAGTTATCATGAAATAACAACTGAAAACATTACTATTATTTCATGATAACAGCTGAAAAATGTACTAAGAAAATACACAGTGATTGATAAATCACTAGTAACTATTAAAAGTAACGGTGAACGCAAAATCACTGTCACCGTGATCACGGTGACTGGTTGAAACAGTGAACGCTCTTCACTAGTTTCGATAGATCCGATGGTGTGTGTCACCATCAGATTACATAAAATATCATATAAAACTTTCAAACGTATACGAAGAGGTTCCCAAAAGTAACCGAAATTATTTTTCAAAAGCTATTTATTTTCAATTCTTTTTTACAAAACAACCTTATCCCCTTCAAAATACTCTCTACTACAACTAATACATTTATCCCGCCGGTGCTTCCACTGTTTGAAACCTTTGTTTGTATCATCTTTAGAAATGGCTGACAGCTCCTCCCTCGTTTTTTTCTTGACCACTTCAATGTTGTCAAATCTGTGTCCTTTAATGTCCCTTTTCATGCATGGAAATAAGAAAAAGTCGCATGGAACCAAGTCAGGCAAGTAAGGTGTGTGGGGCAGTGGAACCATGCCATTTTTAGTCAAACAATCTTTCACTGAAATGGCTATGTGTGCAGGTGCATTGTCATGGTGGAAGAACCAGTCTCCTGTCGGCCACAAATCGGATCTTTTTTAACGAACACTGTTGCGTAATCTTCTTAAAACTTCCAAATTGTCAGTCAACAATCTGAGAGCACACGCTCTCGAATTTTTTAAACATTTTCGTCGATTCGGACAGTTGATGGACGTCCAGAACGAGGTTTGTCATCAATCAACATGTCACCATTTTTAAACCGAGAAAACCACTTGTATACTTGAGATTTTCCCATAGCATCATCTTTGTAAGCTGTTTTCAACATTAAAACAGTTTCAGCAGCACTTTTACTGAGTAGAAAACAAAATTTCACAGCTACACGTTGTTCACTTAAACTTGCCTTCGTAAAAAACTGAACAAGAACAAAAAAGCGCTAGCAAAAACAATTACTGCAGATGAATATTGAACTCGCAATGAGTTGTGTCATACACGTCTGTGTGGCAGAAATGCGTACTACACAAGCACCGCCCATGGCAATGCTATTCCGGTTTCTTTTGGGTACCACCTCGTATAAGATGTCCCATCTTCAGTCTATCTAAGACTATGAATATCTATAGAGCCACCGAAACAAGCGTAAGTAGATAATAAGGATCAAGGCTGTTTAAAAGATTAGTAAATATTTTTTGTTTCTGACTTGGTAACGAGTTAGATAGAAATGCTTTTTCCATTTTCCTTAACATATTTTTTATAGTATTGAAAGCAAACATGAAGTGACGATACTTGGAGGTCTAAATGAATTCTGCGTCAAATTCTACGGACCACGAGGAAGTGAGTATATTTTTATATATTAAATTATGTAGTGAGTATGAATGTATTAGCTTTAATGTTTGTTTTATTTATGAAAATGTATTCATATTTATAAATGTGAAAACCATTGTTGATTGATGAGCTGACTCGCTCATTTTTTATTAACACATTCTCTGCTGACCATGTGTAAATGCGTGATCTATGTGTTCGTAATCCATACTGACCATGCTTAGATGCATGGTTATCACGTTTTGTGTAGTTTTCAACAGGTATAGTTGTATAGTTGTACAGGTTTTATAGTTTTCACATTCCTATTAGTTGTAAATTGTATGTTAGCATTCCAGTTAAGTTCACAGTATCCTACAGTGTACATCTTTGGAGTTCTGAGGACATCTTTTTTATTAAATTCTTTAATCTGGGCCAATTTTTCTTCTTTTTTCAAGGTCATTAGTCCAAAAATTTGATAGTTATTAACACATTATTCATTTATATTCTCAAAATCAGAATTTTTTCTTATTATTTTTTAGTTTTATTTAAAGTTGCATCAACAGCTTGGTTGTTAGCAACTGTTAAGTGTTATGGTACTGGTTCATTGGGTTTTGACTTTTAGTAATTTTCAGATCCTAGTTGGGAATCCAACTCTTGACCTCTGCTTTATTGGTTTAGCATGATAACCACTGTGCCGCAAAGGCAGTCTTTTTCAGATTCTGATTTTATTATTATATTTCATGACCACTTATGATCACTTTAGTCAGGACATTATCGAAGTCTCTTTGAAGAGACTGTTCAGAGGCTTGTGGTTCTGCCAGTATTTCCTCATATGTTCTGATCTTCGTGCCCTTTCTGGTGTTGAAAATATTCATGTTATGAGTTTACTTCTTGTGGGTGTTTTTGTTCTGGATCTTTTCATTTAATTTTTCTTGTCTGTCACATCTCCTGGTGTAAGGCCAATTTCCTTCAGATCCTGTCTTATTTGTCTGATCCATCAGCACTCTTTGTTGATGTGTTTTGATTGTACTGTACCAGTTGTTTCAGAAGTCTTGAATCTTGCATCTTCATGATGTGTCTAAAGAATCCTATTCTCCTCTTATGCTTGGTGTTGGTAATGGGTTCTAGCACCAAGTACTCAACTTTGTTTAGCATGATCAACTACTGCTTAGTTAACTGCAAGTCCTTACTCGTGTGTACATACGTATATAAATAAGATATTCCAAAAAGAATTAAAAGTTGTGGAAAGTTATTATTATTATTATTATTATTATACATGTTGTAGTCTCTTATGGATCACGTGAAGCTTCTACGGTTCTTCCTGCGGGTTCTCCATGACATCCGCATCTTCTCACTCATGTCTCTCTTCCTCTCCTCTGTCCATGTAGTGCCGGTCTTCTTGGCTCTGATCTCTGGCTGCATTTCCCACTCGTCTATTCATTTTCTATACGTATCGCGGTCTGTCACGCGGTCTGTCAGAAGTGAGTTTAGTGTTGTCATGGTCTCTTCTTACTTGTTCGGCCCATGTCATGCCTTTAAGATTTTCTGTAGCAATAAGAATCTGGTGGGTAAGTCTGTGTTTAGGAAGTCGTATGTGTCCATAGAATTTAAGTCGTCTTTTTCTAATGTCTGCTGAAATGTTTGAAATTTTCTCTGTGGTTCTATTGGTTTGTAGCCGGTATCCATCGTCAGTTTTTCGAAAGTTTTGTGGAAAGTTATTATACAAGATTTTCTTCGTTTTGCCGTACTGGTTTGTTCATTTTATATTTTGAAGGAATCTAAAGTAAAACACCAATTTTTGTTGTATATCTCTTTGCTTAACTTTTTGAAAGTTCTAGACTGGATATTATTTCTGGAATTTCATTATGATGGCTGAACATTACAATAATGAAAGTTTTATTTATATCAGTCCAGTGTTTTCCTTTTCTAAATTTGGGAGATTATAGTAAAGAAAATTTTAATTGGCAATAATATTCTAAAGCTGGTTTTATCATCAACAGCAGTTGTTAACATGAACATATTTGAACATATTCGCCTGGCTCTTATACCTTACAGTGCCAGGAGAATATTTTGTGAGTTCCTACCAAAAAATGTTACTTGTGTGCGATTTCTAGAATCTATCTATCCATAACATGGCTATTTTTTCAAGGTATCTTAATGACTTTTTTTTGTTCATAATGAATTGATCTTGTATGATATTTAACTTGGAACACATTTCTTACAATTTAAAAATAAAATGATACGTATTCATTTTTTGTGGAAATTTCCTTTTCAACTTAAAAAAACACCCTAAAACAATTAAATTGTTATTCAATTTCATTTATAACACTTTAAAGACAATGTTACGCAAAAACTACAAAAAAATAATTTATTTATTGTAAAAAATAAAAATACTGTGATAAAAGTTTCAAAAATTCAATTTTTAGTTTTTTTAATCAATATGAATCAATTACATTCGTAAAAAAACTCAACATGCATTTTATCAATCAATTTCTTACTGATTATTTTCATACGCTGTTTTTACAAATTGAGTGAAAAATTAAAATTCTATGAATTTTTTAGTCAACGTACTAATAAAAGGAAGACACCGGCATTTTTTGGTAAAACTTCTGACGTCCTAATAATAGGACGCTGGCACTTAAAGGGTTAAACCTCTCTTGTCCTGATGTATCCAAAATCTGCTTGGTATAAGTTTCTCCATTAATTTTTATGTCTGTGTTACAAATTAAACACCAATGGTATGAAAAGAATGCTCATCAAACTGATTGTTAACAAATCTATTCTTCAAACGTGGCTTTCCTACGCCTCAATCATCTGATATCACAATTTTTAACAAGATATTTCTATTTGGTAGACGGGAACCACCGAGAGCTACTGAAAGTTTAGCCATTTCAAAAAATTTAATGAAAACTGTTTGAAAGGTTATACTCAAAGAAAGACACTAACATTCTAAGTTACAAGGATATTACATTTTACTGTTACCAATACATCTCAAATTTTCTAAGAGGTGTTAAATTTAATAGGTAAGTTACCACAAACTATTTTAACATAGCTTCTAGAATTGATTCTCCTAAAAGTAAATAATAAATATCTTCAAATAAAAAACACCACATTAATATGTATACATTTTTATATTTAAACTCGCCACTCCAGCAGCGCTTCGTGCTGCTTCCGTGTCTCGGCCTCAGAGGGGTCGGTGGATCAGAATTCATAAGTGGATCAGAACCATTTGCCACAAGGTAAAGTTCAGCCGCCAAAGGGGTTGCGTGGATCACAATATTTTGATATTTGAAGATATGAAAGTTTAAAGATGAAATTTCAAGTTTCAAAATTTAAAATTTGAATTTTTAGAAGTTTTAGGTTAATGTTTAAAGTTTCAAAATTTTAACTTTGAATGTTGAGGTTTGAATCTATTATACTTTGAGTTCTTTCGGTTTCTCAGGCGACCTGGGGTTGCGACCTAAAAATTTTCCGGTTACCAAATTTTTATGTAATTTCTTCACTAAATAACATGCTGTTAAAAGATTATTTGTAAAAGATTATTTTATTTAACTTTTAACGTCAAAAACATAAATTTTGGATAGGGGTAGCAACCCCTATTGGACCCCGATCTAAAATTTTAAAAAACCGTGATGCTATAAATACCCGTAACGTTTTTCTAATAAAAATTTGCCAAAAACACCGTTTTGAAGGTGTAAAGATAGGAAAACCTGAAAACGTCAAACTCCAAAAAACCAAAATTTGGTTTTTGTAGTTTACTCAGCGAACTTGTGTGTTAAGACCAACTTTGGTTATATAATCTTGAATTCCTTTTTGTGGGGAACAGAAAAGGTTCATGCATTTTGTCCCTATTATTCACCGTTTAGGAGATAAAGAAATACAACCCCAACCCCAGGTACGAGGGTGCCACCTGAACATTTTCGGGTTACCAAATTTTTACGTAACTTTAACATAAATTTAGTTTTTCAGAAAATAAAAGGCAATGTAATTCAAGTTAATCCATTCTATTTTTAAAATGTCATTTCGTCGCCAATATCAGTTGAAATAATAATTTCAACTACTTGTACATCTGAATTTATCTTAAAATTTTTATGTGTTTGTTTTAGCACCTTATGAAGGAGGCATCTGGAAAGTGAGAGTACATCTTCCAGAACATTATCCATTCAAATCTCCTTCGATCGGGTTTATGAATAAAGTATATCATCCAAATATTGATGAAGTTTCCGGGACTGTCTGTTTGGATGTCATCAATCAAGCCTGGACTGCTCTCTATGGTCAGTATTTCTAAAATCTATGTTTTGTTTTAGCTTGCTGGTAACACTTTCACTGCTGAACACAGGAAACAAAGTATAACCCCTATACTAAATTTTTTTTGGTCATAAAAGTAGAAACCGTCATGCACTAGGTGCATGATAAGCACAGTACAATGAAATGGCTGCCACACACACTGCTTGATCAGCAGTGAAAGTGTTTACTAATTAGGTCCTATACCCTTTGCCACACTTTATAGGTATTGTTTAACTGTTTTATACAAGATTGGCCATAAATTTTTTGACACTGTGTTTTATCTTTCATTTCTCTTAACCCTTTCACTGCCGGGTCCGAACACCCTTCGGAGTCGGGTGTGTTTTCCCTGTGCCGGCTCCGTGTATGCTTCGGGTCTGGTTAGCGCGCTCTCATATAATATATCAGATATTTATATCTCTTTTTAAAAGCCGGCAGTGAACCTATCGTTACTATTTTGACATCGGCACATAGTAAACATTCTTTTCTTCTTTTTTTAGTAAATCACTGCTTTTGCAAAAATCTTGCACTTTGTACGTATATTTAGAGTAAATACAATAAAAAATGGTAAATCATAAATCGGCACATGAAATTAAGTAACGACAATAACTGTGGCAGCGAAAGGGTTAAGTATCCCTTGTTTATGTCATTAGTTCTATAGAGATTACCTTGATTGTTGGTTGTGTGTTGTTTAGGTCATCAGCCGAAAGTCTGATTTGAACCTCTAGAGGAGGCTTTTTTACTTTCTCTTGCCTATATGAATATATAGGAAGGAAAGTATTGTTTTCATGTCGATTTTTCGAAATCGGGTTTTCACCGGATCTATACGTTTTCAGACCCCCTGAACCCAAAAAACATGTTTTTAGCGATTGGTCTGTGTGTGTGTGTGTGTGTGTGTGTGTGTGTGAACAGAATTTCTCAAGAACGGAACATCGTACGAACTTGAAACTTGAAACTTAAGTTACGTACCACGACCGGACTCGACACGAACATTTTCATCAAAATCGGTTAACCGGAAGTGGTAGTTTATTCGTGTAATTTTTCACTTTTTTGCGATTTTCTCAAAAACTGGTCCTACGATTTTTTTAAAAATCGCCTGGTTTACTCGATTTTTTATTCTCTACAAGATAGGGTAGGCGTCATGTTTGCTGAAATTCTGGGTGAGGCTGTTTTCACGTAAAAACGTTGTTTTTTTAAGATTACAGCTTTAATATGCATTTTAGCGCAAAACTTTATATAATAAAAGTTGTAGAGAATTAAAAATTCTACAACTTTTATTTCAAACAATTTTTTGTATAACGCTTAGTTTAGCGGTAATTTGCGATTTTCTGTTTTTTTTCTCACGAAAATGTGTGAAAAATTGATTTTTTTTAGATTTCGGCCTTAGTATGCATTTTACGACAAAAGTGTATATAATTTAATTTATAGAAAATTAAACGATCTACAACTTTTATTTAAAGCGTTTTTCTCTACAGAGCCTAGTTTAGAGAGAAAGAGTGATTTTCCGTATTTCTAAGCCAAACTGAGGTTGATTTTCATTTTGCATCATTCACTCATGATTAAAATAAGGTTATGTTTTTGAGGTTAGTTTTTTGTTTATTTCTAATATTTTATTATTAATGTTAGGTTTATTGTTAATTATTTGCATTGGCAAGAGAAAGTTGTGTGAGTGTTTCACACCAGATTTTTACTAAATGAGGAGTGTGGTGGTTTACCATTCCTTCCTCACTGAGTGGAAAAGTATGCTTATCAGCGTAGCAGGTCTTCTGAAAAGCATTTACTTTCCACATTGCAAAGGACACCTTCACTTCATTCACCACAGGGTCTCGGCTTTATAATGAAATTCATTACTATCAGAGGAGATAACTTTTGTTTAGTGTTATTTACACCTCTACCTTTTTTGTTGTTAAATGCTTCAGTCATATACTCGGCTGACCATGTGATAAGAAACAGTATTTTTAATTTTTTGTAGCTCTTGAACAAGCAGATAAATTGCAAAAACTGAAACACTCCACCTGCCTGGTATGGGCATGATTAATGATTAGGTGATTGATTGATTGATTGATTGTATAGGAGGGATGAGGTGGTCCTTTCAGTCCCTTAACTCTGCAGCTCTATACAGCCTATTCTATTACCCCATCCTTCATTATTCATTCAGAAGACCCCCTCCCTTGTATTAGTTTTAGGAGACTATTTATCAAGAAGTCTTTCAGCCGAAGATTGATTACTCCCTATCGGTTAATGCTTCGCATTTAAAAATAATATGCGAGGCAGATTTTCCTATTTTCCATACTGTCTACATGTTGGGCCACCACTAAAGATTACCATGTTGTGTTTACTTTTCCTTCAGTGACAGTGCCTAGTTAAGAGGTCTACAGCCATATTTTGTTGCTTCCTGGCCTGACCAGAAGTATCGAGCTAGAATATTGGATCCCCCATCATTCTCTTATTTTGTCTCAGTCCTGCTGTCTGGTTCCAATACCAAATCTGGTGTACGGGCTGATCCACTCAGAGGGGGCCCTACGTATCAACAAATTGCTTACTCCCAAATGTGGTTCCAGTCCTGCAATCCACCGTACTGATCCTAGTGAAGCTACAGTATCTGCTATTTCATTGCGCTTAATCCCTCTCTGACCCAGCATCCACACTTAAGTATCCTGTTGGTCCTGCCAATAGCATGAGGTTCTGCAGGTACTCTGGAAATCCTTCCTGAACAATCACTGTATTTAAGACCGCTTCTATATCTCTGTAGGATTCAGACAACACTGGGTGTACTGTCCTTTTAATCCAACCCTTGTTTTCTTTGGATATATTTTTTCACCACTTTTTTTATCTGTCATCTATATTAGCATTATAGTTGAATGTAAAACTAAAAAATCTGGTGTGAAACACTCACAAGACTTTCTCTTGCCAATGCAAATAATGAACAATGTAACCTAATATTAATAATAAAACATTAGAAATAAACAAAAAACATAACCTAATTTTAATCATGAGTGAATGATGCAAAATGAAAATCAACCTTAGTTTGGCTTAATAACAAGGAAAATCACTTTTTGATGCTAAGCAAGGTTCTGTAGAGAAAAATACTTTAAATTTTCATGAAAAAAAAATCGCTAATTACTGCAAAACTAAGCGTTATACAAAGAAATGTTTAGAATAAAAGTTGTAGCATTTAAAATTTTCTACAACCTTAATTGTATGCACTTTTGCCCTAAAATGCGTAATAAGGTCGCAAACTTAAAAAACCATTTTTTTCTATGAGAGCACAGCCTCCCCAAGAATTTCAGCAGACATAGTGCCTACCCTATCTTGCAGAGCATAAAAAATGTAGTAAATGAGGCGAATTTTAAAAAAAATGTAGGAGCTGTTTTTGAGAAAATCGCAAAAAAGTGAAAAATTATACAAATAAACTGCTACTTCTGGTTGACCGATTTTTATGAAAATGTTTGTGTTGGGTCCTCTAGTAGTACTTAACTTAAGTTTCAAGTTTCAACTCTGTACGATGTTCTGTTCTTGAGATATTTTGTTTACACACACACATACACAGACCAATCGCTAAAAACATGTTTTTTGGGTTCAGGGGGGTCTGAAAACGTGTATATTCGGTGAAAACTCTTATTTCGAAAAATCGATATGAAAACAATAGTTTCCTTCCTATGTATTCATACAGGCAAGAGAAAGTAAAAATCAGACAAACTTTATTCCAGTTATAAACCTTTTTTGTAATATTTTTTCTGCATTGCAGTTGCTCAGGTTTTTTTCAGGCATTCAAAGATCACAATCTGTTTTATTTTAATATTTATTTATAAGGTCAGATAAAGCAGGGCACTTGATAACCCAAAACCAAAAAATTGAATATACTGTATTCTATGATAGAATCAAGATTTTGGGTATGGACTAGGAAGGTATGTTGTCACAAACTTTTTGAAAAAGTATCACTGCAGCTTTTGAAGCATTTACATTTTGTATAGTAATGGTGGTAAAACTTGACAAAATCATGTACTAGAAAATTAAAATTCCAACACCTTTTTATTGGATATGTTGAATTGGATAATTTATTTTCCGTTTTGTACATCAAGTACTCAAAGTGATTCTGATGTAATCTTTTGTTCTTATTAATAGAATTTATAACAATTTTTTCTTTATATAACAATAATTAAATTTGTTATACGTGATTGACATAATGGTAACTCCTAGTAAAGATCCTTGTTTTTTTTAAAATAAACTGTTCACATAATCCGTACTTCTGGTATTTAGTATAGAACAAACAGTAAAGTTACATATTTAATTGCTTCTTATACAAAAATAAAACAGACAATTTTATTTATTTATCAATAACGTTCTTTGATTTTTGTGCCCAGGGACGAAAAAGTTGTACCGATTATATTATCAGTAAACATTTATAATTTAAGTAAATACATTTCCTACTGATAAAGAAACTTGTTTTTCGTAGTTATTATTGCTTGTTGTTTAGGTCAACAGCCGAAAGGCTGGTTTGAACCTCTAGAGGTTTTACTAAGTAAAACGAGGAGTGAGGTGGTTTACCATTGCCTTCCTCAATGAGTGGAAAAGTAGGCTTATCAGTATGCCGGGCCCTCTGAAAAGCACATATTTTCCACTCTATAAATGACAACTTCACTTCATTCACCACAGGGACTGGCTGTATAGTGAAATTCATTACTTTCAGAGAAGATAACTCTGACTAGTGTCTTTTACACCTCTACCTCTTCTGTTCTTAAACTATTCAGTCATTTAATTGGCTGACCAAGTGATAAGAAACAGAACTATTTATTTTAGCCCTGCAACGAACAGATTGAGTGTAAATAATTTGACACTCCACCTATCTGTTATGGGCAGTATTATTGCTTATGAAATGTGATGAAATTTTATTGGTAATAAATAATAATTATTAAAACTGAAAAACAGTTTCATAATACAAAATAAAATTAATTAAAAGTTATTTGATTTATAAAGGTTTGGAATTTATTAATTATAATTAATTAATATTATTATATTATTTATATTATATTAATTATATTTTTATTATATTTATTTATATTATATTAAATTTATATTAATTTATTATATTATTATAATTTTGTTAACAAAATATTAACAAAATTTCGGCTTTTTGGGGTTTGCCGTTTTCATATTGTTCTTTCTTTACACCTTAAAAATGGGTTATTTCGTCAAATTTATATATATAAACAGTAACACGTACCTGTAGGATCACGGGTAATGTTCCAAATTTTAAATCGGGGTCTTACGGGGGTTGCTACCCTTATCCAAAAGATATGAAATGTTTCATTTTTAGAATACAAAAAGTCTTTTGACGACATGTTGTTTAGTGCTAAAAATTACACAAAAATTTAATAACCCGAAAATTTTCAATTAGAACCCTCTAGCCTGCGGTAGGGGTTGTATTTCTTTATCTCCTTAACGGTGAATAATACGGACAAAATGCATGAACCTGTTTTGTGCCCCACAAAAACGTACTTCAACATTATATAACCAAAGTTTCCCCTAACCCACCGGTCCGCTGAGTAAACTACAAAAACCAAATTTCGGTTTTTTGGGGTTTGCCGTTTTCAGGTATTCCTATCTTTACACCTTCAAAACAGTTTTTAGGCAAATTTTTATTAACAAAACGTTACAGGTACTTAACGTTCATTCATTCATTCATTCACCTTGTGGCAAATGGTTCTGATCCACATATGAATTCTGATCCACCTACCCCTCTGAGGCCGAGACACGGTGGAGCCCGAGACTGAGGCGGAGACACGGTGGCGAGTAATAATTATTAATACTGAAAAGCAGTTTCATAATACAAAATAAAATTAATTAAAAGTTATTTGGTTTAAAGGTTTGTAATTTATTAATTGATTAATGAATATGTATTTTTTGTAAAAAATATTAATTACATTCTGTTATAATACATTAATTATTTATGTAAAAAAAACTATTTATTGTAAAAATTTTATTTTGTGGTACAGTAATACCCTGATTATCCATCATAATTGGGCGGACTGGGTGACAGATGACTGAGAAATATGGATTAACTCGTTGGAGACGGCTGACGTCTCTTAGGTGTCAAATGGAACTCTACTGACTGACGAGTGATGCCTCTTGAGAGTCAAGTGGAATTCTACTATGTGTCAGCTGATGCCTCTCGTTTGTCATTGTTCTTTCATATTTCTAATCATATTATTTCATTTCTGGCAGTTAGGTAGTGTTTCTTTTTGCCATACTATGATTCAGAAATGTTTACTCTGTCAATAATGAAAATCATTTTAAGATATTGGCTCTCAATTTATTTTTCAATTTTTAAAATGTTCATTTGTAATTGCTACCTTAAGTCTTCATTTTAATAAAAAAAAGGCTTAAACATATTGAAATACAATGGGACATCGATTATCTGGATTAATTGGGGATTTGATCGTCCGGTAAATAGATTTGTCCGGATAACCGCCTTTCCGAACTTACTCTTTTAATGCTAGAACTGAAAATTGTGCTGAAATATACACGACACTATTGCACTTATCGCTTAATCTTTATTAAATACGTAAATGTAAAAATACATAAATGTGTAAGTTCTCATACAATACACTATATTGTAGCCTACTTTACAGAATAAATGCATAAAATGTAGTGTAAGTAAAAAAACACTAAAGAATCATAATAATATAGAGTATATTAAAGAAAATTCATTTTTAAAGAAATCGGAAATTTTCCTCTGTTTGAGGGAAGCAATTCTATTGCTAGCAGCCAAATCCTATGCAATAAATTTTTATGTATCTAGAATATATATGTGTATCAAACAAAGCATTAATGCATTATCGTACGAAATTTCAATACAATAAACAGTATTTTAAATTTTTATATTTACAAAATTCAGCAAAAACATTAGTACATACATAAAAGTGTATGGTACATATTTTATGATTTTATTTCCTGAAGGGCGTCCGGATAACTGGTCGTCCAGTTAATAGACGTTTGGATAATTGACGTTCTACTGTAGTTCTTTATTATATGAATTTAAATAAGTCATGTAATGAAACTGTTATGTTTGCGGTGATGAAGGATCCCCGAGCGGTTGAAGCCATGAATTGACGTGAATAGTTTCATCTCAGCAAATTACTTTTTAATACCCATGTCGCATTAAATGTATTAAGTGGAAGTATACAAAGAAAACTTTTTATTTCCAATGAGAGATTTATATTAAAAGATGATCTTTATTTACAAAGTAATAAACACAATAATAAATGAAAAAAATCTGTTAAAACTTGAAATGAAACAGTTGTGTTCATAAATTTCATAGGCCTACTTTTGTACTTGCAGTTAAAATTATCCTAAATTCCTATTAAACAAGCATGTTATCAAGAAGAAAAGAAAAAAAATCTGGTGTTAAACACTCACACAACTTTTTCTTGCCAATGCAAATAATTAGCAATATAACTTAACATTAGTAATAAAACATTAGAAATAAACAAAAACTAACTCAATAAACATAACCTTATTTTAATCACGAGTCAAAAACGCAAAATGAAAATCAACCTCAGTTTGGCTTAAAAATACGGAAAATCTCTCTTTCACACTAAACTAGGCTCTGTAGAGAAAAATGTTTAAAATAAATGTTGTAGGTCTTTTAATTTCCTATAAATTTGATTATATACACTTTTGTCGTAAAATGCTAAGGTTGAAATCTTTAAAAAATCAATTTTTTTACACGTTTTTGTGAGAAAAAGCAGAAAATTGCTAATTACCGCTAAACTAAGCGTTATACAAACAAATGTTTGAAATAAAGGTTGTAGGATTTTAAATTCTCTACAACTTTTATACATTTTTGCGCTAAAATGTATAATAAAGTCGCAATTTTAAAAAAAACAATTTTTTTACGTGAAAACAGCCTCCTTAAGAATTTCAGCAGACATGACACCTACCTTATCTTGTAGAGCATAAAAAATTTAGCAAACGAGGTGATTTAAAAAAATCTTAGGACCTGTTTTAGAGCAAATCGCAAAAATGTGAAAAATTACACAAATAAACAAAATACTTCCGATTGACCAATTTTGATGAAAATGTTCATGTCGGGTCCGGTAGTGGTATCTAACTGAAGTTTCAAGTTTCAAGTTCGTACAGTGTTCCGCTCTTGAGATATTCTGTTCACACACACACACACAGACCAAAAGCTAAAAACATGTTTTTTTGGGTTCAGGGGGTCTGAAAACGTGTAGATCCAGTGAAAACTCATTTCAAAAAATTGACATGAAAACAATACTTTCCTTCCTTGTTGTTTAGGTCAACAGCCGAAAGGCTGGTTTGAACCTCTAGAGGTTTTACTAAGTAAAACGAGGAGTGAGGTGGTTTACCGTTGCCTTCCTCACTGAGTGGAAAAGTACGCTTATCAGCATGCCGGGCCCTCTGAAAAGCACATATTTTTCACTCTGTAAATGACACCTTCACTTCATTCACCACAGGGTCTGGCTGTACAATGAAATTCATTACTTTCAGAGGAGATAACTGTGATTAGTGTCTTTTACACCTCTACCTCTTCTGTTCTTAAATGATTCAGTCATTTAATTGGCTGACCATGTGATACAAAACAGAACTATTTATTTTAGCCCTGCAACGAACAGATTGAGTGTAAATAATTTGACACTTTACCTGTCTGTTATGGGCTGCTTTCCTTCATATATATTCATATAGGCAAGAGAAAGTAAAAAAGCTACCTTCTCACTCTTATATGATAGTAACGAATTTCTGTTTGTACAAAGGAATTGTGGTTACAAGCACAGGGCAAAACCTTTATGAAATGAATGAATATCACTAAAAAATAGTTGTCTCTCTTTAAAACGATGTCCAAGGGACTAGGCATGTTGATCGTTATATAGAGGAACTCAAATTTGAAGAAATAGGTTTAAAAATAAAGTAATAGCATATGAGGTGACCCAAAAATAACCAGACTGAGAGCGCGCTGACATTTGTAGATGTAGTAGAGAGTCCTCCCGCTACATGGGGTTAGTAGATACCTTCAACAAACAACTGTCCAGATGGCGTTAGTTTGTAGGTTAATGTTTGATCATAGTGTTGTGTTTCTCTTGCTGTTGTCATGTTCCGCCTGCGACATCATTAAACATCAAGCCAATCTTCCACTGGCCTAACCCCTAATACCAACTCATAATACCCATAATACCAACTCTCATTATCTGTAATGATTTCTGTCAAAAAGTTTGTATCACTCTCAATCTCATTTTTCAAATCCTGACTCAAAATCAATCAAATGTTTTGTTGATCCTGTTTGAGTGGGCGAGGAACAAATTTAGTGGACACACGTCTCATTTGCAAATCCTCAGTCAAAATCCGCTGGCACGAGCTCCAAGTCATGCCTCTTGAGAAATTTTACTGTCTCTTTAGAAATTTTGTCGATCATGAAACGACGATCCTTTTTAATTTTTTGGCAGTTTTTTCAAGTTTTCTTCATTTTGAGATGTTAAAGAGTGCTCAAAACGAATATGGCTTTTAACACTCATCTCACGACGTTTAAAGCGCCCAAACCACTTGAAAACTTGTGTGTGGCTCGTAACATTCTTCTGAAAGCCTGTTGAAGCATTTGGTAAGCTTCTGTTGTCGATTTTTCAAGCAGGAAACAAAATTTCAAACACACTCTTTGATCTTTTAAATCTACCTTAATGACGGCGCAGGTGGAACACAACAACAGTAAGAGAAACACACCATTATGATCAAACATTAACCTACAAACTGACACCGTCTGGGCAGTTCAACAAACGTTGAAGGTCTCTATTAGCTCCATCTAGTGGGAGAACTCTCTACTACATCTACAAATGGCAGCACATTCTTGTCCGGTTTGTTTTTGGGTCCCCCTCGTATATTCACACACAAATACCCAGCATCACAACCCTCAGATGCTTTAAAGTCAGCTATGCCAAGCTCCGATGAAAATAATTCTGCTTTTATTTCGACCAGAGGCCCCAGAGAGTGGGATATAGTTCATATGCTGTAGTTGAGCATGATCCGATCCAAATCTTCATGCTGAGGCTTCCGCAAAATCTTCCCGCTGCCTCCCTTTTATTTCCGCATCAAGTCACTTCTTTCTATCCTTCCAGATGGTAGCCACAGTTGACGGGGAGGGTCCCATTCCCCGAACAACATTCATTTGTTTCTTGCCTTTCTCTATGCCTGAATCAACGATAACTTTTCTTCAACGGTGAGCACTAAATGGTTTTTAGGAAACATATTGACTGTTCATGCACCGAAAAACATTTTTGACTGTAGTGGCCAATACATCAGTGTGAACTAGGCAATGAGGCGCTGGACAATAATGGAGGAGTTTTGCGCTTGACATTCCTCTAGTGGTAAACAAAATACACCAAGTGACAACCTTGCTACTCAAGTACCATATGTGCAAGCTTTAGAAACAACAAAGTGAATACAAATGCGTTGAACTACTGATATATCATCGTTATAGAGTGAGCAATATCGGTATAGTGAAAGAATAAATACATTAATGTTATGGCAAACCAAACAATCCTCGTTTATATCATAATCATTGTTACACATAATCCATTTACAACTTAATTTCATGATTGTTTTTCTTTTTGCAGATCTGTCAAATATTTTTGAGTCATTTCTGCCACAGTTGCTGACATATCCTAATCCGATAGACCCTCTAAATGGAGATGCAGCTGCCATGTACTTACACAAACCTGATGAGTACAAAAAGAAAGTGCACGGTAAGTTCTAATCTGATATGAATAAAAATTTTATTAATTATTTTTTCCTCACACGTACAATTTTTAATGTACGATTTGAAGGTTTGCCTCTGGCAAGCTGTTGTACCTGATATAAAATACTTTCATAAAATTAATCCAAAATAATTTAAGCATTTTTCATACCATTATCTCCATTATTATTTGCTCACATTTTATCTCAAGTTCCAGTTCTACTTTTTTAATTTTGTATTTTTTGTTTATTTTGCAATTTTTTAGTGGATTTAATTTTTCCACTGACCTTTTACAGCTACTGTATCACTTGTTTTTTATCTCTTTTTTATATAATCGTACTTTCTACTGACATGTTTTGGTGGATCCAACATCATTAGAGTATATAAAATTGAAACTAAACTTTTTGGGCGTAAAAGTTGTAAAAGACTTAGGCTGTTTTCACGTAAAATAATTACTTTTTTAAGATTACGGCTTAAATATGCATTTTAGCGCATAAATGTATATTATAAAGGTTATAGAGAATTTAAAACTCTACAACTATTATTTCTAACATTTTTTTTGTATAACGCTTAGTTTAGCGGTAATTAGCGATTTTCTGTTTTTTTCACACGAAAACATGTGAAAAATCGATTTTTTAAAGATTTCGGCCTTAGTATGCATTTTATGACAAAAGTGTATATAATCAAATTTATAGGTAATTAAAATATCTACAACTTTTATTTAGAGCATTTTTTTTTTCAACAGAGTTTAGTTTAGTGTGATTTTCCATATTTTTAAGCCAAACTGAGGTTAATTTTCATTTTGCATCTTTCACTCATGATTAAAATTAGGTAATGTTTATTGAGGTTAGTTTTTTTTGTTAATTTCTAATATTTTATTACTGATGTTAGATTATATTGTTCATTATTTGCATTGGCAAGAGAAAGTTGTGTGAGTGTTTCATACCAGATTTTCAAGAATTCCTTTTCAAAACATTTCATTCATCACTTTCCATTATCCTTGTTCAATACACTCCACTTCATTCAGTACACAATTTCTTACATACAGAGTTTATTCCTTTTAACTTTTTCTAAAGGGTGATTCATTTGAAAGTAGCCCGCTGCATTTAACAGCGGCCTTCGGCACTCCATTGGATTCAAATAGTAAATGAATAAATAGAATTACTTAATACATAATTTTACATATTTATTTAAAATTTATATAGAAATTTCAACTTCACCTTTACAGTAGATGCTGAAAGTGGCGCCCTTGAACGCTTACACATTTTTGCGCTCGTTCAATATTATTAATGCACACACGACGCAATACGGAAACGTCTATAGCTTGAATGGCTGCCACAATGTTATTCTTTAGCTCGTGTATACTGTGGGGGTTTGTTTGGTAAACAGTTCCTTTTAAATAACGCCATAGAAAAAAAATCGCCCATACTCAAATCGGGTGAACGAGGAGGCCACAAATCTTTACTAACAACTCGCATAGGAAAAGCCTGATTGATATGAGATAGGGACTGGCGAGACGTGTGGCATGTTGCACCATCTTGCTGGAAAAAATTGTACTCTATAATAATATAATAATTAAATAATAATATAAATTGTACTATAAAGGCCAGTCAATCACATCGTGATCAGTGAGCTGCCAATACAGCATATGAAAATTACTCAAGCGGCTATAAATTAAATTACTTGAGCAGCGGGCTACTTTTAAATGAATCACCCAGTAGAATATAACTGTTATGCTACAATACATTGTTTTTTTGTCAACAGAATATGTTCGGAAGTATGCTACTGAAGAGGCGCTTCGAGAACAAGAACAGCAAGGCGTCTCATCAGACAGTGAATCGTCCATGTCTGATTTCAGTGAAGATGAAGCCCAAGATATGGAATTATAACAACAGATTGAGATCAACCTCTTTGGACTCTGTACATATTCACTTTCATATTCATGGCCACCCTCGCCTTTGCCCATTCACCTCACCTTACACCTTGTAACAATCCTTTTTTCATTTTTATTTTTCAAGTGTCGTGTAATCAAGTGAATCACATGAACCAAATATCGAATCGATGATTCGGATTGCAGTGAATAATTTTTATTTTTCCAATGGGCGAGGAATTGGTTATGTTTCAGTTTTTGCTTGATATAAATAATATACTTGTAGGCTAGTTTATAATAGTTAAGGTTTGTTGCAGCCGTTTTCATTGACATTGATTTTTTCAAGTATTGATTTATGCGTATTTAAAAATCATTAGCAATAAATGAAATTTTTAAAAATGTGATGACAATTAAATTAGATGCTTCCCTGTGGATCGGTTTAGTAATATTTTAGTATATATTAACAAAATTTAAAAGAAATTTTACAAAATTTGATTAGAATTATATTTTTAATTATTATATTAACTCTTGATAAGTTTCAAATAAAACCTTAAATGTTTTGTGTTAAAAAGTATTTGTGTCAATGCATTTAAAAATTTTTAGTTAACTTTACAATTTTTTTTATTAAAATGAACTAGATTTAAGAATTATTTTAATTAAGTATAAATGACAATTAGCTTATTTATTTTGTTTAGTATTTTAAATATTGACGTGATTCTGTATACTATCTTAAATTTTTGTTGTATTAACCATTTTCAATTTTTGATGAAAATAAAATTGAAGACCCTCATTGCAAGAATGTTAATATAAGTCAGTTTTCACCAATTTTTTACAGTCAGTTTTAACTTTAAATTTCGGGTAAGCAATAAATACAATAAAATTTCCTTTACTAGGTATTTTTCATTTTTTAATAATTATTTTTCAAGGTACTTTTTAGTTTTCAAATTTTATGATCTACATCCAATTTAAAAAAAAGTTTTTTGTAAGCTCATTAAAAACTTTACGAGAACAATTACAGTCACTTTTGTGATGTACAAGTATGTAATTCAAGTCTTTTAAACGAATGCAAAAAAAAATGGAGAAACTGGTTTAACAAGTTGAACGCTACGGATGAGTCATTGCTATATAAGAGCCATCTATTCATCTATTGTGTATTTGGTATCTTTTTTAAAATATTATATAATTGTAAACAATACTTAAAAATATTTAAGTAATTTGAAAATAGTAGGGCTACATGTTATTTACTACAGAATTTATTAACCCTTACAGTGCCAGCGTCCTAATATTAGGACATCAACAGTTCAACCAAAAATGCCGGCGTCCTTTACTAGTATGTTGACTAAAAAAGTCATAGAATTTTTATTTTTCGCTCAATAATTGTTTTAAATAACACGTACAATATTCAGTAAGAAATGTAGATTGCAAAAAAATGTAGATTTTGTTACGAGTGTGATTGAAAAACTTCATAATTGTTAAAGAAACTAAAAATTGAATTTTCAAAGCTTTATCGCAATATTTTTATATTTTACAATACTTAAAGGTTTTTTATTGGTGAATTGTACATAATTAAATTGTCTAAGTGATTTTTTTTAATTAAAAAGTAAATGTACACA
The DNA here is from genome assembly GCA_035578175.1 of Catonia carolina. Taxonomy (NCBI): domain Eukaryota; kingdom Metazoa; phylum Arthropoda; class Insecta; order Hemiptera; family Achilidae; genus Catonia; species Catonia carolina. The sequence goes on from JAQMRL010000007.1 coordinate 56,212,754, forward strand.
AAAAAATGCGTAATTAAGTAGAACTTTTTTTAAATTGTGAAAATTATGTTATACGTAAGGTAAATGTTATACAAGATCAATCCATTATGAAGAAAACAAACAAAAACTCTCTTAAGATATAAATTAGAAAAATTGCCAAGTTATGGATAGATGTATAGAAATACTACGAATCACCAATAAATAGGCTGGCATTTTTCAGCTGTACCTAGCGAAAAATACCTGGCATTTTTCAGTAGTAACTCACAATATTCTCCTGGCATTAAAAGAGTTAATATTAAATAATTTTGAAAAAATGACGTGGATTGTTCTTGTAGTTTCAATTATGGGGTCTTCAATTATCTCACTCAAAAATTTTATGGATTAAAAGGTATTGGTTTTGTATCTTTATTGATAATTATAAACTTAGTGTTAATAAAATATTGATCTAATAAAAAAAAATCAGTGTTGATTTTGACGGCTTCAACAACCACTGAAAATGTTTAATTGCTAATTGTTGTTCATCTGTGTAATTTTGTTTCAGTCGATTATTATCGCTTGTTTTTTGTTATTGTTATTTTAGCTTAAGTCTTTCTTTTACATTTTATCAAGAGCAATATTGATAAGTTATCAAATATTTTTCATTTTATAATTATTGATTAGAGTGGTAGGTCACTAGTTATAGTATATTTTAGTTGTTTCAATAATCCATTTCATGGACTGCTTGAGAAGGCCCAATGAGATTTGTGAACAGAATGACCTTAATGACTACCTTCTATTTATAAACTTCAACACAAAATTAACTGTAAACTAATCAGAAAATCACGTTGTAGTTTCTAATTGTTATAAAAATATTTTTGTTCCCTTTTCTTATTTTATCTTATAAAATATTATATCAAACAATATTATGAGAGTCATTTTTTAAAGTAAGAACCGTTTTGTAATGGAGTAAGACAAACTTTATTTATGAATGTAATTTGTATCAGAAACAAAAATATAAACATTTCTTACTTTTCTACATAGTCATTATTATTATCTAAACATTTATTAAGTCGTGGCACCAGCTTTTGAATCTCCTCATCAAAGAACTCTGTCACCTGACCATAAACCAGTTAATAAGAGTTTCTTTCAACATATCATTTTTTTCCACCAAGAAATTTTTTAAGTTATGGAAAAAGATGAAAGTCTGATGGTGCTAAGACAGGGCTGTATGGTGGATGGTCCAATATTTCCCCATGAAAGTTATTCAGTTGCGTGTTTGTCCTTGCGACTACGTGAGGCCGAGTGTTATCATGAAGCAGAACGACACCACTAGAGAGCAGTCTCTGTCGGTAGTTTTGAAAGGTGCACCTAAGCTTTAATAAAGTTTTACAATACATCTCAGCATTTATCGTCGTTCCTCTTCGAAGAAAATCTACCATAATAATGTCTTTCTGGTCCCAAAAAAAATTTTGCCACGATTAAATCAATCAGTGGGATTTTGATCGATATGACAACAAACTAAGCAGCATAACCACCACCAGAAGAGATGTGAACATAATGGTAGCATGGTGGGGGGCTGGCCAGAAGTGGCTAACCTTGAATGGACAGCCTGTGCGGATGCAATGCGCTATCAGTTCTTACTTTAAAAATGACCCTCATGTCAGTAAAAATCCATGTTCCAAAATTTTTAGTTCTTAAATTTATTAAATTTTACTTAATTCTTCAAAATCATTCATCATTTCATCAAATTCCACTAATTTTTTGTGGACTGCGACTTCTGGAGAATATTTTTTTGTATGTAGATCTTATTTTTGTGTGTGATGTGAAATCTTTTACATTTAGGCGGTATCCATGTTGAGAACAACTGATGATTTCAACATGACTACCTAAGTTTCTCCGAAGAGACTTGATGTTTGCTGGACAAGTTTACAGCCACGATCTGAAAGCAACTCGTTATAGTGCTGCGATACAAATACAAAGAACTACAATTTTTGTACACGGGTCTACAGTAGTTTGAAACTGTTGTTACATTTTATTGCTCAAACCTTTTCAAAATCAACAATTAATATTAAGATTTAGTGTGATTGCCATATCTGAATTTTTACAGTTGGCAAGGTAGACCTAAGTAAAAAGTTGGCAGGACCGTGGCAGTCTTATCAAAATTTTAAATTGACCTTGATCTAATTTAGTTAAAAGACTGGCCTAATCTATCAAAAAATTAATAGTCCCAATACAGATTATTAATTATATATATTTTTTCGAGTTTAAAAGGGTGGGTATTTAAATTCTAATTGTATAAGATTTGTCACTTAAATTGAGTGTCATATCTCCTAGGTTTTGTTTTTAATTGATTGTTATACTTTTCAGTTAGATACAAAATTTTAGAGGTAACACTCCTAAGTTTCAATATATTGATATTTAATCATTTTGTGACTACAGTAGAATCTTGGTAGTTCAGCCATGCAGTAGTCCGGCACCTCCAATAATCCGGCCCTTAAAATATTAAGCTTAAAAGTATGAACTTCACCCAGGACAGATTTTGGTAAAAGATTTGAATTGAATTAGGGAAATCAACTCGACCTAATTACGGCGAATATAACATGTATGTTTAGGATTTCATTAAAGAAATGAATAAACAGACCTTAATTATTGTTAAATAGAATAATTTTTGGCCTTTTATCCAAAACCCAGAACTGGGCCATACTCAATACTTTGTGCTGAATTGACAACAAAATGTAATTCTCAGAACACGAGCACCCCCACACCGCACTCGGCAATGTCAATAGCCGATAATTTTGTTTAGTACAATGACTACAGAAGTACTCAGCAAACCTTTTTTAATTAGTTTATTTAATTTAAAATCACATAGAAATCAATGCATAGTCATTTTTTGTGTTTTTTTTTGTCATCAGTCACTCGACTGGTTTGATGCAGTTCTCCAACCTGTTCTATCTTGCGCAAGTCGTTTCATATCTACATACCTGTAACACCCTACATCTTTTGTAATTTGCTTTATATATTCTAATCTTTGCCTCCCTCTACAATTTACTCCCTCAATATTACCCTCCATTATTGATAGCCCAATACCTGGATGTCTTAGGATATGCCCCACTAGCCTATCCCTTCTTTTGGTAAGATGCTTCCATATACTTCTTTTTTCATCCACTCGCCTAAGAACCTCTAAATTACTTATTTTGTCCACCCACCTAATCTTTAACATTTTCCTATAACACCACATTTCAAAAGCTTCTATCCTCTTCCTTTCTACAGCCCCCATCACCCACCTTTCACACCCATATAATGCTACACTCCAAACGTAATGAAATTTTTCCTAATCTGTAAATCAATGTTTGTAGTCAGTAAGCTGTTTTTCATTTCAAAGGCTTTTCTAGCTTGAGCAATTCTACTCTTGATATCACTTGTGCTTCTACCATCCTTTGTTATTTTACTCCCTAGATAGCAGAATTCCCTAACTTCCTGTATGTTTTCGTTGCCTACTTTTAAATTTTTTAAAAATTTTTTGTGTAAATTTATAATTTATAGTTCCAAAATTCCAACATATCCAGTAATCTGGCACCCTCTCGGTCCCGAATGGTCCGGACTACTGAGATTCTACAGTATTAAATAAATTTTTAATTTTTCTGATTTGCATTTTCATGTAATAATATTTTATTTATAAAGTGTATTTAATTAATCGGTTTTTAAGACAGTTTTGATGAAATTTTGATTTAAAACTTGTTGTTATTTGCTTAATAATTAATGGTAGATCATTATCAGTCATTCTGTTGTTGAAAAATATGGCTCAAAACATGAATGTAATAGCGGTAGCAATGTATAGTTATAAAAATGTACTAGTTGACAGTTAAAAGAAGGTGGGCGTTTTCTCAATATAAAATTCTATGCGAGTTTAATGTTGTGAGATTTTGTGTGCCATGGCTAACCTTTTTGTACCCCACCTTTTATCATCTTTGAAAGTTGTATGAAATAAGAAAATTTTTAATAAATGTTTCTTTGAAAGTCTAACAATTTTTTGTAGTGTTACACATATTTTGTTATAAAATTAACAGATCTCCAGCTGCTTTATTACAACATTAAACGTTCGTTATCTTACCACATAGTACGAACTGCGAAATTTTTTGGTGTAACTTTTTTTTATAACATACTTAAATTAAGATTTTTTTAAATTAGTTAATGTAAATCATTTATGTGTTTTTTATAATGATTGTTAAATTATTGTGTGCACATGTTAATATCTTTAAAAAATTCAAAATATATTTTAAGTATCTTAAATGTCTAACATTATTTAGATCTAACAAATTTATAGTTTAAGTGCGAAATTTGTTATGAAAGGTTTTTATTAAGAAAACTCATTTTTAAATAGTTAACTATATTTAAATTTAAAAATATTTTTGTTTCTATATTTTTAATACTTACAAATTATTTGTCATTTGATGACCAAATTTTTCTAAGTAAGGTTAACTGTCCGAAATAAAGTTGCTGTGCTTATATGCCTATTTTAAAGCTAATGTTAATTATTGCGCTAACAATTTATGAATTATTCATTTTATGTTTGTAAAATATACCATGCTTCCCAGAAATTTTTATCTATTGGGAAATGGAAATTGAACAATTTACTGTCAACATTAACCTTATTATAAGGGTGTAATCTTACTTTTATTACTCCAGTCATTTAGAACCAAAATAAAAATGAGTACAAACTTTAATTGCTAATAATTTCATTATTAATAAAAATAAAAATATGTGTTTCAATTTCAATATTGTGTGGTTCTTAAATAAGAAAAAAATTCACAGTAAATTGTTGTCTGAACAATAGGTGTGCCTGTATAGTGGTCAGTTGATACAAATTTTTGATATTACCGTACAAGAATTTGTGATTTTGAATCCGACACTGATTAAAACTTTTTTATTTTGTGTTCTTTTTTAATTATTTTGAGTTTTTTCTTTGTTAAATGATCATTGACTGTTATTAATTAAATAATGAAAAACATTTTAAATTATAATTGTTATCCTTTATTCACCAATTTTTTTTTATTTAATTAAATTAACAAATTATTTAATAATATTTTAAATAAAATTACCGAAGAAAAAAATAATATAAAAAAGTTTTTAAATAGTGTGTGGGATTTGAACTAACAACCGGTAATATAAAAATAAAAGTTTTTAACTGACCACTAAACGTGCACAGCTATTGTTCAAAAAACAATAAAAGCGAAAACATTTTTTCTTATGTAAGTACCACGCAATATCAAAATTGAATAAAATTATGCATATATTTTATTAGTAATTAAATTATTAGCTGTTAACATCTTTTTGAGACTCATTTTTTTCTGTTTCCAAACGACTGGAGTAATAAAAGTAAGGTTACACTCTTGTAATAAGGTTAATGTTGACAGTACATTGTCCAACATTAATTTCCCTATAGGTAAAATTTTCTGGGAAGCACAGTATAAGAAGAAGTCAACAATATTTCAAAAACAAAAAATATTAAGCAATTATGAATTTTTTACATTATTTATCTCTTTTATGGTCAGAGTGGGAAACCATTGATTAATCATAATTATGAATAAATGGAAAGATTGTCTACACAGACGAATAAATTTTGAAATATAACCAGTTTTCCCATTCTTTGGGTGATTTTTAATATTATTGATAGTTTTACATAAGTATAAATAAGGGGTAACTTACCATACATTTGTTTTTCTATTAATTATTACAGGAAATTTTAATGAATCTCATAAAAAAAGAGAAAACATTTAAACTTTTGTCACCGGATGGCAACATTAAGTGGAGAGATAAAACCTTTAATTGTTGGTGGCCCTGAGAAGGGCCATTTATGTGTGTTTCTGGCAGACAGAATTGGGTGATGGCCCTGAAAAGGGCCGATGAAAACCTTAAGGGGTTGATCCTGAGAAGGACCACTGTGCTCGATGGAAACTGGTGTAGGAAGTGTGTGGCTGCTGCGAGAGCCGTGGCTCAGGTTGGTAGCCCTGAAAAGGGCAGGTTAAAACCTTAGTGAGTTGGTCCTGAGAAAGATCGATGAAGGCAGTGCATGGCTGCGGCAGCTGCAAGAGCTGTGGTGACTGCTGCTGCATTGAGTCCCAAAACTTATTCCTTCTCTCTCTTGTGAATCCAGTCGGTTGATCTTGGTTGGAGTTGTAGAGCTCAATCACGATTGGCTCAGTGCAGTACTCTTACATAGTCACTGAGAGTGCTGTGATAGGGGGCGGTTATTGGCCTCTGCATTGGCGACAAAGGCCTCTGTGGGTATGCCTCCAAAGGGTCTTTCGGTAGGTCACCTAAGTTCTGTCACTCAACAAAGGTCGGGAGTAGTATTGAAGGTCAGCAACTAATGATAGGGGTTGGTGGTGATACTTTCGTTAATAAATTTATTCATATTTGCTTTATTTTTAAATTTATTGATCAAACAGTTTTATAATTTCATGAAAAGGTTTTTTGATTGAAGTACCTAATTAAAAAATTATCAAAAATAATGTGTACTCATGGGTTTTACATTATTTTTGTACTCTTACAGATGAGTTAATCATAAAAGTACTAGGGATTAATTAGTTTATTAGTTTATTGGCATTTACACAATATATTGATAATTGTTTAAATTTAATAGCAAGAGTTTTCGTAAAACTTAAAATTTTTCATTAATCTTTTGTTTAGCGTAATTTCATGCTTTAGAAATAATTAGGCTAGATAGGCATTAGTAGAATACTTATGGCTGTAATTACACTTTTTTATCAGAATCAAAAATCTGATGTTTAAATCTAATAATGTTTAAATATAATCATTAAAATTTATAACTCATTATTTTTTTTTTTTTTTGAACTCCTGGTCAAAATAATTGCTCAACACTTTTAATCGATTAATTCTATAAAAGTACAACGTTGGTAGAATAATTGTTTTAGACGCCATTCATAACAAATGTACTGTTTGCATGTTTTTTGTTCATGGTAATCAGTTAACTTTTGTGCAGTGTAATAGCTTAACCAATACCTTGACAACAGAAGAAAAATCAAGTTCAAGATTATTTTCCCAATAATCTATTATATGAAAGTTTGTTCTTGCAGAGTCTTTACCTGTTCAATCATCATCATCATTTTCTCCCTCTTCCAAGTTTCCTTAGGTCGGGCCCTATACAACTTCTCACCACTTAACCATCTCTCCTCCATTTCTCTCGTGGTCTACCCTTTGCGCTTCTTACCTCCTTCTTACCCTTCTTCGTCCTACTAACATGACCAAACCATTGTCTGCCCAACCCTCCTCATCAAGCTGTCCCTTCCTCTTTCTGTACCACTTCTACTTGTATAATCTACCATGTTTATTATGTATATACTTACCTACATACCTACCTGTAAATTACTCAAATATACCATGCATCTTATATTACTGTTTTTGTTTTTTTAATAAAATGAGAATATATATTTTTTTATAAAAGTAACAATATATTTTAATACATTCCTTTAAAATTTTATATTTACTAATGAAGGATTTCCCCAAAAAATTTATATGTAAAATATTTTGTAAATGTGTGATTTGTTGGTAAACTTAAGGTTTTAATAAGATTTTACTTTTTGGAATTTATTTTTAATGTGAATTGAATTTTTTTGTAATCCAGTGGTCCCAGGTTATAACGCAGGTGTAGGGAGTCATTCACTGACCCGTGTTATATCGCCTACCATGGTATATAAACCTATTTTCATACTTACTACTAAACGTACTTTGCACCTATGAGTGGTATAGCAGCCAGTATCATAAAATTATAATTAGAAAACCCTAAACCTACGTATTGTGTAAAATAAAAACTAAGGTAATTTTAGGTGCAATTTTAAAGTATGTAGCTAAAGAAAATACTGTACTGTATACACGAGGTCTGTCCAAAAAGTATCCAATCTATCTTTGTATCTCCGCGCTGGCGTTATTTTTCGTCATCGGGCGAGTGACATTCTTCAAAGTAATCCCTATTTGATTGAATAACCCACTCCCAACGATGTTTCCACTTTCTGAGGCAGTCCGGGAAGTCAGTTTTTGGAATAGCCCTAAGTGCCCTCGTCGCATTATCTTAAACCGTATTTTTGCCGTTGAACCGGTGTCCTTTGAGCGGTCTTTTCAAGTTCGGGAACAACCAAAAGTCACAGGGGGCTATGTCGGGACTGTATGGAGGTTGGCGAAGCAGTACAATATTGTGTTTCGTTAACAACTGCGACACAAGATTCGATGAGTATGCTGGCACATTATCGTGATGGCAAAGTCAGTCACCGTTTGACCAAAAATGCGGCCGTTTTCTTATCACCGTATCACAGAATCGTTTCAGAATTTCACCGTAATATTCCTTATTATTCATCTGACCTGTCGGTGCATATTCGTGTTGCATTCGCGATATTATCCGGTGTTGTCGTCGAAGATCGGCCAAAACGAGGATCACTATCAATAGATTTGCGGACACTTTTGAAACAATTATACCACTCTTTTATTTGTGGTTTGCTCATACACTCATCCCCAAAGGCCTTCTGCATCATCTGAATAATTTCCGAACTAGTTTCTCCCAGTTTGAAGCAAAATTTTATGCAAATTCGTTGATTTGATCTTTCAGTTATTTTTAACAATAGCAAAATGCGATGAATGAAAAAAAGGCTTTGCAAACAAATACTCGCTGTGGATGAGCTATACATCCCGTAGGTGTCGGCGAGCAACCGATAAGTTTGTGAGGCTGTACTGTTGACGTTCATGCCTTGCAGAGGTCCCTCAAACACTTTGGCGTAAAGATATAAAAGCAGGTTGAATACTTTTCGGATGGACCTTGTTGTACAGTATAGCTAACATACATCTTGTAAACAAATTTCAATTCCCTGAATGTATTTCAAAAATATATGTTTTTAAAAACAAATAAAAATGTATATACAGTACTGTTAAATTTTGTAAAAAAATGAAATAAGCTTTACAGGGACATAATTCAACTAACGTTAAACACAAAAACGATAGTGTTATAACCAGGGACCAGTATATATTCATATTGTAAAATTATTACCAAAATTTATTCTTGCGTTGTGATAGTTATATATCTTGATATATGATATTTTTTTTATAGAATCTGAAATCTTAATTTATTATCATTGTTGTTGCCAGTGAAATTGTTTTAGGGTGTTGTCTTTGTATAAATATATGACCAGGAGTTTGAATAAAATTTACAGTGATTTGTTCTATGATAGCCATTTATATACTTGTTTTGGTAATGTTAACTTACATAGAATATAAGTGTTTAGTAGAAAATGTAGTGCAAAATTTATTTCTGTGTGTCATGTTTTTTATAAAAAAAAATCCAAACTTACGCTTTTTTAAATTTCTAGTAAATATAAGGTGTATTTGGAAAATATTTTTTTATAATACTTTTTATCTTATTTAAAAGGATGTTTTAAGTACAAGTTCTGGCAAGATCAAGTAATGAAGTACAGTATTGATCGATTTAACGGACTAGCCTCGTAAATAAATAAAACGGTTTGAAAATGACAAAAAAAATCGAAGGAATGTTAATTTTTATGAAGAAAAACGTGTACCTTTCTTCCTGAAAGGTTCAGAGTAAGGTTACGCTTAAGATTATGTTCAGAGTAAGGTTATAAGTAAATACAGTGTTTACTTTAACCCTTTCCGCTCGTATTATGTTTGCACTGTGATTCCCCTCCACTTGTATTTATTTTATGATTTGTTGATACCTTATTACATTAATCATACGCATAATGTGTTGTTGTTAGTTTTAAGAGCGTGCTATACTTTTTATGTTTGTTATTACTTTAATGTTAATAATGATACATAAAAAATGTTTTTTCTCACCTAAAATCTTCTAAAATATAACCTGCAAAACATACACTGCTGTTGTAAAAACTAAGATAAAATAAACTGTGTAACTAGAAATTGATATGCAAAACCTAATAAAAACACGCAAAATAATCTAAATATTATTTTTGTGAGAATTAGTTACCTAAAAAAATTAAACTGATCTTAAAGTGGCACAAAATACTGCAAATTAAACAACGCATGTTCACAATTAGGTTAGTTTGTTTATTAGTTTGGTATGGCGACATCAATTCAATTAATTCCGTTTATATCGAAAGTCGGTAGTAGTCAACTATCGAAAACGACAAGAATTAATTTTTAAAACATCCCGTAGAGGCCAGCACATTACAACAGCTTTGTTAAACGCGTATTTTCATACAAAATCAGCTGTGTAAACGGAGTCGGATGGGATCCGACATATGAGTGGAACGATAGTACTATTATGTCGGATAAGATCCGACAGTCAAGTGGAAAGGGTTAACACATTGTAGAAACATATGTTACCAACTGTGTTATAACTGAATGACTTTTACAACAACGGACGTCGGTATCCCCCAATTAGTCCGTTAAATCAACCATTGACTGTATTTATTATGTAGTTTTGAATTGGGGGTGATGGATCATAAACCCTTATGGTCAACAATGGTATTGTTCACTATCGCTATTTAATATGCAATATTAATGTTTTTTCTTTCAAATGTGGATTACATCAGTGACCATTTTGAAATCAATATCATGAATAAATAATATTAAAATCAGCTTTTTTTAGTTTATTTTCAAAAAATTTCTTTAGTATTTTTTATGGTGCAACAAGTAGACCTAATACAATAACTATCTCACTCAACTAGTGCAGGTTTAAAAAAAAATTTACAATCTAATATAATTTATTGTGATATAATTTTTTGTGGGATGTATTTTCCAAAACGCTTTATATAGATCAATTTAATTAATAAAATGACAATAGAACCCTTTCATTTAAAAAATAAATATCATGGTTAACTTTATTAGTTTTTAAAATAATTTGTTTGAAATTATTTTTTTGGTTTTTTATAAATACTGTACAAAAGATGACCTTGCATTTATTTATTTTACAACAATCAGAATTGAAAATGTCTTCCTGATCTGAATATAAGATATTTTTGATACAGTCTTTATGTGTTAATTAGTTAATCAGTAATTATTTTATAGTATTTTTGATCAACATTCTTTTCATTTTTTCCATTGTCATCTGAAAAATCAAGTTGTTTTTTATTGTTAATTTTTTATGCAATTCCTGATAGGCCTACTCTAACTCGTGTTTTCGTCTTGTAAAATTTTGTGTATTTTTATTTTATTAACCATCTTTCATCGAGTGGTTTAACAAATGATAGATCTTGTGCATAAAATGAGATGTGAAATAGAATTTTAATGAGTCTCCTATTGATTGTAGAAAAATAAATTGTATTTATTTTATATTTTCTGACATTTCTAAAATAGAAACATGGAGTTTTTTTACAATTTTTATTGTAAGTAATCCAGCACATTTCTTTAAATTCTTTAACATTAAAATATTCAAATTTAAAATGAATTTTCATATTCTTTATTTAAACTTAATGGAACCTTCATGATTTATTGAAAATTTTTGGGTACCTCAAGCTTACTTACTTGCTAAATCCACCTCAAAGTGAAATCTTTACTATTAAAATAAATACTGTATTTATAAATTTTAATATTTTTAAACCAAAATATTGCATCAAAAACTACCTCATTACTTTAATTACATTTAAATTTATTTAAACTACTGTTGTCAATAGTGTTATACCTATTGAAATTTTCACTAACCTTTTATAGCTGCTTAATTTTTCTTTTACCTGTATGTACATGTTCTGGTGGATCCACCATCATCAGAATTTATAAAATATAAAAAAATTAAACTAATTTCATCAGTGGTTAAGAACCACTGAATTATAGGATGCAAGATTTATTTTAAAAATTTATTTGTAAATTATAATTATTATTTTTTTTCAGTAAAGCCTCTAGGGGTTCAAACCCCTAAATTGCATAAAACTGTTTTGTAAAATGACTAAAAATATAACATCTTATAAAAAGATTTTATTTAAAAAAATTAGTTTGAATTTTTGTATATTTTGTGTATTCTGATGATGGTGGATTCATCGAACATGTAATTTGTTAAAATTAAATAAAATTTTAGAAAAAAATTAAAATATAGCAGCTATAGAAAATTAGTGAAAATTGTAATATTTTTTACAATAGGATTAATTTATAGCAGTGGTTCTCAACCTTTCAGGGAGTGTGCTCCCCTTTGAACAATGGTGTGAAGTCACCTCCCCCCATCACAACTATAAGTGGTCAAAACAAGTAGTAGCCTACAATTGGAATAAGAAACAGAAGCCTGATCGCAGTGTTGCCAGAGTAGGACAATTACTGTGTTATTGCAATAATCGAGTGCTAAACTTTGCTAAAGTACAATGTACAAAAAAGTACGATAATTTTGAAAATATACATGCGACTACAAAACTGACTAAATTATATTTTACTTTTTGATTTTTTATTCTTATAAACACTCACACCTCCCCTGAAATTCTTCTACACCCCGGGAGGAGTACACGCCCCGAAGGTTAAGAACCACTGAATTATAGGATGCAAGATTTATTTTAAAAATTTATTTGTAAATTATAATTATTTTTTTTTTTTCAGTAAAGCCTCTAGGGGTTCAAACCAGTTTTTTGGCTAATGACTTAAAAAACAACAATTATTTTTATCTCTACTTCTAAATTTATCATCTAGCCCTGTATACAAAGTTGATTGTACTCTTATAAATAAATTTGACTGTTTCTTATAACAATTATATAATGTGTTTTAAACATTATGAGTCAATGCAAAACATTATTTATTTATTATTAAATTTATATTCGTGATTATAATGATATTAATTTTATGTAGCTATTTAATTAATTAATATTTTAATAGTACTTAATTTATTATTGTTTAATACCATATTAAGTAGATTATTTTGTTTATAATTACGAGGGTTATCCAGAAAATAACCTCCGTTTTGAAATAAAAAGTAAACGAGTGAAGATACAAAAACTTTATTATATACATATTAAAACTACAGTTGTTCTCTATTTTTCGACATAGTCGCCAAACAGATTCAAGCACTTGTTGTACCTTGGAACAGTCTCTGAAATACCCTCTGCATAAAAATCTGCCGCCTGTGAATGTAGCCAACCATTCACGGCGTTTTGAAGTTCTTTGTCATTGGCGAACCGCTGAGATGCAAGCCACCGCTTCATGTTCGGAAACAGGTGAAAGTCACTAGGAGCCAAGTCCGGGCTGTATGGCGGATGATCGAAAACGTTCCATTTAAACTTCGCCAAAAGTCCATTTGTTTTCTCGCCCTCTTACAGCTCGAAGATCAAATGAACTTTTGGCCAAGTTTAAATGGGACGTTTTCGATCATCCCCCATACAGCCCGGACTTGGCTCCTAGTGACTTTCACCTGTTCCCGAACATGAAGCAGTGGCTTACATCTCAGCAGTTCGCCAATGACAAAGAACTTCAAAACGCCGTGAATGGTTGGCTACATTCACAGGCGGCAGATTTTTATGCAGTGGGTATTTTAAAGACTGTTCCAAGGTACGACAAGTGCTTGAATCTGTTTGGCGGCTATATCGAAAAATAGAGAACAACAGTAGTTTTAATATGTACAGGGCGTTTCAAAATGTTCTTCGGGGTTACGAAAATTCACTACAAAAAAACTATTTTACTTACCTAAATGAAAGTTGTACGTGCAGATGCAGGGATTCAAACAGTTTTTTTTAACATCTATAAATGTTCAATGTGTGCTCCTTTGGTGACACGGCATACGTCAACACGAAAGTCTAGCTCTTGCCAAACACGCCCTAACATGTCTCTTTCGATAGAGTTGACCGCATTGATTATGCGATCCTTCAGCTCAGCGATATCGTTCGGCATTGGTGGCTTGAAGACCTTGTCTTTCACATAGCCCCAGAGAAAGAAGTCACATGGCGTGAGGTCTGGTGATCTTGGTGGCCACAGCAAAAGTTGTTGGTCTTCCTCAGAAGAAAATGGCTTCCCGTGGCAGCCATTTTCTCTACTGTCTACACCTAGCGGGCAGACGGTCAACTAACTGCCCAGTACCCGTGGAAAAAAACTGTTTGAATTGCTCTTTCGTACAGTACTTGTTTCATTCTTGTAAGTGGAATAGTTTTTTTGTAATGAATTTTCGTAACCCCGAAGAACATTTTGAAACGCCCTGTATATAATAAAGTTTTTGTATCTTCACTCGTTTACTTTTAATTTCAAAATGGAGGTTATTTTCTGGATAACCCTCGTATAAATCCATTATTATAATTATTAATCTTATTTATTAAGTCTATATGCAGACTATGTATAATTAACTCGATAATTTGTAGAATTTAATCTAATTTAATAATGTCAAGTGTAAGATCTTTTCTGTTTATTTTTTATTGTAGTAAATGACAGGTTAACTAGGAGATATGAAGTAAATTTTTCTTGTTGGAAAGAATGTTGAACATAATTTTTTTTTTCTGAGGGTTCTATTGTCGAAACAAACATTTTTGTCAGCATAGATTGAGCATAAGTAAGGGAAACAAAATAACACAGAACATGCAGTAATCTTTTAATACTATCTCTATTATATTCTAATTGATAATAATAAAAATAATAATAATAAAAAGAATTATTATTGTATGTACGTATTTATGTATATATACCATACTTGTTTTAGTATATGTATAAAAAATATGTAACAGTTTTATATATAGCTATAAATAATAAAGTTTATTTGAATAGATGTTGAAACCATTATCTATTGTATTTTTTTTTATTACACTTACCTGGTTTCCTTCAATGTCTCCAAACTGTGTCATTCTTCTTCACTTGAATACTGATTTGATAAATCCTTCGAAACCCAGAGGACCATATCGTCCTTCCAATGGTAAACTTGCGAATGTGCAAATTTCGCGAAAATAAGTTAGTGCTTGCTGATGTATACAACCCAACGCATGTTGTAGTAAACTTGCGAATATATATCTTGTTCGGTTAGGGAGATACAGCCTTTATAAGGTTACAAAAATACACGAAGTGTGTTTTGTGACTATTGTAAACTTGCGAATGGGTAGATTCGTTAGTTTGATGTCGCTGAATTTTATACATCTGATTTTTATACCATTGTATACTTGCGAATAGTCAGATTTGTTAGTTTACTGTAGTTGAGTTCAATAAAGTTCTTTGTTTTTTACTTTCTCTTGCCTATATGAATATATAGGAAGGAAAGTATTGTTTTCATGTCGATTTTTCGAAATTGAGTTTTCACCGGATCTACACGTTTTCAGACCCCCTGAACCCAAAAAACATGTTTTTAGCGATTGGTCTGTGTGTGTGTGTGTGTGTGTGTGTATACAAAATATCTCAAGAATGGAACACCGTACGAACTTGAAACTTGAAACTTAAGTTACATACCACTACTGGACCCGACACGAACCTTTTCATCAAAATCGGTCAACTGGAAGTAGTAGTTTATTCGTGTAATTTTTCACTTTTTTGCGATTTTCTCTAAAACTGATCCTACGATTTTTTTAAAAAACGCCTCATTTACTTAATTTTTCTATGCTCTACAAGATAAGGTAGGCGCCATTTTTGCTGAAATTCTTGGTCAGGCTGTTTTCACGTAAAAAATTTGTTTTTTTTTTCAAGATTGCAGCTTTAATATGCATTTTAGCGAAAAAATGTATATAATAAAAGTTGTAGAGAATTTAAAATCCTACAACTTTTATTTCAAACATTTTTTTGTGTAACGCTTAGTTTAGTGGTAATTAGCGATTTTCTGTTTTTTCTCACGAAAACGTGTGAAAAATCGATTTTTTAAGATTTCGGCCTTAGTATGCATTTTATGACAAAAGTTTATAATCAAATTTATAGAAAATTAAAAGATGTACAACTTTTATTTAAAGCATTTTTCTCTACAGAGCCTAGTTTAGCGTGAAAGAGTGATTTTCCGTATTTTTAAGCCAAACAGATTGATTTTCATTTTGCATCTTTCACTCATGATTAAAATTAGATTATGTTTATTGAGGTTAGTTTTTTGTTTATTTCTAATGTTTTATTACTAATGTTAGGTTATATTGGTCATTATGTGCATTGGCAAGAGAAAGTTGTGTGAGTGTTTCACACCAGATTTTTATATTAACTTACAAATCTGTTTATAAATGACTTATAGAGTTCATGATCCACTGTTGAGTCTTCTAAATGATACACGAGTTTTTTATTTAGTCCTTTCCGCTTCATATCTACAAGCCAGTCGTACAAAAGTCGGCCACATTGGCATAGTTGGTAACATGCTCGCCTCTCATCATGCGGTCTTGGGTTCGAATTCCATTCAGGCACGGCATATTTTCATACGTTACAAAAATCATTTTCATCCTTCACCTTCTGCATTAGCAGTAATTGCAGAACAGTCGGACGTTAAACCAAAAAAAAAAAAAAAAAAAGTCTTACAAAACTCACCAACTCTATAGCTGAGCATTTGTTATTGTACCATTGTAAAAGTACAATATTGTACAAACAATGAAAGTTATGGTAATTCCCAATTACTATAACTTCCATTACTCAGTTAAGAAGGGGGTAGTCAACCCAGAAAATGAAAATGAAAACTTCTGGCTATAATTTATCTTTATTTATTTTAAATGAAAGAGTAATTTACTAGTAATGATCTACCATTTGAACCAAGCCAAAAAATTAATTACAGCCCCTAATATAAGGGTGAGGTTGGAAAAGCAGGCTTTTACGGGGAATCAAACATCTAGGGAACCAAGAAAGATATCAACATGATTCTTATGCTACAAAATATGGAAAATTGCTGTCTATCTGTTGTACGCGCTTGTATGTATTTTTTCTTACAAGAACTTCATTGAAGAAAAACCATATTTTCAAACACATTTATTTCAAGTATTCACCAATTATTTTTTAACTAAATACCTATTAAGGTTTTTGTAATAATCATTCAACAGATAATCGAGCAAGAAATAATTATGAACATTTGTAAAAACCATCATCCAAATATCTCCAACAAAAACCAAAATATTTAATTCCCAAGAATGTACAATCATGCAAAAACTACATTTCCGGGAAACTTAAAAGTTGAAGGAATAATTTCACTCGCCTTGCTAGTGAGCTTTATTTTAAACAGATGTTTTTATAACTTTTCAATGTACAAACAAAGTAAACAGATATTGTGCATCAGAAAATTTTAAACTTCAAATAAATGCAAAAAACAATCAAAATTTAAAAAAAAATCATTTTCTTGAGTTGACTACCCCCTTAACACATAAAATAATGCATGAGAAAAAAACCCATTACACATAATGATACACATGAAACAAGGGATCTTCCATCCAGCTCTACATCACGTAGACAAACCACGCCAAAGAAATCATCAATTAACGTTGAAAAAGCGACCCCAAAAAAGCAGAAGAAAGCAGACCCTACTCTCTGGAAAAGGAATGTAGAAAAAACTAAGAGGCTATGAGGAGATGCTTATTCAAACACTACGGGTAAGCCTATTCATGCTAGACCTATGATAGCACCTCGTTGTTTGAATCGAGTAAAACACAATTGTAAAAATCTGGTGTGAAACACTCACACAATTTTCTCTTGCCAATGCAAATAATTAACAATAAACCTACCTAACATTAGTAATAAAACATTAGAAATAAACAAAAAACTAACCTCAGAAAACTTAACCTCATTTTAATCATGCGTGAAAGACGCAAAATGAAAATCAACCTCAGTTTAGCTTAAAAATACGGAAAATCACACTTTCACGCTAAACTAGACTCTGTAGAGAAAAATGCTTAGATAAAAGTTGTAGATCTTTTAATTTCCTATGAATTTTATTATATAAAGTTTTGTCGTAAAATGCATACTAAGGCCGAAATCTTAAAAAAATCGATTTTTTACACGTTTTCGTGAGAAAAAAAACAGAAAATTTTTAATAACTGCTAAACTAAGCGTTATACAAAAACGTGTTTGAAATAAAAGTTGTAGGGTTTCAAATTCTCTACAACTTCTATTATGTAAACTTTTGCGCTAAAGTACATATTAAAGCCGCAATCTTAAAAAAACAAATTTTTTACGTGAAAACAGCCTCATCGAGAATTTCAGCAAACATGGCGCCTACCCTATCTTGTCAAGCATAAAAAATTTAGTAAACCAGGCGATTTTTTAAAAAAATCGTAGGACCAGTTTTTGAGAAAATTGCAAAAAAGTGAAAAATTACACAAATAAACTACTACTTCCGGTTGACCGATTTTGATGAAAATGTTCGTGTCGGGTCCAGTAGTGGTATGTAACTTAAGTTTCAAGTTTCAAGTTCGTACAATGTTCCATTCTTAAAACATTCTGTACACACACACTCACAGGCGATCACATAAGGCGTACAGGTGTACACACACACCAATCGCTAAAAACATGTTTTTTGGGTTCAGGGGGTCTGAAAACGTGTAGATCAGGTGAAAACTCGATTTAAAAAAATCAACATGAAAACAATACTTTCCTTCCTATATATTCATATAAGCAAGAGAAAGTAAAAATGTAATACCAGAAGATGGAAGAGTAAAAATTAATGAAATATTTCATAGTTTAGGTATAGCCCAACAACGTGAATTTATTATTAATCATGTAACTACTGCTCTGCCAAAAAGAAGAACAACTGACCATGAATCACGAAAAAAGGCAACAAACAAGTATTCTTTAACTTACTAAGGGAACAAGTAACGGGTGATTCAAAAAGAGCGCCGGTTTTTAAACGGCTGGTAAATTTTTGTTTATCGGTTGGCAACATTGTTAGACCTCATTTCTATTTCGGAGAACATTCCGATTGACGATTCAGTTGTAGTTTCTCTTGTTCGCAGTGTAGTACTCTCGCAGTCTGTGTCTAACCATGGAGAAGTTTACTATTGCACAACGAGTGTTAATCGTCAAAACATTTTACCAGAGTGGAGAGAGTTATGCGGCTACTGTCAGGCGACTTCGCGGTACTCTAGGACGTAATGAAGCACCGAATGAATCAACAGTTCGCAGGCTCATGAAAAAGTTTTTTGAGACGGGTTCAACAGTCGACCTTAAAAGTTCTGGACGTCGTCGTTCTGGCCGAACTGAGCAGAACGTTGCGTTGGTTCGTGACAGTGTGGCTGTTAGCCCAGCAAAATCAATATGTCGCCGTTCTCAACAATTGGGTTTACGATGTTCTTCTGTACGGAGAATTCTTCGGTACGATCTCCAATATCACCCGTATAAAATTCAGTTGACGCAACATTTGAAAGTGGCAGACCACCAGAAGAGACGACAGTTTGTTGACTGGGTATTGAGAAAACGGCAGGATGATGACACCTTCGCAAACAAAATTGACGCCTTGTGACTTTCATCTTTGGGGTCATCTGAAGTCATTGGTGTATGCCAATAAACCCCGAAACATCAATGACTTGAAGGAGGAAATTCGACGGGTTATCGGGCAAATGGAAGTCGAAACTTGTGCAGTAATATCCAATTTCATGGACAGAGTTGATGCGTGCCAGCGCAGTAGAGGAGGACACATGCATGACATCATTTTTCATACATGAAATCGGAAGGTAAGATGAACTTGTTGATGTATTTATTTTCAGTTTTTCAATAAAATAAATCTCTTAATTTGATATATCAAAACCGGCGCTCTTTTTGAATCACCCTATATAATGTGTGCAGGGAATACTTCTTGGATACATTAAATATCCCTGAAGGTACTGTTAGGGGTGCTTTAGTTAAGATTAGTGACACAGGTCACTTGCTGCCTGTCTTGAGAGGAAAGAAAACACCACCACAAAAATTAGATGATAATTCGGAACAATTCATTAGAAAGCATATTCTTTCTTTTCCTTCAGTAGAGTCACACTATTGTCAGAATACAAATATATTGATTCGTCACTGACAATCCAAACCATGTACAACTTATATAAAGATAAGTGTACGAAATCTTCTTACAAGCCTGCAAGCCTTGAAAAGTACAGGAAAGTGTTTAGAGAATACAAACTGACTTTTCACAAGCCAAAGAAAGATTTTTGTAAAGTGTGTGAGACTTACAGAAATACCGTAGAGCTAAGTGAAGAAGAAAAAAATAAATATAGCAATCATTTACAATGCAGGGAAACTGCAAGGGAGTGTAGAAATGAAGAAAAAGAAGCACCAAAAAAAGATCCTTCGGTCCTCGCATTTAATTTTGATTTAGAGTCATTTCGTAATATACCTAAGGGGGCAGCTGGACCATTTTTTTATGTGAGGAAACTTGCAGTTTATAATCTTACAGTTTACAATTTGGGAAATGCTGATGTGAACTGTTTCCTTTAGGATGAAACTGAAGGAAATAGAGGAAGTATAGAAATTGAAACATGCATTTATACATTTATTATAGCAAAACTAGAAGTCAAACACATTCGTATGATGTCAAATAGTTGCTCAGGTGAGCAAAAAAATTTACATTTTCCACTATATGTCTTCATTTATTAAAGGTGCACCCAGTTCTGGAAGTGATAGATCACAAGTATTTTGAGCCCGGGCACAGCCATATGGAGTGTGACTCGATTCATTCCAAGATAGAACAAAAATCAAAAAATATACTTGTCTATACCCCTGAAGGCTGGACTCAAGCTATCAGAGCAGCACAATCGAATCCTAGACCGTATGAAGTCACTCAGCTCCTACATGATGGCTTCATGGATTTTAATTCAGCCAGAAGTAGTTTCCAGGCTGATCAGGGGCAAGTGTTAGGTGAAAAAGTAAAATTTCTAAATGCAGTCTTGTTACACTATGAGAAATCATCACCAGGGACAATTTTTATAAAAACAAGTTTTAATGATGATTCAATTGAGTTCAATGACTCTTTTCAATTGAGCTGTGTTTGCAGAAAAAGTGAGCTTGTTTTTAATTTGTCAATTTGCCATTTAGGTAAGTGAAATAGTTGTTTTGTACTGAATTTTCGTAACCCAGAAGAACTTTATGAAATGCCCTGTACTTCTGGTAACTCTTTCAGATTCAGCGCAAAAAATAGAATCCAAAGCTGAACTCTTTGGAATACTAGCTTTAACTTTTCTCTAGTTTTTAAATCTTTAAAAATATTCTGTCAATACAGCAAAATTTTCATGATGAGTCTTTGTTTTATAAAATTTCTAACATGTTCATAAAGTTTATGGAGAGCTTCAGAATTTATTTTTTAATTTATATTAGGAAGAAATATTTTATTAATATTTCTGCTACTGTTGTGTTACAGTTTACAAAATCAGACACAAATATAGGTTTTATTATAGGTTATCTTTAAAATTTAAGCATACTTCCAGTTTTAGAGTCTGAAAATTTCAGTTTACAATGTTAGAATAGAAATTTTATAATTTTAGTGACAGTAAACTTAAATATAAATACAGGCTACTTAAATCAAATTACAAAAGATGTAGGGTGTTGCAGGTATGTAAATATGAAACGCCTAGTGCAAGATAGAACAACTTGGAGAACTTCATCAAACCAGTCGAGAGACTAATTACAAAAAAATTTAGAGTGTGTGGTTGTTAGACTGTGTGTGGTATATTTACATATAACTTAATAATAATAAAAATAATTTTATAAAATGTCAGTAATCATAAGTGTATATTGGAACTTTTAGTAAAACATGAAACATTGGATTTGTTCGTAATGGGATTTGATTTAATTTGAACTACAAGTATTTTTTTATATTGTTTTGTTAAATTATACCATTATAAAATAAAATTTTATTATTCTTGATATTATAAAATGTATTCAGAAGCCTTTATCTCAGTGATTTGTACAGACAGAAATAAACACATTACTAGTAAAAATTTACCGGGTCAAATGGTATTAAGTTGCACAGTAAACAGTATAAAGGTCTTAAGTTGTGAATTGGACCCCCAAAAAAGTGCCACAGCGTAAACGTAAAAGGGATTTTTATTTTCACTGTTAAGTAGATAACAAAATAAAGGCATAACAAATTATAAAATAATTTTTGGAAAGAAAATGGCAAAAATTATTCTTAAAATAAAAAAATCTGGTGTGAAACACTCAAACAACTTTCTCTTGCTAATGCAAATAATAAACCAAAAATCCTAACGTTAGAAATAAACAAAAAACTAACCTCAATAAACTTAACCTAATTTTTATCATGAGTGAAAGACGCAAAATGAAAAGCAACCTCAGTTCGGCTTAAAAATACGGAAAATCACTCTTTCACACTAAACTAGGCTCTGTAGAGAAAAATGCTATAAATAAAAGTTGTAGATCTTTTTATTTCCTATAAAATTAATTATATACATATTAGTCGTAAAATGCATTCTAAGGCCGAAATCTTTAAAAAATCAATTTTCACACGTTTTCGTGAGAAAAAAACCGGAAATCGCTAATTACTGCTAAACTAAGCGTTATACAAAAAAATGTGTGAAACTAAAGTTGTAAAATTTTTAATTTTCTACAACTTTTATTATATAAATTTTTGTGCTAAATTGCATATTAAAACCGTAATCTTAAAACAAACTATGTTTTTACGTAAAAACAGCCTCACCAAGAATTTCAGCAAACATGACGCCTACTCTATCTTGTAGAGAATAAAAAATTGAGTAAACCAGGCGATTTTTAACAAAATCGTAGGACCAGTTTTTGAGAAAATTGCAAAAAAGTGAAAATGATACGAATAAACTACTACTTCCGGTTGACCGATTTTGATGAAAATGTTCGTGTCGGGTCCGGTAGTGGTATGTAACTTAAGTTTCAAGTTTCAAGTTCGTATGATGTTCCGTTCTTGAGATATTCTGTTCACACACACACGCACGCACACACACACACGCACACGCACACACACACACACACACACACACACACACACACACACACACACACACACACACACACACCAATAGCTAAAAACATGTTTTTTGGGTTCAGGGGTTTGAAAAGTGTAGATCCGGTGAAAACTCAATTTCGAAAAATCGACATGAAAACAATACTTTCCTTCCTATATATTCATATAGGCAAGAGAAAGTAAAAATATATTAATTATACTGTCTCAAATTTTAATTTGCTTCTCCTGAAAAATGTCTATTTTCAAATTAAGACCTTTACTTCTATCACTACAGAAATATTATGGTGCGAGGGAAATCAACCAACCCTAATATGGTGCATCCATGTTCTAGGGTGGGTGCTTCCTGTTAGGGCAGAAGTCTTTTTTTATGGCTCAAAAGTAAAGTAAGTGAACCAGTTAATGATTAGGAGTCAACATCCGGTGGAACTCGTATCTATCTTGGCTAAGCAACCACAGACTGACTTTTTACTTTCTCTTGCCTATATGAATATATAGGAAGGAAAGTATTGTTTTCATGTCGATTTTTCGAAATCGAGTTTTCAACGGATCTATACGTTTTCAGACCCCCTGAACCCAAAAAACATGTTTTTAGCGATTGGTCTGTGTGTGTGTCTGTGTGTGTGTGTGTGTGCGCGCGCGCGCGCGCGTGTGTGTGTGTGTGAACAGAATATCTCAAGAACGGAACATCGTACGAACTTGAAACTTGAAACTTAAGTTACATACCACTACCGGACGCGACACGAACATTTTCATCAAAATCGGTCAACCGGAAGTAGTAGTTTATTCGTATAATTTTTCAGTTTTTTGCGATTTTCTCAAAAACTGGTCCTACGATTTTTTTTAAAATCGCCTATTTTACTCAATTTTTTATTCTCTACAAGATAGGGTAGGCGCCATGTTTGCTGAAATTCTCGGTGAGGCTGTTTTCACGTAAAAACGTTGTTGTTTTAAGATTACGGCTTTAATATAAATTTTAGCGCAAAAACTTACATAATAAAAGTTGTAGAGAATTTAAAAACCTACAACTTCTGTTTCAAACATGTTTTTGTATGACGCTTAGTTTAGCAGTAATTAGCGATTTTCTGATTTTTTCTCACGAAAACGTGTGAAAAATCGATTTTTTTAAGATTTTGGCCTTAGTATGCATTTTACGACAAAAGTGTATATAATAAAATTTATAGAAAATTCCGTTCTTCCGTTCTTGAGATATTTTGTATACACACACAGACACACGCACACACATACACACACACACACACACACGCACGCACGCACACACACACACACACACACACACACACACACACACACACACACACACACAGATCAATCGCTAAAAACATGTTTTTTGGGTTCAGGGGGTCTGAAAACGTATAAATCCGGTGAAAACTCGATTTCGAAAAATCGACATGAAAACAATACTTTCCTTCCTATATATTCATATAGGCAAGAGAAAGTAAAAATACTGTTTCCTAAACAATGTATTGTATTCTGCTGGCAGGTGTAATACAGTCACGTACGGTACAATACCGCCCTGCAATGTTTCCAATCCTTTGTTATTTTCTTTTTAAGAATTTTTGGGAATTATTTACGAGACAGATGCCAAAAAAATAATATCACATCTGACTTCCACATAGAAAGTTACAAAACCTTTCAAAAATCACACATCTCGTGCCATTTGTATAATAAGTAGATAATATAACTTACTTTTCTCATGGTACCTAATCAGTAATTCTCAGGTCGTATCTTTCCCCTTCCACTGGTTTTTCTTACTGATGTGAACAAAATTTATGTTTAAGTACTAAAATGGTTAAATATGTACAGCTCTAATTGGTTTTCAACGTGTAAGGTTGTGTGAGAAGTTGAATGCTTTAAGGTTAGATTTTCGTGAAGTGTAGCAGACAAGGGTTACTAGTAATTATGTTATAAAATTTAAAATTTTGGGAAATATAACATAATTAATATTGTGCCATATAAATATAACATAATTAATATAACATAATAATATTGTGACAGCTGAACGGACAATTAGGTATTTATCAATAGTGTTTTGTTTGTATTGTGAGAGTAATTTACTGACCTCCGCGCGGCGCTTCGTTTGTTGTTTTCCTATAATGGGGTAGAATAGAGTAGCATGTAGTAGAACTTTACTACGGCTTCTGTATATTTATCTGTTTAGAATTGCGTTTGTTATTTTATTTTATTCTTTTTTTGTTGTTTTTTAAATTCCTAGAAATTCTAAGGTATGTAGAACAGCCTGCTCTTTTTTCGACTAGTTCATTGGTAAATCGGATGTAAAACCGATATGATTACACAGTTTTAGTTTGTATTTAGTTTTAGTGTTTGTATATAGATGGACGCATGAAGGGAAGCCGTTTGCCCAGATTGGCAATGAATTATAAGCTACATGGTCACAGGAGTGTTGATCGTCCGAGGGGAAGGTGGTATCCGAAACAGGTAGTACTGCTTAATTCATGAGTGAAGAAGAAGAAGAAGGTTTAGTTTGTTAAAAATAGTTTTTTACTGAACGCAGTACCATTGTTAGCAGATATCTTAGCATAAAATTGCTTGATTTTTTTTGAAAGGAAGAATTGATTAATTATTTAATTGTGAATAGTCATATTTTATTTTTAGTTGAGTTTGTCACAAGTTTTTAAAAACATGTTGTAATAAATTTAGTCTTAATTGTAATTTATCAGTAGTTAATCTAAATAATTTATTATAATTATAATAATTATTATGATTTATTATAATTGATTTGCTAATAAATACTTGTTATAATTTTAAAAGGAAGTTCCCTCATTTATTAATAACTAGATCCATAGAGTACCTGTAACAAATATTATACAATATTTTTGAAGGACTTTCACGAGGAGCCAAATTAGAACACCGGATGGACGAAAGAAGAAGAAAAGCCAACAATGAAGAAATACTGAGAATGTGGGCTAGTGAAAGAGCTTCCAGAAAATTTTAAAGTTACATAACGTGGACACTGCCCATAACAGACAGGTGGAGTGTCAAATTATTTACACTCAATTTGTTCGTTGCAGGGCTAAAATAAATAGTTCTGTTTCTTATCACATGGTCAGCCAATTAAATGACTGAATCATTTAAGAACAGTAGAGGTAGAGGTGTAAAAGACACTAATCAGAGTTATCTCCTCTGAAAGTAATGATTTCATTGTACAGCCAGACCCTGTGGTGAATGAAGTGAAGGTGTCATTTGCAGAGTGGAAAATATGTGCTTTTCAGAAGGCCCGGCATGCTGATAAGCGTACTTTTCCACTCAGTGAGGAAGGCAATGGTAAACCACCTCACTCCTCGTTTTACTTAGTAAAACCTCTAGAGGTTCAAACCAGCCTTTCGGCTGTTGACCTAAACAACAACAACAACAACGTGGACTACAGTAGCACGAAATACAAAAACAGAATGGACGGTGACTGATAAAATATCTTGGTACAGTGTCATCTAATTTTATTTTATCTGTTTCAATATCTTACAAAAACGAGCGAATAATATAGACCTTTTTGTTGTATCCATCACACATACGCCTAAATTGAAGTGTTGATGGATATAGAGACAGACGCGCGCGCGCTTGCACCCGTTCAAGTATCGGTTTGGATGAGGCAACAGACAATAGGTACCGGACGGATACGCAAGTCGCTTCAACAGTTGATGCTCTCCTTCCGCATCTGGATGCCTTCCGCTGGCGCTGGCACAGTTGCTGCCGACTGCCACAACCACAGTAATCAATATTTCTGTACCCGCCGTTGCCCGCTATCGCCTCCCTGTTCTCAAATAACCACTAACCACTTTTTGTTCTCTCTTTATACAATTTAGTAGTATCATACACATAGTCGACGTATCATTATCAGTGAAGTAGCCTAACTCTTACACCTCCGGAGGGTCTGTCAACGTAAGAATACAATCAAAGAATTAAAATTACATTTTGTTACACAGTTAAATTAAGTTTCATTTGAGTAACACCATACATGTCCAAAATTTTGTTGGCCTGAGAATAAAGTGTGGTGGTCCTTTGAAAATATCATTTTAGTTACTGTAAACCGGGGATACTTTGTCTCGCTTTTCTAGTTCTTATCAATTTCATCTCCAATTAAAAAATAGAAAAACTGTGATATTATTTTACAGTTTTTTTTACTTTAATGCCAGTCATGGGTTTCAATAACATTTATTTTTATAAGCATCTTTTTATGTATCAATTTGATTTTTTATTGTTATCCAAACTTAAATCCACTCTCAAATCAAACGATCTAAATTTGCAATCCAGGGTCATTGTAACCCGATTTATGGCGTACCTTTGTAAATATTAAATTACAATATATTTAAAAATTGAATTTATATCACAAATTAAAAAGAAAATTTTATACAAAACTCAATTTAACCAAAATACAATATTAAATTAAATTAATAAATGGGTTCTAAATATGCTTACCTTAAATCTGTAATTTACTAGTGGTAAATTAAAATGTCTTATTTTAATTTTGGAGAGTTTAATTTTTTTTATATTTTCCAACAACTTTCTGGAGTATAAAAAAATATATTTTTTAAATGATGGACCAATGTTACCAGTTATGGGCCAAAATAACCCCGTTTTAATGTATACATTAGTAAGAACAGCTTGTCTACAAAAATATTTTTGTTAAACATTTTTACTTGATAAGAACACATACAAAATAAATATATTTTTGAAACTATTTTTACCCATAGTCTTTAAGTAAATAATACTGGGTTATTAGCACTTTGTAGATAAATATTTATTGTTTTGTTACCTGTTGAATTTATTTAAAGTTTCTTGTTTTGCAAAATTACGTGGTATATCTGAAATATTTAATTGTCATAAAATACGATAGTTTTAATCACAATTTAATTCGTTATTTTTTAGTTTATTTATTTTAAGTCGCATCAACTGATTGGCAACATTGGCTGTAGGATTTGACACGTGAAATTTTCCAGACCCTGGCCGGGAATCGAAACCGGGACCTCCTCGATGTAGATCAATGCGCTAACCGCTACGCTACGGAGGCGGCCATTAATTCGTTTGGTTTTTTCTTTGGATATCATTTATAACATCATCCATCGATTTAAGTTTCTTGTCCAGGACTTTGTAAAAATGGCATCTGTAGCTTTGCATCTGTAGTTGGAACATTAAATATCGAGAATATTCCAGTCTTCTTTGTACGCCAAGAATAGTAGATGATGGTATTAGTAATCTTTCCACCCATTCGTCCATAAGAAGCTGTTCGTGAGGGCTTTGTATTTTTGGTGCTCAAGCTAATATATACCGCAAAGTTTTCTTGAATTTTGTTTCATTGTCTTCAGGTTCCCGAACTTTAATATTCTGTGTAGAAACTCGATCCATAATTAATAAATTACTTTTTAATGCATACAAATTATTATAGTTTACCAAATTGGTTTATTTACCCTGATGAGTGTACACAGCAATCTGTTCAATTCAGAACATTAAGCAACCCCATGATCCAATGAGATTAAGTATGACGTGTAAATGAAGTGTAGTCTTGTACAAACCCAGGCTGACCATTCCTGAGAGAGTATGTTTAATTTAATTCAAACCATCAAAGTACAATGGTAAAAACTGTCTAGCATTTAAATCAGTATAAAAGTAACTACCTATACTAGGATTTGAACTAGCAACCTTCGTCTCCGAAAATCAGCTGTTAAACAGCTGACTTGCGGCGACAACTTTACCTCTAGATCAACCCGGTGGGTCTCAATAATATATGGTACTGAAAATTTGATAAAATTGTTTTAAAAAACTAATTTAGCCAATTATTATTGAGATATATAAGGTATTTCAATTGTTTACGGTATTCTCTAAGAAGCTAATTCTGCAGTAACAAATAGAAAAAAATAGGCAATCAGTGCACCCAAATACAGTCGATTCCGGATAATTGGTTCACTGGTTAATTGGGGCAGCCAGTTTTTTGGGACAGTTCTTTAATGAAAAAAAAACAGAACGGGATTTTACATTGATAAGTACTCCGTTTATTCGATCCATAATGCCGTTTATTGAGGCCAATCTGATATATGTTTTATTAAAACCATTACTGGCCAGCGACGAACAACATGTGGTTCTAAGCGGCAAGATAAGGTAATGGGGAAGGATAGAGGTAGTAAAGTAAACGCTTCGACAGATAAACAACAATAATCACACTTCAGTCATAATAGAGATGTTATTTACAGTACTAATTTAAAGTACTACAGTAGTAATGTGTAGGCTACATAATTGTCATTGCTTAAATTTCAGTGAGTCATATCCACTAGTTATGCCCAAACTTACAATCTGTATAGCCTCCTTGAAACTTATGGTTAGTTGTCACTTGTCATACGTACATAGAACGTTCGTAATTCCATGCTTTTCATCAGTTTTTGTGATTTCATGAGTGTACTGTAACACACTGTTTATCGAATTGGTTGTTTTTTTATACTTTTTTATTTTTTTAATTCCCATTCGTTTCAGATATTTTGTTGATATTTTTATGCGTAGGCTTACAGTACAGTACCTAGTATACTATCAACGTCTTTGTGAGTTAAATGCCGCGTAACGATATGACTGTGTGAATGAATAAAGCTTCTCGACAAAATAAAAACGTATCAACCTAATTTAAGCCAACGTAAACTATCGGAACTAACCGGAGTACCGAAAATTAGGATATCTTGTATCGTGCTCCAAGAAAAGAAAATACGCCAAGAGTGGGAATTAAAAGATCATGGAACATCTCAGAAAAGATGACGTAAAGGTAGAATCCACTTGTCGAGAAGCGTTGAATGAATGGATTGTCATTGTAACTTCGCAAGGTGTTAATGTTAATGGTCCAATGCTTAAAACCAAGGCGAAAGGTTTTGCTAAAAAGTTTAATCATTGTTCTGATACCCGTTTATTTGTTTCGTGTGTATATGGGTAGAACTTGCATGTAAAATTTGTTGTTTAGGTCAACAGCCAAAAGGCTGGTTTGAACCTCTAGAGGTTTTACTAAGTAAAAAACGAGGAGTAAGGTGGTTTACCATTGCCTTCCTCACTGAGTTGAAAGAGTATGCTTATCAGCATGCCAGGCCCTCCGAAAAGCACTCACTTTCCACCCTGCAAATGACACCTTCACTTCATTCACCACAGGGTCTGGCTGTATAGTGAAATTCATTACTCTCAGAGGAGATAACTCTGACTAGTGTCTTTTACACCTCTACCTCTTCTGTTCTTAAATAGTTCAGTCATATAAGTGGCTGACTATGTGATAAGAAACAGAACTATTTTTTTTTTTTGTTAGCCCTGGACCAAACAGATAGAGTGCAATTAAATAACACTCCACCTGTCTGTTTTGGGCATGTAAAATTTATGTATGCGATAATTTTAATAAAATACAGTATCGCTTACGCTACAGTTTATGAATTCGTTTATTAGGGCCAGCCGTTTAATTGGGCCAAAATGCTCCGGTCCTGATGTGCCCCCAATTATTCGGAATTGACTGTATAGACATATGCTTACTGTAGATCTGTATTTAATGGAACACGAGGTAGGGTCAAAAAGTTCTTGGAATTGGTTAATACAAATTTATTGAAAGTATGTATAACATTATATCTTTATATATATTTTGAAGGAAAATGAGGTAAAAACCTCATTTCCTTCAAAATACTCTCCTCCTACATCTACACACTTATTCCACCGTTCAAACAATAGTTGTAAACACTCCTGAAAGCTGTTTTTCGATAGTTCTGTCAACCGCTTTGTCACATTTTCCATCACCTCTGACGAATAAGCAAAACGATGTTCCTTCAATGTCATTTTCAACCATGGAAAGAGGTAAAAATCCGGTGGTACAAGATCAGAAGAATATGAAGGTTGTTCCACAGTGGTGGCATTGTTCTTTGCAAGGAATTGTTTCACCATTAGGGATCAATGTGACGGGGCATTGTCACGCTACAAAAACTAATCATTCCCTGCCCATTTTCAGGTAGTTTTGGTCGAATTTGATCTCGTAACCGTTTTAACATCTCTTTGTACAATTTCATTGTTGACTGTTTTCCCGGCCTACACAATCAAGTTGTCGAACGCGCTCGACTTTCTCATCTGTGGTGGAAGTAGAAGGTTGCCCAATCCGAACGTCAATATTTAAATTGCTGTGCAACCATCACGAAAATGCTTGTGCCACTCGTAAACTGCCGTTTTCTTTATCGCATTGTTTCCGTATGGTTTCTTCAGAATCTCAAGAGTCTTCCAGAATGATTTCTCCAACAACACACTGAATTTGATATTTACACGCTTCTCTGATGAAGATATTTCATAATCCGACGAAAGAAAAAAACTTTGTCTAAAATTGCATACACCGCATGTAGGAAACCAACTCCAACTGCCTCCTGCATCTTCCCTAGTAGTGATGCCAACCTCCCAAACAAAAATTTCCCTTCTAGCAAACAAATGCTTGACTGTATGAGACCATTCCGGGAACTTTTTAACCCTACCTCGTATATACCTCTTAATAGGAAAGGCTACTTGACAATATTGAAAAGAAAGAAAGAGATCATAAGAAAAATATTGCTATTTAAGAAGGAAGGAGAAGATTACAAGTTGCGCTGTTACGAAGAATTTTACCAAATGAAGCGAGACACCTCATTTAGAAAGAGTAAACTATGGTATATGGACACTTCAAAGAATATTAGGAGAAAATACAGCCAGAAGGATTCCGGAACTGATGGAGGGACAGGTAGACGTAAGTCAACTAGTTCAAAAAAGTCAACCTAAGAGAACAAAACATAACACAAGAAACGGTACACAACAGATAATAATACAGGACGTCACTGACACTATTAAGGGATTTCAGGAGCAAACCAAAAGAAGGAAAAGGGAACCATCTGGTTGGAGGAGAGAATAACAGCACACTATGTAATTTTTTTAAAATATTTATCGTAACTAATCGTAGAATAACGAACAATTTTATTCAATCTTAAACTACCTAAGGGTTATATTATTTCAAGGATAAAATGAATTTTATAACCAAATTGTGAAGGGAGCAGATTGAGCAGTTTGAAAACTAAGTATTTTTTCCTTTTTGTTTGGTTTAACGTCCGATTGAACTAAGTAGCAGAAAAACCTTTTATTATATAACGTCTTTGAGATCTTATGTAAAAGTTAGAAATCCTTTTGTTATATTGTATTATATGTATTATAATGGTGGGCTGTTGTAGTAAAATAACTTATAGCATACTCACAACTTCTGAAAATTACAAATTTACTACGTTTCTGAAAATTATAGCCGTATATATCTGGACTCTAAAGAGTCGAGAAGCCCGTTTGAAGAACTGTGTGTTTTAGGCAGTCTTAACGGACAATTTGTAAGTTACAAATCACCAATACAGTAATAGTAATAATAGTATAGTGAAAAAAACATAAACGCCACTAAAGTGATCTACTCTTGCAAATGGGAAGCCAAAGTTGGGTATATTAATTACATCACCACAATTTTAATTTAAGTAATTTTAGATTTTAAGATATCAATTAAGAAAAGAAAATTAAGTATGCCTTTGTCACCGGATGGTGACATTAAGTGGCTAACCTTATTTGTTTGGTGGCCCTGAAAAGGGCCGTTTAAGCGGTGGTCGTCTTCGAGAGGCGTCGGTCGTAGTCGTCGTGGCGGTCGAGGAGCTGGGCGACACGGCGTGTCGTCGTCCAGCGGAGACGTCATCTTCTTCCCTTGCAGTAGTGCGTCGATGGCTGCTTCGTTGGGTCCGGTGGGCGTAAGGCTCGGTCGAGGGACCGCTGTGGGCATCGCTCGTGTCAGCGGGCGATGACGGTCCGGTCGACGGCTTACGGTGACGGGTCGGCGAGCGGAAGCATCATCTTCTTTCTTGCGGGGTCGTCGATTAGTCCTCGCTGGAATCCGGCAGCCGTGTGCCGTGGTGGACGTTTTGTCGTTGTCTGGATCGGAAGCGGCGAGCCGGCGTGGTGGAAGCGGAGCCCGAAGAGTGACGGCTCGGCTACCGAGTTCAGGCCTAGCCTTCTCTCAGTGGCAGTTGGGTCCCCACTGCAGCGTGACAGTGGTGGCCCCCAGAGCCCCGCAGTGTCGGGTCGGCGTAGGCCGTCTGCCGATAGCGCGGCCGATGCGGCTCTCTCCGGGCCGGCGAAGGCTGACCGGCGCGGGAATGTAGCGTCCGCCACCGGTAGCGTAGACCAGGGATGGTGCGTCCGGTCTCGGCTTGGCTCGTCCTCTTCTGTCTTGATCGGAAGTGAATCGCTCTGTGTCTGGATCGGTATTGAATCGCTCGGCTCAGTGCAGCGCTCTTTATATAGTCGCCGAGAGCGCTGTGGTAGAAAGCGGCTACTGGCTTGGCCTTGATGACAAAGGGCTCTGCCGGTGCGCAGCCGAAAGGTTTGTCGGTGAGCCGACAAAGCCGGGAGAACTATTGAAGGCCGGCAACACAGTAAATGATTAATTAGAAGGGGTGGCGGTGACACCTTTCAATGATTTTTCACATAAAAAAGGAAAATTACGAGTAGTAATTTAAAGAAATAAAATTTATGGTACTTGAAAAATTTTAATTTGTTTGATCACATAATTTTCTTTTATTGTCACATGAACGAGAAAGAACCAAAATAAAAGTTAATAATACAGTTTATGATTACTAACTCATGTACCGTTGTAAAGTAGCTACAATTGTACTAACAATGGAAGTTATGGTAATTCCTAATTACTATAACCTCCATTATTAAGGTAAAAACCAAATAAATAATGTAAGAAAAAACCCAATTGTTAGTATTACTAGTTAGCTACATTAGAATAGGAGTTAGACAATAATTTGTAAATATAGCCAACTGTCAATCATCTGATATACATTAGGCGGGTGTATTCCCCCTCTGTGTATTTGGGCCTTTTTTCACCTGCCAACTTACAGCCAATCATTGGGATGGTTCTCCTTTCTGTTGGCCCTCCAGGTTGGTGGGAGAGGGAGGCTTGTCAACCAGAGGTTTCCTGGTTCGGATCAAGGAAATTAAAATCACTTCCATCGAGACTTAAAAGTGGAATAGTTAGTTAAGCAGGAGCAGTATTTAAAGAAGTGATTAGGAGAACGAGGAGAAGAAGAAGAAGAAAGGGGAAGCATAATTAATTGGAGGTGAATTCATTCGTTTATTTATTCAGGGTTTGTTCAGCTTTATTTTTGTATTAAAGTCGCGGCAGAAAAAAGTTTGGCTATATTTTTAAATAGGTTAAGGATAATCTTGTTAGTAGTTTCGTATTAGTATTCATTAGTTTAGTATTCATTAAATACAAGTTTAGTATTCAGTTATACAAGTTTAGTATTCATTAAATATTTAGTTTAAAGCAAGGAAAGCACCTCACTCCTCATTTTACTTAGTAAAACCTCTAGAGGTTCAAATCAGCCTTTCGCCTGATGGCGAAGTTGGTAACGTGCTCGCCTCTCATCATGCGGTCTTGGGTTCGAATCCCATTCAGGCACGGCATTTTTTCATACGTTACAAAACATCATTTAATCATTCACCGTCTGCATTAGCAGTAATTGCAGAACAGTCGGACGTTAAACAAAAAAAAAAAATTCGGCTGATGACCTAAACAACAAGGAAATATAATCTTATTTATTTATTTTTCTCATGCTCTGCTGAAAGAGCTGGCGCTCAATGTTTTTATTATTTTTTTATTTCATATTGATGTATTTTCCCACCGGTATAGTTGATGATGGTGCACACACTAATAATATCAGTAGTATTAGAAGTAATAAAAAGTGAAACACAGAAGTACTAAATTTATGTAGCATTGAACAAGGGAAATCATAGCTGGGTTCATTAACTGTGCACTACTATTTTAATTTATGTAATTTTATTCAGAGTAGTTCACGAATAAACGAAAATACTTCGGAAGATGAATCTACATCGAAAAAAATAAAAAACGTTTATATAAACATAGGTTCCGAAGTACTTCGTAAGCGTGTTACGGCTAGCGAAAGATTTCGACTCATTCCATAAAATATGTTCGGAATAAAATTTTTAGGGGTTAATTAAGAGTAAAATTTAATAGTTTCATATGTCTTTTGACCTGAGAAAGCAAATAAAAGGTCCCAGAACCATAACTTCAGTCATTTTTGAGAAATCAAGGATAAACTGGAAATAAATACGAGTAAAAACCATTTCTTTTATATTTGTCGTAAAATAACTTCGTTAAATGGGCAATGAACACAATGGTTTTAAATAAAAAGTGTAGAAAATTTAATTTTGAGAAAATTGATAAAGATAAAATCAACTACAAAACAAAAATAAGTTGCAAAAAATAAGTTTTATTAACATTAAAATATCCAAAACTTGGCTGGAAACGCGTTAATTTTAATACATGAACTTAAATTATTTCGTACAGTGTTGGGAATTAAACAAATTTAAAACAATAAAATTCATGATCCTTAAAACATTTTAATGAAAATTAAATTAAATTTTTTCAATTGAATAATTTTCTTTCATGTGAACGAGAAAATTAGAAAGAGCCAAAACAAAAGTTAATGGATGTTTATTTTACGTACACCATAATAATTATAAACAACTACACTGTAATTTCAATTTAACACACGAACTCATATCCTGTTTAAAAAACGTTCACATACTTATTTAATTATTCCTACATTTGTTTCTCATAAACGGAAAATATTTTTTAAATAATTTAATTTAATTTTGTACAGAACAATTAATTAATTAATTACAGAGCTGAAAAATCTCCCATCAAGTTCACGAATTAGTACTAACGGAAGTCCATAATTGACCATTCTATTGCCGTGAATTTTTATAATAATTTATACTTTTTAATGACCCTTTAAAGAGAGCACGCTAAATCAATACTTCAATTACATCATTCTCTTCAGTGTTTCGGATCTTTCCTTCTTACGTTCTTTAATGTTGTGGGGTTCACATCTCTTCTTTTCATTCTCTCCCCCGAATATCATCCTCTGGCTTTCGTTTTCTAAAAATTTCCCTATTCTGAATGTCCTCTGTATTGATTTTTGCATCTTTAATGTCATTCAATGTTGCCGTTCTGCCCATAACAGACAGGTGGAGTGTCAAATTATTTACACTCAATCTGTTCGTTGCAGAGCTAAAATAAAAATAATTCTGTTTCTTATCACATGATCAGCCAATTAAATGACTGAATCATTTAAGAACAGAAGAGGTAGAGGTGTAAAAGACACTAATCAGAGTTATCTCCTCTAAAAGTAATGAATTTCATTATACAGCCAGACCCTGTGGTGAATGAAGTGAAGGTGTCATTTGCAGAGTGGAAGGTATATGCTTTTCAGAGGGCCCGGCATGCTGATAAGCATACTTTTCCACTCAGTAAGGAAGGCATGGTAAACCACCTCACTCTTCGTTTTACTTAGTAAAACTTCTACAGGTTCAAACAAGCTTTTTGGCAGATGACCTAAACAACAAATGTTACCGTGAACCATGCTGGTTTGATTTTGAGATTTATTCTTTATCAAAATTTGTTTTGTCAAACTGTTATCGTTTATTCTTGTCACTGCCCGAAAAATAAAAGTGTTGTTTTTCTCATTACATGGATTATTTTTAAAGTTTTATCGTATATCTCTTTGTTCGACGGGGTCCATCGTAATTGTCTTCTTAATGCTTAAGTCGTAGGATGTTCCGAACTATTCTCCTTTCTATGCTCATTATTTTATTGATACCTTCTTTCAACATACTTTTAAGTGTTTCTGCTCCATACAATTCTACCGGTCTTACCAGTGTCTCATAGTGCCTAATATTTATTCCCATGGTAAGGTTTTTGTTTTATAGAATTCTGGTCTTAATGAAGTAGTTCTCATCTCATCTGCCCTTCTTTCTAAGCTATCCTTCACGTTATTGTGTATACTGATCCATTCTCCTAAATATTTAAACACCCTTATCCTTAATTGTAATTTTATTTTATCCTAATTTATCCTGTTAAGGGTACCCGGAACGGAGAAAATTAAAAATTTTCACATACTTTTCTTGCATATTATAAAAACTCAAAATTTTCTGCATTAAATGATGTATAATTTGTTGAGGTTTTTGCAGTTTTTAACCCAAAAAAATTGAACCCTTCCGTTATTTTCTAAACGTTATCACTTTGCATAAACATATCTATTTTTTGAATGAGAAACGATAAACTCATAATTTTGTTTCTGTTTTAAAACTTTAATTCAGCATTAGACCAGCTGTGAATGTAACAGTTGAGGAATTTCCAGATTATGATCCTGGAATGTATTAGAGGTAACTATTTTGTATTACTTATAATATGTTCTCTTTTAGTTTTTTCTTGTTTCCCGTAAACAGCAATTTTTGACACAGGTAACATTTTCTCACCCAAATGTGAATGGATTTTAATTAAATTTTTGCACAGCCTTTTATACCATAATTT
Source organism: Catonia carolina (assembly GCA_035578175.1). Taxonomy (NCBI): domain Eukaryota; kingdom Metazoa; phylum Arthropoda; class Insecta; order Hemiptera; family Achilidae; genus Catonia; species Catonia carolina. The sequence continues at coordinate 56,249,929 of JAQMRL010000007.1, forward strand.
AAATGTACTGAGTTAATATTACAGTAAAAAAATATGTTTAAATATTTAATTTTCACTTAAATAGGTAAAACATTATGCTTTTCAAAAGTGGTAATTTCAAAAATCATTTTTTTATCTTCCTAACAATATATATACAGATGCTACTAATTCTCTGGGTGTAGAATAGCCTAAAAAGTAACCATAAAAAATTGAACAGGATAACTAGTAGTTTTTGAGAAAATGTTCCTTACATTAACATTACGGAGATAGGCATTCCGGGTACCCTTAAGGCAAGCCAAGATGAGACTTTACAATACTGCGATAAAACCCGTGTGTCTGTACGCGAGTGAGTATCTTAAAATGACCGGGAAGATTGGTCTAAGAGAAGCAGAAAAATTTGAGAGAAAGATCCTTCGCAAGATAATGGGTTCGAAAATAGTGTTGTTGTTTAGGTCATCAGCCGAAAGGCTGGTTTGAACCTTTACAGGGTTTACTAAGTAAAAACGAGGAGTGAGGTGGTTTACTATTATCTTCCTCACTGAGTTGAAAATGTATGCTTATGCATGCCAGGCCCTCCGAAAAGCACCCACTTTCCACCCTGCAAATGACACCTTCACTTCATTCATCACAGGGTCTGGCTGTATAATGATGAAATTCAGTACGCTCAGAGGAGATAACTCTGACTAGTGCCTTTTATATCTCTACCTCGTCTGTTCTTAAATAGTTCAGCCATATAATTGGCTGACTATATGATAAGAAACAGAACTATTTTCGTAGCCCTGGAACCAACAGATCGAGTGCAATTAATTTGCACCTATGTACTCTAAAAATTAAAAAATACAATCCATGAATTTCTATATTTTTCAAAATGGCGGCCAAATGAAATTTTCAACCGTTAATAGTAGTTTAACCGAAAATAGTAGACGAACAATATAGGTTACGAGATCGAGAAGATTGTACAAGGGAAATGAATAATTATGGAAACGATTAGAAAAAGAAGACTAACATTCTACGGACACCTCTGTATAGAATGGTTGACAACCGGTAGACAAAACGCATTTTTAAGACACTAAACAATATACCTAAGGTGTCAGACCTAAGGAGATCAGAAAAAGTCAGAAAGGATATTTACAAAATCGAAAAAACTGAGAAAACCTAACAAACCGAACCGAACTCAGATAACTAATTACGGACTTCAATGACTTCCATGAAGAGCAAAAACAGAACATTGGGTGGACAGAAGAAAATCCTACATTGAGCGAATGCTGAGAGTGTGAGCTGCAAAAAGAGCTTCCAGAAACGTCTAAAGTCACCTCACTTGTTCTAAAATTGATCCTACACGAGGAAAAAATAATTTATCCTTTATTGTAATCTATAATAATATTACAAAGAAGTAAGTTTGGTTGTACGATATAATCACAGAAACTACACAATCGATTTAAAACATTCTTTCACTGTCGAAAGCTATTACAGGTTCCCGAATAGCACAGACTATATAGAACTACGTATTTATTAAATTTCGATAAATAATTTTTTGATTTATGAAATGTTATTTTGTTTTATTTGTCATTTGGGAAGGTTATTTTCGCAATTTATTGTAAACATCAATTCTATTATACTCTATCACGTATTAAACACTGTATTGTATTCTGTAGTCAGGTATCTTATACCTGACAGGATGTTACTCTACTGTACCTTAGGACGGTACAGTACCTTCCCACAAAAATACTCTTTCTTACATTCTACCATTTACCCTTTATTCAAAATTTTTGAAAATTATTTAATATTATACATTTTGAAATTTATTATTTATTTATTATTATATATTTTTTGAAAATTATTATAAAATTATTTACAGGTATCCAAAATAGTCATGTTTTTTATATAGAAAGTTACTTAAACCTTCCAAAAAAATCAAATATATCGTACCATATTATAAAAAATTGGGTGTGAAACACTCACACCACTTTTGCTTGCCAATTTAAAAAATGAAAAATATTACCTACGTTCAATCATGAGTAAACAATGTAGAATGAAAAAATAACCTTATTTTAATCATGAGTGAATAACGTAAAATGAACTTTGTGATATTTGAACTTAAAATCACGGTAGGATACGGAAATTCCACTAATTGACGCCTAAACTAAGCTCTGTAAAAAATTCTGGAAAAAAAAATTTGTAGATTTTTTAAATTTACTATAGCTTTGATTATATGCACTTTTACCCTAAAATGCATATTAAGGCCGCATTCTTAAAAAATACCATGTTTTACCGCGAAAGCACAGGCCCACAATTTCAGCAGATATCGCGCTTCCACTATCATGTAGAGTATAAAATATGTAGTAAATGAGGCGATTTAAAAAAAGGATCGTAGGAGCCATTTCTGAGAAAGTCGCAAAAAGTTAAAATTTGCATGAATATACTACTACTTCCAGTTGACCGAGTTTAATAAAAAAACGATCGTGTCCGGTTAATTGAGGTTCAGGGGGCCAGAAAAAATTTGTTTCCGGTGCAAACTCGATTTCGAAAAATCCACAAGAAAACAATACTATAATTTCCTATTTATTCATATTAGGTAAGAGAAAGTAAAAAACTGAAACTAGCCCAATTAAAACATGTAAAAGATGTATCTTCAGTCATTCATGTGAAACATTTTTTACAGATTTAATAGGTTTAGTTCAGTTTTTTTTTTAATTTGTGTACTCAGATGTCCACTAAAACATGACAAAAAATTAAAACTATGTAATAAATCTGTAAAAACGAATGGTACAGCACTTGCAACAGATCAGTGAAAAAAATTCAAGTATTTTTACAACAGAAACAAATAACAATTATATAGGGTGGCCCATATCTCGGTTTTACCAATATTTACGGAAATCGGAAGAAAGGTTAATGGAACAAGAAACCTATAGACAAAAAAAACAAATTTATTTTATGAACTGTATATATGACCTTAAAACTTTTATAGCAGATATTCAAAATGTCCACTATGATTCTCTATACATTTCATACAGCGACTTAAAACTGATTCACAAATTTTCAACAGTAACATTTTATCGTCATTTACATAATCAAATGCAATTTCAATTGAATTTTTTAGTTTGCACACGTTTTGTAGCTGGGAAGAATACAATAATTCCTTTACAAAGCCCCAAAGTAAAAAAAAAAAACCAAATGGCGTTGAGCCTGGCAAGCGCGCAGGCCATTAAATTGTACCACGACGACCAATCCATTCATCAACTTTGGAATTTAAAAACTCATGAACTTCGATACCAAAATGGGCTGGGCCGCCATCTTGTTGCCAGATGAGCGATTGAATATTGTAGACAGGATTGTTTTCATGTTCCGGAAATACTACTTCCTGCAGCATTTGTGAGTAATTTTCCGAGTTAACATTTCCCTCAAAAAAATAAGGACCTACCAGTACAGTACTCGAAATACCTCCCCATATCATAACACCAGGCACATTAAGCTCTTTTTGAATTACAATATGAGGATTTGTATCCGATCAGTACACGCAGTTATGCCAATTAAAACATTCATTGAGTTTGAAACATGCCTCATCAGACTTTAAAATTGATCGCAAAAAGCTTGGATCGGCTTCTGCATAGATCACGACTGTCTTACAAAATTCCAACCACTTGTCACTATCGTCCTCAAAAAAGCGCTTGGAGTAAGGATGGATGAAATGGCTTCAATTTTAATTCCTTCATCATCCTTTGCACGCTAGTTCGTGATAACCTTAGTTCAGAAGATGCCTTACTAGTTAATTTACCAGGACTGGATACAAAGGCTTCAGTATCTTTTGTAGGTTATCGTCATTGCAAATCGATCGTGAACGACCACACTTCAGGGCATTTAATACGCTACGTGTGTTTTACTAGTTAATTTACCAGGACTGGATACAAATGCTTCAGTATCTTTTGTAGGTTATCGTCATTGCAAATCGATCGTGAACGACCACACTTCAGGGCATTTAATACGCTTCGTGTGTTTTAAAATTTCTTATTTAACTTTCGTAAATATTGCCGAGTCGGTAACAACAAATTGGATACTTATCACTAAATTCTTCCAGTAATTTAGCAGTATTTTTGTGATGCTTCCACCACAACTGAAGCATATAAACTCGTTATTCTGTTGTAAACATTTTAAAAGTACCGTTACGAAGGAAAAAATAGTAATTACACGGAGACGTACCTCACACTAACCAATGTTACAGACAACTAATGAATATTGTACGTGATGCTGCCAACATTACACTATTACCAAATTATCAAAATGAAATTTCCCATCTCATGGAAATTATAGCTATAAACACAATTTCGTAAACACTGAAACAATTCAGCAATTCTAAATTGCTAAAGCGTTTAATTCTGACAAAATAATTTTCCAATTAACAAATGAATACAAATTTGTGACACAGATAAAAGGGGTTTAAATAGGTATTTTAAATGTCTACTTACGTGTTTTAAGCACAGAAAAATGTTCAAAAACTTCAAGCATTATTTAATAACTGAGGTTGCAGGCAACATTTAAATGCCCCAAGGGTCGTATCTTTGTCGTGCCTGCCATAGATAGAAAGCGAGATGGTAAATATAGTTGTGTCACTTCTTATGTTCAGTTAAATAAATGACTAAATTTTTTTTAAGAACAGAATGCAAAGGGGTAAGTGACGCTAATCACGGTTATCTCCTCTGAAACTAATGGATTTCATTACACAGCTTTGGTGAATGATATGAAGGTATCATTTGTAGAGCGGAAATGTAAATGCTTTCAAGGAGGCCTTGTGTACTGATAAGGAGTCACATTTTTCTACCAATTTAGAAAAGCAGTAGTAAAGTACTTTACTCCTCGTTTTACTTAATAAAAATTCTAGAGGTTCAAATTAGTGTTTGATTACGTAAACAATTTCATTCGTTAATGAAAAAGGAATGTGAATCTTTTTTGTATTATTTTTACTTTATCTTGCCCGTATGAATATATAGGAAGGAAAGTATTGTTTCATTTCGATTTTTTGAAATCGAGTTTCACCGGATCTACACATTTTCAAACCCCCTGAACCCAACAAATATGTGTTTAGCGATTTGTGTGGTGTGTGTGTTTGTGGGTGAGTGTGTGTGTACGCGCGCGCGCTTGTGTGTGTGACAAAATATCTCAAGAACGGAACATCGTACGAAGTTTAAACTTGAAACTTAAGTTAGGTACCACTAGAGGACCCGACACGAAGATTTTCATCAAATCGGTAAACGGAAGTAGTAATTTATTCGTGTAATTTTTCACTTTTTTGCAATTTTCTCAAAACGGCTCTTACGATTTTGTTACATTTTTTATGCTCTACAAGATAAGGTAGGCGCCATGTCTGCTGAAATTCTTGGGGAGGCTGTTCTCTTGTAGAAAAACGGTTTCTTTAAGATTGCAGCCTTAATATGCATTTTAGAGCAAAAGAGTATAATGAAAGTTGAAGACAATTTAAAAATCTACAACTTTTATTTCAAACTTTTTTTGTATAACACTTAGTTTAGCGGTAATCACTGATTTTCTGTTTGTTTCATGAAAATCTGTAAAAAACCGAATTTTTAAGGGGGGAGTAATTTTTTAAGGGGAGATTAAGATTAAGATGTAGAAGATTTCCCATCGCCCGTAGTTATTTTCCGTAAATTCCCGATTAATCCAGGGAAAAGAAAATTAACTTTTTATAACACTGTTCTTTGATGATTTACGCAACAGATATCTATCAGTTAATTTGTAGTCTCCAAGAAGAATAATTAGTGCAATATTACGGGTGTTTTCTTCATTTTCAATGAAAGTAAGCCGTTCTGAAAACTCTAGAAATATATTTAGTATAAGATGTTTGCCGATTCGATCAAAGTGAAATTATGATCTCCATTTTCTAACGTTTAGTTTATTTAATTTACTTTTTTCTTAGTTGTATTGGAACCTTTTTAACACTAATTTTTGTGAGTTTCCTTTCCGTCCATTGGTTATGATGTTTGATTTTCCATGTTTTTTTATTTATTTTCTGTGCTCGTCTCTCACCATGCGGTCTTGGGTTCGAATTCCATTCAGGCACGGCCTATTTTCATACGTTACAAAAAATCATTTCATCCTTCACCGTCTGCATTAGCAGTAATTGCAGAACAGTCGGACGTTAAACAAAAGAAAAATTATTTATTTTCTAATATGTTCCTACCCGTCATTTGGGTTACTGACTTGCGTCCCTTTAATTTTTTTTAAAATTCTTCCAGGGGACTCCAGAAGGGAGTATAGGACATTCAAGATAAAAGTGATATATAAATTTTAAGACTATGTTAAATTCATTTCTCACCGATTCATTTATTACCTCTACTTATTTGCTTAATCTAACAATTGTATCATCCAGCCATTTTTATCAAATAATACACAATTTGCCTTGGCGTCTATTTAGAATTTTATATGTTTTTAACCAAAAAATATTTACAAAGGAATTCTTGTACCTTGTAAAAAGGTTTCATCACTCGAATTTTTTTTTTAGCTTTTTTTAACAAAAATGAGATTATCACAAGTTTTTAAAGCTTGTGTTAATTTATTGATGTATTTTATACCTGCATTAGTTGGTTTTTGTTGAAACATTTTAGTTTTGTGATTAGCGACATAGTAATAAATTCTTTTTCTTGCATTCTGATTGTAGACATTATAATTCTGAAGGGGTATTTTGCTTTAAATACATCTAATAGGTGTCCTGGGTATTTTTTCGTGGATTAACTTTTCTGCTGCCGTATTCATAAAATACCGACCACAATATATACTAAACTTCTAATCTCAATTCTTTAATCTGCTGTATTCTGTCCGCAAGGAAGGTTGGTCCACTTTTGTCTCCCTTTGTACTTGAGAAACATGTTTTAACAAGATTTTTAATTTTTATGTGATTGGCGTTTCCTTGTGCGACTCTGCCGTTATTTTTCACAGTTTTTTTAAAATCATCAACAAATTTTGGAAAGGATAATTTATTTTTATTGCTACATTTTTCCAAAATTAAATTTATAATACAGACACGCAGTTGTTTTAGAAAAATTATGAAAGATTAACATTTCTTTTTTTACACTTAATTGTAGGAAGAATATCATTGGAGTTTATTTTCTTCTGCTAGGTTTTAGTGGATTGCCTGCATCAGAGTCTAGCAAGAAAATAAACTTTAAAGCCTACAACTAAGTGTAAACAATTAAATTTTAATCTTTCATAATTTTTCTATAACAAATTGTATGTGTACTCGTATATAAAAAATTTAAACTTGGGAAAAGATGTAGCAGTAAAAATAAATTACACTTTCCAACATTCATAAACCATTTCAAAAAATTTTTGTGTAAAATGATTGGAGAGTTGCAAGAGGAAACGGAAAACACGCAAAGACTAAGAGTTGTTATTAAAACACGTCTCTCACATACGAGAAACACAAAAATAAACCGACCTTCCTTGCCGATAGAATATAGCAGACCATAGAATTAAGAGTACCTATGTAATCTGATTTCTGAGGATAATTATATTAGGTAATACGACATATCAGGGTAGGAAAAGGTTGTTTATTGAAAAATTATTAGAAATTCTAAATGCAGAAATATTTTTTTTGAACTATTGACCAGCTTCCTTTCTTATGACGTATTATATTAATGATAATTCAATATTCTTTAATAATAATTCTCTTTCATTGAATCGGTGCATAAAATTATTTAATTTTTATGTTTCAGTTCAAATTAAGTTTTGTATATACCATAATTCATAATAATTTTATGTTCTATTATTTGCATTTGGCTGAATGAGAGTAAGTTTTACTTTCTCTTGCCTTTATGAATAAATAGGAAGGAAAGTATTGTTTTCATGTCGATTTTTCGAAATCGAGTTTCCACCAGATCTACACGTTTTCAGACCCCCTGAACCCAAAAAACATTTTTTTAGTGATTGGTCTGTGTGTGAACAGAATATCTCAAAAACAGAATCTCGTAAGAACTTGAAACTTGAAAATTAAGTTAGACACCACTACCGAACACGACACGAACATTTTTATCAAAATCGGTCAACCGGTAGTAGTAGTTTATTCGTGTAATTTTTCACTTTTTTGCGATTTTCTTAAAAACTAGCCCTACGATTTTTTTAAAAATCGCCTGGTTTTTATGCTCTACAAGATAGGGTAGGCGTCATGTTTGCTGAAATTCTTAGAGAGGCTGTTTTCACGTAAAAAAATGGTTTTTTTAAGATTGCTGCTTGAATATGCATTTTAGCGCAATAATGTATGAAATTAAAGTTGTAGAGAATTAAAAATCCTATAACTTTAATTTCAAACATTTTTTTGTATAACGCTTAGTTTAGCGGTAATTAGTGATTTCTGTTTTTTTCTCACGAAAACGAGTGAAAAATCGATTTTTTTTAAGTTTTCAGCCTTAGTATGCATTTTACGATAAAAATGTGTTTAATAAAATTTATAGGAAATTAAAAATATCTACAATTTTATTTAGAGCATTTTTCTCTACAGAGCCTAGTTTAGCGTGAAAGAGTGATTTTCCGTATTTTTAAGCCAAACTAGTTGATTTTCATTTTGCGTCTTCACTCATGATTAAAATTAGGTTATGTTTATTGAGATTAATTTTTTGTTTATTTCTAATGTTTTATTACTAACGATAGATTATATTGTTAATTATTTGCATTGGCAAGAGAAAGTTGTGCGAGTGTTTTACACCAGATTCTTATTTTTATTGTATTTTTCTTCAGAACTTTTTAAGTAGGCAAAAAATTAATTATTTACAGTGTATTTTTGTTTGTTTTGTTTTGTGCACTTATTTTTAAGTTTTTTCTCGTTTAGTTTTTTTGCTTTAGATTGAGGCCTTAATATGTATTCTAGGGAAAATATGAATAGCTCGAATCGGGGAAAGTGAAATCCAGTGAAAACTCGATTTCGAAAAATCGACATGAAAACAATACTTTCCTCCTTTATATAGGGCTAGAGAAAGTAAAATTAAAACACTAAACGTGATTGAAACAGAATTTTATTCATAATTAACGAGGTAAAAATGTGATTACTTGGCAAAAAATTATTTTCAGCCTTACACCGAATAGTTTCACTTCATATAACGAGAAATGATGTTTTAACTTCTCAAATCATTCACAGTTTAATTTAAATTCTTTTACAGTTTCGTTTGGACGAGTTTCATCTTTTATCAGTTCATATAACTTTTTTTATTTACTTTTTTGCTTCTCTTGTTACTTTAAGGTTGTTCTTTAGAGGAATCTAAGGACTATACAGTACAACGAATATAGAATTTTTTTTTGTGAGTCGTGAAGAAAATTAAAACGGTAAAGTAACCTCTTTTTAGTCCGGCACATTCGGGACTCGGGTGATGCCGGATAACCGAATGTAGGTTATTTTACTGAAGTTAATCGGGATAATCAGGCAATTTAATAACGCGAGTGGTCAACCGAGTTCAGTCTACTTTATTAACAATTCTATGCGTATTCTTATTTTACACGGAGATTGTAAATACCCGGTCAGACCACAAACGTTTTTACCATTCACAACCAGTTACGAAAAACACTGAATTTATTACACAATTAATTATTTATTATTGTGTTTAGAACACAATACATAGTTTATTCGTGTAATTTTTCACTTTTTTGCGATTTTCTCAAAAACTGGTCCAACGATTTTTTTAAAAATCGTCACGTTTACTAAATTTGTTATGCTTCACAAGATAGAATAGGTGCCATGTTTGCTGAAATTCTTGGAGAGGCTGTTTTCACGAAAAATTTGTTTTTTAAGATTGCTGCTTTATATGCATTTTAGCGCAATAATGTATAAATCAAAGTTTTAGAGAATTAAAAATCTTATAACTTTAATTCAAACATTTTTTTGTATAAAGCTTAGTTTAGCGGTAATTAGTGATTTTTTGTTTTTTTCTCACGAAAAGTGTGAAAAAACGATTTTTTTAAAGTTTTCAGCCATTTACGACAAAAATGTATATAATAAAATTTATATGAAATTAAAAGATCTACAACTGTTATTTAGAGCTTTTTTCTCTACAGAGCCTAGTTTAGCGTGAAAGAGTGATTTTCCGTATTTTTAAGCCAAAGAGGTTGATTTTCATTTTGCGTCTTCACTCATGATTAAAATTAGGTTATATATGAAGAGGTTAATTTTATGTTTATTTCTAATGTTTTATTAATAATGTTAGATTATATTTTTCATTATTTGCATTGGCCAGGGAAAGTTGTGTGAGTGTTTCACACCAGATTTTTATTTTTATTGTATTTTTCTTCAGAACTTTACATGGTATGCACATGGTATTCTTCAGAACATGGTATGTACATTTTACACGGAGATTTTAAATATCCGGTCAGACCACAAACGTTTTTACCATTCACAACCAGTTACGAAAAACACTGAATTTATTGCACAATTAATTATGTATTATTGTGTTTAGAACACAGTAAAATAGATTTGGACGAAAATTAATTATAAAACATTGAAAAAAGTATACATTGCAAGATTAGACGTACAAGTGATATAAAAGTTAGAAAACAATAACAGTATTAAAATTAAAAACTATATAAAAAAAATAAATTACCCTTGCATAGTATGTGTATTTTAGTTATTGATATAGGGTTAGATCTATTCTACCTTACTTAAAAAAGTCTGTGATTTCTCTTTGCAATCGTGATTCCAATTGTTTCTTCATAAAATCATTTCGAATTATACAGTATATAAATTATAAAGTTCTGCAGAATTGTAAGGTTTTTTTGATTCGGTAAAGTTTTATATTACTGTTGTTGTTGTTTAGGTCATCAGCCGAAAGGCTGGTTTGAATCTTTAGAGGTTTTACTAAGTAAAACGAGGAGTGAGGTGGTTACAATAATTGTAACCACCTCACTCCTCGTTTTAAGGTAATTATTACCTTCCTCACAGAGTGGAAAAGTACGCTTATCAGAATGCCGGGCCCTCTGAAAAGCACATATTTTCCACTCTGCAAATGACACCTTCACTTTATTCACCACAGGGTCTGGCTGTATAATGAAATTCATTACTTTCAGAGGAGATAACTCTGATTAGTGTCTTTAACACCTCTACCTCTTCTGTTCTTAAATGATTCAGTCATTTAATTGGCTGACCATGTGATAAGAGAACTATTTATTTTATCCCTGAACCAACAGATTGAATGTAAATAATTTGACACTCCACCTGTTACGGGCAGTTTATATTACTACAAAGTTTATATTACTGTAAAATATATAGTAGTAATATTTTTTGGTTAGATCTGAATCCGAGGCGTTGCCAGACTAAAGAGAGATTACTGTATTTTATAAAAAAAACGTATAACAGTAAAATAAATTTGCGAACGCAGTAATCACCGTAAAACCGAAACCGCGATCGGGAAGGTTCTAATGTATACGTACACGCTAAAGTTTTGAACTGCAAGCTTTAACTAAATGCTATTATTAAATTTGGTAAAATGCTATCATTATTATTTTAATAGTTCCGGATTTAATGTAAACGTTTATATATTTTTATGATGATGGGGTATAATATAGTTATATATATGAGATATTTTTACTTTCTCTTGCCTATATGAATATATAGGAAGGAAGTATTGTTTACATGTCGATTTTTCGAAATCGAGTTTTCACCGGATCTACACGTTTTCAGACCCCCTGAATCCAAAAAAACATGTTTTTAGCGATTGGTCTGTGTGTGTGTGTGTGCGCGCGTGTGCGTGCGCGCGCGTGTGTGTGTGTGCGCGTGCGTGTGTGCGCGTGCGTGCGTGTGTGTGTACAAAATATCTCAAGAACGGAACATCGTACAAACTTGAAACTTGAACTTGGAAGGTTTACCTATAACCTATTTTAATTAAGTTACATACCACTACCGAACCCGACACGAACATTTTCAACAAAATCGGTCAACCGGAAGTGGTAGTTTATTCGTGTAATTTTCAACTTTTTGCAATTTTCTCAAAAACTGGTCCTACGATTTTTTTTTAAATCGCCTGGTTTACTCAATTTTTTATGCTCTACAAGATAGGGTAGGCGCCATGTTTGCTGAAATTCTTGGTGAGGCTGTTTTTACGTAAAAAATGTTTTTTTTAAGATTACGGCTTTAATATGTATTATAGCGCAAAAATTTATATAATAAAATATGTACAAAATTTAAAAACCTACAACTTTAATTTCAAATATTTTTTGTATAACGCTTAGTTTAGCGGTAATTAGCGATTTTCTGTTTTTTTCTCACGAAAACGTGTGAAAAATCTATTTTTTTTTAAATTTCGGCCTTAGTATTTATTTTATGACAAAAGTGTATATAATAAAATTTATAGAAAATTAAAAGATCTACAACTTTTAATTAAATTATTTTTCTCTACAGAGCCTAGTTTAGCGTGAAAGGGTGACTTTTCGTATTTTTAAGGCAAACTGAGATGGATTTTCATTTTGCGTCTTTCATATATATGATTAAAATTAGGTTATGTTTATTGAGGTTAGTTTTTTGTTTATTTTTAATATTTTATTACTAATGTTAGGTTTATTGTTAATTATTTGCACTGGCAAGAGAAAGTTGTGTGAGTGTTTCACACCAGATTTTTTGTTTAATTATATTATTATTTGCTGTCTTGATCATGATTGTTTGATTGGAACGAGTCAGGGGCGGTTCCAGGGCTAACTTTCCGGGGGGGGGGGCTATCTTGTTTTTATGTATCTCTTACTACATAATTTGTAATACATAGTTGGTAATTGAGTCATTGAAAAGTCCTCTTTTATGCTGTATTGCTGTAACCACAATTTTAATTCATAGAGAAATTTTCAAGGTGCTGACTGGATGCGAGTGGCTTTTGACTACTGACACTGATTGTTATCTTAATACTATTTAAAAATAGATACTTTCTGTTTGACTCATTTTTATACTAAAATAATTATTGTTAATTGATAGGTACGAGTATTGGGATTCAGTTTTGTTAGAAATAAGAGCTTATAGAAAATATTAAACTAAGTTTTCCTAGTATTTCAGGGGGGCCATGGCCCCCATGGCCCCTTTCCTGAAACCGCCCCTGGAAAGAGTTATATTGTGGGAATTAATAGAAATTTACAATAAATTGTGATATTTATAATCTTGTTGGACCTTGTATGTATTTTACGCAGATTCGCTGCTGGCGCTCAATTTTTTATTACTTCTGCTGTCAGCACCGTTTGAATTAATTATTAATTGTTATTAAATAATTATAAATTTTGTTAATTGTATTTAATCTGTATATATGTGATTTATTATGGTAATAAACTCTAATTTAAAAAATAAATATAAATTTTAGTTAAGTGGAATATTTTTTTATTGTTGTTGTTGTTTAGGTCATCAGCCAAAAGACTGGTTTGAACCTGTAGAGGTATTACTAAGTAAAACGAGGAGTGAGGTGGTTTACCTATGTTTTCCTCACTGAATGGAAAAGTATGCTCATCAGCATGCCGGGCCCTCTGAAAAGCACATACCTTCCACTCTGCAAATGACAACTTCACTTCATTCACTACAGGGTCTGGCTGTATAATGAAATTCATTACTTTCAGAGGAGATAACTCTGATTAGTGTCTTTTACACCTCTACCTCTTCTGTTCTTCCATGATTCAGTCATTTATTTGGCTGATCATGTGTTAAGAAACAGAACTATTTATTTTAGCCCTGCAACGAACAGATTTCGTGTAAATAATTTTTTTATTATGAAGCAGGAAAGATTTTTGAAATTCAAGAGGAGCTTGCTTTTTTTAAAGTGAAAAAGTGTATGCTCCCAACCTACCCATATACTACGCGTACGGGGAAAGAGAGAGAAAGAAAGACAGAGAGAGAGGAAGTAGAGGTAGTGGTGGTCGGTGCTCAATTGGAGGAGGTTAAGTTCCCGCGCCACTCACAGTGACACTTCCTCCTTGGTAATGGAATCAACTTTATTATGATACATCAGTTTTGCTTGCCGGCAAGCAGGGGCAGGCCGGTTGGCGGGAAAGGATGTACCAATATATAGATGCATAGATAGGGTAGGCCTAATATCATCACTTTGTAATACGGAAATGGCTACTGGCCACGGTCACCTCAACTCTATAAATGCGACTGCCTGCTTGCCTGAAACACCGTATGCGCCATTCGTCCCCCATATTTCATACTACCAATTGCTCCTGCGCTTCGCACTGGTTCACGTTCAGCATCCATAAGGGAATCAATAAAAGAAATTATCGACAAATCACACTAACTTCCTTCTTAACATTAAATCAGTACTGTTATCTTTTAGGTCATCAGCCAAAATCTAATTTGAACATCTAAAAGCTTTACTAAACAAAACGAGAAGTTAAGTGGTTTACCATTGCCTTCCTTACTGACTAGAAAAGTATGTTCATCAGCCTCTGAAAAACATCTACATTTCACCCTGCAAATTACACTTTCACTTCATTCATCATAGGGTCTGGCTGTATAATTAAATTCATTACTCTCAGAGGGAATAACTCTGACTAGTGTCTTTTACACCTCTACCTTTTCTGTTCTTAAATGCTTTAATCATATAATTGGTTGACCATGTGATAAGATACAGAACTAATTGTTGTAGCCCTGGAACTAGCAGATCGAGTGTAAATAATTGAACACTCTACTTGCCTGTTATGAGCAGGCCAGAGACATCAGTACTACTTACTCCTAATTTATAGACCGATTTTGATAATTTATTCACAATAAACTGATATACAGTAGATCCTCAGTTTACCGTGCTAAAGTATGATTGGAGCCCGATGTTAAAACGAAGCGACGTTAAATCTAAACCTTCAAAAAAATGGGGGAATTGGTGTATTTGTACATATGCAGTGATCCTATGTACTACTTCATTTGGACTTACAATAGAACATTAATAATAATATAGATATATTACTGAGTAAAATAAGGATATATTATCAATAACCCATTGTCCATTGTTGTAAATTTAACTCATATTTTGTGGAATTGCCTGGCACTTTTGTTCATTCTGAAACAAACGGAGGGCGTAGGAGAAATTTTCCTTCTCTCAAATAAATGACGTTAAATCCAAGCCACGGTTAATGCGAGACCGGTAAGTCGAGGACCGACTGTATACTACAAAAATGAATTGGGCCGTGCCATGACACAGAGAGACGGTCACATCAGGCGGCATAAGCTGAGAAATCGAAATACAATTTGAACCTATCAATAATTAAAAATCTTGACACACCATCGTTCTATGTTAGTTTATGTTATTTTGATACTAATGTACATAATTTATCACACGCTTCTGCCAAAGCGCTTTTCGCACCCTTTGATTTCGGTTTCTGGTGAAGGTGCATCGTTGACCGACGATCGCCAAATAATTTTTTTATCTGACATCACGAAGCTACGAATATTATCTTTGTTTGTAATATACTGCGCTGCTGCTCCAAAAAGCTGAGGCGGTAATTGTCACAAAAGACGATTTTTTCACAAAAAGAAGTATTTATAAATTTAATTCAGTAAAATACAGTGGACCCCGGTTATATCGTGGGTGTAGGGTGTCATTCACTGACCCTCGTTAAATCACCAACTGCAGTATAAACGAAGTCAGAAATTTTCGTACTTACTACCAAACAATTACTTTATTTATTTATAACTTATTTAGCCTATGAGTGGTACAGCAGCCATTATCATCAAATTTTAATTAGAAAACCCTAAAACTATGTATTTCGCACAACTAAAAAACTAAGGTAAATGTACGTGAAATTTTAAAATATGTACGTATTTTTTCATGACTCTTTACAGTAATTATTCAAAAAAACAAAAACAAAACTTTATTATAGTAAATTATTAATGTATATCTATTACTTCTATTAATGTATTAATAGAAAATAATTTGTTTGGAAAGAATGCATGTTACAAAAGCACATAATTTTTGAATAAAATCAGTCCACATTTACTTTTCGCTTCAACATTTTTTTTTTTTTGTTAAACCATAGTTTTAATTAACGATATCAAGAAATTCTGATGGGCTGACAACCATCTTGTTCTTCCAAAAATCCGTCATCCAACCAAGGTATTATACATTCTGAAATTTCGAGTACTCGTCATAACTGCGCTTTCGAAACACCGCGTTTTACTTTATTGATTATATCTAAAATATACTGTATATACAGTACTCCATTTTTAAATTCTGTAACAAAGTAAAAAAATTATTCGGAGATATAATTCAACCCGCATTATATCCAAAAGCGCATAACCTGGGACTTATAAATTTGAAAAAAGGATCAACGTAACCTCATTATTTAAGATAACTATGTAAAAATTAAGTAACAATGTTGCTGTTGTTGTTGTTGTTTAGGTCATCAGCTGAAAGGCTGGTTTGAACCTCGAGGCTTTACTAAGTAAACTAAGGAGTGAGTTTGTTTACCCTACCTTCCTCACTCAGTGGAAAAGTATGCTTATCAGCAAGCCAGGCCCTCTGAAAAGCATCTAATTTCCACCCTGCAAATGACATCTTCACTACATTCACCACAGGGTCTGGCTGTATGATGATAAAATTCGTTACTCTCAGAGGAAATAACTCTAAGTAGTATCTTTTACACCTCTACCTCTTCTGTTTTTAATAGCATAATTTAACTGTATCTCAATCTAATTTTGGTAAAAATATTCAAATTTTGTTGTTTAATTTTTGTAGAATTATATTCTATTAGTTTTCGTGTATAATTTAAGATATAATTTATAAAAATATGATAAGCAGTTTTTGACATATGCTATAGTGTTTTATATATTTTTTTAATCATGATCATAGAAAGCAACATTTAGTATTTATTAATTTTAGAAATAAATTTTTCTAAATGTGTTTTATCAAAAAGTCATTTTTTAATACAAAAGACCCGTTTTTTTAAGGAACTGGCAGAGATTATCTCTTGAAACTTTGTATGCATATCACTGGATACGTTTTACAACTTTTTATAATATGAAATACACAAATGGTATCACGGCAAAAAAATTATTTAAAAAAATTATCGTACCTACAATGGACTGTATTAAAAGTTACAAAATATATTGATAAATATGTATTGAAAATTTGGAGTAATTATCTCTAACCCTTACTGAGGAAAAGGATCAAACGTTAACATGGTGGAGCTAGGACGTTGAGACCCCTTTACAAACCCCCTTGGCCAACAATGTGATAAGAAACAGAACTATTTTTTGTAGCCGTGAAACTAACAGATTGAATGCAAATAAAAATTTATTTTTTCAAAAACCAGTGTTAGGACTCAATCAAATTTTCCCGAATAAAATCATGTGGCACATCGTTTGAAAGGTTATTCAATTCTAATTAAAATGAAATTAAAAATCTGGTGTGAAACACCACACAACTTTCTCTTGCCAGTGCAAATAATTAACAATAAACCTAACATTAGTAATAAAACATTAGAAATAAACAAAAAACTAACCCCAATAAACATTTCCTAATTTTAATCATATATGAAAGACGCAAAATGAAAATCGATCTCAGTTTCCCTTAAAAATAAGAAAAATCACTTGTTCACGCTAAACTAGGCTCTGTAGAGAAAAATGCATTAAATAAAAGTTGTAGATCTTTTAATTTCCTATAAATTCAATTATATTTACACTTTTGTCATAAAATGCATACTATGGCCGAAATTTTTAAAAAATCGATTTTTCACACGTTTTCGTGAGAAAAAACAGAAAATTGCTAATTACCGCTAAACTAAGCGTTATACAAAAAAATGTTTGAAATAAAAGTTGTAGGATTTTAAATTCTCTACATTTTTATTATATAAATTTTTGCGCTATAATACATATTAAAGCCGTAATCTTAAAAAAACATTTTTTACGTAAAAACAGCCTCGCCAAGAATTTCAGCAAACCAATCGCTAAAAACAAGTTTTTTGGGTTCAGGGGGTCTGAAAATGTATAGATCCGGTGAAAACTCGATTTCGAAAAATCGACATGAAAACAATACTTTCCTTCCTATATATTCATATAGGCAAGAGAAAGTAAAAATTAGCAATTAAGTTTAAATGTGCTACCGTAAAGGCCAAAATATGAAAACGAATTTTTTTGGAGTTTTGGCCGCCATTTGTAAATGGATGAAGATATTCGGAATTTTCTTTTACCAGATTAAATGTTAACTTATAGATCTTTCAAACTGTGCCAGAAAACATACATGTTTACATTTGAAAATTACGAGATTCGAACACGCTTCAGTTTCGGCACACCCTGTACATTCGAAGAGAAATATTTTTATTAATTTATGTATATAACCTAATAACGTATTATGTTATATTATACGGATTTAGCCGGATTTTGTTATATTAGCCGGCCGCATTGGCGAAGTTGGTAACGTGCTCGCTTCTCATCATGCGGTCTTGGGTTCGAATCCCATTCAGGCACGGCATTTTTTCATACGTTACAAAAAATCATTTCATCATTCACCGTCTGCATTAGCAGTAATTGCAGAACAGTCGGACGTTAAACAAAAAAAAAACCGATTTAGCAGAACGTTTTTGTTACCTATAACAATAATTCTTAAAAAATTGTTTTTTTATTTTTATTTTTGTGTCTGGTCGTAAATAAAAACGGAAAAATTTGGCTCAAACGTAGTTCTATTTACAATTCGTTATAAATAAATGGTAATTTTTAGAAATGAAATTGAATGCAAAAAAGAGTTTTTAGAATTGCGCCTGGCTAATCGTTAAAATTGTGGTAGTAACCGGGTTAACAGAAGCATTCTCATCCATTACAAATGAAAATGGTCTTTTAAAATTCAAAAGAAAGTTATTAGGTGTATGGTGAGAGACAACTAGTTACCTCAAGCAGACTTTTAATTGTTGTTGTTGTTTAGGTCAACAGCCGAAAGGCTGGTTTGAACCTCTAGAGGTTTTACTAAGTAAAAACGAGGAGTAAGGTGGTTTACCATTGCCTTCCTCACTGAGTTGAAAAGTATGCTTATCAGCATGCCAGGCCCTCCGAAAAGCACTGACTTTCTACCCTACAAATGACACCTTCACTTCATTCACCACAGGGTCTGGCTGCATAGTAAAATTCATTACTCTCAGAGGAGATAACTCTGACTAGTGTCTTTTACACCTCTACCTCTTCTGTTCTTAAATAGTTCAGTCATATAAGTGGCTGACTATGTGATAAGAAACAGAACTATTTTTTTTAGCCCGGGACCAAACAGATAGAGTGCAATTAAAATAACACTCCACCTGCCCGTTTTGGGCGTAGACTTTTAATTAAGGAGCTTAAATTCCGCCCAGTTCCATCCCTTTACACTTTTGATATAGTAATGTATTGTAACACTCAAGCCAAGGTTCGTTCGGAATCTGAGTAAAATAATTAACAAACAAACTTCCTCTACGCTTATAACAAATTTTTGTTTAGAAGATTTGAATTTACAATTAATTATTATGCTTAGACTGCAAACAAATTACAATTAAATTGCATAAATTAAAATAATTACAAAAATTGAAGTTTAACTCAAGATACTAAAGAATATTGTACACTTAATAATTGAATCTAACCTACAACCAATTACAATGTTTAAAGTACGACGACCGCTTCCTTAGGGGAGACTGTATGATGGTTTTCACTGATAATTTTGATTTTCGGTTTTTTATGTTTTTCAATAGTTTAAGACCTAGACCTACCACAAAAAAATTACAACAAAAAATTATATTAATGAAAAAAATTTAAGTTTTTATCAGGTTTATCCCAAAAAATTTACATGTCGCCAAGAACAAATATTTTTCATATTTTTATATTGATCGTTTTAGTGTAAAAGAATTTTAGTTTTTTTTTAAATATCTGCTTCACTATTTTTAATATTCTCCGCTGTTGGTGCAGCTTTCTAACCAACTGTTGATGGGATTAAACTTGTTTGTGTACATTTTGTTTCTCATTTGTGTCTTTTCCCGTAAATTCAGATTTTTTACACTTAGGTACGTTTTCTCAGAAACTATTTAACCTACTAGGCTGAAATTTTTACTAGTTAATTATTATGTACATGCACATTCACCGACATTGTTTTTACTTCCTCAGGTGCTAAAAAAATAGTAATATCTAAAAAACGTAGAACATAATTGTAAAAATGTTTTGTTGTTCGTAATTCTTTTAAAAACTTTATGGTCCAACAGGTTAAATTGAAAAATATCGGTAGCTAGAAACTACCCTACAACTATAAGTGTGTTAAGTTTCATTTTCGTAACTTTCACCAATCCTATGAAAAATGTACCTAAAAATAGCAAATCTAACATTGGCGGGATACAAAGTACAGTCTCCCCTTAACGTACGAGTGAGGACCCAAAAGTAACAAGACTGTCTTTTAAGCTTTTTATATCAATACTTTTACACCAAAATTTGATTGCCATCAAAGTATTCACCATTAGATAGTATCCACTTACCCACCTTTATTTTCATTGTCAAAACAATTTTTAAACTCACTGATTGTGATGTTCTTTAAGCCCTCCTTTTCTCCTGGGAAAAATTGATTTGCGTCATCATTAAAAATGTGAACAGAAATCACTTCAAAATTCGAGATCATCTAAATAAATATTCGGTCATAAACAAAAATAATACTGTTTCAAAATGTAATAAGGAAAAAATATTCCTTTCTTAAGGCGAGACTGTATGATGGTTTTAACTGAAAATTTCGAATTTCGGTTCTTTACGTTTTTCAATAGTTCAGACCGAGATCAACCACAAAAACATTAAATTACGTGAAAAAAATTAAGTTTTTAGAAGATTTACCCAGAAAATTTATCGTGTCACCAAGAACAAATATTTTTCATAATTTTATACTGATCGTTATAGAGCAAAGGGAATTTTAGTTTTTTAAAATATTTGCATTACTGTTTTTAATACTCTCAGCTGTTGATTAAGCTTCCTAACCAAATGTTGATAGGAAGTTTACTTGTTTGTGTACATTTTGTTTTTGATTTGTGCCTTTTTGTGTTTTTGCCCGTTCCCGTAAATTTAGATTTTTACTTTCTCTTGCCTATATGAATATATAGGAAGGAAAGTATTGTTTTCATGTCGATTTTTCGAAATCGAGTTTTCACCGGATCTATACGTTTTCAGACCCCCTGAATCCAAAAAACATGTTTTTAGCGATTGGTCTGTGTGTGTGTCTGTGTGTCTGTGTGTGTGTCTGTGTGTGTGTCTGTGTGTGTGTGTGTGAACAGAATATCTCAAGAACGGAACATCGTACGAACTTGAAACTTGAAACTTAAGTTACATACCACTACCGGACGCGACACGAACATTTTCATCAAAATCGGTCAACCGGAAGTAGTAGTTTATTCGTATAATTTTTCAGTTTTTTGCGATTTTCTCAAAAACTGGTCCTACGATTTTTTTTAAAATCGCCTATTTTACTCAATTTTTTATTCTCTACAAGATAGGGTAGGCGCCATGTCTGCTGAAATTCTCGGTGAGGCTCTTTTCACGTAAAAACGTTGTTTTTTTAAGATTACGGCTTTAATATAAATTTTAGCGCAAAAACTTATATAATAAAAGTTGTAGAGAATTTAAAAACCTACAACTTATGTTTCAAACATTTTTTTGTATGACGCTTAGTTTAGCGGTAATTTGCGATTTTCTGTTTTTTTTTCTCACGAAAACGTGAGAAAAATCGATTTTTTTAACATTTCGGTCTTAGTATGCATTTTACGACAAAAGTGTATATAATAAAAGTTATAGAAAATTAAAAGATCTACAACTTTTGTTTAGAGAATTTTTCTCTACAGAGCCTAGTTTAGCGTGAAAGTGTGATTTTCCGTTTTTTTTTAAGCCAAATTGAGTTCGATTTTCATTTTGCGTCTTCCACTCATGATTAAAATAAGGTTATGTTTTTGAGGTTAGTTTTTGTTCATTTCTAATGTTTTAATACTAATGTTAGGTTTATTGTTAATTATTTGCATTGGCAAGAGAAAGTTGTGTGAGTGTTTCACACCAGATTTTTAACATTTAGGTACATTTTTCTCGGAAACCATTTAACATACCAGGCTGAAATTTTTACCAGTTATTTATCTTGTACATTCACATATTCCAGCACTTTTATAACTTCCTCAAAAGCTACAAAAATTATTAATATGTAAAATACCGTAAAAATTTTATGTTATTCCTTATTCTGTTTTCAACTTTATGGTTTAACTGATTAAGTTGCGAAAATGTCAGTAGCTCGAGGAACCTGACAATTACAAGTAAGTTAAGTTTAATTTCCCTATCGTTTACCAATCTTGTGAAAAATGTACCTAAAAATAGCAAATTTAACATTGGCAGGATACAAAGTACAGTCTTTCCTTAACACAAAAATTACCTTCAGAAATAACAAAAATTGATTTTTTTACGTTGTTTTAAACATTTCTTAATTATGCAATTATTTTATAAATGCATTGGCACAGTTGATAACGTGCTCGCCTCTCATCATGCGGTCTTGGGTTTGAATCCCATTCAGGCACGGCATATTTTCATATGTTACAAAAAATCATTTCATCCTTCACCGTCTGCATTAGCAGTAATTGCACAACAGTCGGACGTTAGGACGTTAAACCAAAAAAAGAGATATTAAAAATCGTACAATAAAAATATTTTTACTTCAGAAAGTGCAGAATATTTTAGGTAGAAGGAAAAATTTTACTGTTTCCTCAAATTCCCGGTTTCAGGCTTCTTTAATGAAAATTAAATAAACATAATTGTACAAGAGGAAATAGAATACAATTCATGTAATTTGGCTTGATAGGAGGGGGAACAAAAATTATTGCGGTCAATCACGTGGTGAGGAGGGTCAAAATTGGCCTGAAATCGATCACGGAATCATGATGAGCTCTGGAAAGGATGTTGAATTGAATAAAGCAACTGATGTTAAAATGCAATAGTTACAATCGAGCGTGGTGAGTAGGCGTTTATGACTATAAACAGTACGATTGTCTATTGTTTTTATTATTCTTATTAATACTAATAAAATCCACAGATTGAATAGATTGTAAATTATTATGAAAATTATGCTTAATGATTTATCTCTGTATATAAAAGCGAAAGCTGCCATTGACTGACTGACTCACTCACTCAGTGACTCATCTTTAATTTTCTAACCTCCCGATCATTTAGAGCGCTGAAATTAAGCACATTTTTTCCTTAGCGCTGAACACAAAAATTCAGAATTTATATTTCCACTACTTACGGAAGCTTTTGTTCTACTAAATCCACATATCTAGCAGGATTGGGAGTTGAATGTTACTCGGCACTGATCTGATGAACATTTTCTCAGCTTCTACTAACTTGATCATTATGATTTTCAGAGTTATTGACTTTTGATAAAGGTGTAATCTAACATAAAAAATTTCAAAATGTTAATTTTAAAAATATAAACAAATTCCTGATCCATGTTTAATGCCCGCCTTCCACTGCAAAAGGGTAATGAGCATGAAATAGCTAAGCGAAATGGAGTAAAATAGTTTTGTCCTTCCACTAAGAAAGATTTTTACAGAAAAGAGGCATTTGCCTTCCACCGCCAGCGGGTTCGAAACTGGGTAGCGGAGTGAGCTAGGCGAGAAATGAGATTGGTGAGGTTGATGCTTCCATTACCAGCGGACTGTGCGAGGCATTCAGTTCATCTTCATTATCAAGCCAGCCAATTGGATCGAGAAGTCGTGGTTAGTTTTTAGTGTGTTTTCTTGTTTTTTTTCGTTTCTAGTAATAATGTCAGACGATTCAAGTGATGATGACTACATAAATACAACAAGCAAATACTTGTTACTCAATAGTTATCATAAGAAAAATAAGCTAACAAACCAAAATTTTAGATGAGCTACCACATTAAAGAGCCTGTCAAACGCCATTTACTACGAATATTCTACGATTTACAAGATTAATATTTCAAAAATTATTTCAGTCAGTAGAGAACAATTTGAAGAATTACTATTACTTGTAAAAGAAGATATAAACAAACAGGATACGAACTTTAGAAAAGCTATTTCACCAATACAAAAACTTCCTGTCAAGTGAAAACTGATGGGAAGTGAAGCGGACTCCGTTTTAGACTAGCATTGCAGAGCATGACCCAGCGCCCCTTTTTGCTGGCTCAGTCCGCTCCACTTTTTCATCTATTGGTAGAAGCACTTCTATGATATTTGATGTTGCGAGTCAAACGGAGTCCGTTCAAAATCCGCTCAACTCTGCAACCTCTTTTGTAACTCTTCCTACTCGTTCAGTCAGCTCCGCTCACTCTTTTTATAGTGGAAGCACTTACATGACGTTAAACCATTGCGAGTTAAACGGAGTTCGTACGGAGTCCGCTTCGCTTACAGTGGAAGGCGGGCTTAACACTTACGTAATTTTTCTGAACAAATTTTGCAGCAAGTTTAAGAAAAAAAACTCTTATATTGAAATGCGTATCTTAGTTAGATAAAACATCGCTGAAAATTTTATAGATTGGCTGACTGGTTTCTGAGAAAATTTTCATTTTGTTCTAAATTACCAATTTTTGAAGTATTACTAAATAAAGAAGCAAATTTTTTACCCCTACGGAAAAAGAGGAGTGTTACAAGTTTAACGTGGTAACTGTATCTGTCTGTGGTATCATAGCTCCAAATGGATGAACCGATTTTGATTTAGTGTTTTTTATTACAAAGGTGACTTGATAGAGAGTGTTCTTATTTATGATTCAATTAAAAGAAAAAAGTATAGGCCTAACAAAATATTATAATCTCAAAATTCGATCTGCTTGACTGTCTGTGGCACGTAGTTCTCGAAAGGATACCGATTTTGATTTAGTTTTTTATTTTATCTTGCCTATATGAATATATAGAAAGGAAAGCATTGTTTTCATGTCGATTTTTCGAAATCGAGTTTTCACCAGATCTACACGTTTTCAGACCCCTAAACACAAAAAATATGTTTTTAGAGATTGGTGTGTGTGTGTGTGTGTGTGTGTGTGTGTGTGTGTGTGTGTGTGTGTGTGTGTGTGTGTGTATGTGTGTGTGTGTGTGTGTGTGTGTGTGTGTGAAATAAATATCTCAAGAACGGAAGAATGGAACATTGTACGAACTTGAAACTTGAAACTTAAGTTAGATAATACTATCGAACCCGAAACGAACATTTTCATCAAAGTCGGTCAACCGGAAGTAGTAGTTTATTCGTGTCACTTTCTCTTTTTTGCAATTTTCTCAAAAACGGCGTCTACGATTTTTTTAAAAATCGCCTCATTTACAAAATTTTTTATGCTCTACAAGATAGGGTAGGCGCCTTGTCTGCAAAAAAATGTATTTTTAAGATTACGACTTTAATATGCATTTTAGCGCAAAAATATATAATAAAAGTTGTAGAAAATTTAACATCCTACAACTTTTATCAAACTTTTTTTGTATAACGCTTAGTTTAGCGGTAATTAGTCATTTTCTGTTTTTTTTTTTAATGACAATCTGTAAAAAAATCGATTTTTTTAAGATTTCTGCATTTTACGACAAAAGTGTATACAATAAAATTAAAAGATCTTCAACTTTTATCTAGACCTTTTTTTCTACAGAGCCTAGTTTAGCGTGAAAGAGTGATTTTCTGTATTTTTAAGCCAAACTGAGGTTGATTTTCATTTTGCATCATTCACTCATGATTAAAATAAGGTTATGTTTTATGAGGTTAGTTTTTTTTGTTTATTTTTAATGTTTTATTACTAATATTAGGTTATATTGTTCATTATTTGCATTGGCAAGAGACAGTTGTGTGGGTGTTTCACACCAGATTTTTTCTAAGTCAAGGCCTAAGTCTTTTCCCAGTGCAACAATGTCATATTTTATGTTTTCCTCTTCAAGATCGATACCAAAATCGTAAATTTTCTTCCAAACACCTGCCAGCATTTTCGGCTTTACTTCTCTCCATGTCTCTTCTATTTCTTTCACAGCATCATGGATATTATATTTTTTCCAAAACTTTCGAAGACCACATGGGTTATCTAGTTCATCATTTCCTGCTAAAATGGTTTAGGGCATCGGTAGACCATGCACCCTCTATCGCTTCACTTTAAAACTGAAGCCGTGTTTATTTAAGAAAGGGTGCTAAAAAATGACGACCGTGTAACTTCAAAATCGTGCAAATCAAAACGCTCAATTCTAAGGAATACCTGCATTCAGGTAACGCAGAATCCCTATCTTACACTGTGTTATCATAGCTGGGTTTCTTACATAGGTCAATTTTCTTTAGCGTGACAAGTTTTACAGTACTTCATAAATAATTTCTTATATGATGGTTCTAAGATACAAAATGTTGCTTGAAATATTTTATAAAACGAATTTGTATGTAGTTTTTGTATCGCATCACGTGATAAAAAAACCCTTAGGATATGTTGAATATTTTATAAAAATTTCAGGAAAATTAATCCAGCAGTTTTTGATAAAATGTTCCTCATGTATTGAAAAAACATTTTTTAGAATACAGCAAAAACCTACTCGACCAAGTAAACATATGTTATACAAAACATAACAAATACATCAACAACAAAATAATTACAGCTGATATTGACAATACTAACATAAACGACATAAAATATTGAGCAATAAAAAAATTATATGAAAATCGACCAATGATTCCATAGTTACAAAGTTCTTTGAGTGTTTTACACTCTAATTTAAAAAATTACTCTAATTTAAAAAATTAACTCTAATTTAAAAAATTAATGTGTAATATCATTTTTAAAGTTTAAATACCGAGTGATTCTTGAAGAAAATAATAAGTGTGGTACATTAATATATTCAGAAAAATTTTAATTTTCAAATAACGCTAAGATCAAATAATTAATTTTTTTAATATTTTTAATATTCTGTTACCTTAAAGACAACTTTCTTTTTTTCTATTTTTTCTTTGTTTAGTTTTATGTGTTTTCTGCATTAAAGGTTTTAGAAAAACTTAAAAAAATTATTTTTTAAGAATATCGTAAATTACCACTAAACTATTTACCGGATGAGAAAATAGTAAAAACGAAAGTTGTGGTGAAATGATAATTGTGACGAGCAATATTACATAATATAATAAAAACTATTTTGTATTGAAGAAATTTAACTTAATGTAATCTAAAAAAAAAACAATCGATTCAATTGAAAATTTGACCACATTGGGAAATTTGTTGGTTTAAAAGTTCAGATTTACAAAATATTTATTACATTATAGCCACACCTGTAGAGGCAAGGAAAATCAATTATCATAATTACGGTTCTTTGCGGTAGTAACTGACGTTAACCACACAGGTTGAAGCACCGATTTGAAAAATTTCAAAATTACTCAACATGTGTGAATGGCTGCCAGCCTGTTGCGTTCGTTAGCCGTACCAGAGAGCAGAAGCGAGAGTAAGCCAACTGCAGCTAAAAAATATTTTTAAACGTTTAACACAAACCAACTATGTGTTATAAACTATATCATGTCTAATCTTGAAATTTTTTAATGTAAGTTTTGCGTATTCCGGGATATTATACGGATATATTGTTTGACTTGCCTTTCTTTCCTTTCTGATGCTAAATAAAGTTCAAATCAACTTCATAGTTCCATTTTTCAACGATAATTTTGTGCTATGAATCTAAGAAAAACGCTAAAAAACTGTAAAGCGGACTAAAATGTTATGAAACTTTTGAGTTTTAAAAGATATGATACTTTGAAAGTCTAAGTGAATGACAAATTGAAACACAATAAAAAATCTAAGCGCTTTGAAATTGTCATGATATGAAATTGTACATGTGGACCAAATTAATTTAACAAAAATTAAAATATTTAAAGATATCCCAGTAACCGGCTCAGTCAGTCAGTCGACTAGAAGATAGTTACTCTAAATATTGTAAAGAAACAAAAAGAAAGGTTGTATGAGCGACATGTTATAGTGATTAGCTAAAAGTCAAGCATGAAAACAACAATCTATCAAATTATACGCCAGGCCATTCCGGTTGGTATGAAGAACAACGCCTTCTACGTCAGTTGACCTGGGTCGATTCCCGGTAAGGTCTGACAGTTTTTAACAACTCATTTTCATCTATCACCCTTTACTGACTGTATCAGCCTTAAGGTGCTACATTTAAAACCAAAAACTTTGACAAGCCTACTCACACAGGTGAGTAGGCTGCCTAGAAGGCAGTTAAGGAACTTGGTTATTGTTTGAATAAATAATAATAATAATAATAATAATAATAATAATAATAATATTTATAATAATTATTTTATTATATTATTATTTATAATAATTATAATAATTATTAAATATTTCCTGATTACAAATAAAAAGTATTTGAAGCCAAAGACTTTCTGTGTTGTTTCTTGCCCCCCCCCCCGTATCACAATGTATAAGTTAACCAGCTGATTAAATAAAGGGTCGGGCAGAGAGGTGTGGTGTTTTAGAAACGACTGTCGCACACTTATTTTTGAACGAATTTCAAAATTTATTGTTATTATACATTAAAATTTTATTGCAATTTAATTTATATCGAAACATAAGAAAAAATAATCAGCTGAGAAAAATCTCATTAGTTAGGTGGTGTCCATTTTTGTCTAGGCATTCTTGTAAACGACTGGTGAAATTACCTATACTCCTTTAAAGCATGGCCCGTAAAACCGTTCGAATTTCTTGTGTTATGACATCAGAAAGGGCTTGAAGAGTACGTGGTTTACGTAAACTTTGCCTTTTAAGTATCACCATAAAAAATAGTCATAAGGTGACAGATCTGGTGACCGAGGTTCAACATTCCCACGTAATGAAATCAGGCGGCCAGGAAAATGCAAGCTCAAAAAAGCCATACTTTCTCTGTTGATGTTTGGCAAATGGCCTCATCTTGCTGAAACCACACTTTGTTGAGGTTAATATGTTATCTTTTTAATTGTGATAGGAAATAATCACGCAACAAAGGAAGGTAGTGATGTGTTAACAGACACCGTTCGTTCGTTTTCACGAAAAATAATAAGGTCCAATAACGCAGGTTCGAGATATGGTACACCAAACAGTTAACCTCCAGCAATGTAGAGGATTTTCATGAAGTTCTTGAGGTTTTGCAGGTGCCCGGAATTGGAAATTCTGTTTATTTACTATCCCTGATAAATGGAAGTAGGCCTTGTCACTTATGATCAAAACGGTGTCGTCTGTTAGCAACTTCAACATCGTTTCTGCTAACCTATGTCGTCTGATGTAGTCATTTTGTCACAGTTCCTGAAGAACCGTTATCTTACAGGAATGGAAATGCAGGTCAAGGTGTAAGATTCCCCGAACTGACCGTTCTGACATCCTGAGAGCACGAGCGTGACGCACCGCCGAACGACGAGGGCTACCTTCCACCGTTTGTCGCACTCTTTCAACATTTTCTGGGGTCCGTACAGCTGTTCGATCATCTCCCCGTGCGGTCCATGCTCACAAATATCCTAGTTTAAAAATTATTCATCCACTTCATAGTGGTATCGCGTTTTGGAATTTGACCATGAAAACCAACATTAAAATGGTTTCAAAATCGTCGCTGCATGAGAACTACAGAATGACCTGTTTCAATAAAGATGTAAACAAACACGCGATGCGCACAGACTAACGCTCCATTGTTACTGAAATTTGATCTGGTGACGAGTATGATTGTCGTTCTAGTTCATATTTGGACCACCGGAGCGCGCACAACAGACTTTTCAAAAACACCACACTTCCAAACCGGACCCTTTATTACAATCTCAAAATTATACTTTTCAAAAACTTCTCAACCGGACCTTTTATTACAATCACAAAATTATACAGCAAAGGTAAAATGACTAACACATACCGTCCCTCCAATGGTAAATTCACAAATGTGCAAATTTTGCGAATATGAGTTTGTTAGTGCAGGCTGATGTATACAACCCAACGCATGTTGTAGTAAACTCGCAAATATGTATCTTGTTCAGTTAGGGAGATACAACCTTTGCAAAGTTACGAAAATACACGAAGTGTGTTAAAAAATGAAGCATTGAATTTGTTTTTAAACGCTTTTATTTAACTTACTCATGGATCCATAAAATCTTGCAACTTAAAATTTTAATACTTCTACTGTATCAATATGAATGAAACTTTGCACACTTGTTTATCTTCGATGACAATACGCTGTCATAAAAAAAAATTTACAAAAAAATTTTTTTTAAACGCTTTTTTATTACAAAATAACTTACTCTTGGATCCATCAAATCTGGCAACTTAAAATTTTAATACTTCTACCGTATCAATATGAATCAAACTTTGCACACTTGTTTATCTTCGATGACAATAGGTGTTTGTAAAAAAAAATTACAAAAAAATTTCAAAAAAAATTTTTGAAAAAATTTTTTTCAAAAAAAAATTAAAAAATTTAAAAAACGCTTAAATTTAACAATTACTTAAAAAAAGTAACTAAAAAGAAAAAAATAAAAAAAATTTACAAAAAAAAATTACAAAAAAATCACAGAAAAACAATTATAAAAAAAATAAAAAAAAAAAAAATTTTTAAGAAACGCTATTATTTAACAATGATTCAAATAAAAAATGAACTAAAAAGAAAAAATAAAAAAAATTACAAAAAAAATTACAGACATTACTGTTACAAATAAAAGCGTGGCGCATTTTTATACAACGAATATTTTACAATAAAATGCGCCACGCTTTTATTTGTAACAGTAATGTCTGTAATTTTTTTTGTAATTTTTTTTCTTTTTTCTTTTTAGTTCATTTTTTATTTGAATCATTGTTAAATAATAGCGTTTCTTAAAAATTTTTATTTTTTTTTATTTTTTTTATAATTGTTTTTTTTGCTCTCCTGTAAAAATGAGAATTTGCACATTCGCGAGTTTACCATTGGATGGACAATACGTGGCCTATCACAAGCAACTGTTACTAGCAATTGACCGGTCGAAATGTTTTTTTCTTTGTTATACTATTTTAAATTTACTACAAAGAGACGTACAATTTTTCTTTAACGATATTTCCCACTTTCTGCAATTATGCAGACACTCAGCGCTGGTACTTATTCTACAATTTTACTTCTTGTTTCTTTTGTTGTGTTGTTTAGGTCATCAGCCGAAAGGCAGCTTTGAACCTCTAGAGGCTTTACTAAATAAAACGAGGAGTGATATGGTTTACCGTTGCCTTCCTCACTGAGTGAAAAATATGCCTATCAGCATCCCAGGCCCTCTGAAAACCATCTACTTCCCACCCCGAAAATGACACCTTCACTTCATTCACCACAGGGTCTAGCTGTATAATGAAACTCATTACTCTCAGAGGAGATAACTCTGACTAGTGTCTTTTACACCTCTACCTCTTCTGTTCTTAAATGCTTCAGTCATATTCAACTTTTAAATAAGAAATCAATTAAGTTCACACTTACCGGTCTGATAGTTCTATCACAGGAAAAATATTATCAATTTAATAATAAATAATTAAATATTTTAATAATTAATTAATTATTATGAATATTTAGTTTATTTTATCTACAATGATCTCTCTCTCTCTCTCTCTCTCTCTCTCTGTGTGTGTGTGTGTGTGCGCGCGCGCGCGCGTGTGTGTGTGTGTGCCCATTGGTACTTTCCTTTTTCCATAAGTTTGTAAGATACTCTCTGTCTATTACAACTGAACTGTCAATAAGCCGGATGATTTGATTCCATGGTTCATAAATCAGTGAATTTAGGTGATGAATGATTTTTCATGACTGGTTGACCTTCTGATAAGAAAGAGAACTATTTTTGTAGCTGTGTAACTAGCAGACTAAGTGAAAATAATTTAACAATCCACCTGCCTGTTATGGACAAAATTTTACATACACAGTATTTTAGGAACCTATATTATAACTTAACCTACCGGGTTGGTCTAGTAGAAAAGTAGAAAAGTCATCGCTGCGAGTCAGCTGTTTAACAGTTGATGTACGAAGACGAAGGTTTCGTGGTTCAAATCCTAGTAAAGGTAGTTACTTCTGTACGGATTTGAATACGAGGCAGTTTATAACGGTGTTCTTTAATGATTGTGGTTAAATTAACTATACGTTCTTAAGAACGGTCGCCGAGAGTTTGGACAAGACTTGTATGTTTTCAAAGTACTTTCCTTTTTCCATAAATTTAGAGATAATTTTAGTTCTAATATAGGTGATGAATCTCTCGATCTCTCTTAATCGCTGCCGATCAAGTTTAAAAAAGTTGTTTTTAATTAAATTTAATGTGTACTAAATCGTATTAAATCTAAATCGTATGTGTTGATTTAATTAAACATAAATTTTTTAAACTTTATGTTTGTGTATTATTGGCCTATTTTACATCATTCTCATCAGAATTAAAATCTCTACAAGTTTTGCTATATACATTTACACATTTATTAACCATTTAACACAGTTATTGTTCTTCAAACCTAAAAACAGGTATTTTTATGCACAGATTTGTCCGTTTTTCATTGGATATTACACAAACTACTGAAAATATGGTTCTGGAACTTTTTTTATTCAATTTTTCGGGTTGAAATACATAAGAAACTATCAAATATACTCATAAAACTGGGTTCCTAGACCTCTAGTATGACTTTATTTAGGCATATGTTCTGAACCCAAGGCGAAATCTTTTGCTAGCCGTAACTCGCTAACGAAGCGTTTCCGGACCCATGTTTATATAAACTTTTTTCATTATTTTGATGAGAGGAAACCACCTTGGAAGTTTTTCGGGTTACTCGTGAGATACTCTGTATATTTATTATAACTGTAAAGTTTCCAGTCTGTAGAGTGTGCGAATGTCCGGCATATTAATTAAAAATAGCAACCTCATCGTGGGACGACCAGTAATAAAAACGTTAAGATCTTAACCAGAGAGTCCCAATGTATCTACAGATTCTTAAAAATTCAGTAAGATATTTGAAAAAATCTGGTGTGAAACACTCACACAACTTTCTCTTGCCAATGCAAATAATTAACATTATACCAAACATTAGTAATAAAACATTAGAAATAAACAAAATAACTAACCTCAACAAACATTACCTAATTTTAATCATGAGTGAAAGACGCAAAATTATAATCTACCTCAGTGTGGCTTAAAAATACGGATAATCACTCTTTCACGCTAAACTAGGCTCTGTAGAGAAAAATTCTTTAAATAAAAGTTGTAGATCTTTTAATTTTCTATAAATTTAATCATATAAACTTTTGTCATAAAATGCATATCAAGGCCGAAATCTTAAAAAAATTAATTTTTCACACGTTTTCGTGAGAAAAAAAACAGAAAATCGCTAATTACCGCTAAACTAAGCGTTATACAAAAAAGTGTTTGAAATAAAAGTTGTAGAATTTTAAATTCTCTACAAATTTTACAATATACATTTTTTCGCTAAAATGCATATTAAAACCGCAATCTTAAAAAAACAAATTATTTACGTAAAAAAGCCTGACCAAGAATTTCAGCAAGTATGGCGCTTACCCTATCTTGTAGAACATAACAAATTTAGTAAATCAGGTGATTTTAAAAAAATCGTAAGACCAGTTTTTGAGAAAATCGCAAAAAAGTGAAAAATTACACGAATAAACTACTACTTCCGGTTGACCGATTTTGATGAAAATGTTCGAGTTGTGTCCGGTAGTGATATGTAACTTAAGTTTTAAGTTTCAAGTTCGTACGATGTTTCGTTCTTGAGATATTTTATACACACACACACGCGCGCGCGCGCGCACACACACACACACACACACACACACACAGACCAATTTCTAAAAACACGTTTTTTGGGTTCAGGGGGTTTGAAAACGTGTAGATCCGGTGAAAACTCGATTTCGAAAAATCGACATGAAAACAATACTTTCCTTCCTATATATTCATATAGGCAAGAGAGAGTAAAAAAGGAATAATTTTTATGTAATAAAAGTTGTGTAAAATCACTCTTAGTAAAAAGCTTAGAAATAAACTAAGACAAAAGAAATCATTGCCTAGGGGAAAAGTAAAGTAAACTGAATTTTTAGTTACTTTAGAAATAAGGTTTTCAGTAATTGTATGATCAAAACAACAAACATTTATAAATTACTAATCCAAAATGGGTGCTCTCTTTGCACACCCATCAAACGCAACAAGTAAATAACATTGTTATCAGTACTAACAAAATTAGTTTGTTTGTACGACGAACGTTTTAAACACAATTGAGTTTATTTAGAAGATCAATGCAATTTTATATCAAATCAATTGTTTGCACATTTTGCGCTTGTTTGTCACTCTGTTGACATGTTTGTTATTGTTTTACTTTAAAATGGATTGGTATATTTTTTTTTAAAAATCTGGTGTGAAACACTCACACAACTTTCTCTTGCCAATAGAAATAATTAAGAATAAACCTAATATTAATAATAAAACATTAGAAATAAACAAAAAACTAACCTCAATAAACATAACCTAATTTTAATCATGAGTGAAAGACGCAAAATGAAAATCAACCTCAGTTTGGCTTAGAAATACGGAAAATCACTCTTTCTCTCTAAACTAGGCTCTGTAGAGAAAAATGCTTTAAATAAAAGTTGTACATCTTTTAATTTCCTATAAAATTAATTATATACACTTTTGTCGTAAAATGCATTCTAAGGCCGAAATCTTTAAAAAATCAATTTTTCACACGTTTTCGTGAGAAAAAAACAGAAAATCGCAAATTACCGCTAAACTAAGCGTTATACAAAAAAATGTTTGAAATAAAAGTTGTAGGTTTTTAAATTGTCTACAACTTTTATTATGTAAGTTTTTGCGCTAAAATTTATATTAAAGCCGTAATCTTAAAAAAACAACGTTTTTACGTGAAAACGGCCTCACCGAGAATTTCAGCAAACATGGCGCCTATCCTATCTTGTAGAGAATAAAAAATTGAGTAAAATAGGCGATTTTAAAAAAAATCGTAGGACCAGTTTTTGAGAAAATCGCAAAAAACTGAAAAATTATACGAATAAACTACTACTTCCGGTTGACCGATTTTGATGAAAATGTTCGTGTCGAGTCCGGTAGTGGTACGTAACTTAAGTTTCAAGTTTCAAGTTCGTACGATGTTCCGTTCTTGAGATATTCTGTTCACACACAGACACACACACACACAGACACACACACACACAGACACACACACAGACCAATCGCTAAAAACATGTTTTTTGGGTTCAGGGGGTCTGAAAACGTATAGATCCGGTGAAAACTCGATTTCGAAAAATCGACATGAAAACAATACTTTCCTTCCTATAAATTCATATAGGCAAGAGAAAGTAAAAATATGTGTTACACTTTAATAAGTTAGAAAATCTATTCCGTTATTGTTTTTGATTATTTAAAATAAAACCTAGTCATGGGCTGATAACTTACCATAATCTAACTTAATCCACTTAATTTATGTTATTCATAGAGTTTGTCCATTGTCTTAACTTCAAAATCTATTATTTTTCGTCCTTTTTGTTGGTAATTATATTTAAAATATTAATTATTTTTAGCATACTCTTATCATAGTGTGGCAACGACAGTCTTTAAGTGCAAATTAAGCCCACGTGGGAGTTGAGAAATTACTTACAAAATACTTTTATTCTATATCATTTTTACTTTCTCTTGCCTATATGAATATATAGGAAGGAAAGTATTGTTTTCATGTCGATTTTTCGAAATCGAGTTTTCACCGGATCTATACGTTTTCAGACCCCCTGAACCCAAAAAACATGTTTTTAGCGATTGGTCTGTGTGTGTGTGTGTGTGTGTGTGTGTGTGTGTGTGTGTGTGTGTGTGTGTGTGTGTGTGTGTGTGTGTGTGTGTGTGTGTGTGTGTGTGTGTGTGTGTGTGTGTGTGTGTGTGTGTGTGTGTGTGTGTGTGTGAGTGTGTGTGTGAACAGAATATCTCAAGAACGGAACATCGTACGAACTTGAAACTTAAGTTACGTACCACTACCGGACTCGACACGAACATTTTCATCAAAATCGGTCAACCGGAAGTGGTAGTTTATTCGTGTAATTTTTCACTTTTTGCGATTTTCTCAAAAACTGGTCCTACGATTTTTTACTTTCTCTTGCCTATATGAATATATAGGAAGGAAAGTATTGTTTTCATGTCGATTTTTCGAAATCGAGTTTTCACCGGATCTATACGTTTTCAGACCCCCTGAACCCAAAAAACATGTTTTTAGCGATTGGTCTGTGTGTGTGTCTGTGTGTGTGTGTGTGTGTGTGTGTGTGTGTGTGTGTGTGTGTGTGTGTGTGTGTGTTTGTGTGTACAAAATATCTCAAGAACGGAACATCGTACGAACTTGAAACTTGAAACTTAAGTTACATATCACTACCGGACCCGACACGAACATTTTCATCAAAATCGGTCAACCGGAAGTAGTAGTTTATTCGTATAATTTTTCACTTTTTTGCAATTTTCTCAAAAACTAGTCCTACGATTTTTTTAAAAATCGCCTGGTTTACTACATTTTTTATGCTCTACAATATAGGGTAGGCGCCATGTTTGCTGAAATTCTGCTTGAGGCTGTTTTTACGTAAAAACATTTTCTTTTTAAGATTGCGGCTTTAATATGCATTTTAACGCAAAACATTATATTATAAAAGTTGTAGAGAATGTAAAATTCTACAACTTTTATTTCAAACATTTTTTTGTATAACGCTTAGTTTAGCGGTAATTAGCGATTTTCTGTTTTTTTTCTCACGAAAACGTGAGAAAAATCGATTTTTTTAACATTTCGGTCTTAGTATACATTTTACGACAAAAGTGTATATAATTTAATTTATAGAAAATTAAAAGATCTACAACTTTTATTTAAAGCATTTTTCTCTACAGAGCCTAGTTTAGAGAGAAAGAGTGATTTTCCGTATTTTTAAGCCAAACTGAGTTCGATTGTCATTTTGCGTCATTCACTCATGATTAAAATAAGGTTATGTTTTTGAGGTTAGTTTTTGTTTATTTCTAATATTTTATTAATAATATTAGGTTTATTATTAATTATTTGCATTGGCAAGAGAAAGTTGTGTGAGTGTTTCACACCAGATTTTTTAAAAAAATATGTGTTACACTTTAATAAGTTAGAAAATCTATTCCGTTATTGTTTTTGATTATTTAAAATAAAACCTAGTCATGGGCTGATAACTTACCATAATCTAACTTATTCCACTTAATTTACGTTATTCATAGGGTTTGTCCATTGTCTTAACTTCAAAATCTATTATTTTTCGTTCTTTTTGTTGGTAATTATATTTAAAATATTAAATATTTTTAGCATACTCTTATCATAGTGTGGCAACGACAGTCTTTAAGTGCAAATTAAGCCCACGTGGGAGTTGAGAAATTACTTACAAAATACTTTTATTCTATATCATTTTTCTTGATAAATAAGAAAATTTAATAAAAGTAGTACAATCGGACAGGAAAAAACACTGTACTATGTTTCTGTCAAAATTATAACAACCCATCTAATCATCTAAAACAACTTCTGCTGTTTTAAAAATCAATTTGAACAGTTTCAACAGGAAAAAAATTTTATATGTTAATAAAATCTTTAATATCTGCTTAAATCAATTATATTTTGAGAAACTAGATTAAATTGTCCCGTTCGGATGTACATATTTATTAAATAAGTTTGTTAGTTCCAGGCTACAGAAAATAGTTCTGTTTCTTATCACATGGTTAGCCAATTATAAGATTAAAACATTTAAGAACAGAAGAGGTAAAGGTGTAAAAGACACTAGACAGAGTTTTCTCCTATGAGAATAATGAATTTCTTTATACAGCTAAAAACTGTGGTGAATGAAGTGAAGGTGTCATTTGCAGGGTTGAAAGTAGATGGTTTTCAGAAGGCCTGGCATACTGATAGGCATATTTTACTCAGTGAGGAAGGCATTGGTAAACCACCTCACTCCTCGTTTTATTTAGTAAAGCCTCTAGAGGTTCAAACCAGCCTTTCGGCTGATGACCTAAGCAACAGCATTTTGAAATAAATAAATGGTATGTTTGAGTTCTTCAGTTACTGGTTTGATATTTGAGAATTTAAGTTAAAAAGTTTAAAAAATTTAAGTAGATTGCACAACACATTCGTGTGCATAAAAATTATAAAAGTATAAGCATACCTTTCCATTCAGTGAGGAAGGCATGGTAAACCCTCACTCCTCGTTTTACTTAGTTTAGCCTCTGAAGTTTCAAACCAGTCTTTTGGGTAATGACCAACAATATAATAATAATAATAATCATCAATATACAATAATAATACAATATAATATACAATATACAATAATACAATTTAATAACAATCAATGTAAAAAACAATATTATTGAAATAAATAAATGGTATATTTAAGTTCTTCAGTTCCTGGTTTGATATTTGAGAATTTAAGTTAAAAAGTTTAAAAAATTTAATTAGATTGCGCAAAAAAATCGTGTGCATAAAGATTATAAAAGTATAAGCGTACCTTTCCATTCAGTGAGGAAGGTATAGGTAAACCCCTCTTTTTACTTAGTAAAGCCTCTAGAGGTTCAAACTAGCCTTTTGTTTGATGACCTAAACAACAACAGATAGAAATAAATAAATAGTATTGTAAAAAAGTAAATATTTATAAGTAATGGTATTATTATGTAAGATAAGGAATATTTTGTTGCACACAAATTTATTGTATTATCAACAAAAAGGGAAACAATAATTGAGTAAACACGAAGGTAGGTTATCTTTAATTGCGTGAGCCATTTTCTTGGAGTAGTAGGTATAAAGGGCGGAAGGGGAATGGAGGTAGGGTGGTAGTTAGCGTTGACGTTACATTAAGGCGTAGTCCTGCAACCAATATTATCAACCTAATGAGTAATTATTTCAATTTCACACCAGTGTACTTGTATTTTGGTGTCATGGTGTCATGTGTAAAGTAGGCGCGTGTATTTATTGACCGATTTGGGCGGGTGGGTGAAGTTGGAAGTTGGTAGCATTGGTTGCTATAACAATTATGAAGAAGAATATGATCCGTTAGTGGGGCGACCAACATCCACTTGACGCTGGGACGTGGACCTGCGCTGCTTACATGTGCTACACGTACACAAGTACACGTAAGTTGGCATGGTAGTGATTGTGGAGTAGGCATACAGAGAAGAGATTGCGTCGCGTAGCTCGTTTGCTTTTGGTTTGCTTCGCTTTGGATACAGTCAGTGACAGTGTGATGTTATGAAAGCCTGAGAACGTGCAGTAGATCTCACCACAACGCGACGCTCGCAACACACTTGTTGATAAGCCCACGCCTCTTCTAACTCACCTGACCCATCTTATCATTACCTTCAACTTCTTCTTCTTCTTCACATAGAGCGTAGCACAACATGGACATTGCGCACCGCTCTTGAAATAATCAGGTACGATTACTTTAAACTACTTTTTAATCTGTTGTATTAATTTTCCACCGAAATATTTATACACCCTTACATTTCAAAATTATCGTCACTCACTAAGTCCGTCACTTTCTTCTCATAAACCCCGCTCGAAATAAAATTTCTTTAAATATTT
This sequence comes from Catonia carolina, assembly GCA_035578175.1. Taxonomy (NCBI): domain Eukaryota; kingdom Metazoa; phylum Arthropoda; class Insecta; order Hemiptera; family Achilidae; genus Catonia; species Catonia carolina. The sequence continues at coordinate 56,289,378 of JAQMRL010000007.1, forward strand.
TTAAACCACTTTATAACGGTTGCAATAAATATTATACCTATCCAAAAAAACTCTAAATAAAATCCTACATTAACATAACATCATTAAAAATATAATTTTATTAAGAAATATAAACTATAAACACACTAATTATACAATATTATTAGAATTATTTAAAATATATTTTTTTGTATTAATTATTTACTTTTCCAATAGATCTTTAATTTTATCCACCAAACAAGTTTTTTAAAAAGTTGATTCCTAAAGAGCCCACCAATTTAATTGTTTTCTGACCAATTACGGAATGAATCATATGTACAAAATTAATATTAGATTTATTTTAAATGTAATACTATTTAAAGATCTTACATATAATTCAAAATTTCTATTGGAATTTATATGACTTTTTTAAAGTATATAATACTCTGGGAATCCAAATCTATAAAACATTTTTGTAAGCAAATAAAGCCAATATTAAAACTATTATACCATAAGTAAATAGAATAGGTAATTAATATATAATTAAATGATTTTTATATCGTTGATATATTTTCACGAAAAGTAAAAAAAAATTATAACTTAAGGAAAGTTTGAAGCAATATTTTTATTTATTTGAAACTTTACTTTATATCTATGAAAAATTCAGTTAAAATTTTCAATCTGCTTTAAACCGTTTTGAATAAAAACAAATTTTTAATATTTCTCAGTCTTAAATTTTAATAATTTAATCCCTAATTTCTCTGAAAAGTTGAAGTTTAAAACAGTTCACACAAACATTTTAGAATTTTTAAATATAAAAACCGGTCGTCTCGGAAATTTCTTTCTCATAATCATTACATCCTTAAAATTTTGTAAGCATCACTTTAAAAGGGAAATAAATGAGTTTAAAAATGAGATTTTTAAATCAAATAACCAAAAACTTTTTGAATATAAATGTTTTTTTAAATATTTAAATAATTTCTAGAATGATTAAATATTTTCAGAAAAATTTATTGCACTTCTCTATTATTCCTGAACATAACTAAATAGAGCACATATAACTCAGGTCGATAAATATTTTAGGCACAATTAATTTTATTATTTAAGGATAAATTTTATTATAAAATAATTACAATTTCTTAAAATTTAACAGGTAAGTAGTACTTAAGTAGTATACAAGTAGTATGGAACTACTTTAGTAGTACTGTTGAGAATTAAAGTTTTCACTATAAACAGTACAGTTGTCACGTACAGATATCTAAATTCAGAACATTTTTTTTCAACTGTAATATTTTAATAATGTACATAATTGATTAGACAAAACTAAAACACAATTTCAATAGTTAATTCTAAAAATAAATACTAGCCAAAAATGATTCACAAGAATATTTTATCACGATTTTTTATAAACTATTAAACCTTACAAAAGTAATTTTCTTTTAACAGTATTATGAAAACATGTTTTTACCTAAAATCGTTTCGTTTTCAAAAAAATCGTTATTTAGTTTCACTGTAATTTTCTTTGATACATTGATAATAGGCCCATAACAGGCAGGTGGAGTGTTAAATTATTTGCACTCAATCTGTTAGTTCCAGGCTTCAAAAAATAGTTCTGTTTCTTATCACATGGTTAGTCAATTATACGACTGAAGCATTTAAGAACAGAATAGGTAGAGGTGTAAAAGACACTAGTCAGAGTTATTTTCTCTGAGAGTAATGAATAGTATTATACAGCTAAAAACTGTGGTGAAGAAGTGAAGGTGTCATTTACAGGGTTGAAAGTAGATAGTTTTCAGAGGGCCTGGCATGCTGATATGCGTACTTTTCCATTCAGTGAGGAAGGCTAGGTAAACCCCTCACCCCTCGTTTTACTTAGTAAACCCTCTAGAGGTTCAAACCAGCCTTTCGGCTGATAACCTAAACAACAATCACCTTATATCACTTCCTACGCATAAGTCAAGGATTATGTACGCATGAATCAAGAAGTAAAACAGCTGAGAATAGAAATGAATTCTGATGAACTTTAATTGAATTTTTTAATTTACTTAAACCTGCAGCATTTAGAGAAGGTATAATATTTACACCATTAGAGTTATTATCCAGTTTTTATCCCTTTTCAGATTCAAATTCACTATTTTCTTTGGTAGCGCTTATGCATGCCGATTATCAAATATCCATGATATAGATAGAGATACCCATACCGATTTTCAGAGCTGTAACATTTTAGGAAAGAATAAAAATAACTTTTGTCACTTTAGGGTGGTTACCCTTCTTAAAGATTAAGCGCATATGGTCGAATGATAAGTGAATTAGTTTTCGTATTCAACTACTAATAAAACAATTTCTTATATTGCAGCCTTCTATGTTTTTTGAAAGTTAAAGAATGAGGGATGAGTGAGTCAATCATTCAGTGATTGAGACCTTTTGCAATTAAATATTTTAACTAGTAATTTAAACCGCGGTATTCAGATATAGAGGCAAAACTTAGAGGTTGACTTAAATAAGCTGGTTTATTGCTTATCCACTTTCATTCCACATTTTATTTTTTGTAGATATTACTTAAAAATACTAATGCAGTTTCGAGAATTGAAGCTCTTTGGGGATATAAGAAAATTGTACATATTGTTTTAGGGTAGTTACTCCATTTCTATCCCCTAAGGGCAAGTGGTTAAGATTTAAGCGCGTTACTTTTTTATGTTTCACTTAGAGAATAAATATGTTTGGAACTGTAGCTCTTTGGGAAAACTTAATTAGTATTTCGTTAGGTTACAAATCACCCTTTTTACCTTGAGGCTCGAATGATTTTCAGCTCTCTAAGTGTTCAGAACTTACAAAATTGAATGATAAACGAGTGATTAAATCAGGTAGTTTATGCTTTAACATGTTTAGGTGTATACTGGAAGTCCCACGGTATTTGAACCATAGGGAAATAGCATTGATTTTCATTAGTTTGTTAATATTTTCTTCCCACGAAATAATGAAGACTTGTTATAGTCAGGAATCATTAGAAAAGGTTTAGACCTTTAAAAATATCAATTTTGATACATTTTAAGCTGTATTATAGCTTAAATACAGAAATACATACATTTATAACCGTTTTCGATTTAAGGATTGCAAATTTTATCAACGTTTTGCATTGTTATGGTTGGAGTAATGATAACGTTCTGGTCGGAGATGATAAGTGGATGGGTCGAATCCATCAGCGGAAAAAAATTTTTATTGTTCAAAAAATATTGAAAATATTTAAAAAAATTTTTCTTTTTTTAATTTTGACAATTTGTTTTATCATCTAAAATTATTCAAAAATTTGTTTTTTTATTGGAAGTGAATTCAGTATTATTTAAAATACCTAAATATTTCCTTCAGCAACATTAAATTTTTAGAGACAGCTGATTGTTGCAATAATTTTAGATTATTGCAGCAATCTAGATTGTTGATGATAAAACAAATTGTCAAAATTAAAAAATTAATAATTTTTTTTAATATTTCCGATATTTTTTGAACAATAAAACATTTTACCGCTGATGGATTCGACCCACCTATCTTAACATCTCCGGACCAGAAAGTTACCATTACTCCAAATATAACAATGAGAAAAGTGGATAAAATTTACAATACTTAAATGGAAAACGGTTATAAATTTATGTATTTCTGTATTTAAGCTAAAATACCGCTTAAAATGTATCAAAATTGATATTTTTTAAAAGGTTTGAACATTTTATAATTATTCCTGACTATAACAAGTCTTCATTTATTCGTGAGAAGAAAATGTTAAACTAATAAAAATCAATGCTTATGGTTCAAATTCCATGGGGACAACCGGTATAACCATCCGCTCTATCCTTATGAAAAACTTTTCAAGGATTTTTAAGTACTAGACATTTTGAAATTTATGCAAAAACTAATTATATAAACCAGCAAAAATTCAGTGAGCTTCCCGAAAAGAATACATAACTACAGTACAGGAATTGCTAAGAATTTTATTCCTTTGTACAGTCCGTGAAGTTAAACGGTGTCTCTCACGCGGCCGAGCTTAGCTTCAACTAGTGTAACTGAAAACATCGTCCGCGTTGGTGAATATCCAATTACTACTTAAATTCGAAATTTAAAATAACATTTCATGAAATATAGATAGGCTATATGTAAAATTACCATTTAAAACTAACTTTTTAAAATTGTTCAGCTAAATAGATAATTTACACGTCTATTTAATTAATGTAATGTGTACCATGTTTATAGAAATGTACGATAATGACCCCGCACTGCTACCCACTCTATCGCGGTGTTCTCAAGGTCACAGCTACCATTTAAACTTAATAACTGTATAGAGTAACAAAAACCGTTTCCCAAAGACATTTTTGTTACCTGGCTTCCAAATGTAAAACTGGTTCCCGAAAATTATAAAAGTATACGGAACATCATAGCTGAATTATTTTATATTATAGCTGAACTACAGAAATGATTTTCTAGGATTGGTAGTTAGTTAACGTTGGAAATGATTACAACTTTAAATATAAGACCTCAAATACTGAAATTTTGAATCTGGACGACCGGATGATGGAAAAATGTGGTACTAAAATTGATCTATCCAAGGGCATGGGAAACCATAGTTGGATAGGTTGATTTCCCATCTCGTGCATAAATATAAAAAAAGAGATTTGTATACGTATACGAGGTGTGGCTATTAAATAACGAGACTGACGTTGTAAAAATATTTATTTTTATTTTATACATAATCACTTATTGTCACCTTCAATATACACTCCTTCTCTATCCCTACAACGCTCCATACGAATTTCCCATAGCTGGAAACAGTGCTGGAAGTCATCTTCTGTCAGCTCCTTCAGGACACGTGCCGCTTTCTCTTTTACAGCTTCCACAGAATCAAATCTTGTCTCTTTTAATGCAGATTTCACCTTAGGAAACAGGTAGAAGATTATAACATGTGATGAAACGTGGTTTTTTACTTATGATCCGGAAACGAAGCGCCAATCCATGCACTGGAAGAGCCGAACTTCACCGAGAGCCATAAAAGCTCGAATGAGCAAGTCAAAATTTAAAGCAATGATGATAGCTTTTTATATCCATGGGATTGTGTTCCTTCACTGGGTTTCTGAAGGTCAAACAATTAATCAATATTACTACCTTGAGGTACTTTCTAAACTACGTCAAAGAGTAAGAAAAAACTCCCCGAAATGTGGAAGGACAAATTATGGGTTCTCCACCAAGACAATTCACCAGCTCATTCCGCGTTATCTGTCAAGAGGAATCTGTTATCTGTCACCTTATTCACCAGATCTTGCAACATGTGACTTCTGCCTGTTCCCTAAGGTGAAATCTGCATTAAAAGGGACAAGATTTGATTCTGTGGAAGCTGTAAAAGAGAAAGCGAAACGTGTCCGGAAGGAACTGACAGAAGATGACTTCTAGCACTGTTTCCAACAATGGAAAATTCGCATGGAGCGTTGTAGGGATAGAGAAGGATTGTATATTGAAGGTGACAATAATTGATTATGTATAAAATAAAAATAATTTTTTTTTACAATGTCAGTCTCGTTATTTAATAGCCACACCTCTTATAATATTGTATACAATAAGCGTATTAAAAAAAAAGTCATATAAGATTATTCATATGTAAAATAGTTGTTTACTTTCAGGAAATAAAATTATAATATATATATATATATAATATTTATGATTCATTCATTTATTTTCCCATTACTTTACAAAAATCAATACAATACATTGTTAATTTCCATAATTATAACTTAAAAATCTAAAAGGTTTTTCATGTTTAAGGTTAGATCAATTTAATGCTTCTGTGTTTATTTTCTACAAGGTATATAATAACCTATGATAGTCTAATATGTCAGTGATTAAAACTTTATATTAGTTACTTAAACATTAATTAAACTACTAATAAAGTTATTAAAATAGTGCTATTTTTTGTAACTTATATACGAAAACAAACAAAAAATAAATATAAAATATTAAAATATAAAATCCAAAGAATTTACGTAATTACAATTAGAAAATAAAATTATCGGACCGGTAGACGAGCTTACAAAATAATTAAATTCCTGGTGTAACCATTATTACTATAACTTCTCTCCCAAAATAAAAAAAATAATAAAATATAAAAATAGTATATGTAGAAGTAACGCTGTAGAACAATAATAATTTAACGAAATCTGATAGAGTTGTTTACAATTAATAACCGTTGAGGTTTTGTAAATTTTAACCATCAGTCGGAGAAATTTAAATTTTTTGAAAGTGAAAAAAGAAAAGTTTGGAAGTATGGATAATACATAGCCCACCCACATTCCAGATCTAATGAAAATTGATTAAATCTTTTACTTGTTTGTTTAGTACTGACAGATACTATAAAAAAACCACAGACCGCTTTATGATAAATTGGAATTTTTTATTAAAATCTTCAAAATGGATTTTCCAAAACCTCCTAAATGTTCCATTCCTCGCTGTAAATAAAAACCACAATTGTATTGAAATATTTTTAATTAACTAAGTTCATATCAAGTCGAATTTTTTTTAATCCTACCAAAATTACGGTCTTTGAGCTTCTAAACTTTATTCCGACCAAATCATTTTAAAACATGATGATATTTTTCTAATGAAAAAAACCACTGAAATTTTTCAATAAAATTTATTAATAAGAACTGATAGAATTCCGTATGTCAGATTTATATTATCGTCTCATTTTTCACTCCTATTTTAGGATCTTTGAATCAATAATATTTTTTAAAAAAATTGTTAATTGCAAAGCTCTTTTCCTGTTGCAAAATATCTTTCATTAAAATTATACCATTTAAAAAAAATATTTTGTACTTGTACACCGTGAACTGATTTTTGGAATTTGTATGAACCGCTTTTAAAATAAAAAGAAAAATTTTCCTTATTGTAGACCATTATTTTTAAATCACAAATGTTATGAGAAAATAAACACTCACGAACTGATTTTTAACCCCTAAAATCCGTAATAATAATAAAATTTTAACTCTGCTTAATTTTATAATTTCTTTAATGTTATATTAAAGTATGTAATACTGTAATGTTAGTCTTAGGTAAACATCCAAAACACCTGTTTCAATGCTTAGAGATTTTACAAAGTAAAATTAGGAATAGGATGATTTTATTTTTAAAATAAAAAGGTAGTTTATTCATTTATGGCCATCCTCGATAGTTTAAAAAGTATGAATGTTTCTTTACATCCGACTGTTTTGCACATAATTGCTAATGCAGAAGGTAAAGAGTGTTAGATGAAAAACCCCCTTTCATGAGACAACGCGTCTCACGGCTGGTTGCAATATTTTCTAAAGAAAAGGAGTCGACCCAAAAATTCACATTGCGTGTTCACTTAATTCGGGGTTGTCCTCCCTTATAATGAGATCAAGCTCACTTAGCTTTCGTAAAAAAGCTAAGAAAAAAGCTAAGTAAGAAAGCTACTCTTTAAGAGGAATCGAATGACTTTATTTTTGTTTCCTTATTCCGACTTTGATTTCTTGACTTCCGGTTTTGGGTCACTTTTGGTTAAAACTGGAACTTCAAATTCAATTTAGACCCACTAACTTTTTGGGTAGATTACGAATCCGAAAAAAGTTTGTTGGTATCTTTTGTAGTTTCTGACATCTGGATGCGACAGGCGGACGGACATCGGAAAATGATAGATGGCAATTAAAAATTACTGCCAATGAGTGATAAATAGTGCCAGATTTGACGGGAATCGAACCCCATATCCCGGCGTAGAAGCCCTTTCCGCTACTACACAACCAGATGGCCTTATAACGGTTTATTAGCTTACCAAGCCTCCTGAAAGGCAATCACTTCGTATCATGCGATTGACACATTACTTTCATTCCTCACTCGAATGGCTGTAAAATTTAATTTAATAATTTTGAAGGAGATAATTCTAATGAAAGTTACTTAGACCTATATATCTTCTATTCTTCAATTTTAATAGTGATGTAATATCTATCTAGAGTTGACATTTGACCCGTTTCTCAGCAGCCTATAATACATGAAGACATATTACTCCTCTATTTTCCCTTAGGTTATAAAAATAAATAGGGTTCTTATTTTATTATAAATTAAATTATTCAAAACCACCAGAAACGGTCAAAGAATAAGTAAAAACACCTACCAATCGAGAAGCATGGTTCTACCACATCGTCAGCTCATCACAACCCGTTTTTTGGTTTTACGTCTGACTGTTTTGCGATTTCTGCTAATGCAGACGGTGGAGAATGATGATATATAAAAATGAGTGATGTAAAAATGTCAGACCTGACCGGGAATTGAACCCGGGACTCAAGCGTAGAAGCCAGTTGCGCAAAATACAACTCCTAAAATTACACAATTAATAACAATTATTTTATGAGAGATGTGAACCTCTTCTGTACGTCACTTTTGGGTCACTTTTGGTTAAAACTGGAACTTCAAATTCAATTTAGACCCACTAACTTTTTGGGTAGATTACGAATCCGAAAAAAGTTTGTTGGTATCTTTTGTAGTTTCTGACATCTGGATGTGACAGGCGGACGGACATGGAATACTACACGTTTTCTGTAATTATCATGACATACTACAGAGCAGGTTTACATCTCTGATAAAATAAATGTTATAATTGTGTAATTGTAAGGGTTGTAAAGAGCTCACGATGTGGTAAAGCCACGAAAGTACTTCTCAATTGTTAAGTGTTCTTACTCATTCTTTCAACGTTTCTGATGGGGTTTGATAATTTCATTTATAATAAAATAAGAAATTCATTAAACGGTTGATATATGCTACAATGTTTAACAAATTAAACATTATAAAATTTATAACGTTAATTCAGTTCAAATACTGGCATAAAATCAAACTTTCAAAAAGATTACTCTGCTAAGATGTGGTTATGAAAAGTTAAAAATTCTCTTTGCACATCAAACTATAAAGCGAGAACATGATTAAAATATTGTAAAGTGTCATTTGTTAGTAAACTTACTTCCTGTAATCCAAAATTTTAAGAAATATTCCTAAAGAAAAATGAATCTTTATCTGTTTCTGAAAGCGGTTCAAATGTTACGTGTTTATGCAGCAGCGTAACGAATTAAAAACGGATGACGCCCCTGATGTAAAATGAACTTTGTGTATTTTAGTAATTTAATTTTTAGTTTCACTATATCTGATATCTTAATTATGTAAATTTAAATTACAGAAAATTAGATACAAAATATTTGTATTTATCTGTGTGATGGAAGACGCCTCTAACGTGTCATAGCTCATTTTTTCTACAGGTGTTATTTCTTTACCGGTGGCAGGGCAGTGTTTTCTTTTCCTGTGCAGTGCCTTAGAACCGTTTAATTGCCTTCTGAAGTTCAATTGATCATCGGAATCAAGATAATGAATCTCATATTTTTTTGAAATTTTGTAAACGTCAGTTCGTCCGTAATTGTTAGTTTTATATATTTTTTGTTTTCTAATAGCGGTTTTTATTAATAATTCCTGGAAATATACAATAATCGGTCATTTATAAGTAACAAACACATATAAAACTTAATTTTATTTAAAAAGTTATAGTTAATTAATAAAAATTCACGTCATAATTTTTATTTGCTGGTGGTGACAAGCCTCGCTCGTAATTGTTGCGAAGAAGTCCACTGCACGTTCAAAATGTTTTAAGACAGAATTTAAGGAAGGAGTCAAATAACTTTTGCGTTGGCTTATAGATTTAAATTATATGGATGGGATATCGGAACCCAGTCCTATTAAAGGGATGAGCTTCAACAGGTGTTGGTGAAGGGAGGTAGCAGATGCTAGTGCACTGTGTTTGTCCCTTGTTATAAACTTATACAGGCCTACAAAAGTCGCAAGTAGGCCTACGTTTCTGTAAGGCACTGCAACGTACCTACGTATATGGGTCATCCGTTGCTCGGCAAACTTCGACTATCATCGATTTTAGCTGTAAGCTCCACCCGGTTTTACAGTACGGCATCGCGATGGTGCGATTATGGCCCTAAAGTTCCCGATAGCCACGTACCGTAAGGCATACAATGGCAAGCGTTACGCTTCCGCCTTCTCAACGTAAAATCTATATCTACGGTCAGATAGGTTTGCTACGTTCACCCTAGATTGAAAGAGTTACGTTATCCAGCAGCCAAAACCTCTTCATTTAATCTTTTCACTTGCTCTCCAGTTTCACTACATCTAATATCTTAATTATGTAAATTTAAATTATAGAAAATTAGACACAAAATATTTTTTTAGAAAACCATAATTATTTTTTATTTCCCAAAATGTTCACAAAGATAAGAATATATTACATTTATATTAATAAAATTACAAAATTTTTAAACAAGTACAACTAAGTGCTTATTTCGGTCAACGCTAGCATAAACAAGCTTGTTCGCTGATTATTACATACATTACAAACGGAACTTTTCCGGTGCAATTCTAAGGGTGTAAAAGCACACGAGAAAATTTAGTTAACCTCTATGACAAATGTAAACACCCTGACAAAAGTTTGTGTGAGTGGTGTGTGCAAGCGTGCGTGCGTGCGTGCGTGCGCGCGCGCTTGTGTGTATTGTTCTCATGTAACTAATATTGGTTTATATTTTACAACAAAAAGATACATAATCAAAGTTGAAGAAAATTATAAAAGCTTTAACTTTTATTCAAATATTTTGTCTGGGGTGCTTTTTTAGCGTTATGTTAGGTACTACCAGGGAACCCGACACGAAGATTTTTATTAAAATCAGTCAACCAGAAGTAGTAGTTTATTCGTGAGAATTTTCACTTTTTGCGATTATCTCAAAAACGCCTCCCACGATTTTTTTTTAAAAATCGCTTGATTTGCTACAGGTTTTATGCTCTACATAATAGGGTAAGCGCCATGTCTGCTGAAATTCGTGGGGGCTGTACTCTCGTCGTAAATCTCTTTTATATTGCGGCCTTAATATGCATTTTACAACAAAAACAATACATAATCAAAGTTGCAGAAAATTAGAAAAACTACAACTTTTATTTCAAATATTGTTTTCTAGGGTTGCTTTTTTTAGCGTCAACTAATGATTTTCTATGATTTATCATGAAAATTGGTAAAAACTGGGTGGATTTAAGATTGCTGTGTTAGTATGCATTTTACGACAAAAGTAGGTTTATAATCAAAGTTATAGGAAATTAAAAACAATCTATAACTTTTATTTCAAGCATTTTCTTCTAAAGAGCCTATTTTAGCGTCAATAAGTGATTTTCCGTATTTTTAAGTCGTACCGAAGTTGATTTTCATTTTATGTCATTATGATTAAAATTAGTTTGTTTCATTTTACATCGTTTACTCAAGATTAAACGTAGGTTATGTTTTTAATAATTTACATTGGCAAAAGATAGTCTTGTGACTGTTTCAGATCAGATTTTTTTAGGAAAATTGTGTAGTAGAATATTACAAAGGGTTTAAAGTTGTGTAGTAAAAATTTTTAAAAGATCGAGTATTTTTTTTTTTTTGGTTTAACGTCCGACTGTTCTGCAATTACTGCTAATGCAGACGGTGAAGAATGAAATGATTTTTTATAACGTATAAAAATATGCTGTGCCTGAATGGGATTTGAACCCAAGACCGTATGATGAGAGGTGAGCACGTTTTTCATTGAGTAGTTTTTGAGAAAAGCTACATAATATTAACATAGTATAAGGTAGACTCTCCTGTTCTCATCAAGCTAACCAGACTCAAAATTACTCACAGATTTGCAGTAAGCCTAACTGTCTCAAAGAATGCATGAAATAAACAAGTTTTATTGTTAATCCCAGCTTCACTTCACGCTTTACATTTTCTAGAAATCACTGTTAGAATGCACATGCCAATTTTTAGAACTACAGATCTTTAGAAAGGCTTAAAAATAATACTGATTGCTTTTAAGTCACTTTAGTTTTGTGTGTTATCGGGTAGAAAGTCAGTAATTCAATCAATGAGGCATTCAATGAGGGCTTTCGAATTTATATGCATAGCAGCTAGCTTGTAATTCGTACAAGACTGCAAAAAATTTCCAAAATTCTCTTAGTTCTCTTAATTCTTAATTTTATAGATAAATTAGGAATCCTCATTCACTGCTCTTCACAGCTTCTATTGCAACCTTGCATTCAATCAGAAATAAAAACTTTTTTTGCACCTATGCACAGCCTTGGCTTATGCGTAGATGTACGACATGATATAAATGCCAGACCTAACCGGGAATCGAGCCTGAGACCCCTGGCATAGAAGCCAGTTGTTATAACCACTACACCAACGCCCCCATTATTTGTATTTGATTTAAAACATTTAACTTCTCACAAAACCTTACTCTTAGAAAGGCAAATTACAAATGTACAAATAAATCAATCAATTCTGGAAACAGGAAATTTGTTAATATCGGTTTGAATCACCAGTGGAAAGAGAGAAATAACTAAAAAAGTGTTAGTATATACGAAAAAGTTGGTAAAAACTATTTCTTTAAAAAATCTCTTTGATTTTTGGAAGATTTACATAAGTCTCTATGCAGAAATCGGATGTGAAATTATTTTTGGATATCTGTCCCGTAAATAATTTGGAAAAAGGAAAGAGTAAAGGATGATAACATATTGTAGGGCGGTATTGTACTGTAACTGATCCCGATTACATAATTTAATACATGGTGACCAATTGTATAATAATACTGACAGATAAAAGAACTAATCTTCCCAAACGACCTTACATAAACAAGTAAGATGAAAGATGACTTCATTAAACCAATTTTAAAATTTTTAATTTACCTAATGATAATAAAGCGTGTGTAACATGAAAAGCTTTGAGTTTTACGACAGTGAAATATTCTTTAAATTGGTTGGGTTTTTTTTGGATTACCTCCTGCAAACAAACAAACGTTACTTCTTTATAGTAGTACAAATGAATGAAAATATTTTTCAATGTGAAAAAATTATATTAATAGAGGACTAGATTATTGAGGTTGAAGTTTAAAAAAACACGGGTGTGGTTCATCTTGACTTCTCGAGTTAACGATATTTTTAGTTTTAAACGAGTAGGCTTAAGTGGGGAGAAGACTTTGTATCAAGAGTAGAACTGGCTCGCTTCCCCCTATAGAATTTTGCAAAAGAAATGCAGCCTTTATTCCCTCCGTTGACTTTGCAACAGTGAAACAACTTTCACTGGAATTGAATCCTAGGATCTTAAATTACAAACAAAGAACAGAAAAATTAAAAGGAATGGTAAGGCAAACCGTACTATTTTTCTTGTTAATCTTCAATCTCAACTATATTTTACTCACTTCCTGTCCTATTTTGATATTGCATCCAAAACTGTTGTACAGGAGAATATTGATTAACCAAACTCGGGTTATACAAAAAGATTAAACATTAATAAATTTCCAATGTACATGATATACTCGGCATATTAGTAAGGCAAGTTTGGTCATAAAAATATACTATATTTATCCGAGTTAATTTTTATTTACAGTTTTATTTTCCTACAAACTTACTTTACTATTCTATATAGTAACCGTTTACTTCTAAGCACTTTTCTTATCACTGCACCGGCTTATTTAACCTTTCTGAATAGAAGTTCGCTCAAACTTGAGAATCAAGTTAGTTTAAAACGGCAGTTCCATATCGTATTCAAACAGCTGTCCACCAAGTTTCAAGTGCAAGAAGAAGTAATAGTTGCTAGATTCAAGTTCGGGACTGTAGGGTGGATAATCAAAAAGTTCCTATCCAAAAATTTTAATCTTTTCCTAGGTTCGGATAACGGCATGAGAACACATGTTGTCATGGAGAAGGACTACACCGGATGACAGTTTCCTGCACCGTTGGTCTTTAATCGCATGTCTCAATTTTATAAGCGTTTCGCAAAACATGGCCGTAAATTTTACGCATGTTCCATGAAATCAACCAAAAGAACACCCTCATTGTTCCAGAAAACGGTAGCTGTAAATCTTCCAACTTGAGTAAGAAGATTGCTTAAATTTTTATGGTTTAAATTTTCCCAGTACTATATAAAAACCACTTAAAACCATCCTTAATTTATAACTGAAAATCTAAATTTACTTAAATTAAATTGGTGGAATGAAAATTAATCAACCCAAGTATGGTTTTTCATACTTGGAAAAAATATTTATTCAAAAACTTTTCGATTTTTTTGAAGAAATTAACTTAATACCTAACTTAAGTAGTAACTTACTACCTAAGTTACTCAACTTAGGACTTAAGTTAATTTGCAAGGGGAGATCAATTTAGTGTTTTTGTGTCAATTTCCCTAGAACCTCCGGTATTACTGAATTGACTTGTTAGTAATTAAAACTTTATTCGTATTAGTAACTTCTAATAAGAATAATAATAATTAAACAACTAAGATTGATATTAAAATATTTTGTTGCAATATAAAAAAAACAATTCACAAAATATAAAGGTAAATTTAAAAACTCATCTATAATATAAAAACATTAACAGGTTATGGTGGGGTCAGTAAACTAGCTCACAGGGTTACTGGTGTAAGCACTGCTTTTATATTTTCTACTACTATTTATCTCACGTAATTCCTTTTATACACCTAATTATGTCAGGTATACTAATTATTCGAATGTGTAAAAATAGCAGATTGTGTAGATTGAGTGTAAAGTAACAGATATATCTTTGGTACAATGTTTTTAAGAGTTACGTAAAAGCAAAAGATTTTAATTGCCTATAAACTTTTATAAAAATAATATTACCTAGAAAAGTTGTAAGAATTTGAATTCTCTATAACTTTAATTAACGTCCATTTTATTTCAGTAATTTCATAACATATCGATATTGATGTAACTTTTGAATTAAATTGAATTTTTGCCCTAAAGTGCTCCCTGAGGATTTATTTTTGGAACAAAAAATAGATTCTCCTATCGCAAGCAAAGCCACCTACGAATTTCCCGTGGGATACCACTCATACCACCTTCATGGCTTCAGTAAATTTAATAAACAAGGGAGGTTTAATAAAATAGGTGACAGAGTAGAACTTGAATCCTGCAAGTAACTTGCAGGCCCTCTTCAGATACTGTAAGAGATTTCACCAAAATTTTTACTCACCTTTTTTAAATTTTTTTAATAAAAATTTATAATATTAGATCATCAACCTAAAACTACGGCATCGTACAACTCTAGTAACTTACAAACTAGTGCAAAACACATTAATTTTATAAATTTAAATATTTTTTTCAGAAATTAAAGTAAATTTAATATGCTAATACTATTATTTAATCGGACGATCGGAATAAAAAAAGTTCTGCTGTAAAACATTAACACGACCTTCTCTTACCAATGTAAATAATGAACAATATTACCTATGTTGTGGGGTTTTTAACTTCCTGCAACTTTAATAATTATACACTTTGCCCTAAAATGCAAATTAAGACCGTAATCTTAAGAAAACCATTTTTTACCGTGAAAGCACAGCCCTCCAATAAATTTCAATTGACATGGCGCTTTCTCTATTTTGTAGACCATAAAAATGTAGTAAATGAGATTTTTTATAAAATCGTGGAAGCCTTTTTTTGAAAAAAGGTTTTTGTAAAAAGTGAAATATCGTACCAATAAACTACAACGTCCGGTTGACTGATTTTGATGAAAATGTTTGGATCGGTTCCCCTAGTTGTTCCTAACTTAAGTTCCAAGTTTCAACTTCGTACAATATTCCTTTCTTGAGATATTTTGTTCACACACACACACACACACACACACAAGCAGACAGACAAATCGCTAAAACTTCTTTTTGGTTCAGGGAGCCTGAAAACGTGTATTTCCGGTGAAAACTTGATTTAGAAAAATCGACATGAAAACAATACTTTCCTTCCCTATATATTTATGTAGAGCAAGAGATAGTAAAAATTGAGATAGTAAAATTGTTTTTTGACTGACATAATATTTTTTATGTTGCCTACTGTCGTCGTCGTCGTCTTCATGGATTAGGCTGTGCGTTAGCCTGTTCCGGCGTCCATCTCTTCCTCGGTCTACCAATACATCTTTTACCTGTCGGATTGTGGATCAATGCATTTAATGGAAGGCGATCTTGGGACATTCTTAACACATGCTCTGACCACTTTTCTTTGTATGTCCTTATAGTGTTCAACAATGGTTGGGCACCGCATTCATTCCTTATTACTTCATTACGAATGCGATCCTCTCTTGTGCAGCCCTTAACTTGCCTTAGAAATCGCATTTCCGCTGACTGGATTCTTGATTCTTGTTTTCTCGTCAGCACCCATGCCTCACTTCCATAAGCCAAAGTTGGGATCGCCATTACTTTATAAAACTTTAGCAATGTGTTTTTCCTGGCTCTATTCTTGAGAGATCGACTTATTGCACCACATACCATGTTGAACCTAGTTACTTTTTGATGCACATCATGGTCATAATCATACGTAACATCGCATCCCAAGTATTTAAAATTAGCTACTTGCTCCAAACGCTTGCTTCCAATCACTATTTTAGACCTTGTAGGCCATTTTCCATGGAAAGCCATAATTTTTGATTTGCCTGCAGAAATTTTCATATTAAAATGTTTGACAATTATGAAGAGCTTATGCACTGCCATTTGCAGCTTGTCCTCGGATTCCTGTATAATCACAGTGTCGTCAGCAAATAATAAATAGTTCATAAAAGTAGTTGCCTACTGTAAACTTTGTAATTACTTTTTTGCCCGTAAAATGTACCCTATGACCATTAACCACCAAAAAACCATTTCCACAAGCAAAGGGATGAAATAACATGAATAAAAAATGAACATTGTTACAAGGGTGGATCAGTAATATTTCAGCCACCAAGACCGAAACGACAAAAACATTTAACACATGATTCATCTGTATTTCAAAAATATAAACAACGTTGGATTTAATTTCCCATCTCTTGTTCAGAATTTCCAATCGGTTTTTATCGAAATTTAACAAAACTGGTTAATAATTATTTCATTTTTATATGGTTTGTTTTTAATTTACAATTCATTTCATTATCTGTCAGGAGCAATACAAATATTATTTCAATATTCTCTTCGGTCTGAATTTAATCTGATATGCTTTATAATAAAAAGTTACATGCCTATATCCCATTCCAACGATATTTCAGAATCAATTCATTTTACATTTATGGTTTTTATTTTCTAATTTAATGTAGAAAGTTTTCACTAAATATTTTATGCCAAAAAGACATGAAGTTTCCATATTGAAATAGAAAATTGAAGTGCCAAAACTGAAGGAAAGGAAATTAAATTTTTTATTTATTTATTTAAATTCACGCCAGTTATGAAGCATTTCTAATACAAATCTTATCATAGAAGTTTGATTTAAATTTTTGAATTTCTGTTCCTCATTCTGTTTTTATTTTTCACTTTACAACTTTTTGAAGAATACAACAAAAGTTCCTAAAAGTAAGGGATTAACTTTTAGAAATTCTGACATAAATTTAATGTAATTTAACAAAAATATGTCAAGATAAAATACTTGAAATGACGTATGTCTACAATAACTTGAGTTGACCTTCCTTAATAAGATTTGGAATAAAACAAAATTAATTATAATGAAATGTCAGCTCAAAATAAGATCAGACTTTTTAAAAGCATGATAATAATCATTCAGTTCAAAGAAACTAATTTTTCGAAATCAAGAAGGGGTAAATCGATACTTATATTATAAAAATTATGTTTGTTTTATTGTAATCTCAGAAACTATCCAACCGATTTCAAAAATCATTTCTTTTTGGAAGCTTAGAGCTTCCTGAGTAACATAGGCTACATTGTGTAATTTTTAAATAATAAAATTGTGATTTTTAAAATGAGACATCTTTTATTTTATTTGTTTGATAAGGTTAGTTCTTTCATCTATTCTACCACCTATTTTATTCGATGTACTGTACTGTACAATTAGCTGTAATTCAGTCAGTCCTCAGCTATGGTAACGGTACCACCTTACAACATTTAATTGTTTATTTTCCTATTACATACAAAAATCATTACAGAAAAATATTATTTCCTTAATTGTATCTTAAAAATCTAAAACTATTTATTTATTATTAAATAAATACAACAACCCACAATAACCCACTCGTGGTAGAAAAATTATTCACAACAACCCACTCGTGGTAGGAAAATTATTCTACCAACTGTGGTTTCCCACATTCAAGGGTAGATCGATTTAGTAGTTCTGTTTTTAGGTAGAAAATAACTACTGTGGTAACCTATTAGTGTGTTTGTAATTACAAACTATATGTTAGTTACTTAATAAACTAATTACACTACAAAGAAGTTTATTAAAAAATAGTGTGCTATAGTATTTTTTTTCTCGTGTAGGGCACAATTAGACTTTTCTCGAAGCTCTTTTTGCAGTCCACATTCTACGCGTTAATTCACTGTAGGCTTTTCCCCTTTCTTATGTCCACACGGTGCTCTGTTTTAAGGGTATTTTTATTACAGTATTGTACAACGAGCTGCACAATTTCCGTATATAATATTTAATATTTAACGGGCGGTAGGGAATTGAACTTATAGGACAAGAATTACCCAGTGGAACATTCTCTGTTTTGAAATATGGGTGTTGTCCGTTATTCATACCAAAAAGTCTGTACTCCATTTTTGCTTAAGTCGTAGTACCTTTGGAAAGTTCCTTGTGGCTAGGTCACGAGCTAGTAGGTTGAGATAGTTATCTAGCCGTTCGCGAAATTTACTGTAGAAGGACGCGACTAGTTCCTTTACTGTCAGAAGTTTGAAGTCGTCTTGAAGATTTTTATTGCCCATGTGTCTAACATAGGCATATCCGATGTAAATATGCTGTATAGAAATGGGGATAGTATTCCCCATAATGGGGATAAACAATGGGGATACCCCTTGGAGGTACTCCAGCCTTAATGTTTTGCAGCTCAGAGTGAGCAGTACTGAACTTAAGAAAATCTATATTCTAAAAATGATTTTACAACTAAATAGTATGTCACTTAAAATGTCTTTCAATTTAAATAGTAGTCCATCGTCTCTTACTTTGTCGAAAGTAAATGGTTTATGTATTATTTTATTGACAGAAACAAATGATCACCACTTTTGATTTTTAATAAATGTATTTTATAATCTGTTTCTTTTTTTGTTTTTACATCTTTCAAAGGTAAAGACAAAAAAATCTAATGCTTCGGAATAGAATAATAATTTTTTTATCATTTTCATTAATTTTTGTTTTTAACAATAAAATTATTCATTTACAAGATCATAAATTACAATTAAAATACAAAAGTGCGTATTTGTTTACTGTAGTTTTAACTAAGATTTTAATGTTTTGAGTTTAATATTAAATAACAATTTTTTTATTTGTTTCTAGGTGTAGAGAAAGGGACAACGCCCCGGCAAGAGAGACATTTGGACTGAAAAATGGCTGAGAGTCGGGATACACCGCTTGTTAACGAGCACCTTCTAGCATTAGAATTAAATCAATGTACAAGTACGGTAAGCAAAAGCAATGCAGCTTCAAAAAAGAAAGAAGATGATTTACCAGAGCGAGGCAGCTGGACCAATAAATTGGACTTTATATTATCTGTAGTTGGTTTGGCAATAGGCTTGGGAAATGTGTGGCGCTTCCCTTACTTGTGCTATAAAAATGGAGGAGGTGCGTTTCTTATTCCATATTTTATGACGTTGCTTTTGGCTGGAATTCCTATGTTCTTCCTGGAGCTTGCATTAGGACAAATGCTTACCATCGGAGGTTTGGGTGTGTTCAAAATCGCTCCAATTTTTAAAGGTAATATATTTCAATCTTACTACTATTTAAGAAATATTTTATTAAGATTTATATTTCAGTTTAGTTTATTTCCATTTTTTAAGAATTAATTGTACAATTGAAAATATGTGGAAAGAACGACTTGCACATTTACCTAGCAGTGGGGAGAGCTTCCGGGACTTTCTAAATAGTACTATAACTTGAAACTTCACTAATGCGTTATAACCCAAGACTGCTGGGTCATATTGCCTTCCTTATCAACATCAACGATACCTAAATCTTCATAAGATCCTCAGTAGGCTGAGGCCATCCTGTAAAGCCAGCAAAACACAACAATGATATCAATTACGTAGTAGGCTACATGAAAAAGAAAAGTTCACAGACCAAGTTGATACCAAAAGGCAGTATGTTAAGCTCACATCTAATGTGCAATAAAAAATAAATTAGTAAAAATTATAAAAATATGTTGCTTAAACAATTCAGCAGTATTAAAAATTTCGGGATATTCTTTGGCAACTTCAGCCTGAGCAGAACATAAATTGTAGCACATTAATTCTTACGTTGCTAAAACGAAATCGTAATGTTTTACTCAAATTTGGATCTCTGTTTGAGGCTAAAAGTGCGAGGCTAGATTATACACAACAATGTAATTGTTGGTGAAACTAATACGTAAATTAGAGGCAGGGGGAATTTAGAATTCTTTCAACGCATCGTACGGCTTAAGAACGTCCGCGTCTAACACGGTACATACGTTCACAACTACCTCGACTTTCGGAATTTCTTAGTTCTAATATCCCATTATAATAATTTTGTGGTGTTTTATAAAAACTTTTTATACGTGTGGCATACATGTAAAAGAAAGGCTTAATGTTTTATCATGAAATATAAAAATTTTACGAGCGTTTTAATTCCTTAGATAATTTGTTTTGACAAAAAACAATTTGTCATTAATCAACTAAGCGATAACTGTGCAAACAAATGGGTTACTGAGGGAGGAGGGTCAACGCACATGTAAGTCTGATGTGACTACTGCCCATCTTAGTCACTGGTTCATCGTACATATTTTCAGTAGTACATAGTAGAAACGTATTATATTTTGAAAGGAAATTGCTATTCCATTTATCTTTAGAACTGATGTAAAAGAATGCTCTTATCTGCTACTGGATGTATGGGTAACTATAGTTGTTACGGAAAATACTTAGCGCAAGCCATCCCAGCAGCAAAAACAATTTTCATCTAATTGAAATCGTATTAAATCACAAAATATGACATTGTCTCATAAAGAATATAACATTGAACTGCAAAAAAGCACCAAAGACATACTGTATTAGAATCAAACATAACATGTTTGTTAGAGCCTTGATGGCAGGAGTTTTGAACATAACCCAAAATAAATTGGATAAAACGAGTTAAGCGGTAAGCCGACTTGTAACTGTAGGACATCAATCCACTATCAACGACTAATGGCAGATTAATGTAAACTGAAGCATAAACGACTTATTCCGGAGGACCTAGTTTCATTTAATGGCGCCAGAAACCATCGGCGGAACGACTGAATAAGCAAGATACAACGATGGAAAGTACACTGAGGGAGACAAAGGAAAACGATAAGTAACTGCTGGAACAGCAGGACATCACTGGTCAACTCAAACACAAAATTAGAAAGCGTACAACAAAATAGACTAATTCGCTTACCTGTTGAATGGCCTGAAGTGTAGAAACGGCGTCTACGCGACACGTGTCCGGGGTTCGATTCACACTGTAACTTTAATGTTTGATACGAAAACAAGAACAATTGTAAATGATTATAAATTGCACACATAAGCAAAAGCACACTTGAAAATGATGTATGGTACATCAGAAACGAACGAAGCATAACGACAATTGTAGAAGCGACGCCATAGGATGGCCGGCGCAGAGAAGGCACGAACAGTCTACATGCCGCAGAATCCAACCAGTGAGTGAGTTGACCGGGAAGAATGGAATGTGAGTAGTGGGAGAATAATTACGTCATGAACTGAGATCACCATCGGAAATCAAGACAAGTATACAGACAGAGGCGGGAAAAAGGTTATTAATACAAAATCAGTGTATTTAACGACGATAATAATTAGCGGGGAAATATGAATTACTTAACGGGGGTGCGATTGGCCTTAACAATGTTATTATGTTGATAGTTGTCACGGCACCTGGCCGTGCGATACTGGTGTAAGTAACGTCAGCCTCATTCTTTTAACTGTACGCTCGTATAATCTATCTACATCAGTTCCAAAGTTAAATGAAATACAGTAAATTATCAGGTACTTTAATCCTTCCAAAATTTTCACTGAATTTAACTCAAAAAAATCCCTTTCATGAGACGACGCGTATCATGGCTGGTGGCAAATTTTAAAAAGGCTTACCTTTTGATTTATGGAAAAAACTATTAGTGTTTTCTGTATCTACTCTTTAAGAGGAATTGAATGGCAATATTTTTGTTTCTGAATTACGACTTCGATTTCTTGCCTTCCGGTTTCGGGCCACTTCTGGTCGAAACCAGAACTTCAACCCAATGATTTCTGTGTCTACTTTTTAAAAGGAATCGAATAACACTATTTTTGTTTCCAAATTCCGACTTTGATTTCTTGACTTCCGGTTTTGGGCCACTTCCGTTGGTTCACGTTTGTTGCTATCTCTCATAGTTTCTGACATCTGGGTGTGACGGACGGACGGACAAAACTAAATAATGGAAGAAAATTTTTAAAATTGCCACCAATTAAAACTGAAATTTTGCATGAAATCCTGCCGTGCACTTATCCAGACACTAACGTTAAAACTCCTACAAAAATAATTCTAAACGACATGACTCTCCAGATATTTAATTATCAATCTAGAGTGCCTCTAACTCCTGAGAAAAAACATAAGATAGTCACAAAAGAATAAAATTACAATAAAAATCTTGAAAATCTATATTTCGTTTTGATTTAACGTATCGTATTAGTCGAATTAAATCAAGATATTATTCGTTCCAAAACAAAATACAAATATATTAGGTCGACCCATCAAGTTTATAATGTACGCCGAGTTTTCCTTACATAATTTTATTTTATTTTACCAGGGCAGTTGTTAACTTTTGATTCACCCTGTATGACCAAATGGCTACGGGATTTAAACTAATCAACAGGTTGTGCTAAATGAGGTCACCAAGTAACTAAATATTACATATGATATGTACTAGCCGTTTTAACATGCATAAATTTCCATTAAAACTTAATTCAAGTAAAATAGTGTTTAAATAGAAATAGTGATAAATTTTGGCATGAATCCAAAACAAGATTATTCAAATTGAATCACCGAATGAAATTTCTCACACTAATATCGTGATTTATAATCATATTGTTTTTAATTTATGAAAGTCAAATAGAACAAAATTAATTTAAATATCATTATCAAATTTTTAAAGATAAAATTTTCTCTTTATTTTGATACCGAATAAACAATTCCAATGTAATCTAAAGATTTATAAATTATTTTTTTTATTTATTTTAACAAAAAGTATATATTTTTCAGCACCTAGTAAAGGAATTAACATTGAGAAAATCTTTGAACTTGTAATTTACATCTGGCTAAAAGTTTAGAATTGAGGGAATTCTTTGTAAGGAAGATCTTGAGAAAAATACATAAGAGTAAATTGAACGTACATAATAGAACGTATAGGTACGATACTAGAAATAAAACACTTATTGCTTCCAGATAAAAAAATAAACGCGGTGTAAGAGACGATACTTCTCTCACTTGGTTCCCGGAATGGGTGTTGTTTAGGTCATCAGCCGAAAGACTGGTTTGAATCTCCAGACGTTTTATTAAGTAAAACTAAAAAATAAGTTGGTTTACAATTGCCTTCCTCACTGAGTAAAAAAGTACCTTATCAGCATGCCAGGCCCTTTGTAAAGCATCTACTTTCCACGCTGCAAATAACACCTTCGCTTCATTCACCACAGGGTATGGTTGTATAGTGATGAAATTCATTACTCTCAGAGAAGATAACTCTGAAAAGTGCCTTTTACACCTCTGGAAAAACACCTCTGAATTGGCTGACCATGTGATAAGAAACAGAACCATTTTTTGTACCCCTGGAACTAGCAGATCGAGTACAAATAATTTAAGATTTCACCTGTCTTTTATGGGGACAACCTATAAGTACGACACTAGAAATCAACAACAATTTCTTCCAGGAAAAACGAGAAACGAGGTGTAAGAGACGATACTTCTTTCACATGATCACCAAATTATATTAGGCTACATAAAAATGTAACAGAACAAAATTAAATAAAACTTAACAACTTGTTTTTTTGGAAAATAGTTTGAAGATTAGTAAACTATATTTTTTACATGTCCTAGTACTTTGTTTTTTAACCATAATTCAATATGTTAATTTCCACTGTCTCGGAAAATAGAATGTTGTAATAGAGGTGAATATATGTAACAAAATAATATAAAACGTAAGTCTATATTTTTTTTTGGAAATAAAGTAAAATATTATTAATATCAATTGATTAAATAATTAATTGAAAAAGATTCATAAAGAAATTCTTGTGCTTAATTTTCCCCTAAAGTTTCGTATACAAAAACTTAATTGGTTTTACCACTTACTCAATAAAAACACGTAGTTCATTATAGGGGTTTGTGTGTGTGGGTGGGTGAAGGAAATTTGTGTAATGAGTAAATTATTCCATATTTATTTTTATATTTAAATTTTTAGTTAAATAATATTGTTTGAAAGGTGAAGGATTATTTATGGTGAGGTTGTGTGTGTGTGTGTGTGTGTGTGTGTGTGTGTGTGTGTGTGTGTGTGTGTGTGTGTGTGTGTGTGTGTGTGTGCGCGCGCGCGCATGTTTGTGTGTTTGGTCACAAAATTCAATATCTAGTTGAGATGCAAGCATACGTACTTACAATATTTACAGAGCACTGTTTGCTGGCAAACTCAAAAATAAATAATAAATTTACATAACTGATACAATGGCACAGTTTTAAAACTGTAATTTTTTGTGGTGTAATGAGTGAATGAGTGTAGTGTGTTATTCAATGAAAACTTGGGTACGATCATCGGTATAACTCCAGATTTTTTTCTTAAAAAATTAAATATACTCACTTAGTTACGAGTATATCAATCAGATAGCAAATACTGGTTCTCTCCTATAACCAACTTGAATGGGACCAAGTCGCGGTCGGGTAACCGAAAAGTCAGTTAACAGAACTGTAGCTCATATACAATCGTATAGAACTAAGAATTGATTACATTTTTACTTTCTCTTGCCTATATGAATATATAGGAAGGAAAGTATTGTTTTCATGTCGATTTTTCGAAATCGAGTTTTCACCGGATCTATACGTTTTCGGACCCCCTGAACCCAAAAAACATGTTTTTAGCGATTGGTCTGTGTGTGTTTCTGTGTGTGTGTCTGTGTGTGTGTGTGTGTGCGCGCGCGTGTGTGTGTGTGTGTGTGTATACAAAATATCTCAAGAACGGAACATCGTACGAACTTGAAACGTGAAACTTAAGTTACATACAGTGGTATGTAATGTTCGTCCCGGGTCCGGTAGTGACCGGACCCGGGACGAACATTTTCATCAAAATCGGTCAACCGGAAGTAGTAGTTTATTCGTATAATTTTTCAATTTTTTGTGATTTTCTCAAAAACTGGTCCTACGATTTTTTTTAAAATCGCCTGGTTTACTCAATTTTTTATTCTCTACAAGATAGGGTAGGCGTCATGTTTGCTGAAATTCTGGGTGAGGCTGTTTTCACGTAAAAACATAGTTTTTTTAAGATTACGGCTTTAATATGCAATTTAGAGCAAAAGTTTTTATAATAAAAGTTGTAGAGAATTAAAAATTCTACAACTTTTATTTCAAACATTTTTTTGTATAACGCATAGTTTAGCAGTAATTAGCGATTTTCTGTTTTTTTCTCACGAAAACGTGAGAAAAATTGATTTTTTTAACATTTCGGCCTTAGTATGCATTTTATGACAAAAGTGTATATAATGGAATTGATAGAAAATTAAAAGATCTACAACTTTTATTTAAAGCATTTCTTTGTACAGATCTTAGTTTAACGTGAAAGAGTGATTTTCCGTATTTTTAAGGGAAACTGAGATCGATTTTCATTTTTTGTCTTTCATATATGATTAAAATTAGGTTATGTTTATTAAGGTTAGTTTTTTTGTTTATTTCTGTTTTATTTCTAATGTTAGCTTTATTGTTAATTGTTTGCACTGGCAAGAGAAAGTTGTGTGAGTGTTTCACACCAGATTTTTTATATGACCAACCCAATTATTTGGATCCCAAAATTTAGCACTTTTATTATTTTCGAAAACTTGTCAGCTATAAGAATTTTCCTTCGCTTAAAACAAAAAAAAATGTAAGAAGAAAATCAGTAATTTTCTTTTTTTCCGTATTACTTAAGCGTTTATGAGCTGTAAACATAGTGTAACACCTAAGCCTAGGTTCTTTCGGAATCTGAGTATGTTAGATAATAAACTTACTTTAAACTTATAACAATTTATTTATTGACACAATTAATACTTAAATTTAGACTCCTAACAAATACAATCAGATTACTTTAATTAAATTACAGTATAATCCGCTTAATACGATTTTCATGGGTCCGACACAAATAAGCGTCTTAGACGGAAAATGGTCTTAGCCGAGAAACGGCCAAGACAATCTTAAGAGAGTGCTTTTTAAAGAAATTATTATTTTTGAAGGCAGAAAAGTGTTAATGTTTTAATATTCTGCGTTATGTGAGAAATAATAATAATAGTAATTACATATATAGGTTATATTTAAATAAATATTTATATAGGTTATATATATACTACATAAATAAACGTAAAGATACAAATAAAGAACAAATAACACCATTAATATAAATGATTCTTGGTTCATCGTAAGAAAGATAGGTCGAGTAAACAAACAACGGTTACCAAATCGGCTGCTAAAGCGGTGACTCAGAAAAAACGCAACAATTTCAGTGAAAACATCACAATGATAACTGATACGTGCTTTTAAACCATATACAGAATTAAACGATAAATAGAAATTGAAAAAACAAAAAATATTTTAACATTAAATTCCTAATTGAAAATAAATTTTAATGCTCGTAAGAACGATGAATACGATATCAACAGCGAATTGGTAGCACACTGGTTACACATTTTTGACAAAGGACGTGACATGTTCTTTGTCAAAAATGTGGAGAGAGATTTACAATTTTCTCAAAAACGTGTCCTACGATTTTCTTTTAAATCGCCTCATTTACTTCATTTTTTCTGCCGAAATTTTTAGGGAGGGAGTGCTCTCATGGTAATTTTTTTAAGATTGCGGCTTTAATATGCATCTAAGGGCAAACATATTTATAATTAAAGTTGTAAGAAATTAAAAATCCTATATTTTTAAAATATATATTTAATATATATTACATACATATATATTTTTTTATTTATATATACGGTATTATTAATATATAGGCCGGCGCGTTGGCGTAGTGGTTAGCGCAACTGGCTTCTACGCCGGGGTCCCGAGTTCGATTCCCGATCAGGTCTGACAGTTTTTCATCACTCATTTTCATCTATCATCCTTCTCACCGTCTGCATTAGCAGAAATTGCAAAACAGTCAGACGGACGTAAAACAAAAAAAAAATAAAATAAAAATCGTACAACTTTTATTTCAAATATATTTTCTACAATTCTTATCAAATATATTCTTCTTTAGAGTGAACTATTAGTGATTTTTTGTATTTTGCTCATATGACAGTTGTTAGGTTTCATTGTTTTCATTGTTTTCTCTTCGTGATATAAATAAATCTGTTTTCCAAAGGATAAATGGTTTTAATTGGAGAGAAAACAAAATAGTGCACAATGAAGGTAGGGAATTAATCAGTAAATTAATAGAATC
Organism: Catonia carolina; assembly: GCA_035578175.1. Classification (NCBI taxonomy): domain Eukaryota; kingdom Metazoa; phylum Arthropoda; class Insecta; order Hemiptera; family Achilidae; genus Catonia; species Catonia carolina. The sequence continues at coordinate 56,317,011 of JAQMRL010000007.1, forward strand.
TTGTGATGATAATATTATCAATTCATCATTTTCTAATAATACCTTTCCCTAATAAGTATAAAAATCTGGTGTGAAACACTCACACAACTTTCTCTTGCCAATGCAAATAATTAACAATAAACCTAACATTAGTAATAAAATATTAGAAATAAACAAAAAACTAACCTCAAAAAACATTAGTGAAATACGCAAAATTAAAATCGACCTCAGTTTGGCTTAAAAATACGGAAAATCGCTCCTACACGCTAAACTAGGCGCTGTACAAAAAAAGCTTTAAATAAAAGTTGTAGATCTTTTAATTTTCTACAAATTTTATAATACACATTTTTGTCGTAAAATGCATTCTAAGGCCGAAATCTTAAAAAAATCGATTTTTCACACGTTTTCGTGAGAAAGAAACAGAAAATTGCAAATTACCGCTAAACTAAGCGTTATACAAAAAAATATTTGAAATAAAAGTTGTAGAATTTTATATTCTCTACAACTTTTATTATATAACGTTTTGCGCTAAAATGCATATTAAAGCCGCAATCTTAAAAAGAAAATGTTTTTACGTAAAAACAGCCTCACGCAGAATTTCAGCAAACATGGCGCCTACCCTATCTTGTAGAACATAAAAAATGTAGTAAACCAGGCGATTTTTATAAAAATCGTAGGACCAGTTTTTGAGAAAATTGCAAGAAAGTGAAAAATTATTCGAATAAACTACTTCCGGTTGACCGATTTTGATGAAAATGTTCGTGTCGCGTCCGGTAGTGGTATGTAACTTAAGTTTCAAGTTTCAAGTTCTTACGATGTTCCGTTCTTGAGATATTTTGTTCACAGACAGACAGACACACACACACACACACACACACACACACACACACGCACACACACACACACACACACACACACACACACACACACACTCACACACACACACACACACACACAGACCAATCGCTAAAAACATGTTTTTTGGGTTCAGGGGGTCTGAAAACGTATAGATCCGGTGAAAACTCGATTTCGAAAAATCGACATGAAAACAATACTTTCCTTCCTATATATTCATATAGGCAAGAGAAAGTAAAAATACTGACCCTAACAATATAAACAGAGATATAACCTAATTAATTTAATAATCAAAAATAATTAAAAATAACCTACTGTATTCTTATATGAATTACTATTTTAAAAAACAAGTACATGAACATTAAACCTGACGCTATTTCATCACCTGAAGTATCTAAGGGAAACCATCAACAAATGGTTTTTACCATTTTTATCATAGAATTCGCCATAAAGTGTAAAAAATAAGCAATTATACAGTCTCAGCTGAAAAAATTATTTTGCACTCAATAAAGTAGGCCTACATGAGCTTGACATTATTTCACAAGGAGTATGTAAAGGAAACCATCAACAAATAGTTTTTACCACTTTTTATCATAGTATTATCCATACAGAATTAGAAATAAACAATATTACAGCTTTAGCTGAAAAAATAATTTTTCACGTAAGTTAATTTATCAACTACTTTGTTTTGCTTGCTGCGCAATTATACCTTAAGTGTTAAAAGATGTTTTTGACTGTAATACGTAAAATGAGAGATGAACCCTGTGTTTGGAACCGCGTACTTCATCAAGTAAGAAACATAAAGATTTCAGGTACGGCTTGTTTTAAACCTTTGTTTTTTTGTTATTTTATTCATATAAATTACGAAACAAAGAAGTGTATTACGCATTTTCTAGCGATTTGGAAACAAAATATGTACTCGTTTTTTATCGCATTTTTTCACTTAGTCTTTGTTTCAGAACACGTAGCACAATCAATTTTAAAAGGAAAAATATAGTGTTTAAGAGGAGTGTTCTGCATGTTTTTTTTAACTAATTTCAGGTAAAATTCAGCCTTTTAATGCAAAGGGTAAAGGAACTAAACCGTATTTTTATTTAAATTGTTATTTTCGTTTTCGATGGACGTCACGAGTTAGAACCAACGCCGCGAGGTAGCCGGCCGCATTGGTGTAGTTGGTAACGTGCTCGCCTCTCATCATGCGGTCTTGGGTTCGAATCAAATTCAGGCATGGCATATTTTTATACGTTACAAAAAATCATTTCATCCTTCACCGTCTGCATTAGCAGTAATTGCAGAACAGTCGGACGTTAAACAAAACTAGATTCCATATCCCACTGGTGCAACCTCTGGAAACTGTCCTTGAATCCCCAAAAATGCGAGGCAATCAACTTCACCAGGAAGACAGCCCAACCGACTCCTCTCACCATCAACGGCCACCAACTGGACTGGGCGCCCCACGTCAAGTATTTAGGGGTCATCAAATCTGGTGTGAAACACTCACACAACTTTCTCTTGCCAATGCAAATGATTAATAATAAACCTAACATTATTAATAAAATATAAGAAATAAACAAAAACTAACCTCAAAAACATAACCTTATTTTAATCATGAGTGAATGACGCAAAATGACAATCGAACTCAGTTTGGCTTAAAAATACGGAAAATCACGCTTTCACGCTAAACTAGGCTCTGTAGAGAAAAATGCTCTAAACAAAAGTTGTAGATCTTTTAATTTTCTATAAATTTAATTATATACACTTTTGTCGTAAAATGCATACTAAGACCGAAATGTTAAAAAAATCGATTTTTCTCACGTTTTCGTGAGAAAAAAACAGAAAATCGCAAATTACCGCTAAACTAAGCGTTATACAAAAAAATGTTTGAAATAAAAGTTGTAGAATTTTACATTCTCTACAACTTTTATTATATAACGTTTTGCGCTAAAATGCATATTAAAGCCGCAATCTTAAAAAGAAAACGTTTTTGCGTAAAAACAGCCTCACGCAGAATTTCAGCAAACATGGCGCCTACCCTATATTGTAGAGCATAAAAAATGTAGTAAACCAGGCGATTTTAAAAAAAATCGTAGGACCAGTTTTTGAGAAAATCGCAAAAAAGTGAAAAATTACACGAATAAACTACTACTTCCGGTTGACCGATTTTGATTAAAATGTTCGTGTCGCGTCCGGTAGTGGTATGTAACTTAAGTTTCAAGTTTCAAGTTCGTACGATGTTCCGTTCTTGAGATATTCTGTTCACACACAGACACACACACACAGACCAATCGCTAAAAACATGTTTTTTGGGTTCAGGGGGTCTGAAAACGTATAGATCCGGTGAAAACTCGATTTCGAAAAATCGACATGAAAACAATACTTTCCTTCCTATATATTCATATAGGCAAGAGAAAGTAAAAAAAACAAAAAACAAAAAATAGAACTAATTCCTTTAATTAATAAATAAGAAAATGCATATTCACTACAAACAAATGTTGTAAATGTGAAGATTTTTTCAGTTGCATAGGACATCTTGAAAAAACATGCATTAAAAATATGTGTTCGCCAGTGAGTTGTTGACGTTTACGTTATGCTACAGAGGAACGCTGTACAGTCTGTTTTCGAACTAAGTACCCACACGAAAATCTTTCAGTTTTGTGTAGGTACATACCGTAGTATCTGGCTCATGTCAACACGAAACGGAATGCACAGTGCGACACCATTTCACTCCCACTTCCCCGCTACGTAGCCCCACTGCCCGCTTTGAATTAATAAAATCCTTCTAAAAATCTACCTATCCTTTGGAAAATTCATTAAATTTAAAGTAATTATTTGTAGTGTAATTTCTTTCCCTTTTTAATTAAAGGGATACAGCGTTGGTTCTAACTCGTTACGTCCATACGGAACGAAAATAACAATTCTTTTTAAAAACGCTCTGATCCCTTTACCCTTTGTATTAAAAGGTTGAATTTTAGGTGAAATTAATTAGAAAATATGCAGTAACACTTCTCTAAAACGCCATATTTTTCCTCTCAAAATTGATCGTGCAACATGATCTGAAACATAGACTAAGTATAAAATGTGCTAAAGAACGGGTACATATTTTATTTTCAAATCGGTAGAAAATGCCTAATACACTTCCGTGTTTTTTAATTTTTACGAATAAAATAATAAAAACCCAAGCTTTAAAACGAGCCCTACCTGAAATTTTTGTTCCGTATTTGATGAGGTACCTACGCGGTTCCAAACACATGTTTCATCTTTCATTTTACGTGCTATAGTAGTATGTTAGACATAATAACTTTCCGACCGTCCCGTGCTTATTGCATACGCGTTCCATCATTCTTCACAGAGGCAAACGTACCAGCGGTGAACTATACAAAAGGTATTAAGTAGGTACAGTTCAAATGCGTGAGAAATGCGACTGAGTTGTGCCTCTCTTCTCCCCATACATATGCCGGCCGCATTGGCGTAGTTGGTAACGTGCTCGCCTCTCATCATGCGGTCTTGAGTTCGAATCCCATTCAGGCACGGCATATTTTCACACGTTACAAAAAAATAATTTCATCCTTCACCGTCTGCATTAGCAGTAATTGCAGAACAGTCGAACGTTAAACCAAAAAAAAAAAAAAAATTCTCCCCATACTGTTGACAGTAGTATCGAATCGGGGTGAAAAAACATTTATAGCCATTTTCAATACCGCCATACTAATTTTCCCGCTTCCATTTTTTACCGCGTGTTGAAATACTTGTCCTGGAGTAGAATCAACATTCTTCCTTTCTTTTCTGATATTTGAAATAGTATGTTTTGATAAATTCGTGTAAAACGCAGCTCTTTACGTGGCATTCAAGCGCAGTTTTGTGTCCAAGGCCTCTTCATCACATACCTTAATAACTTCACTAGCCATTTTTCGTCTTTCGTTGTCAATAATTTTACCTTTACGACGTTTGTTGAAACTCTCTATGTTTACATTGTATTCTTACGCATTAACTACACTAAATTATTTTATTGGTATGTACCGTATCCAAAATCAATAAAAAATTCCATCTAAATACCATTTACACTTGAGTATAAATCTTAACTATAAAATACACTAAAAAAAATACAAAAACTAATAACAATAATAATTAACAATTAGGTAATTAATAATAGCTAATAATTGGGCTAATACAAAAACTACGAAGGTTCCTGGTTCAAATCCTAGTAAAGGTAGTTACTTTTATACGGATTTGAATGCTAGACAGTGGTTACCGGTGTACTTTGATGATTGGGGTTCAATTAACCATACTCTCTCAGGAATGGTCGACCTGAGTCTGTACAAGACTACACCTCATTTACACGTCATACACATCATCCTCATCTCATTTGGTCATGGGGTTGCTTATTGTTCTCAATTGAACAGATTGCAACGTACACAAATTAGGGATTACAAAAAAAAAAAAAAAAACTAGAAAATACTACTAAACTAACAAACTAAGAGAAAATATGTAAGTATACGATGAAGTAAATACATAGACTGGACTGAATAAATCTGGAATGTCTATGATTTACTAAGCCTCGAAGACATCTCCGGTAACCCAGTAGTGTAACTAGTAAGAAAAATGTGGTGTGAAACACTCACACAACTTTCTCTTGCCAATGCAAATAATTAATAATAAACCTAACATTATTAATAAAATATTAGAAATAAACAAAAACTAACCTCAAAAACATAACCTTATTTTAATCATGAGTGAATGACGCAAAATGACAATCGAACTCAGTTTGGCTTAAAAATACGGAAAATCACGCTTTCACGCTAAACTAGGCTCTGTAGAGAAAAATGCTCTAAATAAAAGTTGTAGATCTTTTAATTTTCTATAAATTTAATTATATACACTTTTGTCGTAAAATGCATACTAAGACCGAAATTTAAAAAAAAAACGATTTTTCTCACGTTTTCGTGAGAAAAAAACAGAAAATCGCAAATTACCGCTAAACTAAGCGTTATACAAAAAAATGTTTGAAATAAAAGTTGTAGAATTTTACATTCTCTACAACTTTTATTATATAACGTTTTGCGCTAAAATGCATATTAAAGCCGCAATCTTGAAAAGAAAAAGTTTTTGCGTAAAAACAGCCTCACGCAGAATTTCAGCAAACATAGCGCCTACCCTATCTTGTAGAGCATAAAAAATTTAGTAAACCAGGCGATTTTTAAAAAAATCGTAGGACCAGTTTTTGAGAAAATCGCAAAAAAGTGAAAAATTATACGAATAAACTACTACTTCCGGTTGACCGATTTTGATGAAAATGTTCATGTCGGGTCCGGTAGTGGTATGTAACTTAAGTTTTAAGTTTCAAGTTCGTACGATGTTCCGTTCTTGAGATATTCTGTTCACACACAGACACACACACACACACACACACACACACACACACACACACACACACACACACACACAGACCAATCGCTAAAAACATGTTTTTTGGGTTCAGGGGGTCTGAAAACGTATAGATCCGGTGAAAACTCGATTTCTTAAAATCGACATGAAAACAATACTTTCCTTCCTATATATTCATATAGGCAAGAGAAAGTAAAAATGTGGTACTAATAACGCACGTGCAGAAAAATTACCTCGTCCCTTTCCTCATACGTCGCATTTATTTTAAATGTAGGCAAACTGTACCTTACATTAATTACTATTCAGTACTTGCACCTACTTGTACCAAGAACAGAAATATCCTTTTCCAACCCAAGATTGAACGTGCAAGAAAAAATAGAATTATTTTTTACTTTCTCTTGCCTATATGAATATATAGGAAGGAAAGTATTGTTTTCATGTCGATTTTTCGAAATCCAGTTTTCACCGGATCTATACGTTTTCAGACCCCCTGAACCCAAAAAACATGTTTTTAGCGATTGGTCTGTGTGTGTGTCTGTGTGTCTGTGTGTGTGTGTGCGTGCGTGCGTGTGTGTGTGTGTGTGTGTGTATGTGAACAGAATATCTCAAGAACGGAACATCGTACGAACTTGAAACTTGAAACTTAAGTTACATACCACTACCGGAAGCGACACGAACATTTTCATCAAAATCGGTCAACCGGAAGTAGTAGTTTATTCGTATAATTTTTCAGTTTTTTGCGATTTTCTCAAAAACTGGTCCTACGATTTTTTTTAAAATCGCCTATTTTACTCAATTTTTTATTCTCTACAAGATAGGGTAGGCGCCATGTTTGCTGAAATTCTCGGTGAGGCTGTTTTCACGTAAAAACGTTGTTTTTTTAAGATTACGGCTTTAATATAAATTTTAGCGCAAAAACTTATATAATAAAAGTTGTAGAGAATTTAAAAACCTACAACTTCTGTTTCAAACATTTTTTTGTATGACGCTTAGTTTAGCAGTAATTAGCGATTTTCTGATTTTTTCTCACGAAAACGTGTGAAAAATCGATTTTTTTAAGATTTTGGCCTTAGTATGCATTTTACGACAAAAGTGTATATAACCAAATTTATAGGAAATTTAACGATCTACAACTTTTATTTAGCGTATTTTTCTCTACAGAGCCTAGTTTAGCGTGAAATAGTGATTTTCCGTATTTTTAAGCCAGACTGAGGTTGATTTTCATTTTGAGTGTTTCACTCATGATTAAAATAAGGTTATGTTTATTGAGGTTAGTTTTTTGTTTATTTCTAATATTTTATTACTAATGTTAAATTATATTGTAAATTATTTGCATTGGCAAGAGAAAGTTGTGTGAGTGTTTTACACCAGATTTTTATAACCTTGGAATTAGCAGGTTAAGTGCAAAAATGTAATTTATTTAACATTGCACCTGCCTGTCACAGGAAAACACATTATAGAGTAGCAAAACTAACATTATATAAATAGGTGTTTTTATAAATGAATGTCTCGCGTTATACGAAATTGGTTTACCCGTCCATAAATAAAAACTCACATTTAACGTTCACCTTGTAGCGTTACAACTAATTTACTATTTTAAATTATTAAAAATTAATTAATCCTACTCCTAAAATATCCAGACTGATTGATTATCAACACATGAAATTTTTATTACAAATGATATAAGTTTTAAAATTTGAAATTATCATATAATTTTTAGGAAGATTTATTTCACAAAATTGATTTTTGGCATCAGTAAACATCGTAGTTTTATTTCATTATTAAATTTTATTTATCATTAATATTTACACGCTTATAAACAAAAGTAAATTTTAAAATATATTTTATCTTGTTGTTGTTTAGGTCATCAGCCGAAAGGCTGGTTTGAACCTGTAGAGGTTTTACTAAGTAAAATGAGGAGTGAGGTGGTCTACTATTGCCTTCTTCACTGAGTTGAAAGAGTATGCTTATCAGCATGCCAGACCCTCTGAAAAGCATATATTTTCCACTCTGCAAATGGCACTTTCACTTCTTTCACCACAGGGGTGGCTATATAATGAAATTCATTAATTTTAGAGGAGATAACTCTGATTAGTATCTTTTACACCTCTGCCTCTTCTGTTCTTAAATGATTCAGTCATTTAATTGGCTGATAATATGATTAGAAACAGAACTATTTATTTTAGCCCTGCAACTAAACAGATTGAGTGTAAATAATTTGACACTCCACCTGTCTATTAGGGGCAAATATTTTATCTATACTCATTATTAATAAAATTAAGTAGTCAAACGCATATAAAATTTAGAAGCTGATTACGCCAATTATATTTTTATAAAACTTAATCGAAATTTAATTAAAAACCAAAATTAGTTAAATAATTTAAAAGATATGACGCTTCGGTAAAGTAAGATATATTGTTATTCTAGAATTTAAAAATTTATTGCTCTCCTTATTAGCAGACTAGTTAACAAAGTGGAAGATTCCACAGTGGAAGTTGAGTCTAAGAATTTTACCGTTAAACTAGTGGTACGCAACATTTTTTCGGCAACTTTAACAATGGAAATAACCCTTAAACAGCGTCCTATTAACCCTTTCTTACCCAGTGAGGCATAGAAGTCACATTGGAGTGAAATCCAAGACATAAAAACTTTAATTGTTAGCGACTACTTTTGATTAAAGAGCGCTGGATGTGAAGTGTAATAATTTTCTGTACCCTAGCCAGGAATCGAACCTGAGACCTCCGCTTTGCAGTGTAAGATGCTGACCACTACGCCACGGACGCGACCATTAGTTTCTTTTTAAAGTTAGTTTTAGTTTTAAATATTCGTATTCATTTACTAAAATAAAGTAGCATTTCTTCGAGTATGTTGAATGTACATACAAGTATATTTTTTAGGCTTTAAATACAGATTTTGTCCATTTTACCAATATATTTTATTGTAACCTTTTTTAAGTCTTAAATAATGCTTTGCTACAAATCTAAGCAAGAGAATTTTGTTTAGGAAGCCTGCACATGATTTTTACTTATTCATATTGTTAGGAACTTTGATACCATCAAGCCCAATGTGACATATGTGTCACACTTTTTTGTCACGCCATCAAAAAAAGGCTGAAGGTTTAAAAGTGATTTTATTTCACTTAAATGTCAGTAAAGTGTATGAAACAATGTACACACATTTGTTTGTGTAAAGTTAAAAAATTTGGGATTGAAAGGGTTAATGATTGAAATTAGAAACAGAAAATATTAATTAATGTACGATACAGTATTAAATTTTATTAACTTGAAATTATACATTTTTGTTTATACATAATAATACGTAAGTAGTCTTAAGAATAATTGTATATTCAATTAAACACTTTTTAAAATCTCAAAGTATGTTGTACCCGAAATCGGTTCCTCCCTATACACTTCGATCAAGCTGGTTATTGTATTCGCATTCCAATAAAATATTTATTTTAAATAATTAAATTATTGATATCCCAGAAATTAGGATCACGCCCAGACGCGTGGTGCACACTTGAGACTGAAATGTTGTCGTTTCGTTAAACATTTATTAAATTTATAAAAGAATGTTGTTCGCAGGAAGTTTTCAATCCCACATCTTTTATATCTATTCTAATCGTAAATTATGGATACTTTAATTTTTACATTGACAATTCGTTTTGAAATTCTTGCATTTTTTAAGACATGAATATATTTTACATCAACTTACAGTAAAAATTGTACTTCTTCTGATGAATGTAGTATCTTTTTGTGGTTTAAAAAAATCCAGAAATAACAACAAAGTTAAATTTGTTTTTTTTTTACATTTAAAATATTTAAATAAAACATCTAACGGTGCTTAATAATAATACTGTTGGGTTTTTAGAATAATTAATTTAAAAATTAAATTAATAGCAATGAAGTTTTTGGGATAATTTTGCCTTGTAATAAAGAAAAAAGGCGGCTATATTAAAAGAAAGAACCGTACAAAAGGAATATGTTCTCGGAACTCAAAACGATGTTCATTGTAAGGTACTGTGAACTTTAAAGCGCTAAAATACTACTCTAAGTAACAGGAGTGTGTTCATGCCAGTCGAAAGCGATGTAAAACATGCGTTTCTAAGGTGGTGTTTGTTTACATACATAGAACACGTATTCAAGCGTGGTCAGCAGTGAATATTCTTTGGTTCTCTTTGTACACTTTCCCATAAAACGCACCTTAAAGTTTTGAAAAACTTATATTTTTTGAATGAGATCAGAACCCCCCCCCCCCCCCCAAGAGTTTTATCATGGGATAAAAGTGAATGAGGAAATTTTATCAAAATCGGTAAAGCCGTTTGGAAAAAGTGAATTTTGTATTATTATATCAGGGTAAAGAATTCTTAACTTTGGGGCTACACAGGTAATTCTAAAAACCTTCTGGGTTCACATAGCCTTTTAAATTTAAGCGTTTTTTTTAATTTTAGCCCAATTGGTCAAATAATTTTTAGCAGAACAAATAGTGCTCAACAAACAGTCCCCTTTCTTTTATACATTTTAGGAGACTGCTAACTAATATTTAAGGAAGTATAATACACCCTCCAGGTGTCAAAAATCAATGTCAAAAATCACAATACAAAATTACTATGCTTGATTACTATGTTAATAATCACAACACTAAATCTTTTTTTACAAAAGCCTACAAATGCAGTGAAAAAGATTAATAAATTACCAGAAGCTTTAAAAAGTTGTGATAATTTGCGTTTGTTTAAAAAAAATACTTGATCAATGAAACATTTTACAGCGTAACAGAGTTTCTTCTTAAAAATTTATTTTTAATACATTTTTTACGGAAAGTTAATTGAGGTAAATTATGTAATATTTGGTAAAAATAATTAGATTACACACTTTAAAGTTAGTAAGAAGTGGTAATAAAAGAGTAGTAAATTAATTTGTAAAAAATTAAATTGAATGTAGTGTTAATATTTAGATATATGTTTTTATCTTAACATCTCTGTACTTTTTTTTTGAAGTCTCATGTGTGCTGTGAACAAAAACATTTTTCCTAAAGATTGGATACTTCCTATTAGTGAGTGCTTCGTATTCGAAGATCATAAGGGAGGCATATTCTTCCCCTCACCTCAAATTTTACATAATTATGGAGTCACCATTATAGATCTTCATGTTACATAGATGATTCCTAAAGTGACAGTGCCCTGTTAACCCGACGAGAACTGATATTTTAACGATCACGCGGACCGGCATTTTACGCCTAATAAAAACTCTTTTACTTCATTCAGTTTCATTCCTAAAAATTTCAAAAAATTACCATTTATTTATAAAGAATTTGTTATTAGAACCACGTTTGAACCAAATTTTTCCGTTTTCATTTACCACCAGAATAAAAATTTAAAATAAAAAAAATATGTCTTTTTAGAAATATCAATTTACGTACAAAAAAGTGTCACTAAATCACTAAAAAATACAAAAAAAATATGTTTAGCTATATACATAAATATAGTAATTTATTGTAAAAATAATAACGTTTAGATATTGCAAATTTATAGACGCGTTCAAAAGATATCACACTTTTTGTTCAACAAAGTAACGTGCTGGATGAAAAAAATCGCCTCAAAATAATGTCGTCTCTTTTCAATTTTTATTTACTCCTCTTCTACGAAAGTTTCTATCTCTTTTCCGCACATTGTTTTGTGTATTATCCTTTTCTAAACATGATAGAATAAATCAAAATATTTTATCGTTTATTTTGACGCTAATTATAAGGTTTAACCGAGGGGTAGGCGAGACAGGTAGTGTTAACCTTCTTTGTTCGGTTTTAGTCATAAAATTTGTCGCCAGCACTTCTAATTTATTGATTTCAACCATAACATTTAAAGCTAACAGATGATGTCATTTTCAAACAAATACCTTTTTTTGTTGAAAAGTTATGGACGAAAACGCTCAAATTTTAGTACTGGCTCGTAAAAAAAACTCTTTCTTTCGTGTAACACGACGTCGTCAATTTTCATTGTACAAATATGTAAAACACATTAAATGAAAGAGGAGATAATTTTCTATCTAATAGCCTACAACTAAATTCGTTAGAAAATAATGAATAGTTGCTGAGAAAAATGAGTTTAAAGAAAAGTGATGACGCATGCCTGATTTCTGGCTTCCAGGTTAGCAGGGTTAATAAGTTTAGAGCCACCTTTAGATGTTTTCTTCCCAGAGAAAATACTTCACGAGCAAGAGTATAGGATATGATAATCATAATTCTCTTACTATACCTCAGTGCAGTTGTGTGGTTTTCCTTTGTTGTTGCCACATTGAGTTAAACCACACTAACCCAGCGAAAAATGACTTGACGTGTCAGTCATTGGCTAACTCCCAGATATAGTTCCAGTCCAGAAAATCGTCATATAGACCCTAGTCGAGCTAGAATATCTGCTGTTTCATTCAATACTTCTGTAATCCGGCAACCACACTCTGTTCTGTTCAGCCAGTTGCATGGGATTCTGCAGCCATTCCTATGTTTACATTAGTGGTTCCCAACCGGTGGTCCGCGGGAGGGTTCGGCAGTACATATAAAATATTTGACAAATAAATGGGGATTTTGAAAGCGATGTTTATTGAATTATATAGGCTGAATATATCCGATAACTATCAGATGTTGAATTAAAATTTCTTTTTTAAGACATTTCTGTATTTGTTCCTTTTCCCAAGAGGGGTATTCTGTAACCACATACCCACTGAAAGGTTCACTCCTCCCAACCAAGTCAGGAGTGGGTGGTGGTTTGCACATGCTTAGTTTCTGTCTTAGCGGTTCGCAGTCTTCTACGGGTTGGAAATACTGGTCTACATGTATCTACTTGGATCTACATGATCAAAACCCAAATGCTTTCAGAGATACCTGACTGTCTGAGAAGATTTAAAAACTACTATCTTTTTAGCACTTCGTTAAATCCTCACAAACACAAATGTTAATAACTTTATGTTTTGAGATTAATTATTATTGTATTTATATTTTGAAGATTTATTTGTGTTAATTAGTTTTGGGTGACACTGATTTGGTTTTCAGGCATTGGATATGCAGCTGCAGTCATGTCATGCTGGATGAACGTTTATTACATCGTCATTTTGGCTTGGGCGATATTCTATTTCTTCATGTCGATGAGATACGGTGAGTATATTCTGCCTAAAATTATTAAACTTAAATGTGAACTTTTAAAACCCCAGCTTTTTGAAACTTTATCGGCAAAAATATTTTTGACTTCAGGCAAAAAACTTTTTTTAGAAATTTGAAAGGACTTTTTAAAAATTAATTAATAGAAAAATTAAAAGATTTGTGTATATATTTAAATGTTTTAATGAATAATGTTTACAAATACATGTTTTAATGAATATATAAATTTTTAAGTTACAAGGTGTGATGAAAGAAACGATGAATAATTTTATTTCGAACTGCTGATACTACATCCATTTGAACTAATAAATCCAATAGCCTGATTATTTGAGACAGTCAAAGTCAAGTTTGAACGAGTTGTGACTTGTCAGTAGGCTTCCTGAGCCGGAACAGTGAGATCGTGTTTCGTTATGAATTTCAAACAAGGTGTTAACATTAAGTTTTGTTAAAAGTTGCAAACAAGAGCCAAAGAAGCTTATAAAATGGCAAAATTAGTTAATAATGAAAATGTAATAACTCTGAAGACTGTTTACAAGATGTATAGCAATTTAAAAGCGGAAATGAGTCGATTGAAAACAACCAACAGTTGGGACGTCCTTCGACCTCAAAAACAGACAAAAACGTGCAAAAGTGGCAAAACTGTTTCGTTCAAACAGGCGATTGACTATTCGAGAGCTTACCGAAGAACTGAACATCTCCTACGGGTCTGTTCAAAGCATTTTAACCGATAATTTTCAAATTAGATGAGTGAGTGCGAAATTGTTCCCAGACTTTTGTTCCCCATGCAACAACTCACTAACTGATACTGTTTTTGGCCGATAAAGAATTCTTGTTTGTCCATATTCGCCTGATTCTCCGGATTTACAATCATGCGACTTCTGGCTCTTCCCAAAAATAAAAACTGTACTGAAAGGGGAACGTTTTGACGCCATTCTCGACATTGAGAAGGCTACGGAAGAACAGCGGAGCCCCTTCTGAAAGAAGCCATCCGCAAATATTTTCAATCACGAAATCAACGTTGAGATAAGTGCTTCCGAATAATAATAATAACCGAACTTTTAGAAAAATGTTTACGAAAAATGTTTATTTTCATAAAACCATTGACATAAGAAGCTTTAAAATAGCTGCCACCATTTTAGGATAACTTGGAAAAATTATTTCTCAAGTTCCTTTGGAACAGTAAGTTGGAAAAATTTCTGTTTTTTTTTTTTTTTAAATTATTTAAGAGTTTTACTTCAACTATTTACGAGTAATAATTTAAAAATTCATTTTTATTTACAGATGTACCCTGGCGTACTTGTAACAACTACTGGAACACACAATTCTGCGTGAATCCGTATGACAGAAAATCACTTTCCTGCTGGAAGAAATATTACAACACGACTGATTTCACCACGTACTGCCATATAAACAATAGAAATGTTTCGGTCAAGGAGCTTACTGATCCTGTCAAGGAATTTTGGGAGTAAGTAAATCATTTATACATTTTATTATACGCTCCAATTGGGATCTCAAGCCGCATGTTGAATAGAAATTTTTATTATCATGTAAGATTAAATACGTTTTCTGAGAAAAGGCCATGGATGCCAACAATTCGTCAAATAATCCTACTTCTTTTTCCTTTTGGCATGCGCCCATCTTTTCTTCATACACTCAGATCTTATAGCTTTCTTTTTTTTAAATTTCTTCGAATTTATTTCTTTTGTTGTTTCAATCTTTAGATTGAAATTTTTTTCTAAATTTACTTCGGTCTGAAAATCTGAGACCTTTTTATTTATATGATAAATGTTTGTCAAAATATATACAATCTTTGTTCTCATGAACTATTCTTTTTAAATATCCAAGATCCAAGAATAGCCTTCATTTAACAAAAATTCAATAATATTTTATAACTAACTAGTTCAAATACAAACACGGATATCAACAGTTGTAAAATAGATTATAGGAAAATTTTATTTTATTTTATAATTAATTGATATATTTGTGTGTTTTTCAGGCGGAGAGTACTACAGATTTCAGAAGGTGTCCAATATGTGGGCGGAATAAGATGGGAGTTGGCTGGTACATTACTCCTTGTCTGGGTCATGTGTTATTTCTGCATTTGGAAAGGAGTAAAATGGACTGGAAAGGTAAAATATAATAGCCCATAATTTGAATCTGAAAACTATTAAAGTAGATTTTTCAGTTTTTTCCTTTATACTGGTATAAAAATATGTAACGGTTTGTTTATTTGTTCAGGTCAACTCAAAAACCACCCAACCGATTTCAAAAATTCTTTCCTTGTTGGATAGCTTCCTGAGTAGTATAGGCTATACTCATAGGGAAACCCCTAAGTTAAGGGTACATATCTTAAGGGTGAATTGTAAAGTTTACCGAACAAATTCACTGGGTATGATAGAGGTTTTGTGTGTCCGAATAAATTTCAAAAAAAAAAATAAATAATTTTTGTTCAAAGGAAAAAATAATACCTGCAAAGGAAACCATTCCTGAGTGCAGGTATCTGTATTTTTGTCTCTTTTTCTTATATTACACCGATACAGAAATATATAATATATATTCACATACACATTTTATCTGCAAATGTTTTTAATATACACTAAACTAAGAACGAAAGATTTAGGCGGGTCGGGTTCTCGCTCGTGTATCCCTTCCACAACCTCCTATGTACTGATAAGACTCCCCTTACGCTCTTTCCAGTGTTACAAGAAGTACACTGTTTTTACGTGTTAGGTTAAATAAAAGAAGTTTATTCACTGTACTTTTTCATTTACTGTATTTATTTCCTGTTGTATTTATTTACTGCAGTTGGATAAAATATTATTATATTAATATAATAAAGTTTTATTGTAGCATTATAGGAGCGCTGAGGGTAATAAATGATTGATTGAAAACTTTTATGTCTGGACGCCTCAAAAATAATAAGTAGCCTTCAGTATTTTATTTCCATTTTGATATACAATCATAACAAGCTTATTACATTTCATCACATTGTAACAATGTTTATACAAAACTTTGTTTTTTCGTAATTTTGAATCTACGATAAGCTAATTTTTAAACATGAAAATAGAACAGTTTGAAATTTTTCTTTTTTTAATATGAATTTTTTTTAACGCATACATCGCAAATATAGCAAACTATCACTTGACGAGTATTAAGTATTATAGGCGGAGTACATTTTTTGATCGTAAATGGTGAAGTAAACTTTAAAATAAGGTATAAGTTTCAAATCAACAGGAAGAGTAAGAGAGGAGAAATTGCTCGACTGGTGGGAGTGGCGAGGTGAGGAAGTGGCGAAGTGAACAGCAAACTCCCACCCGCCTAAATTTATCGTGCTTATTATAGTGTACAGTTGTCTGCTCTTATAGACACTTCGATCAAAAACCTTCGGCAGAACTTGATTCCTATGGCAACCAAAACTAAAAAAAATCTGGTGTGAAACACTCACAAAACTTTCTCTTGCCAATGCAAATAATTAACAATAAACCTAACATTATTAATAAAACATTAGAAATAAACCAAAAACTAACTTTAATAACATAACCTAATTTTAATCGTGAGTGAAAGACGCAGAATGAAAATCAAGCTCAGTTTGACTTAAAAATACGGAAAATCACTCTTTCACGCTAAACTAGGCTCTGTAGAGAAAAATGCTACAAATAAAAGTTGTAGATCTTTTAATTTTCTATAAATTTAATTATTTACACTTTTGTCATAAAATGCATACTAAGGCCTAAATCTTAGAAAAATCGATTTTTCACACGTTTTCGTGAGAAAAAAACAGAAAATTGCTAATTACCGCTAAACTAAGCGTTATACAAAAAAATGTTTGAAATAAAAGTTGTAGAATTTTACATTCTCTACAACTTTTATTATATAACGTTTTGCGCTAAAATGCATATTAAAGCCGCAATCTTAAAAAGAAAATGTTTTTACGTAAAAACAGCCTCACGCAGAATTTCAGCAAACATCACGCCTACCCTATCTTGTAGAAAATAACTAATTGAGTAAACCAGGCGATTTTTAAAAAAAATCGTAGGACTAGTTTTTGAGAAAATCGCAAAAAAGTGAAAAATTATGCGAATAAACTACTACTTCCGGTTGACCGATTTTGATGAAAATGTTCGTGTCGGGTCCGGTAGTGGTATGTAACTTAAGTTTCAAGTTTCAAGTTCGTACGATGTTCCGTTCTTGAGATATTCTGTTCACACATACACACAGACACACACGCAGACCAATCGCTAAAAACATGTTTTTTGGGTTCAGGGGGTCTGAAAACGAATAGATCCGGTGAAAACTCGATTTCTTAAAATCGACATGAAAACAATACTTTCCTTCCTATATATTCATATAGGCAAGAGAAAGTAATATTGCTAAATGGTAATTTTTTACTTTTAGTCAAACAATGCTTTAGGTCTAAGTTTTTTAAATCGTAATGATAAATTATCTTTAGGAAGCTTAAAATGTTATAATTTTTTAGTAAATTCCAGACATTTTGAATAGGCATCCTTGCTTGGATAGGTAAATTTAACGGTTGTTAGATCGTTTTTCGAGCTTTATAGGAGTCAAAACTTTTGAAGTAACTTCATTACCCTAATTTCAGTACAAGAAAACATAATAACCCATTAAACTGTAGAGTTACAACTTGGGTGCGACACAACACGGCCTCACATTGTAGGATATGGAGTTAATCGGTTTTAATTCACCCGATCTAGTGGATACTGTTTCTTTGATGCTAAAACTAATGGTTTTGTTCATTTTTCTATAAATCATTAACTGTTTTTAAATTAAACAAATTATTTTACGAAGTAGAACGGGAAAAAATAATTTAAAACAGCTGTGATGATTAAATTTTGTCAAAAATTAAAGATTATTTATTTTGATCCTACACAATTCAATTTTAGTCGGATTTTTACTTTCTCTTGCCTATATGAATATATAGGAAGGAAAGTATTGTTTTCATGTCGATTTTTCGAAATCGAGTTTTCACCGGATCTATACGTTTTCAGACCCCCTGAACCCAAAAAACATGTTTTTAGCGATTGGTCTGTGTGTGTGTCTGTGTGTGTGTGTGTGTGTGTGTGTGTGTGTGTGTGTGCGTGTGCGTGCGTGCGTGCGTGTGCGTGTGCGTGCGTGTGTGTGTGTGTGTGTGTGTGTGTGTGTGTGTGTGTGTGTGTGTGTGTGTGTGTGTGTGTGTGTGTGTGTGTGTGTGTGTGTGTGTGTGTGTGTGTGTGTGTGTGTGTATGTGTGTGAACAGAATATCTCAAGAACGGAACATTGTACGAACTTGAAACTTGAAACTTAAGTTAAGTACCACTACCGGACTCGACACGAACATTTTCATCAAAATCGGTCAACCGGAAGTGGTAGTTTATTCGTGTAATTTTTCACTTTTTTGCGATTTTCTCAAAAACTGGTCCTACGATTTTTTTTAAAATCGCCTGGTTTACTCAATTTGTTATTCTCTACAAGATAGGGTAGGCGTCATGTTTGCTGAAATTCTGGGTGAGGCTGTTTTCACGTAAAAACGTTGTTTTTTTAAGATTACAGCTTTAATATACATTTTAGCGCAAAACTATATATAATAAAAGTTGTAGAGAATTAAAAATTCTACAACTTTTATTTCAAACAATTTTTTGTATAACGCTTAGTTTAGCGGTAATTTGCGATTTTCTGTTTTTTTCTCACGAAAATGTGTGAAAAGTTGATTTTTTTAAGATTTCGGCCTTAGTATGCATTTTACGACAAAAGTGTATATAATTTAATTTATAGAAAATTAAAAGATCTACAACTTTTATTTGTAGCATTTTTCTCTACAGAGCCTAGTTTAGAGAGAAAGAGTGATTTTCCGTATTTCTAAGCCAAACTGAGGTTGATTTTCATTTTGCATCATTCTCTCATGATTAAAATAAGGTTATGTTTTTGAGGTTAGTTTTTTGTTTATTTCTAATATTTTATTATTAATGTTAGGTTTATTGTTAATTATTTGCATTGGCAAGAGAAAGTTGTGTGAGTGTTTCACACCAGATTTTAGTTTTGACATTTCTTTCCTATGTTGATTATTGTGTACTTTGTATGCATAATCAATGTAGTCTCTAAGTCTGCAGGGTGTTTGGTATTAAGTTTTAGTATAGTAAGTTGGTGGGGAAACCTGATGAATACTTCTTTGACTTATCAAAATATCCTTTGAAAAATTTTAATCACGTGTGGATATGCGTTGCTTTTGTTAATGGTACGCCCTTAAGAATGTATCAATGATACAGTTTTTTAAACCCCGAGGAATGCAAGATATTAAAGATTTTACATTTTAAACCATACTGTTGTTTGAAATGTAAAACACCATACTGTTAAAAAGAAATAGTATTCTTAAAATCTTATTCAATATGAGGTAGGTTATTTTTTTATTCATTATAATATAATTTAAATATATTATTTTCTTTTATTATAAATTATATATTTTTTATAATTTTGATTCAATCGAAAAGAGGGGAATTCAATGTTGTGTTGTTTTGTAAGATTTACAAAAAAAAAATTTATTTAGTTTCTAACAAGGAAATTTATCGATAGGAGTGAAACCAAGCATTTTGTAAAAGAAATTTCCAAATATCTAAATCCGAAAAAAGTTTTTCTTAATTCCTTTGCTTTGTAATCCGTAATGTGTTTAATGGGTAGCAATCTGTTAAATCTAAGAACAATAAGTAATTCCATGATCCAATGAGATAAAGATGATGTGTATGACATGTAAAAGAGGGGTAGTCTTTTACCGACCATTCCTGAGAAAGTATGGTTAATTGAATCCCAACCATCAAAGTACACCGGTAACCACTGTCTAGTATTTAAATCCGTATAAAAGTAACTTAGTACCTTTACTAGAATTTGAACCACGAAATTTTTATCAAAAATTAATGCATATATATTATAATTTCCCTTCGTAAGGAACTAGTATTTACCATATTAAACAAGCCCTGTAAATTTGTTAACGCCATATATCAACACTGAGCAATTTTCTGAAAACGAGCAAATACTAAATGAACTTGTTTACAAAGACAGTAGAATCATTTTTAAAACATGACATAATATATATGCACCTACAACACAAAAAGTTGTAGTGGTCAGTGCAACTAGCGCAACTTCTACATTGGGTTCCCGGAGTCGATTCCCGAACAGGTCTTTTTCCATCTGTCATTTTTATCTATCACCCTTCTTATCGTCTGCATTAGCAGTAATTGCAAAACCGTCGGACGTAAAACAAACAAATATATATATATATATATATATATCTGCCCATAACAGCAGGTGGAGTGTCAAATTATTTACACTCAATCTGTTCGTTGCAGGGCTAAAATAAATAGTTCTGTTTCTTATCACATGGTCAGTCAATTAAATGACTGAATCATTTAAGAACAAAAGAGGTAGAGGTGTAAAAGAAACTAATCAGAGTTATCTTCTCTGAAAGTAATGAATTTCATTGTACAGCCAGACCCTGTGGTGAATGAAGTGAAGGTGTCATTTACAGAGTGGAAAATATGTGCTTTTCAGAGGGCCCGGCATGCTGATAAGCGTACGTTTCCATTCAGTGAGGAAGGCAATGGTAAACCACCTCACTCCTCGTTTTACTTAGTAATACCTCTAGAGGTTCAA
Organism: Catonia carolina; assembly: GCA_035578175.1. NCBI lineage: Eukaryota > Metazoa > Arthropoda > Insecta > Hemiptera > Achilidae > Catonia > Catonia carolina. The sequence continues at coordinate 56,338,011 of JAQMRL010000007.1, forward strand.
ACCAGCCTTTCGGCTGTTGACCTAAACAACAACAACAACATATATATATATATATATATATATATATATATATATATATAAGGAACCTACGTACCAAATTTCAGATTAGGCCTTGTAGTTTAAAGGTTGTCTATGATCACTGTATACGTTCGAACTGAATTGTAGTATGTGAACAACGTATGGGCCTAATGTACTGACAATTTTTTTCGACTGCTCATTTTGTTTAAAAAATCGTGTTGTTGTTTAGGTCATCAGCTGATAAGCTGGTTTGAACCTCTAAAGGTTTTACTAAGTAAAACGAGGAGTGAGGTTGGTTACCGTTGCCTTCCTCACTGAGTGGAAAAGTAGGCTTATCAGCATGCCAGGCCCTATGAAAAGCATCCACTTTCCACCTTGCAAATGACACCTTCACTTCATTTCCCACAGGGTGTGGCTGTACAATGATGAAATTCATTACTCTCAGAGGAGATAACTATGACTAGTGTCTTTTACACCTCTACCCTCTTCTATTCTTAAATACGTCAGTCATATAATTGGCATGTGATAAAAACAGAACTACTTTTTGTAGCCCTGGATCTAGCAGATCGAGTGCAAATAATTTAACACTACAACTGTCTGTTATTGGCAATAAAAAAACTGTGTATTAGTGTAAATGTTTGTGTAATGAAGATGAAAAGTAATGCAATTTTTAAATCATAAATTTATTACTTTCTCTTGCCTATATGAATATATAGGAAGAAAAGTATTGTTTTCATGTCGATTTTTCGAAATCGAGTTTTCACCTGTGTGTGTGTGTGTGTGTGTGTGTGTGTGTGTGTGTGCGTGTGTGTGTGTGTGTGTACAAAATATCTCAAGAACGGAACATCGTGCGAACTTGAAACTTGAAACTTAAGTTACATACCACTACCGGACCGAACACGAACATTTTCATCAAAATCGGTCAACCGGAAGTGGTAGTTTATTCGTGTAATTTTTTACTTTTTTGCGATTTTCTCAAAAACTGATCCTACGATTTTTTTAAAAATCGCCTAGTTTACTCAATTTGTTATTCTCTACAAGATAGGGTAGGCGTCATGTTTGCTGAAATTCTGGGTGAGGCTGTTTTCACGTAAAAACAAAGTTTTTTTAAGATTACGGCTTTAATATGCAATTTAGCGAAAAAAATTATATAATAAAAGTTGTAGAGAATTTAAAAACCTACAACTTTTATTTCAAACATTTTTTTGTATAATGCTTAGTTTAGCAGTAATTAGCAATTTTCTGTTTTTTTCTCACGAAAACGTGTGAAAAATCGATTTTTTTAATATTTTGGCCTTAGTATGCATTTTATAATAAAAACGTATATAATCAAATATATAGAAAATTAAAAGATCTGCAACTTTTATTTAGAACATTTTTCTCTACAGAGCCTAGTTTAGCGTGAAATAGTAATTTTCCGTATTTTTAAGCCAAACTGAGTTCGATTTTCATTTTGCGTCTTTCACTCATAATTAAAATAAGGTTATGTTTATTGAGGTTAGTTTTTTGTTTATTTCCAATATTAGGTTTATTGTTAATTATTTATATTGGCAAGAGAAAGTTGTGTGAGTGTTTCACACCAGATTTTTTTGAAGATAAAGAACTCAGATTCGATATACCAGTTGATATTTCTGTTTCAGGTCGTATACTTCACTGCCTTGTTTCCATACTTTCTGCTTACCGTTCTTCTCATCAGAGGAATTACATTACCAGGTGCTGCTGAAGGAATCCGATTTTATATCAGCCCTAATCTTTCAAAACTGGGAGATTCTGAGGTAAGTAGCACAAACAACTTTGAAAAAGAGACGCAATTTAAAAAAAGATCTTATAAGAAAATTTATTAAATGAATGAAAATTTAAGAAAAGGTAAAAAATTTTTGGTTTTGAATTGTTTTTTTATTCAATCATCTCAACTTAAAAATTTCTAGCCTAATGTAACAATACCGTTTAAACTATAAAAATAAAGTTAAGTTACACTTAAGCCGTGTATATAATAAATAAGTTCCTAAAATAATTACTAGTTAGCTATAAATAATATTAAGTTAATTTAAGTCATGTATACTAATATACAAGTTACTAAATTAAAGTTAAGTTAAAAATACGATTAAGTAAGATTTAAGTAATTTATATATTTTTATAAAACACTGTGTAAGTGGCAAAAAATATGTGCTAGCATCAGTGGGTGACTGCATGATTATGAGGTAAAGGGGAAATAATATCGCTAAAGAAAACTATTCGTTAGTTTTAAGTTACTATAAAGCTTTTCACGGTTGATGGCTCTGCTGTTCTACGCGTTTAGACAAATCAGAACGTTGGCCAGTGTTGTCAGATTGTACAAATGTATCAGCGTGAGAAACATTACATACGCATGCGTATAACAGCCGCAGTAGTTCACTCGTGTCATCTCGTACTGAACACGTCGATTATAGAGTGCGTTAACGTGCAATACTTTATAATATAATTAGCAGGTTGTATGTTCATAGGTTATAATTGCTATTGAAAGACCAAAAAAAAATGGCTGAGAAAAAAATATATAACAGAGCTACAAGAGCAAGTATTGGCAACGTTGCTGGCAAGTCATTGGCTAGCTATGAAGTGGGTAGGGGGCAATGCGTACGTTCAGAGCTCATCAGCTTTGAAAAATTGTATAGTTGCAGGAAAGTCAATATAAAAAAATGAAATTTTAGAATAAAAATCTTTAATTGCCAAATTTTGTGAGTGATTTATGATTGTGCGCAGGTATGGATAGATGCTGTCACACAAATTTTCTTCTCCTACGGACTCGGGTTGGGAACACTGGTTGCACTTGGCAGTTACAACAAATTTACCAACAATGTTTACAAGTAAGTACCTTATTTTAATTCCATTCAATTGGTAGAGAAAATCAACTGCTAAGATGTAGGTCCCCGGATCGATTTCTTATACGAATCCAAAAATGTATACTCAGTTTCACAGCGATTTGATTTGTCTGATCGATACGTTCGTTAATAGGTTGATGTGAATTAATTATATATCGTTGACGCTTTTGTTACTTCCCCCCAGCCAAAGAAATTATGAAGTTCTTGAACTTGTCAAGGATAAGTATCTGAAGAACGCTAAAAAGCGTATACTTTATATCATGAAATTAAAATTACTGGTGTAAATGAAATTAAAAAATTCCTTTCATGAGACGATGCTGCATCTCATGGCTGGTAGCCTTTTTTTTAAAGAATAGAAGTCGGACCGAGAAGTCACACTGTGTGTTCATTTAACTTGGAGTTATCCTTCGTCATAATGGGATCAATCCCACTTAGCTTTTGTAAGAAAGCTAAAAGAAAAGCTAAGTAAGAACGCTACTCTTTAAGAGGAATCAAATGACACTATTTTTGTTTCCAAATTCCGAGTTTGATTTCTTGACTTCCAGTTAAATGTCACTTTTGATCGAAACCGGAATTTCAAACCCAAGATTTCTGTATCTACTCTTTAAGAGGAATCGAACGACACTATTTTTCTTTCCAAATTCCAACTTTCTTATCTTGACTTCCGGTTTCGGGCTGCTTCGGGGCAAAACCGAAACCCAATCCAGGTTCTTTAACTTTTTGTATAAATTACGAATCTGAAAACCGATTGTTGTTATCTTTTGTAGTTCCTGACATCTGATGTGACGGACGGACAAAGGAAAATGATAGATGAAAATTTTAAAAATTGCCACCAATAAAATTTACGCATCTGGCATGTTTTAAAAATGATATGAAATTTATTTATTTTATTTATTCATAAATGAATATTGCTACCCTAAAAGAGTATCGCCCGACCTTGGAGTAGTACATTAATAATAATAATAATAATAATAATAATAATAATAATAATAATGATTGTGAATTTTTTTTATACTGTCAATATTACATACATTTACCTTACAAAATACACTTAATACTATACATTAACTACAAAGAAAAAATAAAATAAATCAATTTCCTACTGTATTCACTTATGACATAACCTAGAGGCCGTCTGCTAGGTTGAAGACACTAAAACAAAAACTCCCCACATTAAGTAAAACATATAAGTAAATTTTAACCCTCTTTTTACAGATTTATTAAAATTAAAAAACTCAACTGATTATTTGTTATCAATAGGTAAGCCTTATTACCCACACCACGAAGCCCCCCTGTATTCACAAAGGAAAAAGGAGGAGTACATTATACAGTATAACAAAAAACCAAATACAAATTTTAAAATTCACAATATAAAAAACAAAGTATAACTAGTATTGAAGCAGGCCCTACAGCTAAAATAATAAATACAGTTAGTGAGAGAAATAATAATAAAAATAATAATACGTAGTAGGTAATACTTATAATATTAGTGATAATAATAAAGCGTTATTGATGGTTAAGATGCTGGTAATTCCAAATCATTTAAAAAATAACAATACCACAGGTACATAATATAAAAAATCTGATGTGAAACACTCACACGACTTTCCCTTGCCAATAAAAATAATTAAAAAAATATTACCTCTGTTTAATCATTAGTAAAATTTAAAATTAAAAACAAACTAATTTTAATCATAAGTGAATGCCGCAAAATGAATATCAACCTCTGTAGAACTTAAAAGTACGAAGACTCGCTAATTGACCATAAACTGGGCTCTGTAGAAAAAAATGCTCGAAATAAAAGTTGTAGATTTTTATATTTTTTATAAATTTGATTATTTTCACTTTTGTTTTAAAATCCACACTAAGGCCGCAATCTTAAAAATCCAATTTTTTACCAGTTTTGATGTAGGCCTACAAAACCAAGATAATCGCTTATTGACGCTAAAATAAGCGTCGTAAAAAAAATTTTAATATATGTTGTAGGGTTTTGAATGTTCTACAACTTTAATTTTATGCTTTATTTTATGCTTTAACAGAGCATGTTAAAAACTGTTATTTTTTAACAGAGCATGTTAAAAAATGGTATTTTTTAACAGAGCAGCTGAAAAAAAAAGTTATTTATTCACAGAGCACAGGCTCTTTTAACAGGTTCCCCAAGAATTTCATCAGATATGACAGACATACATTATCTTGTAAAGTGTAAAAAATGTAGTTAATGAGGCGATTTTTTAAAAAAATCGTAGGAGCCGTTTTTAAGAAAATCGCAAAAAGTGAAAAATTATACGAATTAACTACTACTTCCGATTAATCGATTTTGATGAAAATGTTCGTGTCGGGTCCTCTAGTGGTATCTAACTTAAGTTTCAAGTTTCAACTTCATACAATGTTCCGTTCTTGAGATATTTTGTTCCCACACATACAGACACACATTTACAAACGCGCGCACTCACTTATTTATACACACAATATTACCACTTAATCAAACCTAAAGGGGCAAAACATATTAATTTTTTAACTTTTAAAGTTTTATTCCATCGGGAGTTTTTCAAATTTTTAATTTAATTTTTATTAGTTATAACTTAACTTTTTAAAACAAGAAGTAATCAACTCATTGACTATGAGGAATATCATCACATAACATCGCAGTGTTATAAAACATTATATTGAGTGGTCATAAGTCACTTAACTGAACCTAACAGGCCGACAATTAAGTTTACCCCTATCCAATGCAATCTGCATTAATAAACGACTAACGAACTTCCTCTGTCGGCACGATTTTGACTTTCTCCAAGAATGAAAATTACTTCCTACATCAGATTATTCACATATCTTCCTAGTGGTAAAAGAATAGATTAAGCAAAATTTTACCAGTAAATCCAGCAAAAATATTTTATGGATAATTTGACAGCTTTGTTAGCACAGTATTTGAAGTAAATTACTGAAAAATATTTGAAATTCAAATCTAAATAGAGTTCAGCAATAACTTGAAATCATCCAAATGGCTAAACTGTTTAAAACGCACAATCTAAAATGGGAACTGAAAATCAGACTGCTCCGATGTTATGTATTTTCCATTTTGCTATACGGAGTAGAATCTTGGACCTTGACGGCAGCAACGGAAAAGAAACTAGAATCGTTCGAGATGTGGACTTACAGAAGAATTCTAAAAATATCTTGGGCGGACAAAGTATCAAACGCTAAGGTACTGCAAAAACTTAATAAGGAAACAGAAATAATATGCACTATAAAAAGAAGAAAATTGGAATATCTAGGACACATCATGCGAAACGAGAACAAGTACAAGCTGCTGAAATGCATTTTACAAGGAAAGGTACAGGGCAAGAGAGGCATTGGAAGAAGACGAATATCCTGGTTAAAGAATTTGAGAACATGGTTTGAAACATCCACTACGGGACTTTTTAACGCAGCAGTGAATAAAATCAGCATTGCCAGAATGATCGCCAGCATCCGGTAACGGATTGGCACTAGAAGAAGAAGAAGAAGAATAACTTGAAAATTAATAACAAATATCGTATATTCTCGATTCTAAGACGCCCTCGAATCTAAGACGCAGCTTATTTTGGCAGTACAAATTTTGGAAAACAATGATATATAGAAGAAATCATCAAAATCTTATTTCAAATATAAAGTGAAATTTTATTACCTACCTAAAATAGGTGATGAAAGAGAATTAAATGTAACACGATGTTGATAGAAATAATAAAATTTTTGAATTAAATTTTTGATTGAGTATAAAATAGGGAGGAAGTTTGTTTCCGTCGGCTGTTATGCATAACAGAACTGTTATTCCCAGTTTCTCGTACCCAGTAGTTTTTTATTGTACTTTTTTGGCACCTTTCACTTCGACCATGTAGTTTCTAGGCATATTGAAATAGACTGGAGTTTCGTCTATATTACCTATCTGATCACGAGTGGAAATTCTCAAGAGTGGAAACGCTGGAAATTCACAAGCTGCGTTTTAAAATCAAATATTGCGTTTTTGAGCGTGTCGCTTCGACGAATTCTGATAATTAGTTATAAAGTTTTATTTTATTTTAATTTTAAAAGATAAATTATTTTGTCTGATCATGCGTAGTAGATGTCTCATACGTAGTTTAGAGTGCTTATATACCGGTTCAAAGATAATAAGTGAATGTGACTGGAAGACACCCTCGAATGTAAGACGCACCTCGCTTCTCGAGTCATCAAATTGTGGAAAAAGGTGCGTCTTGGAATCGAGGAAGCACGGTAATACTGCTCATGAGAGCTCATTATTATTTATTTAAAAGTTTTATTGTTTTAAACCACTAATGTGTACGTTGCAATCTGTATAGTTAAGAATAATAAGCAAACCCATGACCCAATGAGATGAGGATAATAAATGTATGACTTGTAAATAAGGTGTAGTCTTGTATATACTCAGGCCGAATCCTGAGAAATTATGGTTAATTGAACCCCAACCATCAAAGTACACCGGTAACCACTATCTAGTGTTCAAATCCGTATTAAAGTAACTACCTTTACTAGGATTTGAACCAAGGAACTTTCATCTCCGAACATCAGCTGTTAAACAGCTGACTAACGGAGATGACTTTATTTACCATTAGACCAAACTGGTGGGTGAAAATATATATTATTAATAAATCTTTTATTTATATTAGAGTCCAGTGAAAAATCTATCGGAGCTACAGATCTGATCTTTTGCGTAAGCAATCTTCAGTATTCGATGTCTTTATAAAAATTATGAAAACCGTAACTTTTCATTCGCCAACCAAATCCGCCATTTTTAAACTTAAACCAGTATCACACGGACCGACCTCAAAGATAACTGCTGAGCTCAAAATAAACTCATACCGTCTTGAGCACCTTCTGGCACAAAGTAATCACGAAAATCGGAAAAATATTTTGCGTACCCTCCACGGCACCACCTTGAACAATTTGACTCCCTATTATTTACCGGCCAATTTCGATGATTTTCATCCTGCACGCTACTTCTAACGGAAACAAACGAATGTACCGGGGAACGTTTCTCTGGAAAAACTCACCGTTTTCGTACAGGATGCTTTCAAAAATTTATTTAATTTTTGATTCTCTCTGTAGAACGACATTAAGTAGATAGGTGATTCAAATTCGGTGTACCTAATTAGCTCGTGAGGTAGAAAATTCAAAAATTGAACAGCCGAGTTGGTCGCTTTAAGTCCTTGGATTCAAAAATCGAATTTTAAAATTTCAAATCGATTATAAATTCAGGGGTACCGGCTTCGGTTGAGCGACCTCATTTTCTACGATAAAAATTACTGAATAATCAAATATAAAAAAGTTGCTACCTTGCTGGAACTTGTTAACAATTCCGTTTATAATTTTTATCATCTTGTAACAAAATCTGTAGCCCACTTTGGTAAGGAAAAGTGTAAGAAGCACCAACCGATTGGAAATTAATTTCTAGATTTTTCATAAAATTATTCAATATTTCTAAGATAGATTGCTTGTATTTTTTAAATTATTTAATGAACGCTCTTTTAAATAACAGATCATAAATTTTGAAAGGAACACGTTTGATGATTTTTTTTTTTTTTATAAACTGTTTTGTTCAATTAAGTGAGGCGAGTTGTATCGTGTAGAAGACAATTTAAATAAAGAAGGATCAAGTTAGGCCTACTTATTAATAATTCTGACTGATATAACTCAATTAAATTTTTATACGAGGTAGATTATTTTGTCCGGGAACGGAGCTAAGCTGCATTATATCTTGATTATTATTAATAAAATATAATTTAAGTTTGAGATGACGTAATGTAATTTAATATTTCAAGCTTATTTAATTGGTTTTCAAGTTAAATCACATTTAGGCAAAATTTGTCGGACTATTTTATGAAATAATAAACGGCTGAATATTTCATGTCTATATAATTAATGTCTACAAAGATTAAGTAAATAAATGGAACGCTAAATTATATTTACTTTACCTAACGTCAAGATTTTTATAAACCTTGGAGCAATTTTTATTATTCAAACCATCTGTTACATTCATTACTAGCAGATTTACTGTTCAAAACAAATTGAGCATAGCACATCAGGAATATAAAATAAGATTTCAGTTCTATTATTTTCAATATATTTTCTTTTTATACAGTTTGATTAAATGTATTGTAAATTCCAATTTGATATTTCTAACCTTGCGAAAGAGATCGATCAACGATTTAGCTCCATAACTAGACTTTGAATCATTAAATCTTTGTATGCGAATTCAAAAGCCCTCCTTGACTGACTGATCACTTCCAATATCTATCCTCAATCGAAATCTAAAATTCGACGTATTTATTCCTTCGGGTTCGATTTTTTTTTTTTTTTGTTTTACGTCGGACTGTTTTACAATTGAATACTTGACCCAAACAAGGTTGTAACCCTCAAAAACAAAATTGTACACTATCAAGAAAAAAATGAGTGTACTTGCTAAAAGTAAATTTATGAATAAAGTGAACATATATATAGTTGCTATTTAAAGTTATTAAACTGTTGCTCATTAAGGGTACCCGGAACGGAGAAAATTGAAAATTTTCACAAATCTGGTTTTTTGTACATTAATAAAATTCAGAGTTTTCTGCATCCGATGTATAATTTTAATTTAATTTAATTTAATTTAAATTTAAATTAAATTTAATTTTAATTTAAATAAAATTCAGAGTTTTCTGCATCATGTATAATTTTTTGGGGTTTTTGCAGTTTTTATCCCCCCCAAAAATAAAAAATAATATATATGTTGAACCCTTACGTTACCAGTTTGCATAAACACATCTATTTTTTGAATTACAAACGATAAATTCATAATTTTTTTTGTTTTAAAACTTTACGTTAGCATTAGACCAGCTTTGAATGTAACAGTTGAGAAATTTCCAGATTATGATCCTGGAATGTAGTAGAGGTAACTATTTTGCAGTATTTATAATATGTTCTCTTTTAATTTTTTCTTGTTTCCTGTAAATAGCAATTTTTTACACATAAGGAACATTTTCTCAGCCAACTCTGAACGGATTTTAATGAAATTTTTCTACAGCCTTTTATGCCATAATTGCAATGTACTGAGTTAATATTACAGTAAAATAATGTGTTTGAATATTTATTTTCCACTTAAATAGGCATTATGATTTTCAAAAGTGGTAATTTCAAAAAACATTTTCTCACCTTTCTAACAATATATAAAGATGCTACTAATTCTGTGGGTGTAGAACAACATGAAAAGTAACCACAAAAAAGTTGGACAAGATAGTAATAGTTAGATGTAAGATGTAATAGTTTTTGAGAAAATGTTCCTTACGTTAGCATTACGGAGATAGTCATTCCGGGTTCCCTTAAATTTTAAGTATATTAGGCTTGTTATTAGAATAATGTAGATAATTGAAGCTCATTTGTGGAACAAGGTTGTAACATCAATGGAAGAAAGTTGTAAGAGGCTGGTTACAACGTTCTCTTAGAACTGATCGAACAAAATACACTTTTAAAATTTTAATATAGTAGCGGTGTTTATTGCTTTAAGTTATCTTCTGAAATGTATAAAATTATGCCACTATATTACAATATATAGGGACAAAAGCATAATGATTCATTTTTCTATTCATCATTTTGTCTTCATAAATATAAGAAAAATATTAACCCTTCATATGTCTTTGGTAAGTATACTTACCACTGGCAATAAGATCGATTTTATTTAAAAATAAGCTATGCAGTTGAACCTTATTGTTATTTTATGGTGTTCTAGATGTTCCCTGGTAAGTAGGCTATCCACATATTTAAATTAGCGCGCAGCGACCATTTGCTTCGTAAATTGAACGAATATGGTGAGGATTCATTCCAGCGTACGCTACCGTGTTGTTTTGTTGTTACTTTTCCACAATGCTTAGAAAATTCTAGTTTTTTACGGCATGAAAGCAAACATTCATGCTAATATAAAGTTAAGATAAGTTATTCTACACATTTTTTTGTTATATAGTACTACAAGTTATTTTAATAAGCATTCTTACCATTAAACATTATGTGATTCCCATTTCAATAAACATTACTTGGTAATGTTTATATTTATATTTATAAATTATATTTATATTTATAATTTATATTTTTCCCCGTAGTACTGCCCTAAAGGGTTAATAGACTAAAAATACAAGTATAAAAAACGAAACGATAACTACAAAACTAAACACATTCCAAATACAAAAAATAAAGATTAACTAATATTACAATAATAAAACACAATACATAGAAACAAAAAGTAGTTATAAAAGTAAATATGTTGTAACTGTTAATGCAGACGATGAGAAGGGTGATAGATTAAAATGAGAGCTGAAACAATTTCATACCTGACCGGGATTGAACCCGGGACCCCTGGCGTAGAAGCCAGTTGCGCTGACTTATACACCAAGAGCCGGACTTAGAATATGAACAGGAAAACTAAAGCATTTATTTTGTTTGACCACTTCTCAGTAAGTGAGGGCTGTTGCATATATACAGGGTCATCATAAAAGAACGTGGGGTTGCAGTAATTCAGACCAAGACAGTAGGAGAATTTTGAGATGTTTTATGGGTAGCTCTGATGGACTCTAACCCAAAAGTTTGTGTAAAAGCATTTCTAACCTCAACTTAAGGTATTAATGCTTTGGTCTGTTTATGCTTTGGTCTGTTTAGACTATATTAACTGATAAAGTAAAAGCAAAATATGTTTTGTTGTCGACTGAATTAATAGGGCCTTTCTTCTTTGCTGAAAAGACTATTAATGGAATTGTGCATCTCGATATGTTAAACAATTATTGCTTTCCTCAGCTAGATGAACTCGAAAACACAACAAATTCATTTCCAAGAAGACTGTGCACCCTCAACATTAATGCATTTGTCACTGATGCATTGAATGAAAAATTTGACATCCTGGCCTCCAAGGAGCCCAGACCTGACACCTTGCGATTTTTTCTTGTGAGGGTATATAAAAAACATTGTTTATTCAAAAAATATTCGTGAACTAAATCTTTTAAAGGAAAGAATTAATGAATAATTGACAACCGTAACAAAAGATATTTTAACAAATGTTTGGTCAGAAACTGAGTATCGATTGGACATTTGCTGAGCGACCAATGGTGCACATATTGAAATTGATTAGATATTTAAAAAACCTGTTTGACACGACATATTCAATAAATAAACAATATAAACTGCAAGTATTTCTGTTTACATTTAATCCATGTTCAAAACCCCATCCATTCTCCCAGTCATTTCTTTTATAACGACCCTGTATTTATAGAGATATCCTACTGATTACATGATGTTTTCTATTAAGGTCTATCTAAATACAAAAATTATGCTATTGCTCCATGAGTTGCTTTTTGAGATTATATCTTACTGTGTATTTTATTTTAGGGATGCACTGATTGTTTGCTGTGTAAATTCTGGAACCAGTATGTTTGCTGGATTTGTCATATTCTCAGTTGTTGGATTTATGGCACACGAACAACAGAAGCCAGTCGGAGAGGTCGCTGCATCTGGTAATTACACTTTATTTTAAAATAAACGCCTTAAAATGTATTTAATATTTCGTTCTATCATCAATCTATGATGGATCCCGCTTTAAAATATGAAAAAAAACTTTTTTGAATTCTCATTATATCTTATTTGTCAGAGAAAAATTTAAGAGGGAATGTACTTTTAAAAATGTCTTTGTTATGTGGCAAATTAGTGAAAAATTTCTTTGCGCTTGAAATAAGTTTTCTAAATTTAAATTAATTTTTATATTCTGTTTATTAAATCCTAATTAAAAATTGTTTCAAAATTTTACCCTCATCCCCCTAAAATTAAAGTGGGGGTTTAATTAGCCAATATTTTCAGAAATCGTAACTGGGGTATACTTTGGCCAATTTTCATGAATTGGTGTAAAATTGAAGGAAAATTCCATGCTAGAGTATCATGTATAATTACCGTATTCCTGTTATATTCAAATTTTTAAAAAAAAAATCATTGATGTTAATAAAAGATAATCCTTTTCAAAAATTGTCAGTTACTTTACAAGGATTCTTTTACTCTTAAATCTATATTTAAGATATTTGTAATTGAGAAATAATAAATATGAAACTTACGAAATTTATACAGTAATACAAATTAAGTATTTGATAAAACAACAAATGTCACGACGGAGTTTTGTCCATTGCTTTAAGTTTGATTTTGAGGCATCGATAAATTAAAAAAAAAATTAAGAAATAATACTTAGAAATTAGAATAAATATCAAAAAATACTTGAATAATATTGGTTACCTATATTTATTGTTTAGGTCCTGGTTTGGCTTTCCTGGCTTACCCATCGGCTGTACTTCAGCTTCCAGGTGCACCATTATGGTCTTGTTTGTTCTTCATAATGTTGCTGTTCATAGGTCTCGACAGCCAGGTAAGAGTTGCATTAATATATAATTGAAGAATCATATTATGACATCAAAATTTTAGTCCCATTCCAAAACTAATTTAAGTTTTATTATTAAATTAATGAAAGAAAGAATTGAAGATGTTTTTTTGGTTTTACATCCGGCTGTTATGCACTTACTGCTAATGCAGACGGTGAAGGATGAAATGATTTTTTGTAACGTATGAAAATATGCCGTGCCTGAATGGGATTCAAACCCAAGACCGCATGATGAGTGATAGACTTCCACCATACACCCAATAATTTTTTCTGAATTCTAAAAACCCTTTCCATCTACCTGTGTGATGAATTACTCCAAACTAATGTAGCATACCGGATATTAGATAAAATTAAACCATGATAAGCTGCTATTAACAAATTTTTTATAATTTAATCTGGTAATTTTTTTTAATGCAATACATGGTACCTGTACCAATACCTACTTGTTACCTGTTCCTAGTACATGTTTGTACCTGGTTTTAAAGAATTGAAGAGATGATGCTTTAAAACCAGGTACGAACATGTACTAGGAACAGGTACCAAGAAGGTAGCACAACTATCTGGTACATATTGTGTCATGTATTTGCATTAAAATAAATTGCCAAATTAAATTATGAAAAATGATAAAATTTATTAATAGCAGCTTATCATGGTTTAATTTTATTTAATATCCGGTAGGCTACATTAGTTTGGGGTAATTCATTACACAGTAACATGGAAAGAGTTTTTAAAATTAAGAAAAAATTATTAGGTGTATGGTGGAAGTCAATCACTTAACCTCATGCAGATCACTATTTAAGGAGCTTCATTTGCGTACAGTTCCTTCTGTGTACATCTTTGAAGTGATAATTTACGTAAAGCAAAACGCCTTTTTACAGAATTTTCAAGTCCAGAATTGGTTACTACGTTAAATTAATACTAATCACAACACTAAATTGTTTGAACAAAAACCTAATTAAGCAGGAAGGAAATACATCAACAAATTGCCACGAGCTTAAAAAAGTTGTGATAATTTAAGTTTGTTTAAAAAATACTTGATTGATGAAACGTTTTACAGTGTACACGAATTCCTTTCTAAGAAGTTTTGGTTGAAAAATATATATAAACTTCTAACTAAACGTTGAGGTAAATTAAGTATTACCGTACATCCTCAATTCTAAGACGCCCTCGAATCTCAGACGCAGCTAATTTTGGCCGTACAAATTTTGAAAAATAAAATTTATACCTAACGGGGTCCCGGGTTCGATTCCCGGTCATAAACTGGAGTTTCGTCTGTATTACCTATCTGATCAAGAGTGTAGGTATTTTCAGTTCGTAAGTTAATAACATGCCACTGGAAATTTACAAGCTGCATTTTAAATTTAAATATTGCGTTTGTAAGCGAGTCGCTTCTACGAATTCTGATAATTATTTATAAAGTTTTGTTTTATTTTAATTTTAAAAGATAATTTATTTTATCTTATAATGCATCGTAGATGTCTCATACGTAAATTAGAGTGTTAATACACCGGTTCAAAGATAATAAGTGTAAGAGACTGGAAGACACCCTCGAATGTAAGACGCACCTCGCTTTTCGAGGTATCAAATTGTGAAAAAGGTGCGTTCTAGAATCGAGGAAATACGGTATTTGATATAACGCGTATCGAAGTAAGCAAGTTAGTAGTAGTAATAAATGATTGGTTAGTAAATTTATCTTATTGTTAATTTATACTTATCAGTCTTATCTTGACATGTCCTATTGGAATCTCCTGGATGCAGTTAAAAGAAAAGGTACCAGTAACCGATTAGACATGCACTCCTCAATGGAGGAGAGTTACCAAAAATAGTCATCAAGGTAGAGAGAGACAAGGGTAAAAAGTATCTATATATTGTAGTGTGTTAGCATGTGTAGTGTAGCAGTCTCTCCCATAATCCCATACTGTATAACAAAACTCTCAAGGACAGGACGCATGGCTCTTATACAGTCTAAGTAATGATTTTTCAAATTTATAATCACGATTAATTCAATCTATAAGTCCTAAATTCCTTCAAGCTTTTGCAGATATTGAACCAACATTGTCACAAAATAATAGTTTGGAGTCAAACAATCCACTAGGGTTAGTAGTGCCGGTGTTTCTCAAGATTTCATCCTGACCAAAGGTGTACCTTGGTTGACAACTCATCTTTTCTTAGAATACGAGGTGTGTCTATTAAATAACGAGACTTTCGTTGTAAAAAAATTTTATTTTTATTTTATACATCATCACTTATTGTCACCTTCAATATACACTCCTTCTCTATCCCTAAAACGCTCCATGCGAATTTTCCATTGTTGGAAATAGTGCTGGAAGTCATCTTCTGTCAGCTCCTTTAGGACACGTGCCGCTTTCTCTTTTACAGCTTCCACAGACTCAAATCTTGTCCCTTTTAATGCAGGTTTCACCTTAGGGAACAGGTAGAAGATAATAACATGTGATGAAACGTGGTTTTTTACTCATGATCCGGAAACGAAGTGCCAATCCATGCACTGGAAGAGCCGAACTTCACCGAGAGCCAAAAAAGCTCAAATGAGCAAGTCAAAATTTAAAGCAATGATGATTGTTTTTTTATATCCATGGGATTGTGGATTGTATATCTTCACTGGGTTCCTGAAGGTAAAAAAATTAATCAATATTACTACCTTGAGGTACTTTCTAAACTACGTCAAAGAGTAACGAAAGAAACGCCCCGAAATATGGAACGACAAATCATGGGTTCTCCACCAAAACAATGCACCAGCTCATTCCGCGTTATCTGTCAAGAGGTTCCTAGCCAATTACAGCAACTCAGTGTTAGAACATCCACCTTATTCACCAGATCTTGCACCATGTGACTTCTACCTGTTCCCTAAGGTGAAATCTACATTAAAAGGGACAAGATTTGAGTCTGTGGAAGTTGTAAAAGAGAAAGCAGCACGTGTCGTGAAGGAGCTGACAGAAAATGACTTCCAGCACTGTTTCCAACAATGGAAAATTCGCATGGAGCGTTGTAGGGATAGAGAAGGAGTGTATATTGAAGGTGACAATAAGTGATTATGTATAAAATAAAAATAAATGTTTTTACAACGTCAGTCTCGTTATTGAATAGCCACACCTCGTATGTTACAACGAATGTTCCGTAATTGTATGAACTTTTATTATATCGAGCAATTTTGATGTGCTTTTTGAGTTTCATTATTTTAATCTGTAAATCGAAACCTCCCTAAATCGAAATAATATATATATCGGGTTTTTCCAATTCGAATCAGAGAGGTCTAAATTTATATTCATATTATTTTTACTGATTAAATAACTGAACGCTAAGTGTGAATGATGAGGCAGCAACCAAACATTAAATTCGCTTGAGTGCATTAAACGGCCTTGATTTTAAATTTAGATGTACAATATTTAATACGAATCTCTCTGTCTACATTTCTTAATACCAAAGGATATCCCCCTATTTCTAATAATATGAAATATAACATAAAAATACATAGAAAACTCTAAGTCGTTTATAACTTGCATATTTCAGAATTATTTTGGTACACGACTAGTGTAAAATCACGTTGCTTAGATATGACAATTCTCTTAATACGTGACTCTTGTATCTGTCAGTGACAAATGACTTGTGAAACAAATTATAATAGACCATCACAGTTAGTTTTTAACAGTATAAAATACCATTATAAATTTAACTGTTGTATTCTTCAGAATAATCGTGTAATTATTAAAATTTTTAGTACGTTTTTTTGTCCTGGACTATTGATGTAGTGTTCAGCTAAACTGGCTTCTCCTCCAGAAGTCCAGTAATCACTTTTTGAACAAGTCTTGTTTTTTTTGGTTTAAAGTAAAGGTCTTGTAAAGAATAAAAAACGTAGTAAATAAGGCGATTTTTTTTCTTTAAATTGGAGGAGCCGTTTCTGAGAAAACAGCAAAAATGTGTTTGGTTAACCGATTTGGATGAAAATGTTCATGTCGGGTCTCCTGATGGTACCTAACTTAAGTTCCAAGATTCAACTTTGCACAATATTTCGATCTTGAGATATTTTGTTCACACACGCGCACGCGCGCGCGCTCACACACACACACACATAAATACACGCACGCACGCAGACTAAACGCTAAAAACATTTGAAAACGTGTATTTCCGGTGAAGAATCGATTTCGAAAACTCAACATGAAAAAATACTTTCCCTCCCTATTTACTCATATAGGGCAAGAGAAAGTAAAAATTGTAACGATAACAACTAAAAATGAAGATGCTGATGAAAATTCATTAAATTAATAATTATAATGCATAATAAACACAACACTAACAATATAAAAAACCTTTTAAATTAATTCTAAATTAGCAATGTGAAGAAGGCAATTGTAAACAACCTCACTCCTCGTTTTACTTAGTAAAGCATCTAGAGGTTCAAACCAGTCTTTTGTCTGATGACCTAAACAAAAAATTATAATAATAGATTTGAAATTATAAACCAATAACTTACTCCAAGTGAAATTCCTAGAGGAAGTAAACATTTTATTTTTCAATTCCTAGAGGAAACAATGTTTCAATGTCCTAGAGGAAGTAAACATTTTATTTTTCAATTCTTATTCTTAATTTTTTCTTTAATATTCCCTGAAAGTAAATTGTACAATTTAGGTACAAGGGGTTCAAAATGTATTTTTGTTCTGTATTCGATTTTTTCTTAACTTCCTGTACTAGGCCACTGACTGCCTTTCTACGTTGAATTACTCAAAATGTTCGGTGAAAAAGAACAATCAAGAGAGCAATAATGTTACTGCAAATATAAAATATAATTTCTGTATAGATCTTTTTGAAAGGTACAATTCGGTTAACTTCAGAACGTCGTTGTAAAACATCTGTTTGTAAAATCCATAAGATTCCGGTAACCAATTTTTTGATTGCTAGTTGTTTATTTTTATACGATAAAAACGTAGAGGAAACTACCACATAAACTTAGAAATGGACATACAAGTTTGACCTCTGGATTTATGTTAACTGATACGGATAGACCAATTTGTGCAAACTGTGATACACCACTTACTGTCAAATATTGGAGGAATGCACAAACTAAACAGACCTCAGGAGGAGAGTAAAAATTAAAGGAAGAATTAAAGATTAGCGATCCGGTTTAGAGTTTGAACAAACAAGACTGACTTTTGTTTCAAAAAGTTTAAACTTAGTTTCAAAAGCGAATTATTTAGTTATATTTGAACGGAATAAGTTTTAGAGTTAATGTTACTTTATGTGTAAATTATTTATTTATTGTTTGTTTGTTACACATGCAAGCCTTTACACAAGGTTTATGTGTTTTAAATGTTCGACGTTTGACGGAGTGCTTATGTGTTTATGTCTCATCAGCCGAAAGGCTGGTTTGAACCTCTTGAGAGTTTACTAAGTAAAATGAGGAACGAGGTGGTTTACAATTGCCTTCCTCACTGAGTGGAAAAGTATGCATGCCAGGCCCCGTGAAAAGTATCTACTTTCCACCTGCAAATGATACCTTTCTTTATTCATCACAGGGTCTGGCTGTGTAATGAAATTCATTACTCTCCAATCATGTAATTGGCTGGCCATGTGATAAGAAACATAACTATTTTTTGCACCTTTGGAACTAGCAGATCGAGTGCAAATTATTGAACACTCCACCTGTTTGTTACAGGCAAGGAGTTTTTAAAAGAACTCAAATATATTTTTGTGTTTTAAATTGTCGTAGGGCCTATACTCCTTGGAAGTCAAGTTTTTATTCTAACTGATGAATCGTAATGAGATATAATGTTTATACAGTTGACAACTCCAGTTTTTTTGGTCGCATTAAGTTTCTCAGAATTTTAACGAGGGCTAATGACTGTGGAAGTCAATGCCCGATATACTATATATATAAAAAATAATAATTCATTTTGTTTTTTGAAGTTTTGTACGATGGAAGGGTTCATAACAGCCATGGTGGATGAGTATCCGCAACTGCTAAGAAGAAGAAAAGAACTGTTCATCGGTATCGTCTGCATTCTCTCCTACCTGGTCGGATTCTCCTGTATATCTCAGGTAAATATTTTAATTACGGATGTCGTCAATCACATAAATAAAACTGTAATTTTATCTGTTAAATTTTTAAAATGTAATTTTGATTCACGCAATCACCGCTGAACCAAATTCAATGAATTTAAAACTAGATTATTAAGTTCATATTTGTCATAAATTTAGCGCAGGAAAGGGAAAACATGCCAATAAATTACAGATAAAAGGACCAATTGAGACAATCCAACTGGAGGGATTAAAGAAAACCATGACAAGAACTTTGTCATGCAACTTTGTAAAAATGTATATTTAAAATTGGCCGGCCCGTCGTGTGTATATTGGCCGGCCAATATAAAAGTGTATATAAATAAAAATGTATATTATATTATGTATAAAAATGTATATTGGACCACTACACCCGTGGTGTAGTGGTCAGCGCAACTGGCTACTATGCCGGGGTCCCGGGTTCGATTCCCGGTCAGGTCTGGCATTTTTTTCATCTGCAAATCACCACATATCATTACCTACGCACAAGCCCAAGGCTTATGTAGGCATCATCACTCAATAAAAATAAATAAAAAATAAATAAATATTCGTATTCATAATAAATATTTGCATATTTAGTCTTCGTAAAAAAAGATTTGAGCCCATCTTGATCTTTACTGAATTTTCATGTTTTCATTCAAAATATTATTTCTCATTTTTCTTAATTACGCACCACCGTAAATTTTCCCGTAAATGCTTTACTTATAAAATTAATATACGGTTGGGCCACAGCTCTAGCAATAGAGCATGAGATTAACGAAACTAATTAATAAAAACATTGCTTATTAGATTTAACCAAAAGTATTTAATAAACGAATTGTCTTATTTTCTTAACTAATCCTCACCTATTTAGATAAAAATTAACATACCCAACCTTTCATTTCGCGACTTTCACTAAAAAAACACACCTACCTAAAAAATACTAGTCCATATCGGATGATTGACAGTTGGCTATATTTAAAACCTGTTTAATTACTATGCTAATGTAATTAATTCTAACAATAGATTTTTCCCTTACCTCGTTGGTTGGATTTTTACATTAATACTGGAAATTATAGTAATTAAGAATTGCTATAATTCTTAATTACTATTAAGAATTATTAAGAATTAAATTATACTCTTAAGAATTGCTATAATTTCAATTGTTAGGCTACTTGTACCTTACAACGGAATAATTAACAAAGGAATAAAGAATTACATTGTTTGAACGTTTTTAACCCTTTCAGTACCAACGTCCGGAAAACAGGAAGTCGATATATTTTACGTAGTTATAACATTCTGTTTACCGGACGTCCTTAAGTTATGCATAAAGTGCCAACCGAACATTTCCAAAAATCTTTTAAACAAAAGTTAATGGAATAATGTATTTTGAAACCGCCTCCGTGGCGTAGTGACTAGCGTGCTAGCCTACAAAGCCAAAGGTTTCGGGTTCCATTCCCGCCTAGGGTCACGAAATTTTAACACGTTAAAATCACCGTTAAGGTACCAAAACCCTCAATAGTTACTAATGACCAAGCTGTCGATGCAACTTTATATAAACTAAAAAAAACTATTTTGAATATTTTTAGTGTTAGAACGATTTCTCTTTTTATGAACACAATAAAAATTAATTATTAACTAGAAATTTTATTTTTCTGTAACGTTGAAAATTTTGGTCGGCAATGGCAGGCTTACGCCTGCAAGTTTTCGAAATAAGGGCTGGCACTTTTTGTACACCTTTATTCAAATTAAATGGCACTTTAGATCTAACTTTTAAATATTGTTTCGACACTGAAAGGGTTAAAAATAAAGAAAGCAATATTTTAAAGGCCTTTGTATTTTTAAAAAGAAGGGATGAATTGTGAATTGTTTCAAACAGGGAGGAATGTACGTGTTTCAAATCCTGGATTCTTATGCGGTCAGTGGTTTCTGCCTGCTGTTTTTAATATTTTTCGAATGCATTGCAATTTCATGGGCCTTTGGAGTAAATAGATTTTATGATGGAATAAAGGAAATGATTGGCTACTACCCTTGGATCGGATGGAAGTTCTGCTGGACCTTTGCCACCCCTGTCATCTGCATTGTAAGTACACTAATTTACAACTTGCCTATTTAAAACTTATTGAAAATACTAATAAAATAACTTTTTACTTTCTCTTGCCTATATGAATATATAGGAAGGAAAGTATTGTTTCCATGTCGATTTTTCAAAATCGAGTTTTCACCGGATATACACGTTTTCAGACCCCTTGTATCCAATAAACATGTTTTTAGCGATTGGTCTGAGTGTGTGTGTGAACAAAATATCTCAAGAACGGAACATCATATGAAGTTGAAACTTGAAAATTAAGTTACGTACCACTAGAGAACCCAACAGAAACATTTTATCAAAATCGATCAACCGGAAGTAGTAGTTTATTCGTGTAATTTTTCACTTTCTTTGCAATTTTCTCAAAAACAGCTTCTACGATTTTTTTAAAAATCGCCTCATTAATTACATTTTTTATTCTCTATAAGATAGGGTTGGCGCCATGTCTGCTGAAATTCTTGGGGAGGCTGTGCTCTCGTAGAAAAAAATGGTTTTTTAAGATTGCGGCCTTAATATGCATTTTAGCGTAAAAATTTATATAATAAAAGTTGTACAAAATCTGAAAACCTACTACTTTTATTTTAAATATTTTTTTGTATTACGCTTAGTTTAGCGGTGATTAGTAATTTTCTGTTTCAGCCTTAGTATTCATTTTACGACAAAAAATGTATATAGGTAATCAAATTTATAGGGAATTAAAAGATCTACAACTTTTATTTTAAGCATTTTTCTCTACAGAGCCTAGTTTAATATCAAAGAGTGGTATTCCGTATTATTAAGCCAAACTGTGATTGGTTTTCATTTTGCATCATTCACTCATGATTAAAATTAGGTAATATTTTTGAGGTTAGCTTTTTTGTTTATTTCTAACGTTTTATTACTAATGTTAGGTTATATTTTTCATTATTTGTATTGTCAAAATAAAGTGTTTCACACCATATTTTTTATTATATTTTCAGGGCGTATTTTTCTTCAATCTTCTACAATGGACGCCGATTAAATATCTGGATTATGAATACCCATGGTGGACTCATGTGTTCGGGTGGATTACCGCGTTGTCATCCATGCTCTGTATACCGGGCTATATGGTCTACCTTTGGTGTAAAACTCCAGGAGACTTCAATACGGTAAGTTATCTACCAATATATTCTAAGTATTACGATAAGTCTTGTACCTAGTCTGATGTAGTTTCTCTCTGATTGTTAAGGGATTCTTAATATTTGGTAAGCAAATCTGAAAAGGTTACCATATATTCATGCGAGGATTTAAAGCCCCAGCCGTATCTCGCTTCCTAAACACCATCTCTCTCTGTCTCGCCAGCCCCCATCGGAGAGCCGCCGCAAAGACATTGCCTCCTGCACCCCATCCAACCATGTCACTTCCGGTCTACCCCTCCTTCTTCTACCCGCTGGCGTTCACTCTCATACCCTCTTTGGTCACTTACCATCCTCCATCCTCTGCAAATGGCCAAAATCATTTTAACTGCTTCCGGGATATGGTATCCATGATATTTCCTTGCACGCCGATTTTTCTCCTAATTTCGGAATTCCGAATTTGATCTATCCGCGACACACCACAGCTCCACCTCCAGAAATCCATCTCCACCGCTTTAAGCCGATCCTTCTGTCTCTTTGTAAACACCCACACTTCCGCAGCATAGGTACACTCTCCAGGATAGCATTCCAGGCATATTCTTAGGACACTCTCCAGGATAGCATGATAGCATGGTATTTACTTACTATGTTAATTTTTTTGGGGTTGCTATAGATTTCTCCGCTTCCTGCCTATCATCTTCTGTCTTCCCAATCACACTTCATAAGATTATTCTCTACCACAGTTTCTTAAACTCGCTGAATCCATGTTTCCCGTTGCGACCTCTTCTCCTTCTAATCTGGATGGAAAAGGATGGCTTTTAAGACCGCCTGTCCGCAGTCATTCTTTGGGTATGTCTACACCACACCAACTGTCGAAACTATCTAATACGGTGTCCTGAAAACAAGTCTTATATCTTCATTTTGTACATGCTCCACTCTGAAAACTCTGCATGACTTTTGTAACAGTCCACCTCTAAGGCCTCCAGCTTTTTTATGTATTTCTGAAGCTCATTTGAAAGCTTTCAACACCATATGTAGATATAAACTTCAATACAGAAAAAATTTCACTCAGCAGAAAAACTTTCATGGAATTTAAATTTGAATAACGAAAAGACATTTACGAAAAAAATTTTAAATTAATAAAAATGTTTTTAGAAAATGTACCTTATATACGGTCAATACTTTTACAACTAGATAATCTTCTGCTCTTTTTCTGTTTTTAAATCAAGTTGATTAAGGAAATATCAAATGAAATGATTGATTTTGTAAAACACAGCACTTTCACTCCTCCCCTTATTTAAGTCGTTGTGGGGGTAATAAAATTATAAAAATTTATGAAATGATTCTCATTTAACTCCCTGATTAATCAGTAACATACAAGCTACCTACTTATTAAAATAAAAAAGTTTTCGTTTTGGTCAGAATCTCCCCTCAAATCTTTGATCGTGAGTTAATTATTTTAATTTACCTCTTCTCTTTGAGGGAACATTAATATATAAAATTCTTGTGTCACAGTGTTAGTTGCCATACTCCTCCGAAACGGCTGAACCGATTTTGATGAAATTTTATATGTACACTTGGTAGATCTGAGAATAGGTTTTTATCTATTGTTTATACCCCTAAGTGATAAGGGTGGTCCACCCCAAAAAAAATGTATTTTTATTTTTTGGACAAAATTTTTATTTTTCATTTTTTTTATAATGTGGCATTAAAAATGCATACACTCCTAAATTTTCACCCTTCTACCACCAACCCCTATTTTTTATAGCAATATGCAATATTAGTAATTTAATAATTTTCTACACTCGGCGGTCGATAACTGATCAGTTGTCACTCGATCAGTTATTCCCGCCAGGCGTCTACGGTATTGTTTTGTTATTTTCATATTCCATCATCGTTCACAGCGCTCCATGCCTCTTCCACTCATATACCACATCCTCACACACTTACAATAATTTATTCATTTTTTTTCTACTAAAATAATCTCTAGAAATAATTTATATGGAAAAACAACGTTTACCGGATCAGCTAATATTTTATATAATTTGAATTTTTAGATATTTTTTTCTTTTGTCCTCAACTTCTAATTATCCAATAAATATTTCAGATTTTCACTTCTTTTAAATTTATTTTAATTCTGCAGATCAGCGGTTCCCAACCTTTTTTTCTCCCGTACCCCTCGGTGAATCTTTAACTAAAATTGTACCCCCAAAAATGTAACATCACTGTAACTACAATACTTCACTAAGCAATTAATCACTAGTTAATTTCTAATCAATTTGCATATTTTCATATGTTTTTTATTTATTTCCAAATATTTTGCATAATGTAAATTTATTTTTTTATAATCATAATGGTATTTTTCTGTGAGTATACGTTGGTTAGTTTTTAAATACTGCAAAATATAACTTACACTTGTACGTTTTATTATGTGTTCAAATTAAGGTATAAATTTAAACCAAGGAAAATGAAAGTTAAAACAAGCATTTAAAATGGTATTTTATTGAAAACTGAACATTTCTTGTATGGTCTTAATTTTACATCAAAATACTAATGACAGAGTTATAATAATTATAGTTTTTCTAATCTAAGACAAGACAGATTAGTTTTAAACTTTGAAAAAAACTCACATTGAATACGAAATGCTTTTAAAATTTGTAAATACAAAATCTAACATGAAAATTGTGATGTATTGAAACTAAATTATTAGTCCAGGAAACGTCTTCAGAACTCTTTTTTAGTGTGACCCTTGAGGTTGTTTTGTTGCGCTTAATTGTTTGAAATCAGGTTCAAATGTAGACAAATAAAGCCTTAGATCTGGGCTTGCATTAAGCTTGTCAGTACAATAACCCCACCAAGTTACTCAGAAAAACAACGTCCGCCATTGTCCTTTATTTTCGGCGTACCCCTAACCGGTTCGTCGCGTACCCCGGGTTGGGAACCGCTGCTGTAGATAAACAAAAACATGATTTTGTGTTGATTAAATTTTTACTAATAACACTAGTCTACATGATTTTCGTAACACAAATAATTTTGGCTTATTCATATGTATTTTTCGACGCTGAATCCAAATATGACCTCAGAAATTGTCCTAGAGGCTTCATTTTTCTATAACACGCCTTTTTATGTTTTTGCAAACATACGTTTGAGAAAATAAACTTACATGTTTACAAAGCATATGAACTTTATTTTGGGTGTAAAGTAGGAGATCAGGATAAGTCTTGGGCTCCTCATATCTGCTGCAATTCTTGTGTGATTTTATTAAGCAGCGGACTGAATGGAAAAACACGACATATGCCGTTTGCTATCCTATGGTTTGGAGAGAGCCGAAGGACGACTCAACAGATTGCTATTTTGGTATTACAAAACTCAAAGGAATTTTAAGAAATCAGTTACATATCCTAGTCTTCCTTCAGCGCTAAGACCTGTTTCACACAGTGAAGAGTTTTCAGTTCCTGTTCCACCAGTCATGGAGTTTGGAAGAAAATGTTGACGATGGGAAAGACTATGGTAACCTAGGAAGTGATGAAGAAAAGGATCAGTGAAGCAAAAATCAAAGAAGGCATATTGGTTGGGCCACAGATACTTCAGTTAATAAATGATTTTGCTTTTGAGTGAACTCAAAGCATTAGCTTGAGTGAACTTGAAAAAGCAGCGTGGGTATCATTTCAAAATATTGTGAAATCATTCCTGGGCAAAATTAAGGCTGAGAACTATGTACAGATAGTGAGTGAACTTCTTAAAAATTATCCAAACTTGGGATGCAATATTTCTCTAAAAATGCACATGTTGCATTCACATTTAGACATTTTTCACCAAACCTTGGCGATGTAAGTGATGAACACGGTGAACACTTCCATCAAGATATCTCAATGATGGAAACACTTTACCAGGGGAAATGGAGCCCGAGTATACTTGCCGATTACGACTGGACCTTAAAAAGGGACAAACCAGAAGATGAATATAGGAGAAAATCGAAGAAAACCAGGTTGTAGGCGAGTTGAAATATAATATTATGCTATGGACTGTGTACAAATTTATGAAAAAATATACTTTTTTAAAATCGATGTTACACAAAAACCCTGCGTCCTAGACAAAAATGGTCTGCAGATTTGAAATCAGCACGAAAAATACTTTAAGATGCACCTCAAAGAATCTATGTTGCAGAAAAATTTTTTTTTTTTTTGTAGACCAGTGTAACCGCAGCAGATACTTAAGAAATATGTAAGTTATGAAACAAATTCTAATTTAATCTAATGATGGCAGTTAAAAAGTGGATAATAATTGTGAAGATGGTTATCAGACGATAAATAATAAGTGTATCCTCCTCTTGCATGTAACCAATTAACTAAAGCGCGTTAATGTATGTTTCCTGGCTGAATTAGAAAAACCAAGTTTGAATGATCGTGTTGAGTTATATGACAGTGACAGTGGTTCTATTAGATAATTGGGACGGCCGCCAAAGCTAAACAGGTCCTAGTAACAATAAACGCCGCTGTAGTTACTTCTTTCATAGTGTTGCAGCAATAGAAGAAAGTTATTTCGCATGGCCAATTTACCCGCCGTCTCATCCATTCAACCCGCAACTACCACACCCATCGCTAATGGACTTATAAATATCTGGTGTGAAACACTCACACGACTTTCTCTTGCCAATGCAAATAATTACCAATAAAACGTAACATTCGTCATAAAAACATTAGAAATAACCAGAAACCTAACCTCGAAAACATAACCTTATTTTAATCATATATGAAAGACGCAAAATGAAAATCAACCTCAGTTTAACTTAAAAATACGGAAAACCTCTATTTCACGCTAAACTAGGCTCTGTAGAGAAAAATGCTTTAAATAAAAGTTGTAGATCTTTTAATTTCCTATAAATGTGATTATATACACTTCTGTCGTAAAATGCATACTAAGGCCGAAATCTTAAAAAAATCAATTTTTCACACGTTTTCGTGAGAAAAAACAGAAAATCGCTAATTACCGCTAAACTCTGCATTATAAAAAAAAATGTTTGGAATAAAAGTTGTAGGATTTTAAATTTTCTACATTTTTTATTATATAAATTTTTGCGCTAAAATGCATATTAACGCCGCAATCTTAAAAAAACAATTTTTTTTACGTGAAAACAGCCTCAACAGAATTTCAGCAAACATGGCGCCTACCCTATCTTGTAGATCATAAAAAATTAAGTTAATGAGGCGATTTAAAAAAAATCGTAGGACCAGTTTTTGAGAAAATTGCAAAAAAGTGAAAAATTACCCGAATAAACTACTACGTCCGGTTGACCGATTTTGATAAAAATGTTCGTGTTGGGTCCGGTAGTGGTATGTAACTTAAGTTTCAAGTTTCATGTTCGTACGATGTTCCGTTCTTGAGATATTTTGTATACACACACACACACACACGCAGACCAATCGCTAAACATGTTTTTTGGGTTCAGGGGGTCTGAAAACGTGTAGATCCGGTGAAAACTCGATTTCGAAAAATCGAAATGAAAACAATAGGCCTTCTTTCCTTCCTATATATTCATATAGGCAAGCGAAAGTAAAAATCTAACTGATGATATGTAAAAATGTATAATGTACTGATTCGTGATTTTTTTCTTTTCAGAAAATCTCACTCCTCGTAAGGATACAAGACGATGTACCAACCTTACGAAGAAGGATGATGGGCAATAACGCGGACATTGCACCTCTCTAGGTCGAAAGAAATCTAATTCACCAATCGGAGCCGGCTGCTTAATACAACTAACGGAAAAGAAGGGACAACCAAACGTAGCCAGTCGCTGTATTATTCACATTTCCGGTGACTTAAACCGGATAAACAACAACCATCAAACATAATAAGAAGACAAATTGACAAAATAAAAATCATACGGCCAATTAACGCCGGCCGGCATTCCTTTATAAAGGACAATAGTGTGTGTTAGTGCATACGTATCCTCCTACATATTTGATGTTATAACTTTTCAATCTTCACTCTTGTGCGGTACTCGCGTACAAAAACGATCAAACCAAATCAAACTGATTAGGTAATTACATTCAGACTAAGTTTTAATCTTTGTTTATAAATTTTTTACAATAGAAAAAATATGTTACAAAATTACTGCCTACATTCAGATCGAATGTTTAATTTAACAATCGATATTCAAAACTGAATGTGTTTACAGGTTCATTTACCCAGAACTGTTCGCTTTGAATTTCATTTATTAAAATATTATTCGATCTTATTAAAATATGGTTAATTTACAGAAATATTTTACATTTTTAAAGATTATTATTAAATTTATAATGTAATATTAAGGGCAGTTAAATAATACGTAAAGTATGAAATTAATTAGTTAATTAATTAATTCGTTTCCGATCCCCTGAGATTAAATTGTATTTTAATGGTCGGTGGGCGATTAAACGTCCACTATGTTTATTCAAACATACAACGATAAAATGACCGGACCAAATACAATCGTCAACTGACGATTTTATCATAATTTTTTACTCCAACCGTACAATGAGTTCGGTTAGATTCCCCAGCAACGATTCGAGAATTGTTGTTTCATTAATGGCCTATTTTTTAAACGGAATAGGTCTACTCAGTCGAAACTGTGTTCAATATTTACCAATAAAAGTGGGTCCACGCACGCCAATCTCTATTTATATGTCTGTGAGCCTGCTTGCTTGTACATAACTTACATGCATCAGTTTATATTAGTAAAACAACTTATATATTCTAATTAAAACTAATCATATGATGCGCAATTATAACCGACTAAGTTGTCATTAGATTACGTGTACCTAATCATAAGTTACCTATATGAATGTCAAACGAATACATGTGTGTGGATGTGTAAGTGTATGTCAGCGTGTGCGTGTCCGTGTGTTTGTGTTTCTCTGTAATTATTACGTAAATGTATATTAGGGTTAAAACCCAAATTTTAAATCTTCGTTTTCAGCGTTGAGATCGAAATGAAAACAAAATGACCAATACGTTTCAAATCGAACGTTTTCAAGATTTGAAATAAATAGAAATTAGGGTAGAAGTTAGGAGTTAATCAATATTGAGTGTGTTGATAAGTAGTTTAGTTCTCGCCACGAAAGATGTTTGTTTATTTGAAAAATTTTAGTTCAAAAACTACAAAACAGATAATTTGAATGATACACCAAACAAAATATTTTACTTTTCTGTCTTTTTAAATTAATTTGACTAAAATTTTATTATTTAAAAATTCAATATAAATTTTAAAAAAAACTACGCTTGGCAGAATAATATTGTATGAATGCATGGTTCAATACAGAAATCATCTCTTAAACGTAGAACCGAAATAGCAATGTTTTTTTAAACGATGGACAATAACGTCATTACACCTTTCTAGGTCGAAAGAAATCTAATTCTCCAATTACACTCGGCTTAATACAACTAACGAAAAAGAAGAGACAACTGAACGTAGCCAGTCACTGTTAAGTCACATTTATAGTGACTTAACCGGATAAACAATCATCAAACGTAAGAAGACAAAATGACAAAATAAAAACCATACGGACAATTAACGCCGACTGGCATTCCTTCATAAAGAACAATAGTGTGTTAGTGTATATTCTAAAATATTTGATATTATATAAATATATTCTGCTCATAACAGACAGGTGGAGTGTCAGATAATTTACACTCAATCCGTTCGTTACATGGCTAAAATAAATAGTTCTATTTCTTATCGCATGGTCAGCCAATTAAATGACTGGATCATTTAAGAACAGAAGAGGTAGAGGTGTAAAAGACACTAATCAGAGTTATCTCCTCTGAACGTAATGAATTTCATTATACAGCCAGACCCTGTGATGAATGAAGTAAAAGTGTCATTTGCAGAGTGGAAAATATGTGCTTTTCGGAGGGCCTGGCATGCTGATAAGCGTACTTTTGCACTCAGTGAGGAAGGCAATGGTAAACCACCTCACTCCTCGTTTTACTTAGTAAAACCTTTGAAGGTTCAAACCAGCCTTTCGGTTGATGACCTAAACAACAACAAATATAATTTTCAATCACGCAGTAGCTATTTAATTTCGGTTGTATATTAAAACTTAACATCACATTTTATTTGCAAAATATTCACTTCAAAGAAAAAATCCTGTGATCTTTAACATACGTAAAAGTCATTTGTTTTATTTACAGTCTGGATGAAGTTTTAAAAGTTCATTAATGGAACAATGCTTAAAAAGTAGGTACTTTTTATTCCTAAACATCCAACTAATTTTTTTAACAGAATTTTATTTAACGAATTAAGATAGAAAAGGGCGTTTACTTGGTGTATTATTCAAATGTTTCCGTTCAGTATCTGAAATAGGTTTTTCAAACATAAATGGCCGGCCCGTTGGCGTAGTGGTTAGCGCAACTGGCTTCTACGCTGGGGTCCCGGGTTCGATTCCCGGTCAGGTCTGGCATTTTTCATCACTCATTTTCATTATCATCAATATCCACCGTCAGCATTAGCAGAAATTGCAGAACAGTCAGACGTAAAACAAAAAAATCAAACATAAATGACTTCTTTCGTGGCGAATAACTATAGCATGCGAATGCATGCGGCCGAGCGTTGCGAGTCGGTAAACAATCGGGTAAAATATTTTACTGAAAGACAGTACCCTATTGTTAATCGTCTA
This sequence comes from Catonia carolina, assembly GCA_035578175.1. Lineage (NCBI taxonomy): Eukaryota > Metazoa > Arthropoda > Insecta > Hemiptera > Achilidae > Catonia > Catonia carolina. The sequence continues at coordinate 56,369,207 of JAQMRL010000007.1, forward strand.
CTGGGATTGATGGTAACTATATTCGGATGTTTCACTGGGCTTCCATTATAATTTATTGCCACGAATAGGTACAAATCGGCGCTTCCAATCGACCGGTAAGTTTAGACTCAATTAACTTATTTCGGTCAACGTTTTTCATATATATCGATAGGCAGAGACAGTATTTTAAATAAACTTAGGTACTTTAAACAATAGACGTAATTATTTAGACTTAGCTGTAGATTATTATATTGTAATTCTCAATTCACGTACAATAGTAGGCTAAATTAGGTTATAATTAATTAGGTAGATTGAATGTGTCCTAATCCAGGCAGGCCTTCTCTTGGGTTATGCTTATTGTCTTCCTAAATGTTCTATTGATAGGTTATACATTATTGAGTACAAGACAAACTTAAAACATATTTCGTTATTAGTTGGTAAGTTATTTATATTTTTATGCACAAATATTATTATTGTTATCAATTATTATTATTATTATTATTATTATTATTATTATTATTATTATTATTATTATTATTATTATTAGTACTACTATAATTATTTTATCATCCTACCAAAAAGCTAAATTAGCTAGGTGGGTCAACAAATAAATTATTGACAAAATTATTATTGTTATTATTATCAGAAATTTTTTATTTAATGTTCATATATTTTAGTTTATGTTAGTTAGGTAGGTTAGTTTCCTACCTAACCTTAAAATATACAATTTTACCCTATCTGACCCAATTATATATTGATGTTAGCGATAAACGCATATTTAAAAAACAAGTATTTTATCAATAATGAACAATAATTACATATTCTATACAATGTTGTTCAAAATAATAATAATAGTAATTTTGTTACCTAACAATATAATAATACAAAACTACATAGTTTTTGTGTTTTATGTAATACATGTGTACAAAAAATTAAATAAAATATTTAAATTCAATTTTTCTTGTTTTTTTAGTTACTCCTTACACTTCTTTCATTATCCTAAAAATCTGGTGTGAAAGACTCACACAGCTTTCTCTTGCCAATGAAAATAATTAACAATATAACCTAAAATTAGTAATAAAACATTAGAAATAAACAAAAAAAACAATCTCAAAAAACATAACCTTATTTAAATCATGACTGAAAGACGCAAAATGAAAATCAACCTCAGTTTGGCTGAAAAATATAGAAAATCACTCTTTCACGCTAAACCAGACTCTGTGGAGAAAAATGCTGTACATAAAAGTCGTAGATCTTTTAATTTCCTATAAATTTTATTATACACTTTTGTCGTAAAATGCATACCAAGGCTGAAATCATAAAAAATCGATTTTTTTACACGTTTTTGTGAGAAAAAAACAGAAAATCGCTAATTATCGCTAAACCAAGCGTTATACAAAACAATGTTTGAAATAATAATTGTAGAACTTTAAATTCTCTGCAACTTTTATTATCTAATTTTTTGCGCTTTAATTTTTTTTGGCTTTAATATGCATTTTAATGCATATTAAAGCCGCAATCTTAAAAAACCCTATTTTTTTACGTGAAAACAGCCTCTCCAAGAATTTCAGCAGAGATGGCGCCTACCGTACCTCGTAGAGCATAAAAAATATAGTAAATGAGGCGATTTTTAAAAAAATCTTAAGAGCCATTTTTGAGAAAATCGCATAAAAGTGAAAAATTTTACGAATAAACTACTACTTCCGGTTGACCGATTTTGGTGAAAATGTTCGTGTCGGGTCCAGTAGTGGTATTTAACTTTAGTTTCAAGTTTCAAGTTCGTACGATGTTCTGTTCTTGAGATATTTTATTCACACACAGACCAATAATTGTTAAAAACTTTTTTTGGGATCAGGGAGTCTGAAAACATGTAGAACCAGTGAAAACTCGATTTCGAAAAATCGACATGAAAACAATGCTTTCCTTCCTATATATTCATATAGGAAAGAGAAAGTAAAAATAAGATGCTTAGGATATTAAGTCACAAGCATTAATTCAGACATTATAGTAATAAAAACTATAAAATATACCAATGACCAAATATTTTTTTATGCAGAGGTCTACTCCTCTCTGCCACCTCCATTAGGTCTACTGTAATATTATTACACTTTTTGAGCTACCTTGCATGCATAACAAAAGTGGGAGTAGAGTGGTCATCAAAAAGTGTGTGACTAATGTCAAATAGATGTTATGTCATTGATATGTTCATCACTGGTGGATTTTTCATCAAGTTTGGGGAGGGATCACTACCGGGGGATCTTGGGGGTATGGAATACCCCCCCCCCAGGAGAGCGGGTGGACCGGGGGTCCTACTCTGGGAAAAAAGAATAAAAATTCACATCTTAAAAACACTTTTTGTGTATTTCTGAACCTAAAATTTTCATAATGTTACAACAGACAAAATGGAACAGTTTTAGAGATTTAAGAAATTCAAGACTGAAATAGATTACTATTGCCAATTTGAAATTTAAAAGAATTTTATGTCTAAATGCCTCATACAACAAAAAAAAATATGAAAATAATTTATTGGTAAAGGTTTACAGAAATATTAAGCAATTACATAAAACTATCTGTTACGTTAGGGGCTTAAGGCTGCGCCTCACCACTCGTCAAATTCAACAGAGTGATATCGGTTGCGACCGCCAGATCGCACATTTTAATCTTGATGTAGCGAAGCTACAAGGTGGGAGTAAATTAGAAGCTGTGGTGGGGAACTAATTGCGTATGCATTCGCCGTCGATGAGCAGTCACGGTGTTGTCAGATTTGGTCAACAGCAGGCATAAAGTACAATCGTAATCTGTATGATTACATGTACTAAAAAAATTGTATGTTCTGTATATTCACTGTAGACGGCTGCGGTCACGCCGAAATGTGTTTTACGTGTTTGTCTAAATAAGAGTCCATTTTATCTAACGTTTATTTACATTTAGTTAACGTTGCTTCCAGAATTAAATTCTTTACAATTTTCATTGAGAAAAAAAAATTTGTTTATTGTTCATTTAACAAAGCTATTGGGCATCAAACGTAGAAAACTGTATTTTTCTACAAAGAGTTTTTGCATGTTTCATTTTTATACAGCTTTATTAGGTGATTTTCCATATATATCCACCATATTTGATGCAAAAATTAGTCCCCAAAAAATTCAGTACAACTGTTTTTCACCATAGGAACTGAAATCAGGGCGAAATTTCTCGTTAGCTGTAACTCGCAAATGAAGCGTTTGCGGACATATGTTTATATGAACTTTTCCTTATTTTTAGCTCTACAAAAATGTACAAAATCATTTTACCATAATTTAAAACCAGCCTGTTTACTAACAACATAACAAATCAATATCTCTCCGAATAACAAACATTAATTAAACAAATTAAAAACAATAATCATTCCACATTTAATACCTATTTAAGAGAATAAATATTTACCATTTAACAAAAAATGGTACACGTACATATTATCAAAAACAGACACAGCGATTACAATCTATAAACTGAAACTTACAATTAAAAACCTAGTAGGCCCTACAATAATAAATGAAACAAAACTAAATACCGCAAAAATAGTAAATTATACTACTGCCTACATTATAAATTAGTAAATTTTTACATAGCATTATGTAGTAAATTACATTACCGCTAACATAATACAACTAAATACAGCTAATAAATATATAAATAGTAAATTTAGTTTACATGAAGAAGCAGGTGTTTATAAGATCAAAATGTGGTTCAGAAGATTGTGATAATTTTTACATCAGGATAATATCTAGGTCCTTTTAAAAATGATTTTAAGAATATTTACAAGCTTACAAAATATGTTAAACAAAAATCTAATAATACAATGTTTTTTCCAATAAGCAACCCGATCACTCAATGAGATGAAAATTATATGACGTATAAGTAAGATGTAGTACATCTTGTACAGACCCAAGCCGATCATTCCTGAGAGGGTGTAGGTAATTAAACCCCAACCATCAGATTACACCGATAACCACTGTCTAGTTTTCATGTACCCGCGTAAAAGGAACTACCTTTATTAGGATATGAACCAGGAACCTTCGTCTCCGAAAATAAGCAGTTAAACAGCTGACTCGCGGCGGCGACTTTACCTCTAGACCAATCCGGTAGGTTTTATTTAATGAAATATATTTTTACTTTCTCTTGCCTATATGAATATATAATAAGGAAAGTATTTTTTTCATGTCTATTTTTCCAACTCGAGTTTTCAGACCCCCTGAACCCAAAAAACACGTTTTTAGCGATTGGTCTGTGTTTGTGTGTGTGTGTGTGTGCGCGCGCGTGTGAACAGAATATCTCAAGAACGGAACATCGTACAAACTTGAAACTTAAGTTACATACCACTACCGGACCCGACACGAACATTTTCATCAAAATTGGTCAACCGGAAATAGTAGTTTATTCGTGTAATTTTCCACTTTTTTGCGATTTTCTCAAAAACTGGTCCTACGATTTCTTTAAAAATCGCCTTGTTTACTAAATTTGTTATGCTCTACACGATAGGGTAGGCTCAATGTTTGCTGAAATTCTTGGTTAGGCTTTTTTCACGTAAAGAAATAGTATTTTTAAGATTGCGGCTTTAATATGCATTTTAGCGCAAAACTTTATATCATAAAAGTTGTAGAAAATTTAAAATTCTACAACTGTTATTTCAATCATTTTTTTGCATAACGCTTAGTTTAGCGGTAATTAGCAATTTTTTGTTTTTTTTCTCACGAAAACGTGTGGAAAATCGATTTTTTTTGTAAGACTTCGGCCTTAGTATGCATTTTATGACAAAAGTGTATATAATCAAATTTATAGAAAATTAAAAGATCTACAACTTTCATTAATAACATTCTTCACTACAGAGCCTAGTTTAGCGTGAAAGAGTGATTTTCCGTATTTTTTAAGCCAAACTGAGGTTGATTTTCATTTTGCGTCTTTCACTCATGATTAAAATTAGGTTATGTTTATTGAGGTTAGTTTTGTTGTTCATTTGTAATGTTTTATTACTGATGTTAGGTTTATTGTTAATTATTTGCATTGACAAGAGAAAGTTGTGTGTTTCACACCAGATTTTTAACCTGATGAAGCGGTGCGCACCGCAAAAGTACTTGTAATTATTTAAAAAATACAAGCATTATAAAGGTGATAATATAATTTTTGAAAGCTAACTATTCTAGATTCGGCTTCTACGATGCTACCTAATATTTAAATAAATAGTTCGTCAACAATCATATTGCACGACATAATACCTACGTAATATTAAATTTTTATGAACAGTGATTTACTGGAAATTTGATTTCTATACCGGGAAAAGTGAATATATGAAAGAGACTCTCTCTCTCTGTCGCTCTCTCCCTCACTCGCTCTCTATTTCAGGAAATCGTCGTGGGATTCGAGGGTCGATCAGCTCTGGAAGAACATATTTCATCAAAAGGATTTCAGAGGCTGAATCATTTTCTTCTCCCAGAATTAGTCATCTCGATTTATCTTCTTAATCGAAATATCAATCGGGGTCCATCCAACAAAGAGGCAATACTTGTAATAAGGCCGCAATCAACTTTGATGAAAAAACCAGAAAATCAATAATTGCCGCTAAACTAAAATTTAAGATTGCGATCTTAATGTGCATACTATGGCAAAAGTGTATAATCAAAGGTGTACTACATTTAAAAACTTACAACTTTTATTTGATTTTTTTTTTGTATAATCCCTAGTTTTGTACTTTTGGTAATAAGTGATTTTCTGTTTTTTTTTCTATAAAGATCTGTAAAAAAATTGAATATTTTACGATTTTAGCCTTAGTGTTACAAAAATTTACAACAAAAGTGGCTATAATCAAATTTTTAGAAAATTAAAAAACTACAAAACCACAAACCTACAAATTGACTTTACAACTTTTATTTCAAGTATTTTTCTGTACAGAGCCTAGTTTAGCGTAAAACAGTAATTTTCCTTAGTGTTAAGCCAAACTGTTTAGATTAAGACAAATGTTCAACAGGTATTGTCAAACTTTCGTTATGTAATTACGTAGGTACCTAATACATAACAATATTTTGAGTGGAGAATGTGGTTTTTCGAAAAAAATTAAAGGCTTTAGTAAATTTTTTAAAATAAAAATTCATGTTAATTATGTTAAATGATTTAAATTAAATCACAACGAAATACGGAACAATGCTTGACGGAGCTTTTTCTAGATATTTAAATAAATTCGATTCTGAAGTTCATTTATATTATAACAAGATACTTCAGTTATCATAAATCCATTGTTTCATTCATAGAATACGGACAATGAAGAAGTCCAATCAGAGCAAAATTGTAACTAATATAACTTTATCAGAATAGAAATAAACTTGATAACTTACATATTATTATATTTTTGTAGTGATCGCTTGAACGGAAGTGTTGTCTCTTCACTTAATTTTGTTAAAAATTTAAGCGTTTTGTAAATTAAATATAACTAATTTCAACAAAAAAAGGAAAATGTAAATTATATCTCAGTTACATATGTTGAAAAATAAACTTAACCGACAGAGTTTCGACCTCAAGCCACACGCGAGGCAGGCGAGCATTGTACCACTGAGCTAATCTCGCATATACACTACGTAAGATTACAAACTGCACATAAAGCTTCAGATAGCTGTAAGATTTTACCCATTCAAAACAGCAATATTCACCCAACAGAGAAGTTTTCACTTCAAAAATTTCGTAGAAACACTTGTTGAGAAAATTACAAAATAGTGAAAAATTGCACAAATAAACTATTACTTCCGGTTGACCGATTTTCATGAAAATGTTTGCGTTGGATCCTCTAGTGGTACCTAATTTAAGTTCCAAGTTTCAACTTTGTAAGTTATTTCAATATTCTTATTAAGTTCTAATACTTTTAATAATCTAATATTTTTTAGTTTTTATTTTAATATTCTTATTGTTATTTTAAGTTCTTGCAATATTTTGTTTATACACGCGCGCCCACACACACACGCACACACACACGCGCGCGCGCGCGCGCACACACACACACACAGACCAATCGCTGAAAACTGATTTTTGGGTTCAGGGGGCTTGAAAACTTATACATTCGGTTAAATATAGTTTTCGGAAAATCGACATGAAAACGATACTCTCCTTCCCTATATATTCAAACAGGGCAAGAGAGTAAAACGGAGAGTAAAAAAGGGCAAGAGAGAAGTATTTAAAAAATTAAAGAATTTTGCTATCCGAACAATAACAAATAAACACAGAAATAACAATCTGTAGGCCAACCGTATATTTTTTCTATACGAACAATATTATCGTTTTCATAATAAATTGAAATTAATCTTTGTTTGGGTTGGGAGATTAATTTTAATTCTGTCAAAACATACTAATGAACAGTCTACATGAAACCTATTACACGACCCGGCAACTCTGTATGATCTAGAAATGAAAACACGTTAAGGGGAAATGACCTTGGTGACAGAAAGCATTATGTGTAAGTAGTTCCGTAACTGTCAGCTCGGAACGCTATCGAACGGCTGAAAAATTTGTGCTTGTAAAGGTTTTTAGATTGCAATACATCGCCGCTGATAAATAAGTAAACACGTTAAAGTTTGTATATTTAGAATCTAAAAGAGATATTCTTTTTACTGATACAGATTAATTTGCGACAAATACCTTCCTATCTTAACAAATAATTTTAGAAAACTTTACAACTTTAAGAGTTTTACTTTAATTTTTTAAAGCTTTAATTTAATGCTCATACAAAAAATGTTAACTGGTAAATAGAGCATATTTTAATCTTTAAAATGCACGTCAAACTTTAATTATGACTTGCATAACAACCGAGTTGGTTGTAATCATCTAAACCCTTACATTGAGCGGCGCGGCAGAGGTAGAGCGCACCCTTAATAAATTAGTTATTAAAATGTTATATTGGGTGCTTACTTTGCTGTTATCAATAAATATACAGTCAAACTTCTGAAAAACGGACACTCGTGGGACCAAAAAATTTGTCTGCTATTAAGAAGTGTCCGCTAATGAGAAATACGTGTACTGTACAATTTTCTGTCTTTACATTATGTATTGCGTAATGTAACGTATTTAACAATAATATATAAAATAAACACTATGTACGTTTATGCAATGAAAAAAAAATTATTTCATGCGTAAATATAGTATACACAACTAAACTATGTAAAGTATAAGTATATATATATAGTAAACTATAAAGTATGTATACTATATAGAATATAGTATATTTATAGTATAGTATATAGTACATGTATATAAAATTACCAAAAAAGAAACGTGTTATCTAATATGTAATATAAAAATCTGGTGTGAAACACTCACACAACTTTCTCTTGCCAATGCAAATAATTTACAATATAATTTAACATTAGTAATAAAACATTAGAAATAAACAAAAAACTAACCTCAATAAGCATAACCTTATTTTAATCATGAGTGAAACACTCAAAATGAAAATCAACCTCAGTCTGGCTTAAAAATACGGAAAATCACTATTTCACGCTAAACTAGGCTCTGTAGAGAAAAATACGTTAAATAAAAGTTTTAGATCTTTAAATTTCCTATAAATTTGGTTATATACACTTTTGTCGTAAAATGCATACTAAGGCCGAAATCTTAAAAAAATCGATTTTTCACACGTTTTCGTGAGAAAAAATCAGAAAATCGCTAATTACTGCTAAACTAAGCGTCATACAAAAAAATGTTTGAAACAGAAGTTGTAGGTTTTTAAATTCTCTACAACTTTTATTATATAAGTTTTTGCGCTAAAATTTATATTAAAAGCCGTAATCTTAAAAAAACAACGTTTTTACGTGAAAACAGCCTCACCGAGAATTTCAGCAAACATGGTGCCTACCCTATCTTGTAGAGAATAAAAAATTGAGTAAAATAGGCGATTTTAAAAAAAATCGTAGGACCAGTTTTTGAGAAAATCGCAAAAAACTGAAAAATTATACGAATAAACTACTACTTCCGGTTGACCGATTTTGATGAAAATGTTCGTGTCGCGTCCGGTAGTGGTATGTAACTTAAGTTTCAAGTTTCAAGTTTGTACGATGTTCCGTTCTTGAGATATTCTGTTCACACACACACACACACACACACACACACAGACAGACACACACACAGACCAATCGCTAAAAACATGTTTTTTGGGTTCAGGGGGTCTGAAAACGTATAGATCCGGTGAAAACTCGATTTCAAAAAATCGACATGAAAACAATACTTTCCTTCCTATATATTCATATAGGCAAGAGAAAGTAAAAATATGCATGCATGTACAGTATTTGTAAGTAATCCAAAATACCTTATGTTTGTATTCCAGGATTGTACATAAGTTGATTACACAATTTACACAATACCTATATTTGGCTACTTCTAACACTTTTTCACGAATTATCAAACCGGATAATGGTAATGAATTTGCATGCGCTCTACAAAACCAATCATATGTTATGCTGTCTATGATTAATCCATCAGTTTTTAGAAACGCAATGTATTGCATACATTGTTCTAACATTTTTTATGGACAAGTTTTGTCCGCTTTCCAGAAACTGAATTTTCAAAACCATACAAATTAACTGGCCACATCCATTATTAGGAAATATTTTAGTATTGTGTCTTGCGGGAAAATCCCGGGACTTTTAAAATAGTCCGCTATTAGGAAATTTCCGCAATTCGGAAGTGTCCGTTAGTCAAAGTTTCACTGTATTTATGTATATTAAATAATTTTATAAAACCTATTTTTTTATAAAGGTACAAAAAACTATTAAAATAAATATTTAAAAAATTTGTAAGGGGTCATGACCCCTGTGAGCCCCACTAAATCCACCACTGATGTTCATAAAGGTCTAATGACATGTAAAATCAAATTACAGCAAGTGTCTCATAATGGATAAACAAATAAATTATCTTTCCATCATAACCTCTTGACGGATATTGATACATACGTGGCCATAAACACCACAGTTTGATATCTTTCAATTATTTAGACGCCCAATTGTCATAAATATTGCCAGAAAATTGTGTTGATTGTACTGTTCTCTTGGTGCATAATCATCTGTTATTAATATGTACTGCCCACAATAGGCAAGTGGAGTGTTAAATTATTTGCAATCGATCTCTAGTTCCAGGGCTACAAAAAAAGTACTGTTCTTTTTTCACACGGTCAGCCAATTATATGACAGAAATATTTAAGAACAAAAGAGGTAGAGGTATATTGCTTTTCACGGTTGATGAGCTCTGCTATTTCACGCGTTTAGACCAATCAGAAAGTTTGCCGGCGTTTTCAGATTGTACGAATGTTTCTGCGTGGCAAACATTACACCCGCATTCATATAAGAGCTGCAGTAGTTCACTTGTGTCTTGCATCTCATACTGAACACATCGATTATAGAGCGCGTTAACAACTTTATGATATAATCAGCTGATTGTATGTTCGTAGGTTATAATGGTTATTGAAACACAAAAAAATTGGCTGACGAAATATATAACATAGCTACGAGAGCAAGTATTGGCAATGTTGCTGGCAAGTCATTGGCTGGCTATGAAGTAGGTAGGGAGCAATGCATACGTTCAGAGCTCATCAGCCCTGAAAAATAGTATATTCAATGTTATCTCCTTTGAGAGTAATGAATTTCATTATACAGCCAGGCCCTGTGGTGAATGAAATGAAGAAGTCATTTGCAAGGTGAAAAGTAGATGCTTTTCAGAGAGCCTAGTATACGTTCAACTCAGTCAGTAAGGCAATCGAAAACCACCTCACTCCTCGTTTTACTTGGTAACGCCTTTAGAGATTCAAGCCAGCCTTTCGGCTGATGACCTAAACAACGACATTAATACGTAATTGCGTGTTTTTGTGAGTGAGGTTGTGGTTAATTTTTAAAATTAACTTGTCCCACAAGAGGATAAAATAAAGATGTATTTATCTCGGATCATAAGATGTCTTATCCAATAAGGTATTGAATATAAAATAAATTTAAAGTTTAAAACCCAACAAAAAAATGGATCTCTTTTGTTTTCTGTATGCGATTATCAAATCTGAATTCCCTGAAAGTTTGCACATGCGGTCATTTCTCCCACTCCTGCGTCTGGCGCGTCGATGTGACCACCAACATTCCTGCATGTTGTCAACTCCACTCCCATTTCTCAGTTAGTATACTTACTATTTACAGTCAAGTATGAATTTCGTAGATTTACTTAATAATATTCGGATGGAGGAAGATACTATAGAGTTCCTTCAGGAAAAGGACTTATTGCATAATGCCAGAAGATGTGACAATAGTCACGATATAACTTTTTAAATAAATGACCAGCAGGATCGTTGGTGTTGTTTAAGAAGAACGTGTAGGCAATTTAAACAACTTCGCACGGGTACATGTTTTGAGAATTCGAAGCTGCCATTTGAAACAAATATTTTTTTCATTTAAGCATGGTGCAGTCGGTTGGCCACCATTAAATTCTGTGAATAAAACAACAGAAATGAGTAACGTACTGGGACTGGGATGTACGAGTATGTGCGTGAATAGCCTATAATACTTTTTAAGTATTCAGTAAGGCAAGCAGAGGGAGAAATGACCGTGTGTGCAACCTTTTAGCAAATTCGGATTTCATAGAGGTATACAGAAAGCCTTTCAAAAGTAAAAAATAATAATATGTATTGGCCCTTAAGGTTTACTATAAGTAATAATATTTTGATCCAAGCGTTGTTGCATTGGGGGACCGCTAACATTTAAAATAAAAAATGATAAAACAATCCTACGCTCCATTAATAAGGCATCATATTATCACAGTTATTTAAGTTTACTACACAGGATGTATAGCATGATGAATAGCACACAGCACACATTATAGTGAGGGTTGATACTACAAACTCAATACCAAGATAAGGAAACTAGGTTAAGTTCATTGTAATAAAACACCTCCTCCAAACGACAAAAAAACACAAATAAAACTTTTTGGAATAAATAAATATATTTTTTTATAGTCAAATACAAAACAAGAAATTTACAAATGTAGTTGCAGATTTATTTACTGCAGAGGCCATATTATGTTTCCAACAGTAGGCAAGATATCATGAATAATAACTATCGAAGTCTGGTATAAAATATATAATAAAAATACAGTTTTAAAACAATAGGCCTATTTATATAATAGATAGATACTGCCGCTGCCATAAAAAGAACAAGTACATTTATTAATTTTGATCTCAGTACAGTGAACTCCAATTAACCAATAATTTAAAATTTCTGAAATTATCACAAATTTTTATGATTCAAAGAATCATATTTTATCCAAAAATAAAATCAACAAAATTTTTACTTCAAGATACATTTAATTTATCTATTTGTAACAATATAAAATTAATATCAGTCATGTTATGATCAATTAATGAATTATTTTTTTAATGACTAAAGTTTTAAGAAGTGTATTCACTTTTTTTAATATCATACATTGTGTGAAATTTAATATAAATATGCACATCTTTTTCTTGGTAGAAAGAATTTTTGTGTTATATACACACAGTCTAAAATGAAATATTGGAATAATAGTAGTTTAATAAGTACAGTCAATGCATGTAAGTACAAAGTTTTTGTTTCATATAGTATTTAATAACAATGAAATCCAATGTATCAAAAAAATATACTGGAATCACATTAATAATGATGTAATTTTAATCTAATTACGAGGATTGGAGTTCAGCTGTATCAAGTAAAACCTTGATATCAAGTTATTAAATAGGCACTAAAATTTAATATAAAAATGAGAAACCTGATAAAATGTACGAATCTACCACAACAAATTTTGCACTCCGGAAGCACTTCTCACCGATTCCACAGTCCACTAAGAATTTAGAATAGTTCAGTCAATTTATAAACGTTAAACCTTTTCCACATCCGTCAAACTGACAGCCTGTGGATTTTTAGCTTTTACTTTAGGTTTAACATTATACAAAAATATCGATGCAATTACTAATAGAGCACCGATTACAAACTGAAATGTGATTTGAAAATCAAAAAGATAAACCGACACAACACAAGATATAATTATAGCCAGAGATGTCGCAAAACCTTTAAGAATATTGTCCGCATATTTAACAACAAGCGCTACAATAAGTCCACCTCCAGCTTGTAAAAATACTAGATACACAACAAATAAATCGTATTTATAAAAGAATCCATTTCTGTGAATTTTATCCCAGTCTTTAGCGAAGCAAGTGACCAAACCGAACGGAAGAGAAAGAAAGCTTAATTGAACGTTACGCATCCACACCGATATATCAGAACCTTTCAGGATCATCTCAAAGTAAATTCCAGCAAAACCAGACAAAACACAAGCAATGAGTGCAGCTGCAAATCCCAACAATTTATTCTGCTTTTCTTCCGTGTTACGAACAGTATTATCTGATGATCCGGTCAATTGAACCATAACAACGCCAAGTACAAGTACAACCAGAGCAGCCCATTGTTGAATAGGTAATGTACGTTTTAACATGAGTACTGCGAACATTGCTGTCGTTAATATCTTCAACTGGTACGTGACCTATCAACAAAAAGGAACAATTAGCTGTGTTGTTGTTTAGGTCAACAGCCGCAAGGCTGGTTTGAACCTCTAGAGGTTTTACTAAGTAAAACGAGGAGTGAGGTGGTTTACCATTGCCTTCCTCACTGAGTGGAAAAGTACGCTTATCAGCATACCGGGCCCTCTGAAAAGCATATATTTTCCACTCTGTAAATGACAACTTCACTTCATTCACCACAGGGTCTGGCTGTACAATGAAATTCATTACTTTCAGAGAAGATAACTCTGATTAGTGTCTTTTACACCTCTACCTCTTCTGTTCTTAAATGATTCAGTCATTTAATTGACTGACCATGTGATAAGAAACAGAACTATTTATTTTAGCCCTGCAACTAACAGATTGAGTGTAAATAATTTGACACTCCACCTGTATTTTTAGCTGTATCAAACACTAAAATATTAATTAACCCTTATAATGCCAGGAGAATATTGTGAGTTCCTATCGAAAAATTCCACGTATTTTTTACTAGGTACTTCTTAAAAATGCCAGCCTATTTTTGTGCGATTTATAGCATTTTATATTATATCTATCCATTACTTGGCTATTTTTCGACATATTTTAATGATTTTTTGTTTTTTCCATAATGGATTCATAATCCATTTACCTTATAACGTATTTCTTACAATTTAAAAAAAAATAAAAATTTCTACTTGCACACTTTTTTGCAGAAATTTCCTTCTTAATTTAAAAAAATCACACTAAAAAATATGTTTTGTCACTTATATCACTTTAAACATAATTTAATTATGTATTAAGTCACCATGATGTACAAATTCATGAATGTATTGGAAAAAATAATCTATTCAATATGAAGGTTTTTTAATCAATTACGCTACCTACACTTATAACAGAATCTACAGTATTTTTTCAGTCTACATATCTTACTGATTATTTTCATACGTTGTTTATAAAAATTAAGCGAAAAATAATAACGTACTATTAAAAGGATGCCAGCATTTTTTGGTTAAACTTTTGATGTCCTAATATTAGGACCCTGGCACTGTAAGGGTGATAAGTGATTATAAATTTACTAAATACAGTTACAATTTTACTAAATATTTCTTCAAGTTTAACTTCATCTAGTTGCATACTAAGTTTTTCTTTCTATTAAATGGGTTTTTCCATCCCTGTTTCTAATTTTTATGAAACATCCTTCTCAAGTACATGTATTCTTTTCTCGTGTAGATGTTCATAATTTAAACATTTCTCATAACCTTGGTTTTTTCTTAACATTCATTGTAGTGAAAATATTCTGTAAAAGGAAAAAGTGACATTACAGTGTCTTGGGCCAGTCTAAGCTGGTGGGAGTAGTCTGTATGGAAAAGTCCATTTAATAAGGAGAGGGGTGTGTGTGAGTAGTGCATTTACAACTTGGTAATTTTGTAGTTGAGTTCTAACCTTAGCGTATTGAAGTGATTAATTAGTTATAATTAGTTAGTTATGGAAGTGAAGTGTTATTCTACACAAATGTTATAATCTATCTTTGTTGTTCTATCTCATGTATTTATTTTGATCATTTACTATATTGCTATTTATCAGATTTTAATTTTTAAAGTAGTGTCTTATATAATTCAAAGCTGTTTACTTTTTCATTGACTCGGTTCAGTTCTGAGTTCATATAAAATGAGTGAAAATAGGGGAAGAAATAAAGTTGGCAAAAAAGGTCGAGTTTTGCATAGTCAAAGTCGTGAAATTATTAATAATGTGATAACGTTTTTTTGAGCGGGAAGTAAAAGAGGGACCTGATGTATCATTGAATGGTAGAAAGGGTGCCGTTATGGAACGCGTCTTACAGGCAACAGAGATTTCAAACAATACTTTTCCTGACTTACTTTTTAATTTATTTCCGATTGCATAAATGTCAATAAATTAAGTTAACTATAAGTCTGGTTTTCATTTCTTATAATAGAAGCTAATAATATCAGGCAGATTAGTAGCGTTCAAGCTGCCGTTGTTATGCCGTTTGGCTAGTATTACACGTGATGTGGAGTGGAAGGGGAATTCCTTTCTCACGACTATATCATGCCACACTCTGTTACCACAATTTATAATTTTGATAACGTACATTGAATACCATGTGATTTATCTCCCAATGACATCATATCAATTGTAAATCGTATACAGTAAAACCCCAGTTATCCTGACTCCGTTTAACCATAACCTGGCCCGAAACGGATTCAATTTTTTTTTTAATTTGGTTACTACTGTATTGTATTCCAATACTGCATATAATATACTGTACTAAATTTAAATACGTGGCATCATTAAGGTATAGAACAGTGTCCAATAAAATATTTTTATTCCTAATTTGTGTACGTTGCAATCTGTTCAATTTAGAACAATAAGCAACCCCATGATCCAATGAGATGAGGATGATGTGTATGACGTGTAAATGAGGTGCAGTCTTGCACAGACCCAGGCCGACCATTCCTGAGAGAGTATGGTTAATTAAACACCGACCATCAAAGTACACCGGTAACCACTGTCTAGTATTAAAATCTGTATAAAAGTAACTACCTTTACTAGGATTTGAACCAGAAACCTTCGTTTCCGAAAATAAGCTGTTAAACAGCTGATTTTTGCGACTTTACCTCTAGACCAACCCAGTGGGTTCAATAAAATAAATAACGTATATAAGGTTTTCAGTAGTCCTGGAATTTGTTTTAGGTTGTTTATGTTTTGTTGAATAGTGTGTGGAATTTTCATCATCAGACATACTTCTAATAAAACGATGGCATCGATGATATTGCCGCAAAAAACCATTTTCATCAAAAGTTTCAAAAATCTAACATTTTTAAAAAAAGACTGTAAATACTAATACTGTAATTAAATAAGATTTTTTGTTCTTTTAAAATTGCTGTATTTTCATTTATACGTAATAAACACTCGTAAATATATTGTACATTCAGTCACTTCTATTGTTTTTAAACTCAACAAATACGTATTTGCGTGTTATACGAAATCAAGAGTCACCCCTTATATTTCAGTTTAGTGGGGTTTTCCTGTACAATGATTTTACTTCTCCTGATCCTAATTCCTTCTTCCCTTAATCGACCTTTCTTAATATATTTAATCTTCAACAAATGCGTTAAACAGAGTTGACAAAAAGCTAAAGCCCTGTCTCACTCCTCTTCCAGGATGAAAAAATTAAGCAAAGAAATTTTATACAACATTATTTCTCTAACAAAAATATTACATGTTCTGGGTCTATTAGGTTTAACCTGAGATCTTGCTGCTACAGTTGTAAGTCTGCTAAAAAAAAAGGCATACCTAGCCTTAAAAACTTGTTATAAGTTTTTATTTAAACAAATTTTTGCTTCACATATTTGTTGTTAACAGTTCATGATTGATATATTTAGACATACAAATATTGAGGCCCTGTAACTCCTTGGCAACTGTTAAGAGAAGACTGAAGCACCAAAAAACCTTAGACTTGGTTTAATTTAGAAAATAAGAGTAGCTGTCAGGTCGTTTCTTAAGTTTATTTTATTAATTTTGTATTAGTTTCAATTTTCAATTGTACTATAACAACATAAGAAGTAAAAAGTAACTGCTGTGTTGTACTTAAGTAGCATTAACATTTAAAAAAATCTAGTGTGAAACACTGACAAAACTTTATCTAGCCAATGTAATTAATGTCAAATATTACCTATGTTTAATTATTAGTAATCAATGTAAATGCCCATAACGGGCAGGTGGTGTGTTAAATTAATTGCACACGAGCTGTTGGTTCCAAGCCTAACAAAAATAGTTCTGTTTCTTATCACATATTCAACCAATTATATGACTGAAATATCTAAGAACAAAAGAGGTAGAGGTGTAAAAGACACCAGTCAGAGTAATCTCCTCTGAGAGTAATGAATTTCACTATACAGCCAGACACTGTGGTTAATGAAGTGAAGGTGTCATTTGCAGGGTGGAAAGTGGGATCTTCAAAGGGCCTGGCATGCTGATAAGCATACTCTTTCAACTCAGTGAGGAAGGCAATTTAGTAAACCACCTCACTCTTCATTTTACTTAGTAAAACCTCTACAGGTTCAAACCAGCCTTTCGGCTATTGACCTAAACAACAATCAATGCAAAATGAAAAACATAACCTAATTTTAATCATGAGTGAACGGCGCAAAATGAAAATCAACCGCTGTTCGACTTAAAAATAAAGGAAATCACTAATTGACGTTAAACTAGGCTTCGTAGAAGAAAATTGTTGAAATAAAAGTTGTAGATTTTTTAATTTTGTATAACTGATTATTACACTTTTCTCATAAAATGCATACTAAGACTGCAATAATTAAAAATATATTTAAAAACCCCATTTTATTTTGTAACCCCATTTTATAACCGATTTTTATGAGAAACATACAGAAAATGACTAATTTAAAATAACATACAGAAATACAAGTTTTGAGTTTTAAATGATCAACAACTTTGATTATATACACTTTCTCCCTAGAATAAATATTAAGGCCGCAATCCTAAAAACAGTTTTTCTACAACTGCACAGCTGCCCCAAGAATTTCAGCAGACATGGCACTTACTCCATCTTGCAGAGCATAAAAAATATAGTAAATGATGTGATTTAAGTTTCTAATTTCAACTTCGTAGGCTACTCAGTTCTTGAGATATTTTGTTCACACAAACCTATCGGTAAAAACATGTTTTTTTGGTTTCAGTGGACTTAAAACCATGTATATCCAGTGAAAACTTGACATAAAAAAAATACTTTCCTTCCCTATATAATCATATAGCGCAAAAGTAAGTAAAAAAATAAGAGTAATGATAGGGAAATACTAACCATAAGAAATAAGATTAGCTTTAAGGTTATATCTCAGATAATATTGTAATTGTTACAAAATAAGAAAAGCTAAAGGATTTATTCTTGAGTCAATCATAATATAAGGTAATTTAGGATTACAACAAAAAATTGTATATTTGTCCATTCATTTAGCTTAGTATTTTTTTTTCTTTTGGTTTAATGTCCGACTGTTCTGCAATTACTGCTAATGCAGATGGTGAAGGATGAAATGATTTTTTGTAACGTATGAAAATATGCAGTGACTGAATGGGAGTTGGCTTAGTAGCAATAAATAAAAAATAAGGTACTACTTTTGAAGACCGCTATTTGGATATGGAGGTAAAAATCCAACTTACTTGATAGGTGGCTGCATCCAAATGTGATGCAGAAACGTACAAGAGATTATTCTGGACGATGTAAACAAACGAAGGTATGCAAACTTTCAAAGTATCAATAGGTTGCTTGACCACTGTGCGGTTCAGAGTGTTCCACCATCGCCTGCAGCTGCCTTCTTCAATTAATACTAAAAACAGGCACGTCACCAGCTTCACCACCTCTGCCATGACAACAGCTTCAACAGACAACAACATCCAGTCAAAAACAATAAATAATAAATACAAATGATTAGTAGAAGAGAATGCTGATTATCCAAATTTACTTTACAAAAATTAGACGTGAAACACTCACACAACTTTCTCTTGTCAATGTAAATTTCGAACAATACATAACCTATGTTTAATCACATGTAATAATGTAAAATTAAAAACATAATTTTAATCATGAAAGAATAGCCCAAATGAAAATCAATCTGTTCTACTTTAAAATACAAAAATCATTAATTGACACTAAACTATGCTGTGTAGAAAAAATTTTAAATAAATGTTGTAGGTTTTTTAATTTTCTACATGTTTAGTTACACATACTTTTGTTGTAAAATGCATACTAAGGGCGCAATCTTAAAAAAACCCATTTTTTCACCGATTGAGAAAATACAGAAAATTGCTAATTGGTGCTTAACAAAGCACTGTATAAAAAAATGTTTAAATTAAAACTACAGGTTTTTTCATCTTGTACAACTCTGAATGTACACTTTTGCCCTAATATTCATATTAAGGCCACAATCTTAAAAAAAAACTATTTTTTACCACGAAAGCACAGCCCCAAATAATTTCAGCAGACATATATCACTTGCCCTATCTTGTAGATCATAAAAAATGTAGTGAAGTGATTATTGAAAAAATTCTAGGAGCGTTTTTGAGAAAATCACAAAAAAATGAAAAATTGAACGAATAACTACTACTTCTATATGGCTGATTTTTATAAAAATATTTGTGCCAGGTCTTCTAATCGCACCTAACTTAATTTCATATTAAACTAAATTATTAAATTCACTCTTGATTAAACATAAGTTATATGTTTCATTATTAACATTAGCACAAGAAAGTCATGTGAGCATTTCACACCAGATTTTTTGAATCATTACAAAAGTTGCTGGCAAGTGATTTAGTGCCTAACTTTTATAGTTCATCATTAATTTTTCAAATGATATGGTTTGAACCTCTAGAGGCTTTACTAAGTAAAACGAGGAGTAAAGTGGTTTACCCATGCCTTCCTCACTAAGTAGAAAAGTAGACTTATCAAATACCAGGCCCTCTGAAAAGCAACAACTTTCCACCCTGCAAATGACACCTTCACTTCATTCACCACATGGTCTACAGTCCAGCCTCTCTTAGTTTGCTCTTAATGTAGACAAATAATGACGTCACTGAGCATGCGCATTATATCATAATGTGTACACGCTGATTAAAAAGTAACAACAAAATACTTTCAAAGTATTTAAATACAAAATACTTTTAAAAGTATTTTTATAAATGAAATTGTTAGGCCTACATCATATCATGACTGATGTTTTTAGTACTTTAAGTGCTTACAATTGAAAAAATAGTTAACTTAATAGGAATACGACATCCGTAAAGTCGCAGACTCTAGCGTGCACCCTGTAGTAGGTGGCTATTGTTTGTTGACAACAGGAGCAAACTAAGAACGGCTGAACTGTAGTTGTAGTAATGAAATTCATTACTCTCAGAGGAAATAACTTTTGACTAGTGTATTTTACACCTCTACCTCTTCTGTTTTTAAATGCTTCAGTCATATAATTGTCTGACCATATAATAAACAAAAAATAATTTTTCTAGCCCTGGAACTAGCAGATCGAGCGCAAATAATGTAACACTCCACCTGCCTGTTATGGGTAAACTAAAGTACAATAAATTTTTTTAAAAAGTAATCATACATAGAAAATACAATTAATTTTTGTGATAAAAAAGGAGTAAACACTGACCAGTCGTTGAAAGAAATAAGTCTCCTGGACGAGTTCGAGCATATCTCATACTCAACCCTAGCATAGAATTTTGAAGGGTCAACGTCACCAGACTGGTGGTTTTTAAAATTCGTTGCTTTCCTAAAACAAAACAAAATATTAAGATAAACCAATTAATGTGTTTTATAAAACACATATTTATAAATTACACATTTATAAATTACCAACAGAAAATATTACACTTACTTAAATGATTTATTAACATTTATAAATCAACCTCTGCCAACAACCTCAATTTCTATTACTTAGCAACTAACTATTAATTAAATTATAAAAACATATTAGTTATATTATTACCCAAATAAAAACTGAAAATGAAATTCATGTCATTTTGTTAACCAAAGAATTTGATTGTAACCAACTAATATAAAAATTACAGAAGTAGATCACAAGAATTGGTACATCTGTTTCAATGTAAAATCAAACAACGCTCTTTCCAAACCGAACTCCATGGAGATATAAATTGTTTGTACCAACATGCTACACCACTATGTATCGTGGAGACAAAACTAAAAGCCAATGTACATATTTTGACACATTTAAACTTAATATTTCAATTGTTTAATAACAATAGTACTTTATTAATTTAATAATGCATCGCGTAGCCTATATTCAATCGTACTCTAATATTAAATATTTTACTGACTTGTAACAGCTGCTATATCACTTGTGCCTTTTTATATATACACTAGCTAAAGTACCCATTCTTTGAACGGTTTCCTTAATGCCGTGGATGGTCGGTTGGGGTACCGAGTTTGATCTCCGTCAGGTCCGTTATTCTTTAACTATTCATTGTTATCTACCTCCTTTCAATGTTGGCATTATTATTTATGAAAACAAATAGTTGAACGTAAAATAAAAGCGAGATCTTGGTGTTTTTAAATTAAGATATCAGCGCCTATTATTATTTATTTATTATTGTCATAATAAATGAAAGGCAAATATAAATAGGAACACCATGATGGTTAACTAACGAACTATTAAGAATACTGATTTATTTTTGACAATGTGACCGAGAAAAGGTGTATAGGGTACTGGTGGAATGGATAGGTAGATAACTAACTGAATGAACAGGTTTTACCGGCGCGAAGGCCTGTGTTTATTGTTCTGTTAATTTTGTATGTTAATATTCTAAAAATATTGGTTTATTTTTTTTAATTGGTAATATCTCCGTTATTATGCATGAAAATGAAAAACTTTACATAATCAAACTTATTCGTCTTTAAACGTTTCGTAATTTCGATTATATATCACATATTTTGATACATTGACTTTTAACAGATATATTCGTAGTTTTTTGTTTACCCCTCTCTCTAACCTCCCCCATCTCTTTGTGATATTAAAAAAAATCATAGCCTATTTTCATTTTGATTATGTCCAGAACCTAGGCACCAAAATTCATTGAATTTGGTTCAGCGGTTCTTGCATGATGCCGTAACATACAAACAGACAAAAATTCAGCTGAACTTATTTTCGGTGTTTACATGGTACATCTGGTGTAAAAACAAAATTTGGGGCATTTTGAAAAATTGTACAGACAAAATCATAATTTTATTTATATAGATATTCCTACTTTCTAATTACACTCATAGATTCACCATCACCAGAGTACATAAAATTGAAACTAAACTTTAAAATTCATTAAAAAAATCTTCTGATAATTTTAATACATTCAAAAAAGTTCAGTTACAATTTTATGTACACTGATGATGGTCGATCCACTAAAACATGAAAAAACGTAGGAATACATAAAAAGCAAGTGATATAGCAGCTGTAACAGGTCAGTAAAAAATTATTTAGTATTTAACACATTTTGCACTTATATTTAGCAAACAAGGGCAATGGCTAGTGATTTAAGTTCATAAAAGGAATGGAGGGGATTATTTTATACAAGCTTACTTATTTATTTATTTAATAAAGTTTTACATGCGAGAGCAACAGGTAAAACCCAATACTGCTCTCTTACAACATAAATAACAATACAATCGTAATTTAACTAGCTTATAATATATACAATAATGATGATATTATAATGAGGTTCCATCCTCCACCACTGAAATTTATAAATCTACACGTGCAAATATTTGTTAAGAATATAATCAGAGATAAAACCATTAAAAAGGGAAGCAGTAAAATCACTCAAAAAGCCGTACAAATCAATGATATCAAATATTAGTTTTCAATGATTATCCTTGGATTTTTCAGTACTTAAATTTTTTGTTTTTAATCCGAACCAAGTAGCATCTCTATTAAAATAATTTGTATTAAGTGGGTAGAATACTGGCAAGATAATTTGATCAATGGTCACGCATGTGCAGTTAACACATTGCCCGCACCTTATGTAAAGTATGATCAGTATAACACATAAATCAAAAGGTTTGCATCATACACAGTTGCCATACGAGTCTAGTTTGTATCAGTTAAGTCCCTCTGAAAAGCACATATTCCCACTCTGTAAATGGCACTTACTTTCTTCTCAGAAAGTAATGAATTTTAATGAAAATTAAAGTCATTAGTGGAATAAGAAGTAATATTAATACAATGGAAACAAATGCTTTTCACGAGGCATATTTGTGAACCTGTAGAGGTTTTACTAAGTAAAACGAGGAGTGAAGTGGTTTACCATTGCCTTCCTCACTGAGTGGAAAAGTACTCTTATCAGCATGCCAGGCCCTCTGAAAAGCACATATTTCCCACTCTGTAAATGACACTTTCTTCTCAGAAAGTAATAAATTTTAATGAGAATTAAAGTCATTAGTGCAATAAGAAGGAATATTAATACGATGGAAACAAATGCTTTTCACGAGTCATATTCGTGAACAATCATATGTTTCAACTCAGTGAGGAAGGCTGAAAAACCACCTCGCTCCTATTTTTGTTCAGTGAAACCTCTGTGAGTTCAAACCAGCCACATAGGTGTTGATATAAATAGAAGTATGAATATATTGCACTCACAGATCTTTACGCTTGGTTACATTGTTTAGGCTGGAATTCAAATGTATCCCAGTACATCAAATTCATAACAGAGAAATATGAAAAAGAGAGATTTTACAACTAACACCAGATCACCAACCATCTTTTAAAAAATTGTAATTATCTTGAAACAGTCAAATTTATTAGTTAACAAAATGCCACCTAAAATCTAAGATCTTTATAATACATAAATTTATTTACATATTTATATTTACTAAATTACTCTCTAATAATGATTAAGTTTTCTGCTGTAACCTCGAAATTGAATCATAAACAAACCATTCTTGCTGAGAAGATGAAGATCTATGAAAGCTCGTAATGATGTAAAGAAATGGTATTTTTGCAATAAATCATGCATCAATAAATTAATAAAGCATACGCACCATTCAGTCAAAGTTCCAATCATCACCAACTTAACTTCTAAAACCATCACCAAAGATATACCTGTAGATGAGTGATTTGAAAGCCAAACACATAAGATATGTTAGGATGACCAAATATCAAGATAAACAAAGTGGAAGACATTGAAAATACCCTGCACCATCAACAACAACGTGGACTCAGAGTTAAAATAATTTTCTCAAGATACTTAGATAAAACTTACTCCAAAAATTTAACCAATTCAAGGTTGGAGTTGAATGTAATTTTTTCTTTAATTATCCCTTCTTTGGGTGTCTTTATCTATCAGAGGTTGGCAATCATAACACCAATTCTTAATTTTGAAAATTCTCCCCTAAATAGTTCCATGAGGAATAATTACACCAATTGTGCAGGTTCTTTAGCCACGATGTCCAAAATCTTCCTAACTCCGCTCCCCTGCTATTTTCTCTGGTATAATCACAGCAGTAGATATATTTCTCTACACAAATAACACATCTAAAATGCTCCAGATTTTGTCTCTTTATAATGTTAATTAATTCTAGCTCTTTATGTATCTCTTTATGTCCTTTCCTCTATCTACGATATCCTCAACAAATGTTCAATTTTGCCTATTTTTACTTTATCTTATGGAAAGAAAGTATTGTTTTCATGTCGGTTTTTTGAAATTGAGTTTTCACCAGGTATATACATTTTCAGGCCCTCTGAACCCAAAAAAACATCTTTTTAACTTATTCTATTGGTCAGTGTGTGTGAACAAATATCTCAAGAACGGAATAGTGTACCAAGTTGAAACTTAAGGACCCTATATGAACATTTTCATCAAAATCAGTCAACAGGAAGTAGTAGTTTATTCGTGTAATTTTTCACTTTTTTGTATTTTTCTCAAAAACAGCTCCTACTTTTGCCCTAGGATGCATATTAAGGCCGCAATCTTTAAAATAATACATTTTTTACAAGAGTGCAGGCCCCCCAAAGAATTTCAGCAGACATGGAACTTACCCTATCTTGTAGAGCATAAAAAATTTAGTAAATGAGGCGATTTAAAAAAAAAACTTTAAGAGCTATTTTTTTTTTAAATTGCATGAATAAGTGGCAACTTCCAGTTACAACTTTGGTTGATTTTCATCCAACTTCCGGTTGGATGAAAATGTTCATTTTGGATCCCCTAGTCAAGTGGTAAGTTCCCCTAATGGTCAGTTCACAGTTTCAACTTTGTAAGATATTTCATTCTTGAGATATTTTGTTCACACAAAGACAAATCAGTAAATGTCTTTTGGGGTTCAGGGGGCCAGAGAACGTACACATCCGATGAAAACTCTATTGCTAAAAATTGAAATGAAAACAATACTTTTTTCCCTACATATTTAGGACAAGAGAAAATAAAAATGGGTTGGGACAAACATAAATAACGATGATAGTACAAATGAATAATTAAAAAACACACAGCTTTTTTCATCCAATTGAGTGTAAACTAAAAAACACGCACAAATTTTTGAACGATTTGCTCTGAACCATAACCTTTATACTTTATTAGTCTAAACATGTGCTCCATTTTATTCATACAACTTTATTTCTACAGTTTACTAATACGATCTTAATGAATTTTATTGTTTAAATATTTCACTCACCTAATTAGCTGCCTTGATCCTTATTCCTATATGATCTACTTACATGTGTTTTGGTGGCTCTACCATACTCAGAAAATAGAAATATAATTTGAAACCATTTTAAAAGCTACTACAGAAGATGTAGCATTTTCAGTTATCTATATAAAATTAATCTTTATTCGGTTTAAAAATCTGATTCCAATACACCTGACATACATGACTTTTAAATATTCAGAAACAGAAACGTTATACCTTGTAAAACCAGCCTAAAAATACTAATCAAGTAATATTTTGAAAACAATTACCAGATATGCATAAATGAAATCAAGGTTAATAGATAATGATGATGAACAACCTTTGGTTATGGTTTATGATTCATGAAGTTTTTCGCAATGGAAATTTAGAGCCAATGTTATATAAAAATGCTTACATAAAAATAAGCAGTGCATACCCCTTTATCCACTAGTATTTCCTTAAAATAATGAGAGAGCATTACATGGTGCAGTAAAATCTCTCCCAATGGGAACTTCCCTTTTACAGACCCCTCTATTTAGCAGATATTTTTTAGTCGCTCTGAGATAGGGTATTTTAATAAGTCTATATAATCCGGACGTTCTTTATAGTGGGTACAGTTGTTTAAATCATCAGCCAAAAGGCTGGTTTGAACCTCTAAAGGCTTTACTAGGTAAAAAAAAGTGAAGTTATTTACCATTGCCTTCCTCACCGAGTGCACAAAGCTTATCAACATGCCGAGCCCTCTGAAAAGCTTTTACTTTCCACCCTGCAAATGACACCAACACTTCATTCACCACAGGGTCTGGTAGTATAATGATGAAATTCATTACTCTCAGAGGAGATAACTCTGACCGATGTCTTTTACACCTCTAGCTCTTCTGTAATTAAATGCTTCAGTCATATAATTGGTTGACCATGTGATAAGAAATAGAACTATTTTTTGTAGCCCTGGATTTATCAGATCAAGTGTAAATAATTTAACACTCCTCCTGTTGTCATGGGCAGAGTGGACACTATATGGTAAATTTTTATCTATATAGAAAACATATTAGATGTGTTTGCTCTTAACAGACACGTGGAGTGTCAAATTATTTACACTCAATCTGTTAGTTGCAGGGCTAAAAGAAATAGTTATGTTTCTTATCACATGATCAGCCAATTAAATGACTGAATCATTTAAGAACAGAAGAGGCAGAGGTGTAAAAGACACTAATCAGAGTTATCTCCTCTGAAATTAATGAATTTCATTATACAGCCACCCCTGTGGTGAATGAAGAAAAAGTGCCATTTGCAGAGTGGAAAATATATGCTTTTCAGAGGGCCTGGCATTCTGATAAGCATACTCTTTCAACTCAGTGAAGAAGGCAATAGTAGACCACCTCACTCCTCATTTTACTTAGTAAAACCTCTACAGGTTCAAACCAGCCTTTTGGCTGATGACCAAAACAACAACATTAGATATGTAATACAGTGTGCATTTTCTCATAAGTAATTTATTTTAATAAAATTTAAACGTGATAGCGATAAATATCATGTATGTTGACAATAATTTGGCCACAATTTGAGTGAACTTATTAAATCAATAAACTTGTTGGGTGCTGTTTCTCGGATTATGAGTGTTATTTAACAGATTAAGGGCACTGTTCAACAATTCCTGTTCCTTTCTGTTTCAATATCTGTTCCTTTCAACAATTTTCATAACGAAGGATAATGTTGCAGTAAAAGACAAAATACAATCAGACATGAATTCGTTCAATTTGTGAATGAAGTTGTCAGCAAAGTCGATGCAGAAATGTTCATACAGGGACCGGCAGAAAAAGGGGATGGTTTTTGATCTGACTGTACATCGCAACAATGCGAGTGGGGAGAACCGGGTCAATGACTTTCAGTCCTCGGCTCAATGCCATTACAGTTGCAATGGAGTCGTGGAACGCACAACATCGTGCTTTCGTCATAGAGACTTACTTTAGTAACGGTTCCTCAGTAGTCAAAACCTAGCGTTTGTTCCGTACAAAGTTTGGAGTAAGTAGACACGGTAGTGTTCCCAGTCGCAATGCAATAATGCATTGGGTTAAAAATTTTAGAGAAACGGCTTCATCTTTAAAACGGAAACCTACAGGCCATCCACGTAGCGTTTGTACTCCCGAAAACACAAATGCTTGGCGACTGTCAATAGCCAGAAGTCCACATTGCCCTGCTGCACATCACACAGCTGTGCTAGGAATATCAGATCGGAGTGTTCAGAGAATTTTGCGTTTGGATCTTCATTTTCATCCATATAAAATCGTAACTGTTTAAGAACTAAGCCAACATGATTTCCAAAACCAAAGAGAATGTGCACAATCAATTCTGAGCATTTTAACTAACGATTCAATAATCATAATGTCAGATGAGGCCCATTTTCACCTGTCTGGTTGTGTAAATAAACAAAATTTCTGGTACTGGGCAGCAGAAGTGTCAAGCCAGTGGAAGATTGATGACGTTTACTGATGTCGTGGGCGAAACATGACAACAGTAAGAGAAACACAACACTACAATCAAACGTTAACCTAAAAACTGATGCCGTCTGGACAGTTGTTTGTTGAAGGTCTCTACTAATACCATGTAGCGGGAGAACTCTCCATTACGTCCGCGAATGGCAGCATGCTCTCAGTCCGGTTATTTTTGGGTCCCCTCATATACCTAATTTGAAAACTAAATGAATTATTTCCTAAAAAGGTCTAAAAATGAGCTATGGGGACTGGGCTAATAGTTGCATAAGGGGTTAAAGGAGAAAGTTTATTCAGTGGAAGGGGAAACAGCATGTGACCTTCACCTGCACGTTTAAATTAAATTAAATTAAATAGTTATTATTATGATACAAACAGTCAACATAAATATAATTCAACGTTTTTGAATTTAATTATATTCCAAATTTTAATTAGCTCTCATTTTCCAACAACCTTGGAATAATATCAATGCCCTAAATATCTCTAAATAATCTGGCGTGAACACTCACACAACTTTCTCTTGCCAATGCAAATAATTAACAATATAACCTAACATTAGTAATAAAACATTAGAAATAAACAAAAACTAACCTCAAAAAACATAACCTTATTTAAATCATGAGTGAAAGACACAAAATGAAAATCAACCTCAGTTTGGCTTAAAAATACGGAAAATCACTCTTTAATGCCAAACTAGGCTCTGTAGAGAAAAATGCTCTAAACAAAAGTTGTAGATCTTTTAATTTTCTACAGATTTGATTACATACACTTTTGTCGGAAATGCATACTACGGCCGAAATCTTAAAAAAATCGATTTTCACACGTTTTCGTGAGAAAAAACAGAAAATCGCTAATTACCACTAAACTAAGTGTTATACAAAAATATGTTTGAAATCAAAGTTGTAGGATTTTAAATTCTCTACAATTTTTATTATATAAATGTTTGTGCTAAAATGCATATTTAAGCCGCAATCTTAAAAAACAATATTTATTACGTGAAAACAGCCTCACCAAGAAATTCAGCAGACATGGCACCTACCTTATCTTGTAGAGCATAAAAATTTAGTAAACCAGGCGATTTTTAAAAAAATCATAAGACCAGTTTTTGAGAAAATCGCAAAAAAGTAAAAAATTTACATGAATAAACTAATACTTCCGGTTGACCGATTTTGATGAAAATATTCGTGTCGGGTCCAGTAGTGGTATGTAACTTAAGTTTCAAGTTCGTACCATGTTCCGTTCTTGAGATATTCTGTATACACAAACACACACACACTGACACACACACAGACCAATCACTAGAAACATGTTTTCTGGGTTCAGGGGATCTGAAAACGTGTAGATTCAGTGAAAACTCGATTTCGAAAAATCGACATGAAAACAATACTTTCCTTCCTATATATTCATATAGACAAGAGAAAGTAAAAAAGTCATTGGCTCTAAATTTCCATTTTAGAAACATCTGACAATATACATCGACAGAAATACAGTACCCTTAACCACATGCACAAAATCTGTTCGAAACTAAAAAAACTTGCTATTTAAAGAGATCACCACAGACCTATAATAAACAATTAGGTTAGGCAACAGTATATTAAATGCTTACTGTGGTTCATCATATTTATTTGGTAGTTTGTGATCCGTTGTTATGCGTTATGCTTAGGCTGGAATCCCTGCCCAATTGCCTGAAACCAGAGCCCACATTTTTAATAAACCATCTCTGCTCCTGAAAATAATCAATTTATTCTGACAGAGAATAACAAAAGGTAATTATTTACTATTTATTTGTCGATTTCACAAATCTAGAAAAGAGTTTTTCTTAAACCAGGAAGTCAGTTTTATCACAGTTCAACATATGTTAATAGTAATAATTTTATTCTATTCAAGAGCAAAAGATTCAAGGTCAAGCCACCCCAGCAGTTGTATTTATCAACACACAGTTCTACCCTATCATTAATGATATGCTTTATCAATATATACTATATGCAGACATTGTTTACTTCCAATCTTGTATCGACACTATAAATATTTACAAATTTATCAATTCCTAATTCTAATTTCTAACAGTTAATTTTAAATTATATTTTAACATGAAACTTTTTATTTTTTTTTTATTTTTTTAAATTGTTATTAAATACAAAATACATTTACATTAACATATTTACTAATTCCCGCATAGGACGAGTCTGTGCGCGGGAATGAGTTGTACATTATTAAATATAAATTATTGATCAGTAATTATTACTAAAAATATTTTTAACAATTTTTATTACACAGCTTACTGAAACTTCTCTAGTTATAAAATTTACAATTCTAAATAATTAAAATTTACTAAAAACCAATATTAGTATTCCTAAGTTAGAAAAATTACACTATTATCTACAAAAAAAATCCCCTCAGCTCACTAAAACACAATGCAGGATACAAACTATTATACAAAATCGTTAATTAATTATTTTTAGGGATTACAGATTAATTTTTTTAAAAAAAATACATTTATAAATACAGAAAAAATACTGGCAAAATTCTGTTTGAAATTTAAGTTTACAATACCCATTACAAAATTTACTTTCAACCAAATAAAATTTACAAAAACCAATAAATGTTCCTACTTTATTAAAAAAAAAAAAAAATTTAATATTCTCTTTAATATTCTTCTAAACTGTAATATTAATACACAACAAACCCATTAATTGAACTGTTTTCTAATTTTTAACACGATTTTCACGTATAAAAGGTGTCTAAAAATTACTATATCCAAGTACTTTCATAATGACAAAAACATGTTTAAAATGCTTCTTCTAATCATAAAAATTAAGTTAAAAATAATAAACAGTATAATTGAGAATAGAAAATGAACATAACAAAGTTTTTAATATAAGATGTACATACAACATAATCGCTCACTGGTAAAATATTTCTTACAGTTCATTAGCAATTACAGAAAGTTACACATTTTCACTACCGCCTAGCTAAAATCACTAATTATAATTATTTATGTTACTAGTTAGCATCATTGCAGCAGAATCCATATAATTCTTTTGTTTTTTTATGTACGAGGTGTGGCTATTAAATAACGAGACTGATGTAAAAATTTTATTTTTATTTTATACATAATCACTTATTGTCACCTTCAATATACACTCCTTCTCTATCCCTACAACGCTCCATGCAAATTTTCCTTTGTTGGAAACAGTGCTGGAAGTCATCTTCTGTCAGCTCCTTCAGGACACATACCGCTTTATCTTTTACAGCTTCCACAGACTCAAATCTTGTCCCTTTTAATGCAGATTTCACCTTAGGGAACAGGTAGAAGTCACATGGTGCAAGATCTGGTGAATAAGGTGGATGTTCTAACACTGAGATGCTGTACTTGGCAAGGAACCTCTTGACAGGTAACGCGGAATGAGCTGGCGCATTGCCTTGGTGGAGAACCCATGACTTTTCCTTCCACATTTTGGGGCGTTTTTTCCTTACTCTTTGAGATAGTTTAGAAAGTACCTCAAGGTAGTAATATTGATTAATTGTTTGACCTTCAAGAACCCAGTGAAGGTACACAATCCCATGGATATAAAAAAAACAATCATCATTGTTTTAAATTTTGACTTGCTCATTCAAGCTTTTTTGGCTCTCGGTGAAGTTTGGCTCTTCCAGTGCATGGATTGGCGCTTCGCTTCCGGATTATAAGTAAAAAACCACGTTTCATCACTTGTTATTATCTTCTACCTGTTTCCTAAGGTGAAATCTGCATTAAAAGGGACAAGATTTGAGTCTGTGGAAGCTGTAAAAGAGAAAGCGGCACGTGTCCTGAAGGAGCTGACAGAAGATGACTTCCCGCACTGTTTCCAACAATGGAAAATTCGCAAGAAGCGTTGTAGGGATAGAGAAGGAGTGTACATTGAAGGTGACAATAAGTGATTATGTACAAAATAAAAATTATATTTTTTTACAATATCAGTCTCGTTATTTAATAGCCACACCTCGTATGTATAAAAAAACCTTTTATATTTTCCTTACAAGCACTTTTGCGGTGGGCACCACTTCTTCAAGTAATAATACAAGCTTCCAGAACTTAGTTTATGAAGATTGCATTTTACTTTGACAATGGTTTGAATCAAACTCAAACAAAAGTGCTGGTAAGGAAAAAAGTATAAGAAGCAATATAAAGTAAATATAATAGGTATTTTCATACATACATAAAAAAACAAAACATTAATCACTAATTGCTTGCCATCATAATGCTGAAAACATTGATGGTGATGATGCAACAGTTCACCATTGTCTCATAAACATGATGTCTGAATGCGTAGTTTTATTGTGCTTCTCTATTTCCAGTGCTTTTTCATGTGAAGTAAGCCACTTCATGTTACATATTTAATCGGTTTCTTCTGGACCTTTGCCAGCGTCCAGCATAATTATGGAAACTATTTCTTCATCTGTAAACTAAAGATGTTCATGGTCAGTTGATGGGCACCCATACATGTCAACTTCATCTGAATTTTCACAAGTGAAATTTGTTAAATCAGCTGCAACATACATCACCACTCTTATCTGTTTCATGTAGGCTATCAACAAATAGGAGAGCTCTTGCTACGTACAGTAGTTCAATGACAATTTTACATGTACGTTGTGTGCTGTATTCTAACGTAATTATACACATTTGGCCAAAACCTTTCCAATAAAATTAAATTTTGCTATTGTTGGGTTATTTTTTGTTATTATGCATATATTTTTAGATAATCCAAACATAATGCCAGATCTCGGTCCCAATTAATCGGGATTGCTGTGTATTAATTTAAAATAAAATAGTATAGAGAATTAAGAGAGAGCATATCAACTAATAAAATATTTACAAAAAAAAATTATATCATTAAACTATAAATTAAGACACTAAAATACAGTAACAAAACCTGAAGGATTGAATGGATCAGAATATATCTTCTATTAGAAGGAATTTTAAGAAAGAAAAAATGAAAGAGAGGAGACAATGAGGTGTGAACAAAAAATATGATGAATTATTTTATTACAAACAAATTAATAAGCTAACATCAAATTTGAATTAATCTCCTTCAAAGTACTCTCCTCGGCTCATAAAGTTGATTCCATAATTGGAAGCATTTTCGAACTTCTTTTGGAAGGGCCTTCAGCTGCTGTCGTGATCCTCTTAATTTCGGGAATGATGTCAAAACATTTTTATTTCACCACGGTTTTTATTTTTGGGAAAAGCCAGATATCACAAGGTGCTAAATCCAGAGAGTAAGGCAGACGTGAACAGATAGGAATATATTTTTTTCAGCCATGAATTCGTAGATCAGAAGCGAGGTGTGGCACAGGGAACACATTTTGCACCAATTGTCTCATTTGCAAATTATCGGGTACAAAGCTTTGTAAGGATCTAATGAGATGTTAAATTTCTTCGGTAAGATCTCAAATAGTCAATCCCCTGTTTGAACAAACCAGTTTTGCATGTTTTCGTCTGTTTATGTGGTTGAAGGACATCCTGACCATTGCTTGTCTTTGATTTTTTTTTATTTTTTTTTTAAAGACACATAGGACTACAGTCCAGCCTTTCTTAGTTTGCTCCTAATGTAAACAAATGACGTCACTGAGCATGCGCATTATATAAAAATGTGTACACGCTGATTAAAAAGTAACAACAACATACTTTCAAAAGTATTTAAATACAAAATACTTTTA
The DNA here is from genome assembly GCA_035578175.1 of Catonia carolina. Taxonomy (NCBI): domain Eukaryota; kingdom Metazoa; phylum Arthropoda; class Insecta; order Hemiptera; family Achilidae; genus Catonia; species Catonia carolina. Next base: position 56,403,117 of record JAQMRL010000007.1, read on the forward strand.
AAAGTATTTTTATAAATGAAATTGTTAGGCTTACATCATGACTGATGTTTCAAGTACTTTAAGTACTTATAATTTAAAAGATAGTTAACTTAATAGGAATACGACATCAATGAAGTCGTGGACTCTAGCGTGCACCCTATAGCTGGCTTTGGTTTGTTTACGGTAGGAGCAAACTAAGGACGACTGAACTATACATAAGTTCATCAAACTAAAAAAAACTCATTTCAATGTTTGCGGTTCAATTTTTCAGTTTTTGGAGTCCTTTCCTGATGTTTCCCTCCTTGAATTTTCTCCAGTATTCCTTCAATCCATCCGATCTTCTCTGCCGTTCTTTGTGAGAATACGCAACTTTTTGTCGTTTCGTCGGTTTCTGCTGTTCAAGTCTTGTGGTCTTCAGCCTGTTGCTTGTCTTTAATTGACTCATTTCCGCTTTTAAATCACTCATACCACTTGTAAACAGTCTTCAGAGTTATCACATTATTGCCATACACTAACTTTAACATTTCATGAACTTCTTAGGCACATTTTGTAACTTAAAACAAAACTTAATGTTACCGTGTTGCTCGAAATCCATAATACATGAGAGACACAGTAAACACGACCTTATTCGGCTCTGGAAGCCGACTGACAAGCCACAACTTGTTCAAACTTGATACTGACTATCTCAAAGAATCAGGCTATCAGACTTTTTACTTTAAATAGATGTATCATCCGCTATTTGTTTGTAATCGAACTATTCAACGTATTTTCAGATCAAAACTCGTAAGAATAAGTTACCAATTACATTTGTAAAATACTTTTTTATATAAAAACAATGTTCAGAAAAACCAACAAAACTGCATTAAAATTAGGAAATGATACAGCAATGGGTAAAAACCAAATTATAGTTCTGTTAGTCAATAAATAAAAGTGCTGTCATTTATAATGGTTCAGTTGCCTTAAAGAAAAAAAACTGATTACTATTTTAACAAATATTACTAAACAGGGTGATTCACGAAGATATGCAGAAACTTTAGGAGCTCATTGTACATGTAAAAATAATGAAAAAAGTTTATATAAACATGGGTCCGGAAATGCTTCGTTTCAGAGTTACGACTAGCTAAAGTTTCGCCCGGACTTCAGCTCACCAGGTTAAATGAGGTCTTCCTGAAATTCTGGTAAGGTAGATTAAGGGGCGAATTCAATCATTTCTTATAGTTTTTGATCTGATAAATTGAATAAAACAGGTCCCAGAACTTTAAGTTAAATATTTTTTAAGAAAACCAGTGTCAAATGCAAAAAAATGGAGAGAAAAACACATATTTTCACCTTTGGGCAAGAATAATTTTGTTATTTCACCAAGAAACAGTTAAAATTTTTGAATAAAACATGTAGAAAATTTTATTCTAAACAAACCGGTGTAAATAAAGTACACAGAAAGCGAATAGATGTTTGATTAAATGAATTTTTATTCATAACAGTACAAAGTAAATTTAACCGGAAAAACAAAGATGAAAAATTGTGTTTTTTTCACACCATTTTTTGCATTTGACACTGGTTTTCTCAAAAACTATTTAACTTACAGTTCTGGGACCTGTTTTATTCAATTTATCAGATCAAGAACCATAAAGAACGATTGAATTCGCCCCTTAATCTACCTTACCAGAATTTCAGAAAGACCTCATTTCACCTGGTGAGCTGAAATCAGGGCGAAATCTTTCGCTAGCCGTAACACGGAAACGAAGCATTTCCGGACCCATGTTTATATAAACTTTTTTCATTATTTTTACAAGTACAATGAGCTCTTAAAGTTTCTGCATACCTTCGTGAATCACCCTGTAAACATAATTATCTGAGAAATATTAATAAATGCACAAAAACATGATGGATCGATTATCCCTCAAGTATTTCTGTATTTATTAAAAACAGCCTTGAAAAATATTTATATTTAAACAGTTTATATAATTAAAAAACAAACAAAAGGAAAGATACTAAGTATAGTGATTTTTAATATTTAAATTGATAAGAAATGGCAGACAAATAGTAAATAATTACCACCCACATTTTATTTTATTTTTAACGTTATTTCACTGAAGCTTACATTATTGGTCTATGTTCTAAGAGTGTTTGTTCTAAGACTCTTTGATACAATTTAATTGATATATTGAAAAATAAAATTTAATGGTATCATATAAAACTGTGAATATTGCACATAAATAAACTTTATATTTGATCATAAATATCAAATCTTTGAAATATCTGCATAAAATATGTTCCTGCAAAATTGCAATAGAATTTAAATATATTTAATTTTTCACTGACCTGTTACAGCTGCTATATCACTTGTTTTTTTTTTGTTTTTTTTTTTACTTTTTTTATAAATATTCCTACATTCTACTGACATGCTTTGGTTGATCCACCATCATCAAGAACACAAAATTGAAACTATTTTTTTTTTAAATTTATTAAAATTAATTAACAGATGAAATGACTAAAGATGCCACATCTGTAAATTTTAATAAAATTTTTAAAACAGTTTAGTTTCAATTTTGTGTACTCTGATGGTGGTGGATCCACCAAAACATGTCAGTAGAACATAGGAATATTTATAAAAAAATTTAAAAAACAAGTGTTATAGCAGCTGTAACAGATCAATGAAAAATTAAATATTTTTAAAATAGAATTTATTAAGTAAAACATATGAGTGTTCTTTAGAAGGTGCATGTTAAAATGAACAGTATCCTTCAAACTGTTGTTTATAACACTAGGTTTAATTGTGGATATGGTAACCAGTTTTTGGAGACGAAAGTAAAACACTGGTTGCACCAGAAAGGTTGCGTTTAACAAAGAGTGAAAATAGACTTGAAAGAGTCACTGATATGGTAAACAGTTTCAAATATTTTTGGGAAGTGAGCTATCAAATTATAGAGTAGATTGGAACAATACAGAGTTCTTAAGTATTTTTACTACAGAATGAGAAATTGTTATGGGACAAAGGAGAATATTGTTAAAATATTGAATTATAGAAAGATAAGTAATGTGGAATGTGCTGGAATGAATATGGAGAGCTAAGTTAAAGTCATTAGATGACTATAAATAGTCATTGGATGACAGTAAAAAAAAGTGAATCGCACAGAGTATGTCATACAATTGAACATACGATAAAATATGGAAATGAGTTATTCGATTCAAGCACAGAAAAAATAACAACATAGTGACTGGTGTGTCTCGCTCACCACTTTGCAAACAGCACGTTGTGTTAGTCCACACATGAAGTGACCCTCTTACCACAGCTGTTCCATTCACCCAGCATACAGATTCCTTAGAGACAGAGTTACTTTGGTATTACTTGCACTACTCGGTTCTGCACGGACTATGTGGGGAAAAATATATGCAGTGTGCTAATGTGCTGTTCATTCAAAATAAAAGAGCTAGTAGCACAACGTTCAATTAAAATTGCTAGTTCTTTTGTGCAACTTGCTCATGAGCACCACATCACTAAGTTGAGATGGTTTGGGCATATAACGTGGATGAGAACAAAAAACATCCAAAATTTTAACCAGGAGATACGATGAAATAGGAATACATAGATATCGAATAGACAACGTGAAAAAAGACATTCAGAATACAGACAGTGAAATGGAGAGTGATAGGAGAGAAATGGTGGAAACGGAGAATAAAAATGGTGTTATATGATCCATCCATTGCCTGAACCAAGAAAAAAGAAAGAAGAGGGGTAAAATTAAAATATCTACGTGATGTTCAGTCATCTAGACCGCTTTAAAAAAACCCTAAATATGATAAAAGGAGATCAATTCTGAGCAAACGAAACATGATTAAGGAACATACTGGAACACAAAAATTTAAGAAAATTTTATAAATAACATAGTTGACCGATTTTAATAACCATTTTTCAGCAAATTCCTTACAGATTTTATTTTGATCCCAATTTATCTTAAATAAGCAAACAGAAAATGAACTCACCAATGGTGAAAAGACCTGCAACCTAAAGCAACCAACAATTCACTGTGGCACACTGCAAGAATGAACGAAGAGACTAATTGTACATGCAGTTTATTTTCCTTAACCATTCTTTATCTTTGATTTCAAAATCCAAATGGTTTGCAAAAAACATTAAAGTGCCAAAAAATAAGAAACGGCAAATTAAAAAATTCTAGATCCAAACTGGGAATTGAACCTCGGACCTTTGGTACACCTGCAAGTAATTATACAACTAGGTACCTCCACTGTTATACAGTTAAATGAAATAAAGCCTGAATTTCCATTGGGAAAACACACCGTCTTTTACATTAAGTCAAGATGTGAGAATAAATAAGTCTCAACATCAAAGGCAATGTAAGAAGAGTTTAAACCAATTTTTCCTCCTAGTATAATTATATGAAATGATCAGATTCTTTACTCTGTTACTGAAATATTACACATATTAAAATTAAATTAATTTTTTTTATTCGTTCGTAAAATATACGCAGCAGCAATATGTTGTTATTAAAAGGTAATTTAAAAATCCGAACAAATCAACAATTCGAACTGCCGATTAGTTTGGATTTTAGATACTCTATTGTATTTAAAACGAAAACTAATCAAGTGGGAGACTTATTTACAATTACACTAAGTGGTATAAATAGTTGTTAACACATAAGAGATCCAATTGAACGTCCTTGATCAAACCAAGGTACCATTAATGATTTTCAATCAAGAAAATAAAAAATAAGTAATTGTATGACAGTTATGGTAGCGAAAAGGTCCAAGGATCAATTCCCGGCAAAGATCTAGAAAGTATTCACAGTTCCATCACCAAAATTACTCAGTTTCATAACCAACACCATGGTGGTTAAAATGCTAAAAAGATTAAGCAAACTGAATTTTCTTAGATTATTACATAATCATAACATTTACTGATCGGCAAATAAATTTGGTTAAAATCTTCAGACAAAATCAAATGAATTATAATCACCACAGACATCATCTCTAGCACGTGTTGCAACTTCATTAATACATTAAATAAATTACTGTAAAATAAAGAAAAAAATGTCACTTGAATCAAACCTGGGTCTACCTCTACCGTTATCCAAACGGTCACCTATTTTACTGGCTGTAATCACTCGCCACATGTAGGATTTAAGTCCTGGTTAACCACAGCAGATTTCTACTTAACCATCCCACACAAACACAGAACTTAAGCTATTCTTAACAAAAATTTCTATGCAAGTTTTCTTTAAGGTATAATCTTCCTACCAATATGCCTTGTGTATACAATAAAATAAAATGAATCGCATACTTTAGCAGGAGGAAAAAATAAGAATATGTTTAGCATCTCCCTTCAGGTGAAATAAAAACTACTGAGAGGTCGAACACTTTGGTATGTCATCTACTGGCCAACTTAAACTGAAACAAGGTATCCAAACCAGGAACACACTTTACACAAGTGCAACCAACTGCACATATCAATGTAGTATCATTTCCTTTGGTGGAGTGCACACCTATGCGATACGATACGTAAGATACAATATTTATCTTATACGATATTTATCTTATGCGATAGATGTCTGCTTGCTCAATACAAAACACATTGCTGGTGAAAACTTGCCGCACACCAGTGATACAGCGACATCTATCGTAAGATATTTGTAGCGTACGATATGTTCGGCTTGTCTTATGTGATAAATATCTTAATACATTAGTTGCCCTGACATCACTGTTAAAACATCATACTATAGTGTGTTCTTATTTTCATTGTTAAAATTTTTTCTCTAAATCAGAGGAAACTAACTTTTCTCTAACTTTTTCTCTAAATCTGAGGAAACTAGATTTAAAATAAATTAAAAATTCTCAGGTCTCATTCTGTATGTCTCCGTGAATTTATCTTCATGCAGCAATAGTTCTTTATATACAATAGCTGAGCTGTCATGTGCATTGTATAAATTATATGGATGAACCCAAAACCTTTTGTTTATCGTTCTATTTCGCCTTCTACGGAAATACCAACGGGAGATTACAACATCCTCTTTGCTTGAAGAACTCATTATATACTGAGGAAATTAGTAAGATTATATTGTACAAATAAAATCGTATCACACTGGTGTGCATTCATGAAAGATATACGATAAATATTGTATCTTACGTATCGTATCGCATAGGTGTGCACTCCGCCTTTGTCAACACTGCTGTACTGCAGGAACAAAAGAAGAAACCCTCTTGTACTCCTTCCACTACTTACAAAAACATGATTCCGACTACTTGGCCAAACCAAACACAAGATGTGTAATAAAATGCTAAAGGATGCATGCCACATCGACAATGTTTCGGAATGAAGACTCTTGAGATACTGTACAAATTCCTTGGGTATTTGCCTTATTTTCAGCCTTATAGAGGGTTCTTCTTGGATCAATTGATTTCCTCAGTGAATCATGGGAATTGCATCTAAAGTATTCCCAAGAAATACTGTAGAGTAGACACTGAGCAACTGGCTTCAATTGCCTGCAAGTGGGATATCAATTGTTGATCCTAAGAGGATTAACTCAAGAGCTGATCAAAGGATTGCTGTTGTTTTATTGGCGGAAACCTTAGGATAATGTAAATTATTGTGTAAATACGTCAGCAGAACAGGCCTTTTTGGCCTAAATGCAAACGATTTTCAACCCACCAATATATCAACAAATCTAAGAACCTGAAACAAACACTTAACAGTTGACAAAAACCAATTAAAATGACCGATTTAACCTGTGGATTCTGAATTAAACAGTAAAAGGTTAAGAAGGAATCTACTGTATTTAACCGATTCAGAGTTGTATTTTTAACAAAAAGTAATACTTACCTGTCTGGATTATGACGACCTTAACTTGAGTCCTGCTCAAAATGATTAATTAATTATTCTCTTAAAATATTTATTTTTAAAAATACATAAATATTATAAATTTTCTGTTTTAACGTCCAACTGTTTTACAAATTTTTCACAAAGAGATAAAACATTATTGGTGCTAATTTTTAAAACTGTCATCTACCATTTTCCTTTTTCCATCCATCACACCCAGATGTCAAAAACTACAAGAGATAGCAACTAATGGTTTTCTTCTTAATCTACGGAAAAATTTAATGGGCCTAAATTGGGTTTGAAGTTCTGGTTTTGGCCGAAAGTGACCCAATGTCACTTAGTTTACAATTCAGACAAATATTAAATCCTTCCATAGATTTCTAATTTCCTGTTAAACTTAATTACCTAATCCTTACACTGTTCGGTTTACCTGAAATCTAAATGATATGCAAATATTTAAATCTTATTTGTTTTAAAACATGCAACAACATAATAAATTAATAACTGTTACACTTTAATGTCAAACATCCATTGTAAATTGAATTTTTAAATAAGAGGGTCATTTTTTCCGACCTCCGACATATCATATATAAAAGACAAGTGAATATAGAAAAAAAAGTCAAACTTCTATAACTCGAATTCGCTATATCTCGAAACTTAATTTCAGTTCCTTTCAACCTTCCATGCATTTACCTTGTAAAAATGCATCTATAACACGAATTCCACCATTTCTTAAAGTCGAACTATTTATTTCATTTCTTTTGACACAAATATGTACACAGTATCAAAATAGAGTTTTTGGTCTTTTGAAAAATGTAGGTACAGAGTTGCTTCTTTCATTTTAAGAGGAAATATTCGATCATAAAAGCGTACAGACCCACAGTCATCTGGTTGCCTTTGTATACGTTTAACAGGCGTAAACCAAAACAATGAAATTTCTTTGAATCGAAGAATCTTTGGTCGACCACAGAACAATAGATCCATAGTCTGTCGGTACAATGTACTGTGTACTTAAAATAGCGTAATTTTGGAATATTGTATACAATATGTACAGTACTTAACACTGTAACCAATAGCTAAGCTAAATGCAATGTACAGTACTGTATTACGAAATTACGCATGTGCAGTACACCTACATATTCCACATATTGTATTGTATTAGCCTATGTGGAATGTTCTGTTTATGTTATTTTTGAATAACTGCTTTGTTGTTTCCATAACTCGAAATTTCTGTAATTCAAATTTTGTCCCCATCCCCTGAGGAATCGAGTTATAGAAATTCGACTGTATTACTAGAAGTTGCACACACTTATTGCTTTTTTTTGACATAATCACCTTGACAATTAAAGCATTTGTCATACCTGTGTATGAGTGTTCCAATATGCTCTTCATAAACTGTTACTACCAATGGATTTAAATAAGTCTTGACATTGTCTTGAAGCTTTTCATTAGTCTAGCTGTCCTCATAGCCACTTCTTCAGTTTAAGGAGAAGATGGATGTCACTCGGTGCTAGGTCGGGACTGAATGGTGGGTGATCAAAAATGTCCCATTGAAAAAGCTCAAGGAATCATTGGGTTGCACCGACATTGTGAGAATGGGCATTTTCATGGATCAGAACAATTCCTGATATAAACACACTTCTTTTGTTTTGAATAGCTCTCTGTAAACTTCGTAAAGTTTTACAATAAACAACTGCATTAATCGTGATCCCCTGCTGCATGAACTCCCCCAGAAACACAATGAGGAGCTTCAAGACAACATTAAGACTCATTTAAATTCATTAGCCGAAACACTTTAAGAAGAAAGTACTGGAAAGCTCGTCTGCAGGCAATGGCGGTCCTAGCGGGTGGGCCCGGGCCCACCCATTTTTAATATGACTTGACTGAAATAATAAAACAACAAGGATTTTTATTCACAACAAGATGGAAAACAATAATGGTTACGATATTTACGTATCGCAAATGAGACGAATTAAACCTTATCTACGGGCATCTATGGCAGGGCAAAGACTTAGTAACCTGGCGATTGTGTCCGTAGAAAGAGAGTTAAGTTTTCCTGTAATGTCGGATCCAGATCCAGTTGCGAACGAGTTTGCAGCTCAAAAAGGAAGACGGCTACAGTTCAGTTTGTTTTAAAGTAAACAATAATCGAGAGTTGACTAGTTTATGTGTTATTATTTCTTCATAATTTTGACCAACATAATGGATTTGGACTTGATTTTTATATTTTCAAACTGTTTTTGTAACTCATGTACTGTATTTAAAGTGTTCAATTTAGTAAATTTCTTATAAAAATTACAAGGTTGTGTTTGTTTATTCAATACTAATCCTGAAATAAAGATAGAATGTACTCAATCAGTTATCTACATGTATTCAATTTATAAAATCATAGACAAATATATATACATATATATTATTTTATTAAACATCCTATGTAGGATTTTTAAACAGCCGTATTATTTAAAATTGAAATATATATTTTCTAACCACCAGAATACGGTAACATAAAACACTTACCAATGTTTATAGCGCTTTCGTGTATCTTGTACACATCTTCAGTAAATTAACATTTATTACAAGTCAAAATTTAAAACTTCCTGCTCCTACCATGGTAGATAAGGAATAGTCGATTCTTGTATTTAAAACAGTCTTGCCAACTTAATCAGTTGATTGTCGTATTCAATTTGTGTGTTCATTAATTTTTCCCTGCTATTGTATTTATAAATATAATATTTTTCCAAAATTTCAATTTCATTTTGTTTGTTATTTATTTCTAATATTTCTAGATTATTTTTTATATTCGAAATATTATGTTTATTTTTTATCATGTGTTCAGTTACATTGGAGAATTTTCGATTTCCTTTTTTATAGTTAGAATAGTGTTCTGTAAACCGTTTTTTAAAAGATCTGGTGGTTTTACCTATATATATTTCATTACATTCATTACATTTAATTTTATAAATTCCACATGAATTAAATTGATTATTTTCTTTTTCTTTATCATTTACATTTGCCTTAATATTATGTTTTTGTAAAATAAATTTTATAGGAAACTGGGGTTTATATGCTATTTTGTATTTATTTTTATCGTATATATTGGTAATTTTATGTATTCTATGATTTATGTAATTATATGTAATGTATTTATTACCATTTTTGTTTATTTCTTCTTTATTGTTTAATGGTAATAGATGTGTTTTTTTCTGATTGATTTTATGTAAATATTTATTTATTAATCTGTTTATGAAAATATTATTGTAATCATTATTTCTTGCTATTTCTTTAATATAATTTATTTCTTTATTAAATCTTTCTTTATTGTTATATGTGTACATATATGCTCTGTGTATCATGTTATTGTACGTGTTTATTTTATGTATCCATGGGTGATTTGAAAATCTGTTTATTGTGTTATTTGTAACATGTGGTTTCCTATATATATCAGTTTCTATTATATTATTTATTATTTGTATTTTTATATCCAGGAAATTTATGTTTTTATCTTTTTCAACTTCACATGTAAATTTAAGTTTTTCATAGTAATTATTCAATTTTTTATTTATAATATTATGTTCACCCTTTATTTTTTCATTATAAATTACCAATATGTCATCTACATATCTTACCCAAAGTAAAATGTTGTGTGTGTGTGATATATTATTTACAATTATATTTTCGAATTCTTGTATATAAATTTCTGATAGTATGGCAGATAATGGAGAACCCATAGTCAGTCCTTCTGTTTGATTATAAAATTTATTATTAAATGTAAAATAATTTTGGTTACAAATATTTCTTATTATTGTACATATTTTATTTATTATATTATTGTTTTCCCCATTACTTTTTAATTTTTTATTTACAGTATATACAAGAATTCGAAAATATAATTGTAAATAATATATCACACAGGTGAAACCACCCTTACATAGGTAAAACCACCAGATCTTTTAAAAAACGGTTTACAGAACACTATTCTAACTATAAAAAAGGAAATCAAAAATTCTCCAATGTAACTGAACACATGATAAAAAATAAACATAATATTTCGAATATAAAAAATAATCTAGAAATATTAGAAATAAATAACAAACAAAATGAAATTGAAATTTTGGAAAAATATTATATTTATAAATACAATAACAGGGAAAAATTAATGAACACACAAATTGAATACGACAATCAACTGATTAAGTTGGCAAGACTGTTTTAAATACAAGAATCGACTATTCCTTATCTACCATGGTAGGAGCAGGAAGTTTTAAATTTTGACTTGTAATAAATGTTAATTTACTGAAGATGTGTACAAGATACACGAAAGCGCTATAAACATTGGTAAGTGTTTTATGTTACCGTATTCTGGTGGTTAGAAAATATATATTTCAATACATATATATATATATGTTTTACATAGGTAAAAATAATGTACATTACACATAAAAAGCTACTTTTTAACTTAAAAAATTAACATATAAATATATAAGTGGGCCCACCCAAAAAACAATTTCTGGGGCCGCCACTGTCTGCAGGTATAACAAATGCTTCAAATGTCAAAGAGATTATGATGAAAGTAGCCATAAGTATACGTAACTTTTAATAATAAAACATTTTTTCAATATTTACTTGTCTTTTATTTATGGCTTATCGGTGGTTGAAAAAAACTGATAAATTTATAAGCAATAAATTTATAAGCCTCATAAATTTATAAGCAGTAACAAACGTCCTTCACATTTTCTCTCAGTGCGTTCATTTTTATTCCTTTATTTTTCTAACTTTACAATTTCATATTTCTAAAAATTTATATTCATAAAAAATTATTATTTTTAAAAATTTTCAAAATAAATACACTAATAGTGTTTAAAATTTAAATCGATACGTGAAATGTTAAAAAATATTTGAAATGTATATGAATTACAAAAGTATCAGGAACTTTAAAAAATACAATATACATAAAATAATATATTTTTATAGTTAAACTTCTTTTAACGACCACCCCTATTCAGTGACCAACCCTCTCACCAACCGAATATTTGCGAAACCGATTTTATTACTCTTAAGATCAACGTATTCTATACACCTATTAAGCAACCACCCCTCACTCTGACCAACAACCACCAGGTAAAAAAGTATTTTTGTTTTCAGGCAACTATAAATTTTACAGCCACAAGGTTTAGGAAATTTTCAATATGAACAATAAAAAAAACACGTTAAACACGACAACCGTGTTGGAATATGATATGTGAACAATGGACACCTATTGCACATGTTTACCTACTGCTATTCATTTTTAGGTTGTGTATGGAACAATTAGGGACCTAGAATACCAAGAATTTTGTTAAAATAATATTTTTGCGTTTATATAACTGTATTGTGTACAGTTCATTGACCCATCCATACTTGGGCTGAAACGCCCACCGCTGTGTGCGGCGGGCGTTGAAATTTGCAAACATGAATTTGTGACACAAATATGTCTGTTTATTTTATTTTTATGTTTTTTATATATATACTGTATTTGTTTTATTGATAAAAATACAAGATTACATACAGCAACTTGGTACATTAATTTAATTTCAATTCCGTAACCGCAAAATTCACACCCTTTTACCGCATTTCGCAAAACGTAGGCGTACAACACTTAATAAAAACCGCTAACATTTCTATAAACCCCTATAAAACAACCAACCCTCAAAAATACCAATTTACTCTTAAAATTGTGGTGGTCGCTTTAAAGAGGTTTAACTGCATTAAAATATACTTTTTGTAAAATTTCAAAATGAAAATTCAATCCTAACAGTTTTTTATACGGCCCTTACAACTAAATACATGAAATAACTAAACAAATATTTACTTACCAGACCAATCCATAATTAATTAACAAAACAAAGATAGGTGGTAGCTATCCTGCAATTAAAAAAAAAAATTAATAAATTATCGGCTGAAATTTGCCAAGTAATATAACTTACAGTTCAGCCGTCCTTAGTTTGCTCCTATTGTCAACAAACCAAAACCAGCTACTACAGGGTGCACGCTAGAGTCCACGACTTCATGAATGTCGTATTCCTATTAAGTTAACTATGTTTTAAATTATAAGTACTTAAAACATAAGTCTTGATATGATCTAAGCCTAACTATTTTATTTATAAAAATACATTTAAATGTATTTTGTATTTAAATACTTCTGAAAGTATTTTGTTGTTACTTTTTAATCAGCGTGTACTCATATTTATATAATGCGTATGCTCAGTGACGTCATTATTTGTTTAGATTAGGAGCAAACTAAGAAAGGCTGGACTGTAGCATATCATGAGTTGGAAAATAATAATAAAAGAAATGAGGTTAAACAGATCACAGAAAGAATCGTACAACACATATTTAAACAAACTGATTGGACTGACTGTTTGGCAGGACATACTATGACATCTGAACAATAAGGACCAACAGTAGGTGACTGGTGGCAATTGTAAAACTTTTGTGTGGCAGATGTAGTTATTACCTGCCGGGCACACTAGCCTTTCCATCCATTTGTTGGTTGTTTTAGTACAGAAGTAGAATGTACAATGTTATTTATTCTTAGCATTTAACGCGTCTTTATCTAGAATGCTCTTTATGATTCTTAGTTTTTCCACAAATTCGAAGACTGGTTATTATAAACAGAGCTGTCGTCTAATGATGCAATTAGTTGTAAATGGACTGTAAAGTGAGTTGGTACATAAGCAGTCATTGTTCATGGTTAGAAAGTGATTATTCATACAAAATTGAAATAGCTTTATTTTTTTTTAAGTTAAGTTAGTTTGTTGTTTAGGTCATCAGCCAAACCTCTAGAGCAACGGTTCCCAAAGTGGGGGGCGCGCCCCCCAAGGGAGGCGTGAAGACACGTCAAGGGGGGCGCGGGACTTCGAGATAGCTTTACCCTCCATAACGGACCCTTTCAGTGTCAACATAGACTTCCTGCCCGAATTATTTAAAAAACAAGTTCTAGAAATAAAAAATGTTTCTGCTGCGAAAAACGATTTCGATAAAATTGACAAAACATCATTTTGGGTTAAGTATTACCAAGTTTACCCCAGTATATAACAGCAAGCGGCAGTAATTGTAATTATCTTTATCAAGCACCTATCTGTGCGAAAAAGTGTTTTCAGCACTTGTTACAATAGAAACAAAGCATCGGTGCAATGTTGGTTTTATCAATGATTTACGTTGTGCACTTTCTAATAATCAACCTTTTAAAAAAAATGCAAGTCATCCATCCACTGATTTATTTTGTCTCTTGTTAAAATTAAATTGCAACTTCTAATGCTACAAAAAATAAAAAATAAATATATGGTTATTCAATGTAATACGTGATTTTTCATTGCCCAATAAAATTGTGTAAGGGGGCGTGAGAAGTTTTCTTTTTGGCAAAAGAGGGCGTAAAGGATAGAAGTTTGGGAACCGCTGCTCTAGAGGCTTTACTAAGTAAAATGAAGAGTAAGGTGGTTTACAATTGCCTTCCTCATGCAGTTAAAAAGTATGCTTATCAGCGTACCAGGCCCTCCGAAAAGCACCTACTTTCCACCCTGCAAATGACACCTTCACTTCATTCACTACAGGGTCTGTATAATGAAATTCATTATTTTCAGAGGAGATAACTCTGATAAGTGTCTTTTACACCTCTACCTCTTCTATTCTTAAATGATTAAGTCATTTAATTGGCTTACCTATCACATGGTCATACTATGGTCATAACTATTTTTTGTAGCCCTGGAACTAAAATATCAAGTGCAAGTAATTTAACACTCCATCTGTCTGTTATAATACCCATAACGGGCAGGTGGAGTGTTAAATTAATTGCACTCAATCCGTTGGTTCCAGGGTTATAAAAAATAGTTCTGTTTCTTATCATATAGCCAGCCCATTGTATGACTGAGCTATTTAAGAACAGAAGAGGTAGAGGTGTAAAAGACACTAGTCAGAGTTATCTCCTCTGAGAGTTATGAATTTCACTATACAGCCAGACCCTGTGATGAATGAAATGAAGGTGTCATTTGCAGGGTGGAAAGTGGGTGCTTTTCAGAGGGCTTGGCATACTGATAAGCATACTCTTTCAACTCAGTGAGGAAGGTAATAGTAAACCACCTCACTCCTCGTTTTTACTTAGTAGAACCTCTAGAGGTTCAAACCAGCCTTTCAGCTGTTGACCTGAACAACTGTCTGTTATGGGCAGAAGTTCAGTTTAAGTTTTAAAATATGCTGTAATAAATTTGTTACTGAACACTTCATAAGTCTAAAAGGCAGTTATGTTATTTGTTAGTATGTTATACATCAGATCCTGAACGAACCCAGAATAAATATCACAATACAGTAGAGTCAAAATCGGTTCATACTGAAATCAAATCAAAAAGAAGTGATTCAGCGACAAAAAATTAAAAATAATACTCTCATTACATTTGAATCAGCATATATTATAAACCCTGACGAGAAAAAGCTACAAAACTTTGCTGTGTATTCCACAAGATTTATATCCTAAAGTAATCCTGATTCCTAAAAGGGATCTGGGATTACAACTTAAAACATCGTAGCCCAATATACCAACAATCTGGCATATCCAATAGTCCAAAACTTAGCAGATCCAACATGAAATTTCCATGATTTTACAAGTAAAAGAAAAACATTCAGACAATTTTGTTTTGTGCTGGACTATTATACTCAGTAAACTGGTTAACCTAAAAATATTTAATGTTCCCCACTAGTAATTAATTGATTGATTCAACAAGAGTGATGGGAGTGTTACTTTCAGGTCATTAAAACTGCAACTCTAGAAAGGCTGTTTGTTAATCAACCACAAAAGAATGCTGACAGAGAGAAACATAAAAAAGCTCCAAAATTGTTTAAATTTCTTAATACGATTTAAAATAGCTACAAATGACAAAAATAAATCAGTAATCCTACAAATTACTGTAATCCAATAAGCCAATGAAGTTACACAAATATTGTATTGAGAGAAAAAAGCTGAAAAATTATGGAAAACAGGCAAATCCAATAAAATGTCGTTCCCTATTGTTCTAAGAACAACATTATGCAGAGTATGTTATCAAAATTCCAGCCAAAACTGAACTTACAGGAGAAAGCATTCACAAAATCACAAAATAAACACCTTCCATAATGTACCCCACGGTGACCCAACAAGATCATTTTCATTAATATTGATTAAATGGAAACAGCAGTTTTTTATTTTTTTAATTTCCTTAAAGCCATCACCTACAATTTTGATTAAAACAACCCAATTTATTTCTTTTTTTAGCTCTACAATTCGGGTTAAGTAGTATGCTGGGGAAATTCATGGGAGGACATGTTCTTATGGTAAAACACATTTTTTAAGATTACGACCACATTAATAATTTAGGGCAAAAGCATATGCAATCAAAGTTATAAAATTAAGAACCTTCAACTTTCATTTCACGCATGTTTTTTAGTGCTTACTTTAGGATCAATTAATGACTTTCCAGATTTTTCTGATTGAAATCGATAAAAAATTTATTTTCAAAATGGAAATTTTTTGTAACATAAATAAATATTTTTTTTATAAAACTAGTTTAAGAAATATGTTAGTATTCTGAGTTTACAGAGTTATGAGTTTGGTAGAGGTACAGATAAACAATTTTTTTTTTTTGAAAATTAAAGATTCTACGACTATTGTTCGAACGTTACTCTCCATCTTACTTCATTTTATGGGAATTAGTAATTTAACATAAACTGCTCAACAAAATTGGTCCTTTTTTACATTGGTGAGAGAAAGTTGTATGAGTGTTACACAGTAGATTTTTATTTACACGATTGTAAAGGTAATAACAGTAATAATTAAAGTAGGTAGTAAATTATAGTTACACATACATTAGTAAATATAATTTTTATCAATAAATATAAAAGTAGGCCAACATTATCGGATATAAGTAAGCCTAACAAAATAATTGTCAAGTAGCACTCATTATCTGATATAGCCTATTAAGTGAGCCTATTTAAAAGGTCACACTAAATAATTTTGTGAAATTACGTGCTTTCATTCCAAGAAATGATATTAGAATTTCCTAAAACTTACTTAAGAATATAATACAGTATATACTTAATCCGACAAACATGACTAATTTTCTAAAAAATCAAGTTATACTTCAATTTACTCTGTTTTTAACCAATTTTAATGCTGTATTCACAAGACAATTGTACATGCTACAAAATTAAACCTCAACAAAATGCTTCATAATAATTATAAGGTAGTTTACCCTGACACATAGATAATTTCCCATCAATCATGGATCATTAATTAATAAATTTTTCCAGCTGAAAGTTTTTCAGTCAAAATTTTTGAACGAACAGTTTTAAAAGCATGACTTGGAACTTGTAAACATTAAGGAGGCTCAACCTGAAACCTCAAGCACAAATCCTCAGTCTTTAAACCTTCAAACTTACAAACTTTAAAACCTTTAACCTTAAAGCCTTCGGGGGAAGTTGGAACTATGACAAATGTGTGTAAGCTATCTGAGGACAAAGAAATACTTTTTAAAATGTGGTAATAAAACTGCTTTAATATTTTAAATATTTTGTCATCAACCATATTATAATAGCGTACATTATATTATTTAAGTTATGCCTGCAATTATACTAAAGATGTACTGTTATACAATCAAAAAATAGAGCCTACATTTCAAATTCTTGGAAACGACACACAAAACAATTTAAATAATTTTAATATTTTTCCTATGGTGGCCAGTAATAATTATATATAAATAAATCACGGCAAACCAACAAACTTTTACAATATTTTCATTCTATCCTAAAATTGTAACTTTATGTGGTCAATAGTGCTGAACGACTCACATGTGGAATGGCCAAGTAGTTTCAATACAGTGTTTTTTACAGAAATTTAGGAATAGTAACCAACCAAATTCGCTTTTGTTTTTTATCGACAAAACCTGATGTACTGATGAACTTCCCAAAATAACATTTTTGGGTTCATAAGAAAACATAACAAAACAGTAATCCTTGAGAAAGGATTACTTCATGAAAATTAATAAGAACAAAACGAAAGTGTTGTGCAGCAGCAAGAGTGGTTTAGAAGAGATGGGAAATTTAAAAGTAGAGAACGAAAACATACAGGAAGTTGGGGAATTCTGCTATCTAGGGAGTAAAATAACAAAGGATGGTAGAAGCACAAGTGATATCAAGAGTAGAATTGCTCAAGCTAGAAAAGCCTTTGAAATGAAAAACAGCTACAACAACGACTACAAACATTGATTTACAGATTAGGAAAAATTTCTTAAAACATTATGTTTGGAGTGTAGCATTATACGGAAGTGAAATGTGGGTGATAGGGGCTGTAGAAAAGAAGAGGATAGAAGCTTTTGAAATGTGGTGTTATAGGAAAATATTAAAGATTAGGAGGGTGGACAAAATAAGTAATTTAGAGGTTCTTAGGCGAGTGGATGAAAAAAGAAGTATATGGAAGCATCTTACCAAAGGAAGGGATACGCGAGTGGGGCATATCCTAAGACATCCAGCTATTGGGCTATTAATAATGGAGGGTAATATTGAGGAAGTAAATTGTAGAGGGAGGCAAAGATTAGAATATATAAAGCAAATTACAAAAGATGTAGGGTGTTACAGGTATGTAGATATGAAACGACTTGCACAAGATAGAACAGGTTGTAGAACTGCATCAAACCAGTCGAGAGACTGATGACAAAAAAAAGAAAACGTAAGTAATATCTTTAAAAAAATTCATAAAAGGCTCACCTCTCTTTAAAAATAAATAAAAATTTTTAAATTAGTTTATAAACTTATGGTGTATTTAAAAGCAAAAATACATACACCAAATACTTTAAAGATCATTAAAAATGTTGTAACTTTTGTAATTAAAATTTTACTGATAAATACTTCGTATAAGCCGCTAATTGTAATTTTAAGTGAAAAAGACATAAAAATTGGTTTTGTTGTCAACATAAAATGGCTATAACAAAACATAAAATTACAACAACTTTTATACATATTTCTTTGTATAATATAATGTATTTCAACAGTACTTTGTATTTTCTGCACAAAACCACATTACGAATTGAATCTTTCCATAACGAAAATATAAAATAAAAACATTCATGAATACATCATGGAAATTAGTCACAGAATATTAAAATGTAGCACTTGAAGATGAGGTGAGGTTTTGTCATACGATTAATTTTTAAATCGCTTATATAAATTAACAATTTGTAGAAAGTAAAATTTTGAAGTATGGGTATTCTCATAATGAATCATCTAATTTAGAATTAAAAAATAAAATACAGATAACAACATATTCATTCTCTCATAAACGTAGTTTCAAGGCTAGGCATAATACAACGATAAGGTTTACTGTGTTCATCCAGTTAAACGATACACTTTGCCTATTACAAATAAATCGTTATCAATCAATCATTTACAAACGCACATACATAGATATATTCTTAAAACTACCAAAATTAATTACAAATCACACTACCTTTCACAGTAATTATCAAGTACTACTATAGTCTACTTTGTTTTATGACAAATAAAGACACTTTATTCTATTTGTATTGTCAAAATTTATATATTTATACTAATTGAAGGAAATATTTGTTGTAGAAGATTATTTATTACAATCACAATGTTCAATTAATTAACTAATTAATTTCCTAACTTCGCAGTGAACAACTTTGTTTTTCTTATGGCTAATCTTTCCAGGTTGGGCCATTTATCGCAGGTCCTTTATAAAGCAGAAATATTAAAAAATATAACTGAATCGGTGAGTGGAAAAAGGGTAATATTCCCAAAAATGTGAAATTGAACAAAGATAGCAGTTTTGTTAAGTTTACTTCGGTGCATGTATTGGTTGATAAAAGGGAAATATTCCTTGTAACTAAAAGCAGCTGAGCTACATTAAAAATTTAGTAGAGTGGAAAAAGGATAATATTCCAGGAATATTACACTTCTTCCATTCAATAGTGAACAGCTGTTGGACCACTAGTTTCTGTGTTATTATTTTCAAAATTAACTGTAAATTATTTTAAAATTAAAATAAAGTTTTGTAGCATATTGGCGCATTATATTGTTTCTTCAACTTAATTTTTCCCATTCACTTGTACTAAATCTAGAAAAAGGTGAATAGTCAACATATTAATAATCAAAAATCAATCCCATGATTATTGTAAACAAATTCTAACGTCACCATTAAAAAGCTTTAATATAGTATTACAAATGACCAATTGAACATTTTACCATTAAACCAAAAACAAAGTCACAAAAAGCTTTTTTTAATTTCTCGAAAATAAGGATTTTGGAATATTACACTTTTTCCACTCACCGATTCCATTGTTAGTTCAATTTTAATAAAATTATGTTGTTGTTGTTAGGTCATCAGCTGAAGGGTGGTTTGAACCACTAGAGGCTTTACTAAGTAAAACGAGGAGTGAGGTGGTTTACCAATCCCCACCTCACTGAATAGAAAAATATGCTTATCAGCACGCCGGGCCCTCTGTAAAGCATCTACTTTCCACCCTGCAAATAACACCTTCACTTCATTCACCACACCGTCTGGCTGTATAATGAAATTCATTACTCTCCGAAATAACTCTGACTAGTGTCATTTACACATCTACCTCTTCTGTTTTTAAATGCTTTGTCATATTTTTTGCTAACCATGTGGCAAGAAATAGAACTATTTTTTGTAGCCCTGGAACTAGCAAATAGAGTGCAAATAATGTAACATTTAGCCAACCTGTTAAAGGAAAAAAACAGACAAAGTTATCTAAAGAATATTAAACCGCATTTAAACCAAACTTGTATACAAAGGAATAACTACACAAATTGTACGGCTACTTAAAATAAACAATAACATAAGACGTGATGGTCAAGTAGATCACAGTAACTTGGCAGAGCGACAGACATAACAATATTTTTGTAATGAACAGTATTACTCATGGTTACCATAGCAACCAAACATAGTAAAATGGCTGCATGGAATTTAATCGACCCTTCCCTTCACCCCACAGAGGCATACTTATCAGCGGTGAACTAGATATTTTTCAATATTTTCATTGGCCATGCCCATAACAGACAGGTGGAGTGTCATATTATTTACACTCAATCTGTTCATTGCAGGGCTAAAATAAATAGTTCTGTTTCCTATCACATGGTCAGCCAATTAAATGGCTGAATCATTTAAGAACAAAAGAGGTAGAGGTGTAAAAGACACTAAACAGAGTTATCTCCTCTGAAAGTAATGAATGTCATTATACAGCCAGACCCTGTGGTGAATGAAGTGAAGGTGTCATTTGCAGAGTGGAAAATATGTGCTTTTCAGAGGGCCCGGCATGCTGATAAGCTTACTTTTCCATTCAATGAGGAAGGCAATGGTAAACCACCTCACTCCTCATTTTACTTAGTAAAACCTCTAGAGGTTCAAACCAGCCTTTCGGCTGATGACCTAAACAACAAAATTTTCATTGGCAAGAAAAAGTGGCAAAAGTGTTTCACACCAATTTTTTTTACTTTCTCTTGCCTATATGAATACATAGGAAGTAAAATATTTTTGTTTTCACGTCGATTTTTCGAAATCGACAAAAAAGTATATTCAAATTTATAGCAAATTAAAAGATCTACAACTTTTATTAAAAGCATTTTTCTCTACAGAGCCTAGTTTAGCGTGAAAGAGTGATTTTTCGTATTTTTTAGATAAACTGAGGTTGATTTTCAATTTACGTCTTTCACTCATGATTAAAATAAGATTATGTTTTTTGAGGTTAGTTTTTTTGTTTATTTCTGTTTTATTACTAATGTTAGGTTATATTGTTAATTATTTGCAATGGCAAGAGAAAGTTGTGTGAGTGTTTCACATTAGATTTTTTTTAATTTATTAATTAATTTTTTTATTTCGGCCTATACACGAATCGGACAATATAATTAAGTTATAGGTAATTTTAGTTGTTCTAGAAAAATTAAATATTTGTATAAAAAAAAACAATCACTTATTAAAATACCTGACATCAAAATACCACATAATACACAATATTCAGTACCTATACTTTACATGAAAAATGTATCGTAAAATAGAAAAGTTAGAATTATTAAATCATTTACAAATTAGAAGGTAATGTATCTAATACTAAGACAACAGACAAACTGTTTAACAACAAACTTCAAAAAATGAGAATTTTAAGTTACACAACACTGAGAACCAAAAACACAACAATAATAGATCGTGGACAGTAACAAGGAAAACAAAAAAGAGAACATTCACAGTAACACAAAAAGTTTGTAATAGATTAGCTAGATTATAGATTATCAAGATAATGTATCTAATACTAAGACAACAGACAAACTGTTTACCAACGAACTTCAAAAAATGAGAATATTAAGTTTTACAACACTGAAAACCAACCTAACGAAAATCAGTACTTACTAAGGGATACACAAAAGTTTTAACATTCCAAAGTCAGAAAAAAAATTCAAAACACAATCATTTCTATTATCCTGAGTGTCTAATTCTCCAGAATCCAATACTTTGACATTATTTAAATCCATTCCATGATTAATAGTCAACAGGCACCTTAATAATTAAATATAAAATAAATCCTCAATAAAGTATAAACAAAAAATAACATATGAATTAATGTTATTAATATTTTCAAGATCAAGGAAGTAACACTACATTCCTATTTTTGTTAGTAGTTGTATTAGTTTATTTACCCATAATTTTTTGACAAATAAACAAAGTAAAAAATTAATGCAGAGCCTAGACTTTCGATCAGATTTTACTTATTGTTACATTTAATTTAAAATACTTATATAATAACTTTTAAAGTTCATAAGACAATTAAGACACGAATTTTTTCTCTGTGACTAAAAACGTTTATACAAAGTAAAAACCGACAATGCGTAGATTAAGAACAAAACAATGAATTGAGATATCGTCATTACACAACCATAAAATTTTTTATGGAGTTTTTAATACGTTGAAATAACTTTTAAAAAAGTTTTACGGAATAAGACAAGGGATCAACAGTCGCGGACAATAACCTGCAATATATTTGCTACTGTGCTGCTTAGGTACACAAAACTATTATCACTATCCAAAATACCAAACAATAAAAGTAAACTGTAAATTATTAAAACATAAATGATTAGTTACATAGACCAAATATATAAAAATAATACAGAATTTTTATGCTTACGTCAAATCATCAGCCAACAATATTACAAAACAATTTCAACAGAACAGTACTATCCTCAACTGACAGACAACACACGGCATTTACATTACTACTACTTGACAACTTCGAAGGTGTAACAACCTCAACACGTTTCTGAATCGATCAGTGACATGTCAGTTCGATAGCGATGCTTCTATTTCGATACACGCGAATTTCAAAACTTTTCGATAATAAAAGCTTGTTGGCCACAATTTACATAAAAATAAATATTAAATGATAAATAAATAATTTATATTAAACGTACTGTATTCTAACAAAAAAAGAAAAAGTTTTATTAAAAATCGAATCCACTTCACAATGAACTAAGTTCAAAGTACAAATCCCAACTAAAGAGCGTAATAATAGTTTCTAACGAAGCAGCTGCATATCAATTAAGTAAAAATTTTGATTAAGTTCCAGTTTTTGGTCTGTTTCCAAGCAAGTTTATTTTTAAATAATAACGATTAGCTATTCAAACTCATCCAATTGGCAATAAGGTGGAAGTCGATTAACAATCCCTCCATGCAGGTCAGGTTCCCTTGCTTCCAAAGTAAAATCTCATTTCGCTTGTGAATTTGGTAAAGTAATTCTCAGCAGTTGCATATCAAAACGAGTAGTTATGTGTAGAGTGGATTTTGTTAATCCATCATAATCAGAAATTTTATTTTTTATTACAAGTAGTCCATCTTAGAACTTCGTGAGCGAGTGAGCTCCGCCATCTCTGAAGATGAACAATTGTATAATCTATTGAGCGGCATTATCTCACTTCATAATAATGCAATAAATATTGCCTAGAATAAATCAGTTTTTCTTTATTTGGTGATATTATTTGTAGTATCATAATTTACCGAAGAATTTCCTCTTGAAGAAGTAGTTTAGCTACAATATTAGCGTATCCTGAAAATGCTCGAGTAAAACTTGGCTGGAAGAAGTTAGATTGTACTTCTCCATGGTGCAGTCTCTGGACCATTGGAAGTTAGGAATGGTATTCCTCGGAGTTCTGCACTTAACCTTCTGTTTTAATCCTGGTCAATGACCTCTAGTTGGAAAACGTGCTCTACTATGCACGACGATGTTGACTATGTAGACGACACAACGTTGATCTCTCGGGGAAAGGACATGACCGTACTTGATGCCTAAGCAAGAAGAACTTATGAAGTCGACATGGTTTACAACAAACAACTTATAGCTAATCGAAGACAAAACGCAAAGGCTACTGTGTGCTTTGGAGCATTTTGTTGACTATGAGGCGGAAAAAACGTCAAGTTGCTGAGAATTTGCATCGACACCAAGCTTAAACAGAGGTGACACATAAACGAGAATATCAGAAGCTGTTGGAATTAATTTATCGGTTGAGGAATTTGAAAAGTTTTGACAGTTCAGATTACCTGCTTATGACATATTTTGGACTTTTACATTGTCATGTAGCTTATAGCATATACGTATAGGAACACGCTCTTAGTAGTGTTCAGAAGATTGTAATGAGAACTATTACTTCGTGCTGACGTCTTGAGTATTGCAAACTTTTGTACACACGTATTGACAAACTATGGTCATTTCATTTTTAGTCACGTCTTCTATCCTTCTGGTAATGACATTACCCCACCTTAACGTAAGAACTCGTGAGTAATGCTATGGTTACAATGCGGGGAGAATCTGAACAAAACTATTTGACCAGACTAAAACCAGTAATTCGGTGGCGGCTGCCAGCAGGCTTTTTAACAAGCTACCGCAAGATGTGAGGGACCTCGACTTAAAGAGTGCTTTAAAGCCTGGTTAAAGGTACGGCTGATAAAGCGGAGCTTCGGCTCCGTGGAAGAGTTCTTTAGGGATCCACTGCCATGTTGTCTGAAATCGATAGTAAAAATTATTACGTCTTTTGTTCATATATGTGTGCAATATTGTTTGACAAGCTCTATCCTCTAATGAGATCAACGATTGTTGAGTGGTTATATCGTGCTTATTACCAACTATTAATTGGGAATCTGAATACCCACAATGTCAAGTTCAATTGTTGATATCTCTCGTGATTTTATGATGTGTAATAAATTATATTTTTGCTTTTGTACTACAGAACTGTAGGCACAGAGATTTTGTTGAATTTCCGTCAACAAGTTCAGAACCACTACCCTACATTCTCAGCGTTTTAATCCACTGACAGCAGATAAAGTAGAACTACTATATAAATTTAAACGTAGACCATATAATTTTAAGTTAAAGCTGTTGAATTCTAACAGTTGTTTCTTCAAATACGAAGAAACTAACACGTTATATATTGTTTTAAGTAAAACTGCTTATGTTCTAAGAGTGTTAACTGCATTCAGACTCCAAATAGGGAGTACATTTAAATCACCCAATACAGCTTATTCTGATTTATTAATCTGGGTACCCCAGTTTCACATAGTTAATCAAATAGTGAACACAAAGTTAGTTTATATTGTGTGCTCATAGAACTATTACATATCGTCCCTCCAATGGTAAACTCGCGAATGTGCAAATTTTGCAAATGTGAGTTTGTTAGTGCAGGCTGATGTATACAACCCAACGCATGTTGCAGTAAACTCGCGAATATGTATCTTGTTTGGTTAGGGAGATACAGCCTTTGTAAAGTTATGAAAATACACTAAGTGTGTCAAAGAAGAAACCACTGAATTTATTTTTTGCTCTCCTGTAAAACTGAGCATTTGCACATTCGTGAGTTTACCATTGGATGGACGATATATGCATGAATGAGTATACAAACTTTCGGAAAAACATATTATTACTGTTATATAATTTACTGCAAGTTTAGCCCTTTCTATTATCATTTTCACTCGTTGGTTAAACGATGGAATAGCATCAGCTGCTCTCATCGTTAGTTTGAGGAACAATCAGTAGGAGTTCCACCAGCAGTGTCGTCCATTATTCTTAGGGGTTCAGGTTCGGTGTCAGCTGCTGTTGGTAGTGGGGTTTTTCTGATAGTGAAAAATTAAAATTGGAGTAATATAATTGATAATTAGAATTAAAGTTTCCTCAAAATGGAAGCTTTAATTCCTGTAATTAATAAATTGCAAGATGTATTCAACACAGTAGGAGCCGATGCAATTCAATTGCCTCAGATTATAGTCGTTGGAACTCAGGTTAGTGTTGTTCATTTTAGTACTATTATAATTATATTATTAAAATAATAATGCATTTAAAAATCGCTTATCAGTTTGCTAAAGAAGTGTAATTTATTTTGACGTACTACTTAATCGATATTTGGACGAAGGAAGTACCATTTTTAATGTGATCATAACCTATACTTCTTAAGAGGTTCGGAAGTTCTTACACTGCACTTGGAAACTTTTGTTTGATATTATAGAAATAAATAACTATTACGGCTTATTTTTTGCTGAAAATTAGCTGATTTTTATGTAGTGTTAGAGGGTAGGATGATATAGCCGAAATGATTTTTAGAAAACGAGTAGAACATTTCTTTTTAGGCCATAACTTAAGTCGTTGATTCATACAGGCCACTTGAAAATGCTGGATTTAACTAGGTGTTTAAATAATGATTTCATAGTAAGCGACTAAGTTCATGAAAGATTTTTGTTATGTCCTGAATTAGTCTGCGTTTTTTGTTTTTTTTTTAGTGAGGTTGATGTTTGAGGAATATTGTTATTCCTGTAATGAATAATGAATCTATGTAGGAAGTAGTATGTTGGGCTACTCTTGAAATTAAGACATACACATTTTTGGTAGTAATGCAAGAAATCATGCGTTTAATCTTGTTTGTACTACGAAAATGTTGTATGATGAAAGACATGGTTATAATGGTGTATTCGCTAAAAGAATGACAACTAGGCAGCAAAATTTAAGATGTTTGTTTCTCTTGTGTTATTTTGTTCTTGTAAAATAAAATCTTGTCAGTAGCTTTTAAATTAAATCTCCATGATAACAGAATTTAACTATTAAGTCCAGGATTCATTCATGTTAACTGAGTTTAATTGACCAACAACAAGAAGCATTTAAAACTATATCTCTATAGTTTTTCAGAGTTAACATTCTATGATATTACTCGCCGCTTCCGTTTCTTGGCCTTAGAGGGGTAGGTAGATCAGAACCATGGAAGTGCATGTGCTGTGTGCCCACACTTTGTCACTAGGTGAAGTTCGGCGGCCAAAGGGGTTAGGTGGATTACAATATTTTGAAGTTTGAAGAATTGAAAGTTTAAAGATGATGTTTGAAGTTTAAAAATTTGAAGGTTTTGAAGTTTTAGGTTAATGTTGGAAGTATGACGGTCTGAAGTTTCAAAATTTCCACTTTGAATGTTTGAGGATTGAAGGTATGGCAATTAAGAGTTTTTTTTGTTTTCTCAGCGACCTGGTGGGTTAAAAGTAACTTTACCTACATGGTCTATAATATGGTGCAACTCATAAGAACAGAATACATCTTAGTTTATATGGATAAACAAATTTTGCCCTTAGTTTTACAGATTGATTTGTACTCTACTATATTTTAATCAATTCAAAATTAATTTTGTCTAATTCAGTAACCTCTAGTTTGAAGTGCGTTAGTAACTTTGATTATTACATTGAAAGTGGCTATTTAAGGTAATCATAATCATACTTGTAATGCTAAACAATAATTATATTTAACTTATGAGAAAGGTTATATTACTATACTGTACTTGATGACATAGTTGAGATTATTGAGTAACTTTGGCCATGCATTTCTTATGAGAAGTTTGGAACTACTATTCATGATGAAAACATTTAGCTATTGTAGCCTTTGCAAACATAACTAAATAGTGTGTATTTTATTGACTATATTTATTACGTGATTATTATTGTTATACCGTAATCTATACAACACATTAGTGGAAGCTAACCAGCAATGTTATTACGAATATTATTAAACAGATAAGTTAGAGTATAATTATAATAATAAATTCAAGTAATAATACTGTTTGTCTAAATTTAGAACATTATATCATAATGTTTTTATACTGAGCGATAAAAGTTATAACATCAATAGAAATTGTATAAAAGTAAAGGTAAGGAAGAGAGTGAGGAAGGAGAGAATTGAAGAACTGAAGATTTCACTGTATTGTGTTCAGGACAGTTAGTAATTATACTTATGTCCATTTGAATATTATTCTCGACTAAACATGTCATTGAGTATAAGTGTAGTGGTTGGAAATTTACAAAAATCTCAAAATTCTGTTTAAATCTTAACTAAAATCAAACATATTGTGGAGAAATAAATTAAAATCATAAAAAAGGGAAGTTTAGAATGTAAGGAAATCAATAAAACTGTTTCAGGAAAAGTCATTAATGAAATAATTAATTACAGGAAATGTTAATTAGGTAAATTAGTGGTTTTTATGTTCTAATTAAATTTTAGCGTTATACTTAGGTATGTACCATAGAATCCCGGGTTTTTTGCCCAGAGTATGGTTCTTCCGAAACGACCAAAAATCAGTGAACTTCTGATGTATGTAATCTGCTTGAACAAAATGAAAATAGTGCACGTCCTGAAACCGGCCAGAAAATTGCCAAATTCGTGTTACGGCATTCAAGGGACTGACGAGGGGTGCCCGAAAAATTTGAACTCCTTTAAGGAAGCGTCGTAGTGCGACGGCCACTGCAACCTTTTCTCTTTGTCTCGGTGAGTTAGGAAGGGGGCGCACCGAAAACACCTCAAAAATTCACCCGTGCTTTCCAGGGGCCACCAAAGTGGCCGATTTTGAAAACTGAAAACGAGAAATTTCCAGCCATCTGGGTGCGTTCCCATCTAATAGTTTTGCAGTATAGAACCTACTTCACTCTTTGATAACTGCTTCTTGTATTGTGCACAGTTCTTAGTCCTAAACGGTGTGTGTAATGTTTTGATAAGGACGTAAGATAATAAAGGGCGATTATTATGGCACTGTTGCCGCGGATCTTGGGGTTGGTGTTTCATCCGTGTCTAATAGGACAAAATAAAGAAAAACTAGGACGGCATAGAGTTAAAACATAGAAAAACAATGAATATGAAACAAACTTAATGAAATTCAGAAAGAATTTTTAAGTTCTTAAAAATGTTAAAATAAATAGGGGTTTAATTTTTACTTTCTCTTGCCTATATGAATATATAGGAAGGAAAGTATTGTTTTCATGTCGATTTTTCGAAATCGAGTTTTCACCGGATCTATACGTTTTCAGACCCCCTGAACCCAAAAAACATGTTTTTAGCGATTGGTCTGTGTGTGTGTGAACAGAATATCTCAAGAACGGAACATCGTACGAACTTGAAACTTGAAACTTAAGTTACATACCACTACCGGACGCGACACGAACATTTTCATCAAAATCGGTCAACCGGAAGTAGTAGTTTATTCGTATAATTTTTCAGTTTTTTGCGATTTTCTCAAAAACTGGTCCTACGATTTTTTTTTAAATCGCCTATTTTACTCAATTTTTTATTCTCTACAAGATAGGGTAGGCGCCATGTTTGCTGAAATTCTCGGTGAGGCTGTTTTCACGTAAAAACGTTGTTTTTTTAAGATTACGGCTTTAATATAAATTTCAGCGCAAAAACTTATATAATAAAAGTTGTAGAGAATTTAAAAACCTACAACTTCTGTTTCAAACATTTTTTTGTATAACGCTTAGTTTAGCGGTAATTTGCGATTTTCTGTTTTTTTCTCACGAAAACGTGAGAAAAATCGATTTTTTTAACATTTCGGTCTTAGTATGCATTTTACGACAAAAGTATATATAATAAAAGTTATAGAAAATTAAAAGATCTACAACTTTTGTTTAGAGCATTTTTCTCTACAGAGTCTAGTTTAGCGTGAAAGCGTGATTTTCCGTATTTTTAAGCCAAACTGAGTTCGATTGTCATTTTGCGTCATTCACTCGTGATTAAAATAAGGTTATGTTTTTGAGGTTAGTTTTTGTTTATTTCTAATACTTTATTAATAATGTTAGGTATATTATTAATCATTTGCATTGGCAAGAGAAAGTTGTGTGAGTGTTTCACACCAGATTTTTATTTAGTATAATACTGCACTTCATTTGAAATGTATTAAATTCTTATTAAATAGATGGTTTTTGTTGGTTAAAAAAAACTGTTGTGAATCACTCGCACACAATTTTGTCGTACCAATGTTAAATAATGAGTAAATGACACTAAATGAAAATCAACCTTGTCGGACTTAAACATACAGAAAACAACAAATTGATGCTAAATTAATCTCATAGAAGAAAATGCTTAAAATGAAAGTAGTAAGTTTTTAATTTTCTACAATTTTGGTGATATATTCAGTAAAACCTGTCAAATTGACCACCTTCATAACATGACTACCTGTCTAAGTTGATAATTTCAGACAGGAACCAAATACTTTTTAGAGTAATTAAATGGAACAATGGTTCTATAAGTTGACCATTTGTTTTTCCTAATTTAATGAAACTGACCCTGTGTAGATTGACCACCTTCTGCGCTGAATGGTATCTCGGTAATTTCTTTGACTTTTTTTTTCGCCGGTGTGGATTTTCAGTTCAAAATGAAGAAGGCGAAAAAAAACGAGGAAGTAAGTTCTCTGCCTTCTCCAGTTGAACTAAGTGATCTTCTGCAATCTCTTCCCCGGGAAGTTGTAATGATATGATCAATATGCAATCTTTAGAAGATAACATGATAGTTTATGATTATGTTCAATCTACACCCAAAGCTGTATTGGTGTCTTATTTTGAGTGAAAATCTTGAAATTGAAATAAATTCTGAAAATGAGGGTAATGAACCTCATGAAATACATGAGCCTCCCATGGATCAAGAAATGCTGGAATACTTGAAAAAGGCAATGTGATATTGGGCTGAGGACAAAATGTGTTATTTTGAAATAAACAAAAATAAGTGACTTTTTAAATAAAAATATCAAATGTATTTTAATCTGTGAAAATTTTGTCATATAAATACATACAGGCCTAATGTTCATATTTTTAATAGAATAAGTTTTATTATCCAAAAATTATTCTTGATAAAGGGCTAGTGCCTTTAAATACCTTTGGTGGTGATCATTTCTAGAAAGGCACAGATTTT
This sequence comes from Catonia carolina, assembly GCA_035578175.1. Lineage (NCBI taxonomy): Eukaryota > Metazoa > Arthropoda > Insecta > Hemiptera > Achilidae > Catonia > Catonia carolina. The sequence continues at coordinate 56,434,206 of JAQMRL010000007.1, forward strand.
CTACATAATAAGATACAATAGAGATCCTTTTAAAACCTTCTACGGTTGATCAGAACAATATAGAAAGAAGCAATAGTAGACATAACAAAGATCCTTCACCTCATTTCCGAGAATTCCTATTTTAAGGCAGTTCATTCACCCTTTTTACAGTACAAAATAATTGATTACCGTAACTATTTCTAGAACATTACTATTATAATGTTGCAATATGTTTGTTTTAACTTTCTAGAGTTCTGGAAAAAGTTCCGTAATCGAAAGTCTTGTTGGAAGGACATTTCTTCCACGAGGGACTGGCATTGTAACAAGATGTCCATTGGTTCTTCAATTGATATATTGCCCAAAGGATGACAGGGATAGACGTTCTACAGAAGAAGGTAAGATTCATTTCTGCTGTTACAATCCATTAGAATCAACATTATTGTACAATATGGTTGGATATAAATCTAAAAAATATAACAGTGTAGCTATGATTGTAACACTTTTGCCTTGCCTGGTTTGAGTAGTGGTCAATACAAATGGATTCTATCCCGGGATCTCAGGTTCAATTCCCAGTCATTTTTTTTCATCTCTTCATGTATTCTTCTTCTTCATTCTCTGCATAATATGACATAAAAGTCGCACATAAAACAAAACATAACATGATTTTATTACAGGTTTGCTTGTCTAAGAAGTAATAAAAAAAAATTAAGTGACCTTTGAATATTGATCTTGGTTGCTGACAAAAAAAAAATTATCACATTCTTATTTGAATCATATGATTAGATCTCTACTGAACTGTTTATTTTCAGTATCTAGTAGCATATATAGATTTTTTAAGGTCTTTGAAATATTCTGTTTTTTTAATACATATATTATTATTATTATTATTATTATTATTACATTAGATAGGCTATTATCTGGTGTTGAAAATATCAAGCTATCTCCGACTAATAGCATTTACGCTGTAAATTAAGTAAATTGAGGAGATTGGTGGAAGAAGAGCGTACATGCCAAAACACTGTTTTAAAAAAATTAAGTTTAAAGATTTAAATGTAATTTTATTAAATATTTAACTCTTTTTAAAGCGCAGTCTTTGTTTTTTTATGAGTGTTCGATCATTTTATTGTTGATGTGAGAAGTTTTTAACCACATTATTTATTTTAAAAGAAATTATTTGCAAAATAATAAAATGGTCTACGAGCCCTTCTTCCTTAAATCAACATTAAGCTATAAACTAAATGCAGTGTATCAAACTGAGTATGATACTACAGTGGTTGTGAATGACAACAATAACTTTATTACTGGTTATTTAGTTTATTGAAAGAACGTGCATATAATTTAAAAAATATATTAACAGTCTGTTCAAAAGTCACACGATAAAAAATGTTTATGTAGTTTAATGAAGTTAAAACAAAAATATGATATGAAGATGTAAAAAAATAGTAAGTCTTATAAAGTACAATCGATACTTATTTTAAAGCTAAAAATTTTTCACAAGAAAAATTTCTTCAAACCATTCTGTGCTTTCAAGTTTGTTAAACTGAAATAAATCACGAATGTCTGTTTCTTTTTTTTATTAATTTCAACAAATGGAACTACTCGTAAGCTATTTACAGTGTCTTTTAATTATCCAACAGTGAATTTTTTTGCCCAACAATTGAACTGAGTAAACTGTTCTGTGTAAGTTTTAGAACAAAGCAAAGTTCCTAGAGGTGTAAACTTCAACTTTACGTACATTTACTCCAGCGTACTTAGTCCAGCAGCACATTCTGTTGGAGGAATATGATACTGAAATTTTGAGAATATGTACTTTTAAGTATGGCGGTTCATTTAAAACAATTTACTGGAAAAGGGTGTATGGAACCATACGCCCTTCTTCCACCAGGCTCAAACAAAATAACTTCGCAAAGAGATTAAGTAAATGTTTCGTGTGAAGATATAAATATGCTTTGTGTTTTGCCTGTTTTCATGTTAACCTGTTTGTGTGTGTATAAGTGTTAAAGAGTTGGAGAAATTATGAAGAGAAGAAAAAATTATTGAAATCATTGAGAGAGAAACTCTTTATTTGTTGTAATGTAATTATGTACAACATACGAAAGCTGATTTCTGTTCTGTTGTACTTGCTCTACATACCTTGCGGCAGTCATAGTCATGGGAGGAGACGTACAGTAGTTGTAGGGGTGTGTGAGGAGACCGTCAAAAAAATTATTATTAATAATTGTTATTGTTATCATTGGGATGATGGTGGTTAAGTCTTAATTAGAAAATAATTTGTAATTTGTCTAATTTAAGTAAATAAAAATTCCGTTGATTTCTTTCTATTCAGGCACTTTAAATTTAGAAGAATGGGGCCAATTTCTTCATACAAAAGGAAAAATATTTACAGAATTCAATGAGATCCGAAATGAAATAGAAATGGAAACCAATAGAATGGCTGGTCACAATAAAGGAATCTGTACTGAACCCATTGTATTGAAAATATATTCAACTTCAGTTTTAAATCTAACGTTAGTTGATCTGCCTGGACTCACCAAGGTAAAAATTAATTCAATTTTAATCCATCTTATCAATTAAATATTTGAAAATTTGTATATCAGTAACATTATTTACAAATCAATTTTTATAATCCTGTAACCTATAATCTAATCCCATTGCAAAATACTGCAATCTTTAAAATCTGTTGTATTGCCCCATCTCTGTATGATTTTATTTTTTCAACTTAGATGTTTATGTGGGTGTAGTCTGTTGATGATGATGAATCCATTGAAATATGGAAGATGAAAAATTTAAATCGTTGAGGTAAGGTGTAATTAGCTGTGAAAGTTTGCAGTGTTTTTGCAATGAGATCAGTTACTTTATAATAACTGCAATATAAACTCAATTATCGGGACTTTAAAGGATTGCTATTGGTCTGGATTTGCAGGGTGTAATAATAAATACTCAATTTCTAAATACGTTACTTGAGGCTGTTTTTGATCAGAGCCTTTTTTGCCTTCTTGACTCTTTATTAGTATAAAATCTATTTGAATTTTTCTTGTGTTTTACACAGTACTTAGATTTGAGGTAAAGATGATAGAAATTCGTACAGAGTTTGCTAGTTGTTTTAGTTATAATTTCAAGGGATGTTGTTTATTATTATAGATTTTTACTTATTAAAATTAGTGAAAAGATGGTTTGGGCTGATGCTCTCAGCTCTTCTAGCTTGCAGTTGACACTTATTTTTTCACCCATTCAGAGTGAAACCTATTATTTTTGTAAATGAGATAACACTTATTAATGTGATTTACATCTCTTCCTCTTCTGTCCTTGAACACTTGCGTCATTATTGATTTTAATAAGAGAAGGCACCAAATTAAGTGTTTTACCCTGAAAATATCGATCAAATTCAGTTTTATTTAATCTCACTGTTACTGGTTTACGGTTGTTATACGAGGTTTGTAATTAAAAAAATACGGTTAATAATTTTATTATAAACAAAGTAATAAGCTTCATCAAATTTGAATTAATCTCCTTGGCTAATGATGCTCTTTGGGAACATGATAGGCTTCTTTCGGAAGAGCTTTCAGCTGCTCTGTTGTGCTCTCTCAATGTTGGGCATGGCGTGAAAATGTTTTCTTTTCTCCTCGGTTTTTATTTTTGGGAAGAGCCAGAAGTCATGGTGCTAAATCCAGAAAGTAAGGCGGATGTGGACTATATACACAGTGGATAGCGCTCCGTTTACCAACAGCGATAATTGATCGTCTACTACCGAGTACCGACATAGCGGGTTATAAGGCCACGTTGTTTACAGTGTAAGTGTTTCACTGTTATTGTGCTATTATACATTTCATGAAATGATGTCTAGAGTTGCATTAGATTGTTTTGCAGAAGATTCTGGGTCGGAATTAGATGACACAGACATTGATGAATAATACGACCCTGCGGATAATGAAAGCGATATTGATATAAGTTTCAAATAAAATTTTTCGAAAATGTGTAAATTAAAGTAATTGTAAATAGTACAATTTTATAAATAACTTAATAATTGACTTAAACTAAATAAATGGTTAAAAAGATCAAATTTCAAACTTTATTTTCATATAATAGGAAAATAACTACCTACTCTTGTTGATAAGAACTGAAGTAACTGCACACTGATTTTTTGAAAAAGTTGAAAAAACGTCAGTCTACAGTGCAAGATACGTATAATTTACTTTAGTCTGTAGTGCATAGTCGTGAAAAAAATGGTAGACTGGAAAGTGTTAACATGTCTAAAGAACCTCATTTCTGCTGCTTGGATCGTTTACTTTGGTTTCTTGTTAAGCACTCGAGTTTCACATACATCAGTGTCAGTGTGGCCATCACCTTGTAAAACATCTCTGTATCCTTTCTTGTTTCGCCTTTCAGGCTTCGGTGTATAGACTCACATATCGTATTAAATCTGGACACTTTTTATTGCACATCTTGATCATAATTATAGGTTATGTGGAGTGTTACAGGTGGAGGGTCAAATTATTTACACTCGATCTGTTAGTTGCAGGGCTAAAATAAATAGTTCTGTTTCTTATCACATGGTCAGCCAATTAAATGACTGAATCATTTAAGAACAGAAGAGGTAGAGGTGTAAAAGACACTAATCAGAGTTATCTTATCTGAAAGTAATGAATTTCATTATACAGCCAGACCCTGTGGTGAATGAAGTGAAGGTGTCATTTGCAGAGTGGAAAATATGTGCTTTTCAGAGGGCTCGGCATGCTGATAAGCATACTTTTCCACTCAGTGAGGAAGGCAATGGTAAACCACCTCACTCCTCGTTTTACTTAGTAAAACCTCTAGAGGTTCAAACCAGCCTTTTGGCTGATGACCTAAACACAGGTTATGTCACATCCCAAATACTTTAAATTTCCTACCTGTTCCAATATTTTATTATTGATTTAATGTAAAAGTTTATTTAATTGTTCATTGAATTTTTATAATTTAGGTACCGGTTGGAGATCAGCCTGATGATATTGAGCTACAGATTCGTAGTCTTGTTTTAAAATATATAAGTAACCCGAACTCCATCATATTAGCTGTTGTTACTGCTAATACGGATATGGCCACAAGTGAAAGCTTGAAAATTGCCAAAGATGTCGACACTGATGGAAGGAGAACTTTAGCTGTCGTAACTAAGCTGGATCTAATGGATGCAGGTAAATTAATTAATTTGATAACACCGATTTAACTTTAAATTTTTGTCTCATGTATAAATTCCGACCACAATACGAAAACGTAACTGAGGTTCCATCAAGTTTAAAAAATCTGGTGTGAAACACACACAACTTTCTCTTGCCAATGCAAATAATTAACAATAAACCATAAACCTAACATTAGTAATAAAACATTAGAAATAGACAAAATACTAACCTCATAAAACATAACCTTATTTTAATCATGAGTGAAAGACGCAAAATGAAAATCAACTTCAGTTCGGCTTAAAAATACGGAAAATCACTCTTTCATACTAAACTAGGCTCTTGTGAGAAAAATGCTTTAAATAAAAGTTGTAGATCTTTTTATTTCCTATAAAATTAATTATATACACTTTTGTCATAAAATGCATTCTAGGCCGAAATCTGTAAAAAATATATTTTTCACACGTTTTCATGAGAAAAAAAACAGAAAATCGCTAATTACCGCTAAATTAAGCGTTATACAAAGAAATGTGTGAAATAAAAGTTGTAGGATTTTAAATTCTCTACAACTTTTATTATATAAATTTTTGCGCTAAAATGCATATTAAAGCCGTAATCTTAAAAAAACTAATTTTTAACGTGAAAACAGCCTCACCAAGAATTTCAGCAAACATGACGCCTACCCTATCTTGTAGAGAATAAAAAATTGAGTAAACAAGGCGATTTTTAAAAAAATTGTAGGACCAGTTTTTGAGAAAATCGTAAAAAAGTGAAAAATTAAACGAATAAACTACTACTTCCGGTTGACCGATTTTGATGAAAATGTTCGTGTCGGGTCCAGTAGTGGTATGTAACTTAAGTTTCAAGTTCGTATGATGTTCCGTTTTTGAGATATTCTGTTCACACATGCACACACACACACACACACACACACACATAGACCAATCGCTAAAAACATGTTTTTTGGGTTCAGGAGGTCTGAAAACATGTAGATCCGGTGAAAACTCAGTTTCGTAAAGTCGACATGAAAACAATACTTTCTTTCCTATTTATTCATATAGGCAAGAGAAATTAAAAGTGGTCCATAATTATCAGTAGTAACTGGGTTTATAATAAAAGTAATTTATGTTATACAGGGTGATTCATGAAGTTCTCCCCCCACTTCTACAGCACATTGTACTAGTAAAAATAATGAAAAAATGTTATATAAACATAGGTCCGAAAACGCTTCGTTAGCGAGTTACAGCTAGCGAAAGTTTCGCCTGGATTTCAGTTCACCAGGTGAAATGAGGTCTTCCTGGAATTGTGGTAAGGTAGATTAAGGGGCGAATTCAATCATTTCTTATGGTTTTTTATCTGATAAATTGAATAAAACAGGTCCCAGAACTGTAAGTTAAATAGTTTTTGAGAAAACCAGTGTCAAATGCAAAAAATGGAGTGAAAATCACATTTTTTCATCTTTGGGCAAGAATAACTTTGTTATTTCACCAAGAAACAGTTAAAAATTTTCAATAAAAAATGTAGAAAATTTTATTCTGAACAAACCGGTGTAAATAAAGTACACAGAAAGCGAATAGTTTTTGAGAAAACCAGTGTCAAATGCAAAAAAATGGAGTGAAAAAAACACATTTTTTCATTTTAGTTTTTCCGGTTAATTTTACTTTGTACTCTTATGAATAAAAACTCATTTAATCAAACATCTATTCGCTTTCTGTGTACTTAATTTACACCGGTTTGTTCAGAATAAAATTTTCTACATGTTTTATTGAAAAATTTTAACTGTTTCTTGGTGAAATAACACAGTTATCCTTGCCCAAAGATGAAAAAATAAGTTTTTCACTCCATTTTTTGCATTTGACACAGGTTTTCTTAAAAACTATTTAACTTACAGATCTGGGACCTGTTTTATTCAATTTATCAGATCAAAAACCATAAGAAATGATTGAATTTGCCCCTTAATCTACCTTACCACAATTCCAGGAAGAACTCATTTCACCTGGTGAACTGAAATCCAGGCGAAACTTTCGCTAGCTGTAACTCGCTAACGAAGCGTTTTCGGACCTATGTTTATATAACATTTTTTCATCATTTTTACTAGTACAATGTGCTGTAGAAGTGGGGGGAGAACTTCATGAATCACCCTATATGTTTCTTTTGTTTTTCTTTCCGTAATTGTTGAATGGGAAATATATCTATCTATTATGATTAATATTATTATTATTATTATTATTATTATTATTATTATTATTATTATTATTTCTTTTTTGACGCTCCATTTATATTGAAATTAAATTGTAATGTTTAAAAATTTGATAAATTGAATCTTTTGTTTGAAGTCCAAATGCAGCATCAAATATGAATCTGTTCAATTGACTGATTCGTGTATTTTTATTGTGTATTTCTTACAAATAAATTGATTTTAGTAAGTTTTAAATCTGTATATTTCCGTTCTGTATCCAGATAATTCAAAACAGCTCGTGTAAAATATTTTACAACTTCGAATGATTTCTTTTCAGAAACATTAATTAGTCTGAACTAAAATGTATCGAGTGAAATTGTATATCATGATTTCTGTTATTGAATCACATTAGTCATTACTGTTTAATGACACCTCAACAAAAAATGCAGTAATGATGTCATTTGTTTTGACTGGTACATACAGTGTATAAATACACTATGTATTTATATAAATAGAATAGATAAATTTATCTCTGTTATTAACTCAAGTCATTCACCACATGAAACAAATTGCATAAAATTATCTGCTGCTTAAACATAAAGCAGATACTGTTACTTTTTTAAAACAAACTTTTTAAACTGTTGAAACAAGGAATGCAATTCCATAATCAAAAATTTAAAGCAACATACAAATATATTTAATGTATCGTAAAATATATTCCTGGTTGTTTGCTAGTAATAAAACTTCCTTTCAATTTTTTTTATTTTAGTTTTTTTAAAGTCACATCAACAGCTTGGTTGTTAGTGACTACGGTGGGTTATGTATGTGTGGGTTTAACTTGTAAAATTTTCTAGAACCTAGCCGGAAATCGAACCCGAGACCTCCACGTTGTAGGCTGGTACGCTATCACTATGCAGTAGAGGTGGGCTCTTTTAAACTTATAACAAGTGTTTATTAACAAATAAATAAATTACGAAAAATTATTATGTTTAAATTACTATTAAATTTCTTAACTTAATAGTAGATAGAAATTCATTGAACTTGGTTCGGCAGTTCTTGCATGATGCCGTAACATACAAACAGACAAAAATTCAGCTGAACTTATTTTTGGTGATTATTTAGTAGATTTGGCAAAGGAACAAAATTTGGGGCATTTTTAAAAATTGTAAAGGCAAAATCACAATTTTATTTAAGTAATCCTTTGGTATCCGCGGGTTTTGGTTATCCGTGGACTTTGTCCGTGGGCCTAAAACCTTAAAATACGTACGTAATCTCACCTTGTGTACACCGTACTTGGTGGGAGGTGGGGAGGTCATACAATTCCGAAAACATGTGTCACTCTACGTGTTTATATAAATGTTTTGGCGTTCGTATATGTTGAGTCACCTACTATGGCGACGGCCGCCATGAGCCAAGCTAGATTTCCATGTACTGTTTGTAGTGAGCGTGTCACCGGGTACCGGGCCCTGCCAGTACAACCCCCACCCCTAACCATCATACGTACGCTCAGACACCATACTGTAATTTCTCCGTGACTGTTCCTCCATGTTTCAGTCTAACTTATTTGTACGTTTGTACAGTTTTTGTTTGTTTGATGATCCTGAAGTGAAGTCAAGCATTTCTTTACAAACCATCAACGAGATCCTCAGCATGGCAACGCAGCTCACTAATCCTGTCATGAAAAGGGCCCTTCAATTCTAAAGAGGACTCCAGGAGCTGATTACAACATACAAAGAAGTCCCCAAGGAGTTTGAAAAGAAGAAGCAAACAGCTGTAACTAACTATTTTAAAGCAACTTGCAGTTTTTATGCGTACAGTACTGTATTTATTAAATATTCATAGGTTATAATAATGGTAAAATGTTCCTAAAACTATTAAACACTTAAAACGACTACAGAACTTTTCCTTCAGAACCTAACCCCTATCTTTTCGTTCATATAAGGTATCATTATCCGCGGTTTTATGAACCGCGGTAACCCTACGGAACGTTACCCCTGCGGATACTGAGGGATTACTGTATATAGATAGAATGTTGATATTAATTAATGTTTGTTTATAGGTACTGATGCAATAGACATTCTTTGTGGTAGAGTGATTCCTGTTAAACTTGGTATAATTGGTGTTGTGAATCGTTCGCAGCAAGATATTAACGACAAAAAAGTAAGTGATCTTTGTGTTTTCTATTTTAAAATATATCTTAAATGTGAAATTCTAATCATATCAACTTGGACCCATAGTTTCTTTTATGTACTAGATTATAAGCACAAGTTAAAGACAGCTAATTTTTTCGATCCAATAAACTGTTCTCGATACCAATAAACTAGAAATCAATTCTTGATTCTGATACCCAAAATCAAGGAAGTGTAAAAATTGAAACTAAAATAGAACTTTTTAACACAATTACTGCAGTACTGAATTTCTGTAATTCGTCACCTAGGCGGATTCATCTTTTTTTCATAAAAATATATTCCATTTTTATGTGTAGTTTACCCGTTTTCATACTTTTTTCATACAAAATGCTGTTTGTAACGTAGGTTGTGTAATACAACTATTATGCTAAATTTAAAGTGTAGATTTCGTTTATCTTGTAGTATGTATAATGTTTTGTTTGTGAGAAATTGTAGTTTGCTGTAACACTTAAAGGTATTTTCATTTTTCATTACATGTAACCTTTATTTTTCCTACATTTCCAACCAATTTTTCTTTAATTTTTATTACAGAACTGTACAGTGAGCTGTTTTCTTTTGGTATATGGTATTTAATTTTACGGGCGATGGGGAATTTTACTTTCAGAAGAAGACATACCCAATGGTACATTCTATGTTTAGAATTTTGGGTGTTGTCCGTTATTTAGAACAACAGCTCTCAACTCCATTTTCACTTTAGATGTCATACAGTTGGGAAGTTCCTTGTAGGGAATTCTTTTGGCTAGTCGGTTATGATGGCCATATAGTCACGAAATCTACTATAGAAGAAATGCGGTTCGTCCTTTACTGTTGGAATCATAAAAGAGAGCACCAGAATTAAGTCCTAAGAATTTTGACTGAAAGGTCTAGTTCGACTTTAAACTCTCTGCCGCTACTTCAAAGAGCTAGACACCATAAGATTGATCTCAACTTATTGTAAAAGTATTTAATTTTCACTGACTTGTTACAGCTGCTATCATTTGTTTTTTTACCTTTTTTCATTTAATCCTACTTTCTACCGATTTGGTGGATCCACCATCATCTACATGCATAAAATTGAAACTTAACTTCTTAAATTTTAATAATTTTTGAATGTTAATTTTAAGTGATATATTAGCTGTAACAGGTCAGTGAAAAATTAAATATTTTTACAATAGGATTGAATATAGACTGCAGAATGTAGTACACTCGACCCTCGATGTTCGTGGACTCCTATGTTCGAGGTTTCGACCGTTCGAGATTTTGTATTTGTACGCAAAAAATTCAATTTTCGAGATTAACACTCGGTGTTCGTGATTTGTACTGGGATCTTGAACAAGAAATCCAACAGCTTTAAAAAACGTACCAAAACACACTTTGCCGGTAATTTGGAAAAGTAATGAGAAATATGGGTGACGAGACATCCTTACAAACTAAAACTTAAAGAACTTCAAACCAAAGCAAAACAAACAACGATTTTGAATTTTTTTTAAGCCGAAAAGAAATAACATCATTACCACTCATCAAGGTTTCACCATCAACATCAAGGACACAATTTGCAGCCCAGAAGGAATAAAATGTACATAAAGAAACAACTTTGAATGTTTTATAAAATTCACAAATAACAAAAAAATATAATAGGGGAATATTTTTCGATTGCAAAGAACATTTTACATTTGAATCAAGGTAGTTAATAATATTTTATAGGCTATTTCTTTTTTTAAAAACTAAATTTTTCTACAACACAGTTTTTTATTGAAAATAAGCCGAAACGCCTTGTTTATCTCTTTAAAAACCACGCATTTTTCACTCACATAGAACCGATTAGAAATTTTACACTGAAAATGGATCTCGATGTTCATGATTTCGATTTTCAAGATGGTTTTCATGGGCCCAATTAATCTCGAACATTGAGGGTGCAGTGTATAAGGATTTACTTTTTCAACTTACCACTTGGCAAATGTATTTTTATGTTACCAGAAAACACAAAATTATTTTCTTCTGTTTTTTTTTGTTTCAGTCAATAAAAGATGCACTAAGAGATGAAGCTGCTTTTATGCAGAGGAAGTATCCAACGTTGGCAAATCGTAATGGGACACCTTACTTAGCAAAAACACTAAATAGATTATTGATGCATCACATCAGAGATTGTTTACCTGATCTCAAGGTAACTACATGTAATTAATTTATTTATAAATAAAAGAAAATTCTTTTCACTTACTCGTCAAAAAATCTCCAAAACTACAAGGGTCGTTTTTTCAACCTCCAATAGGCCATAAATAAAAGACTAGTGATTTTAGAAAAAAATGTTTTATTACTAAAAGTCAAGTATAGGTACTTACGGCTACTTTTCAACATATTCTCCTTGACAATTGAAGCATTTTTCGTTCCTGTGGACAAGCTTTCCAATACATTCTTCATAAAATATCACCCATAATGAATTTAATTGAGTCTTCATGTTGTCTTGAAGCTTTTAATTAGTCGATTTCTGTCCTCTTAGCCACTTCTTCAGTTCAGAGAAAATATGGATGTCACTCGGGGCTAGGTCGGAACTGTATGGCGGGTGATCGAAAATGTCCCATTGAAATTGGTCAAGGAGTCATCGTGTTTGCACCAGCACTGTGAGGACGAGTGTTTTTATGGATCAGAACAGTTCCAGAAGTTAGCACACCTCGTCTTCTGTTTTGAATAGCTCTCCGCAAACCTTTTAAAGTTTTACTATTCTGATCCCCAGCTGGATGAATTCCACCGGAAACAACGAGGAGCAACATCAAGATTTGTTTAAATTCATTGGCAGCAACATTTAATGAAGAGCGTATCGGAAAGCTCGTTTACAGGTACAACAAATGCTTCAATCATCAAGGAGATTATGTTGAAGAGTAGCCATAAGTTTACGTAACTTTTAGTTATAAAACATTTTTTCTATATCCACTTGTCTTTGATTTATGGCCTATCGAAGGTTGAAAAAAGCAACCCTCGTACAAGGTGCAGAACTTTAGATTTGGAATGTAGGTTCATCTGGGTTATTGGTAATTGAGCAAGTCGCAGGAGATTAGTACTTTGGACTTGTCAGAAGCATGTTCTATGAACTGTACTGAGTATGAACAGGTATTGAGTATGCAGTTAAACTACGTTGTACATTCCATGTTAGTAACAAGTTACCAATTACTTGTGCTTTTGACAATGAAGAGTTACTAAAATAAATTAATATGATAGTTAGTGACTAGGGGAAGGCATATTTATTTATTGAAGTATAGTAGTAATTATATGTATGAATCAGTTTGTATGATTGGGGGTAGAAAACATAGAGAAAGCAATGAAGAAGTCCTTTTTTACTTTCTCTTGCCCTTTATGAAAAATGTGCATGCATTGATGTATTTATATTTCAATTGAATATAAATACATATCTGAAAGGACCTATTGACTTTTTTAATCAGATGAAGTCATCTACAGTAGAATCTCGGTAGTCTGGCACCTCCAGTAATCCGGCCCTTAAAATATTAGGCCTAAAAGTATGAAACCTCACCCAGGACAGATTTTAGTAAAAGATTTAAATTGAATTAGGGAAATCAACTCGACCTAATTACGGCGGATTTAATATAACATGTATGTTTAGGATTTGATTAAAGGAATGAATAAGCAGACCTTAATTATTGTTAAATGGAATAATTTTTGGCCTTTTATCCTGAACCCAGAACTGTGTCATACTCTATACTTCATGCTGAATTGACAACGAATGTAATTCTCAGAACACGAGCACCCCTACACCGCACGAGGTGATGTCAATAGCCGATAATTATGTTTAGTACAATGACTACAGAAGTACTCAATAAACCTTTTATAATTAGTTAATTTAATTTAAAATCACATAGAAATCAGTGCATATTCATTTTTTGTTTAAATTTATAATTTATAGCTCCAAAATTCCAACACATCCAGTAATCCAGCATTTTCAGTAATCCGTCACCCTCTCGGTCCCGAACAGGCTGGACACTTTGTACGCAATTGAAAATGACCCAAATTTTTTGGAAACGATAATAACATGTGATGAAACGTGGGTTTTTACTTATGATCTTGAAACGAAGCGCCAATCCATGCACTGGAAGAGCCGAACTTCACCGAGAGCCAAAAAAGCTTGAATGAGCAAGTCAAAATTTAAAGCAATGATGATTGTTTTTTTTTTATATCCATGGGATTGTGTATATTCACGAAGTTCCTGAAGGTCAAACAATTAATCAATATTACTACCTTGAGGTACTTTCTAAACTACGTCATAGAGTAAGGAAAAAACGCCCCGAAATGTGGAAGGACAAATCATGGGTTCTCACCAAGACAAAGCTCATTCCGCGTTATCTGTCAAGAGGTTCCTAGCCAAGTACAGCATCTCAGTGTTAGAACATCCACCTTATTCACCAGATCTTGCACCATGTGACTTTTACTTGTTCCCTAAGGTGAAATCTGCATTAAAAACGACAATATTTGAGTCTGTGGAAGCTGTAAAAGAGAAAGCAGCACGTGTCGTGAAGGAGCTGACAGAAAATGACTTCCAGCACTGTTTCCAACAATGGAAAATTCGGATGGAGTGTTGTAGGGATAGAAAAGGAGTGTATATTGGAGGTGACAATAAGTGATTATGTATAAAATTAAAATAAAATTTTTTACAATGTCAGTCTCGTTATTTATAGCCACACCTCATAATTATACAATAGAATTGATTGCAGGATGCATTATAAAGATTTATTAAACGCTTTTATTTAACTTACTCTTGGAAGCATCAAATCTTGCAACTTAAAATTTTAATACTTCTACCGTATCAATATGAATCAAACTTTGCACACTTGTTTATCTTCGATGACAATACGCTGTGGAGGTGTTTGTAAAAAAAAATTTTTAAATTTTATAACGCTTTTAATTTAACTTACTCTTGGATCCATCGAATCTTGCAACTTAAAATTTTAATACTTCTACCGTATCAATATGAATCAAACTTTGCACACTTGTTTATCTTCGATGACAATACGCTGTGGAGGTGTTTGTAAAAAAAAATTGTAAAATTAAAAAAAAATTAAAAAAAAAATTAAAAAAACGCTTTTATTTAACGATTACTTAAAACAATTTACTAAAAAGAAAAAAAATTTACAAAAAAATCACAGAAAAAAAATTACAAAAAATAAAAAAAAAAATTTTTTAAGAAACGCTATTATTTAACAATTAATCAAAAAAAATGAACTAAAAAGAAAAAAATAAGAAAAATTTACAAAAAAAATTACAAAAAAATCAAAAAAAAAAATTAAAAAAAAAAAATTTTTAAGAAACGCTATTATTTAACAATTAATCAAAAAAATGAACTAAAAAGAAAAAAATAAAAAAATTTACAAAAAAAAAATCGCAGACATTACAGTTAAAAATAAAAGCGTGGCGCATTAATATATATATAATATTTTACAACGAATATTTTACAATAAATATTATATATATTAATGCGCCACGCTTTTATTTTTAACTGTAATGTCTGCGATTTTTTTTTTGTAAATTTTTTTATTTTTTTCTTTTTAGTTCATTTTTTTGATTAATTGTTAAATAATAGCGTTTCTTAAAAAAAATTTTTTTTTATTTTTTTTTTTGATTGAAGTTATATATAGGTTGATAATTACATTTTTTTAAGAATTAAATCTTTTTGTATTTTTGTTTTTATGTGTTCTCTCATGTAATAAGTTGCTTTATTTATTTATTTGTAGACTAGAGTCAATGTGATGGTCTCACAGTTCCAATCATTATTGAATTCTTATGGGGATGATGTGTGTGATAAAAGTCAGACATTGTTGCAAATTATTACAAAATTTGCATCTGCTTACTGTTCTACCATCGAAGGAACTGCTAGAAATATTGAAACTACCGAATTGTAAGTACTACTATAAATTTAAAATGTTCATTTTCTAGTCTTGTATGCAACAAAAACATTTTCTGTAATATCAAAGTTTGTTGATTACTTCACAATCCTGGAGTAACAATGTATTTTATATACATTTTTTAAATCCCTAATGTGTGTGATTGCAATCTGTTTAATTTAATACTAATAAGCAACCCCATGACCCAATGAGATAAGGAAGGTGTATTTTATTTTTACGATATGTAAGGTTTAGTTTTGTACTGACTCAAACCAACCATACTTGAGAGATTATGGTTAATTGAACCCGAACCATCAAAGTACACTGGTAACCACTATCCAGAATTGAAATCCTTTTAAAAGTAACAACTTTTATGAGGATTTGAACCAGGAAAATTAGCTGTTTAACAGCTCTCTGAAAGACAGCTGACTTGCAGCGATGTTTTTACCACTAGACCAATCCGGTGTGGGTTTATTTTTATAATTAATGTAGTAAGAGACAATAGAAATGTTGCTTTCAAATTAATTTTTTTGGCTTTCTTTTTTACTTGTAATTTTCTTATTCATTAGATTATATTGTTTGTTTTTTTTGGATTTATTGTAATTTTAGATTATAGTTTTTTTTAAATTGTGTAACTTTTAATAGTTGCATGATTTTAAAGCCCTATATTATTTTGTTAATTAGATTTATTAGACTTTTAAATTGTATTATTTTAAATATTTTAGGAATCGTATAATTTTTGAAATTCATGGTTTTAAGCACTAGTTTTTAACTTTTTTTTTGTACTGTGTTACTTAATAAAAGAAGAGAACATGTACCTTAGTACACTGGTCACCAACTGGTGGTCTGCATCTGGACTGCCGACTTGTTTTTTGCTGACTGCAAGCTTTAGAGAATAATTTTTTTTGTTTGCAGATCGTATTCTCATGTGTGGTGTGAAATTTTTATGTTTAGGTTGTGTGTGTGCTTAGAGCAACTGGTGATGTAAACATGACATATAGCTAAATTTCTCTGAAGAGAGTTAATGCTTGCTGGACAAGTTTACAGCCATAATCAGGCTTAAAGCAACTTGTAATAGTGCCTCGATACAATACAAAAACTACAACTTTTGTACACAGGCCTACAGTAGTTTGAAACTGTTGTTACATTCTATTGCTGAATTCAGTATTTAGATTGTCATATCCAAATTTTTAGTCGGCAAGTTAGGCATAAGTAAAAAGTTGGCCGGACCATGGGAGTCTCATCAAAATTTACTTGATAACCATTCCCTAGGATGTAGCTTTTAGCCATAGCTAAAAGGTAGGTCGAGGTTACCCATAGTAATAGGTAGGTCGATTTCCTCCACCTCATGCATTGTAAATTTATTATAGCTTCTAGAATGTATATGGGTTAATATTGTAAAAAATATTGAAATAAATAAAGTTTTATTATTTTTATTTCTGCATCAAATACAGAGAAAATGCCAAGTTTCTTTATTGTTAACAGAAATTGTTTGTCATATACTGTTGATAGAATATTTGTCTGCCCTTAACAGGCAGGTGGAGTGTCAAATTATTTACACTCAATCTGTCCGTTGCAGAGCTAAAATAAATAGTTCTGTTTCTTATCACGTGGTCAGCCAATTAAATGACTGAATCATTTAAGAACAGAAGAGGTAGAGGTGTAAAAGACACTAATCAGAGTTATCTCCTCTGAAAGTAATGAATTTCACTATACAGCCAGACCCTGTGGTGAATGAATTGAAGGTGTCATTTACAGAGTGGAAAATATGTGCTTTTCAGAGGGCCCGGCATGCTGATAAGCGTACTTTTCCACTCAGTGAGGAAGGCAATTGTAAACCACCTCACTCCTCGTTTTACTTAGTAAAACCTCTAGAGGTTCAAACCAGCCTTTCGGCTGTTGACCTAAACAACACAGAATATTTGTATGTTTACAGAAAACTGAACCAAGTTTGTAAATATTTCTTGTAGAATTAAGATCTATAGAAAAGGCACAGTTCACGTCTGAATTGTAAAGGTCTCTTCCAATCAGTAGCTACTGGAAATTTTTTGTTTTACATATTAAACTAATCCACACAGCTTATGCTATATGCTGTTATGCTAATTCTTACTACACATTTAGGTGCTATACAAAATATCAGAATATCAATATGTTTCTAGGTTGTACTAACATTTATTTACCATCTCACTGCTTTAATTTGATCTTATTTTTTTTTTTTGTATCGTTAGGAATTGTAGTAAGCATTGGGTTTTTCTTATAATAATTTTAATTTTTAGGCAGTTTAGGATTAAATAAAATTGTTTGTTAGTTTATGACTAGTAACAATAAAAAAATTATTTTTATTTTCACTTGTATGTTTCCACAGAAACATGTTTTATACAAATGATTGAAGAGGAGACATCTTTGAAAAAATTTCAATAAAATAATTAGTTCTAATTAAAATAATGCATATTCTTTACGATAGTGGATCTACCTAATCGAATTAAAGAAGTTTAAAAGTTTTCAATTAAAGCAGTGTTAAGGTGAATAAAAGCTAGTTAATAATGTGTGTAATTTCACCTCATAAATTCTTTAGAAATAATTTTTGAGGAATACTTCAGATAACCTGAAACTCAAATTATCAAGGCTTGGATAACCATTTTCCTAATATCTTAACAGAAATATATTTATTAGATATAATTGGTGAGATAATAAAAAATTTATTTTTGTATTTTTACAGATGTGGAGGTGCTAGGATTTGCTATATATTTCATGAGACTTTTGGCAGAACTTTGGATTCCATTCACCCACTGGCTGGTTTGACCAAAATGGATATTCTAACTGCGATTCGTAATGCAACTGGTCCTAGACCTGCACTTTTTGTTCCAGAGGTAAATTGGATGTATCTGATTTGTATTCCTGTCGGGGTCGATTCATATTAAGTGATCAAATAAAAATATTTTTGGTTGCATGATCATTTTAAATTTTTTACGTATTATTGCCATATGTATTAGAAGTAAAATAATTATTTTATTAAATTTTATTGCAGCCTGTTTTTATTTGGCGGCCATTTTTGTTTTGTAGCGCGTGCCAATCAGGGGGATTTTCGGACATTAACATAAACTTATTTTTCTTAGGACTGGATTATGCTAGAACACGGCAACAAAGACTATTTTATTCAGCATTTACTCCTCTTTAATTAAGTACCTCAGCATAAGATGCCTTATTTGTACTCTTCAGCTGAAAACGTTCCTTTACGTTCAGCAACAAAATTTAACAAATGCCACTTTTTGGAGCCTAAGTTTATGATGAAGAGGTGGTATATCACAGTTGATTTTTTAATTACAATTACATATACTACTACATTCACTATAGCTCAGCACGTTCGGCATGACAGTATCAAAAATTACATTTAGCAGCATAGATAATAATGTAATCAGGAACTCTTGAACTCCTTTACTTTTGGGCTAATATTGTACATAGAATAAAAATTTGGAAAATTTAAAAAAATGCTTTTTATAAATTTACGTTAAAAATTATACATGTAGTCTTTATCAGTTCGTATCTTCCTTTTCTTCTCATTAAGTAAAATTTCATAAAAAAACTTTTTATAGAAAGCTAAAATTAAAATGTTATAATGTTATTGTTTTTCTTTTTATATGGATTAGCCATCTTGATCTCTATTAGGGTGCTCAATTGTATTTGGAAGCACATCTGGAATCTTTTTTCTTTGCAATGGGTATAGGAATCCGGTTTTTGTAGAGAAAATCTGGAGTTAGCTTAGAATTTCCGTATCCCATTTTTAATAACGAAATTGTTTTAAATTGGGGCTCTTTTTTCAGTGTCTCTTGTATAAGTAAAACATGAAACAGAAACAAAAATTATTCACTGTCATTTGTTCTTTTTTTAGATATTTGGAGTAAAATAAAAAGATTTGCTTTTCCAGTTGTCAAACAAGCTGCAATCCAATCATCCAATCATGTGGATGAAAAATTTTAATTAGCTTATAATTTCTTTTCTTTTACTTTTATATTTCTGCGTGCATGATGTGGCAATCCATTTAATAAGATAAAATAAAAAATAATTGTTTGAATATTGGTTCTCTTAATTATTTAAGATTCGTATGTAATATGATTTAATTTGTCTGTAATATTAGTATGTGATATCTTATTTAGATCAGCTGGACCATAAATATTTATATAAATAAAATCATAAACATTCAACGTTTGGCTGGATGTAACACACGGTATTACACTTATGAATATAATCGACAAGAAATTTATGATCCGGTATGTGCAGGCTTTTGTGGTTTCTTAATATAGAAAGGGACATTGCTACCATGTATTTATTCATGTTTTGCCCTCCAAAATTGTCTGAGTACATTGTAACGTCTGTAGTGCTGGGAGACATTGAATGAGATATTTGGATACACAAGAAGCTACTTGATTAGCTCGCCTCCTGCCATCTGCTTCTGATCACATGTAGCAATATGCTTGACAAGTCTTACTGTCGGACACAGTTAAATAATTGTTAATTTTTTTAGCGAAAGTATATAAAATAAGTAAAAAAACCCATTTTTTGAATAAGTTGAGTTAGATTATCAAATTTTATTTATATAGATGAATAATTTTGTGGTGCAGGTTTCGTTTGAGTTGCTGGTTAAACGACAGATACGGAGGTTAGAAGAGCCATCATTGAGGTGCGTAGAGTTAGTCCATGAAGAAATGCAACGTATCATACAACATTGTGGTACTGAGTCACAACAGGAAATGTTACGTTTTCCCAAGTTACATGAACGAATTGTTGACGTTGTGACTCATCTTTTACGAAGACGACTTCCTACTACCAATCAAATGGTAACTATGCCTACATTGTAAATAAAATTTAAAATGTTGGTACTAGATGACCAAGGTATTATACCTTCAAAGTTGTCATACCTACTTTTTTCTATTTGTTGTATTCAAACTATGTCACGTTTGCTACATGTACCAAATATTCTACTATCATTCAATTTGATTCTTCAAGTGCTAATCTGAAGTTCATCTTTAGTTAGCTGTTGCCAGAAATTTTTGAAAAAAATTTGTAAGTGTCCATTCGAATATCATAGGGTAATTATAAATCATGAATATGAATATAATGTGGTTGATAACTATTACTTTGTTATCTAGGGAACAAACTCATATACTTGTTGAATCTTTAAATAAAAAAAAATTATTCATATTTTTGGATGACATTGATTAGTATATCAACCTTATGTTTTGCCTCCATGCTCAGTGTTTTACCAAGATATCTGATATATCTTCTTTTTAAAGGATTTACTGAGTTATTACTTTAAACAGCTTAGAATCAAATCTTGTATCTGTAGATACGAGTTTTAACCCTCGGTAACCTGGAAGCCAGAAATCATTGCGTGCGTCATCACCTTTCTTTAAACTCAATTTTCTCCGCAACTATTCATTATTTTCAAATGGGTTTAGTTTTATTGGATAGAGAATTGTCTTTTCTTTCATTTGATGTATCTTGCATATTTATACAATGAAAATTGACGACGTGGTGTTATGCGAAAAAAAAATATTTTTTTTCACAAGCCAGTACTAAAATTTGAAAGTTTTCGTCCATAACTTTTTAACAAAAAAAGGTATTTGTTTGGGAATGACATCATCAGTTAGCTTTAAATGTAACGATCGAAATCAATAAATTAGAAATGCCAGCGACAAATTTTATGACTAAAATCTAACAAAGGAGGTTAATACTACCCGTCTCGCCTACCCCTCGGTTAAACCTTACAATTAGCGTCAAAATAAATGATAACATATTTTGATTTATGCTATCCTGTTTAGAAAAGGATAATACAAAAAAAAACGTGCAGAAAAGAGATAGCAACTTTCATTGAAGAGGAGTAAATAAAAATTGAAAAGAGACGACAACATTATTTTGAGGCGATTTTTTTCATCCAGCACGTTACTTTGTTGAACAAAAAGTGTGATATCTTTTGAACGCGTCTTATCAATTTGCAATATCAAAATGTTGTTATTTTTACAATGAATTGCTTTATATGTGTATAGCTAAACATATTTTTTGTATTATTTAGTGATTTAGTGACACTTTTTCGTACGTAAATTGATATTTCTAAAAGAAAATATTTTTTTTTCATTTTCAATTTATATTCTGGTCGTATATGAAAACGGAAAAATTTAGTTCAAAATTTGTTCTAATAACAAATTCTTTATAAATAAATGGTAATTTTTTAAAAAATGTTAGGAATGAAACTGAATGAAATAAACAAGTTTTTATTAGGCGTAAAATGATAGTCCGCGTGATCGTTAAAGTCGCAGTTCTCATCGGGTTAAAAATTTTTCACCAGAATTATAAATTTAAGAAAAGTTAAAACAGGCTTGTTTTCTTGAGGTTAATATAATAGCTTACTGACCTGACAGTCTTGTTAAAATTATCTCATTCACTATGTTTTTTTATGCTGTATAAGATAATGCAAGCAGCAATGCGTGCTGAAATTTGTGGAGACCTATGCTCTCATTGTAAAAAGTGATATTAATATGCATTTAAGGGCTGAAGCGTATAATCAGAGTTGTAGTAAATTAGTTTAGCGTCAGTGATATTCTGTAATGCTCATTAAAATTGGTAAAAAATCAGATTGCAGCCTTAGTGTATGTTTTACAATAAAAGTGTTTATAATTAAAGTTATAGAAAATGAAAAACCTACAATTTTTATTTTAAGAATTTGTTTCTACAGAGCCTAAGTTTAACGTCTCTTAGTGTTTTTCGTATTCTTAAGTCCTACTGAAATTGATTTTCATTTACCCTCTTTCAATCGTGATTAAACATAGGGTATATTGTCATCATTTTCATTGGCAGAAGAAAGTCGTGTGAGTATTTCATCACACCAAATTTTTTTTATCATTCCAGGTTGAAAACTTGGTAGCCATTGAATTGGCATATATAAATACAAAGCATCCAGATTTCCATAAAGATGCAGCGTTAGTTTCTTCTCTTTTGAAGTCCGTAGAAGAAGATGATAGCTTAAGGTTAAGTCGAAATAAACGTCATACAGTTCATATATCATCTGATTTGGAAGAACAGCAGAAGGTAGGTGTAAATTTTTTTATTGTTCACCTTAAGATCTTAGGATCTACTCAATTATACAAGTACACTTTTTCGACTGGTAGCAGAATTATGAACTTTTTTCATTAGTTTAAATTGTTTTTTTTATAATTTAAGACAGTTTAAAAATGCATAATACTCTGGAATTGAACCAAGCTATTTATCAAATGGAGAACTGGAAAAACTTCAAAATTTAAAGAATTTAAAAAAAAATTTGGACCAAATAAAACAGATTAGACCAAAATCAAAAGTAGAACTATACTAAAAAATAGAAACACTATAATCTCAATAAACTCAATTATCAAAGGGAAAATTAAATTTTATTGACTCATTTATCGAATGAGTGAAAATAGAGATTATAAAAAGATATTTTACTAAGTGAAAAGAATAAAGAGTTTACAAGGAATGTTTCTAAGACAAATTGAAAGAAACAACACACCATAAAAGATCAGGATTGTTTAAACAGAGATGAGCTAAGGAAAAGAGTAAAAAGATTGGCTGTTATTTCTAAAGAAAAAAGGGTGCGTTCTTGTTTCTTAATAAATACAAGGTATATCCAGAAAGTAAATTCCTTTTGGTAATAATAACGCTATTTTTCCGCATAGTTTCCACTATTTTTGAAGCACTCGTCATAGCATGGCATACGTTTTATTTGCCTTCTTCATAGAAAGTTGCTGCGTGTGTTGTCAACTAGGTAGTATGTAACATGTCCTTTGAGCTCATCATCGTTGTTGAATTTTTGTCCACTAAGGAAAGTTTTCCGGTGCAAAATGAGATGAGAGTCGCTAGGGGCGAAGTCAGGGCTGTACAATGGGTAGCCAAATTGGTTCCAGCCTAAGTCCTGTAACAGTTGTCATGTCATGTTCGCGGTGTAAGGTCTGGTGTTGTCATGAATGGAAACAATACTGTTTGTGAGCGTTCCTTGGCGCTTATTCTGTATCACATGACGCAGTTGTCTAAGTGTCTCAATAAATATTTGCATTGATTGTTTCATTTGGGAGTAAAAAATCCACCAGTAGAATAACGTGTCAGTCCCAAAAGACTGCACGCATGATCTTTTGATGTATCAAAATTTGCTTGGCCAAACAGTGATGCCAGGTAACAGACAAAAACAGAAGTTACTTTGTGAACGTATCTTGTATGTTCAAATAAAAATCATTGACAGGTAAGGATTTATTTATTTATAATTGTAATTGTATACACATGTGCAAAATATTGGTAATTATAAAATGGATTTAAATTATATTGTTACAGAATCAAGTCCATTTACGTGGATTGCATTCAATTGATGGTGTGCCAGAAAGAAGTTCATCTGCCCAGAGACATACAGTGAACGTAGGAGGCTCCATATTTCCAAGACCACAAGATATATCAGCAAACCCTTCCACTGATAACTCACCTATGTCAACTCCCACTCATCAACAAAATTCTGTAGAATCTAACCAAGGAAAAGGACTCAGTCCACAGAAACCAATTAACCTTTTACCTGAGGTCCCCACACAGACTTCAAGAAAGCTCTCAGACAAAGAACAAAGAGATTGTGATGTTATTGGTGAGTTAACCTCTTATTTACCATTGTCTCTTCTTAATTTGCCCAGGTTCAATGTTTGGTCAGGTCTGGCATTTTTCATCTGTATATCATTTCATATCATTGCCTACACACAAGCAAAGGCTTATACAGGCATCATCAAAAAATCTGGTGTGAAACACTCACACAACTTTCTCTTGCCAATGCAAATAATTTAGTAATGTAACCTAACATTAGTAATAAAACATTAGAAATAAACAAAAACTAAACTCAAAAAACATAACCTTATTCTAATCATGAGTGAAAGCGGCAAAATGAAAATCGACCTCAGTTTGGCTGAAAAATACAGAAAGTCACTCTTTCACGCTAAACTAGGCTCTGTAGAGAAAAATGCTTTAAATAAAAGTTGTAGATCTTTTAATTTCCTATAAATTTGATTATATACTTTTATGTCGTGAAATGCATACTAAGGCCGAAATCTTAAAAAAATAGATTTTTTACACGTTTTCGTGAGAAAAAACAGAAAATCGCTAATTATCGCTAAACTAAGCGTTATACAAAAAAATGTTTGAAATAAAAGTTATAGGATTTTAAATTGTCTAAAACTTTTTATTATATAAATTTTTGTGCTTAAATGCATATTAAAGCCGTAATCTTAAAAAAATGTTTTTTTACGTGAAAACAGCTTCACCAAGAATTTCAGCAAACATGGCGCCTACCCTATCTTGCAGAGCATAAAAAATTTAGTAAACCAGGCGATTTTTAAAAAAATTGTAGAACCAGTTTTTGAGAAAATCGCAAAAAAGTAAAAAATTACATGAATAAACTACTACTTCCGGTTGACCAATTTTGATGAAAATGTTCGTGTCGGGTCCGGTAGTGGTATGTAACTTAAGTTTCAAGTTTGAAGTTTGTATGATGTTCCGTTCTTGGGATATTCTGTTCACATACACACACACACACACAGACCAATCCCTAAAAACATGTTTTTTTTGGGTTCAGGGGGTCTGAAAATGTGTAGATCCGGTGTAAACTTGATTTCGAAAAATCGTCATGAAAACAATATTTTTCTTCCTATATATTCATATAGGCAAGAGAAAGTAAAAATTGGTTAAAAATATGGTGCATGTTTCTATTTTGTTTAATAGTTGGTTGGTTTGATTTAATTAATCAATTTTTTATGAAATTTTATACAAGGATGGCAAAAACCAAATGAAAAATTGTTAATTTTCTCCACCGAAGTTTTAGGCTTGTACTGTACTTTTTAATATTAAAACGTAAAAACTTTTGCAGCCAACTTGATAGTGAGCACATTTAACAGAAAGTAGGCATCATTTATTTTGTTGACACTAGCTTGAGAAAGAGAGAGAAGGAGAAAGTAATTGCTGTTGAGATATTTTTGGAGCATATGATGTCAAATGTCATTGCAATTTTAGTTTTGGCAACATTAACGTGCAGCAGCTGTTGCTATTTCTTAATAAATGCATCTTTTCATTAAGAAACCATAGTACTGTATTTTCTTATCAAGATATATTATGTAAAAATATATTACAGTCATAGGTACTTGAAAAATGTTTAAATATATTGAATTATAGATAGAATTGATAACAGTAGAATTAATAGTAATTTAATTTCTTAATTTTCGAAAAATGATTAAAATATTATTTCTAATTTAAATAGAATTTAAGTGTCGTTGTTTAAGGCGTGGTTGAAAGGCTGGTTTGAACCTCTAGAGGCTTTACTAAGTAAAACAAGGAGTGAGGTAGTTTACAATTGCCTTCCTCACTGAGTGAAAAAGTATGCTTATCTGCATGTCAGGGCTTCTGAAAATAATCTACTTTCGACCCTGCAAATGACACCTTCACTTCATTCACCACAGGATCTGGCTGTATAGTGAAATTCATTACTCTCAGAGGAGATAACTCTGACTATACTGCTGCTTGACAATGATCGAAATAGGATTCTGTCCCTTCCCCACTTCTTCTATTCCCGTTCGCACTACGTGCTGGATCAAATACATTGGTACGCACAACACAAATGAGCAATTAATATGAATATCACTTATACTAGATTCTTGTTATCCATAACATTTTATACAGATTATGTGACCACCAGCAGAAAGTCATTAGTGTTTCCATTATTTTTGTTTACTATAGTGTAGTCATAATATAACTAGCAAGTTCTTAATTTATAATGTTGACTGTTGATGTAAATAATTGATACGATTTCATTATTAAATGGAGTAAGCATTATTCTTTATTTACTTGAGAGCAGCTAATTAAACCATGCTTTTACTTCAGTTGTACAGTGTTAGCGACTGTGCAATATTGGTTTTGTAGTCAGTGCAGTTTTATTATGTTTTGGGTTTGATTGGTTGTTCAATATTCAGATAAATTCGTTCGATTAAACAATTACAGTGTAAGTGTATATTTGTGATTTAAACAGGTACAGGTTAAATAAGTATAAATAATGAAGTAATAGTAAATATGAATATAAATACTGTTGTAGTGATGAACTGTACTAGTAGGCTGACTATCCGAGCTAATGTTTTTGGGATGGTGAGTAATGCGAGGTGGCGCGGAAGGGAGGGAATCCTATTTTGAAACTTGTCGGACAGTACTTACCACAAAATTGCGAGCTTCCTAGTAAAACCAAGCAGTCATGTACCTCCACTCATCCTGCCTTACAGTGTTGCCAATCCACCCGCCCTGCCTGTGGCATTGGAATTGCTTTGCTCAGTCAAGTTCAATGCAAGTGTGACATACGCAACGTTTTGTAATGTTTCTGGGCTGTTTTTTTTAAATCATTTTCGTTTTTAAAATTTGTTTATTTTATAGGCCTACCACTTGATTGTTTAATACAGTCTTTCGTTAAAAAATTTAAAAATTTAATTAGTTATTTTTCAGTGTGTAAAATGTATTTTTAGTTGTAAATATGAATGAATTCAGTGATTTTGACGAATAACCCGGTAAATCTACTCCAAACAGCGACCATTGTTATCGAAAGAAAGACCTTAGAAAACAAAGTAAAGAAATAATCAGAAATGTTTGTTTTTTTTAAATTTTGCTAACAATCCTGAAGCAAGAACAAAATTAAATTTCTAATTGTTATGATAATAAGATAATAATAAAAGATAAAAAGTTTATTCCCACTCTGCCAAATACAGCAACACTGCATAACTGTCTAACTAGATCCAAGCTCGCAATGCTCGCAATTTCATGGTTACTAATATAATGTCTTTACACCTCTACCTCTTCTGTTCTTAACCCTTTTAGTGCCAGCCCTCCTAGTACTAGTTGTGCTAAGATTGCCAAGCCATTTTTCGCTGTTGTGACATGCAAAAGTATTAAATTACATTATAAAAAAACCATGCACTGTGGAGATATGAAAATTTACACTTACCATAAAAAGATATGCAGAATTTAGTATCTATAGTTGAATATTTATTTTGATATATACAAATATTAAAAATAAAATGTTTTTTTAATCACAAACTACCACATATAATTATTTTTTTCACTTTCACTCAAGTTTTTGACACTAAAATTACTTAAAAATAGTTTTATTTTATTTCTGCCAGAAAGCACATTTAATTTTGATTAATTTGATATAATTTGTATTTACATATGTTAACAATTAGTTTATTTACAAAAAAAAAAACAGTTCAGAACCGACACGGTGAAAACTTGGTGGGTTGACTTTATGAGTTCCTAAAATTACTTTTTACGCAAATTACTATTTATAATAATAATAATGTAACATTTATTTATTTTTAATAATTTATTTATTTGTAATAATAATGTAATAACTATTTATAATGCGTAAATTACTTATTTACGCACAAGTGGCAGACGCATGGGTATCATAAACAAACAAAATGGAAGTACACAGCACCGGCCTATTGAATCGCCAACAACTTCGTCGCTGTATATGCTAAGAGGTTAAAATTATATTCATTTTGTACACAAAAAACCACTCTTTCAATCAGTGTTAATACCAACGCTATCTGTTAGAAATTACGAGAACTAGAACCATTCAAACTTTGCAGCCGATTGGATCGGCCATGGCAATCTTCGCAGTAGTACGAATGGCCGATCATATCGGCCGCTGGCACTCTAAGGGTTAAATGCTGTAATCATATAATTGGCTGACCAAGTGATAAAAAGAAAACCATTTTTTGTAGCCCTGGAACTAGCAAATAAGAGTACAATTATTAGCAGATAGAGTACAATTAATTTACCACTCCACCTACCTGTTACGAGCAAAGAATTTAAGTAAGGATGTTTTATGATTGTGTACTATTGAACTCAAGATTTGTGTCTGGATTATAAAACTAATGCATATCCTCCGCCTGAAATACATTCAGAGAAATTAATGTTGTTCTATTTTGTTTTCAGAACGTTTAATAAAATCTTATTTCTACATCGTAAGAAAGTCTATCCAAGATAGTGTTCCAAAGGCAGTGATGCATTTTCTGGTGAATTATGTGAAGGACAATTTGCAGTCTGAATTAGTAACCCATTTGTACAAGTCTGATAAGGCTGAGGAACTGCTTAGTGAATCAGAACACATTGCACAAAGGCGGAAGGAAGCTGGTGATATGCTCAAGGTAATCAAAGAAACTTTGTTTATAGTTCATTTCTTTTATAAACTATTTCCACAAATGTTAAATCATGACTGTTTACTTGTTTTGTCATACTACAGTACTTCAGTTGTTTTTATATTTTTTAAGTTAAACTTATTAAAATAGAAAAAACCATAAGTTTGGTAAGATAGCCAAAAATTTCAGTTAAATATTTCCATGTGATTATAAAAATCTAATTGAGAAAATTCTCAATTTAATCCAATATTTAAAAAAAAATTAAGTCAGAAACACAGACCTTCATAAAGAGCTAAAGGTAGAATTAGTCGCTAATGAAATAAAGAGATATATACAAAAACATAAAGAATTCTATTTTTATGATGAATTTATATAATAATTTCACTAACCTTCTTTTTAAACTGCGTCAACTTATATTTTCATTCTTACTTACATGTGTTTCGGTGGATCCACCATCATCAGAGTAAATAAAATGATTGAAACTAAAAAATTGTTTTCTCACTTATTTAAAATCTATAGAAGATGATTTTATACAAATGACTGAAGATGTATCATCTTCTATAGATTTTAAATAAGGGAGAAAAACAATTTTTTAGTTTCAATTATTTTATTTACTCTGATGGTGGTGGATCCACCAAAACACGTGTAAGTAAGAATAAAAATATAAGTTGACGCAGTTTAAAAAGAAGGTTAGTGAAATTATTATATGAATCCATTACATAAAATAGAATTAATTTCAAACTGCAGGATGCATTATAAAGATTTATTTTTAAACATAAAGAAATACTTCTTGAGCATGTCAACATGGTAGCTTTACGAGGGTAGCCTTTTGTATTTCAGGAATAGGGAATAAAATAAGAAATTAATCAATGTAAATGACTTTATTGTTTTTCAAAATATTCTCCATGATGATCAATACTCTTTCGCATTAGCTTGAACCAATTTTCGAAGTACTTTTTCCGCTCCGATTGAGGTACCACCAAAACACCCATTTTGAATGCATCAACTGCTTCTTCA
The DNA here is from genome assembly GCA_035578175.1 of Catonia carolina. Taxonomy (NCBI): domain Eukaryota; kingdom Metazoa; phylum Arthropoda; class Insecta; order Hemiptera; family Achilidae; genus Catonia; species Catonia carolina. The sequence goes on from JAQMRL010000007.1 coordinate 56,463,813, forward strand.
GGCATCGAAAATTTTTGACCTCTTAATTTAGTTTTGATGTATGGGAATAAAAAGAAGTATTAGGTGCCAAATCAGGGCTGTACGGCAGATGGCTCATCAATTTGATTTTTTCATTTCTTAAAAAGTTCATTGTTTGAGCTAACGTGTAAGAGCTCACATTGTCCTGGTGGAGAATGATCCGTCTTAGACGGTTGGTTTCCCTTATTTATCCAAAAACTTCTGGCAAACAGATGTGCGCAAACAACTTTTGTTGGATATGGCTCATCTAGAAAGATTCATACGGTTGACTGCTGTCATAAACGTGTTTTGAAGCACCGCTATCGTATTTCATGAACATTTCTTTAGACCAGTCGACAAGAACCTTTTTTTGAGCAATTGTCAAATTATGTGGGATCCTACACGAACAAATCTTTTTGGTGCCCACATGTTCATGCAATATTGAATGTATGCTGGTCCTTTTAATACCCAAGGATGCCGTAATCTCACGATATGTTACACGACGATCTTGCAAAATCAGTTCATGCACAGTATCAATGTTTCCTTGAACAACAACCGTTTTTGGACGATATTCACAAAATTTGTGTCACTGAGCAAATCATGGCCATGATTGAATTCCATGTACCACTGATATACAGTCGTTTTTTATGGTGCTTCATCCCCAAATGTCGAATTAAGTTCATCGATGCACTGTTGTTGAGATAATCCACGTCAAAAGTTGTAAAAAATAATAGTACAAATTTGTTCACGACATAATTCCATTTTCGAGATAAGTATTGGAAGTCATTCTGTAAACAACACGAATAGGAACTGTACTGTGACAAAAAGTTGAACTGTATGATAGTAATATTGGCTAACGGATGAAAGCACCAGTATCGTTCATTCCAGAAATATAAAAAGCATCCCTCATACAACTTCTTAACACAGCAGTGCACCAGCTTAAACGAATGAAACCTTTTGAGTTAAGAGTAGAGTTGTATTGAAAAATGTATTTTGTGTAGTGCACAATATTAAAGTGTACGTACTGTGAACAGAACAGTTGACATTATAAACTGCTGGCTTTTAAGAATATGTTTTAGTGATTTAGGTTAAAAAAATATTCCTCATAATCCAAAAACAGATTGCATCAGTAAAAAAACTTGTGTTTAATATAAGATATGCCATATGTACAAGCATTTACATGTACAAAACAGAGATATCTTAAATAAATGAATAGAATTTCCAGATCTAAAAATTAGCTGATGAATTGCTGAATAAATAAAAAAAAACTTTCCCAGAAACGAATTTTGGTGCAATCATAATTTTTTTGAAAAGTAAATGTGTTGTACATGTTATTTGCAGATTCTCTCATTTAGGGTTTTATCAAGTAACTTCGTGCATTAATAAAAACTTTCTTTTGTAACCAATTTTATAATTTGCAGATTTTCTAGTTTCAAAGTCTTAAAATTCAATTCATTTGATGTTTTAAAATGCAGTGAAACCCCACTTATCCAAACGTTGTTCAACCGTAACCTGGCTTAACAAAAACAGTTCGAATTTTTTTCTAATTTGGTGATTACTGAAGCTCAATACTGTGTACATGTACAGTACAGCACTTGAACACGTAACGTAAGTTACGGTATGGAACATTGTAATACGAACTAAATTACGAATATAAGGTTTTGCTATTCTGGGAATTTGTTCACGAATATGCATGTTGAGCTGTCGTTTATCTGGTGTGATGAAAATATGTACAGTGTACCATACAAGGTTTACCATGTATTTCCTGGAATTTTACCCTAATACTCTCAACCTGTGCAATAACATATGCTTCTAAAAAATTGATGACAGTATTGCCATAAGACAACAGTTTCATCAGAAACTTAAAACTTTGTTAATGACTAAATAATTGCAATTAGATACAGTAAATGTTGTTAATTTATGTAAAGTATTAAATTTTATTCTTTTAAAATTAGCGTATTTTCATTTATACATAATAATAAATAGTCATTAAGAAATACTGTGTATTCACATAAACTTTTTTTAAACCCTAAATGTATGTCTGTATGTTATCCAGAAATTCACACATCCTAAATCGGGTTTGTCCACTATATTTAGGTTAAGTAAGGTTTTACTGTAAGTGTAATATTACATAATGAGGGTCTTTGTAATTTTTTTCTTCTGTTTTCAGGCATTGCAAAAAGCAAATCACATTATTAGCGAAATCCGTGAAACACATTTGTGGTAAAATGTAAGATGGTCTGGTAGTCATTAATTAATTTTAGTAATTTAATTGTATTACATTATGAATATGAGAATGACAAGTATCGACTGATGTCTGTAGCTTTGTAGCACTGTAGAGAGAATGATTTTTAATGAATTTGTGTTTTGAGTACCCATGTCTATATAAAAAATACTAAGGGCTGTTCAAAAAGTTCCCAAACTTTCTCTATTGAACACCATGGTTGTGTGAGTGTTGTAACAGATGTAACTTTAACCGTACATAACGCTTTGTGATCAAATCCCTGTTTCTGTATCAATTTTTTTAATCTATAAGTTACAAAGTATTTGACAATTTATTCTGGGTCTATCATGACCTGGTTATTTCTTAGAACAAAACAACCGTGATAATTTAGAATATTTAATAATCTGAACTGATTTTTAATATTTTTAACACACTTTTTACAAATAAAATTTGTTTTAAAATAAAAAATAAGTAATTTTATAATCACAAAATATTTGTAATAGGCTTCTAAACATAATTAAATTCAAAAAAATATTAAACAGTTTAGTTGAGTTCAGTTATGTTTATAAAATAAACATAATGAAGTTCTTAATGCAAGATATATTTACAATATAAATCGCTTACGGGTAAAACATTTCAACTGTCCAATACACTGACTGACTCACAAAAAAAAGTAGCGGTTTTTTATAAAAACAACTGTAGGTCCTTTAAGAAGGGTAAAGAAAGCATCAGAACAAAATATAACTTTCTATCCTATACTAGAAGGTCACTCACACACAAAAGCCGTCTATGCATTTGTGTAACCGGTGTATGTTTTTTTTAAAGTTAATTCCATTTAGAATCACTTTAAATGTTGCAAGGATTGTAGATTGATACACGTAAATGAATTGGTACAGTAAACAATAGATGATCGCAAAGGTATTATAGCTTAACGAACTAGAGACTGCAGATAAAGGCGGAGCATAGTGACCTAGTTCACAGCATGGAGCCGATTGACTTTCGTTAATTGTATCCTGCATTGTCACGCTGTGGATAACAGCCTAACAAAAAGTCGGCAGGCGTTCAGTGGAACAGTGTGACTTAGCAAAGAGGCAACCTCACACCCGAACTTAGCTGTTATTGGCTAGATCTCATCTGCAGTCTTTAGTTTGTTCGAGTATAGTTAATTTATATGTCTGTCATTGTCACAACTCCGCTTCGTTATATATGGCATGAATGTATGAATGAGCTCCAATATGTTGAATGTATTGGAAAATTTTGTTTTAGTCTAAGTGCATTTATTGTTACCTACTTAGCTGATGCCATCATTTCTTTTATATGTATACCATTTAAAAATTTTCACCGAATAAAAAATTATTCAAATTTCATTTTACTTATTATTTTTTTATTTATTTTTTATGAAATCATTAAATTTAAATAATTCAAAACTAAATGCGAATTTAAAATAATTTAACTAATTTTAGGAAGTTTGTAATTTACTAAATAAGTGTCACCAGGGCCTATATTTATATAAGATCCTCTTAATAAACACCTATTGAATCACATTTTTTAAATAAAACTATAGTTTAACTATAGATTTGTTATCCATAAATTCTTGTTTTGTATGTTGTATTAAATAATTGTTAATAAAAATTTTGTGTACAAAATAAAAAAATTTTAATCTAATGTGTATAATAATACTCTAAAATTCGAAAGCAATGACTATATGCAGTAACAGGCTGATGTAGCTTATAAAGTAGATTAATCTTACTGTTTAAAATTTTAAATTTTGTTATGTACAATGTATCTGTTTCTATTAAATTTGGATAACAGTACAGTAATCTATAAAAATAATTTTCTACTTCTTCCTATTATAAAGTTTCTTGGCTTGGTTGATGGATCATAGTCCATATTTTTGTTCCCTCAGTTTCCATTTCAGTATTACTCTGAATTCACTGTTTCCTTGATCTATCGCTTTTTCCCTTTTCTTTTAGTTAACATATCGGTGCTATTTTTTATTCTCATATCCCTGTCACATGCCCAAACCATCTCAGCATAACTCCTTATCCATTCCAATACACCTGGATGTGTAATTTTCCTTATTCTCGCATCTCGATTACCTGATTTTAACTAATAACTCTTGTCTCATTTTTTTCAAAGATAAATAATTGTAATAATTAAAATGTTCATTTTTAAACAAAAAATTACCCTCAACTGTTGATTTATAAACCAATATGCAGAGTATATCTCTGTTTGTCTGGATTAATAAATCCTGAATATAATAAATCCATATAATTGGGATGATTAAAAAAGATTTTGTTGTGAAATATGAGAGTGTATTAAATATAAACGGGACTGATTTTCTTAAAAATTCTGGATGGGGTTGATGTAGGTAGTCTGTACCATTACTGATGGTGGAGAACCGACCTCTACTTTCTTGCGTCCTTCTTGAGCAAGAAGTAAGTGCATATCTCCATGGAGCAGCAGATTATCAAGTTTTTTTTTTAACTAAGAAGGGGATAAACCCAATCGAAATTTTGCAGTGATTACAGGCAAGTTTGAGAACGTAATCCATGTTCGCTACCCAAGGACACGTGTGACCAAAGACCAAAATCGAGGCGGTTCGAAATCTTATAGAGCGTGCATTTCACATCGATTTTCTCCATGATTGACACACAGTTGATGCACAATATTATTGTGAATTACTCGTTGCCGTGAAATTATTTTTTTTTGAAGGAAAAGGAGAAAGCAATCGACCAGAAGTGCAATTCTTCTGCATGACAGGGCCAGACTTCATGCGGCTAATGCTACGGTGGAAGAACTGGATTCATTAAGATGGGATCGCTGAAACATCCACCCTGTAGTTTAAACTTATCACGTGGTCACTACCATCTTTTTTTGGACCTTTTAATAAAGTACTCGGAGGCCAGTGTTTCGATGACAACGATGCAGTGAAATCATTTTTGTTCCAATGGCTACAAGAACGTCTGAAGAGTTTTTACGAAGATAGATTAAAAAGCTCCCAATCCAATGGGAAAAATGAATTTCTATGGTGGGAGTGTATGTAGAAAATATTATATATTTTAAAGCTTAATTAAATAAAATTAAAATTTTGTTTAAAAAACGAGTCCCATTTATTTTTGATACACCTACATACAGCTTTAACATTATTTTTGTTCATTACTATTAGTAGAAGATACAATATCTGATCGGTATCTTAATTAAAGATAAACCTAATATATTTTCCATCTTTTTTAAAGCATTATCATAATGAACAAAGGCTTCACTTGTACATGTTTCAGTTCAGGTTCGCCTGAAGCAACATATTTTTCCATCTGCCAAGGTTTATTCCTTGTGATCTAAGTAATTTAATCTCTGAAAATTCGAAATCCAGTGTTCATTGAATCACACTGTAAACAACTGTACATTTTATCTGTGTTCAGTATGGAAAATCTAGAAATTTTAATGTTAATGATTTTTTCCAAGCAAACACCCACTATTTATAATAGATAAATTTATATGTTTTAGAAAAGGTGATTTTTTATTTCCTGTTTGATCCGGATAACTGGAGTTCGAAAGAATGTATTATTAATTAAGATTTAGGGCAGCACATTCTAATGACATTACTTTTGTATTTCACCAAAGTTGGACAACTATTTAAAGTTTATTGTGTTAAGTGTATCAATGTTCTATTGTTAAACCAAAGGAAAAAGTTATACATTTGTAGTTTTATTACAGTTTATTTAATTTTTTATTTCACAATATAATATATTTTTATTAATGTTTTAATTAAATAATACCTACATTTTGTTAATTGAATAAAAAGCAACTTAACATTTTACGGTAATATAATTATTCTGTCTGTACCTGACCTTTAAAATTTGTATTTAGCATGTTCGTTTAAATTTAGAGTCTGTAAAGTTCACAAAAATAAAATGTTGATGTTTTTCTTAGTATAGTATGTATGTATGTATGTGCAAATATTTTTAAATTAATTTTTGGGAATTCAAAGACTTCGCACATATACTATTGTTTAAAATTTATTAAATTCTCATGATTTTTTTGTGATGAATGGTACTTTGTTCATTGACTTTTGAGAGTAAGCAGTTCACGTGATTGACTGACTGCTAGCTGACCAGTTCACTTGTAGGATTCATTCACAGCTTGTAGTCGATGTAGGATTTATATAAAGTACGTGTTACTAATAGATTGTATATTAAACACTGCTGCATGTGAACTGGTATTCTTATTTCTCAATGAACGAATCAGTCTCATTTTTATTTCTTGAGATTAATAAATAGTTCTGTGTTGTCAGTTGAATTTGGCTCCAGTATGTAACCATGTTGCACTGTTATTTCTTGCACTGTATATCTATAAGGACTAGGAATTAAAATATTTAGTTTATTGAATGTTATTTACTATATTTAATAATTGTTTGGTAAAAGTCCATTTGTACTAGTAGTGATTCTTTTACATCAGTTTACCAGTTGTCCTTCTCTGGTAATGTTCAACAAATTACCGCATTATTATTAATCGTTAGGTTGTAATTTCTTAAGTTAATGTTTAATAAATTGTTTTTAATATCTCTGTTTAACGTAATATACAATGGCAGAAAGACTGCATAGGTATGCTGATATCCATGTTGCTGTGATGTCACTGCATTGTTCTTTAAAATACTTTTCTGTGATTCCAATCACAGTTGACATAGTATTTTTGTAACAATTACCTACTCAAGCTAACCTATAAATGTGTGTATTTACAGTATTTGGTTGTAACATTATTATCAAAAGCAGGCAAACTGTGATGAAAGGATTTCATTTTAAGTGAGTAACATATTTGCTCCAAATTGAACTGCAGGACAAGCACACCTATGTAGTATTTCCACCATACATTACTGAACTATACCTTCATTTTCTAATGTCTTTTTAGTTTACTAAATAATAATGTATTTATTGTATTATTATATAAGCTCGACTGGGACCTGGTTCATAAAACAGAACTGAACTAATGGATATTAAACACTTTACTTATTTCTTTCTTTAAAATTATCCTTTCTTTTGTTGGAGAACATCATCAAAGTTAATTAATAATGCCTTGGATATTATATTAAAATGATATTGATTATTATATAAATTTTTTATTTATGTATTCATACTACAGCATGGTGCACGAAATGTCTCAACATTTGTTTTTGTTAAAAAATATTTATTTGAATCGCAATATAGAAAAGTAAAATACAACTTATTTACTACATACTGGAAAATGTTGCCCGCCCAATAATCAGCTCTCACAATTCTATCACTGTACAAGGTTTTTTTAAGGCAAAATCTTTTCCTTTAGAAATCCCCGAAGAAAATAATCACTCGGATTCAAATGTGGACTGTTTCGGGGCCAGTTCTGCGACACGCAAAACAATTAGGAAATCAGTTTGAAATGACATTTGCATTAAAAGTTTTATGCAGAAAGTCTAAAACAACTTAGCTGTGTGTGGTCTGGTTACATCCTGGATAAACCACTCGTTTTCTAATTGAAACCTTTTTGCAAGAAGCTGAGGAAAAAATTATTATGCAGCATGTTCAGATAACGTTCACTGTCTGTTCAAAAAAGAATGGCCCTATTACCATGTGACTTCAGATAATGGCTTATACCATCATTTTTAGAGCGTGATACATCTTTTCATGAAGCACATGTGGTTTCTCGGAAGCCCAGAAACACACAGTTTGTTTATTAACAAACCCATTTAGGTGAAAATGTGTCTCACCTGAAAACCAAACATTGTTCAGCAATATGTCTTCATTAACACCCCATTCTGCGAGTGCCAGTCTTTGATGTTTGTTGTCAACCGCTAATTTAGCCACCACCATTATTATGTACGGATATGAATGGAAATCACTTTTTAAAATTTGCTCCAGAGATAACCTAGAAATCCCAAGTTGTCCTGCTGCTTTCCTTGTTGATTTGCTCGGGCATCTCAGTTACGCTGCTCTGACAGCTTCAACATTCTGTGGAGAACATGGGCCGGCTGTTCACGCTTACTTTCAAATACTGAACCATCACTATTAAATCTTTCGTAAATTCTACGTATTGTTTTAAATGAGGGCAATCACCAAGTTTAAAAATGTGCATGAAACCGTCTTTGTGTAAGCACCACACTTTTTTGTTTCATTATAAAACAACTCATTCTTGACACGCTGTTCAACTGTCAGTCTTTCTTTGTTAGCCATCTTAGGATAATACACAAATAAACAGCGTACTCAACAAAAGATGGAACTAATCTTCATGAACTGCAGTCACTTTTGCCAACATAAATCACATAGACAATTACTAACCTGATCAATTATTGCCAAAACAAATGTTGGATCATATCATGCCACCCTATTTATAGTTTTTTAATGTAGTAATACATTTATATACAATAAACATCGCCTTAGAATGCACTTCCTCCCTCTGTCATTCGGTACTACTATACAGAAGAAAAACATCGACGCATTCTGCGACATGATATTTGTGTTGCTATGTATGTTGTACTATCAAGCACAACATTTGTATAAAAGCATGCCTAATGCTCCCCGCACCTCACCTTCCTTTCTAACTCTGTCTGAGGTGCATTCATACAGAACGTTCATTGTATGTATGCATTTGCTAATGAATCATACGCAACAATGACATGATCAGTTGGTCTGTGATGGTTATGCCACCATCTACAAATGAATATCTAAATTAAAGTATTATTTACTTAATCTATGTATATTATTTTATCTATAAGCCCATAAATTCGAACATCTGATTTAACAAGTCAATTTTATAGGTTATTCTATTATTTTAACAATTCTAGTCTTTTTTTCTAAGAAGTAATTTGAAATGAAACTAGAGTAAATTTAAATAAATAAAATTACTACTTGATGTTTTATTATGAAATAATTTTTAAAAAATTAGATAGAAATTAGTTAATATTAATGGTTTAAGAAAACAAATGATGGCTATTGCTGCGATCTGGTGTCAATCTCCGATTTGTAAAAAGTAAATGGTGAATATTTGTTAACTATTTGTTTTAAAATGTAAGTTCTATTGTATTTTTAAAATTTTGTAGTTGAATAATTTTTTTCAAACCAAAGGAAAAGACAAATTACTATTATTTTATTTTATTATTGATATTTGTCTTTAATTTTTTAAGTTTTGTGTAGGATATAATCGTTTATAAATTTACAATTTTTTTTTTTTATTCCAACTAATCGAAACAAAAACCATTCAAGTAACTTTAATTCTATTTATATTTTTTTTAATTTTTACATTAAAATAATTATGAATTCAAATATAGATGAGGTATATGACCTTCTAAATTTCAGCTTATTTTTGTCTTTAAATTAAAGTATAAATATTTAAAATTCATTCTGGAGCTTGTAATCTGTGTAAATGACATACTACTAGTTTTCAGCAACATTACATTAATGCAGCTTTAATTTTCGTATCTTATTCATACTAATATGTTTCGGTGGATCCTCCATCATCATCAGAGTATATTGTAGATTAGGTCATCAGCCGAAAGGTTGGTTTGACTCTAGAGGTTTAACTAAACGAGGATTGAGGTGGTTTACAACTGCCTTCCTCACTGAGTTGAAAAGTATGCTTATCAGCATGCCAGGCCCTCTGAAAAGCACGTATTTTTCACCCGGCCAATGACACCTTCACTTCATTTACCACAGGTTTTGGCTTTATAATGAAATACATTACTTTCAGAGGAGGTAACTCTGATTAACATCTTTTACACCTCTACCTCTTCTGTTCTTAAATGATTGAGCCATTTAATTGGCTGATCATGTGATAAGAAACAGAACTATTTTTTTTAGTTTGGAACTAACAGATTAAGTACAAATAATTTAACACTCCACCTGTCTGTTATGGGCAGTGTTAGAGTATAATTGTAAATCATTAAAATCAAAAATTTTTTGAGTGGTTTCAGTTTCCTTTCAAATTTCTCAATTTTTCTAAATTTAAAAAAAAATTGTAGCTAAGTGTGAATTGAGTTGTGTAGTATCAGAGGAGAATAAAATTAATGAATTTTAGTTCAGTAAAGCATCATTTATTGAGAATAACTGGGCCAGGGTACAAAATGAGTAACAGAAAATTATCGATAATTTTATTGGTACATTTGTATTGAGTATTACATGTAAGACAGAACTACAGTTCTCTCTTGTTGTACTGTAAAAAGTAATTATTTACAAATAAAGCTTTGTTATTTTACATCCTGCAATCTGTTGTTATGTTATTTATTTTTTCCTTTGATTTTATTTCTTAACTTACATGTTTCAGTGGATCCATCATCATCAGAGTACATAAATTAAAAAAAAATTGATCCTACATTTGTTAAAATTTTCTAGATGTTGTATCTTAGTTATTCGAAAAATTTAAACAAAATTTTGTTTCTATCTTTTAAATTTATATACTTTGATGATGAATCATTTGGATCCACCAAAACATGTATGTTAAAAAATTAAATCATACAAAAAAAAGAATAATAGAGCAGCTGTAAAAGGTTAGTAAAAATTACAATATTTGTACAATAAAAGTAATTGTTGTTCACGATTGTTGTTATTTCCTAAAAATTCAGTAATTTTCTTTGGTGTCTTTTTAACAATTGTAAATTTTTCTGATAATATATTTTAAAAGACCGCAGATGGAATGGGCCCTTGGGAAATTGATGCTTTACTTTAATTTAATATTAGTTTTATTTATTATTTTAGTTTCAATCTTCTGATCTAAAATTTATGTTTAGCTGATGTTATTCATTATCTAAAAATGTTTGGTTAGTGAAATATATTTTGATTTGTTAATAAGATGATTGAATTTACAAAATTTAAGACACATCTTTGACGTTTTTCTCCTAAAAATTATTGTTAAATAATATACAATAGTTAAGTTTTTATTTTATGTTTACATTAAATCCTTTATATTGTACCTACATATAAAAAAACTAGATAATGTAATTGTCTGACAAAAAATTTATTATTTTAATAGTTTATGAACTTAAATGTAATATATCTAGGCGTGGTCCTATCGGTAAGTTCTTAGCTAAGCAAAATGATAAATCAGTGAGGTTATGTGGATGTTTAACGGTTATATTGACTTTTTAGAAGCTCATCTTCTAAAAATGTACATCCTCGACCATAACTCCAGATATCCAAATAGAAATAGTGTTTTTATTTGGATTTCTTGAGTTACGGTCGTAGTTTCACAAGTCCATGTGTATATATATGTATATATATGTATATATGTAGAGTCATGACTTGAATTGACAAGGCAGTGCATTGCCAGTGAGGGGGTTTTGTGGTGTTTGTGAGTTGGCTGATGATGGATCCAGGGATCTGAAAAGGCCTTTTTAACGGTAAGATCATTCTTGCTAATTTTGTGTGTTTGCTGGTGGTTTAATATTATCTAAACTAAAATATATGTATATATGTGTGTGTGTGTGTGTGTATGAGGGGTCATCTTTAAAATAAGAACCGATTGCACATCGCATCTGCATAGGTTGTCATGTGACATCCATTTAAGGTTAGCCACTCTTGGTCAGTCACCACGATGCCGCCATTACGTTTCATGTCTGTGCTGGTGTTGGTTGTGTAATTATACTGTTTTGTTTGTCGCCATGTGGATCAATAATCCCGCCAATTGTGAAGTCCACTTTGTTATTAAGTTTTTAAACGCAAAAAAAGTTTGTCCTTCACTGGCAGCTTATTGAAGTTTATAGTGAAGGTGTAATGAATGACGAAAATGTGCGTTAATGAAGGAAGGACAAATGTTCATGATGAAGAACAGGCCGATAACGTTCGGCCTCACATTGGAGCAAGGACTAACATGGACAACTTTTATTTGAAATTAATGAACTATCCAATATACAGCCCTGATGTAGCACCATCAGACTTGCATCTTTTTTCAATACTTTAAAAAAAATTCCTGGTGGAAAGTGATGACATGTTGAAAGAAACTGTTACTAACTGCTCTAACGGTCAGGCGGCAGAGTTATTTGATGAGGGGATCCAAAAGCAGGGCCATGACTTAACAAATGTTTAGATAATAATGGTGCCTAAGTAGAAAAGTAAAAAAATGTCCATATAAGTTCTCGATACAATTTATGTTCATAAAGTTTCTCTTACTCCATTATGAAATGGTTCTTACTTAAAAAATTATCCTCGTTTATGTGTGTATAGATACTGAAGTCACAAGATTGCCTTTTGTGTATGTATGGGCTGTGAGGAAGGGAAGTGAAATATTTGCATTGTTGCCAACCTCAACAGTGAGAATCTACTCGTACATTTCACTACCGTGCAGTTTCTACATATAAGCTGTGGTTTATTCCGAGAAAATGTTTTCTTTATAAACCTAATAAGAAATAAATATTACCTGTAATATTGCTTACAGCTTAATTACATGACTAGAAATGTTAGATTTTCTGTAATTACGAATGAATTGCCTTCTTTACTATTGCTATCACCGGCGTTTTCATTATCAGTCTCTCGAGTATCTACTAACTGTTTTCTTTTTTTTACCAGGTGTCAACAAAACTTAAAGAATAGCTTCTTCATATTCTTTATTTTCTGAATTGTGGAAAGGAAAAAACACAGTAGTTAGCCGCTCGCTCACGGCTTTTGTTAAGAGACATGGATAGGCATTTTTTTTTTTAGCTTCAATTTAATAACATTTTATTATATTACATTTTAAATTTCTTTCAACACTGTGAATAGTTCGACCATGTTTTCGAGAAACCGACATTTCTGTAACAAACAGTTTACCTATAAAAGGTTCAGCAATATACTGTATATGCTCTGGGTATATTATAAACTGTTATGTTTTTAGTACTGAAATTAAAGCAGTTGGGCATGCGCACTGATGTTTGTCCCCCTTTACCCCTCGTTGCAAATACGGGCCTCAAGTGACTATATGTGTAATACCGGGGTATTGATATTGAAGTAGTAAGTTGTCATACATTTTTAAAGAGATTGCAGATATCACAATCCGTTACTGTTATCTTATGGTATATTTCTTGTACCAGGATAAACTTTACCATTGACCATATTTAACCACCATACTATAACCATCTGCCAATAACAGACTGGTGGAGTGTCAAATTATTTACACTCAATCTGTCTGTTGCAGGGCTAAAATAAATAGTTCTGTTTCTTATCACATGGTCAGCCAATTAAATGACTGAATCATTTAAGAACAGAAGAGGTAGAGGTGTAAAAGACACTAATCAGAGTTATCTCCTCTGAAAGTAATGAATTTCATTGTACAGCCAGACCCTGTGGTAAATGAAATAAAGGTGTCATTTGCAGAATGAAAAATATGTGCTTTTCAGAGGGCTCGGCATGCTGATAACCATAATTTTCCATTCAGTGAGGAAGGCCTCGTAAACCACCTCATTCCTCGTTTTACTTAGTAAAACCTCTACAGGTTCAAACCAGCCTTTCGGCTGATGACCTTAACAACACTATAGCCATGTTAAGACATTGTACCAATAAAGATAGAATGTTCGATGTCATCCGAAGTTGGTCTTTATATTCAGAACAATTCGATGTAATTACCGATGTCAATACAACTGCAGAAATTTATGAATAACTAATGAAGGTTGTTCCGGTTTTAAAATAACAGTGATAGCATGCCAAAGATTTAAAGTTTTAGAGATGAGCAGGATTAGAGAAGGATTTTATCGAGCAAAGGTTAAAATTCTTCCTGAAATAACTTTACCAGATGCATTACTCTATATAGAATTATCTTCTTTAAATACAGGCCTTTAAGGTGAAGAATAGATGCTGCGTTAACAACATGGCCATCGTGGATTTACGACCTACAATGAAAATTAATCTTTTGGGTAGAAAAAAAACAGAAATTTTTAAAGGAAGGGTGTGATGTAAAATTGTCATGTAACCCAACTGATTTATCGTTTCAGTTAGCTCAGAACTTACCGATTGAACCACTACTTGTATTATGTTTAAATTCACCAATACGAAGGTGTCAGTGAGGATTAAGTGTTTTACAAAAGTATCAAATGTTATTTTAATATCTTTTTTTATTTAATTTTCAGTTTAGTAACTGAATTTCCTAAGTTTGTGATGGTATGAATAATCATAGAGTACATGCATGTTTGAAGTCAAGGGTTTATTGTACAAGATATATTGCAATTTTAATCGATCAGTGTTCTTTTTAAAAAAGCCACATGTATTTTATGGATGAATAAGCTGTTTTCAAAAGTAAAATGTTGAATTCTAAAATTAAATTTTGCAGTTAATATTAGATTGATAGGTGGTTTGAAGGTGTACATTAATCAACTTGGACAGTATTCATTTTTTAGATATTTGTTTAAGAAATCAGATGCTGTAAAAAATCTATGCATTCTAAGCTTGAATTGGACTACATTTTTTTAATGGTACAATCAGAACCTGACACATAATGCTGATGTACTTAACTTGAGTAATTTTCATTTTAATATTGTAATCATTATTAATCATTTGGTTTAGATTCTTAAAGATTTTAATTCAGTTGTTCCTTGATTTAATGGACTAATTTGGAGGTGGTTGTGTTTAGTGTTGTGAAAGTTCTTTAAATTGAATCCATTTTCAGGTATTGAAAAGCGCATATATAATTTGGTCTAAACACTACTGTTCTAAAAATATAAACATTAAGGCTTCTTTTTCATGAGGCAGATATAAGCCCCGTTCTCTCGCTGACAATTGAATAATTCAACTCGCTGGGCCAGTCAACGCTAGTAGTTAAATGTAATCTGTTCACATTAGCACACGTCTGCTTCTTTGCAATGAAAAAAGTAATCAGCACTTTTGATACAGAGCCCCTTCATTGACCAAATTCGCCAACGTCTGACTGTACGAGATGTCTTACCTTAAAGTAACCGCCAACTTTTCAACTGGTGGAATGCAGTTCCTCGTGTTGATGTTCTGTTTTCATATATAATTTTTTAATAAAACATGCAGTTCATCAAAAGAGAAGTCTGCAAAACAGTCGGACGTTAAAAAGTCAGACGTTAAAAAGAGAAGTCAACATTCGAAAATAATTAAAAAACTTATCAGTCATTTCTCAGTTCCTGATATAAAACAGCAAAACTACCTGTTATAAATCTGTAGCGTATTTATGGGTGAACCCAAAATTTCCTGTTTCTCCGTTTTTTATTTTTATTTTGAATTAATACTATAGCCATTATAGCAACAGCTTCTTCAGGTTCAATCATAACTAACTTAAATTTATCAAAATTTTTTTTAAAGAAAAAGAGCTACAAAAAATTTCTAGTTTTTTCACTATTTCACTTCTCTACTTCACCATCACTAGTGAAGAAGGCCAGTGACGATAGCTGAGTGTAGATACATGTGCGCTTGTGTCCTCGTACGAGCCGCTTCAGTTTATATTTGCTTCTACATCTGCCTCATGTGAGCGACTTAAAGTGGATGTCTGCCACTTATATCTGCTTCTTACAGCTGCCTCATGTGAAAGAGCCGTAACTGGTATGATACAGCATAATCCATTAATAAAAGCCAGTTGTGGCAGTGCAAGTTACTAATTTTTTATCTACAGTATCCTGAACAAGGAATGTATATAGATGACATTACGTATATTTTCTTACATAACAGTTCTTAAAATTGTCATCTCTCTTATTCCTTAAAAATAAACTAATCTTTTAATAATCAAAAATTATTTTAAAAGAAAAAATTTGATATAGTTAAAGAACAAATAATACATAAAACTGATATGAAATTAATTGAAGGAAGAGAAGAAATTTGTTGATTTTTAAGGGTCTGCCTGACTGATGTTATTTCTGTATAATTAGGTCCTTGAATTTCTTAAAATTTTTGTAATACAATCAATCAATAAAATGATTGTTATCAGTAACTTCACAGAAAGTAGATAGTTCTGGTGTCTTTATCATTTCCATCTGCTTCATTAAAATCACTAAATGTACTGTCATCTTTTGAAAAAACTCCTCTTATTTTTTTATCATTCATTATTTGGAACACCCCGGATTATAGTCATTATCTTCTAGCCAATATCATCATCATTGCGATATTTATTTTACATTTTATTTGCAACACTTCCTGAAATTGACCATTGTCGCAGAGTATAGCACATTCGCAATTATCTGTTATTAAATTTAGGAGTAACTGTATTTTATTTATTTTAGTTCTCTAGGTCTGCACTTGTAGGTGATTAAATAAAACTAGAAATGAGAGCTGACTTGATGAAATAACAGATTCATACACTCGGTATTGTGAGTTCAAACAATCTGAAGATTATTAAAATTTCCTGATGAGGGCTTTATCAATCAAAATCAGAGAATGAAATTACGAATTTGTAAAGAAATACATAGATTGAATGACTTGCTCAATAAAAAGTTTTAAAAAGAAACACACATTAATCATGTGGCTCATGACAGACAGTTATTAGCAAAATTTATTATTATCCATCAGCTAATACTGTAATGTTGCCACCATACCTTTGTTTTTATCACCTTGTGTATACACCTAATAGTTTAGTTTTAATTGAAGAATTATTAACCCTTGTATGACTCAGTTGGGCTCCGACTGTACCTTATTTAGGAATAAGTATTACAACATAAATTTGTTATTTGTTAATTTCATGTGATCAGCCTGTAATTTTATTTAGTTTATTTTAACTGTATGTACGTTATCTTAGTAAATTTTGCAAATAAATATTATTTTCAAATTGGTTTGTTTTTATTTGTTGACATTTCATAATTCTGTTCTGAGTGAAGCAAAAAAGTTAAAATCGAGTAATTATAACTTCTGGGTACCAGGTAATCGTATTGATCTCATCTTAGTCTTTATCCCTCTGCCAAGCTTTTTCGGGTCGGGCCCTACACAACTCCTTTCCACCTCCCCTGTATCACTGAACTATCTCTATTCCATTGCTCTCTTGGCATCGCATTTTTTTCCAATTCATTCATAACTGAACTCATCCACTTCATTCCCAATCCTTTCCCCTCCATCTCCAAGTACAGGATCCATTTATACTATTTTTCAGGGCTGATGAGCTCTGAACGGATGCATTGCCCCTACCCACTTCATAGCTAGCCAGTGACTTGCCAATACTTGCTCTCGTAGCTCTGTTAAATATTTCTTCAGCCTTTTTTTTGGTCTTTCAATAACAATTAAAACCATTTGTACAATCTGACAACGCTGGTAAACGTTCTGATTGGTCTAAATACGTCCAACAACAGAGCTCATCAACTGTGAAAAGCATTACAGTCAATCTACCCTCCTCTATCCTACTGACATAACTAAACTGCCATAGCTTTGTCTGCCTAACCATCCTTATCAGGCTGTCCATTCCTAGTTATTTCATTATTATATAATTTCTTATCTTTCCTACCATACACCTCTTGAATTTCATTTCCACTGCATTAGTCAGTATTGGCACAAAGTATGTTAGCTTACAATGCGTAGGAACTTTCTGTCCCAGAATTCTCACTTTGAAAGATACCACTTGCTTTCTACAACCTTTTATTGTAACCCCTACAATTTTCTGTCTGATGAGAAAATAGTAACTAAAAATTGGTCCGTTTATCATAATTTTTCATAACAACAGTGTTATAATATGTTTACAAAATATTTTAGGAATACATAATGCAAATCATTGCAGAGAATCACAAAAAAATTATGACTAGCCATTCAAATATTTGATATATTTACAATATTGTAAATGTTTGTCATATCAAGACAAAACTCATAAAATTGTGCATTCATTGATGTACAGTATTCATATATTGCAACTGATGATGGATATTAATCGATTTATTGACTGATCAATCAATTTTGATGATCAGTTCAGTCGGTATCAGGTGTCAAATTTATGTCACGATTGCAACATCTTTCGTAATAGCAGAAAAGAAAATTTTAAAATAGTTCTAGAGAATTCCAATAGGTGGCACAGTAGCTGCTAAATAATAACCAAAGTTAAAGGAGATTTTTGATTACCAGGATAGTATGAAAGCAAAGTGGTTGGCACTGACTAATCAAGACTACTTTGTATTCTCAGAGCAAATTATTTCTTTCTTTCTGCCTCTTACTACTTCATACTATCCTGGTATCAAAAACTTCTTTTATGAAACAAAATGAAAATCAACCTCTGTTCGACTTAATACATGAAAAATCAGTAATTGCCTCTAAACTAGGGTTTGTAGAGATAAATGCTAATGTTTAAGTCCTGTGTGTTCCTCACCAAAAATAATAATAAAAATTGAAAAATCAGTAATTGCCTCTAAATTGGGCTCTTTAGAAAAAAATGGTTTAAATAAAAGTTGCATTTTTTTAAAAATTTCATATAACTTTGTTATATACTTTTGTTGTAAAATGCATACTAAGGCCAGAATTTAAAAAAATCCCAGTTTTTTAAAAATTGCGACAATTTAGTACACAGTAAAACAAAATACAGGCAACAATAAACAGCTGTTTTTTTTTAAATATTTATTTCATAACCTCTGTAGTGTAATAATTTATGCTCATGTTGTTTCTATGGCGTATATTTAGGGTTATTAATTTTAAATTATCAGATATTTATCAGAAGTGTTTATAGTACACTAACATAATTTTTATTGTAGATATGTAATCATTTTTGTCGTGAATTCATGTTCGTCAAGCTTTGCTATTTCTAAAATAACTTTGTCATGTGTACTAAGAGGTGATAATGCATTTTGTTTAAATTTATTTAAAAACTGATTTTTAGAAAAAATAAAATTGTAAAAAATGTCTCATTAAATTTAATCTTTTTCACTGCTGAAACATAGGATAAGTATAATCTGTGCCAAGTTTTTCTTTGTTGGATGTAGAAGCCTCCATCACAATCGAATAATTTTTATTTGAATAAGGTTTCTAGCTGCTATATGCTGCTTGAATGTCATTGATACACTATAATACAATTCAGGACCCTGAACATACGAAGTTATTCACATAATTGCAGTTTACTATGAACACATCACTTCAGCTGCCGGCATTGTTCAGTCTTCTGTCTTCCTTTTAACCATGTGACTTCCACCCTTCGCTGGGTTAAAACAACCCAGCGTCAGGGGTAACGCAAGGGAAAATATTCTACCAGGAAAGGGTTAGTAGGTACACCTTGATTAATAATCTTAAGGTTAAACTGATCTCCAAATATCTCGTTCTCTGAAATTTTTCTGTCCAATGGAAGAAAAACTTTTTTCTTCAAAAAGAGTCGATTAAATTTACTGTTTTACAGAGTATTCTGTTAATTCTACAAGATGAACTGACAAGTCTGATCAACAAATGAAACAAATGTAGTTAAAAAATACTCTGTATGTACCCAAATGGCCACATTGGCGTAGTTGGTAATGTGCTCGGCTCTCATCATGTGGTCTTGGTTCGAATCCCAATCAGGCACGGCATATTTTCATACGATACAAAAAATCATTTCATCCTTCACCGTCTACATTAGCAGTAATTGCAAAACAGTAGTACGTAAAACAAAAATTTACCCGAATGAATTGACAAATGTTAAAAGGGCTATAAAGATTTCCTGCACATATGGCATATGTGTAGGAAATCAAATCTTTAGAGCAACTGAAAAAATGTTCTTTCTTCATAACTATTTAGTTATGAATTGAAACTTGTTATACAATCAGATATAGCCTGATTTTCTGAAGGAGAGCGCTGGGAAAACGTGCATCTGCATTAGTATAGTCTAGTATGTACTGCAATAGTGCAGCAATCAATAATGAAACAGCATACCAACAAAATATAATGGGTGTTATCAATCTTCAATAACACTCTGACTGTACATCTAATTGTAGGTCGGAGGGGTATGCAGGGTCCAAGTCAAGTATGCACATGCCGTAGCCCAGTGCTCTTAGCAATTGGCTTGGCCTTCACTAAAGATTTTGGTAATATATTATTACAATTAGTGATAACTTCTATAAGCTCATTAACTGTGTAAAAACAGTTACATCATTTCATTGCTCATTTAAGAAAATATTACAAAAGGACTCTAGCAATTCATTTGACAGTTTGATGAAAAGTGTTTAAAGCAAACTTCTTTAAATGGATAGGACGAAAGAATGGAAGGAAATAAAAATGACTGAGGACCAACACAAATAAGTTAAGTCTGTATCATACGCTTTAATTTTAATTTATGCTTAAACCACAAATCTACAAAATGTAGCCTAACAGATTTACAATTAAATTTAAAGCGCAAATGATTTATTCGCGCTCTTTAAAGCAACATTCATTCTGAAACAATAACAATTAAGAAATAGCGGCAGTTAACAGGCTTAAAAATAAATTAATGGATTCAAACTGCAATAAAAACACCAAATGATATTGGTATTTGTTAAAAGGAGGCAGTGGGTACACATTAGTTTAACACACTTAACATGTTTCAAAGAATGAGTGAATCAAGCGTGGCCAAGTAATCTGCAACCAATAGTTTCTTTTTTAAATTTAATAAATAAATCTTTCTACGAACAAAAATTTATTTTTCTTGGGGGTGGGTGGATTAAAAAGCCCCAATAATTAAAAAGAAGTGGTCACCTGATCTTAATTTTATGGACTTATCAAATTTTATGAGATATATTAAGTACTGGGTGAAAAATCAAACATCTATCAGAAAATTACTGGGTAACTGCAGCAGTGATGATTATTCTGGTCTTAAGTCCAATAAATAAGTAGTATATTTAATAATATTTTACAATATGATTAAATATTGTTTGTTCAGTGATCCAACCATTGGTTACAGACTGCGAATTATTAAAGATGATAAAAGATGTGCATATGAATGTTAATTGGAAGAGGAGCTAATATCGACATATCTAGTGATTCTCAAACTTCCTGTTGTCCTACGGCATCAATTTTTCATCGATTTTAAGGCCAATACAATTCAAAATTCTTCTTAAACAAATTGAACACAAAATTTATACAATTTTAATTATATCAAAGCTCAACATCATCTTTAAATTCAATAAAAATACAAAAAAATCACTCTGAATCGGAGCAAATCATAAAAATATCGGTTTTTATGATTTCTGCCATTTCATTAGAAAAACAATGATTATAATTATTAATACAATTTATAATTCAAATTAACAGCTGGAAGTGAATCGATAAAAAATTCTAAAATATTTTTTCTAATTATACGATAAATTAAGAAAATATAAAGCTAAAAGTTACGTATTAATTCTTAATTTTAAGAACAATTATTAAGATTAATTAAAAACTAATGGAATTAATTTTAAAGCTTCACACACCATTACAAAATATTTCATTTGATGTGCTGGTTAGGATACAATACACCTAACTGAGAATCACTGATATAGAACACAGCGTAAGCTGACAACATAAATTTAAGTAATATTAAACTTCATTTCTTGCATTGCGATATATATATGATACACTAACATTTACATAATAATCATAATAATTATATAATTTTTTTCAAGTTATATTACATTATAAGATTGGTTATTCAATTTATTCATTAAACAGGTAATTAATTAATAGATAACATCATTTGAGTCATTGTAGCCATTTTCAAAATATAATTTTCATTACAGGAAAATTCAATAATAATTTGGGCACAAAAATCATACATTTTTCAACCTCCAATTGAATTTCAAAAATTAAGAAACCTTATGTTTATATATAAAACGAATTAACTAATAAATATAAACTAATTAACATTTCATAATCAAATATTTTAACCCTTTCTGCTCATGTATCATGCTACATACATGACACTGTATTCGCCACAACTTTTTGAATTTCTACTGCGTGTTATATAAATCTAAATCTTTTAGAATGCATTCAGAAATGTAACAGATTAATTTTGATTTTTCTTTCTACTTAGTATTAAAATATGTTGCCTCACATCAAAAAAAGCACATAAGTTATCAGACTTCATTTTGCTCGTCAGGTGATTTGAGTTTTTGTTTACATACGGTGGTTTATTTTTATTTAGTTTGAAAGTGAAATAATACTACAGTAATGTTGATTTTATTGTAGTTAATGACATTTCTTTGAGGTAAATACAACATTTTACATTTTTATAAGGTTAACAATTTAGTTCGACAGGGTTGGAAAATGATGAATATTTAGAGATAATTGATAAAAAAACAGAATGTGAAGGTACGTAAAAATTAATTTATATAGATAAAAGTGGAATAGACAGTCAGGTTTTGATTAATACATGTGGAAAGGGTTAACGCATTAAAATTGCAAAAGTTGAGTCAACTGAGAAATTTAACATACAAAAATTTTATTCAACTATTTTCTGAATATTATTTTATCGATAATTCATGGTTGTATTTATTGTTTTCCTAAAAAAATTTCTAAATGGTGTTTATTATTGTCTGAGCTAGGTGAACTATCTTAAGAATGTCATTTCTATATATAAATATATAATTACAAAATACCACGCACTCTGAATGAAATCTCCAGAACTACTAGGCCTATAGAAATTTTGTACGTAGGTTCCCATTTAGGTCGTAGCTGCACAATACGAAAGAATTTTAAATAATTCTAATTCTACTTGAAGATGGAAAACTTATAATATTAATATTCAAAGTTCAGAAGGAAAATTTTTAGCTGCCAACTGAATACTGTAGAAATTTAAATCTTAAAAAATTACCTTACTATATGGAATTAAAAAATTATGAATGCAAAGCGAAGCAAGTAGGGATTGCTAGTCGATTCATTATTATAAATAGGAAAGAAATTTACGAAAATATTAAAAAAAAAAAAATATGAACGCTCCAAGTTTGGTAATCCAAACATCAGTTTATAATGCAATCTCAATAAACATTCCATGTTATATTAATAAAATTATGATCACAACTCATAACAAAACAAAATACTTAAATATTTTTTTTTAGTAACGTTAAGTAGTTTCTTTAAGTAGAAGTAACTTTAAGTAGAAAATCAAAATTTTTTTATAGAATTAAAAACTGATTATTAAACAATATTTTAAAGGAATCAACAAAAAGTAATAAAGTGAAACATTTTTATGAAAATGGCTCCAACATCGATTAATAATAATTATTAACTTAACTACAGATACGTTTACAATAACTGACAGAATAAATAAATAATAAATAATTAATAAATAAATTAATAAATAAAACAATAACTTATGACTTTCAAAGACTACAATTATTTTATAAATAAACTGCAGCATAATAATAATTTCTCAGTTTTATCAAACACATTTCTCTTGACAGCAAACTCTCATACTTTACATACATACAAACATACAAACACGCATGACTGCATTAACTATACAGATCACTAGTTTCTAAATATCTAATTAGATTAGATTACATTACATGACATTATAATTTGGTAAAGCTATTTTTTATAGTTATAATTGTAAATTAAATCCTACATTAACAATGCAAATTATACATATAGGTGGTGGAAACTGCACGGAGATTTACCTAAACAAACGCACTCAATGATGGTTTAATCAAGACATAATCCTTTCATACATTATTCGTTTCTACACCACGCAAAAAATTCAGATTCTGATCCCTTTTGGTATAACATTATTTCATATATCATCCACCGCTGATAAGTATGCCTCTACGGGGTGACGGAGAAGAACGAGTGAATTTCATGTGACCATTCTACTAAATTTAGTATATTAGGTTTTCAAAATAACCATGAATACTATTCATTATAGAAAAAATTGTTTAATCTATTAACCCACCATACTACCAAGATCTATTTGACTACTGTTGTATATTTTGAGCATCTCTATTATGAATTTCATAGTTTTCCCTGTACAATACAAGACTGCTTAATTATTTTTTATTCAAACTGAGTTTAGTATTTTTCCCTGTGTTTTTGTTCATGCATTTTTCAATTATTTTCTCTTCATTACATTAATAGTTCAGTTTTACAAATGACCCATGATAAATGGCTCAAACTGGAGAAAAGTTCCATTAAAAACAAAATAATTCACAGTGAAGTGTTTTCTGTAGAACAAACAATAAAGTGTGAAATATTTTATTCCAAGAAGTCTGAAAGATTTATAGTTAAAATTTGGAAAAAATATTTCTCCCTAATAAATTGAGCTAGGCAACTTGTTTGTGTGGTATACAACTATACGTACTACTAGTGACAATGACAAAAATGTTTTTAGCTGTGGTAGTATGACAAGAGATATTAACCCCGTCCCTTGCACACTGGATATGCAATCGAAAAAAATCCTAACAGAGGCACACTTATCAGCGGTGAAGAGTAAGAGTAAACTTGTCGTTTGTGTAAACCAACGAAAAGCTCTGAATGAAAACTATCAGATCTACAGCAACATTTTAATAAACATAATACAAACTAAAATATTTTTCAAATGTAATTTTTGCAATCAGTACTATTTAACTGAAGTTAAAAATTACCTAAAATTAAATTACATAAGAATACTTTTAAATGAATAATAAATAATCAATAGATGTTTTTATCAGATCGTATCATGGTTATATACAGCCATACAGTGAGCATTTTGATCTAACAGAAAACATACTTTTGGTTTGGAGCACCTGCTGTACACCTAACAAAAGTTTAATTAAATAAAACATAAATAATAAATATAATAATCAAAATTCATCGTCGTAATCAAAAAATAAATATCTTGAATCTTAAATACTGTTAAATATACTCTTCACCCAACTGGTTATTACAATACAACTATTATAAAATACTGCAAAATATTTAGCACTCAAAAATTAAATTTAACAGTTAATGGGTTCCAAGTATGTGATGCATACAAACAAATTCTGTGGCAAATTTAATCGTTTTAAATAAATTACATAACAGACTAATAATCACACAGGGGAAAATACAAATATATAGATATTACTGTATTCAGACCCCACGGTAATTACAAAACATATTAAAAACAACCACAGAGGTAAAATGCATCGGCGTTTGTTTAGGTTCATCTCTTTGTTAAGTTAAAAATAAATGACTGATTAAAATTCAAATAAAATACATTTAGACAAAAGGTATCATTCTAGAGAAACGCAAAATCAAATCCAATACGAAATACCACAAGCGGCGTGCTGAACTCGAGCGTAACATTAAAGCACGCCATATAAGAATGACTACAACCATTTTTGATAAACGATGCACCCACAGCATTCTGGAACAGAAATTAAAAGTTACATTATAATTAAAGTTACACACTGAAAATCATCATAATCTTACCTGTAAATTATTCAGAGAAAAAGTACTGTGTGATTACAAATGAGATATACACTTTCAATAGCTTATAAAAAAATTAATTTTTACACGATGAAATGATTAGAAAGAAAAATTTATTAAGTTTATCATAAATGTTCAATGTTTACACCTTTTTTAACATGACGGCTATCAATATGGAAATTGAATTCATCCCAAACATATGCTAGCACATATATTATGGTCAATGATAGCAACTGCATTTATGATGCATATTTTAAATCAAAAGGGGCAGTAGGCTACAAAAACTACCTTTCAAATAACCCAATAAAAATTAGACGTAAGGTCTGGACTCCATGGTGGCCAATGCATAAATACCATGTTTTCCTCAGTACCATGTTCAATCCTTCGTCTGGAATGGCATTCATCCAAATAATTTCTGAACTGAAAGTAAGGCAAAATTCCATCTTGTACATGAATAAAATTATCACTATCTTTCTCAAGTTGAGGAATAGTCATGTCCAGATAAACTACTCTCGTTACTAAATAAAAACAATGGCCTGTACAAGTTTCACAAGACATAGTTCTTCTGAAGCAGGAGGTCATTCAGCACTTTTATTTACACACAGGCACCCTGTGTTTTGAAACTGTGTACTCCAGTCGTAGATGTTTTTCTTGTTAATGGCAATTTACCAGATTTTTCTATGAAATGTTGCTACACAACAGTAACGGAGTTAGTTTTGGCTAACCATGACCGTTAATCTAAGTTAACTATAGTTATACAAACATAAAGTTGTAAAAATTCCCAGTAAAACCAAATCATTTACTGCCTTCAAAAGTTTAATTTTTCATAAGGTATCAAGAGTGTATATTTCATTCTCAATCATTCTGTACAAACAATCGAATCCCTGATTTTGAAAGAGTAGTGAAAATGTGATTAACAGTACAAGGTAAAGTTCATGATCTCCTGTACAATATTACCTTTTAATCTACTCTATGAATTAAGTCCTGCACTTAGAATAGTCCACTATTATTACGACCAGTTTTCTTGATAGTCAATTGTCGACATGACTATTATTTTTAACGTAAAATTTACAATATTTATATTTACCGACTTAATGGAAAATTAATTACAAACATGTCTCTGAGCACAAATTTTAGGTAAGTAAGATATTTTTGGTAAGTTCATGATCTCCTGTACAATATTAACTTTTAATCTACTCAATGAATTAAGTCCTCCACTTAGAATAGTCTACTATTATTACGACCAGTTTTCTTCAGAAGTCAATTGTCAACATGACTACTATTTTTAACGTAAAATTTACAATATTTATATTTACCGACTTAATGGAAAATTAATTACAAACATGTCTCTGAGCACAAATTTTACAATAGATATTTTATTGATTAGTTTCTTTAACAGTACAGTGGAGAACAGATACTGGAGAAGATATTGCAGATTGACGTTATGAGATAGGGTAACGAATATAAGAGTAAGAGAGATAATGGGCATTGAAGACTCAATAATAGACCATATTGAGAGAAAACAACTGCACTGGTATGGTCACATGCAAAGAATGAGCAACGTACGAATCCCGCTGAAGGCATGGAACTGGAGACCGCAGCGAAATAGAAAAAGAGGAAGACCGAGAGGGAGATGGATGGAAGGTATTGACAGAGCCAAGGAAAGAAGAAACATAGAGGAGGAGTCATGGCAAGACAGGCAAAAATGGCGTTTTGACTGCGACAAATGACCCATAGTGTTGTAAATAGTCATCACTATAATATAGTTTCTTTTTAACATATTGAAATAAATTGCAAAATTTACCGAGCATAGTTTAAGAAAACGTAAGTTTTTTTATTATTCGTAAAAATTGACATTCTTACTGAAGTAATTTTTTTATTCCTAATTTGTGTACGTTGCAATCTGTTCAATTCAGAACAATAAGCAAACCCATGACCCAATGAGATGAGGATGATGTGTATGATGTGTAGTCTTGCACAGACCCAGGCCGACCATTCCTGAGAGAGTATGGTTAATTGAACCCCAACCATCAAAGTACACCGGTAACCCCTGTCTAGTATTCAAATCCGTATAAAAGTAACTACCTTTACTAGGATTTGAACCACTGAAGTAATGAATTTAGCATTATGTTAATATTTATATTTAACATTTTTTATCTTAACAAGGCCTAAACTCGATTTCTGCAGTCTTTTATCGGTAGTTATCATCAATTAAGTTTGTATATTAGCACTACTAAAATTCGGAGAAGATCTATTGGTGTTTGTACGCTTAATACTCTCCGCTATCCCCACTCCTTTTCAAGCTAGTATTTACAGTGGTGGAAGTATTATGTTCATCAATGTATACGTGAATGACGATAAGTACATGCTTGCTGGATTTGTTCAACATTTCTATGTCCATGGTAGTTTTGTGTTTACCTTTCAATGAAATACAAAATCATTTGTTTTATTATTTAATTTTTAAATTGGGGGAGAGGAGTTGATTCTGTTCTTTACAATATAATTAATTAAAAGTGTGTATTATTTTCAATTTTCTATTTCTAATGACGCAACAAAATTCGGATACAAGGGGTCAAACAACAAAATAGTTTTAAACGTGTTGCAGTTTTTTGAGAGGCTCTCAATGTCATTACGGAAGAAATCCCGCACTTTATGTTTGCAGGAGTGGAATGATGAGCGATAGACCAACTGTCCTCCTACATGATTGTACTTCTGCTCCTCGCTATAGTGATTTTACATGTTTATTATCAGTATGTTTTAGAACATAACTACCTTGATTTATTAACTACTATGTCGTGAGCAGAAGACTTCGAAAACTGATGTCACAGTCTGATTTCCTATTGCACGAGTTGTAAAACTGCTATTATACATGCTTAACACATTCAATGTTGAGCAATTATGAAGCACCTCTCCTGCCGGGCTGATTACTCATGTGGCATGTTCTCCATTTGCTTTATTTGCAACTGTATGTTACCAGCGTTTTTCATAGAATTTTTTACGTGCGACCTATACATGGATTTATGTTTGCTAATAACATAAAAGTAGACAATTCAATGTTTTTTTTTTTTAGATTTATTTTTGCCTGTTATAATAAATGTGTTTCTTGTTTGAATGTTTCAATTCACGGTTACAACTAACGCATAATTTATCATACAATTTTAACCTACAAATAATATATTTTTAAAATAAATTGAAAAGTGTAAGCAATTTTTATTGATAACTAGAAAAATATTCAATTCACAGCTTTAACTGTATCCTGAAAACCCGTTGAAAATACTGTATGAATATACGAGGCGTGTTTTTTAAGTAAGTACCGTTTTGCGATTCCGCCGCTGCAGCGCTACGGTCGGCGTTCCGCGCATGCGCGCTGGTTACCTACATCTCTTGTCTACGCACTGACGCCATTACAGTCTGATTCTTCATTGTATACGTTGTTTACTGAGTGTTTAAGATGCCTCCGACAATCGTGAGTCCCACTGATTGTGAAGTACGGGCTGTTATACGATTTCTTAGTGCTAAAGGCGTAAAACCGATCGATATTCATCGTGAGATCGTTGAAGTTTACGGACAAAACATTATGAGTGATGGAATGGTAAGGAAATGGGTGAGAGCATTTAAAGATGGCCGCACAAATGTGCAACAATTTCTGCCCGGAAAATCATGTGCACAGTTTTTTGGGACAGAAAAGGAGTATTGCTAGTGGAGTTTCTGCCTCGTAATGAGACAATCAATGCAGCGTCTTATTGTGAGACATTGAAAAATCTGCGTCGTGCAATCCAGAACAAAAGACGTGGCAAGTTGAGTAAGGGTATCGTTTTGCTGCATGACAATGCCCGTCCACATGTGGCTAATCAGACCAAAGATCTCATCAAATCATTTAAATGGGAAACTCTAGATCATCCTCCATACAGCCCTGATTTGGGGCCCAGCGACTACCATTTGTTCCTGCACTTGAAGAAACACCTGGGCGGTCGGCGTCTTCAAGACGATAACGAAGTCAAAACATTTGTGATGCAGTGGTTAACAAATCAGGCGGCAGAATTTTATCAGGAGGGTATTCAAAAACTGGTGCCACGTTATGACAAGTGCCTCAATATTCACGGAAATAATGTAGAAAAGTAGATTAAGGTACAGGCTTTCATGTAAAAATAAAATTATTGCGATATCTTTGCACGTCTTTTTTTAAATCCAAAACGGTACTTACTTAAAAAACACGCCTCCTACTATACGAGAGTATAAATTTGTGTGACGAAAATTCAGAAACGAACTGCAGAGTAACAAAGAAAACACCTTTCTGAGGGCTACACAATAGCAACAAACTGGTATTTGACAGGCGTTAATGTTAAAAGAACAGCGAATGTTAAGAAAACAGAACCTGCTAAGCGAGACGGCAGCCTTGTGGTAACACCTACCCATGACACGCTAGGTGGGTCCCTAACACTGAATGTGTTAACAGCTTGTATTCATGAAGTTTCTCCATCATTAGTTTTAGATCAAACTATTTTACATTAAACTGATTGAATCGAAAAACATAAATACTCACTTTTGGAGTTGTTTTCTTGCTTGAGGCAGAGAATTAGGATGTTCCTTGAATATAAAATGTCGTATTCCTAATACGTAATCTTCAATGTACGCAGGCCACTGTATCTTGGTGACATCGAATGGAAACTCATCTCTGTCTCCAGCACTCAAACAGCTATTCAATGAGCGAACATTATCATCAACAAATCGCCATTGCCTGGTAGAGAAGTATTCTAAACACTGGGCTGCTTTCTCTAATTTATTCTGAACACGAACCATCCTGTAACCATAATAAACAATCTCATTAGATCACTGAATATATTCAACCAAAAACTGTATTAAAACTGAGTGCCCAGCAATTTAACCACTAGGAGGAACGATAGATAAAATTAAATGGATACTAACCAAAACAAACAGAGTACACAGAACTTAAAATACCCCTTGCCATGATCAAACCTATTCAAAAGTCAAAAGGTCCATTGACTACATGACATCTGACTTTCATACTGAAGTACTGAATTTAAATTCAATATTTCAGTAAGAAATTATAATGAATAATTAAGAAAAAAGTTTCATTTAGTTATAATTATAAAGAGCTATTCCATCAGCATCAGATCTAGCTTTTTTTTGTATTACACTTCCGTCGATTCATCCTGACGAACACGATACCTAAAAGGACCTATTGATTATTTTAATCAGGTGAGAGTTATCTATTGCGTATCTGGATAAGTTTTATGTATTGTTGCAATAAACCATTCACTCTTGGGACACCTAAGGAAATAAATAAAAGCTAAGATTCAACAATACTTTTTTTGGTTTACGTTTGACTATTTTGCACATTCAACAATCAGATGGATTTCTAGAGGTCATAATACTAAAAAATTTCATTTTTTCCAATTTCAATGAATCTAATGATAAGAGAGTCATATTATAATTCCATTCTACAAAGGATATCATGTATCCATCTTCATTTGCAACATAAAAACACCAATGCATGCACATTTTCATCAGTCTGTCATGATAAACATGATACATGATATTAGAAAGGACCTATTGACTTTTTTTAATCAGGTGAGTCATTTATTGTGTATTTGGTGGTTTTATATCTAGCTTTTTTTTGTATTACACTTCCGTCGATTCATCCTGACGAACACGATACCTAAAAGGACCTATTGATTATTTTAATCAGGTGAGAGTTATCTATTGCGTATCTGGATAAGTTTTATGTATTGTTGCAATAAACCATTCACTCTTGGGACACCTAAGGAAATAAATAAAAGCTAAGATTCAACAATACTTTTTTTGGTTTACGTTTGACTATTTTGCACATTCAACAATCAGATGGATTTCTAGAGGTCATAATACTAAAAAATTTCATTTTTTCCAATTTCAATGAATCTAATGATAAGAGAGTCATATTATAATTCCATTCTACAAAGGATATCATGTATCCATCTTCATTTGCAACATAAAAACACCAATGCATGCACATTTTCATCAGTCTGTCATGACAAACATGATACATGATATTAGAAAGGACCTATTGACTTTTTTTAATCAGGTGAGTCATTTATTGTGTATTTGGTGGTTTTATATATTGTATGATAATATACTTAATACAAGTTTTAAGTCAATTTGTTGTAAAACAATATTTAATAGATCACTACAATGGATACCATTATATTATGATTTGATTTATACCAAATAATCTGTTAATATTTTTACAACCCTTATCAACAGTTGGGTGTCCTCCTTGGGTCACTGCCTAAGGAAATAAATATGAGTAGAGATTAGATTATTTTTTTTTACATCTGACTGTTTTGCACATTACTGCTAAAGAAAGGTGATAGATGAAAATGAGAGATGAAAAAATATCAGATCTGACCAAGATTCAAACCTGGGACTTTTGACATCAAAGTCAGCTGCACTGACCACTACACCATGGGACAGTATAAGTTTAGACAAACAGCAATAATATCAGAAAACAAAGAACACGACCTCACCATAATTTTTCTACAATAAACCATTTAAACTAGCATTGAAATTAAAAAGTTTAAGTACTTTAGAACCACAAAATTTCAATGGCTGCCATAGAGGATAGTTGCCCACGCCAGGCAGGTGGAGTGTTAACTTATTTCCACTCGATCTGCTAATTCCAGAGCTGCAAAAAATAGTTCCGTTTCTTATTACATGGTCAGCCAATTAGTATATGACTGAAGCATTTAAGAACAGAAGAGGTAGAGGTGTAAAAGAGACTAGTCAGAGTTATCTCCTCTGAGAGTAACAAATTTTTTACAGCCAGACCCAGTGGTGAAAGAAAAGAAGATGTCGTTTGCAGGGTGGAAAGTAGATGCTTTTCAGAAGGCTTGGGATGCTGATAAGAATACTTTTTCACTCAGTGAGAAAGGCACCGGTAAACCACCTCACTCCTCATCTTACTTAGTGTTAAGTCCAATCGATGAGCACATGTACAACAAGTCCCGTTTGTTGACCGTTGTAAGAATACTTAAGCTACTAATACACATTTCAATAAGCACACAAAAAACACAATATTGTACACACATTAACGTATGTAAATACACTTAAAAGCAATAGTACGATAACGTTAGCATTTGCCAACACATTCCGCTAGATGTGTGGCCGAAAGGAAGCCTTTGTTGAAGAACGCGATGCTTTCATGGTTAAGCATAATGCACAAGTGACCGAGGGAAGAAAACGGAAGCATGGATTATGGGTGGGAGAGGGAAACAGAGATTGAATATATCTGATACATAAGGCAGGCGTGGCACAGCAGAAATTAGAGCAACAGGACGAAATTAACAGAGATTAGGTGCGTACATTTAAAACAACCTTGCGTGAATAAAAGAACTAATTAACGGGGGTAGCAGTGGCGTTAACACTTAGTAAAGCCTCTTTCTAGAGGTTCAAACCAGCCTTTTGGCTGATGAACTAAACAACAACAGAAGATACTGTTCCTAAAGGTTTCATATTCTACAATATTTTTTAATGAATACCATTTAAAAAAAAAAACACGGATATACTTTACTCAATTTAAACTATCAAGACGTATTTCTTGAGGTCAAATAATAAAAAAATTTCAAAGAATGTAACAATGAGTTTTAATGTTTTTGAATCAAAAAAGAGGTGAAGTGAATTACAAAAAATAAAAAATTAGTTCACTCAACACATTATCACAAATAAATACATTTCTAACTATTACTTACATAGGCTGTTTTCCTGCTAGACGACTAAACAGGTCTAATATATGAGCTGGAAGCAAATGCAAAGCAAACGATGAAATTGAGTTAGTGATCCAATTGGAACGACAAGTTCCATCTGGATACCACATCACATCACCAAGTGGATTTTTCCGCATTGCACTAAAACTGTGCATCACAAATTCCTTCCACGTGATAGGCTTTTGCAGGCCAGTGCAGCAATTGTAAACAGCTATTCCATCAGCATCAGACCTGGAAATCAACATCCATTAATATAATTGAACATACATACAATAATCTACGTTAATCTATACTAATATAATAAAGAAGAAACGTCTGTTTGTTTGTTTGTTTGTATGAAGTAATCTCAGAAACTACTGAACTGATTTTAAAAAATCTTTCATTGTTGCATAGCTTTGAGCTTCCTGATCAATATAGGCTATTTTGCAACTTTAACTTACTTTAATTAAGCGAGTTAAGCAACTTAAACTGTGACGATGTCGCATGTTTTAGTTTATAGGGTGCATAGCACTTTTAGTTTTTCTAAGTCCTCTGGATGGTGTATTTTTTGGGCTAGAAGCACGATTCAACATTTATATTTCATAGAAAAACGTGAAGAATAACATTCAATTCCAAAAACATTAAAAATTCGGAAATATTCAAAATTTTTATTTTTGTACTGTATTTCATATATTTGTTTTCATTCGACAGGTAAGTGAATGAGTTATATAGGTATTTCCAATTACTCTGCATACCAAACCAATGTATTACTGTCTTTTATCTCAGCCATATATCAACTGTCTCTTTCTTTTCCATCAGTATTCTTCTATGCATTCTATTCAATTTAAATTAAATTAAATTGCAGGGACAAAGATTTAAAACGGTGGGCATCGAATTGAGCCTAGAGCGGCATCTCGGAAGGAACTGTCCTGCAGGCTCATATGCAGTGATGTGGCAATCCCACTAATGAGCTTAATCTGCGCAGCGCTCGTAACGCGGCCAGAGGATTTTCTTAAATACTGGTAAACCTCATGAATTTATAAATAATAATGAGTTAAAAACTCATATTTATAAATAATAAGTTAATGTAAATAAGAGTAATAAATAGGTTTCCAAAAAATAGTTACAAATGGTTGTATATTACAGGTAGGCCTGTCTATTTTATAACTATTGTGAAAGAGTCGGGTGGGTACCTATTAAGATAATTGGCATTTTTGTAACACCTTTTATTCAATTCTAATTTGTTTACAGTAGTTAAGATTTATCCAGAAGGATTGTAGTCAGAAGGATTTTTGTATTTTTATTATTGTATCAAAAATCTATCTTTCTCGAATTCTCCATTAGCCCACTTATATAAGCAGCCAGTTGTTTACTCTCAGTTTCATTTTGTCTGTGATTGAGTGAGTGAATTGCATAGTGCATAACAGTACGTTAGAAAAGTTTAACTGTGAATTACTGTGTATTGTTTAATGTTATTTCTGTATAAGTAATATTTAGTAACTTGGTTAAGTTTATTTATTATTATTAGTTATTATAATTAGTTTGTTATTTATTATAAGTAATTTAATTGTAAATTTTAGTCACTTTATTAATTGTAATTTTTAGTTGTAATGAATACTTGTCATTTTAAACTTTAGTGTGTTAATTATTCAATTTACCCAGATCCAGAAATGGATCTTAGAGATAAGTGTCGCAATACAAAGGTGTCAGTTTAAAGCTAATCATCGATAGGTTGTCAAAGGAGGATGCTGTTTTTCCATATTTTTTTTTTTAGGAAGAAATTGCAAAAATGTTTGTCAAAAACAACAAAAATATATATATAGCAGTAACACAAAAAATTAAAATAATCATCAACATACATGAAAGAGTCTCTAAGCAACACACACGGAATACTGGAGGCAACAAAACGAATCTATTTTGTGTTGCATTACAGTCACCAGTTGTTCAGTGTACACACGCAGCCTTTGCAAGGTGATTAAGTGTTCATACTTTTCAACCCGATTAAGAAAACACTGGTAAATCTGCTCATTCCTCCCTTAACTAAGTAAAACTTCTAGGAGTTCAAAGCAGGTTGTTAACTGTCAACCTAAATGACACAAGTTTTACAACTTTGATAAAATGATTTATTATTGAATTCATTTATTTTAATTTTTCTTGTGTAGGGTACTGTGAACTATTGTTACCATATGTTGTGTCGAAACGTACATGGTAATGATCTGTTGGTACTATCATTAAAACTATTATAGTTCTCACATTTCCCGACAGATAGGGCACATGTACACTTAAAATAAAGCTAAGAAAACAGCCATTATAATAGTATAGAATAACAAAACTATCAATATTTTCAACTGAGTAGTAACGCATAAAATGACAAGCTTACTGAGTATACAACGTGACTGAGTGTCAATTTTCAGGCTACTGTTTTCCGAGTTAGTTTTAAAATTTATTGCATTCTTTTATGCAGTTTCTTGTGTACTCCTGTAAAGTGTTTTAACCTCAGTCAAAACTGAAATAATACACAATCATAAAGTACGAGGGCAGTCCAGAAAGTCAGTCACGTTTTGATATAAAAAAAAAACTAAGTACAAGAAAAGAATTTTATTATATACATTTGAAAGTGCAACTAAAATGCTATTTTTCTACATAATCACCAAACAAATTAAGACACTTATCATAGTGGTGAACTAATTTTGAAATGCCGGCGTCATAAAAGTCTACTGCCTGTGATTTTAACCAGTTAGTCACACCCTCCTGCAGCTCCGCGTCGTCGTCAAAGCTAATCGTCTTACCTAATTTTTCTGTAACAACTTTGTGCAATAAACTTTTTGAAATTTGTGGGAAAAAAAGCGATAGCTATTTTATGGTGAATCGACGATCTTCTCTAATCTTCTCATTGACTTTATTCACAATGTCATCAGTCACGAGGCTTGGCCGTCCACTTCGTTCTTCTCGTGAACATTAGTTCGGCCATTTTTGAACTGAATGCACGCCGTGTTCCACTTTCAGTGTAAACATTGTTCCCATAAACTTCACAGATTTGGCGATAAATCTCAATTGGTTTATTGTTTTTAGCCAACAAAAACCGTATTACCGACCGTACTTCACAACTGGCGGGATTTTGAATTGCGGCACACATTTTAAATTGTTGTTGAAAAACAATGAAGAGCGACACAGACCTCTCGCTAGCATGGCTGGATAGCCACTGAACAGAGAAACGCCGCGGCACCAAAATGGTCGCAATAGCTCCGCCCCTAGCAGCTACGACGCAAAACGTGACAGACTTTCTGAACTGCCCTCGTACTACGTACTAATATAATAGTCTTTACTGTAATGCAGTAGCTTTATTGTTTTCTTGTTTCAGTGACAATGACAATAATTGACAATTTTAAATGTGAAGCACCATTAGCAAAGATAAAAAGGTATAAAATGAATTTCAGATATTAGGCAGACCAACCTGTTAGTTGCAGTACGCCACGCAGCACAAATCATAAGATTGATGACAACGTCCACTGGCACCAAATCGGCGACTTTGTTTTCATGGCAAAGCATAGTACGGAAGAAACCTTTTCCAGCAGCAGCAATTATACCAGTTGGTCCATTCCAGTTGTCTACCCAGCCAGCAACTGGCTCATTCAATGATGACAGTACTGTAACAAACAACTTTTTATTAATTCAACGTCCATATCTATAATAAAAAGAACAAATGGTATACCTGATTCAAACAGAACTGACACGATATAAGATTAGTGACTCTCAAATTTTTGTTATTACCTTTGTACTTTACTAATTTAAATACTAGTGATAATTATCAGTGGTCACCAACTGTCAAACCATTGTCCGCATATGGACCCCCTGACTGATTTTTTGCTGACTGCGAGTCTAGAGAATCATTTTTTGAAGTGAAAACTTTGTTAGGTGCACCTTGCACTCTTTCTGAACAGTGAACGAAACTGAACTGTCATGCATCACACATTATATATAGGAATGAAAGGTTATTGAAGTGAAAACTTCTTTAGGCGCATCTTGCACTCTTTCTGAACTGTCGTGCATCACGCATCACACGTTTCACAAAGGAATGATAGGTTATTGAAGTGAAAACTTCTATAGGCCCACCTTGCACTCTTTCTGAACAGCGAATGAAACTGAACTGTCATGTGTCACACATCACATGTCACACACAGAGGAATGATAAGTTATTTTTATTCAACTCCTTAATGGGGAAATCCAAAATTCTTTATTTGATATTAGTTTAATACAATACGCGTATATTATTGTACATAGGCCTAATCAGTGTAATATTTAAAGTATGTAATGTAATAATGAAATACAGAACAACGCTTGACTTACATTTTTTTAGATATTTAAATAAATTCCAATATTAAATGTATTTACATTTCCAGATCGTACTAATTCTACTAAAACTACTTAATATTAATATGAGTATTACTAATATTAATAATATTATTTTATGAGTATAAAAATAAAAATATATCAATTCATTTTATTTCATATAAGTTTACACTTCTATCGTGAGATCATAAGCACAAATACATACAATGTTTTTTTATGCAGATCTTGTTTTCATATGTGTGATGTGAAATTTTTACGTTTCCGCTACGTGCATTCTGAAAGCGGTATGGTGATGTCAATACAACATAATATATATATATATATATATATAAGTTTATCTGACGAGAGTTAATGCTTGCTGGACAAGTTTACGACCTTGATCAATCTAAAAACTACTTGTGCGCAACAAAAAACTACAACTTTTGTACATGAGCCTATAGTAGTTTGAAACAGTTGTTACACTTTATGGGTCAAACCTTTTCAAAATCAACAATTAATATTAGTTGGCAAGGGTTGGCCGGACTGTGACAGTCTCATCACAATTTTAAATGGACCTTAATCAAATTCAGTTAATGACCATATAATATCTATATTTTATAAATGGAACAATTTAAAACCAAAAATATTTTTAAGCAGAACTATAAACAGTTTCGGTATATGAGAATAACAACATTCCCCAATTTATTTAATGTTTACACAATTTTTTAACTAAAAACAGTTTTAATTTTTATCATGACTCACAGAAGCATGTAAACTGTATTAGTCCTTGAATAGAAAGCTCAACAAAACAACCTAAATGATTTGGGTTTAAAAATACACATACTAAACACTAGCCTTTTTGTAATGTGTTAACTAAGTTAACATAAAGTGTTAATTGAACTTGCGAGAACTATATGCACAATATCAGTAAATTGACATTTCACATGATTAACAGGTTTGTCTGGTATTCGAGAGATCAACAGTCTTGCCAGAAGTGCTTCAATTTTTTTCCACGTTTTGTTGTGTAGTATGATTTATAAAAATCAGTTACTAGTATGAAAAATTAATTTCATTTTTTAATTTTTTATTACAAAGAAAAAAATTGAGACACAAACATATGTCTCGCAACAACTAGAGGTGGATCAACCATATTGGGATAAGAATGTGTCTCTCATTAATTGGCAACAGAATTTTTGTTTTTGTCTTAGATAATTTTAAACAACATATTGAAATTACAAATAATATAGCGTAATGAAGTTCAAAACATAATTTATACATAAAGTAAAACAACAGGAAAGGTACATTCTGCGCCTTTTCTCATAAACAAATAATTAAAAACACGCAACAAGTCACAATAAATATAATGACAAAACAAAAATAATGAGTACTTTGGGGTATGAAACAATAGTTTTTGTCATGTAATAATTTCCCGACCCTAGCCGGGAATCGAATCCGGGTCCTGTCACTTGGTAGGCTAGTGCGCTAACCTCTATGCCAAGGAGGCTGGCCAATACAATTTTTTTTATAGAAGGAACTGCTATAAACAAACAAATTGTTTTATTACAAAATATCTATGCTACCAATTAATGACACTAAAATTATTAACAACTAATTGATTTAAAAATAGCACAAATTCTAAATTATAATTTTATAAAAGTGTAAAAATTAGTATTGAATCCGAATTCAAAAAATAAAAAAGTTAAGGGTTAAGTTAACAGGTTCATAGCAGCGAGCCTGTTAATGCCTACGCTAAAAAAAATCATACCACCTTCCAAAACCATTAAACATTTAGACAGTAGTGTTTCCAGGTACTGTCAGTTACTCTATTGTACAATCTTACCCAAAATAATAAACAACATTCTTAATGAGCTTTAGGGCTTATTAAACTGTTTTTATTATAAAAAAAATTCATTACCATTTTTCTCATTAATAAAAAGTGAACCCTACATACCGTTTGTTTTACAAAATCTTTTTTTTTCTCAAGTTTTCTTATTGCACTTAGAAACTTTATGTAAGAAGTACTATCATTGTATTACAACAACCAATTTGATTCTTTTACCATCATGTGCTGCACTCTATTGGATTTAAAATGAGCTAGTTCTCTATCGATATATCTTGACTCATCAAAATTGGAAAACAACCAATTGAAGAACACTTTATTACTAAATTATCAAATCAAACCAAGAAGCAACATGATGTTAGTAAACAATAAGAGTTATGGAGAGTGCATCTTCTTTAACCCTTAGAAGCCAGTTAGCCAATTTATGGTTGTTAGATGACGAGTATAACAGACAGCCCATAACAGACAGGTGGAGTGTCAAATTATTTACACTCAATTTGTTCGTTGCAGGGCTAAAATAAATAGTTCTGTTTCTTGTCACATGGTCAGCCAATTAAATGACTGAATCATTTAAGAACAGAAGAGGTAGAGGTGTAAAAGACACTAATCAGAGTTATTTCCTCTGAAAGTAATGAATTTCATTATACAGCCAGACCCTGTGGTGAATGAAGTGAAGGTGTTATTTGCAGAGTGGAAGATATGTGCTTTTCAGAGGGCCCGGCATGCTGATAAGCATACTTTTCCACTCAGTGAGGAAGGCAATGGTAAACCACCTCACTCCTCGTTTTACTTAGTAAAACCTCTACAGGTTCAAACCAGCTTTTTGGCTGATGACCTAAACAACAACAACAGATGACGAGTATGTAAGCACTCGGAACAGTTTGTGTAACAGTGAAGGTCAGTGTACGCACACACCAGTAAACATTATAGTTAAATAATAACTGAATGTATGAGGATGAAAGTAAGCTATTTAGAAACACTATCAGGTTAGTGGGAAATTTTATATTGATTTGTGAATGTTGGGATACCATTCAATTCCGGTTCATTTTGAAGAAAACCGTGTAAAGTCCGTATCTCATTTAAAAATAGAGTTATAACCACGTTTGAAAGCTTGAATGGTAAAGGTAGGTAAATTGTTAAATGTTGATATTATAGCAAAACCAGTTGAATTGAATATGACCTGTAAATGGGAATAAACGATCTGAAATTCATAGAATAGCCTATTTCCAGACATTCTTCACAATGGAACTAAAATGTTCTAATATTATCTTTGTAATATTTTTCTATGTCAACGTATTGACAAAATTCCACGTTTTCATATAATAATGTATGTCATATAAATAACTGTAGAATGGGTCGATGTCATCAGCTCAAAGAGAGAAATTATTTCGGCCTGCATATTAGCACAGAATCTATATACATTTGATTCTTACATACGCTTGAATAATTGTATAGTTTGGTAAGCGAGGGTGATTGATATATCAATTTTTTTGCTAGACATTTTTCTATAATACCAGACTAAAAATAAATAAAAAATATTTATTGCCAAATTTTGACAAAAACGCACGACTTTGAATAAATTACAACAAATGTTTTTGTAAATTCGCTGTAACTGGCGTAAAAAAAAAATTGAGGTTCATGTTTGTATTTTTTAAAACATCTCTCAAAGTTTTCTTAATGTCTCATAAAAATTTCAATTTTTTTGGATAAAAAAAGCCAAGTCTATCGCAGCGATCTCGGAAT
The DNA here is from genome assembly GCA_035578175.1 of Catonia carolina. Taxonomy (NCBI): domain Eukaryota; kingdom Metazoa; phylum Arthropoda; class Insecta; order Hemiptera; family Achilidae; genus Catonia; species Catonia carolina. The sequence goes on from JAQMRL010000007.1 coordinate 56,504,886, forward strand.
TAGTTTTCGAAGAGTTAGTATTCTGAAACCTATCAGTCCCAGAAGGGTTAAGTAACAACTCAGTATTCTGAGGGTTAATAATAATTATTATAATATTTTAATGTTTTGAAGTTAAGTTACATAACAATTTCTGAAATTATAACAAATTATTAAGAATAAATTAATTAGTTTATATTGTAAACAGTAAACTTTGGACCAATTAAAGTTATTTATTTCCAAAGTAACATACATCACATAGAATAATGATAATTCATAAATAAATATTGTTGGAATCATTTTATGGATGATAAGCTTACCGATTGAGGGGCGGACAATAGCAACTGGTAAGTTTCCGCTCTCTTTCAATAACATATGCTCAGCTAATGCCTTCGTAAATGTATAGGTGTTTGGACGGCTTCCTATCAACCTAAAACAAAAAATTCATAGAATGTTAATACAAATTCATTCGTGTTATTTATCGATCTTGCATATGTAAACAATAATCAAAACAACTGAAAACTGAACTTAAGTGATAACATAAAATAATTAATGACTAAATCATTTAAGAATGGAAGTAGAACTTTGTTTTACTTTCTCTTGCTTATATGAATATATAGGAAGGAAAGTATTGTTTTCATGTCAATTTTTCAAAAGATCTACACGTTTTCAAACCCCCTGAACCCAAAAAACATGTTTTTAGCGATTGGTCTGTGTGTGTGACCAAAATATCTCAAAAATGGAACATCGTACAAATTTGAAATTTGAAACTTAAATTAGACACCACTAACGGACCCATCACGACCATTTTCATCAAAATCGGTCAACCAGAAGTAGTAGTTTATTCGTGTCATTTTTCATTTTTTTGCAATTTTCTCAAAAACGGCTTGTCGATTTGTTTTAAAATCGCCTCAATTACTACATTTTTTATGCTCTACAAGATAGGGTAGGCGCAATGTCTGCTGAAATTTTTGGGGAGGCTGTTTCCCGTAGAAAAAAATGGTTATTTTATGATTTCGGACTTAAAATGCATTTTAGGGCAAAAGTGTACACAATAAAAGTTGTAGACAATTTAAAACCCTACAACTTTTATTTCACACATTTTTTGTACAACGCTTAGTTTAGCAGTAATTAATGATTTTCTGTTTTTTTCCATGAAAATCTGTAAAAAAATGAATTTTTTTAAAGATTTCAGCCTTAGTATACATTTTACAACAAAATGGTGTATAATCAAATTTATAGGAAATTCAAAGATCCACAACTTTTAATTCAAACATTTTTCTCTACAGAGCCTAGTATAGCATAAAAGAGTTATTTTCCGTATTATTAAGCCAAACTAAGGTTGTTTTTCATTTTCCGTCATTCACTCACGATTAAAATTAGGTTATGTTTTTTGAGGTTAATTTTTTTTGTTTATTTCTGATGTGTGATTACCAATTTTAGGTTATATTGTTCATTATTAGTATTGGCAAGAGAAAGTCGTGAGAGTATTTCAAACCAGATTTTTACTTTATAAAACTTTCAGGGCTTAAAGAATTTTAAAACAACTTTTAAAAAAATGTATGTTAAGTTATGAAAACATCATAGTCTTTATCCCCCCCTTCGCACTTTAGGTAACTACTCTTCCACTTTATGAAAATGAGCTCACCTAATATTCATAACTGTGATTTTCTAAAGCTTGCAAAAGAATTTTAATCCATAGACACTTTACTAGTACGTAAAATGAGCAGTGATGAGTTTGACCATGCGTTCCTTAATAGTTTAAAAACTGGTTATCAATATGCCAAGCCACGGAAAAATATTTTACTTTTCAACCCTGAAAACATCACCTACTTAGTTTTCTCACAACAGGATCTCATTACATAATGAAATCCATTATTCTAGTTATGGAATTTCAATCACAAAAAACCATTTTACTGTCATATTTTTTTTGTATAGTACAGTAGACCCTCACTAACATGACCTTTCATAGCACGACTTCCTCGATAACACGTGCATTTTTCTAATCCCTTTGAAATTGTCATAACAATTAATGTTAAAGGTACCTCTATAGCATGACTACTATTATTTTAAAACCTCAATAGCACAGATTTTTTTCCCAATTCAGATCACAGCTCTAATCCTCTATAGCACATCTTTTTGTGAAACTGAACCCTTATAGCAAGAGTTCAACATCATTAGTACATCGTTTTACGAAAAAGAACCTTTATAGCAAGAGTTCAACCTCAATAGTACATCGTTTTATGAAAAAGAACCTTTATAGCATGAGTTCAACCTTAGTAGTACATCATTTTACGAAAAAGAACCTTTATAGCAAGAGTTCAACCTCAGTAGTACATCGTTTTACTAAAAACAACCTTTATAGCAAGAGTTCAACCTCAGTAGTATATCGTTTTACGAAAAACAACCTTTATAGCAAGAGTTCAACCTCAATAGTACATCGTTTTATGAAAAAGAACCTTTATAGCATGAGTTCAACCTTAGTAGTACATCATTTTACGAAAAAGAACCTTTATAGCAAGAGTTCAACCTCAGTAGTACATCGTTTTACGAAAAACAACCTTTATAGCAAGAGTTCAACCTCAGTAGTATATCGTTTTACGAAAAACAACCTTTATAGCAAGAGTTCAACCTTAGTAGTACATCGTTTTACAAAAAAGAACCTTTATAGCATGAGTTCAACCTTAGTAGTACATCGTTTTACGAAAAAGAACCTTTATAGCAAGAGTTCAACCTCAGTAGTACATCGTTTTACGAAAAACAACCTTTATAGCAAGAGTTCAACCTTAGTAGTACATCGTTTTACAAAAAAGAACCTTTATAGCAAGAGTTCAACCTCAGTAGTATATCGTTTTACGAAAAAGAAACTTTATAGCATAGTTCAACCTATCCAGTGCATATTTCCCACGGTCAGTGATTCAACAGAATGGATGTTTTGAAGGAAACGATATCTTGGGCACAAGTCTAAACATGAAAACAGGTCAGTCGAACGCCAGCTGTCAAAATGGTGTAGTGATCTATATTTGTGTTAGGTTTCTTTGCTGTGTGTGTTGTTTGCGACATTCATTGAAATGAAACATGGCTGAAAAACGTAGAATTATGCCACTGACTGTTTAGTTTAAACAAAAAGTGATTGTAAGTGTCGAAACACAAGGACAGGGATATAATTCACAAAAATCCCATTTTCACATTTCTGTTGGATTAGCTACCCTGGTGCCATGCCAAGTTACCAAATATTATCAATTCAGCGAATGAATAATAAAGTATAAATAAGTACTCACTTTGGAGTTAGAACTTGAATAAGAGAATCATCCATCCATTGCATGCACTGAATTATCTGTTCTGGATCATACGGAGGTGGATAGATAACTTCATTCACTTCGTCTCGATCACAGTTGCAGTATGCAGTAGACACATGGATTAAAGCCTAAAAAATAAATTATACAAATTATAGAACAACATTATCAAAAACAATGACCTATTTTAAATACACTTAAAAATTGTCAACTTATATTATATTATTTCTAATTATTTTTAAAGAACACATGTTTTTTTTCAATGCCTCTGATTTTCATCTGAGGGGGGGCAAATGATGAGAACAATAGAAAGAACACAACTACTGAGACTGAAGGAGATAACTACAGTTATGTTGGAATCTGCAGAGTACTGAGAAACAACCTCAAGCTGGACTTGCTCTGTTGTACTTCAATTACATACAGCGGAGAAAGATAGAAAATATTGCACATAATTAACAAACAAGAAAGGGGAAGCATGAGGAAACCCTTTAATACCTCAAATATATTGGAGAAGCATGGGACATCCCAATTATTACCCCGAAGACCACTGGGAAACACGAGGAATCCTACAAATTACCTCGACAATAGTGGGGAAGCATGGGAATTCCAACTATTACCCTGAATAAGTTTAGGGAAGCTCAAGGAATCCCTTTAATTACCTTGATGACAACTGGGGAAGCATGGAGAATTCCTATTATCACCCCCACATATGGTGATCATTCATTACGAAGATCACAAGAAGGCCACTCCCCCTTAAAGTAAAGAAGTAATGCTTGGTGGTAGTCAAAGGGGGTGGATGGAGGGGGGAATGTTTAGTCAGTAGGGCTTAGGCAACTCCAATACATTGGGTCTGTTAAGATTCCTTCACTTTCATAAAAAAAAGTTTAAACAGAGTTAAAAAGATTATAAAAAAGAGCAAGTTTGGTATGTATAAGTCCGCTATAAACTTAAAAACCACTCAACAAATTTTAATAAGGATCATACAAAGTTATACTTTAAAATTTCAGGACTGTTAAAGAAATAAATCTACAGTGGCCTTTCTCTCTTAATTGATTTTCAATAAAATGACTGTTTTCCAAGCATCGGAAGGCTGTGTAATCAACTCCAATGGGACACTATGTCAGTGAACAGATTTGTGCTAAGGGACTGAGGATTCGTTCATCAGTTTTTTTACTGTTACAATAGATAGGCAGTGATCTTAATTCCTTGTGTGCGTAAACCACCTTAAATATCACAGGAAGTAGTAGCAAAATACAATTGTGCCGTAAAAGCAGGAGAAAACTTCAAATCCAGTCAGTCTACTTGTTATCTTCTTCGTAGGACCAACAACTTAAATGAAATGAAATTTTTAAAATGACCCAGAAAACTAAAAGTAAAGTAAACAGGAAAATCAGAAAAAAAGTATTGGATGGAATCTAACCTCACTAACTCCAAAGGAAACGTAGATAGTGTAGAAAATGGAAAAATACAACATTGCTAACCTGGGCGTTAGTGAAAATACGAGTCTTGACTGTAGAAGAATAGAAGGTACGGGAAACCCAGGATAGAGTGGGAGGAAGATGTGAAAGAGTTGAGACATAAAAAGAGTAATTATTGGAGAGAGCTGAGGATATTAGCAGTGGAAAGGAAGGAATTTGGCCGATTTAAAGATGGCCCAATGCAGCAAGGCAGATGAAGAACAAGAAACATAATAATTTAAAAATAATTACGTATTGGAAACATTAATGTACATAGACATGAACTAATGAGAAATGCAATATAATTTTAAACATATAATTATTAATAATTAATCAAATTATCATCTCTTCCATATTCTAAACATCTGTTTCATTGAACAGAATTGAATCGTTAATTCACAATACAAAAGATAAGCTGATGTAATGTTGAGAAATAGATTCAAAATACCTTGTCAATAACAAATTTCATTTCTGATTCACAGCGTACTTAATGTTTATAACAATACAAAGTAGCCTACTTCAATTAAACAGGACATACGAGGGGGTACCCAAAAGAAACCGGAATTATTTTTTAAAACTATTTATTTTTAATTTTTTTACAAACGAACCTTATCCCCTTCAAAATACTCTCCATTACAACTAATACATTTGTCCCACCGGTGCTTCCACTGTTCAAAACATTTTTTGTACTCCTCTTCAGTGATGGCTGCCAGCTCATCCGTCGTTTTTTTCTTGACATCATCAACGTTGTTAAATCGGAGACCTTTCATGCCCCTTTTCATGCGTAGGAACAAGAAAAAATCACACGGAGCCAGATCGGGTGAGTACGGTGCGTGTGGTAGCAAAACCATGCCGTTTTTCGCCAAAAACTGGGTAACCGAGATTGCCGTGTGTGCAGGCGCGTTGTCGTGGTGGAAAAACCAGTCCCCTGTCTGCCACAAATTAGGTCTTTTACGACGAATGCTGTTTCGTAGTCTTCTTAACACTTCAAGATAAAAAGCTTGATTTACCGTCTGGCCTGGTGGAACGAACTCTGAATGGACAATTCTCCTCACATCAAAAAAACAAATCAGCATTGTTTTGATGTTCGATCTGACTTGACGACTTTTTTTTGGTCGGGGTGATAATGAAGTCTTCCATTGACTGGATTGTTGTTTGGTTTCTGGGTCGTACCCATAGCACCAAGACTCGTCACCCGTAATGATCTTTGACATGAAATCTGGATCAGTTTCAAGCTGCTGTTTCAAATCACTACACGTTTCAATTCGACGTTCCTTTTGAGTGTCTGTCAGAACCCGAGGCACAAACTTGGCAGCGAGTCTTTTCATTGTCAAGTCTTCTGTTAAAATGCGTTGGACTGAGCTCCAAGATAACCCACTAACCTGTGATATTTGGTCAATGGTCTGTCGTCGGTCTGTTCGTACAATTTCTTTCACTTTAACAACATTTTCGTCTGTTCGGGAAGTCGACGGTCGTCCAGAACGAGGTTTGTTCTCAATCGACATGTCGCCATTTTTAAAGCGCAAAAACCACTCGTACACTTGGGTTTTTCCAATAGCGTCGTCTTTGTAAGCTGTGTTCAACATTACAACTGTTTCCGCGGCGTTTTTACCGAGCAAGAAGCAAAATTTCACAGCCGCACGTTGTTCATTAAAACTTGCCATCATGAAAAACGACACGAGCACAAAACAGCACTAGCGAGAACAATCACTGCACGAGAACAGAACAAGCTAGATCAACGAACAAAATGGCATTGAACTGGCAATGAGTAGCGCTACAAGCAGCCTAGTGGCGGGAATTTGTACTGCACAAGCTCCGCCCACAGCAGAGCTATTCCGGATACTTTTGGGTACCCCCTCGTACATTGAAAAATTTAAAATCGTATAAAGAAGAGGTAATATTTATAACATACAGTGCAAATAAAACAATGAAACAAAGCAAAAAATATACTGAGTTTAAAATATAGTAAATTCTTTTGTATCACAGAGTAATTGAAAAAATACCATAAGCTCAAGTGTACTACTGTAATATTGTTTTACATTTGTATCGAATAACTACAACTGTTTATCTAACAGGCAGAATTGGTAAGACAAAAATTAGATATTAATATTTGTTAAAAACTAACATTGATTAGAAATATGATGAATGCTTACCTCCAAGTTCATCATTTGATGACAAAGTTCCACAAGCCGCTTGGTGCCGAGCATATTAATTGTAACAGACAATTTGAGAGCCTCATCGAATTTAACTGTTGCAGCTGAGTGGAAGACTACAGAAACAGTCTTTACAAGAAGAGCTTGATCTGACTGGCTGATACCAAGTTTTGGCTCAGTTATATCGCCGAGTATCGGAATGATCTTGTTCAGTTCAGATGGCCGCTCTCTCCTCAATCTATCAAACAACTACAACAAACAACAAAAAAAAATCACATTTTAAAATATTATTAAGAAATAAATTCTTTTATATCGTAAAAAGTCTCATCAATCACAAAATTTTCGGATTTTTTTTGAAAGAATGCAACTTAGAACAACATTTAAAAAAAACTCATAATTTATTGATGCATTTCCCCCCCTCCCACATATATAAGTATTTGTTAAAACAATTTTTTATAGTGGTTGGCCACATAATAATCATTTATATTTCTTGTGTTACAATACTGGACGTTCAAATTTTTCATAAAAGTATTTCGCCTAAAATACATTATCACTTCAAAAATGTAAGTAATTTAAGCTTCTTAAAATTATAGAAATGGAGAGAAAGATCACCGGAAAGAATTTTATAATTCACTAGCTAACAAGTTTTCTTACGCAGGTGTTGACCAAACCAAACATTTAATAATATATTTTAAAAAAATGGAGGACGTTTTGATTTATTTTTATGTTATCTAAATGCTGTCCATGTAAATATTTTTGGAAATAAATTACTATACCTTGGACAATTCGAATAGACACAAGCAGCTTCGGTGTTTATTGTCTCCACTCTTCGCCCCTCCCCATGCAACAAAAGTACAGTAACAAAAGTATACAATCGCTACAGTAATGTGCGACTGACTCAAGCACGATCACTACACTTTGTTTTCATATGATTTTCTGTTCCGTATTTATATTCAGACCAATTTGTTTAGTTAGTTGCGTAATAGAGTATAGTTTAGTGATTTTTGCAGTTTAGTCCAGTAGTAATTTATAATTTAAATTTTTACTGGGACAAATTAAATATTTCAAAATGAAATAATTATTTGTATGTTTGTACATTAAAATAAGGTTGTGGGTATGTGTGTACATTAAAATCTGTAGACCTTGTTGAAAGAATAGGTTATGGATATACTTTATGCAGAACTGTGTGTGTACACGTAGAGCAAGAGTAGTGCCAGTTCGAATTGTCCATAGCATACTAGCATAGTGGAACGAAGCGAATAAATTTGCACAGTGTTCTTGGGTTTCAAATACCTATCATTAAATAAATGATTTAAATTAACAACAAATTTAACTGTTCTTAGAAGAACGGTGAGTAACGACAAAAGCACAGTAGTACGATAGTTTCGTCCTGAAAAAAACGGGTTTAAACTAAAACTTTAAATAAAAGAATGTTAACACAATGTCTACCGATTGAGTGTGTTCTGCGATAAGAGATGTGCACATATCCTGTATGCTTATGGAATATGGCTAAGGAGGAAGTAAATATGGGAGAACAATATTACATTACATTGTAAACAAAATTTAATCTTTTCATTACATAAAATGAAGCTCATATTTGCATGAGTTTCAATTTTAGAACTTTTGGCAAATAAGGAAAGAATACTCTTTAAAACCATCCAAAAATCCATTTGATAGAACTCTGTATTTAGGAGTTAATAGAATTCCCATTTAAAATACATTGGAAGCGATTTTCCGTTTTAAATATATAGATAATTAGATCTCATGGAATAAAACAATAGGTAACAATATATTGAACGTCGTTGGTGAAGTAAGTTAACCTTCTAATCATGCAGTCTTGGGTGTAAATCCCATTCAGGCACAGCATATTTTCATGTAGTTGTTTAGGTCATCAGCCAAAAGGCTGGTTTGAACCTGTAGAGGTTTTACTAAGTAAAACGAGGAGTGAGGTGGTTTACCGTTGCCTTCCTCACTGAGTGGAAAAGACGCTTATCAGCATGCCGGGCCCTCTGAAAAACACATATTTTCCACTCTGCAAACGACACCTTCACTTCATTCACCACAGGGTCTGGCTGTATAATGAAATTCATTACTTTCAGAGGAGATAACTCTGATTAGTGTCTTTTGCACCTCTACCTCTTCTGTTCTTAAATGATTCAGTCATTTAATTGGCTGACCATGTGATAAGAAACAGAACTATTTATTTTAGCCCTGCAACGAACAGATTGAGTGTAAATAATTTGACACTCCACCTGTCCATCATGGGCAGCATATTTTCATACGTAACAAAAAAATCATTTCATCCTTCACCGTCCGCATTAGCAGTAATTGCAGAACAGCCGGACGTCAAACAAAAAAAAAAAAAACCTAAATTAATTTCCTGCAACTTTACAGGAGAGCTGAAAAACTGAATGAAACTCATATAGTTCCCTGAGAGATGGCAGAAAAGATTGTCACGCATAACAAAACACGTCTTAATACTAATTGGAGTTGGTTGTTTTTCACCTTATTTCCAATGATACCAAAATCAGATTTCGGCCAGAAATGTTGGTTTGAATCTCTAGAGGCTTTTACTAAGCAAAACTAGGAGTGAGGTGGTTTACCATGCCTTTCTCACAGAGTGGAAACGTATGCTTATCAGCATGCCAGGCCCTCTGAAAGGCATCTACTTTCCATCTTGCAAATTACAGCTTCACTTCATTCACCACACAATCTGGCTGTATAATGAAATTCATTACTCTCAGAGAAGATTAATTTGATTGTCTTTTACACCTCTACCTCTTCTATTTTTAAATGGTTCAGTCATATAATTGGCTGACCATGTGATAAGAAACATTAACTATTTTTTGTAGCCCTGGGACTAACAGATCGAGTGCAAATAATTTAAAAAATTCCACCTGCCTGTTACATTTAGAGTTAGAGAGAGTTTACATTTAGTTACATTAGAGAGTTTGGCAAAAACTCTCACGGTTTCAAAAACTATCACGTTAAAACTCTTCACCAATGATATTTAAAATGCTATTTTAGTGGAAAGGTATTTCTTATTTGACAACAGTCAAACGTAAAACAAAAACGATAAAATTCTTATATGGGTTATATGAAAGTGTTTATCCTTAAGTTTAAAGTACTTTAAAGAAAGTAATATACAAATACAAAATAGTAGATGGATGGATGAAAGAAGAAAAGTCTACAGTGAAAGAATGGCAACGATTTAAACTATACGAAAAACATCTAAAAAATTTTTAAAGTTAATTTAATGTGATATAAAGTGACCCTAGCCGAAAAAAGAATATACATATATGATTTAATAATAATGAAAAATGGGTAAATAAAGACCTAGATTGTATTAGGCTAACAATATGTGTCCACTCAGTGTTTATTGCACTTTGCTGGTGTCTGCATTTTTATTCTATGTAACAGGGTCATTCATTCATTGAAATTTAATCAGTATACTATATAAACAACACCATATATGTTTTCACAGCTATACTTTATTTACATTTATTTTTTTTTCAATTTAATATCTCAATTGCAATCTTAGAACACAATGCTCATCATGAAAAATAGGCAAAACAGTATACATAGTCACCGTAAATTTCATAATTTCAATATGTTTCGAAAAATCTAAAGCCAGTAGATAAATATGAATAAACAGATTATAACTCTCATAACAATAAAATTCAATTCACATTTTGTTTTTAATTAATATTATAATTTATTTCATTTAATATCTATGCCATATGCCATTAAGCCAAGAATGTTCCATGGTTTCCGTTAGTGCCATTTTCCACCAAGATAATTAAGAATATTTCTTCTTATTTTCTAACTCATAGTTTTTTCTCCTTTGCTTTTTATCTTCTTATTCTTTTAATTTTTTTTTTTTACAGTGTTGTTGCTTCTTGAACTACATTTATTTTAAAGTTAATATAGTACATTGTTGTTATGCGATTAACCCTTTCAGTGCTAACATCTGGAAAACCGGACGTCGATAAATTTTACTTAGTGATAACAACCGGTTAACCGAACGTCCGTAAGTTTTGCATAAAGTGCCAACGTCCGCATAACCGAACATTTACAAAAAAACGTTTGAAGAAAAATTAATAAAATAATGTATTTTGAAAACCACCTTCGTGGAGTAGTGACTAGTGTGCTAGCCTGCAAAGTGAAAGGTCCTGGATTCAATTCCCGACTAAAGTCTGGAAATTCTAACACATTAAAACCACCGTTAAAGTACCAAAACCCACAGTAGTTGCTAATGACCAAGGTGTCGATGTAACTTTAAATAAACTAAAAAAAAACTATTTTGAATACTTTTATTAAAAAAAATCTTAACAAAGATGTTTTATGAACATAATAAAAATTAATTTTTAACAGGAAACTTTATTTTTCTGTAACATTAAAACTTTGGTTGGCAATGGCAGGCACGTTTTGTACACGCTTATTCAAATTAAATGGCTTTAGATCAAACTTTTAAATATTGTTTCGACACTGAAAGGGTTATCTATTTCAATCAGTCATTTCAGAGAGCCCACAAGTCAAAATTTTACATTTTTTCTTTAGTGCATTTTAGAACTAACTGAATGTAAACACACCATCCCTACAAAAATCATATAAGTCTGGCTTACCTTTAATAATATAATGTTAAAAAAAAGCTTATCCTTAAGGATATAATGTGCTTCCTCCTAATTAAAAAATGAAAGTGGATAATCGTTTGAAATTTAAGCTCTACTTTCTAGTGGAAACTGCTATACAAAGTTTCTATGCAAAAATCTTTTTACGGGAGATAACTACTTTTTGTGATGACGAAGAAGTGAATAGCCCTAAAAATCAACATTTTTTCTTTATAGTTAAGAATTTTAATTTTTATTATAGCAAAAAGCTATTTCAAATCGCTAATATAATAAATAAATGAATACTATTGTACAACAAAAAAATTTTCTGGTCTAACAACGTATTTTACAGGAAACAACGTAATTTAGCATTTTACTCTAAATTATTTCAGAAACACATTAAGTCAAAATTATACATTTTATATTAAAGAGGACAGCCCCTCTGAACAAATTACGTTCTTTAATATATTTTATTGAAATGTAATAAATTATCAATTTAATTTTTCCAAAAGTTAGGTTTTCTTTACTTACAGGGTTTCTGAAAGGAACGATCCATTTGATAAAATCACAAATGTGTAGAGAACTTTCAAATTATCATAGTGAATGTACGAATGATATAGTTGACAAAATTATTTATCAACATTTAATGCGAAGAACTTATTTACTTCAAGAAGTCAACTCGTAACTATAAAATTCAATTCTTCTTTAACATTGCATACTATTGTTTACTTGTGGTTAAGCAGAGAACTCATAGAATAGAACTCTATTCTATGAGTTCTCCTCCACAATTTCATACGTAAATTTCAGAATAATTTTTTTACTTGCCATGAGTTCAACATACTTTCCCATTCCCTTTCCCAATTTAAGACAAATAAATACATTTTATTTATGTGACAAATAAAGATTTGATGGGTCCACAAGAAAAACTATTTTTCAGAAAATTAAAAACCCCAGATTACTGGGGTTAAATTATTTCATAATTTAATCCCAGTAATCTGAATCTTTCCCAGTATTTTTTTTCAGGGGCTGTCAGTTTTACTTTGTAAGTTTTTGTAATGGTAAAGTACAACTCAAATTCAACAAATAGTACTGATATCTCAAAAAATCAAACCTCATTTCCTGTAGAGAAAACTATATCTAAAAAGCAATAAAATGCAGAACAATATAATATTATAGCTGAAGTAAGTTACGTGTTATGAGTATACTAAAACAACAGATTAATAGAGTAGTAATTATTTATAATATTTTAGAAAATACACACAACTTTATTTTATTGGATGACCATTTTTTATTCCATTTTGGCAAACAAAATCATTAAAGAAAATAAAAATAATAGTTTGATTAATGTAATTCTGCTTAAGTAGTTTCTACTTATGTTTAATTAAAACCACTAAATATTTGAAAACTATACATCAAATGGTTTTAGAGAAAACCAGTTTTTTGGTACAAAAAACCCCTGTAAGTTCAGGTACTATGTTAAATTATAGTAACAAAATTACAACTTTTAAAAAATTAACCGACATGTGATGTGTGGGTTACGAACGAATCAGTAAAGGACTACGAACTAGAGAGCAGAGATAATAGACGAAGCTTTTGAATATACAGGAAAAATTCAACTCTGTTTTAAGATTGATAAAATTTACTTTGTGCAATATTTTCAAAATATCTTTCTGAAATTAAAAATTAGTTGTTTTACAAAATATTGGTATAAATATCTTCAATAATCCATCATCATCATTTTTAGAACGAGTGACGAAAGAACGATCTTTAACAACAAATAAGTTAAAAATTATAAATGGCATCCTCAAGATACAAAAAGAGAGAAATCTCTTATATTAAATAAAGAATAAACGTTGCTTAGATCAAGATCTACTTAGAAAAGACGTCCAATATACTACTTCCTTTAGCGGATTTCTCCTGCGAAAAAGAAACTAAAACTGATTCTGAAGAGGAAAGAATGAAAAGATCCGAATGAACGGAAGAACTTTATCGTTTACGTAAAATCAGGAAGAAAACAGGGAAAAAATTTTATTTCTAAGTATATGGTCTTATTTGCATCATATTGCAAACAAAAAACTTATTAGTATCAAATTGTTCACAGAAACGTAAATTTTCATTTAAAAAAGTTTTATTTTAAATAATTTTTGTAACAATTTCCTTAAGAAATAGGACACAATGAATGCAAGAAAGGAAAACCAGTACTGTTTTATTCTGAAATAAAATAAAACCACTGACCCACCCGATGTATTTTCTTAATTTTGTGGATATAATATAATTAGGTTATGTTTATTTATGCAAAAAGTGTATCAAGAGGAGAATGTCATTATACATAACAATAAATGAAGCAAGTACATTATTATAATGAAAACAAAAAAATGTAATTCCCGAATAGAAAATTATATACCAACCATTAGCCTACTTTTTAATAATTTAATACTCCTCTGAACCGGAACTTTATCGAAATGAAACAAAAACACGTAAATTTTTTTATAAATTATTTTTAGCACAAAAAATTGATGAATTGTTTTAACAAGTTAACTATGTTTGAGCTTATAGTCAGAATCAGATAAGTAACATGTTGTTCAAAAGAAAAATGGAAATCTAGGTTTATCAACCAGTTTTCTCTTAATTTTTTTACCGTGTCATAGATGGTGGGGTTTCTATGGTTATCCGCACTTTACGAATCAGATATTAAAAAATACCTTTCCACTTATTATTAAATACATGAAAGAAACACACAAATCAAACTTTCACATTTCTAATGTTTTAAGTCTGATGTGTGGTGAATAACATTGTGGGATTTCCTTGTTTTCAATTATTTCGCAATAAGCTGAAAAATTAAATTCTTAGAAGGTACAGTTATTTTTATTGAATTCTACTCTCATTCCGGTTTTCAGCATTAACCTAAATACACATTTAAGGGTTTTACAGTATTTCACTAAAACTTAATTTTGAGAAAAGAAATGAAAATTTATTTAAATTAGATGAGGAATACAAGCACAAAATTTCTTTTGACAATGTTGAAGGAGACATACAGAAAAATGGAGAAACCAGAACTATAATCTTTATTATTAGCATTTAAACAAATTGCAAGATTAAATGATAAAAGTATTTTTAATAGCTGCTTATTGGCAAGGAAATTAAATCTGGTATGCTACTACATTGTGTGAATATTATTCATAGATTAATATACAAAAAACAATTAGATATAAGGCAGAAGCAGACCATTTTACCTGACACAGACCGTTATTTAATGAGCTTCCACTTGTTTACAGTTCCTTCACTGTACTACATTTCTCAAGTGATAATGTTTATAATGCAAAATTTCTATTCACAAAATTTAATATCCACAATCAAAACAAGAGAAACAAAAATGATTACTATATAGCTAACCACAACACTTAATTGTTTAAAAAACCTACTTATACAGGGATAAAGAACATTAACGTAATACCACAAGCTTTGTATTATATGATGTATGATAAAAAAAAATACGGTGAATAATTTTATTACAAACAAACTGCTGACACTACATCCATTAGAACTAATGAGTCCGATAGCCTGATTCTTTGATATAGTCAGCGTTAACTTTGAACAAGTTGTGACTAGTCAATTGTCTTCAAAAACTGGAAGAGTGAGGTCATTTTTACAATGTCTGTCGTACACATGGATTTCAAACAACATGTTAACATAAAGTTTTGTTTTAATAGCAAAAAAGTGTTAAAAAAGCTCATGAAATATTAAAATTACTGTAAGGCGATAATAATGTAACTTTGAAGACTGTTTAAAAGTGGTATCAGTGATTTTAAAGCAGAAATGAGTCGAATGAAGTTAAGTAACAGTAGGGACGTCCTTCAACCTCAAAAACAGATGAAAATGTGCAAAAGTAGCAAAACTGGTTAGGTCAAACAGGCAATTGACCATTAGAAAGCAAACCAAAGAACATCTCATATGGGTCCGTGCACCGCATTTTAACCGATAATTTCTAAACCATGAGAAATTTTTTCCTAGAGTTTGGACACCCCATGCCACACCTCGCTTCTGATCTGCAAGGTCTCTGCTGAAAAAATATTCCTACCTGTCCAAATCTGTCTTACTCTACTGATTCAGCACCATGCAACTTCTGGCTCTTCCCAAAAGAAACCATGCTAAAAGAACAACATTTTGACACCATTCCTGATATTGAAAGGACCACAACAAAGCAACTGACAACCCTTCCTAAAGGACTCATCTAGAAGTGCTTACAATCTAGGAATCAATGTTGGAATAAGTGCATCGTTGGCCAACGAGAGTTCTTTGAAAAAGATTATCAGAAATTTGATGTAAGCTCATTAAATTATTTAGTGTAATTTTTGATCACACCTCGTAATCAGTATTTATTTGAAATAAAGCTAAAAAAAGTACTTATTAATAAAACATTTAATAGTATGAGCATAAAAGATATCATTTCTAAATAATATTTTGTATTAAAAGTGAATAAATTTCTAAGTAAATCGTTGGCTAAGGGGGGAGGGGCATTACAAGATGACATTCCTAAAGAAATAAAGTAGTGGTAAAAGATATATAGAAACGAACAATTAAGTAATGAATTTAATATAAAATATTTAGACAATTAATATTTAGACTCATCAGACAGTATCATGAAACATCCTAAACTCCCATTTTGGAGCCCATGGAGGTAGTTCAAAAAATTAATAAATAAATTACAAAGAATTAAAATAATTTTATGTGTCATTTAAAAACAGTTTGAAAAAACAATTTTCAAAATTTGATTCAATAACTTTCACAATTAAATTATTGGTGGTTAAAATATTATACAATTCTAGTTTGCCCATAATAGGCAGGTGGAGTGTTAAATTATTTGTAATTGATCTGCTAGTTCCAGGGCTATAAAAAATAGTTCTTTCTCTAATCACATGGTCAGTCCAATTATATGACTGAAGTATTTAAGAACAGAAGAGGTAGAGGTGTAAAAGACACTAGTCGGAGTAATCTCCTCTGAGATTAATGAATTTAATAATACAGCCAGACCCTGTGGTGAATGAAGTGAAGATGTAATTTGCAGGGTGGAAAGTAGATGCTTTTCAGAGGGCCTGCCAAGCTGATAAGCATACTTTTCCACTTGGTGAGGAAGGCATGGTAAACCAGCTCACTCCTCGTTTAACTTAGTAAAGCCTCTAGAGCAGTGATCTTCAACCCGCGGCCCGCCAAACAATTTCAGTTTTTGAACAAAGAGCTTAGAACATTGCATCATTTTGTTGATTTTTAAACGTTGATTTTTAAACTAGTGAAAGAGAAAGAATGTCAAGTTTCCCATTGAACTGAAAAATCACCATTTTGATGTTTTTAGTTCGGTTTTGAGTTTTGTAACATGTTTAAGTATAACTATATGCTTCAATATTGATATTTACTGTCATTTTCAACCAATATAAGCTTTAAAAAAAATCATGTTATTTCTTTTAACCTGACACAAAATGTTCATAAATGTTTATACTACATATATTCATATACAAATGTATAGGGTGATTCAAAAAGAGCGCCGGTTTTTAAACGGCTGGTAATTTTTGTTTATCGGTTGGCAACATTGTTTGACCTCATTTCTATTTTGGAGAACATTCCGATTGACGATTCAGTTGTAGTTTCTCTTGTTCGCAGTGTAGTACTCTCGCAGTCTGCGTCTAACCATGGAGAAGTTTACTATTGCGCAACGAGTTTTAATCGTCAAAACATTTTACCAGAGTGGAGAGAGTTATGCGGCTACTGTCAGGCGACTTCGCGGTACTCTAGGACGTAATGAAGCACCGAATGAATCAACAGTTCGCAGGCTCATGAAAAAGTTTTTTGAGACGGGTTCAACAGTCGACCTTAAAAGTTCTGGACGTCGTCGTTCTGGCCAAACTGAGCAGAACGTTGCGTTGGTTCGTGACAGTGTGGCTGTTAGCCCAGCAAAATCAATACATCGCCGTTTTCAGCAATTGGGTTTAAGATGTTCTTCTGTACGGAGAATTCTTCGGTACGATCTCCAATATCACCGGTATAAAATTCAGTTGACGCAACATTTGAAAGTGGCAGACCACCAGAAGAGACGACAGTTTGTTGACTGGGTATTGAGAAAACGGCAGGATGATGACACCTTCGCAAACAAAATCATTTTCAGTGATGAGGCGCACTTCCACTTAAACGGTTTTGTAAATAAACAGAACTGCCATATGTGGGGTTTAATTCGACGGGTTATCGGGCAAATGGAAGTCGAAACTTGTCGTGCAGTGATATCCAATTTCATGGACAGAGTTGATGCGTGCCAGCGCAGTAGAGGAGGACACATGCATGACATCATTTTTCATACATGAAATCGGAAGGTAAGATGAACTTGTTGTATTTATTTATTTTCAGTTTTTCAATAAAATAAATCTCTTAATTTGATATATCAAAACCGGCGCTCTTTTTGAATCACCCTATACATACATACGTAGATCAATGCGGCCCTCAAGCCCACCCACAATAAAAATTTGGCCCTTTATTAAGAAAAGGTTGAAGAACTTTGCTCTAGAGGTTCAAACCAACCTTTTGGCTGATGATCTAAACCACACAATTCCAGGTACCATGTTAGTCACTACAACCATCCCAAAGGAATTAATTTGTATAAACTGAATGAAATTTTTTTATATTAATGATAAGAAAGGATAATGTCTACTTACCGGAACATTGACTAGTTCAGCAAGGCGGGCGTTGATGTCTTGGCCTCGTTTTGGTCTCATCAACAGGTAAATGTTCTTGATACCTGGGCACGAACGTAATAATTTCTCCACTAACACTTTCCCCATAAATCCAGTACCACCAGTAACGAAAACAGAGCGGTTCTGGAAAAATTCACTAACCGAAACATCTCTACTAATTTGGGGTAACTCGGAAATCACTGGAGTTGTATTACTTGTCGTCGCCATTATGAATAATTATAATTTAACACTGGTTAAATGTACGTATATATTGAATGTTAAATATAAATAAGATATCCTAAATAAAACGTAAATAAATTAAATGGATAAATGGCAGTGTTAATGAAATGTATTGTTTATCAATAAACACGCTCCACTACACCAAATTGCACAATTAATTAAATGTTCAGTATACACTAGCACTAAAAATAAATGCTGATCTTAAACGACAATGAGATGTCCACAGAGAAAATCTGTTAAATATTCAGAATTAAACTAATATCGGCTGATAATATTGAAGTGATCACACGGTAAATATATAGCTGATAAGCAAGAGATTCAAATTCCCAGTGATACAGTAAGAGTACAATTGAATATATATCACCATCACATCATCACCACCACCTTCACCACAGCCATCACCAACACCATCAAGTTCTCTCACTCACATTCACATTCGGCGTCGCTTTTTCAAACCTGTAACAAAAAATGAACAAATATATTAATAAACATCATCTTACAATATTCAATATTACTTTTTTTTCTTTTTTTTTTTTTTTGGTTTAACGTCCGACTGTTCTGCAGTTACTGCTAATGCAGACGGTATTCAATACTACAAAAAAAAATTTATCTACTAAGGCAAGTAAGTAGTTCATTCAACTTTTTACAAAAATTACGAAATTTCAAATTAAGACCCAACCAACGTTTAAGATTAGGTTTTGTTTTTTTCTCACTAAAACATGTAAAAAAATCGATTTTTTAAGATTTCAGCCTTAGCATGCATTTTACGACAAAAGAGTATAAAATCAAATTTATAGAAAATTAAAATTAAAAGATCTTTACAGCTTCTCTACAAAGCCTAGTTTAGTGTGAAAGAGAGATTTCCCGTATTTTTAAGCCAAACTGAGGTTGTTTTTTATTTTTGCGTCATTCGCTCATGATTAAAATTAGGTTAGGTTTAATTGAGGTTAATTTTTTTGTTTAAATATGTTTTATTACTAATGTTAGACTATATTGTTCATGATTTGCATTGCCAAGAGAAAGTTACGTGAGTATTTCATACTAGATTTTTTTTATATTAAAATAATTTGAGATTATTTTTTAACTGGAGTTCAAAAAACAGGTTCCACATTAAAAAAAATTCCAAATTTCTCAAAATGTGTGAAAGCCATCTTGATTAAATTAAATTTAATATTTAAAAAAAAAAAATCTGGTGTGAAACACTCACACAACTTTCTCTTGCCAATGCAAATAATTAACAATAAACCTAACATTATTAATAAAATATTAGAAATAAACAAAAAACTAACCTTATTTTAATCATGAGTGAATGATGCAAAATGAAAATCAACCTCAGTTTGGCTTAGAAATACGGAAAATCACTCTTTCTCTCTAAACTAGGCTCTGTAGAGAAAAATGCTTTAAATAAAAGTTGTAGATCTTTTAATTTTCTATAAATTAAATTATATACACTTTTGTCGTAAAATGCATACTAAGGCCGAAATCTTAAAAAAATCAATTTTTCACACATTTTCGTGAGAAAAAAAACAGAAAAATCGCAAATTACCGCTAAACTAAGCGTTATACAAAAAATTGTTTGAAATAAAAGTTGTAGAATTTTCAATTCTCTACAACTTTTATTATATAAAGTTTTGCGCTAAAAAGCATATTAAAGCTGTAATCTTAAAAAAACAACGTTTTTACGTGAAAACAGCCTCACCCAGAATTTCAGCAAACATGATGCCTACCCTATCTTGTAGAGAATAAAAAATTGAGTAAACCAGGCGATTTTAAAAAAAATCGTAGGACCAGTTTTTGAGAAAATCGCAAAAAAGTGAAAAATTACACGAATAAACTACCACTTCCGGTTGACCGATTTTGATGAAAATGTTCGTGTCGAGTCCGGTAGTGGTACGTAACTTAAGTTTCAAGTTCGTACGATGTTCCGTTCTTGAGATATTCTGTTCACACACACGCGCGCGCGCGCGCGCGCACGCACGCGCACACACACACACGCACACACAGACAGACCAATCGCTAAAAACATGTTTTTTGGGTTCAGGGGGTCTGAAAACGTATAGATCCGGTGAAAACTCGATTTCAAAAAATCGACATGAAAACAATACTTTCCTTCCTATATATTCATATAGGCAAGAGAAAGTAAAAATGGATAAAATTATTTGATTAAATTTACTAAATTGTCACATAATTGGTAAGTAAATTTTTATTTACTTAAAACTACATAGGATTGTCCCGGTATGTAAACGTAAACTAGTTAAACAAAGAACATGAGTTTTACAAGTTTAATCAGGAAATCAAAGTCATTTGATTATCAGAAGAATTAAAAATATATTTAAAATTGGCTGAACTTGAACCGCATCGATTGTAGAGGAAGCAGTTAGTGAGCTAAAAGGGAACGGAGAGGGAGGGTGGAAGATAAGAAGAGGCCACGCACAATAAAAGCAGAACAGCGATCGTTTGTTCTCTTTTTGACTCGAGAGATTATTGAAAAAAGAAGTTAAATAGCCGACGGCCATAAAATAGGCAGTCCTGATAAATCTTCGCATAAACGTAAACCTAGTTATCAACTTTGTTTTCACCAAATAAAATTTCAAGGATTGAATAAGACCCAAATAATTATGTGAACCCCTTGGGGGTATACTGGCTGTTTGCATGGAGGTAAGCGGACTAACTAGTGCCGGCTTTCCAACGGGAAAATTTGGTGTGAAAAACTCACACGACTTTCTCTTGCCAATGCAAATAATGACCAATGTAACCTAATATTCTAAATAAAACATTAGAAATAAACAAAAAAATTAACCTCAAAAAACATAACCTAATTTTAATCATTTGTGAAAGACGCAAAATGAAAATCAACCTCAGTTTGGCTTTACAATACGGAAAATCACTCTTTCGCTAAATTAGGCTCTGTAGAGCCTTCAGCAGACATAGCACCTACCCTATCTTATAGAGCATTACAAATGTAGTAAATGAGGCGATTTTTAAAAAATCGTAGGAACCGCTTTTTAGAAAATCGCAAAAAGTGAAAAATGAAACAAATAAACTACTACTTCCGGTTGACCGATTTTGATGAAAATGTTCATACCCGGTTCAGTAGTAGTATCTAATATCTAACTTAAGTTTCAAGTTCGTACGATGTTCCGTTGTTGAGATATTCTGTTCACACGCGCGCGCGCGCACACACACACACACACACGCACACACACACACACACACACACAGAGAGAGAGAGAGAGAGAGAGAGAGAGAGAGAGAGAGAGAGAGAGAGAGAGAGAGAGAGAGAGAGAGAGACCAACCGCTAAAAACATGTTTTTTTTGGGTTCAGAGGGTCTGAAAACGTGTAGTTTCGGTGAAAACTCGATTTTGAAAAATCAACATGAAAACCATTCTTTCCTTTCTATAATATTCTCAAATAGGCAAAAGAAAGTAAAAAAAAAACACTAATCACGGGAAAATTCACGATGATGAGACATCTATTCATCACACATGAACTCAAAATTCGTGTAAATTCTAAAATTGTTTCTCATCATGATGTCCACCATTTATAGAAGTGGTCAACAACAAAATTTTATCAAGGTCAGTGTACATTTTTGATGAGACTGCCACGGTCCGGCCAACTTTTTACTTCTGTCTACATTACTGACTGTAAAAATTTAAATGTGACAATCATGCAAAATGGCGTGTTCATATCACCAGTTACTCTCAGCATACATACAGCCGAAACGTAAAAAATTCACATCATACGCGACAATAAGATCTGCATACAAAAATTATCCTTTAGAACAAGCGGTCCATAAAAATGAGTCAGCGGTCCGGACGCGGACCGCAGTCCGCCAATTAGTGACCATTAATTTTTGAAAATAATCCAAGTCAGGAAGAATTGCTAATAAAGAATTACTCTCTTGTGAGAGTGAATTAACTATTGCAAAAATAATTTACTGGAATTCCATACCAGATGAGGTAGGAAAAGACATATACATAGGGATTTCAGATATGATGGACTTCGGTTAAAACCTAAGAAAATTCTTCTAATTTATAAAAGTAAAATGCAATTTATAACTGGACTGCAGAAAATGAAGGGAGCATATGGCATGACGCATGACATTTACTTAGAAATGAAATGAAAATTCTTTTAATTTATAAAAGTTTAATGCAATTTATAACTGGACTGCAGAAAATGAAGGGGGCATATGGCATGACGCATGACATTTATTTAGAAATCTATCTCCATTAAGGTGACGATTATGCACTACAGCTCAGTCATTAAACCAGCAGCATTATATGCAAGTGAGACCCTTACATTTCACAGCAAAGGTGATATTGAAAACATACAGAAAGAAGAACGGAAGATCATGAGGAAAATTCTAGGTCCAAAATGAACAGAAGAAGGCTACAGGCTACACTCCAGAAAAACCGAGAAGATATCTAACCTAGCGGCAGACATACGAAAAAGACGGCTAAAATTCTATGGACAAATCAGTAGACCCCCCCCCCCCCCCCCAACACGACTCACTAACAAGATTCTTACTTGCATACAAAAAGTTAAATCAACAACACCATGGATTACACAAGTGAAAATAGGCTTACATAAGGCACAAAAAGACCCAACAGGTATTGGAGACAGAAATACATTCAGAAACAGGAAAAACGAGTGGAATGTGATGTCAGAGAATGAGGTCCTTAGAAAGACAGGGACAAAGTGGACAGAAGAGAGGAAGCAAACACATGGGGGGGGGGGAATGAGAAATGTATGGAAAATTAGAAAAAATTCCCAAAAATGAGTCAGAATGCTTTGCGCGATCCATCAGGGCCCGTACGCACATAATAATAATAATAATAATAATAATAATAAAAGTAAAAAGTAAAATGATTTATTAGAATAGTGCAGAAAAAAATTTCGTTTATCCGAACTTCAAGATTACCTAAACCGATCGGGTGTTAGGATATTTTAACAGCTTATCTATAACGTATGCTCGATACTAATACGATTATCTGTATTCAACGTTCGGTACTGTTATTTTAGTTTTTTTTTTAGTTTGATTCAAAAGAATGAATAGCAGTCGAGTAAATCCATACAACATACAAATGCGAAAAGTCCTCACTGACTGACTGAACACTTATCACTTTAACCCTAGAACCGGCAATCGTCGATTTTGAGACGATGTTACCGCTTCTTGAACCGGACGCGTCACAAAATCGGATTTGCACACAAGATCATGAAATTCTATGAACACATAAGAAATACCATCATAATAAGGTGCAAAAAACTCCAGAAAAACCCCCCAACACGACTCACTATCAAGATTCTTACTTAGGCCTACATACCACACGCACATAACATTATATTATGCAAATTTATGAACACATCAGTTATTTTTTTTGTTGAAGAAGTTGAATTTATTTGTTTTTAATGTTAGTGAAATGGTAATAATGCAATGCATTTTAAAAGATTTTTTCATATTTTTTTTAAAAAATGTAAATTAAAATTTTAAAAATGTATTTATTCTATTTCACAATGCGATTGGTCTGTGTGTGAAATAAGTCTGAAATAAGTCATATTGCAATGTTGTCGTTTTAGTTTTAAATTCATCTACAGACAGCGTTGCTGTTTTGTACAATAGTTAAGTAATGTATAGAGTAAATTTTTACGTACAATACAATAGTTTTGTATTGCAATACAATAGTTTTGTATTATTTGTAGTTGCAGGGCTAAAATAAATAGTTCTGTTTCTTGTCACATGATCAGCCAATTAAATGACTGAATCATTTAAGAACAGAAGAGGTAGAGGTGTAAAAGACACTAATCAGAGTTATTTCCTCTGAAAGTAATGAATTTCATTATACAGCCAGACCCTGTGGTGAATGAAGTGAAGGTGTTATTTGCAGAGTGGAAGATATGTGCTTTTTAGAGGGCCCGGCATGCTGATAAGCATACTTTTCCACTCAGTGAGGAAGGCAATGGTAAACCACCTCACTCCTCGTTTTACTTAGTAAAACCTCTACAGGTTCAAACCAGCTTTTTGGCTGATGACCTAACAACAACACAATAGTTTTAGTTGCATATTCTGCCTGTATTTCTCTATTGAAATAACGCTATCCTGGAGCTGAATTTGGTTATTTCTAGGTTTGCATATTGTGTTTTTGTGTATATTTTCTTCAGTTTTGAACATAGAATATTTTTTGTTTTATTTTGAAATCTACATTATAATTAACGATTCGTATGTAATGAATTTTGAAAATAGAGCATAATAAATTTTTAAACAGTAGTGTCATCTGAAATTTTAAAAAAATATTTTTCTAAAAATTATTTTTAAATATCTTCAGCGTCCTTAACTGTCAGATTAAAATTTCAAAAATGTATTTATTCTATTTTCTTAAATTTTCTTGTTATTTTGATAGGTCACCTGATAAGGTTTGTAATTTATAGCAAATTTTTAATGATTTCTTTACGGTTCAGTGACCCATATGCTAGAAATTTTCTGCCGGTCTAGAAAAATGTTATTGCCGGCTATAGGGTTAATTTTTCGATCACCTAAAGGGCTGAATCCGGAAAATGTTTTCTTCAGAAAGAATAAAAAATAGAAAAACTAATCTGCAGTTCTTAACGGACCTTAAAGTCCAGAAAAGTAGAAAACTGACAGGAGAAAATTTTGTAGAAATAAGTCTGAAAATAAAGACACGGTCTAAACCGTTAGAATAATACTGATGAACTATCGAAGTCATATTTCAACAGCACTTCAAACCGGGTTGCTTTTCATTTTTACTTTCTCTTGCCCTATATGGATATATAGGAAAGGAAAGTATAGTTTTCATGTTGATTTTTCCAAATCAAGTTTTCACCGGATATAGACCTACACTGTTTAAGGCCCCTGAACAAAAAAAAGCATGTTTTTAGAGATTGGTCTGTGTGTGAACATACCTCAAGAACGGAATAGCGTACGAAGTTGAAACTAAGTTAGGTACCACTCGACACGAACACTTTTATCAAAATCGGTCAACAGCAAGTTATTTTATTCGTGCGATTTTCCATTTTTTTGAATTTTTTTATAAAAACTACTTTTTTTTTTTTTTAAAAAATCGCCTCATTTATTAAATTTTTTTTGACAGAATTCTTAGGCCGACGTTGTCAATTGTGCGTATTTGAAGAAATACGAGGTTATTTTAATTGCATTTGTCATTATCTTTAGTTAGTTATATACAATTTTGTTTTTAATGTTAGTGAAATGGTAATAATGCAATGTAATTTTATTGTCTCAATAAACGTACTTTATTATTATTACTAAATTTTTTATGCTTTAAAATATAGGGTAAGCGCTAAGTGTTTTCGTGGTATTTTTTTTTTAATACACCGGCATTAATATTCTTTCTAGAGGAAAAGTGTATAATGGTCGTAGAACATTTAAAAACCAACAATCGTTTCAAAAAAAGTTTTTTACAACCCTTAATCAAAAATAATAAAAAATTAATTTTTTTAAATATGGTCCTTAGTATGCATTTTACGACAAAAGTAATAAAAGTTATAAGAAATAAAAAGATCTACAACTTTTATTCCAAGAATATTTTTCTATAGAGCCTAGTTTAACTTCAATTGGTGATTTTTCAGTATTTTTAAGCCAAACAGAGGTTATAATTTTTTGCATTCACCCATGATTAAAATTCAGTCATGTTATTCACTTTACTTTGTTTATTAAGATTAAACAGAGATTATGTGTTTTATTATTTAGATTGGCAAGAGAAAGTTGTGTAAGTATTTCACATCAGATTATTTTTAATGTTTGAGATACATTCGATATCTGATTTTTAAAAACAAAAATCTATCTAAAAAATAATTAACAGGTAAATTACACGAATTAATAAAAAAATTAATAAAAATTACACAAACAGTGGAATTTAACTGAAATACCAAACCAATATTAGATTAGGTTATTTAACTGTAAACTAAAAAGCGTACACAGTATTTTAGGAGTTGTCTTTTTTTTCTTATTTTGTCAAGTTGTATCCTGGAAGTCAAGAGCAATTAGGTTTGCTTGCAAATTATCTATTACGAACATGTCTATTAAACTTGACAAGAAATGTGATTATTTTAAAACATTTTCCTAATGTATTATTTTTAGAAAAGGCTATTACATCGTATAAATTGTTATCTACCTGATAATTTGTGCCTACGTCTTTAAGAACTACAGATTAACGGAACTTTTAAAAAACAATACGATAAACTTTTTGCCTAAGTTATTCATGCTCGTGCAAAAAGGTTATTTAAAAGGTTATTAACTCATTCAAATTACTTACTTCAATTATATGAATGCACGCGCAAACACACCATTATATTATAAGGCCCCCATTAAAAATTTGCCATCTCAACTTTAGTGAATTACGAGATTTTTTTCGGAATTTCCTACAAGTTTTATTACGGGTTGGGGGGGAAAATCGTCAAATATTAAAACTAGTTCAACTTATACTAGCTTAAGTACTTTGAATGGTTTTCTTGATGCTGTGAACAATCTGTTGGTGTACCGAGTTCGATCCCTGTCAGGTCTGATACTTTTTAATCATTCATTGTTATCTACCTCCTTTCAACGTCAACATTAATGAGCAAAATCTGGTGCGAAACACTCACACAACTTTCTCTTGCCAATACAAATAATTAACAATATAATCTAACATTAGTAATAAAACATTAGAAATAAACAAAAAACTAACCTCAATAAACATAACCTTATTTTAATCATGAGTGAAAGATGCAAAATTAAAATAAACCTGTTCGGCTTAAAAATATAATAAATCACTCTTTCGCGCTAAACTAGGCTCTGTAGAGAAAAATGCTCTAAACAAAAATTGTAGATCTTTTGATTTCCTATAAATTTAAATATATACACTTTTGCTGTAAAATGCATAGGCCGAAATCTTAAAAACATCGATTTTTCACACGTTTTCGTGAGAAAAAACAGAAAATCGCTAATTACCGCTAACCTAAAAGCGTTGTACAAAAAGCGTTTGAAATAAAAGTTGTAGGATTTTAAATTCTCTACAACTTTTATTATATAAATTTTTGCGGTAAAATGCAAATTAAAGCCGCACTCTTAAAAACATAATTTTTTTACGTGAAAACAGCCTCTCAAAGAATTTCAGCGGACTTAGTGCCTACCCTATCTTGTAGAGCATAAAAAATTAAGTAAACCAGGCGATTTAAAAAAAATAGTAGGACCCGTTTTTGAGAAAATTGCAAAAAAGTGAAAAATTACACGAATAAACTACTACTTCCGGTTGACCGATTTTGGTGAAAATATTCGTGTCGGGTCCGGTAGTGGTATTAAACCTAAGTTTTAAGTTCGTACGATGTTCCGTTCTTGAGATATTCTGTTCACACTCAGACCAATCGCTAAAAACATGTTTTTTGGGTTCAGGGGGTCTGAAAACGTGTAGATCCGGTGAAAACTCGATTTTGAAAAATCGACATGAAAACAATAGTTTCCTTCCTATATATTCATATAGGCAAGAGAAAGTAAAAAAAAAAAAACAGTTGGACGTAAAACAAAAGCAAGATCTTGGTATTTTTAAATTAAGATACGCAGCGCTTTATTATTTTCAGTAGCTTTATTATGGGAAGGGGTGTGGAATGGTTTACTGTGGTCTATACACAAAGCAATACGGAGAGTGGCCAAATGCTAAGCACTGCACCAAGCCGGCCGCCACCCAGACGGATTTAACACCAACTTAAACTGAAATTAATACATAGAAATGTCAAGTTCTATAGGAGTTAAAACCATGAACGTAGGCTTAGAACACTCGGGACATCGTACACCATCAAATGAACTCTCATTTATTTAATTTGGTTTATTTGTACTGAAATTATGGTCGGATATCCATTATTTCTACGTACCACCGTAACTTTAGACCAGCTGGATTAAATTAATTAACACACATTTCGTTCAATAATGCGTAACATCCCGAGAATTTTAAACCTACATACGATATCGCAACTTTGTTAGATCTCGAGATATTTCAGTTGAAGTAAATGTAAACAGAATATGCCAATTATTTTAATATAGGCCTATAGATTATTACAATAAAACTCAAAACAATTTTGGGAAGTAAATAATAATAGTTCACATTTTGCTGAGAAAACTAAAATAAAACTCAAACGTTATATCTTCAAACTTCAAATTTATAAACTTCAGACCTTCGTACTTTAAACAGTAACCTTAAACTTTCAAACCTTAAAAATTAAAACATCATCTTTACACTTTAAAACTTCAAATTATTGTCATCCACCCACATCCTTTGGCGGCCGAACTTCACCTTATGGCAAAGTGCGGGCGCGCAGCGCATGCACTTCCATGGTTCTGATCTACCATGAGTTTAGACTGATGTGAGACACGGAAGCCGCCGCTGGAGTGGCGAGTTATTACAAAAAATCCCAAAACAATTTAGGGTTGTATAAAATAAATCCGCACAGATCCGCGTTTATGCAGAGATGGAATGACAAGCAAGAACTGTTTTCCCGTAGTAAATTAATGCAAAATAAAGTGCATGGTTTTGACAGATTATACGAATCAAGTTCCTCGCAAATTTATTATCGACAGAAAAGATTTGAGGAAGTCAAGGAGTTTCAGTAACACCAATGCTTTCCATCAGATGAGCTCTTTACGGATTTTCAAGTATTGTATATTCGACGTCTTTATGCATGAGAAGTTCTTATTCAAGCATTAAAAAAAACAGAAAACTCCTTCTTCTGAACAATTCATCGTTACAATACCCAAAACAAGACTTGGTTCCACTCCATAGAGCTTCCACCAAATTATACTTAAGGTAATCGAGTTATTTAGCACCTAAACTTTTAAATCTTATTTGTATTGATATCAGACATCCGCTGAATATCATAAAGTTTAAAAAGGTAATCAGTCTTTGGTTGCTTAGCCAAGATAAACACGATATCCACCGAATGTTGACTCCTTCTCGTCCTTAACTGTTTCACTTACTGTACTTTGGGCCATAAAATTTGAATTTGCCCGAACGGGAAGCACTCATCAATCCTATCCTAGAATATGGCAGTGCCAGAGTTGGGTAGGTTGATTTCCCCCGCACCATAAATATTAATTTATGTAAATAGTAATTGCATATGCATTCTCTTGTTTTTGTTTATGTAATTTGTTAAAGGAAAATAAATGTATGTATTAATATTTTTATTATTACTCGTAACTTAGGTCACAAAAACGTATTGAGCGACTCCAAACGAGAACGAATTCAATTGGGAAATGAGCCAGCATTGCCAAAGTAAAATTATTTAAGAATAAACTAAAAAATAAGAACACAGAAATGAAAATCTACGTTTGGTGCTACCAGTTATATGAAATATAGACTTTATTAGAAACAAATTGCAACATGTTTAGAAGATTCAAAAAAAATATTTTAAGGAAATTTTTTGGATAGGCAAGAATATATGAATGAAGAGTACGTAAAAATAAGGAACTAAATACTCATATTAAAGGAAAAGACGTTTTCGTAAGACCCAAAGGTGGTTGGGGCACATTGAGAGAATGGAATCATCGAGGATAGTCAAGGTGATATGAAAGGAAATACTGTACCAATAAAGAAGAAAGGGTTGTCGTAGGAAGATTTGGATGGATGATGCCAAAAATTATTTGATGTTTATAGATATCAAAAAATGGAGGACACCTAGCAACTAGCAATGAGGAGGAAGATTGTGGATGAAGCCGAAGCCCAGCAAGGACTGACTGTAGAACAAAAGGATGAAATAATCCGATGAGGGCAAGTCAGGGAATATCCGTCATAGGTAGAAGGTATTAAATTAATTAATTTTCTAGTACCAAAGCTGTTCCAGTTTTTTCTCACGTAATCAGCCAATTAAATATCTCAATAATAGAGGAAACGAAGAGGTAATTGACACTAAACACAGTTATCTTGTTTCAAGAAAATTAATTTTATTTTACAACCACTTTGTGGTAAATGAATTGAGGTAAGATTCACAGAGTAGAAATACAATTTTTCATGAGGCTTGGCATAATGATAAATACATTTAACTTAAACCCAAAAAGGAAGCCGATTATAAATCACACCCCACTCCAAATTTTGCTTGGTGAAACCTCTAGGGCAGAGATTCTCAACCTTTTATGTTCCACGACCCCCCCCCCGATAATAATAGTAACCCTTACTATTATTAATTGAATTTTGACTAATTGTAAAATGTTTTTTTAATACAGTCGAACTCGTGCTAAACGTTTTTTATTTGCGATTTTTAAATCGTAATACCCTAATAAAATAGATTAATAACCACTCTGTGTAAGTAGGTAGGCCTACTAAATACGTATTATGTACTATTATGTACTAAAATACGGAAACCAAAATACATATTTGTATGTACATAAACTACATAATGGTACGTTATCTACTTTATTGGAAGAAATCAGTGATTTTCTTTTGAACACCTCGTTCTGCGAAATAAATCCTCTCCGAAATGTCTCTCGGTGTCGGTGAAATCTGAAAAAAGTTTAAGCCGCTAGCATTGCTTCCTGCAATGTTGGCGTGACTGTGTTCTCTTCATCTTCCTCTTACTCAGTCGCTTCTTCAGTATTAGAGAATTTCCTTAAATGTGGATAGTCTGATGTGAAAGTTAGGTACAGTGCTACCTACTAAATGTCACATGTCGCGTAGAGGGTGCAGTCCCAAAACTGACCTTGACGTAGATCAATCGGTAGTTATAGACACACATATGAACAGCTTAACAAAATCATTTTAATCCATTCGCACAAGCAAACACTATTCACAAGTAGACTATTGTACTATATTACTGTATAAGTACTGTCTTTTACTTTTTCAAACAATTTACTGATAAATTATGGCAAGTTCACAATCGTTGTACGTGAAGTAAAAAATGATTTCATCGGAAAAATTTTGACGCAACAACCGAGTTAATGACGTTAAAACAGGGGTTTTCAGGTAGAAGTTTGACGCAACGCCTAAAAAAATGACGTTAAGTCCGAGGCCGTTAAAACCGGGTTCAACTGTATTATATAATCAAACTGCACTAATTTTATGTCTTTAAAGAAAATACAGACAGTAAAAAAAATGGAATACAACAACTATTGCTATTATTTTATATTGCTGTATGATTATGTATTATTTATATTATTATACTGTATTATTTTATATGCATGTATGACGTGCACATAAAATATAATATTATACTGTATTATTTTATATGCATGTATGAAGTGCACATACATAAGCAATTAACAAGTTCTAACTTGATATGTACGTGCTCTTTGTAATTTAATCTCCTTCTATAATACTCACTGTGAGAGAATGTTTGAACATGCATATAGACGTGTTTGAAAAAGTCCTATGAAGAAAATTTTAAATGAAAAACAAATGCAACCATCACATTAATAAATTAATTAATGATTAATTTATTTTCTTTACAAGTAAGTGTACTTATTGCATATAAAACGTTTATAAGTAAGTTTATAATAACTGATTTTTTTCTCATAAAATGATTAAATGATTTAATTATTGTTTCGCGACCACCCTATAATATCAACACGGCCCCCAGGTTAAGAATCACTGCTTTAAGGGGTAGAACGATCCTTTTGACTATTGGCCTAAACAAGAAAGCACGGGAGTCGAGTAATGCTGTTAAGCTATTTGACAACTTAGTCCGCTTTCCATATAATCAAGATTATTAAACAACATTTTCTATAATATAGTGGATGATGTCGTCAGACTCGATTCCAATCAAGTGACTCATCCGTTTGGTATTTTCTTTTCAAGAAAGTTACAGAACGAATTACAATATTTTTTTAGAGAACTTATTAACAAGCATAATAGCTTTTACCAACGTACCTTTCGTTTAAATTACAAACTGTAATTTACGGAAAAATTTTAATTGGATTTAATATCATAAATTCTAACTCATAATGTATATTTTATTGGAATATCTAAAGTTAAGTTTTTATTTGTCCATAAAAAAGAGATTAGAACAGTTTACTAACACGATATGTAAATACCAACTTAGCGCCGAAATTTTATTAGATATTAACGATCAAATATTTTCATAAGATTTTAATTAATTTGTGTACGTACTATTATATGAATGGTTCGATCCAAGCGGATACTTTTTTAATTAAATAGTTCAGTGACTGTCGATAAACAACATACAGAATATACTTAAGTACTCGACGATTTTAAGCGATTCTTTTAAACACCGGTTTCTAAAACAAACATATTGGAGTACTTGACCCGAACTTTTAAAAGCAAAATTGTTTTCAAGAAAAAAAATCATTAAAAAATTATCGATTGTTTACAATTAGTTTCAGAACATTTATCAGTTTGAAACGGGCGTTTCAAAAAATTGTATATGTAACTCATATTTTTAAAGAAAGTAATTTTCCGTATGAGATAATTGTCAAATTGTTTATGAATTAATTTATCTCCAATAAAACCAATAATTCAAGTTTAGATATAATTACGGCGTTAAATTGCGCTAAAACTTTCAAAGTAATTAGTTTCCAAGGTTACCCTTAAAGGATTTAAAATAAACCAATTATAATTCTAAAAATAAATCAATAAATCAAAAGAAATAAAACCCTTAAATCAACAGAACTAAGTTTTTTCAAACCGAAGAAAAATAATTTTAAAATCATATAAAATTAAAATTAAGAGATTCTTTTATTAAATGAAATAAACATTCGATAATTTTACTTATATGTATCGATAAAATTTGAGTGCATTAAAACAAATTAATTTTATTTAGCACAATTGTACTATTTTTATTGATGTTCCTCAATCGAGAATTGTAAAAGTTGAGTCGATAGAGGAGATATTTCAAGGTCGTACCACAGAAACTCATTACAAATAATAAAAAGATCAAAAAATCAGTCAGAGATAATTTTCAAGTCCCTGAATTTAACTCTTTCGCTCGCCTAAAACAAAGGAACTAATACAGTGATAAAATTTTATGTCGAAAAGTACTGCAAAGTTTTAGAATTTCCCGTCTGAACTTAACCCGAAATTACTTCTTAATCTATGGGTTCTAAATTACGACTTAATCGATAATCCACCAAAGCTCTTGAACCGCAAAAAAAAAATCGTTACTTTTTCATTACTTAATGACAAAAAGAAATTTCATTAATTTTCAATGGCCTGTAGACACCCGTAATAATCAAACACCATATATACACATACACACTCACACCGATTCACCAAATTGATTACCTTTCCAGGCAGAAAGTTTTAAATGTATCCTGGCAATTTGGCAACCTGAAACAATTAACTTTAGAAGGCTACCACCACACAACGTACAAACATGCACACTCTTGTCTAAGTATTTCTCCGTTACCATGTTAAAATGTTATTAATATATTGTGTTAATTACAAACATACTGAGGTGTCTACAATAATATTAAGACTGGTTTTTAAAAAGAAAATAACGGCTTAACTTAAATCAACTATAACCAAGTAACTGGGAACATATAGAAATTAAACAGATGATCTAACTAGCACTGAAATTATCTTAAAATGGTTAATAGGTTTTGAAATATCTCATACAGGTAATAACTGAAAAGTAATACAGGCCAGACTGTTCATAAAATAAAAATTTTCATCAAAGAAAAGGGAATGCTTTAAAAAATTTAATTTGTTTTAAAACAAGATAAGTCGTACATGAAATCTTTAAAAAATGAAAATTTGGTAATGAAAACATTATAACTTTGTTATCAGTAATAAGAATATATAAATAACTTTCTAAGTTGCAAACGATTTCTACTATTTGTTAACTAACTTGACATTTTTTAATACACAAAGATCACTCAAGATTAGACTTCCAAAAGAAAAAAAACCAGTAAACAATTTACAAGTTATTAGGTGAAGTTACTAAACTAACAAATTAACAGTAGTTGACTAATTATTATAAATAATACCCAAATAACTTCCATACGAAAAATGTAAATTAATTTACATTTCATAATTAACAAGTCAAATTTTTAATTTATTAAAATTTAAAAGTCCTAAAAATATAAAATTCTTTTTAAAAATTAACACTTGTATTTAGATGTTAATATATTGCTGGAAAATCTGTTTTCCTATAGGAACTCTAATAGAAGTAATTTTAGACGAAGTATTTTATAGCTACAATTGTTTTAATGTTACGAGAAATAGTTATGAAAATCACGGTTTCCTGTATTTTTGTATCTTCTTTGTTACGGTATAAAACATCAAAAACATCAAGCGATTTTTGCACGAAACAAAACTAATTTGCAAAAAAACTACTAGTATTGTCAAAATATCTAATCAATTTTATATTTTTACGATTCTATTAGAATTAAAAGTTTGTATTAGTAAAGAACCCCGTTATCTTCTTCGGTACCATAGGTCGAATTGAAAAATAGGGAATAATTAAAAATTGTGCCAATTTCTACTGATTATTGACTCATCAAAGATAAAAAATGAAAGGGATTAAAAACCATAAATTTTCTTTTATTTCGACATCAATCGAAACCATTGTATCGGAAAATATTCCGATTCAATCGGTAAAAATCCATACCCAGAAAAAAATTATCTATATTCAAGAATTGAAGTCTAAGGTACAACTCGGAAAATATTTTACGAAAAAACCAATGAAATTCAAACAACTAAACCTGAACCATGAAAATCGTGGAAGTATTTTTATAACTTTTCCTAAAAATCGGATGGGCATAATGAAGATTTCATTTCGAGAAAATCTTGGATAAATGTGGAATCAAACTCACCTGCCCGAAGACGAAGCCGGCAAAAAAAATCAAAACATCCTTACCCAGATTCACAAATCACCACCTGTGTAATAAGTCAGTTGGTTGTTAAAAAATATCTGTGGTCGTCACTCGCGTGTCTATCCACAATCAAAAGTCACGTATATATGCCAGTAGCAGCGAAGAATAGCGGTCAAGTGAGCACTACTGACCGAGAGAAACAATGATAACTGCGCCAAAGTCAAAAGCCAGGCAGACACTGGTCGGTGGCCGCTGATCGCTTTACAGTATTATCAGTTCAGTTGCCTCCTCTTCACAGCTCCCTACTCTTACTGGCTCTCTACTTATCTACATGAACTCGACTCGTACAACTAACCTTCTGATGCCG
This sequence comes from Catonia carolina, assembly GCA_035578175.1. Classification (NCBI taxonomy): domain Eukaryota; kingdom Metazoa; phylum Arthropoda; class Insecta; order Hemiptera; family Achilidae; genus Catonia; species Catonia carolina. The sequence goes on from JAQMRL010000007.1 coordinate 56,540,464, forward strand.
CTGCCGTCGTCGCCACCGCTGGCTAATGTCATTATCACTAGACACGCGCCGGCGCACTTGTTGCACTCTCTCCTAGTCACCAGTCGCAGTCAGGCTGAACGCGTAACGGTAAACGGCACACATATCATCCATCCTCTATCTCTTCTTCAACCACAACCACTAGCACACTTGTACTTGTGTTTTGGTTGATGACCCGGTTAAGAGAAACGGTTGTACACGGTACGCTTCTTCATTCGACCGACTACTTTTTACTATTTGCTAGAGCGGTACTAGTCTAAAATCGGCTAATTAAGATCAGAGGTCCCCCACCGCTAGAAATAATGATGAGAACATGTTTCTCAAGTTTTAAGAAAAATATTGTAATTAATCCTGTACCGCATATTTACAAAAACTGGTATTCGGTTTGCTTCTCGGTCGTTTGATGAACAACAATGGAAAAATATCTGCATTCTTAGTCATTTTCAAAAATTATTTTAATCGTTCCAAAAAAATGAACGTTTCGTTCCTCAAAGAACGACCAAATTTTGGTTCTCACACCCACATAATTATATTATAATCAATAGACCATAAATTTTACATGATTGATGCAAATAAATAAAGTGAGAGTTATAACGATAAGAACAATAAAGACAAAACCATATTTTCCCAGTTTCAAAACATATTTTATATTACACCAGTGAAGTTACACAAAACGTGGTACTAACTGTATAAACCTTAAATTTCAATACACACAATGTTCACCACCAATTTCAATCTACAAAATGGGTAACCAATACTATCAATGCGAAACCGCTCCAAAGTTTAAAAATCAATTTATAACCAAAATTCTTAAAATTATTACGTACATAAATCTTCTAATTATTCAGTAACTGTTAAAAAAATTCTGAAATTATTATTTTCCAAACCGAATTACGAAATATATTGGTAAGGTTAAGAAACTAATTTTGTAGACTGAATGAAAATTTTATCAACCGTGGATCATAGAGCAATTTCGATGCAGTTTTAAAGGAAATTATAACAGTCTGCTGCACTAAGCGCCAAACAAACACGTTACACAAAATTTACTGCATACTAAAGTTTTGGTTGGCCCGTGGTTTAGTGATCAGAGTAACTGGTTTCTAAGCCAGAGGCTCTGAGTTCAATTTCCAGTCAGATCTGGCATTTTTATCTACCACCCTTCATCTTTCGCATTAAAAAAAATGATAAACAGTCGGACGTAAAATACCCCAGTTGAGATTCCCAGGTAAGAACCCGTTTGTGTACTGGTAAGCGCAACTAGCTTGTACGGCAAGGGTCTCAGGTCCGATTCCTGGTCAAGTCTAGAATTTTTTCATCATCGCATCCAGCATCAATGCGCTGAACAATCGGACTTTAAACAAAACTGAAATTTAATGATTTTTTTTAATGTGTGCGTTTTGTCATACATTTTAAGCGCACAATTTGGAACAAACCAAATAGTTACGGATTTTATAATTTTATAATTCTAAATTTTATTAAATATATTAAGCAAATGTTCGAAAAATTTATCACTAGGCTTGTTATTTTCTGGCACATTTCATTTAAATAGTTAAATAAATAAAAGCGTTTGAAATTGTTCAGTTTTAAGTGTCATGATAAAAAGTGCATAAAACTTTATTACTGACAATTAAGCAAGAATGACTAAAAAACTGAACTAAGTATCATTCATAAGTTCTATTATAAGAATCATTAGTCATTGTTTTAAAACTACCTCAAGTAATGGTTAAATGTGCAGGAACAATTAAAAATATCACTCGGTCTTTCTGAAAATAGGAATCGTTTTTCGATTAAACTGCTTTCATTGGAGGGAGCTGTTCAAAATAGAGATAAACAGTTTACGAATTACTTGAAAAAAGGGAAAATCGTGATTCTCACTGTTTCCCCGCTGTACTAACACATCAAAGTAGAAAACAAATACAACATAACAAATCTATCACTAATCTTCAGACAGAACATTTTAATCATTTTGCAACCGATTTCGATGACACCACCGAAATATCACTAGGCTTGTTATTTTCTGGCACATTTCATTTAAATAATTAAATAAATAAAAGCGTTCAGTTTTAAGTGTCATGATAAAAAGTACATAAAACTTTATTACTGACAATTAAGCAAGAATGAGTAAAAAAATTGAACTAAAGATTTTGGATACACATCCACAATAGCTGTAAGTATATGTGGTAAAAAATGAAAAACGATTTAACATGGAAAGACCAAATTATGCAAGTTTTTACATAAAATAAATGATCATTTAACTATTTTTACATTAAAATTGTTTTAACATTTTTTTTTGAATTTTATTACACAAATTATTTCCGCGATTACATTTTTAGACGCAATAGTTAAAAAAAAAAAATTTTTTCGTTTTTTTTTATTTTTATGGTCCACGCCGGTTATACTGCACCTCTGTGCACCATCATACTGTGTCCATTATAACTGAAACTTGCCCACAAAAGGCAGGTGGAGTGTTAAATTGTTTGCACTTGATCTGCTAGTTCCAGGGTTACAAAATATTTCTGTTTCTTATCACATGGTCAGCCAATTATATGAATGAAGTATTTAAAAACAGAAGAGGTAGAGGTATAAAAGACATTAATCAGAGCTATCTCCTCCTAGAGTAATGAATTTCATTGTACAGCCAGACCCTGTGGTGAATGAAATAAAGGTGTAATTTGCAAGGTGGAAAGTAGATTCTTTTCAGAGGGCCTGCCATGCTGATAAGCATATTTTTCCACTTGGTGAGGAAGGTATGATAAACCACCTCACTCCTCGTTTTACTTAGTAAAGCCTCTAGAGGTTCAAACCAGCCCCTTTCGGCTGATGAAACAAAGCAACGTAACTGAAACGCTTTTTTCTGCCGAAAATTACGGGGAGTCGGATCGAACATTTTTTCAGATTATCGATTTTCGGATTCCGCACTTAAAATTTATTAGTTTGAAATTCCCTCTTCTTAATGGTGTATTAATCAGATCCTTTATGACAACCAGAAAATATTTCATGAGGTTTTTTTACAAACTCATATTTCTTTTTATTAAAACAGTTTAATTGTCTAAGGACCATGATAGTTTGTTAGTTAATATTTTTTAACGTAACATAACCCTATCAGGTGTATTATCTATCAATATTAGTAATTAGTTTGCCATTGGGTTTATGTTTTTGCTACTTTAGTTGTACAGTCAGCTGTGTTTGTAAACAGTACGAGTTTGTATCTTGTGATCTTATATACTTATTCAACTAGATCACTTATATTAACTTTTAACACAAATTGCCGTAAATTTAACTTCTGTAAAGTTTAGTCGCACTTTTCTCAGTCCCCACAAAATATAGAAAGTTGAAATGTTTAAGGGTTATAAAATTCATCTAGTACGTGTGGTTTTTTTTAAGAAAAATCATTTTTAATTGGGAAAACATTTTTTTACCAGAAATCACTTTTTCGAAAAATTCCGAAAATCGAAATATTTGGCCAAAAGTTACACATTCAAATATAGTATAGTTCATTCAAATATAGTATATAGTGATCTTTAATTTAAAAAAATCTGGTGTGAAACACTCACACAACTTTCTCTTGCCAATATAAATAATTAACAATAAACCTAACATTAGTAATAAAACATTAGAAATAAACAAACAACTAATCTCAAAAATATAACCATATTTCAATCATGAGTGAAACACGCAAAATGAAATTCGAACTCAGTTTGGTTTAAAAATACGGAAAATCACTCTTTCTCTCTAAACTAGGCTCTTTAGAGAAAAATGCTCTTAATAAAAGTTGTAGATCTTTTAATTTTTTATAAATTTGGTTATATACACTTTTGTCGTAAAATGCATACTAAGGCCAAAATCTTTAAAAAATCGATTTTTCACACGTTTTCGTGAGAAAAAATCAGAAAATCGCTAATTACTGCTAAACTAAGCGTCATACAAAAAAATGTTTGAAACAGAAGTTGTAGGTTTTTAAATTCTCTACAACTTTTATTATATAAGTTTTTGCGCTAAAATTTATATTAAAGCCGTAATCTTAAAAAAACAACGTTTTTACGTGAAAACAGCCTCACCGAGAATTTCAGCAAACATGGCGCCTACCCTATCTTGTAGAGAATCAAAAATTGAGTAAAATAGGCGATTTTAAAAAAAATCGTAGGACCAGTTTTTGAGAAAATCGCAAAAAACTGAAAAATTATACGAATAAACTAAGTTACTACTACTTCCGGTTGACCGATTTTGATGAAAATGTTCGTGTCGCGTCCGGTAGTGGTATGTAACTTAAGTTTCAAGTTTCAAGTTCGTACGATGTTCCGTTCTTGAGATATTCTGTTCACACACAGACACACACACACACACACAGACACACACACACACACACACACACACACAGACCAATCGCTAAAAACATGTTTTTTGGGTTCAGGGGGTCTGAAAACGTATAGATCCGGTGAAAACTCGATTTTGAAAAATCGACATGAAAACAATACTTTCCTTCCTATATATTCATATAGGCAAGAGAAAGTAAAAAACTTAAAGCTCTAACTGTTGCGGTTGTTGAGAACAGTGAAGCAACGTTGAACTTTGAGTAAGATAGGCACACCGACTCCTCTTAAAATGTATTTACACCTACTAATATTACCAAGAAGTAACGTTTGTTTGTTTGAAAAAGGTTAACTCAAAAACTACTATACCGATTTCAAAAATTCTCTCACTGTTGTAAAGCTTCCTGAGTGACATACGCTATATATTGTATTACGAAATTTTTAAACAATTTTGTGGTTGGTAAAATGAACTGATCTTTTATTTTATTTGTTTGGTGTAAGGTCGTTGAGAAAGTGTAATTCTTTTATCTATTGTATTATGTAATCAGGTACAGTGAAGTACCGCCCTACAACATTATATCAACCTGTACTCTTTTTTTATTTTTTAAAATTATTTATGGGTCATATATAAAAAATATGTCACATCTATTTACCGTAGAGAAAGTTGTATAAACTTTCCCAAAATCAAACAATCTTACCAATTTTTTAATAAATAAATTTTAAACACTTTTTCATTTCACATAATATATTCATGTCAGGTGGCATTTCTCCCCTCCCACTAATAATTCATACTGATGTCAATCAAGTCCCTGTTTCCAATACTAATTGGTTTTATTTGTACAGTGTGATTTGGCTTTCAACAGTGTAAGTTTGTATAAGAAATTTAACACTTTTTTTAATTCCTCGTGAAGCGTAACGAGCGGGGAATTGCTAGTTTTATTTTCTCGAATACGGCCAATTTTATACCACGTGAGGTGACGTTAGAAGTTTCTGGAAGTTTTTTTGGCAGCCCACATTCGCTCACTGTTGGCTTTTCTCCTTTCTTCTGTCCACTCGTGTTCTGTTTTTGTTCTCATGGAAGTCCTCCGTAATTAGTTGTCTGAAAATTTGGTACCGTTCATATGTTTTCTCGGTTAATTCCGGTTTTCTCAAAATTCTTTCTTGGCTAGTACACCTACTAATACACAACACTGCTAGTACACCTGCTAATACACAACACCCACATTTAAAATATATTAAGAAACAGGTGGAATACAGGTGAAACAGATGAATATACATATATATTTTGTATTATATAATTTTTTTTATCCGTAATGTGTGTAAGTTGCGATTAGTTCAATTCAGAACAATAGCGACCCCATGACCCAATGAGATGAGGATGATATGTATGTCATGTAAATGAGGTGTAGTCTTGTACAGACCCAGGCCGACCATTCCTGGGAGAGTACGGTTAATTAAACCCCAACCATCAAAGTTCACTAGTAACCACTGTCTAGTATTCAAATCCGTATAAAAGTAACTACCTTTACTAGGATTTGAACCAGGAACCTTACAACCAGCTTTTAAACAGCTGACGCGAGGCGACGACTTTACCTCTAGACCAACCCGGTGGGTCTTTTATTATATAAATAAAAAAAATTTTTAAACAGTGGATTTCTGTTTGTTAAGAGGCAGTAGCTTTGGTTTTAGTAGGAATAACATTCACGGGTATCTTTCTGAAAACGATTTTTCATGATCTCAGGAGATCATGAAATGTAAAGATAAAAGTAAAGACAGTAATCATGGTATAAAGAATTCAATACCATCACAATGTCATTCTTACAAAAAAAACTGTACAATAAAGTAACCCTTGACACTCGCTGTGGTTTATTCCAACAGTCAAAATATGAAAGAAATGTAGAATAATGTTTCCCAGTCTCTATTCAACGCAATACTCAGTGGGGAATATTAAAGCTGTATTAAATATATACGTAATTTAAGTAAACAAAAAAATTAAGTAATGCTGAATAATCTGTTTATCGTGACTATATAATGAAAAGTGATGTGATATGATTTATAGATAAAACAGAGGTTTGAGTATTTGGTTTAAACTAAAAAAAGGATATATTAATTTTTTTTAAATTCTATACAGGGTAAATGGTTAATACCATTATTTTTTAAAAGATATGGGAAAACTGCCCATAACAGATAGGTGGAGTGTTAAATTATTTGCACTCGATCTGGTAAGTCCAAGGCTACGAAAAATAGTACTGTTTCTTAGTATATCACATGGTCAGCCAATTATATGACTGAAGCATTTATGAACAGAAAGGTAGAGGTGTAAAATACAATAGTCAGAGTTATCTCCTCTGAGAGTAATGAATTTCATTATACGACCAGACCCTACGGTAAATGAAGTGAAGGTGTCATTTGCAGGATGGAAAGTAAATAATTTTAAGAGAGCCTGGCATGGTGATAAGCATACTTTTCCACTTAGTCAGAAAAGCATAGGTAAACCTCCTCACTCCTCGTTTTACTTAGTAAAGCCTCTAGAGGTTTAAACCAGCCTTTCGGCTGATGACCTAAACAACAACATAGTAAAATCAGCGTCACTAACAAACCAAAGATTTCTGTAAATTAATCATGGTGTACTAAAATTATCAATAATAATTATTTTAATTTATTTTTTTTATACGGTTGGAGTAGTGTCAATGGGCAGCAATCTCCTCAATGTCTTAAAATTTGTCAATATTTATATCCTTTTTTTCAAATTTGCTTGTTGTTAATTTTATAAAGTTGGAAATAAAAATATCTTGTATAGTCAAAAAATATATATTATTTTTTCTTGAGCATTTTCCTTATAGGTTTGGTTTTGATATTTGAAGTAAGTTAGCGGAAAGTAATCTCCGTGAAAAGCGAGGGATAACTAAACTAAGTACGAGAAAGTAAGAAAATAATTTTTTTTACTCAAATGTACTTATATAAATCGACCTAATCTCTCTCACAAGCTGTATAATATGAAACGACGATTAATCAACCTTGAAATTGTTTTAACTGTTTAATGGACAATTAATAAGTTAATTTGTAAAAATGAACATGAAAACTATTAGGAATAATATAAATTATAATTTTATACTTATATTATATATTTATTTATTTTTATTATTTTGTGTATTTATTTTTATTATTTTGTGTATTTATTTTTATTTATTATTTAATTATTTACTATTTATAATTATATTATTATTTTAGGATTAAAATAAATGTAATCAATTAATTTTAATAATATAATGTTTGGATGTCGTGGTCAAGGTTTCTACACAGTTTTCCTTGGCCACTCCACACGAATGTTTGATATTTTATTTGCGTTCAGTGCAGTAGTATAAAGTTTTCCTCCTTAAGGTTCCTGATCAAGGTTTTAGCACAGTTTTTCTTAGCCACACCAAGCGAATACCTGATCAATCTCCTTTTTACCTTTAATAACAGAGTACAACGTTCCCGTTTCCCATCTAGAACATTTTTACTTTTCATATAATAATAATGTAAAGTAAAACCAGTTTAATATGGTTTTTAAGGGACAGCCTTATGTTATCGTATTAGACGAAAAAGCGTATTTAGCCAGGAGACACGTACAATACGTCTATCTCTAATGGAAGGTACATTTATAGAACTACCAAACCGACCTCGTATGAGTACTTGGTTTATAAATAAATTGTAAGTTTCTATCTTTTTAAAAATAATGATATTTTTCATTTATAAATATACCAATGTATATTTGGTTCAAATTAAAGGTACAGAACTCATCTGCATAAAAAACGTCCCTCGGCAATCGTTTAGCAACGGGGTTAAACACTTCCTTTCCACGATTTAGCGTCGTCTTCATTAAATAACCCTACTTCATAAATATGACGATAAACAATTCCGTAATGTTTTAAATTGATAAATTTAACCACTGGAACCGGTGAAGTCAGTAATCTGGAGTTCTATAGCGATTTCGAGTACTTTTACTTTCTCTTGCCTATATGAATATATAGGAAGGAAAGTAATGTTTTCATGCCGATTTTTCGAAATCGAGTTTTCACCGGATCTATACGTTTTCAGACCCCCTGAACCCAAAAAACATGTTTTTAGCGATTGGTCTGTGTGTGTGTCTGTGTGTGTGTGTGTGTGTGTGTGTGTGTGTGTGTGTGTCTGTGTGTGTGTCTGTGTGTGAACAGAATATCTCAAGAACGGAACATCGTACGAACTTGAAACTTGAAACTTAAGTTACATACCACTACCGGACGCGACACGAACATTTTCATCAAAATCGGTCAACCGGAAGTAGTAGTTTATTCGTATAATTTTTCAGATTTTTGCGATTTTCTCAAAAACTGGTCCTACGATTTTTTTTAAAATCGCCTATTTTACTCAATTTTTTATTCTCTACAAGATAGGGTAGGCGCCATGTTTGCTGAAATTCTCGGCGAGGCTGTTTTCACGTTAAAACGTTGTTTTTTTAAGATTACGGCTTTAATATAAATTTTAGCGCAAAAACTTATATAATAAAAGTTGTAGAGAATTTAAAAACCTACAACTTCTGTTTCAAACAATTTTTTGTATAACGCTTAGTTTAGCGGTAATTAGCGATTTTCTGTTTTTTTCTCACGAAAACGTGAGAAAAATCGATTTTTTTAACATTTCGGTCTTAGTATGCATTTTACGACAAAAGTGTATATAATTAAATTTATAGAAAATTAAAAGATCTACAACTTTTGTTTAGAGCATTTTTCTCTACAGAGCCTAGTTTAGCGTGAAAGCGTGATTTTCCGTATTTTTAAGCCAAACTGAGTTCGATTGTCATTTTGCGTCATTCACTCATGATTAAAATAAGGTTATGTTTTTGAGGTTAGTTTTTGTTCATTTCTAATGTTTTAATACTAATGTTAGGTTTATTGTTAATTATTTGCATTGGCAAGAGAAAGTTGTGCGAGTGTTTCACACCAGATTTTTCATGTTAAAATAAAAGCACAACGCCCTCTACGAGACAATTGAACAGTCACAACTACCATGCAGCTCAAATAGTTGATTGACCTTTTTGATGGTGTCTATTTTTTCCAGTTTACGGGGTGGAAACTAGAGTACGCTATCTTTTTCTGTTTTACCTGGGATTTTTAACTGAAAATAAAAATCTGGTGTGAAACACTCACACAACTTTCTCTTGCCAATGCAAATAATTAATAATAAACCTAACATTATTAATAAAATATTAGAAATAAACAAAAACTAACCTCAAAAACATAACCTTATTTTAATCATGAGTGGAAGACGGAAAATGACGAACTCAGTTTGGCTTAAAAATACGGAAAATCACGCTTTCACGCTAAACTAGGCTCTGTAGAGAAAAATGCTCTAAACAAAAGTTGTAGATCTTTTAATTTTCTATAAATTTAATTATATACACTTTTGTCGTAAAATGCATACTAAGACCGAAATGTTAAAAAAATCGATTTTTCTCACGTTTTCGTGAGAAAAAAAACAGAAAATCGCAAATTACCGCTAAACTAAGCGTTATACAAAAAAATGTTTGAAACAGAAGTTGTAGGTTTTTAAATTCTCTACAACTTTTATTGTATAAGTTTTTGCGCTAAAATTTATATTAAAGCCGTAATTTTAAAAAAACAACGTTTTTACGTGAAAACAGCCTCACCGAGAATTTCAGCAAACATGGCGCCTACCCTATCTTGTAGAGAATAAAAAATTGAGTAAAATAGGCGATTTAAAAAAAAATCGTAGGACCAGTTTTTGAGAAAATCGCAAAAAACTGAAAAATTATACGAATAAACTACTACTTCCGGTTGACCGATTTTGATGAAAATGTTCGTGTCGCGTCCGGTAGTGGTATGTAACTTAAGTTTCAAGTTTCAAGTTCGTACGATGTTCCGTTCTTGAGATATTCTGTTCACACACAGACACACACACACACACACAGACCAATCGCTAAAAACATGTTTTTTGGGTTCAGGGGGTCTGAAAACGTATAGATCCGGTGAAAACTCGATTTCGAAAAATCGACATGAAAACAATACTTTCCTTCCTATATATTCACATAGGCAAGAGAGAGTAAAAATACACTAAATTATTACATTATTAGTGGTTAAAATTGTTATTTATAGGACAGAAACTAAGCGTAATAAGCGGGATTCGGCGCGTATTAACAGGGTACACATATTTTTTTACATTAACTTTAAAAACTTAATAAAAGAAAAATGTGTGAAACACTTACACGACTTTATTTTGCCGATGTAAATAACGAAACCACGAAAAAGATTTAATCATGAGTAAACAATGTATTATGAAAAACAACCTAATTTTAATCACGAGTTAATGACGCTAAATGAAAATCAACCTCTGTAAGAGTTAAAAATACGGAAAATATACTGTAGAATAAAATCTGAAAATAAAAGTAGTAGGTTTCTGAATTTTCTATAATTTTCATTTAATAAACTTATTTTGTAAAATGAATAAATACCAACGCTATCTTAAAAACCCCACCGAATTTAATAAGCAAAAAGAGAAAATCACTTAACACGCTAAACTAAGCGTTGTTGAGTCCCCTTGAATACGGAAAAGCGTACAAGTTGAAACTAATTTCCAAGTTTCAACTTCGTACGCTATTCTTCCGTTCTTCAGATATTTTGCTCACAAACAGACCAATCGCTAAAACATATTTGTAATGTCTACGAGGCCTGAAAACGTATATTTACAGCGAAAACTCGATTTAAAAAAAATCGATATGAAACAATACATTCCTCCCTATATCTTTTTCTATACTGATATTATAAAGACAAAGCGTGTTTCTTTTTCAGGCTAATTTCCAAAACTACAGAACGGACTTTCATGAAATTTTGACATCATACTGTGCTATTTATATTTACTGCAACATTTTATTTTTAATTTTCAAAAATTATAACCGTAAGGGCTCTTCTGAAGATTTTCCTAAATATGTTTGAGTGTTTATACATGTGAGTACGTAAGTTATTACTGTTGAAGTTGATGAAGGGGTTTAATGATAGCGAGAGACGTACGCGGGGAAAATTATCAAAACGTCGTTTTGTGTGTGTGTACTATTGTTGAAGATATTATATACGTATAAAGACTAGCAAGAGACGAACGCGGAAGAATTATCAAAACGTTGTGTGTATGTGTGCGTTGGAGTATAGTTGATCTAGCAGCAACACAATTTCTGTTACATATCTTTTTACTTTCTCTTGCCTATGTGAATATATAGGAAGGAAAGTATTGTTTTCATGTCGATTTTAAGAAATCGAGTTTTCACCGGATCTATACGTTTTCAGACCCCCTGAACCCAAAAAACATGTTTTTAGCGATTGGTCTGTGTGTGTGTCTGTGTGTGAACAGAATATCTCAAGAACGGAACATCGTACGAACTTGAAACTTGAAACTTAAGTTACATACCACTACCGGACGCGACACGAACATTTTCATCAAAATCGGTCAACCGGAAGTAGTAGTTTATTCGTATAATTTTTCAGTTTTTTGCGATTTTCTCAAAAACTGGTCCTACGATTTTTTTTTAAATCGCCTATTTTACTCAATTTTTTATTCTCTACAAGATAGGGTAGGCGCCATGTTTGCTGAAATTCTCGGTGAGGCTTTTTTCACGTAAAAACGTTGTTTTTTTAAGATTACGGCTTTAATACAAATTTTAGCGCAAAAACTTATATAATAAAAGTTGTAGAGAATTTAAAAACCTACAACTTCTGTTTCAAACATTTTTTTGTATAACGCTTAGTTTAGCGGTAATTTGCGATTTTCTGTTTTTTTTCTCACGAAAACGTGAGAAAAATCGATTTTTTTAAGATTTCGGTCTTAGTATGCATTTACGACAAAAGTGTATACAATTAAATTTATAGAAAATTAAAAGATCTACAACTTTTGTTTAGAGCATTTTTCTCTACAGAGCCTAGTTTAGCGTGAAAGCGCGATTTTCCGTATTTTTAAGCCAAACTGAGTTCGATTGTCATTTTGCGTCATTCACTCATGATTAAAATAAGATTATGTTTTTGAGGTTAGTTTTTGTTCATTTCTAATGTTTTAATACTAATGTTAGGTTTATTATTAATTATTTGCATTGGCAAGAGAAAGTTGTGTGAGTGTTTCACACCAGATTTTTTTAAATTGATTACACATGTTTCGCGTGTGAAGTAGCGCGGGTCATGCTAGTGTTCATAATTGGGCAAGAGAAAGTAAAAACGCGAATTAAACAGAAAATTGTATCAATCGTGAGCGTATTAGACGGATTTTACTGTTGATTATTTTACGTGACAATAAAGTTTATTAATCAATAAAATTTTAAAGTGACAAACTTTGTTGAAAACAAGTGACATTAAATGTTTGCAGAGTACAACAGTAAACTTTCGTTGAGCAACAGGAAACAGGATATAACAAGCAAATATCTGAGGACGTCATCTAAGAGTAGTATACCTGATGATAGATAAGTGAAGGTAAGGTAGTTGTCAATCGAGAAAATATCTTGCAATGAAACTATAAAAGGATAGATAGTTACAAATACGTAGGTTTTATAATATAAACACAGTAGTTACAGCGAGGAAATAATATTCCTAACTAATCTGTGTATATACAGGGTGATTCATGAAGTTCTCCCCCCACTTCTACAGCACATTGTACTAGTAAAAATAATGAAAAAATGTTATATAAACATAGGTCCGAAAACGCTTCGTTAGCGAGTTACAGCTAGCGAAAGTTTCGCCTGGATTTCAGTTCACCAGGTGAAATGAGGTCTTCCTGGAATTGTGGTAAGGTAGATTAAGGGGCAAATTCAATCATTTCTTATGGTTTTTGATCTGATAAATTGAATAAAACAGGTCCCAGAACTGTAAGTTAAATAGTTTTTGAGAAAACCAGTGTCAAATGCAAAAAATGGAGTGAAAATCACATTTTTTCATCTTTGGGCAAGAATAACTTTGTTATTTCACCAAGAAACAGTTAAAAATTTTCAATAAAAAATGTAGAAAATTTTATTCTGAACAAACCGGTGTAAATTAAGTACACAGAAAGCGAATAGATGTTTGATTAAATGAGTTTTTATTCATAAGAGTACAAAGTAAAATTAACCGGAAAAACTAAAATGAAAAAATGTGTTTTTTTCACTCCATTTTTTGCATTTGACACTGGTTTTCTCAAAAACTATTCGCTTTCTGTGTACTTTATTTACGCCGGTTTGTTCAGAATAAAATTTTCTACATTTTTTATTGAAAATTTTTAACTGTTTCTTGGTGAAATAACAAAGTTATTCTTGCCCAAAGATGAAAAAATGTGATTTTCACTCCATTTTTTGCATTTGACACTGGTTTTCTCAAAAACTATTTAACTTACAGTTCTGGGACCTGTTTTATTCAATTTATCAGATCAAAAACCATAAGAAATGATTGAATTCGCCCCTTAATCTACCTTACCAGAATTCCAGGAAGACCTCATTTCACCTGGTGAACTGAAATCCAGGCGAAACTTTCGCTAGCTGTAACTCGCTAACGAAGCGTTTTCGGACCTATCTTTATATAACATTTTTTCATTATTTTTACTAGTACAATGTGCTGTAGAAGTAGGGGGAGAACTTCATGAATCACCCTGTATATATAAATCCGAAAGCCCTTACTGACTGAATCATTCACGCACTCATTATTGATGCCTTTTTTATTTCTCAGTCAAATCATACGATACCATCATCATTTTCATTTAATTACTTTCTCTTGCCTACATGAATATATAGGAACGAAAATATTGTTTTATGTCGATTTTTCGAAATTATTTTTCATCGGATATACACGTTTTCAGACCCCCTGAACCCAAAAAACATGTGTTCAGCGATTGCTGTGAGTGTGTGTGTGTGTACACAAAAAATCGACATGAAAACAATACTTTCCTTCCTATATATTCATATAGGCTACAGAAAGTAAAAATAGATCTTGCCTACATTGTTTATAAAGAAAATTTATATTAAATTTTCATTTGATTAATTTCATTAAAAGGCGAGAAGCAGAGTGAGCGGGGGTTTTTTAGTTTTTTAGAATAATTAAAGTGGAAACCGTTAATATGTTTTTAATGCTACAGTGAGAGTAAACCTCACGTTTACTCAAATACTACTTTTTAAATGAAGTACCCCCGCACAATTGCATGTTACAATGGGTGTAACCACCCAATACAACAGATTTGTAACGCGTGATGCATAGAACAGTTCTGCAGGGGTTAAACTTTAGATAATAAATTAAAACATATAATTAGTTCATGCAATTGTATTACGTAAAAAGTTCCATCTTTTCCGTGAAACGATAATATATTAATGCTAATTTTTCGGCATCTATAAAGAAATTTAAATTGTAAAATGTTTCGCCTTATTGATTTTCATTGATTATCTGAGATTTATACTTTTACAATACAATTTAACAATTTTTAGAAATGAAGGAATGATTCATAGAAGCACTAACACCTGAATACAAAAGAATGGGCTCTTACCATTATTATGTATTTAACCCATTATTATGACCGAATATTTTTACTTTCTCTTGCCTATATGAATATATAGGAAGGAAAGTATTGTTTTCATGTCGATTTTTAGAAATCGAGTTTTCACCGGATCTATACGTTTTCAGACCCCCTGAACCCAAAAAACATGTTTTTAGCGATTAGTCTGTGTGTGTGTCTGTGTGTGAACAGAATATCTCAAGAACGGAACATTGTACGAACTTGAAACTTGAAACTTAAGTTAAGTACCACTACCGGACTCGACACGAACATTTTCATCAAAATCGGTCAACCGGAAGTGGTAGTTAATTCGTGTAATTTTTCACTTTTTTGCGATTTTCTCAAAAACTGGTCCTACGATTTTTTTTAAAATCGCCTGGTTTACTCAATTTTTTATTCTCTACAAGATAGGGTAGGCGTCATGTTTGCTGAAATTCTGGGTGAGGCTGTTTTCACGTAAAAACGTTGTTTTTTTAAGATTACAGATTTAATATGCATTTAAGCGCAAAACTTTATATAATAAAAGTTGTAGAGAATTGAAAATTCTACAACTTTTATTTCACACAATTTTTTGTATAATGCTTAGTTTAGCGGTAATTTGCGATTTTCTATTTTTTTTCTCACGAAAACGTGAGAAAAATCGATTTTTTAAACATTTCGGCCTTAGTATGCATTTTACGACAAAAGTGTATATAATTTAATTTATAGAAAATTAAAAGATCTACAACTTTTATTTAAAGCATTTTTCTCTACAGAGCCTAGTTTAGAGAGAAAGAGTGATTTTCCGTATTTCTAAGCCAAACTGAGTACGATTTTCATTTTGCGTCTTTCACTCATAATTAAAATAAGGTTATGTTTTTGAGGTTAATTTCTTTGGTTATTTCTAATGTTTTATTACTAACGTTAGGTTTATTGTTAATTATTTGCACTGGCAAGAGAAAGTTGTGTGAGTGTTTCACACCAGATTTTTTTCTTTGTATTTGTTATATTATTATTTTTCTATAATATATGACGTAAAATGTTGAAAATTATCAATATTTGCTAAATATATAATTTCTGGTTGCAATGGCGGCCTGGTACATTATTGTACCACCAGGCTCTTTAGTTGCATACGTTTTTGGCTATTACGTAACACTTGTAAAACATACGTTTAATAATAAAACTCTGGTGTGAAACACTCACACAACTTTCTCTTGCCAATGCAGAAAATTAACAATAAACCTAACATTAGTAATAAAAACATTAGAAATAAATAAAAAAACAACCTCAATAAACATAACCTTATTTTAATCATGAGTGAACGACGCAAAATGAAAATTAACCTCAGTTTGGCTTAAAAATACGGAAAATCGCACTTTCACGCTAAACTAGGCTCTGTACAAAAAAATTCTTTAAATAAAAGTTGTAGATCATTTAATTTCCTTTAAATTTGATTATTAAATACACTTTTGTCGTAAAATGCATACTAAGGCCGAAATCTTTAAAAAATAATTTTTTACACGTTTTCGTGAGAAAAAAACAGAAAATTGCTAATTACCGCTAAACTAAGCGTTAAACAAAAAAAATGTTTGATAGAAAAGTAGTAAATTTTTAAATTTTCTACAGCTTTAAATATATACATTTTTGCGCTAAAATGCATATTAACGCCGCAGTCTTAAAAAAAATTCTTTACGTGAAAAACGCCTCACAGAGAATTTCAGCAAACATGGCGCCTACCCTATCTTGTAAGCAAAAAAAATTAAGTAAACCAGATGATTTTTAAAAAAATCGTACGACCAGTTTTTGAGAAAATCGCAAAAAAGTGAAAAATTACACGAATAAACTACTACTTCCGGTTGACCGATTTTAATGAAACTTTTCGTGTCGAGTCCTCTAGTGGTATCTAACTTAAGTTTTCTAATTTCAAGTTCGTACGATGTTCCGTTCTTGAGATATTCTTTTCACACACACAGACCAATCGCTAAAAACTTATAATACTCGTTAGAAGTGTAACTAACAGTTTGCAGATTGAAAAAACCAATAATTAAACGTTATATAAACAAAACTTATACTACATATTTGAAGATACCATGACTGTTTACAATTAGAAAATTAACGGCTACTCTAACAAATACAACAAAAACAGTTCTGTCAGCTTGAATAACAAAAACATGTTTATATTTTATACTTGGGCTACTCGTTGACCAAAAATTCCCTTAAAAAAAATATTTCAAAAAATGTTAGAACTTACCAGGTGGCACAATAATGTACCGCTAGGACATAATGGGTTCAGATGAAAGGGCATTCGTAACCTGCCAGGAGATGGTATTCATGATAACTGTTAATCATACTGAAATTTTTCTGATCCATAAACACGCGTACACACCCAAAAATTGAATGAACGTGAAGGTTGAACAATCAATAAAATAAAATTTCGAAAACCATACGCAAAACAAGAAAATATAATGAACCGAACCAAATTTGGCCAACTGATTATGACGTCAAGGGCTTTAACGAATAACAAAAACAGACGCTGGATGGACGAAAGAAAAGAAAAGCACACAATGAAAGAATGCTGATAGTGGCCTGCAAAAAGTTTCCAGAAATTTATAAAAATCACCTTACGTGGTGTAAAATGGCCGAAACAAAAAATATACACTATACTACGCACGAAAGATTTAGGCGGTGTTCTCACTCGTGAATCCCCTCCACAACGTCCCATGTACTACTCATAGTACTCCCCTTACGCTCTTCGCAATGTTACAAGAAGTACACTGTTTTTACGTGTTAGATTACAACAAATAACAATGTTTTTACCAAACTTTCTTTGTTTCGTAGTTTTGAATCCACGCAATTGAAATAATTATTTTAAAATGATATAGGGTGATTCAAAAAGAGCGCCGGTTTTGATATCTCAAATTAAGAGATTTATTTTACTGAAAAACTGAAAAAAAATACATCAACAAGTTCATCTTTCCTTCCGATTTCATGTATGAAAAATGATGTCATGCATATGTCCTCCTCTACTGCGCTGGCACGCATCAACTCTGTCCATGAAATTGGATATTACTGCACGACAAGTTTCGACTTCCATTTGCCCGATAACCCGTCGAATTTCCTCCTTCAAGTCATTGATGTTTCGGGGTTTATTGGCATACACCAATGACTTTAGATGACCCCAAAGAGTTAAGTCACAAGGCGTCAAGTCACACGACGTTGGTAGCCATTGATGGTCGGAATTACGAGAAATGATGCGATCCTGGAACCGTTCACGGAGCAACAACATTGTTTCTCGTGCAGCGTGACAGGTGGCACCATCCTGCTGAAACCACAACTCGTCAATGTCCATTCCATCCAAATGACGCCACAAAAACTCCCTAATCATCGTACGGTATCGGTCTCCATTTACTGTTACGGCTTGTCCTTCTTGATTTTCAAAAAGTAAGGGCCGATGACACCGCCCGACCAAAAGCCGCACCAAACTGTCACTCGCTGTGCATACAAGAGAAACTACAACTGAATCGTCAATCGGAATGTTCTCCAAAATAGAAATGAGGTCAAACAATGTTGCCAACCGATAAACAAAAATTTACCAGCCGTTTAAAAACCGGCGCTCTTTTTGAATCACCCTTTATATTAACTACATTAATTGTAGGGTGTGAAACAAAATGTAATTTACATCTTGTTTTAATACTCATACGATATATAAACTTTCAAAGTAATAAGCCACACGTGCAGTAGTCTTGTACAATCAAATACAAGCTAATTTTAAACACGAAAATATAACAGTTTGAAATTTTTCAATATCTCGTCAAGTATGTACGATTAAAACTTAGATTTTGAACGCATACGTTACTAATATAATGAATTCTCACTTGATGTGAATTAGATATTATAGGCGGGGTAAATGTTTTGAGCGTAAAGGGTGAAGTAAACTTTAAAATAAGATATACTGTTTGTCTATAACTTGATGGCCTCCCGCAGAGAGGAGCAGAATCGGTCTGCTACTAGCCTTCTCAATAACACTTCATGTACCAATTCCAGTGTACTAGTTAGTTAGTAGTAGTACATAATGAAGTGTTATTGAGAAGGATAGTAGCGGGCCGATTCTGCTCCTCTCTGCGGGAGGCCATCAAGTTATAGACAGACAGTACGTTTCAAGTCAACAGGAGCAGTAGAGACGAGAAATTGCTTGAATGGTGGCAATGGCGAGGCGAGAAAATGGCAAAGTACACAGCAAACTCCCACCCGCCTAAATTTATTGTTCTTATTATAATAGTAATTTTTTATGCCCATAACAGACAAGTGGAGTGTCATTATTTAAACTCGATTAGTTCGTTGCAGGGCTAAACTAAATAGATATATTTCTTGTCACATGTTCAGCCAATTAAATGACTAACTCATCTAAGAACAGAAGAGATAGAGGCGCAAAAAACAATAATCAAGAGTCATCTCCTCTGAAAGTAACGAATTTCATTATACAGCCAGACCCTGTGGTGAATGAAGTGAAGGAGTCATTTGCAAAGTGGAAAATATGTGCTTTTCAGAGGGCCCGGCACGCTGATAAGCGTACTTTTCCACTCAGTAAACCACCTCACTCCTCGTTTTACTTAGTGAAACTTCTAAAGGTTCAAACCAGCCTTTCGGCTGATGACCTAAACAACAACACAGTAATTTTTCATAGTTATTTTTTAGTTCAGAATAACAGGTACAATGAATAATATCCAAATGTTACGTACATCCGTGTAAGCAAACGAGGAGTGAGGTGATTTACAATTGCCTTCCTCACAGAGTGGAAATATATGCTTATCAAAATGTCACGCCCTCTGGAAAGCATCAACTTTTCACCCTGCAAATTACACCTTCACTTCATTCACCACAGGGTCTGGTTGTATAATAATGAAGTTCATTACTCTCAGAGGAGATAACTCTGACTAGTGTATTTTACACCTCTACCTCTTCTGTTCTTAAATAGTTCAGTCATATAATTGACTGACTATGTTATAAGAAACAGAACTATTTTTTGTAGCCCTGGAACCAACAGATCGAGTGCAATTAATTAAACAGTCCACTTGCCCGTTATGGGTAAATTAGGGGTTATAATAGGCAAATAAAAAGAACTGGACTTATTTGCTGAAAAATCTGTGTAGTTAAATTTATGATCGCACTGATGAATTATTTTAGCTACTGAGGAAGTAAATACAGTAGCCATATTTTCAGCCACATTTACAAAGTTAATTTTATCAATTGACGTATTTTTTACTTTCTCTTGCCTATATGAATATATACGAAGGAAAGTATTGTTTTCATGTCGATTTTTCGAAATCGAGTTTTCACCGGATCTACACGTTTTCAGACCCCCTGAACCCAAAAAACATGTTTTTAGCGATTGGTCTGTGTGTGTGTCTGTGTGTGTGAACAGAATATCTCAAGAACGGAACATCGTACGAACTTGAAACTTGAAACTTAAGTTACATATCACTACCGGACCCGACACGAACATTTTCATCAAAATCGGTCAACCGGAAGTAGTAGTTTATTCGTATAATTTTTCACTTTTTTGCGATTTTCTCAAAAACTAGTCCTACGATTTTTTTTAAAATCAACTGGTTTACTACATTTTTTATGCTCTACAATATAGGGTAGGCGCCATGTTTGCTGAAATTCTGCGTGAGGCTGTTTTTTCGTAAAAACATTTTCTTTTTAAGATTGCGGCTTTAATATGCATTTTAGCGCAAAACGTTATATAATAAAAGTTGTAGAGAATGTAAAATTCTACAACTTTTATTTCAAACATTTTTTTGTATAACGCTTAGTTTAGCGGTAATTTGCGATTTTCTGTTTTTTTTCTCACGAAAACGTGAGAAAAATCGATTTTTTTAACATTTCGGTCTTAGTATGCATTTTACGACAAAAGTGTATATAATTAAATTTATAGAAAATTAAAAGATCTACAACTTTTGTTTAGAGCATTTTTCTCTACAGAGCCTAGTTTAGCGTGAAAGCGTGATTTTCCGTATTTTTAAGCCAAACTGAGTTCGATTGTCATTTTGCGTCATTCACTCATGATTAAAATAAGGTTATGTTTTTGAGGTTAGTTTTTGTTTATTTCTAATATTTTATTAATAATGTTAGGTTTATTGTTAATTATTTGCATTGGCAAGAGAAAGTTGTGTGAGTGTTTCACACCAGATTTTTTACAATAACATTTAATTTAAGTCTCCTGTTTGCACCTAATATTTCGTTTAAAAGCTCCAACTACCAGATTTATCACACTTAAAAAATTTATTGAATTATTGAAGGTGATTTACAATTGCCTTCCTCACTGAGTGGAAACATAGGCTTATCAACATGTCAGGCCCTCTGAAAAGCATCAACTTTTCACCCTGCAAATTACACCTTCACTTCATTCACCAAAGGGTCTGGTTGTATAATGATGAAGTTCATTACTCTCAGAGGAGATAACTCTGACTGGTGTATTTTACACCTCTACCTCTTCTGTTCTAAAATGTTTTAGTCATATAATTGGCTGACCATTCTCATGATAAGCTATTTTTGTAGCCCTGGAACTAGCAGATCGAGTGCAAATAATTTAACACTCCACCTGCCTGTCATGGGCAATTAATTGTTCCACATTAGTCCAGATTTATGGTTATTGTATTAATCCGATTTGAAGAGGACATTTAATATGATTGATAATACGGATTTTGAAAATATTAGAAGAAACCATAAACATATTACCTGTAAACACAACGAGTGCATTAAAAAAAAAACTTCAAGACGAGCAAAGACGTTACAACAAGACGGAGAGAAATAAAAATCCAACAACGAAAAAATATTAACGAGACTGTGATTACAGTATAATATTATTCTGTAGGGTGACACGTCAGTAAATTCCACCAGTATTTTAAACGACACCACATCAATTAATAATATAGCCAATCATGATTCATTAGTTAGACTCATATTGCACTTTAATAGGTTACGCAATCGGGTAACAAATTAAGTAAATAAATAAACCTTAACGAAATTGACCGATTGTATTACACTTCAGTAATATTTATATTCCTCGAGAAATAAGATCATCCAAGTACAAGGTTAAAATTGAAACAGCGTTGACAACACATTAGTAATAAATTATATCGAATAACTTTATTGATTAAATTAAATTACATAATTGCAAAAATAAAGCGCAAACTATTTCAGACAGACAATTTTTCTATCTACGAGTATGGCTCGTATGACAAACAATTGCGTCTGCTCTACGCGCGGGCTTCTTGCTGGCCTAGAAGGGGCAAATTAAATAAAATGGTTCATTGCTTCTTTTATTACTTCCATATTTTATCTCCATACAAGTTGTCCGTCCCGGCTACTACCGGGTATAATTTTATTTTATTTTAATAATTGTTAAATTAGGGCTATATATAAAGCAAAAAATCTGGTGTGAAACACTCACACAACTTTCTCTTGCCAATGCAAATAATTAACAATAAACCTAACATTAGTATTAAAACATTAGAAATGAACAAAAACTAACCTCAAAAACATAACCTTATTTTAATCATGAGTGAATGACGCAAAATGACAATCGAACTCAGTTTGGCTTAAAAATACGGAAAATCACGCTTTCACGCTAAACTAGGCTCTGTAGAGAAACATGCTCAAAACAAAAGTTGTAGATTTTTTAATTTTCTATAAATTTAATTATATACACTTTTGTCGTAAAATGCATACTAAGACCGAAATGTTAAAAAAATCGATTTTTCTCACGTTTTCGTGAGAAAAAAAACAAAAAATCGCAAATTACCGCTAAACTAAGCGTTATACAAAAAAATGTTTGAAACAGAAGTTGTACGTTTTTAAATTCTCTACAACTTTTATTATATAAGTTTTTGCGCTAAAATTTATATTAAAGCCGTAATCTTAAAAAAACAACGTTTTTACGTGAAAACAGCCTCACCGAGAATTTCAGCAAACATGGCGCCTACCCTATCTTGTAGAGAATAAAAAATTGAGTAAAATAGGCGATTTTAAAAAAAATCGTAGGACCAGTTTTTGAGAAAATCGCAAAAAACTGAAAAATTATACGAATAAACTACTACTTCCGGTTGACCGATTTTGATGAAAATGTTCGTGTCGCGTCCGGTAGTGGTATGTAACTTAAGTTTCAAGTTTCAAGTTCGTACGATGTTCCGTTCTTGAGATATTCTGTTCACACACAGACACACACGCACGCACACACACACACACACACACACACACACACACAGACACACACACACACAGACCAATCGCTAAAAACATGTTTTTTGGGTTCAGGGGGTCTGAAAACGTATAGATCCGGTGAAAACTCGAATTCGAAAAATCGACATGAAAACAATACTTTCCTTCCTATATATTCATATAGGCAAGAGAAAGCAAAAATCTGGTAAGACAATCATAAAACGTTCTATTGCCAATGTAAATACTGAATAATATAAACTCTGTTTAATCATGAATGAATGACGCAAAATAAAAATCAACCTCTGTAGAACTTAAATTACAGAACATCATTAATTAGGTCTAAACTAAGCTCTGCAGAGAAAAATGCTTAAAAAAAAAGTTGTAGGTTTTTGAATTTCCTATAACTTTGATTATGCACACTTTTGTCGTAAAATGCATACTAAGGCTGAAATCTTAAAAAAACCAATTTTTTAAGATTTTCATGGAAAAACAAAATCAATAATTGTTGCTAAACTAAGCGTTGTACAAAAAATGTTTCAAATAAAAGTTGTAGGTTTTTAAATGTTCTAAAACTTTTATTATATACACTTCTGCCCTAAAATACATATTAAGGCCGCTATCTAAAAAAAAACATGTTTTTCTATAAGAGCCTCTCCAAGAATTTTAGCAGACATGGCGCTTACCCCATTGTAGAGCATAAAAAATGTAGTAAATAAGGCGATTTTTAAAAAATCGTAGGAGCCGTTTTTGAGAAATTGCACAAATAAACTACTACTTCCGGTCAACAGATTTTAATTAAAATGTTCGTGTCGCGTCCTTTCGTGGTACTTAATTTAAGTGTCAAGTTTCAACTTCGTACGATGTTTCGTTCTTGAGATATTTTGTTTACACGCACACACATAAAAAAATTGCTAAAAACATGTTTTTCTTTGGTTCAGGAGGCTTTAAAACGTGCATATCCGGTAAAAACTTCGACAAAAAAACCAATATTTTCCTTTACTATATATTAATATAGGCAAGACTATATTAATATAGGAAACCAAGACTAGAAGAGTGCAGAGGGTGACGGAAGAACTCCGGGCTCAGAGATCACAAAGAATGAGGGAATACTGGGTAAAGATCAAGGCTCAGAGATCGAAGTAGAGTCTTTCATGTTGTGGCTGAAGTGGTCCATTGTGGCCTCACAAGTAAAAAAAAAAAAAATATATATATAGGCAAGAGAAAGTAAAAATAAGATTTTCTGATTTAGAAAAATCTAATATATACTAAATTGTTGGACACCACCCAATTTTAAACATCTACCTCGTCTGGAACTAAATAAACAAAAAATATTGGTTTAAGGGTTGAACACCTTTTCCAGCCCCTTACGGGTCCATTTTTGTAATCGTTAAGGAAGTTTTTTAGCGTCACTAAACATAACATCTCCACCGAGTTCCAGCCATCTCACTCGTCCGGAACTTAGTAAATAATATTGGTTTAAGGGTTGAACACCCTTTTCAACCAACTAGGGGTTGGAAATGGTTAATTAAAAATTTTGTAGCGAGTTATAAATAACATCTCAACCGAGTTCCATCTATCTAGCTTGTCCGGAACTTAGTAAATGGAAAACATCGGTTTAAGAGTTGAACACCCTTTTTAACACCTTAACGGTGGTATGTCAAAATCGTTTGTTTAACTTTTCTATTTACCCAAAACAAAATATTCCCTCGAAATTTCAGCATTCTAGCTACTGTGTAAGTAGGAGAATTAGTGATGAGTGAGTCGGTCAGCGAGGGCTTTCGCATTTTTACTTTCTCTTGCCTATATGAATATATAGGAAGTAAGTACTGTTTTCATGCCGATTTTTCAAAATCGAGTTTCACCGGATCTACACGTTTTCAGACCTCCTGAACCAAAAAAACATGTTTTTCGCGATTGGTCTCTCTCTCTCTCTCTCCCTCTCTCTCTCTCTCTCTGTGTGTGTGTGTGTGTGTGTGTGTGTGTGTGCGTGTGTGTGTGTTTGTGTGTGCGTGCGTGAACAGAATTTCTCATGAACGGAACATCGTACAAAGTTGAAACTTAAGTTAGATACCACTAGAGGACCCGACACGAACATTTCCATCAAAAATCGGTTAATCGAAAGTGGTTGTTTATTCGTATCATTTTTCACTTTTTTCGATTTTCTCAAAAACGGCTTCTACGGGTTTTTTTTTTAAATCGCCTCAACTAATTTTTTATGCTCTACACGATAGCGTAGGCGCCATGTCTCCTGAAATTCTTGGGGAGGTTGTTATCTCGTAAAAAAATTGTTTTTTTTTAAGATTGCGCCTTTTAATATGCATTTTAGCGCAAACATGTATATAATAAATTTTATTCGTCCCGAGAGAGAGAAATAGTGATAAGTGAGTTACGTAATCAGTCAGAGCTTTTGTATTTACATGAAATATACAGAATGAATCCGGCTTAATTCGCCATAGTAAATATGCGTTTACTTCAAGTTATTTACAGTAGAATCCGGTTTACTGGGACAGCCATTGAAACGGGACAAATTTGGAAAGAAAACAACATGTAGAGGACAATGGAAATGAACTTCGGTTAAACGAGACGGGCAGAATGAGACGGTAAGAAAGTGTGACTTAACTTCCTCTACAACAAGAAGATAGTTAAGAGAAAAGTGGGCCGCAAAAGATTTTTTTATGTTCGACTGTTTTCCATTAGTATAGACGTGACAATACTACATAACAGACGAATTCAAGGTATATTTATTATTTACTTATGTATTTATTTATCATTAGATAAATTGTTGTTAAAATAAAGAACAATATTTAAATTGTTGAGTCAGAAATAATTTGTTTACAATATTTTTGTTTTACAAACGATGATAGATGAAAATGAGTGATGAAAAAATACCAGACCTGACTGGAAATCGAACCCGGGGACCCGGCATATAAGCCAGTTACGCTGACCAATACACAACGGACCGGCCAAAATTAAAGATGGAGAACTTATTTTAAAAAAAATCAAAAAATATTTAGGAAGTTACTCTTCTTAAGCTGAGCTCACTCTGGAAAGAAAAACCCTGCCGGCCGCATTGGCGTAGTTGGTAACATGCTCGCCTCTCATCATGCGGTCTTAGGTTCGAATCCCATTCAGGCGCGGCATATTTTCATACGTTACAAAAAATCATTTCATCCTTTACCGTCTGCATTAGCAGTAATTGCAGAACAGTCGGATGTTAAACAAAAAAAAAAAACAAAGAAAAATGGAAAGAAAACCACATGCCGGGGACAATGGAAATGGGACTTTTCCATTAACTACGGACGGATTCTTTTCACGGATTATGTTATTTATAGTGGAATCCGGTGTATTGGACAGCTATTGAAACGGCTGTTCCAATCGATGATTGACTGTTCGGGTCATTACATAATTACATGTTTTTTTGTTTTAACAATATAATGTTGATAAGAAAATTATTTTAATATCACTCGGAGAAAAATTAGGTACCCAAGTAATGAAACCTACACATCAAATGTTTTTAAACCTTGTGGTTCTGTAAAAAAAACCTAATTTTTATAATTAGATAATCTCATAATACAGCACTTTTCATTAATCGAGAGTTTATAAACATATCCAGATTTCAATTTTTTACTTTCTCTTAACCTACGTGAATATATAGGAAGGAATATATCGTTTTCTGTCGATTTTCCGAAATCGAGTTTTCACCGGATATATACGTTTTCAGCCCCCTTTAACCCAAAAAACCATGTTTTTAGCGACTGGTCAGTTGTGTGTATGTGTTAGTGAGAAAAATATCTCAAGAACGGAATACCGTTCGAAGTTGAAACTCAAGTTAGGTACTACTTATGGGTTCGGACCCGACACCAACATTTTCATCAAAATGGTCAACCGGAATCAATTTAATCGTGCGATTTTCTCAAAAACGGCTCCTACGATTTCTTTTTTAAATCACCTTATTTATTACATATTTCACTTCAAGATTGTGGTAATCTATTCACCTGATCTATTCTCATTGCACAATTAGGTTTTTACATTCTCTTACCTGTATGAATATATATAGGAAGGAAACTATTGTTTTCATGTCAATTTTTCGAAATCGAATTTTCACCGGATCTACACGTTTTCAGACCCCCTGAACCCAAAAAACATGTTTTTAGAGATTAGTCTGTGAGTGTGTAAACAGAATATCTCAAGAACGGAACATCGTACGAACTTGAAACTTAAGTTACATACCACTACCGGGACCCGACACGAACATTTTCATCAAAATCGGTCAACCGGACGTAGTAGTTTATTCGTGGAATTTTTCACTTTTTTGCGATTTTCTCAAAAACCGGTCCTACGTTTTTTTTAAAATCGCCTGGTTTACTCAATTTTTTATGCTCTACAAGGTAGGGTAGGCGCCATGTCTGCTGAAATTCTTGAAGAGGCTGTTTTCAGGTAAAAAAATTGTTTTTTAAGATTGCGGCTTTAATAAGCATTTTAGCGCAAAAATTTATTTATAAAAGTTGTAGATTATTTAAAATCCTACAACTTTTATTTAAAACATTTTTTTGTATAACGCTTAGCTTAGCGGTAATTAGCGATTTTCTGTTTTCTCTCACGAAAACGTGTAAAAAATCGATTTTTTAAATATTTCAGCCTTAGTATGCATTTTACGACAAAAGTGTATATAATCTAATTTATAAGAAATTAAAAGATCTACAACTTTTATTTATGGCATTTTTCTCTAGAAAGCCTAGTTTAGCGTGAAAGACTGCTTTTCCGTATTTTTAAGCCAAACTGGTTGATTTTCATTTTGCGTCTTTCACTGATGATTAAAATTAGGTTATGTTTTTTGAGGTTAGTTTTTTTGTTTATTTCTAATGTTTTATTACTAATATTAGGTTATACTGTTCATTATTATCATTAGCAAGAGAAAGTCGTGTGAGTGTCACACCAGATTTTTTTTTTTAAATATAACGTGATTCGTAACGTAATAATCAACTCTGTTTCTTAAGCTATGATTAAGGAAATTTTAATTCTGAAAAAAGGTATTTTGCTTTACGTACAAATCATTTCAAAAATTTACAATGAAGGAACTGTAAGAATTTGGGTATCCTAAAACAATCATCTGAATATGAGGTAGAGCAGTTTTCTCCCAATATTTATTTATTCTGAATTTTAAAGATTCTTTTAATATTACACGGCGAAAAATTACCCTAGTAATGAAACGTACACATCAAATAATGTTTAAAAAAAGTTTTTAAACCTTGTGGTTCGGTATATTTCGTGATGAATGAGCGAGTAGATTCCGCTTTATGTAAATAGACATAGGATGACCAGGCCTAAATTGTTTTAGACTCTTCATAACAAAATTAGTACAGACGTAATAATACTACGTAGCAGACGAATTCAAGGTATATTTATTATTTGCTTAGTATTTATTTATTTATCATTAGATAAAATATTGTTAAAATAACGAACGATATTTAAATTGTTGAGTCAGAAATAATTTGTTTACAATATTTTTGTTTTTATATACAGGGTCATTCCATGACCATTTAAATATATTTTTTGTTTATCATAGTTATACCAATCCCATAGGAGTACCACAATTCACCCTCTTTTTAATTTTATTTTATACTGTATTAAAATGGTGGCTTTTTGTTTTATCAAGGCCACAGAATTTTTTTTACGTTTGTGAGGGTTCAGTTCAAATTTAATCTCATTTCAGGTATGTCACAGATATTTGAAACATAAAACATAATATACAGCTAATTCTGAGCTATTTAAGAGTGCAGAAAACATAATATTGAATTTTTTTAATATTGAAAGTAATAACAAAAAAAACACAAATGCTTTCCATCTAATGAGCTCTTTAAGGATTCTACCTGTTCCCTAAGGTGAAATCTTTTAAATTAAAATCTTTTTTTGAAATTATTTTAGAACCTCTCTATACAATAAAGCCTCTCTATATACACAATATTTGTGGTTTTGTTGCCCTGTGGCAGCAAAATAAATCGTTTTTCTGCATTTCCAGCTCTAAAAAGTCCGACATATAGTCGACCATGAGTGAAGGAAGCACTCTTGTCTCAAATCGATGCCCACCGTTTTAAATGTTTGTCCCTGCGATTTAACAGAATTGAATAGAATGCACAGAAGAATACCGATAGAAAAGAAAGAGACAGTTGATTTATGGCTGAGATAAGAGACAGTAATACACGACAGTTGTACGTGGGTGCAAGACGCAGAGTAACTGGAAATATGACTCGTTCACTTCCTGTCGAATGAAAAAAAATATATGAAATACAGTAAAAAACAAAAATTTTGAATATTTCCGAATTTTTAATGTTTTTGGAATCGAATGCTATTCTTCACGTTTTTCTAGGGAATATAAAATCGTGTTTCTAGCCCAAAAAATACAACACCCAGAGGACTAAGAAAAAATAAATGTCTATGCACCCGATGGACTAAAATATGCGACATCGTCACAGTTCAAGTTGCTTAACTCACTTAATTAAAGTTACTTAAAGTTGCGAAATAGCCTATATTGATCAGGAAGCTCTAAAATGTTTTTGGAATCGAATGCTATTCTTCACGTTTTTCTAGGGAATATAAAATCGTGTTTCTAGCCCAAAAAATACAACACCCAGAGGACTAAGAAAAAATAAATGTCTATGCACCCGATGGACTAAAATATGCGACATCGTCACAGTTCAAGTTGCTTAACTCACTTAATTAAAGTTACTTAAAGTTGCGAAATAGCCTATATTGATCAGGAAGCTCTAAGCTACGCAAAATTGAAATATTTTTTAAAAAATCGGTTCAGTAGTTTCTAAGATTACCTCATACTAACAAACAGACGTTTCTTCTTTATTATATTAGTATAGATTATTTCTACTTTTTAACCCAAAAAATGCCTACATAAACAGAAAAAACCATTTTTCGTTAACCTTAAGACATGAATGTATTAAAGCTTGCCATAATAAAACTTCTTGACCGGTTTAAAAAATGGCGTAAGAGAATCCGTACACTTTTTCAGAGAAAATGAATGAACGGTTCAGTACATTGAACAAAAAGGGAGAAACATTAGGGTAAACGTAAAAAATAACCACTTTCCGATCGGAAAATAATATACCTGTGGGGGTCGCGATTGTAATATTGAAAAATGGAAAAGATTTGAATAAATGGATTGAAGATAAAACTCAAAACAGAATGCCTCTAGGTTCTGTTTTAATTCGAGAGAAGCACGGCAAAATAATTAACAATACGTTTTTTTTAGCGTAAAGACAAAAGTAAGGTAAATGAACGGGGACCTGTGTTTCTGATTAAAGGCTGGTTTAAAAATTTCTCAACCAGAAACTCTACCAGAGTTCTATCGTAAATTAATCGTAATGTACTAAAATTATTTTTAATATTTTTATTAGGTATTATTCGACAAGCATCGCCACGTATTTCTATAAAGGTTTAGTTGTGCTATTTGCGTGAGTAAACGTGCCAATAGCGAGAGATGGTGTAGAAGAAAATTACCGTCATTACCTGAAAGACTACATAAACCCTTGGAAAAACAGCATACGCTACAGACATGAAATTAAAATTAAAACAAAATTTATTTTGTTTTAATCAATTCATTTTAATTCAACATTAAGTTACTCCTAATTTGTTATCAAAGCTTTGAACATTACTTTCTGATGTCCATTAAGTTTATGACGAAACAAATAAAATAGGATGAAAACATTGAATTAAAATAAACAGATAACAACAGTTCATTAACAAAAATATTTTTGACTTGATAAGCAACTGAAGCATTTAAGGCAAAAGTAACAGTGCACATTTGAAGAAATGTTTAAATTAAGCATACAACTTAAACCCACCGGATTAGTCTAGTAGTTGTTTTGTTTTCCTTGGTATTAAGTTTTATAAGTAATACCTGATGAAATGCGTTACTCTGAATCATTTGATATACTGTATTTAGAAGAAAAATTAAGCGTTGGAATTTTTACCTTCGGCCAGAAAGATTAACTGGAATGTACAATGTTATTTGAATTGACCATTTCAGAAAGCCCATAAGTCAAAAAACTAACTTCTGGAAAAATTAAAAAACTGGTAATTTACTACGATTCAATAGAAAACAACATTAAAAATTTAATTTGTTAAGAGGGATGTACCCTTAAAATAAAATGTATACTTTTGTTTTTTTTTTTTAAAGATAAGTCCTTGTTTAAATAAATTGAAAATTTTGACTTCAGGTGTTTCTGTAATAAATTGGAAAAGATCCCAAATACATTGTACTCTGTGAAAACGTTTTAAGATGAGAAGAAAATTGCTGCACAATAGTATTACACTAGTTACATCAGTTTTTTTCATTTTTTTTCGTTTAAACGTCCGATTGTTCTGCAATTACTGCTATTGGAGAAGTTACATCAGTGTCTTGAAAATTTTTGCAATAATGAAAATTGAAATTCCTAACATTAAAAAAGAAAAATCTGGTGTGAAACACTCACACAACTTTCTCTTGCCAATGCAAATAATTAATAATAAACCTAACATTAGTAATAAAATATTAGAAATAAACAGAAACTAACCTCAAAAACATAACCTTATTTTAATCATGAGTGAATGACGCAAAATGACAATCGAACTCAGTTTGGCTTAAAAATACGGAAAATCGCGCTTTCACGCTAAACTAGGCTCTGTAGAGAAAAATGCTCTGAACAAAAGTTGTAGATCTTTTAATTTTCTATAATTTTTATTATATACACTTTTGTCGTAAAATGCATACTAAGACCGAAATGTTAAAAAAATCGATTTTTCTCACGTTTTCGTGAGAAAAAAAACAGAAAATCGCAAATTACCGCTAAACTAAGCGTTATACAAAAAATGTTTGAAATAAAAGTTGTAGAATTTTACATCCTCTACAACTTTTATTATATAACGTTTTGCGCTAAAATGCATATTAAAGCCGCAATCTTAAAAAGAAAATGTTTTTACGTAAAAACAGCCTCAAGCAGAATTTCAGCAAACATGGCGCCTACCCTATATTGTAGAGCATAAAAAATGTAGTAAACCAGTTGATTTTAAAAAAAATCGTAGGACTAGTTTTTGAGAAAATCGCAAAAAAGTGAAAAATTATACGAATAAACTACTACTTCCGGTTGACCAATTTTGATGAAAATGTTCGTGTCGGGTCCGGTAGTGATATGTAACTTAAGTTTCAAGTTCGTACGATGTTCCGTTCTTGAGATATTCTGTTCACACACACACGCACACGCACACGCACACACACACACACACACACCAATCGCTAAAAACATGTTTTTTGGGTTCAGGGGGTCTGAAAACGTATAGATCCGGTGAAAACTCGATTTTGAAAAATCGACATGAAAACAATACTTTCCTTCCTATATATTCATATAGGCAAGAGAAAGTAAAAATAATGGTTTTCAGGACTATTCACGTTCTTCATTGTCGTCACCAATAAATTATCTCCCTTAAAAACGGTTTTGCATAGAAACTTTGTATGGCCTCTTCCATTGGAAAAGTGGAAGCGCAACTGGCTTCTACGCCGGGGTTCCGGGTTAGATTCCCGGTCAGATCTGTCATTTTTTCATCACTCATTTTCATCTATCACCCTTCTCACCGACGGCATTAGCAGAAATTGCAAAAAAAGTCAGACAAAAAAATCTTTCACTGGAAAGAAGCTTCAAAAGCCATTTTCGTTTTTTAATTGGAAGGAAGCAGGCCTTTTCTAGTGTTATATTACTTAAGGAAAGTCAGACGTATGTAATTTTTGTGGGGATGGTACGGTTTTCATTCAGTTAGTCCTAAAATGCACTAAAGAAAACAAATAAAATTTTTGACTTATGGTCTTTCTGAAATGATAGATTCATTTGTTAAGGTTATTCAATACAACAATGATGATTTGGTTCTACCGCGGTAAATGTAAGTACTGCGTGTGAATGTGTGAGTGTCTATGGTTTTCCCTTTTATTTTTTGTATGTTTCTTCTCTTTTTATCAATAAATATTATTTTGTGAAGAATGCCAAGCTAAGTTGCATAATGTTCCTTCCCTCCCTACAGTCAAGATTTTCTTTGTAGGTCAGGTAGTATTTTTGTTCGTAATAAACAGATTTGTACATTTTTATTTTATTTTATTCATGTATAATAAGATTTATTTCAATTATTAAAAATTAATATGTTTTAGTTGTAAATATGTGCAGTTATAGGAAATATGATACGTGTGTGGATACATTGTATTTTATTACTGAGCAAAAATATATTAATAAATTATTATTATTATTATTATTATTATTAGTACACTCGTCTCCGTAAGTCACATGTTTATCAGCTGATTTTCGAAGATGAAGGTTCCATGGTTCAAAGCCTATTTTTTTTATTTTTGTTTGTTTGTTTAACGTCCGACTGTTCTGCAATTACTGCTAATGCAGACGGTGAAGGATAAAATGATTTTTGTAACGTATGAAAATAAGCCGTGCCTAAATGGGATTCGAACCCAAGACCGCATGAACAAAGCCTAGTAAAGGTAGTAGTTTACTTCTTACGGATCTGAATAGTAGACAGTAGTTACTAGGGTACTTTGATGGTTGGGATTAAATTAACCAGGTACTCTTTCCAGAATGGTCGACCTTAGCCTGTGCAAGACTACAACTTATTTACACGTCATATATACCACCACCTTCATTTCAATTGGCTCTAGGGTTGTTTATTGTTCTTAATTGAACAGATATCAACGTATACACATTAAGGGTTAAAAAAATAATATACGGAATAAAATTTAAACAATCAAAATTAAGAATTCATAATAAACTTTTTTTATCTTAAAAACGTCCGCCGGACGCTACATCTACATTTAGCTGTGTTAATCATATTTCCATGAATGTTTAACAAATTCATAAAACAATTCAGTAAATGATATAATATCATCCTACATAAAGTTTTAAAAATATACTCTAACAGTTTCCGCAAGAAAAACAATCTTTAAATACGAGGGACGTTCAATAAATTAACGAGACAAATTAATGGACAGAAGAAACGGTCATTTAATGACAATGAAATATTTTAAGGGTCAAACTGGTAACCTTGGGGAGGACACTTAATAATAATCTGTTACATCATAATTAATCAGAACATAACCTCTTTTATTTATTTAAAAATGTCAGCTCTACTTGAACGTACGCCGGAAGAGTAAGAAAATTCAGTGATTATATTCTTGCTATTGGAAGGTATAAACCGGCGAAAAATTAGGGGTCTACTCAAAAATGTTGAAACAGTAGGCTGAAAATTTTTTTCAATCACAGTAACGTGTATAAATGGGTGGGATAGTTTAATTCGAGAACATGCGGATTCGCTCGCCAAAAAAAAAGCTAAACTTACGCGTCAGCCGGTAAAGTGGTTTTGACGGTCTTCTGGGACTCGCAATTAGTGATTTTTTTATGACTATTTACAACAAAGTACCGTGAACAAAAAAAAATAGTTCTATTATGCTCTAACAGAAAGTACGAGCTGCGATAAGCCGAAAAGCAAAGGGTACTCTCTCAGAAGGTGTGATTTTCTTGAATGACAACCCCCCCACCCCAACGCTCAGAGAACGAGCGAAACGCTCTAGATTCTAGAAGTTGGGTTGGGAGATGTAACCACACATCCTCCTTACAGCCCTCAAATTCCAAAAAATCTCAAATTCAAAAGCTCTCCTCCTAATTTATCCTCATTCCAATTATGTTATATTTTTAAACTAAATTCTGGAGTACAATTAGAGAGAAATAGTATAAACATGAATTAATCTAAAATACGTAAATAAAACATTTAGGTGACGTGTGTGTTATTGTTAAATTCTATCCCTATTAAAAATTTTCAGGTTGATTCGACAAGGAAAATCTCTTTTATCTTGATAAATAATCGGATAACAAACAAATAACGTAATAAAACACAAACAATTGGTTTCATTTTGTGTAAAATATTGAAATGAACAGAAGAAAAATTACATTTAATGAAAGTAGTATTTTATAGAAGGTGCGACCGCAATCCAATGACAGGTTTTCTTAAGACAGCAAAAATCACTTAAACCAACGATCATAAATCTTACATAGTTCAAACAGTATTTCGATCAAATTAATTGATTTTAAAACCTGATAGTTATTCGAACGGAACCGCACTCTAATATGAGCTCTGCAATGTACAGTACTCGTTTATAGACGCAAAAACCGATCATTAGCTAACCGGCTTACTCATCAATAAATCTCTACAAATACAACTCGAAATTTTAAATGTGTTGTAGGTTTCGGTTGCTACCCCCAACCCAGAATACAAAAGATCTTTTAACAGTGTTGTTTGGCGTTAAAAATTACAAAAAATTTGGTAACCCGAAAATTTTCGGATCGCACCCTCTTCTCTATGGTAGGGGGTAGTAATATTTATCTAATAAACAATATATCGTATCGAAAAAGTATAGAACCTTTTTTGTGCGTCAACGAAAGTACTTCAAGACCATGTAGCTAAAGTTACCCTTAACCCACCGGTTCACTGAGAAAACTCAGAAAAACAAATTTTGATGAGTTGCACCCGAGGTTTCATGTTATTCATTTCTTTCGCCTCAAAAAACTTTTCGTATAAATTTTCCGTTCGAAATTTTGTATGGATTTTTCGGCCAAATTGTTTTTGAAAAGATTTAATTGTCCGTTTTTCCGGAAAATTTATTGGGAACAAATTTCTTCGGACAGAATTTTTTTCGTATAAACATTTTTTGGAAATTTAAACAACATCCAACAGAAA
Organism: Catonia carolina; assembly: GCA_035578175.1. Taxonomy (NCBI): domain Eukaryota; kingdom Metazoa; phylum Arthropoda; class Insecta; order Hemiptera; family Achilidae; genus Catonia; species Catonia carolina. Next base: position 56,576,286 of record JAQMRL010000007.1, read on the forward strand.
ACCGAAACAGGGGCGCGCAGCCCCTCGAAGTTAACTCGTACTACCATATTCGTATCCACCTAACCCCATTGGCGGCTGAACTTCACCTTATTGTAAAGTCCCGGCGCGCAGCGCACGTATTTCTATGTTTCTGATCCACTTACCCCACTGATGCGAGACTGGAGTGGCGACTCAACTACAACTGCTCCAAACTTGAAATATGTTATGTAGGTTCTGTTTGGGTCGTACGTGTTTGCTAAGAAAGGATGTAGAAGAAAAATTAATTCTGACAGAATAAATTAATTATAAATAGCTCTACTATTCTTACTGCGAGTATTTCATTCAAGTTTGCAGGGGGAATTTTGACATGAAAATGTTCGTAGCGGGTCCTCTTATGGTACCTAGCTTAAAGTTCAAAGTTTAAACTTCGTACGGTACTCTGTTCTTGAGATATTTAGTTCACACACGCACGCACGCACACACGCACCCGCACAGAGCAATCGCTAAAAACATGTTTAGTGGGACTGAAAACGTGTATATCCGGTAAAAACTCGATTTCTAAAAATCGACATGAAAACAATACTTTTCTTTCCTATTTACGTATTCATATAAAGCAAGAGAAAGTAAAAAAAAAACCGCCAGATTTGTCAGAAACCAATCGAAAAACAAAATTCGATCAGATTTAGTTCAACGACGTTGATTGTAGTTTTGGGGACAGACAAAGTTCAAGTCACCTATTTTCGACTCACAGATTCTTGAGGTGAATTTTCCAATGAAGATGTTACTAATTAATTTTTGATAATTCACATGATTTGTATAAGTATATAAATAAGAAACGCCAGGGACAATCTGTGTATATTAGAATTTAATATCGACGGTAAAATTCCTAAGACGAGTGGATGAAAGAAGAAATATATGGAAACATCTTACCAAAAGAAGGGATAGATTAGTGGGGCATATCCAAGATGTTCAAATATTGCTCTATCAATAATGGAGGGTAATACTGAGCGAGTGAATTGTATGATATGCAAAGGTTCGATGTGAATATCGATATGAAACGCCTTGCGCAAGATAGAAGAGCTTGGAGAGCTGCATCAAACCAGTCGAGACTGATGACAAAAAAATCTAGAGTGAAACACTCGCACAACTTTCTCTTGCCAATGCAAATAATAACAATAAACCTAACATTAGTAATAAAACATTAGAAATAAACAAAAAACTAACCTCAATAAACATAACCTAATTTAATCATATAGTGAAAGACGCAAAATGAAAATCAACCTCAGTTTGGCTTAAAAATACGGAAAATCACTCTTTTACGCTAAACTAGGCACTGTACTAAAAAAGGTTTAAATAAAAGTTGTAGATCTCTTAATTTCCTATAAATTTTATTATATACTTCTTTGTCGTAAAATGCATTCTAAGGCCGAAATCTTAAAAAAATAGATTTTTCACACGTTTTCGTGAGAAAAAAAAAGAAAATTTCCAATTACCGCTAAACTAAGCGTTATACAAAAAAATGTTTGAAGTAAAAATTGTAGACCTTTAAATTCTCAACTTTTATTATATAAATTTCTGCGCTAAAATGCATATTAAAGCCGCGATCTTGAAAAAACAATGTTTTTACGTGAAAACAGCCTCACCAAGAATTTCAGCAAACATGGCGCCTACCATATCTTGAGAGAATAAAAAATTAAGTAATTGAGGCGATTTAAAAAAAATCGTAGGACCAGTTTTTGAGAAAATCGCAAAAAAGTGAAAAATTACATGAATAAACTACTACTCCCGGTTGACCGATTTTGATGAAAATGTTCGTGTCGGGTCTGATAGTGGTATGTAACTTAAGTTTTAAGTTTGTACGATGTTCCGTTCTTGAGATATTCGGTTCACACACACGCGCGCGCGCGCACGCACAGAGAGAGAGAGAGAGAGAGAGATTTTTTTTTTTTTTTTTTTTTTTTTGGTTTAACGTCCGACTGTTCTGCAATTACTGCTAATGCAGACGGTGAAGGATGAAATGATTTTTTTGTAACGTATGAAAAGATGCCGTGCCTGAATGGGATTCGAACCCAAGACCGCATGATGAGAGGCGAGCACGTTACCAACTGCGCCAATGCGGCCGGCATTGGAGAGAGAGAGAGAGAGAGAGAGACCAATCGCTAAAAACATGTGTTTTGGGTTCAGAGGGTCTGAAAACGTGTAGATCCGGTGAAAACTCGATTTCGAAAAATCTACATGAAAACAATACTTTCCTTCCTATATATTCATATAGGCAAGCGAAAGTAAAAAGGTAAAATTGAAGTGATTATCAATAAAACTGAACGTGAAGTGGAATACGTTGTTCTATTCAATAAATAAAACATTAAAGCAAATTAATTATTTACCGGTAGTTTATATAAAAATAAATTAAATATCCAGTGACAAATATTGTGTATTGTAGGAAAACTGTTAAGTACAATCACATAGGTGATTATACAATGATAGTGATAGGTTCCGCTACCGCCATAGCGTAGCTACTTGTTCTTGGATCAGAAGCTGAAGAAATAAACGTAGAATATACTAAATGCATGCAATCCTACACAGGTAGTTCTGCTTGACAAAGAACGGCAGAACTTGCTTCTCATAAAAACAAACCATAAAACCTACAATGCATATAAGACGGAACATCCAACCGTGTGCACAGCCAATTAGATTTGATCCGGTAAAGTGAATTGATTAATCATAAGGCTAAAGTATAAATAAAATCTGTAATTAGTTAAATTATGTATCCGTAGAAGCCTATGCACTAAATGAATGTCACGCATTTTGTATGAAAAAAACGAAGGTGATCTACCACTGCCATTACCACATACCTCAACTGCAACTGCATTTAATCCCGTATTGACAAAGTTGTACATAGAACGATAACCTGTACTCATCAACATGTAACATTATCATTTCCTGAAAGCCGCACTTTTATTTCCCATTAAAACATTTTATTTACAAATAAATACTGCGTTTACCGTAAGGAAAACGACGAGTATAAATCAGCTACACAATTGCAACGATTCTATGAGATAAAGTAGGTCCTCGATTTACCGGTCTCGCATTTACCGTGGCTCAAATTTAACGTCACTCGTTTGAGAGAAAACATTTCGTCCCACTCCTTAATTTTTTTACGTCTGACTGTTCTGCAATTTCTGCTAATGCAGACGGTGATAATGATAATGAAAATAAGTGATGAAAAATGCCACAACTGACCGGGAATTGAACCCGAGACCCCGGCGTAGAAGCTAGTTGCGCTAACCACTACGCCAACGGTTTGTGTATTCGTGTAAGTACTTATGTGTGAGCCTATGTACTTCATTAAGGGGAGATGGCACGATGGTTTTAACTCAAAATTTCGATTTTTGGTTTTTTATGTTTTTCAATACTTTAGGCCTAGATCTACCAGAAAACCATTAAATTACGTCAAAAAAATGCTATGAAAAAATTAAGTTTTTATCAGGTTTACACAGAAAAATTATCATGTTGCCATGAACGAATATTTTTCACAATTTCATACAGCTCGCTTTAGTGCAGAGTTTTAGTTTTTAAAATATCTGAATCACTGTTTTTTGTATTCTCAGCTGTTGGTTCAGCTTTCTAAACAACTGTTGATGGGAAATTTACTTGTTTGTGTATATTTTGTTTTTGATTTGTGCCTTCTTGTTTCTTGCGTTTTCCCGTAAATTTAGATTTTTAACACTACACTAGGTACATTTTTCTCAGAAACCAATAAACCTACCAGGCTGAATTTTTTACTAATTCCTATTTTTTTAAATTTTTTAATTTTTACCAGTATCTTGTATATTCACACACACCGACATTTTTATGACTTCCTCAGGTGCTCCAAAAATTAGTAATATGCAAAAAAGTAGAAAAACAATTTGTAAAAATTTTATGTTATTCGTAATTTTTTTTAAATCGTATGGTGCAAAAAAGATTAAATTGAAAAATTGTCAGTAGCTCGAGAAGAAACCCGACACCTACAGTGTGTAAAGTTTAATTTCCCTATATTTTACCACCCTATGAAAAATGTACCTAAAAATAGTAAATTTAACATTAGCGGGATACAAAGTACAGTCTCCCCTTAAGACATTCATCATAATGTAGACATGTTACTGAATAATTATGGAAATATTAACAATAACCAATTGTCCATTCTTAATGAATTGTTAAAATAAGATGGAAATATTGATAATACTTCCATATTTATTCAGTAACATGTCTACATTATGATTAATGTCTTAATGAAGTACATAGGTTTACACATAAGTAACGAATATACAAATCAACCGCCTATTTTTTGAAGGTTCGGATTTAACGTTGCTTCGATTTAATGTCGGTGTCTAACCAGGCTATAGTAATTTAGGGCAACAGCCGAAAGGCTGGTTTGAACATCTAGAGGTTTTACTAAGTAAAAACGAAGAGTGAGGTGGTTTACATTTACCTTCCACACCGAGTTGAAAAATTATACTTATCAGCAAGCCAGGCCCTCCGAGAAGCACCTACTTTCCACCCTGCAAATGACACCTTCACTTCATTCACCACAGGGTCTGGCTGTATAATAAAATTCATTACTCTAAGAGGAGATAACTCTGATTAGTATCCTTTACACTTCTACCTCTTCTGTTCTTAAAACGTTCAGTCATAAATAATTGGCTGACTATGTAATAAGAAACAACTATTTTTTGTAGCTCTAGAACCAACATGTCGTGTGCAATTAATTTAACATTCCACCAGTCCCCAGATTCTCACACGGTAAATTGAGGACCTAGTGTATGTTGGTTTAATAGTAAAACAAATTTATAAAGTGAATACTATACGGAGTATTTAAAAAAACGATAGGAAGTGCATGTTCTAGCGTACGGGTCTCGTGAAAATTATTTTACTTGATATATTTTCACTAAAAATGCTTCTTTCGTTTTTCATCCAACTGTTTTGAACTTCAACCCTTAGGAGGAAGAGGAGGCAGTCACCAAAATGATATGATAATGACATGTTGTCACTTGCAAGTTAAGACAAAGGTTAGGACATGAATCAGCACTAACTGACACGATACAGCACGCAAATGATACGTAACAATCATAGCACAGTTATTCAAGTGCAAAAAGTTCCACTTTTTGTAGTGTGTCACTAGTGCGTCGCTTGTACGGTACACATACAATTTGTTCATTTTTAAACTAAATAGCTCAATTCTGTATTTTAATTTCATACTATTTATCACGAGTATGCATTAAATTTAAATTAAAAAATCTGGTGAGAGCACTCACACGACTTTGCCAATGCAAATAATGAACAATATACCCTAATATTACTAACAAAACATTAGAAAGAATAAAATAAATAAATTTCAAGCTATTTGTAGTACCATTAACAGGACACTGGGTAACAGAGCTAGAACAGAGACAGTAGTGAAGTTCTACAAGGTAATGGCAGCCCCAGTCCTTCTTTATGGAAGTGAGTCATGGGTTACCACAAAACCCCAAGAAAGTAGGATACAAGCAGCTGAAATGAGGTTTTTAAGGGTGAAGGGGCTGCTCGAGGCTGGATCCAATACATAACGAGGAAATTAGATCCGAAATGGGTGTACGAGGGGGTACCCAAAAGTATCCGGAATAGCTCTGCTGTGGGCGGAGCTTGTGCAGTACAAATTCCCGCCACTAGGCTGCTTGTAGCGCTACTCATTGCCAGTTCAATACCATTTTGTTCGTTGATCTAGCTTGTTCTGTTCTCGTGCAGTGATTGTTCTCGCTAGTGCTGTTTTGTGCTCGTGTCGTTTTTCATGATGGCAAGTTTTAATGAACAACGTGCGGCTGTGAAATTTTGCTTCTTGCTCGGTAAAAACGCCGCGGAAACAGTTGTAATGTTGAACACAGCTTACAAAGACGACGCTATTGGAAAAACCCAAGTGTACGAGTGGTTTTTGCGCTTTAAAAATGGCGACATGTCGATTGAGAACAAACCTCGTTCTGGACGACCGTCGACTTCCCGAACAGACGAAAATGTTGTGAAAGTGAAAGAAATTGTACGAACAGACCGACGACAGACCATTGACCAAATATCACAGGTTAGTGGGTTATCTTGGAGCTCAGTCCAACGCATTTTAACAGAAGACTTGACAATGAAAAGAGTCGCTGCCAAGTTTGTGCCTCGGGTTCTGACAGACACTCAAAAGGAACGTCGAATTGAAACGTGTAGTGATTTGAAACAACAGCTTGAAACTGATCCAGATTTCATGTCAAAGATCATTACGGGTGACGAGTCTTGGTGCTATGGGTACGACCCAGAAACCAAACAACAATCCAGTCAATGGAAGACTTCATTATCACCCCGACCAAAAAAAGTCGTCAAGTCAGATCGAACATCAAAACAATGCCGATTTGTTTTTTTGATGTGAGGGGAATTGTCCATTCAGAGTTCGTTCCACCAGGCCAGACGGTAAATCAAGCTTTTTATCTTGAAGTGTTAAGAAGACTATGAAACAGCATTAGTCGTAAAAGACCTAATTTGTGGCAGACAGGGGACTGGTTTTTCCACCACGACAACGCGCCTGCACACACGGCAATCTCGGTTACCCAGTTTTTGGCGAAAAACGGCATGGTTTTGCTACCACACGCACCGTACTCACCCGATCTGGCTCCATGTGATTTTTTCTTGTTCCCACGCATGAAAAGGGGCATGAAAGGTCTCCGATTTAACAACGTTGATGATGTCAAGAAAAAAACGACGGATTAGCTGGCAGCCATCACTGAAGAGGAGTACAAAAAAAGTTTTGAACAGTGGAAGCACCGGTGGGACAAATGTATTAGTTGTAATGGAGAGTATTTTGAAGGGGATAAGGTTCTTTTGTAAAAAAATTAAAAATAAATAGTTTTAAAAAATAATTCCGGTTTCTTTTGGGTACCCCCTCGTATTTAGCTTGAATGAAAAAGTGGAGGAGTACCGGAATCAATGTAGGCAACATTTGGAACGGATGCCAGAGGAAAGAATACCTCTAAAAGTAAAGGAATATGTTCCAGTTGGAAGAGGGGAGGTGGGAAGACCTCGAAGAAGATGGCAGTAGTCGAGATGTAAGGGCTGGAGTGTCTCGTGTTTGTGTAGACGTACAAGATGGTTGTGAGTTCGGAATAGGCTTATGCCTAATTCTAGATAGTAAGAAAAAGAAGAACATTAGAAAGAAACAAAAAAATTATTCTCAAAAAACATAACCTCATTTTAAACATGAGTGATGATGTAAAATAAAAATCAACCACGGTTTGTCTTATTAATACGAAAAATCACTCTTTGACGCTAAACTAGGCTCTGTAGAGAAAAATGCTTATATAAAAATTGTAGATCTTTTAATTTTCTATAAATTTTATTATATACACTTTTGTCGTAAAATGCATACTAAGGCTAAAATACTAACACCCCTCTCCTGTTTTTATACCTCTTCTGTTCTTAAATGCTCCAGTTATATAATTGGCTGATCATGTGATAAGAAACATAACTATTTTTTGCAACCCCAGAACTAGCAGATCGAGTGAAAATAATTTAACACTCCACCTGCCTGTTATGAGCAATGATGTGATATATGATACAAAAATTCTAGATCTGACCGGGAACGAATGCGTGACTCCTTACAAAGAAGCCTTTTGTGGTTACCACTATACCAACGGGCTGGCCTAATTACAGCAAATATTTTTTTCAAAACAGTTGATCTGGTGGTAGAGTAACAAAAATGAATTTACCAATCTTAAAAAATTCGAAAAACAATCACTTAATTCTCAAACTAAACGTAACATACGAGACGAGGAAATACAGCTAAATGACGGTAATTAGCCTACAAGTAAAAAAAATTACTCTATTTTATTTTTAACGTAAGCTAAACAGTATTAAAAAGTTATGCACCTTTACTGTACCCCGAACAGTAAATTAGCCTCATAAATCTTTATTTATAAAATAAGACAAACTTTAAACAAGTTCTAAAATGTATGAACTAAAGAGTAGTATGAAAACCAGAGAGAGAAAAAGAACTGTACGGCCAAGAAAATCCCTTACAGCACATCTCATTCATTCCTGATTATACACCCATAATACTTTCAAAGCATCTGTAAAGAATCGAGTAAATTTTCTTAAGAACGTACAAACAGATATTAAGGTAGTTCGGAATTCTAATGTCAATGTATTTATATACGATTCGATAGAGAGAGCCCAGCCAAATCGGAAACATCCGCAAAGGCAAAATACTTTGAAAATTAATACATTTTTAATAGTAAATATAGTTTATAAATTTAACAGATGCCATAATACACCACATAAATTAACAAACTAAACCAGCGCTGAAAAAAAAAGTAAAATTAAACTTGATAATTAATGAGACTGGAAAAGTATTTTATATACTCCTAGCGGTACCCAGCGCGCCTTGCTACGTCCAAGAACAGAAAACATGTTTTTATGGAAAATATGGAATTTATTTCATTTTATCTAAGGCCCGTTAGCGTAGTGGTTAGCGCAAGTGGTTTCTACGCCGGGGTACCGGGTTCGATTCCCGGTCAGATCTGGCATTTTTTCATCACTAATTTTCATTACCATCATTATCCACCGGCTGTTTTAGCAGAAACTGCAGAACAGTCAGACGTAAAAAAACTAATGCCGGCGGCATAAAATGATAATTGTAAACGTCACTACTACAATCGATGCACAAATATTTTAATAAGAAAAATGTTCATACCAACACAAGTCCGGAAACGCTTATTTTTTACGGCTGGCGAAATAATTCGCCTGGAATTCAGTTACAACGATGAAATGATTTTTTTTTTTTTTTTTTTGGTTTAACGTCCCACTATTTTGCAATTGCTGCTAATGCAGACGGTACGGTGAAATGAGACCAAACTGAAATGTTTAAGGCTTTAATTAAGAGGCAAAAGTAATGGTACCTAATTGTTTATAACCGGAAAAATCTAACAAAACAGATCCTACAACGATATCTCTCATAGTTTTTAAGGTATCTGACATAAACACAAACATCTTAGAAAAATCTAGTGTGAAACACTCACACAACTTTCTGTTGCCAATGCAAATAAAGACCAATATAACCTAATATTTGTAATAAAAGATTAGAAATAAACAAAAAAAACTAACCTCAAAAAACATAACCTTATTTTAATCATGAGTGAAAAACGCAAAATGAAAATCTCAGTTTGGCTTAAAAATACGGAAAATCACTCTCACGCAAAACTAGGCTCGGTAGAGAAAAATGCTGCAAATAAAAGTTGTAGATCTTCTAATTTTCTATAAATTTTATTACATACACTTTTATCGTAAAAAAGGCCGAAATCTTGAATAAATCATTTTTTTACACATTTTCGTGAAAAAAACAGAAAATCGCTAATTACCGCTAAACCAAGCGTTACACAAAAAAAATGTTTGAAATAAAAGTTGTAGGTTTTTATTAAATTTTCTACAACTTTTATTATGAACACTTTTGCGCTAAAATGCATATTAAAGCTGCAATCTTAAAAAACCATTTTTTTCTTCGAGAGCAAAGCCTCCCCCAAGAATTTCAGCAGACATGGCGCCTACCCATCTTGTAGATCATAAAGAATGTAGTAAATGAGATTTTTAAAAAAATCGTAAGAACCATTTTTGTGAAAATCGCAAAAAAGTGAAAAATTACACGAATAAACTACTACTTCCGATTTTGATGAAAATGTTCGAGTCGGGTCCTCTGTGGTACCTAACTTAAGTTTCAAGTTTCAACTTAGTACGATGATTTTGTCCACACACACACGCGCACGCGCGCGCACGTACACACACACACACACACACACACACAAATAGCTAAAAACACGTTTTTTGGGTCCAGGGAGTCTGAAAACGTGTGTATCCGGTGAAAACTCGATTTTGAAAAATCTACATGAAAACAATACTTTCCTTCCTATATATTTATATAGACAAGAGAAAGTAAAAGAAATTATAGCTGGAAACGATTAAAGCGAAATACGTATTTGTATAAAACAAAAAGTATGAAAATAAGCGCGGAAATGCAATACTGGAAATATATTTTCATCATTCACATCTACTGCAGCTTTTACAGCAGTCCGTCAATATTAATTACGTTGACGTTTAGCTGGTCAAGGTGCAAAGAAACCATTCAATGCAATTCAACTATCAGGTCTGTGTACGGCTGTACACACACTACGATTACTTTGCCCACATATTATATAGTACGCACTATTATTCCGCAATAATTATTCTTAATTCGTTTCATCGTATTTCCTTATTGAATCCAGCAGTCCTACATTAATAATCCACTTTTCAAATACATACAGATCTGCTGTCACTTGTTTCCTTACGTTATTATATTAATTAATTCATAACAATAGCTCATCAGATTGGCTACACCACAAAACTACACTGCAAAGCGGAGGTCCCGACTTTGATTTCCGGCTAAAGTTTGGAAATTACTCGTTCGAATCCACCGTTCGACACAAAATGTTGATGGGATTTAAAATAAAAATCCTACCAATACTAATACTAATACCGTGTAAGATGTGATTATATACCTACACTTTTGTCATAAAATCCATACCAAAGCCGCAATACTTAAAAATCCCATTTTAATCGATTTTGAAGAGTAAAACACAGAAAATCACTAATTGAGCAAAAAAATTAAAACCTTGTACCATAAAATGTTTGAAATAAATATTATAGGTGTTTTTAAATGTTCAATATTGAATATATACACTTTTGCCCTAAAATCCATACTAAGCCCGAAATCTTAAAAAAAAAAATTTTTACTACGAAAGTACACCCTCCCAAAAAATAACAGCAGATATGAAACTTACCCTGTCTTGTAGAGAAAAATGTACGAAATGAGGCGATTTAAAAAAAAATCGCAGGAGCCTTTAGTAAGAAAACTTCAAAAAAAAAAACGCGCGCGCACACACACAAACATGACCAATCGCTAAAATATGTTTCTCGAGTTCAGGGAGCGTCAAAACGTGTATTTAATAAAAATCGCAGGAGCCTTTTCTAAAACATTTCAAAAAAGTTAAAAATCGCACGAATTAACTACCACTTCCGGTTGACTGAATTTGATGAAAAAGTTCGAGTCGGATCCCCTAGTGGTACCTAACTTAAATTTCAAATTAAAAAATATTTTGTTTACGCGCGCGCGCGCACACACACACACACACACAGACAAAAAAAATTGTTGCTAAAAATTGTTTTTTTAGTTCAGCGGGCTTGAAAACGTGTATTTTCGGTGAAACCTGGATTTTGAAAAATCGAAATGCAAACAATACCTTCCTTCCCTATATATTCATATAGGGCAAGAGAAAGTAAAAGACGAATAGACCACGATTTTTTTGGTTTTCGTCCAACTGTTTTACAATTAGTGTTGATGCAACGGTAAGAAGGATAACAGATAAAGATGAGTGATGAAAAATGCTAGACCTGACCGGGAATCGAACCAGGGACCCCAGCGTAGAAGCCAGTTGCGCTAACTATTATAGTTGGCCACGATTGGTGTAGTACTAGAATATTTACGTTATTTTCATTAGTAATAAACAATTTTAACTCTCTCATTAGTTCAATAAACGTATAATAATATAAGACGCTCAAGCGTGATACACGAAAAAGAGCGACGAAGAAAATGCCCGGGATTCGAACGCAGGACTCCTGGCAGAGATGCAAGTTGCGCTAATCACTACAACAAAAGGCCGTCTAGGTATAGGAGAGTATTTTTTGTATTAAATATATTCAGTAAGTAAATAAACAGATGACATTTTGTCTACACAAACAGTATTAATATCTTAGTTAAGTTGATAGAACTGATTAAAAATTTGAAAACCATATTAGTCTATCATTCGATCCACAGTACCAATTCCTAAACTTCTTTTGTTATCGATACATCAATAAGAAACGTAATGGCACGACTCCAAATTTAATTCAGAAATTTGGACGGTTTTAAATTTAGATTAAATTAATAACTACGCTATACTTTCTCGCACAATATCTACTGTGTAGAATAAGAAAGTGTTGCAATCGGGAAATATTTTTTATACTAATAGAACAAACTAATATGACGAACGTTTCACGAACCCCTAAAGGTAAAAAGTAGCCTAGAAAAAGATTCTCTCTCCCGTTATTTTTCCACGCGTGAGTTACGTGTATTTTTTTTATTCGTTTTAGAGCAAAAACTCGAAAACTAATTGGGCTGATTTTTGGAAACTAATATTTTCTTAACCGAGCCCAGAGAATTTATTGAAATTAGCAATGTGGCCCAAAAATGAAAGGTACCTTTTATATTTTGTTTCGAGTATGTACACACACATCAACACAATATATATACACATCTTACATCAAATTAAGGATGAGAATTGTTTATATCAAGATGCATTTAGAAGAAGAGTTCATAACTTAGCTATTTCTCCTGCGAAAAAGAAAGAAAGAAAAAATGTGTGTACTCTGAAGAGGTTAAAAATAACTTCATGGTTTAGAGAAAATCAAAAAGAAAAGAAGGAAAATTGGGCCATCATTCTGAGTGCGTGGTCTTAATTGTGCCATTTTGCAAGCAAAAAATACACGAAGACTTAATTCTTAGGACTTTTTGTTCGTCAGATTTGATTTTTATAAACACATACAGATGGGGCCTTGGAAATTTGTTGAGTATCCAATTCATGCGGAGTCTTAAATGGAAAACGGTTACAAATTTTTGTATTTAAGCTAAATACAACTTAAAATGTATCAAAATTGATATTTTTTTAAACGGTCTAAACATTTTCTAATGATTTCTGACTGTAACAAGTTTTCATTAATTCGTGGGAAGAAAATATTAACAAATTAATGCTATTTCCCTAAGGTTCAAATTCCGTGGGACAACCTTTACATGGGAAACCCCTCTATAACTCTCCTCACTGATTCAACTTGCACAATAGCAAAAAAGCTGAAATTTGAAGAGAACATTCCCTTTAGGGTAAACAGATAAGATAAACACAAACGATTTCAACATTCCACCGTTAAGGGGTTGAAAAAAGTGTCCAACCCTTAAACCGATATTTTCCATTTACTAAGTTCTGGACAATCTAGATAAGATAAAACTCGGTGAAGATGTTACTAATGGTTCAACTACAAAAAATTCTCTTAACCAAAATTTACTCTTAAGGGATTGAAAAGTGTATTCAACCTTTAAATGGTTATACATTTCAAACTAATAGGTCTATTATTATATTTAAAGATTTTCCAAATCAGAAAATCTTATTTTTTATTTATTTATAACCCAAATTCAACATTATACTTTGGCTAAGCCGAGAAGGGCAGCTAGTGGCATATATACCAGGAAGGCGCATGTTAGCTTAACAACATTTGCTACTGAATTATCCCTTTTCACTTCCTATACATGCACATAAAGCACCTTTTCAATATATACACAAGAAGATTTAGTACCTGTAATGTTGGAAATTGAAATTTATTAAATTTTGGAGCAATTCTCAGTTTAAAATATACAAAACTGAAATTTTTTGAATATGTTATCTTTCATTACTCAGATTCACTAAATCAGGTGGCCATTCTCTAGTTCATTGTAAGTTTGTAGAAATGAAATACTTCTACCTAATGTGATTTTAAAAAACGTTCTTTGTACATTTTCTATTATAATTATTTTCATAATTTCTTAGTTTTAATTTCTGTGCCCTAGAGATAAAGGGTGTAACTCCAATTTTGGCAAAATTCAGTTTGAAAATCAGCAAGAAAGTTCTATAAAAATTCCAGTAACCACATTAACTCCACTTTTGTATAATGATGCTGAAGATTTTTAAAATGACTACGATTTTTAACTATTTTGTTTTTATTGTCTTACTGATGGGCCTTACAATTTGCTTGAATTTTGTAATTTTTTTAAACATTCTTGTACATAAAATGCTGTTTTTTATCAGAATAGAGTTATAATATATTATGACTAAGTTTTGTTTTCGTCTGATTAACTCAAGTTACATTGGGGGTTAACACTAATGTAAATAAAACACAGAAAGATGTAAAGAGTATGAAGTTCTGTGGGAGGTCAGGAGGTAGAAGAAGTTAAGAAAGTTCTTTAGTCATTTAAATCTCTGTATTAAAAGCCATTTTATTTGGTATTAGTTGTAAAAAACTCTCACGCCTTCAGAAATTTTTACAAAATAAAAAAAATCATGTTTTTGGTTCTTCTGAAAAATTACAAAAATGGAGTTAACGTCATTTACCTCTTAGGTACAGATTTAATTTCAGAAGTATATCAATTTACATTCAAATGTATGACAATTTAATACATGTTGATATGTAGGATTGTGAATATGAACACAATACACTATTAAGAATTAATATGTAGTCAATTAGTTTTAATATAATGGTAGGCCATCTTTGTCAAGGTTTTCGTACAGTTTTTCTTGGCCAATTTAAGCAAATCCTGATCAGTTTTCCTTTTTGCAGTCTGTGAAAAGGTATAACCGTCCCAATTCCTATCACATACATTTTTACTTATTATACATAACGTTTCCAATATTTACTTGACAATAACTTTAATTATACATCAATAAAAAAAAATCTCTTCAAATGAGCCAATAATATTGAAGCACACCACTTTGTTACTATATTAATTTTTCATAAATTTTTTAAATCCCTAACGTGTGAACGTTGTAATCTGTTCAATTTAATAACAAAAAGCAACCCATTGACACAATGAGATGAGGATGATAGGATGAAGTGCAAATGAGGTGTAATCTTGTACAGACTCAGGCCAACCATTCCTGAGACAGTACGTGTTGGATATTTTGTGCCTACCAGAAGCCTTTCTTATTCTATAGGTTATTAATACTTGCTTCCAGTTGATAAATTGAAATTTACTAAAAATTGTAAAAAAGAATATACGTTACTATAAAAAAAAACACTATAACAATTTTCATTACTAACACACATCATCATAGTGTAAAAAATATAAAACGTACTATCAAATATTTGTATTATTACTATTTATTTCACCTATCATACACATTAAAACTTCATTATAAAATTAATTTAAGAAGTTCTTATTTATTTAATAAAACAGTCCACCTCTATACACCAACTTAATTGAAACCCAACCATCAAAGTGGAAATACACTGGTAACCACTGCCTAGTTTCAAAAATTGGTTACAAATTTTCCGTTAATAAGTTGTGGTCCAATTCAACCTACCCTTTGAACAGCATACCAAGTGAATTCTGAGCAGTGACAATACCATCAAAGAAATAAGACCCAAGACGATAAATTCAAGAAAGTTATCGCTAATCCTTTACATCAGCGATTCCTAAACTTGTTTTTACCACGCCCCCTTCTGTCAAGAAGAAAATTTCCCTCCCCCTTACACAATTTCATGCAGTAATGACAAAAAACAACTATTATACTGAATAACCATAAATTAAAAAAAAAATTTGTAATTTAAATTAAACAAGAAACAAAATAAATCAGTGAAATGACCTTGCTTTTTTACAAGATTCCCTATTCTTAGTTGATTATTAGAAAAAGCGCAACATAAAGTTTGGCCCGATACTTTGTGTTTATTGCAACAAGAACTGAAAATGCTTTTTCGCACAAATAGGTGCATGAAAAAGTTAAATACAATCACTGGGCTTGCTGTAATATACTGGGGTACACTTTGTAATAGATGCTTAACCTCGACTCATGAATTGCAACAGCTTTGGACACATAGATGGTAAAGCTATCTCGAGGTCCTGCGCCCCCTTGACTTGCCTTTACGCTCTCCAGTTTGGGAAACATTGCTTTATACTAAATAAAAGAATACAAAAATGTGGTCTTGTTTTGATAAAATGTTGCTGCCTCTTAGTTTTAAGGCAGAACAACTTCAAATATACAATGGAATAATTACAATATGATATAGTAACAACCATAACTGTATATTTTGATGCATAAGTCCTCAGTGACCAACTGACTTACTCATTGCTAATTTTTTAACTTAGTAATCACAGAGAAAATATTTGGTATATTTATTCTACCAATGGGTTTTAACAGAAAACTTAAAATGTTTACATTCATAAGAAATAAAAAAAGAAGTGACTAACCTAAAGCAGAAGGGCGTATTGGTGTAGTGATTAGCGCAACCAGACTTTTATGCTGCGCCCCAGTTAAATTTTTTTTAAATTTATTTATGTAACGTCGCATCAACTGCAACGGTCATTTGCGATGACATTGGGGTGTAACTGTTTACGATGGAGGATGAAATGATTTTTGTAATGTATGAAAATATGCCGTGCCTGAGTGGGATTCGAACCCAGGACCGCGTGATGAGAGGCGAGCACGTTACCAACTGCGCCAATGCAGCCGGCTCTACAACTTTTATTTCAAGTATTTTCTTCTAGTTAGTGATTTTTCAATATTTTAAAGGCAAACAGAGGTGGATTTTCATTTTGCATCATTCACTCATGATTAAAATAGGTTATGTTTTTCATTTTACATCGTTTACTAATGATTAAACATAGATTGTATCATTCAATATTTGCACTGCCAAGAGAAAGTTGTGTAAGTGTTTCACACCAGATTGTTTATAATATTAGTTAATTTTTCATTTTGTAGTGACAAAATGAAAACTGAACCATAAGAAGAAAAAATCATTGGGCACTAATGAATTCTAATTAAAACATATCTGTAGTTTCATTTTAACAAGATTGACATTTGTTGAACCAGATAATTTAAACCAGCCACTGCTTTAATCAGCTTCTCCTGGATTGGTCTTATACATTGTTACCAAACGCTAGGAGCCAAGTTATAACAAACTGTTTCTTTATCTATACTGAGCAATTTTAAATTATTACTTTACTTCTCATTTGACAATTCCTTTATACAGTTTATATTTATTGTTTAGATCATCAGCCAAAAAGCTGGTTTGAACCTCTAGAGGCTTTTACTACGTAAAACAAGGAGTGAGGTGGTTTACTCTTGCCTTCCTCACCTTTTTTGTGTGTTTCTACTCGGTATATCTACCAAAACATACAAACTATCAACATTTTTCTTTGTGAAAGTCATTAATTATATTTGAAAATGCACTTTACTACATTAATTTGTCTGCATTAACATTAATGTGCAAAACAGTTAGATGTAAAACAAACAAAAAAAATCTGGTGTGAAACACTCACACGATTTTATCTTGCCAATGTAAAAAATACAATATATAACTTAAGTTTAATCGTGAGTAAACAATGTAAAATTAAAAACAAACTAATTTTAATCATGAGTAAATGACGCATAATGAAAATCAACCTCTGAATCAACCTACGTAGAACTTGGATTTTGAAACTCTAAACATTAACCTAAAATTTCAAAACCTTCAAATTTTAAATTTTGAAACTTCAAACTTCATCTTTAAACTTTCATATCTTCAAATTTCAAAATATTGTCATCCACCCAACCCCTTTGGTGGCCGAACTTCACCTTGTGGCACGGTTCTGATCCACCTACCCCTCTGAGGCGGAGACATGTAAGCGGCGAGTTGTATTGCGTAAAGACAGGACATAAATTATGTAGTGTAAATATACAGCACCAATGAGCCAAAATTATGACATCAGGACTGGCACTGTTGCAAATTCAAAAAATTCCTGCATGGCGCCAGAAAAACTCCCGTATTTCAGAAAATAACAATACACTCGACCCTCGATGTTCGTGGACTCCTATGTTCGAGGTTTCGACCGTTCGAGATTTTGTATTTGTACCCAAAAAATTCAATTTTCGATATTAACACTCGGTGTTCGTGATTTGTACTGGGATCTTGAACAAGAACTGTCTCTCTCAGCCCCGGCCTTCCCGTGTACTTCCCTTGCGTAGTGCATTGACCTGTTGGCTTAGTGCAGTTTGTTATTGTGAGTAGTTAACAAGTCAATTTTGTCCTCTGCAGTTATTATCTTCGATTAGTCAGTAAGTGATTTTTTAAAATTTAATATTATAATTGTTTACACACAAGCATGGGGCCTAAAAACAGATTGGTTCAATAAATAATCCAAATAAAAGATCGAAAAATATTATAGATTTAGAAACTAAAGTAAAAATTATTTAAGAAAGTGAAAGTGGTGTACGTACAGCCGATATTTCTAAACAATTTAATTTGCCTTGGACTACTGTAAATAGTATCATAAAGAATAAAGAAAAATATAAAACGGCAGCTAAATCAACCTCCGCTGAAGTTAGGTTATTAAAAGTTCGTGAAGATATTTTTGTGAAAATGGAGAACCTTATGTATGTTTTATATCATAACCTTTTGTATGAACCTTGTATAATAGGGCAATATTTTTCGATTGCAAAACACATTTTACATTTTAATCAAGTTAGTTAATAATATTGTATTCTTTAATAATTTTGTATTCTTTTTTTAAAAACTAAATTTTTCTATAACACACAGTTTTTTTATTTAAAATAAGCCGAAACGCCTTGTTTATCTCTTTAAAAAATAGGCACTTATCACTCACATGGAACCGATTAGAAATTTTACATTGAAAATGGATCTCGATGTTCATGATTTCGATTTTCATGATGGTTTTCATGGGCCCAATTAATCTCGAACATTGAGGGTGCAGTGTATTTTTTTGAATTTTTGATGACATGATAATTAGCAGTAGGAATGAGATGAGGAATACACTGAGGGGATCTGACCTATATTTAAAAAGAAATTACAAAAAAGACATCTGTTGGGAAAATGCAACAGCGCCAGTCCCCAAAGGTTAAGATTCCTGGCTCAAATCCAAGTAAAGGTAGTTACTTACTTAAACACAGATCAGAATACTAGACAGCGGTTACCTGTCTACTTTGATGGTTGGGGATCAATTAATTTTCTCTCTCAGGAATAGTCAACCTGAGTCTGGACAAAACTACACATCATTTAAATGTCATACATATTCTCTTCATATCATTGGGTCATGGGGTTGCATATTCTTAAATTGAACAGATGCAACACACATTAGGATTAAAAAAACAATCTCTTGACCTAAAACAAAACAAAAATTGGGTTGAAAACAAACGTGTTCAGGTTTCAAATAAGTTTATACTCATTTGAATGGCCCGATAAATAAATAAAATTTTATAACAATATTTGTACCGAATTAGATTCTGAGAAAAATGTTTTGAATTTTGATGAAAACCAAATACTGACTCGAGAACTTTTTCTTAAAAACAAAACAGAACAATAACAAGCAGGAAAAGATAAAACCACCAAATCTGTTTCATTATTCCAAGGATTTGCTTTAGGGGTCTTTGCCTACTAGAGCGTAACATACCATGACTGCCGGGGACAAAAAAAATATCCAAACATACTCTACCCACCGCAATGGATAAACAGCGTTCAATACCTGTATATAACGCGTATGATAACCTTACTGTACCCATTTGGTAGTCATTCAGTCCTCTTTTATCAGTTGCAGTACATATTTTGCAGATGCATCGCCCAGAGAACAATAAAACATGGTGTTGTGAATTGTCAACATGTGAATTTTTTTAAAAACAAAATATGGCTATTAGGATTATCATTAAGAAAATTTGCAATGATTGCCATTATTTTGGATGAGGAAGATGAAAACGTAAAAAAAGATGCTACTGGTACTGTATTCATGAATCTCTAAGAAAACGTAAAAAAGAGACTTTTGGACAATATACAGATACCCAATAGATGATGAAGAAACAATATATAGATACCCAATAGATGATGAAGAAAAATTTCTCCATTTTCATTTGCGCACTGGTGTTCATTTAAAGGCAAGCAAAGAACTAACTAGTCTTAGCTCACAATGGGATAGCAACACGGCAACAATGTGGTTTGGCAATGAAGCATATCATGCACGGAGCGAGCCGTTACCTACAAAATTTTCTGGCCAGCAAATTGTTGATTGAACAGATATGGCGTGCTACATTGCTAGCCGTGACAGAACGTTCTAATGGGTGATTTCTGATACTAATCTATACAAGTAATATTTATTTTCATGTGTCTGTACGGTTACAGTCCTAATACAATAAGTTCTAGTGGACAAAAACCGTAACGTAGTAGAAAAAAAATTAAAAATCTTTCACTGGCCGAAACTGAATATTTAAGTGTAGCTGGACTTTTTCTGTAGCTTCATTCATGTAGAAAACATTGTCTAAGTATTGTTGTTATTTACTTGGTATGAACAGGAAAAGCTCTGGATTGGTATGGCCGTATTAATGGAGCATCGCCACATTATGAAGCACCTATGTAACATGGGGCTCTTTGGTGATAACCTAGAGTATAAACTGTGTGGAAAGGAGGAAGTATTTGCCCCCCATATTATCTTAGAATGCAAAATATTAACTGATAAGAGATATTCAATCTTTGGGAAAATAAGGGTAACATCAGACAAGACACCAGTGTATGGTACGCTAACTATACTAAGAATTAAGTGTATGCCAATAGACGGAGATTCCAAATAGTGCACTACCGAATTCTGCGGCTGTTTGGTGTCTATCCCAGTCCGAAGCTGAAACACTGGACAGTGTATCGAATTCCGCAAGGCCATTCATTTGAATTGTGACCATCAGACGAGACACTAGTAGCATGCCACCATTTAGTATTGCACAAGTTATACTACACCAGATTGTTTTATTATTTCCATGAGTAGGCCTAATTTATTTCGTACTGTTTTACAATTTATGTAGTTTGTCGATAAGTATTTATTTAAAATATTATACTTTAACAAGTTTAAAACAAAATTTGTAAGTATCAATTTTAAAAAATGGCAGTCAAAAATTTTGAGATTTATTGGTAATTTGCAAATGACCTTGTTTGTGGGATGTAACGAGAGATAATTACTCAAATAAAACGATAAAAAAAAATTGCTGGATTGAAGTTGTACACTCGGAGGCGAAGCAAGTCAGTGATCGGCTGGCTTGCATGTGCCGAAGCATCACGTCCAAGAGAGCACACCTGCTCCCTTACTTTTTGTAGCAGTTTTTCGTGCCCGTGCCTCTGGAAACTCCTCGGCTTTTTATGGCTACTTTTCAGCCACGCACTGGTCTCGCCGAGGTGAGCTGAGATGCTGGGCTTCAGTCTGTCTATCCCTATCCTTGTCCTCGGCATCTAGCACTTTTTCTATCCGTGCTAGAGGCAACTTCTCCTACTTTAGCTTTTGCCCAACCCAAGTGGTGTTAGTCGTACCGTGCCCAAGGGTGGATGGCACTAGGGCTTTTAATCAGTGTCTTAACGGTGCCTGTAGGATACCTGGCTCCTCCTACAGTATGTTGCCTTACCTCTGTACGCGGGGCTATGCAGGGGCGGACCTATTATCTCCCTAGCTGCAAGTGGGGACCAGATGGTACCCATTTCATTTGAAATTATGAAAAACAGCTATGGATGCTGTGACTCTGGAAGGAGTGGATTTAAACTACTCCCCTGAGTTAGAGTATCTGGGGGCTGTCATGGATGGTGGCCTAACCTGGTAAGGCCACAGGTCCAGGACTGTGGAGAAGGCTATAAAGGCCTTATGGATGTGTGAGAGTCTGCTGGGAGGACTCCGGGGCTTGGGCCTCGTATGGTGGAATGGGCTTATGTGGGCATCATTCTGCCAATGGTCACGTACGAAGTTGCTGTATGGTGGCCAACAACAGATCTAGGACGGCGCAGGATCGGCTGAGGAGCTATAGAGACTGGCCTGCCTAGGGATATGTGGTGCAATGTGCACTGGTCCAACGGCTGCTATGGAGGCGATGGTTGATTTGCCTCCTTTTCATGTGCAAGTGAGGGGAGAGGCGATTGGAACTGCCTTGAGGCTGGAGGACGGGATCGGGGTCCCATCAGTGGAGATGGGCCACACTGAGATCTTCAAGGTTTGGAGGGATGGGTGTGGTATGTGGTCCTTGGGACCGTATGAGCAGATCATACAAATTCTCCGACACACTGAGGATGAAAATTTTTGATCGTCAGGAGTGGGCGGAGGGTAGGCCGGTGATGCCGGAAGGGGCTACCTTTTGGTATATTGAAGGCCCTGTGATGAGTGGAAGAGCGGGATTGGGGGCCTGGGGGTCCGGGGGAATGACTTCCCTGGCCCTTGGGTGTAACATGACCGTCTTCCAAGATGTAATATGGGCCATTGAGGTCTGTGCGGAGAGGCGTATTGTAAGGCGCCTCAGTGGGTCGCACATTTATATTTTTGCAGTTGCATTGTGGGTGGCTGCAAAGGTATAGCACTGTTGGGTGGGGATGTGTTAACACCTGCTCAGGTAAGTGCACTAAATCCTAGGCAGACCCTGCGCTTTATCGAAGGTGCGGGCCTTGCATAAACTAGGAATGGGGGCAATCACAAAAGATCTTTTAGGTCGCGGTGAGGAGGGGCTGGAGAAGCCTGAACGCCCTTGTTGAAATGAATGAATGAATGAAGTTGTACACTCGCAAATAAACACAATGTCACAATAAACACTATAAAATTACTACAGATGAAATTATAGACTAACGGAAAGGTAGCTATGAAATCAGAGACACTGGTGTCGTGTCTCTGAAGTATATGAGCCAGCTACCAATCACAGACACTGACCGCAGTCAGTGTATTGAACACTGGTGTCTCATCTGTTGTTGCGATAAGCCTAGAGGGCATTTAAAAAAAAAAAAAAATCTGGTGTGAAACACTCACACAACTTTCTCTTGCCAATGCAAATAATTAACAATATAATTTAACATTAGTAATAAAACATTAGAAATAAACAAAAACTAACCTCTAAAAATATAACCTTATTTTAATAATGACTGGAAGACGCAAAATGAAAATCGACCTCAGTTTGGCTTAAAAATACAGAAAATCACTCATTCACGCTAAAATAGGCTCTGTAGAGAAAAATCCTTTAAATAAAAGTTGTAGATCTTTTAATTTCCTATAAATTTGATTATAAACAATTTTGGCATAAAATGAATATTAAGGCCGAAATCTTAAAAAAAAACAATTTTTCACACGTTTTCGTGAGAAAAAAACAGAAAATCGCTAATTACCGCTAAACTAAGCGTTATACAAAAAAATGTTTGAAATAAAAGTTGTAGGATTTTAAATTCTCTACATTTTTTATTATACGAGGGGGTACCCAAAAGTATCCGGAATAGCTCTGCTGTGGGCGGAGCTTGTGCAGTACAAATTCCCGCCACTAGGCTGCTTGTAGCGCTACTCATTGCCAGTTCAATGCCATTTTGTTCGTTGATCTAGCTTGTTCTGTTCTCGTGCAGTGATTGTTCTCGTTAGTGCTGTTTTGTGCTCGTGTCGTTTTTCATGATGGCAAGTTTTAATGAACAACGTGCGGCTGTGAAATTTTGCTTCTTGCTCGGTAAAAACGCCGCGGAAACAGTTGTAATGTTGAACACAGCTTACAAAGACGACGCTATTGGAAAAACCCAAGTGTACGAGTGGTTTTTGCGCTTTAAAAATGGCGACATGTCGATTGAGAACAAACCTCGTTCTGGATGACCGTCGACTTCCCGAACAGACGAAAATGTTGTGAAAGTGAAAGAAATTGTACTAACAGACCGACGACAGACCATTGACCAAATATCACAGGTTAGTGGGTTATCTTGCAGCTCAGTCCAACGCATTTTAACAGAAGACTTGACAATGAAAAGAGTCGCTGCCAAGTTTGTGCCTCGGGTTCTGACAGACACTCAAAAGGAACGTCGAATTGAAACGTGTAGTGATTTGAAACAACAGCTTGAAACTGATCCAGATTTCATGTCAAAGATCATTACGGGTGACGAGTCTTGGTGCTATGGGTACGACCCAGAAACCAAACAACAATCCAGTCAATGGAAGACTTCATTATCACCCCGACCAAAACAAAGTCGTCAAGTCAGATCGAACATCAAAACAATGCTGATTTGTTTTTTTGATGTGAGGGGAATTGTCCATTCAGAGTTCGTTCCACCAGGCCAGACGGTAAATCAAGCTTTTTATCTTGAAGTGTTAAGAAGACTACGAAACAGCATTCGTCGTAAAAGACCTAATTTGTGGCAGACAGGGGACTGGTTTTTCCACCACGACAACGCGCCTGCACACACGGCAATCTCGGTTACCCAGTTTTTGGTGAAAAACAGCATGGTTTTGCTACCACACACACCGTACTCACCCGATCTGGCTCCGTGTGATTTTTTCTTGTTCCCACGCATGAAAAGGGGCATGAAAGGTCTCCGATTTAACAACGTTGATGATGTCAAGAAAAAAACGACAGATCAGCTGGCAGCCATCACTGAAGAGGAGTACAAAAAATGTTTTGAACAGTGGAAGCACCGGTGGGACAAATGTATTAGTTGTAATGGAGAGTATTTTGAAGGGGATAAGGTTCTTTTGTAAAAAAATTAAAAATAAATAGTTTTAAAAAATAATTCCGGTTTCTTTTGGGTATCCCCTCGTATAAATCTTTGCTCTAAATTGCATATTAAAGCCGTAATCTTAAAAAAACTATGTTTTTACGTGAAAACAGCCTCACCCAGAATTTTAGCAAACATGACGCCTACCCTATCTTGTAGAGAATAAAAAAATTGAGTATACCAGAAGATTTTTAAAAAAATCGTAGGACTAGTTTTTGAGAAAATCGCAAAAAAGTGAAAAATGACACGAATAAACTACTACTTCCGCTTGACCGATTTTGATGAAAATGTTCGTGTCGGGTCCGGTAGTGGTATGTAACTTAAGTTTCAAGTTCGTACGATGTTCCGTTCTTGAGATATTTTGTACACACACACACACACACACACACACAGACCAATCGCTAAAAACATGTTTTTTGGGTTCAGGGGGTCTGAAAACGTATAGATCCGGTGAAAACTCAATTTCTTAAAATCGACATGAAAACAATACTTTCCTTCCTATATATTCATATAGGCAAGAGAAAGTAAAAATACTTGAAAACATACATATGGAAAGTGTCTGTTTGCAGAGAGAACAAGGGGAAGGAAGGGGGTAATACATAAGTTCTCCAGAGCTGTAGTGTTAGGATACTGAAAAGATCGCCTTATTCATCCTTTAGAATTTACAATCTTTCATATTCCTGCACAGGATGTCTCATAATGCTACAAATATATTTTCAAAAAATTCATGATCGGTGAGGGAATAATTGAATACAGTCACTTCACAGTAAGAATTTTGTTATACCACAGTGTATCAACCAAAAAAAACTGACATGCGGCAAAAATCTTAAGTGAAATTATAAAATGCTTGAAGGGAATATGAAAGAATATTATATTTGTTACAGCAGAGACTTCCCCATACCATGCAATTTGAGTGTTATTATTTGCACTCGATCTGCCAGTTTCAGGGCTACAAAAAATAGTTTTGTTTCTTATCACATCGTCAGCCAATAATAAGAACAGAAGAGGTACAGGAACAGAATAGAGGAATAGGAACAGAAGAGGTAGAGGTGTAAAAGACACTAGTTAAGAGTTATCTCCTCTGAGAGTAATGAATTTCATTATAAAACCAGACCCTTCGGTGAATCAAGTGAAGGTGTAATTTGCTGGGTATAAAGTAGATGCTTTTCAAATGGCCTGGCATGCTAATAAGCATACTTTTCCACTCAGTGAAGAAGGTATAAGTATAACACCTCACATCTCGTTTTACTTAAGAGGTTCAAAAAAGCCTTTCGGCTGATGACCTAAACAACACACAGAACACAAAAAAGCCTTTCGGCTGATGACCTAAACAACACACAGAACAAACCCTCAAACCCAACCCCCCCCCAATAACCAGTTCTTCCCATAACAGGATTCATTAAAAGGTGGATGTAAAAATAAGGACTGAAAAAAATTACCTACATGTATAAATAAAAATCTGGTGTGAAACACTCACACAACTTTCTCTTGCCAATGCAAATAATTAACAATAAACCTAACATTAGTAATAAAACATTAGAAATAAACACACAAACTAACCTCAAAAAACATTAGTGAAATACACAAAATTAAAATCGACCTCAGTTTGGCTTAAAAATATGGAAAATCGCTCATTCACACTAAACTAGGCACTGTACCAAAAATGCTTCAAATAAAAGTTGTAGATCTCTTAATTTCCTATAAATTTTATTATATACACTTTTGTCGTAAAATACATTCTAAGGCCGAAATCTTTAAAAAATCGATTTTTCACACGTTTTCGTGAGAAAAAAACAGAAAATTGCTAATTACTGCTAAACTAAGCGTTATACAAAAAAATGTTTGAAATAAAAGTTGTAGAATTTTACATTCTCTACAACTTTTATTATATAACGTTTTGCGCTAAAATGCATATTAAAGCCGCAATCTTAAAAAGAAAATGTTTTTACGTAAAAACAGCCTCACAAAGAATTTCAGCAAACATGACGCCTACCCTATCTTGTAGAGAATAAAAAATTGAGTAAACCAGGCGATTTTTAAAAAAATTGTAGGACTAGTTTTTGAAAAAATCGCAAAAAAGTGAAAAATTATACGAATAAACTACTACTTCCGGTTGACCAATTTTGATGAAAATGTTCGTGTCGGGTCCGGTAGTGGTATGCAACTTAAGTTTTAAGTTTCAAGTTCGTACGATGTTCCGTTCTTGAGATATTTTGTATACACACACACACACACACACACACACACACACAGACCAATCACTAAAAACATGTTTTTTGGGTTCAGGGGGTCTGAAAACGTATAGATCCGGTGAAAATTCGATTTCAAAAATCGACATGAAAACAATACTTTCCTTCCTATATATTCATATAGGCAAAAGAAAGTAAAAATCTCCAAATCTTTTTGTTTGAAATTAAAATATGTTTACTATTTGTATTATTTTATGACACAATCAGATGGAGGGATATCTTGCCATCTGCTTATCATTCTTATTCCTAAGTAAGTAAGCCCATTTTGCTAATTTAGTATGTACAAACAAAGGAATCAAAAGTTAACAGGAATGATTTTATAAGTTAAGAAGAACATGATATTTCTGGACAACAACGCCGAACAATTTCATATAAAAGCTTTTTAAGTTTTCAAGATGAGTGTTTGAATAGTTTAAAAAGCAAAAGAAATCGGTGATTTTTTTTAAAAAATTGTAAGAGCCATTTTTGAGGAAATCATACGAATAAACTACATCTTTAGTTTGATCAAGTTTGATGAAAATGGTGCGTCAGGTCCCCTAGTAGTTACCTAACTTAAATTTTAAGTTTCAACTTAGTACGATATTCCATCTCAAGATATTTTGTTCACACAAACGCGCATAGACGAATAAAAAAAGAAAAACATAAATTTGGTGAAATGGATAAACATTTTAATATAATAGAACAGTGTAATATAGAAAATAAAAATAAAATTGAAAAATATGAGATGTTCCACAATTATAAATATTTAAAAGAGCAAAAGCAGGACATTTTGAATGAACAGGTCAAATTTAGGAATGATGAAGTGATATTGACTGCTGCTGCTATCTATAATAAATATGAGAAGGGAAAAATTAGAAGAAATTAATTAATAAGTCAGTTTTATACAAATGACTGAAGATGTATCATCTTCTATAGATTTTTAATAAATAAAGTTTTTAGTTTCAATAATATGTTATTTACTCTGATGATGGTGGATCCACCGAAACATGTGTAAGTGAAAATAAAATTTGACGCAGTTAAAAAGGAAGGTTGTGAAATTTATTATATAAATTCATTATATAAAATAGAATTATTAATATATTATTAATTTTACAATTATTAATATTTTCCTTCCCCATAAATTCATGTAGGGTACAACACAGGAAAAATAGCAAACATTACTTTGTAATATTTCAATTCCACAAGTAGTTAAAACACTAATAACACATCACAATACCAAATCTAAGTAAACTACATACTAATACTATACATAGTTTTCATTACTAACACATTAATACCATAGTACATGTAGTAGGAAAATAAACACAGAACTAAACTGATCTACTTTTGGCTGTATGAAACCATAGATGAATCGATAAATTTTTCACCACAAATTTTATTTCAATATTTTCAAATTTTATGATGTAAATTAAAGGAAGAAAATTTAATGAGTATAGGAATGTTTTTTTTTGTGTAAAAAAGGGAAAATTAACAGATAAATTTATTACTGGACTGGTCTCACCAGCCCAAATGCCGCCTGGGGGATTGGGAGTCGTTGCAAGTACTAGTATAATGTTGTCTACTATATATTTTAGATACATGATAGATGATTGGCCAATAAACAGACTACATTCTTGGTGGTAGCAGTATTATTTTTGCAGAAAGAGGGGGAGGTTTATGTACCATATTAGCCACTACTACCCATACTGTATGACGTTTTTAAGATAAATTTTTAAAATATATACATAGTAAACAAATACTTCTTTAGTTCTTTTTAATTTGCTCTTATAACAGAATATGAGAATAATAATTCTCACATTCAGGCAACCCGCAGTTCCAATTAATCTGGATAAGGGTTTTTTACTGTATTTTTTTATTCATTTAATCAAAGAAGATATTTGAAAACGAACATCACATAGTACAAAATACAAGAAAATATAAAAGTACCAAAAAAGAAACAATCTTATAGTACAAAGGCTATTTGAGTTATTCAAGTTCCGTTAGGTTGGCAAAGGATATTCAATAGTGATGATGACATCGTGCTTACACAGTAATGTTTAATTATCTGTCAGTTGATCCTAACCAGGCTGGACATTACATGGCATAATTTTGTTGTGTTTTATCATGGCTACATCATTGAAGCTCTGCCAAATGCGAGATTCGCTTAGTGATTAGTTTTCAAGTTGTTGGCAATACTGCGGTTGAAATTCATCGAAGATTATGTGTTGTGCATGGTATCAACATTATGAGTGAGAATGCAGTGCGAAAATGGTATAAGATTTTTCAATGATAAACTTAAGTCCATGAAGGACGGGGTCATGGAAAGAAGTCCGTAGCAACAGACGACATTGCTGAAAAAGGGAACACTGGTTCAAAAGCACCATTAGTTCACAAATTCTGAATTGTCTGTTGAATTTCCCAATCAACACTTTATGATGTTACAGTACAAAACGGCTACACCAAACTAAGTGTATAATGGGTTACCAAACAGCTTACAGATATCCACACTGCAGTGAATGGATTGTGTGCTAAAATTTTTGCAGTGTAACAATGATGAAAGAGGAGCATTTTTGGTAACATTCATATCGAGAGACAAACCATGGGTTTGTGAACGTTAAAACATAAGAGCAATTGAACCAATGGATGCAAACAAATGAAAGAAGTTTAAACAAACCTTGTCCAACAGAAAGCATATGGCTACTGTGTTTCAGGACTGTATAGATGCTTTTTGCTAGTGGAGTTCTTGGACCCTGGAACAACAATTACTGTAACACCATTGAATGTCTGGAGGGAGCAATACAAAATAAACGGAAAGGCATGTTTTCATCTGCTTTACAGCCCAGACTTGGCACCAAGCAACTTCCATTTATTCACCAAGATGAAAGTATAGTTGGGGGACGCAGCAGTATAGTTATTAATATATTATTAATTTTACAATTATTAATATTGTCCTTCCCCATAAATTCATGTAGGGCACAAGAAAGGAAAAATAGCAAACATTACTTTGTAATATTTCAATTCCACTAGTAATTAAAACACTAATAACACATCACAATACCAAATCTAAGTAAACTACATAGTTTTCATTACTGACACGTTAATACCATAGTACAAGTAGTAGGAAAATAAACACAGAACTAAACTGATCTACTTTTGACTGTGTGAAACCATAAATGAATCGATATATTTTTCACCACAAATTTTACTTCAATATTTTCAAATTTTATGATGTAAATTAAAGGAAGAAAATTTAATGAATATAGGAATGTTTTTTTGCGTTAAAAAGGGAAAATTAACAAATAAATTTATTACTGTACTGTTCTCACCAGCCCAAATGCCGTGTGGGAACTGGGAGTAACAATGATGAAGGAGAAGCATTTTTGGTAACATTCATATTGAGAAACAAAACATGGGTTTATGAACGTTAAAACATAAGAGCAATTTAACCAATGGATGTAAACGAGCGCTTCTAACAAATGAAAGAAGTTTAAACAAACCTTGTCCAACAGAAAGCATATGGCTACTGTGTTTCAGGACTGAATAGATGATTTTTGCTAGTGGAGTTCTTGGACCCTGGAACAACAATTACTGTAACACCATTGAATGTCTGGAGAGAGCAATACAAAATAAACAGAAAGACATGTTTTTATCAGGAATTGTCTATCTTCATGACAAAGCACATCCTCATACAGTAACAACAACAAAGAAACTGCTTCCGAAATTTGGATACTTCCATTTATTCACTAAGATGAAAGTATAGTTGGGGGACGCAGCAGTTTAATACAAACAAGGAGTTAAAAACCAGTGTGACAGATTAGCTGAGAACTCAGGCAGCACATGGTACCAGGAGGGTATAAGCTGGTTCCCCGTTACAACTAACACCTCAATCTCATAGGTGACTATATTGAGAAATAGTTCACATCTGTAAATAACAAAAATGTGTTTGATAAAACTTTTCTAATTTATTGTATTTGTTTTTGCCAGCTTACCAGAACTTGAAGAAATAGCCCTCAATTTCAAAATTATTTTATAACAGAAAAGCATAAACAAACGTACCTAATCAATACACTAATATTAAGTTTAATAAGCAAAGACAGAATAACAGAAAAAAACTCACTGCACATCTATGGCCGTTACACATTACGTTAAATACACTAATATGTTCTGTTCAAATAATATAAATTTATAAAAATGTCACTTTTAGAACACTACATGTTTCAAGATTATTTTGGGCAGGATAGAACTAAAAATAGATTATATTCTCTTAAATTTACAATTGTACTTGATTTAATAGAATCACTTATTTTCTTTCCGAAGACTTAAAATTTAACAAAAAAACCATAACCTAACTGTTGCAACAAAAAAGATAACGTTTGATGAACCCTAAGCATATCCTTTTCCCTTTTTACTAAAATTTTAAGCAAAATCTCACTTTATTGTAAAAGATTAACAACTAATGCATTCCATCTGTCACACAAACAAGAAACAACCTAAAAGCATTTAAGATGAGATAAGAGACTCAATAAGGATTTGACAAGATTAACAGCAGAAATTCTACAGTATACAGCACAAATTGCCGGTTTACTAATTAAATATAGTCTACAATCGACCATCTTGACAATCAGGAACAAACATGATACTAATTTCTAGACAAGAATAAACAAAACAATCTGAAGACTGCAAAATAATCATGCTACAAATTGATTTAAATCAATACCTATCAATTTACAGTCGACCTGTTTTCGAAATAGACCCCGAGAGACAGATCTAAGAGTTGACCTAAAAATTAATGATATAAGTAATTAATTTTAACCTAAAAAGCTGAATAAAAACTGTAATTTAATTTAACTTACACAAACCTAATCGCAAATATTCGTTTAATACAGTAGGCTATTATCGTACAAATAATATTTCATCCCGACCTTCATAAAAAATCGCCGGCAATCGGTTACGTTAAGGTTAGGCGAGCAACACATTAATTTCTAAGTTTCTCAACTGAACGGTTTAAAACCTCCATTAACAGATATAAAAGCGAGGAATTAAAACACGGAAAATAAATAACAATTTTAAACCATTTATATTTCACACAAAAATTTTCTTGGAAGCTATAGGCGTTGCCTGAAAAAAATTAGTAGGGTCCAACATGTAAAAGTGAATTAATCACTATTATGTTACAGGCAAGGAAGTTATTTGTACAAATAATTTGAGACTATCACGTAAAGGTACTATTACAAGCACAAAACACAAATTTAATAAAATTTACGGTACATTCAACACTAACATCTTCGGGGTTAGCTTCGCCCGGTCTTAATATCTTTCAGGAAAAAAGCACGAGATCATAGAAAATATATAAGTAAGTACTTACACATTTATTGCCTCCGTGATTATCTAAGACGAGATCAAAACCTAAGAGTTGTATCGAATCACAAAAATCGGAAGCAATAAAAAACATTGATAACACGATACTCATTCATAAATGTATGAATCCACGTAACTTCAGGTCTCCCGGTAGCCATACTTGCGAACTCCCTCAAGCCAGAAAAACAACCTAGTAGTTCAATTCCATAGAGATAAAAAATCTTTCGGACCCCCAGCTACAAAGTTGATTTCAAAGAATTCATAACCTCTTTGGAATTGCAGTTTCGTCCACAACACGCCCTCTTTCCCCAAAGAAATGATCAATTTTTGACACAGTGACTGCATATGTTTTCGGCGTAAAATAATGTCTATGATAGAAATATATTCGAAAGTTGTTGATATCATATACTAGTGTATTAATATATTCAATGAACCATTTTTCAAAAAGAAATTCGTGTTTTCGAGCATAATTTGACCATATGTTACACATTTAATTATTTTTAAAAAATTAAAACTTTACCTATTTGACTTAGCAGCCTCATTTTGTATTACCATGTAGTTAAATATCTTATTTTATCAAATGAATCGTTTCCCGAAATAAATCATTAATATTTACTTTAAACCGTAATTATTAATTATTCTTAAGACTATTTATTTAAATCAGTCTTAATATCGTTATACTAATATCTATAATGATTCATTTACATAGTTTGATTAATTAAATATTTATGACCAATTTGATTAAAGGGTGGGATGATAACAGTTCAATGAAGACGGGGTGGAATAAATTATTATTGAAAAATGAACTAGTCACGCGATCTAGTTCGTAATAATATAGTACTATCAAAACTGTGACAACAACATAAAATATTGATGTCCTTTATTGAGTGGGCCGATACCATTTATTCCTCACTTCCTCGCCTTTCCGCTTCATAAAAATAAAACAATATTTCCATCTGTTGTCTGCAGAAAAGTACATGAAGTAATGTATAGTAAACTATCAACGAAAATCATGAAAACCCGCCAATGTAAAATCATACGATATGAGTTATCAGTTGCCGCAAATCTAAGAGAAATCTGATCTCTTCATAAGGTGAACAGTTTTAAGTTTTGGTGGTTGTATGAACTGAGTGAAGAGCTAATCCATGATCTTTTGCAGTAGGCAACGAAATTACCGAATACAATTTCCCAATCTCTTAAAATATTTAGACAAGACTGCTACTGGAAAAACTGTATTTAAATACACCAAATATTATTATCAAATGAAATTCATTTCTCGTACATAGGCCTACAATATTGTAATTGATCCCTTTATTTAGTTTTAACCCTTAGACTAAATAGTAAGGGAAATTTTTAAAGGGAGAATTTGCATTGGCAATACACACCCGAGTAGGCTATTGTTTGAATTGCTGAAGGTCTAGCCACCTCATGATGGATTCTCTTTTACCAGTACTTATAAAATTATTTAAAAAATTTTATGAATTTTAGAATATACCATATATATATTTTTTAATCTGCCCTTAACAGACAGGTGGAGTGTCAATTTATTTACACTCAATCTGTCCGTTGCAGGGCTAAAATAAATAGTTCTGTTTCTTATCACATGGTCAGTCAATTAAATGACTGAATCATTTAAGAACAGAAGAGGTAGAGGTGCAAAAGACACTAATCAGAATTATTTCCTCTGAAAATAATGAATTTCATTATACAGCCAGACCCTGTGGTGAATGAAGTGAAGGTGTCATTTGCAGAGTGGAAAATCTGTGCTTTTCAGAGGGCCTGGCATGCTGATAAGCGTAATCTTTCACTCAGTGTGGAAGGCAATGGTAAACCACCTCACTCCTTGTTTTACTTAGTAAACCTCTAGAGGTTCAAACCAGCCTTTCGGCTGATGACCTAAACAACAACATATTTTTTAATATTAACTTTAGAAGTTGATATTTCTCCTACAGTACTAATATGAGAAGCATAACAATTTTAGAAGCTTCTTCAAGAGGTGACTTCACCAGGAAGTAAAATAATAGTTGATCAGAGGGTTAACACAAATGAGTTATTTGTGTAACAAATTAGTCATGCCAAAAAATTAATCAACATGTGTCAACTTAAGAGTAAGAGACACTTAAGACAAGTACCTACTTCTATAGAATTAAACATGAGTAGGTACATAGATTATCAAGCAAAAAATTATAAAAAGTACTCAATGTTAATAAAAACAGGATGTGATAGAACAAGTTATGTTTGAGTAATATAATTGATATTATCAATTCGAGTTCTAAGTATGATTTTTTATTCAATATGACACTCAAACATCCAGTTGACAAGGATAGGGGGCAGCTTCTAACAGGAACAACTCGTTTTTAGATGACATGAATGTAGTACACAAATATTAAATTAATGAATTATTTATTATAATTTTATGCAACAATATTAAAATTACAATGAAACTAACAATTAATAACTTTATAAGAGATATTAATATAATGAGTTTTAAAATACTTTTAATACTCACCTTTTGTCACTGCTTTCCTTTTATTTTTTTATTCAACTTATGAAAACCTTCGTGGTGTGCACCGCAATATCAGGCAATATCATATTCAGACTCTGAATCAACCGTTGTCAAAGGAAGATGAATTCTTTACAATATTTCAAGACGCTTGTATGATATTACTTGATAAAGCAGTGCTCAGTGTGAAATTGCTCGTACGTTAAAGAAAAAAGAAGCAGTGGAAAAAGGTAAAAATTAAAAGTTTTTAAAAACTCATTGTATTAATTAGGATTTTACTGCTATAATGCTAACTAATTACTAAATAATTATAATAGATGTTGAAAATGATTCCCTGTGATCCGAATTCAGGTTTGGGTGCACGTTTTATAACATTTGCAGCTACTTTTCATAAAGTTTGCTCATCAGTGATAGAAATCTCATGTTTAAGTTCGCCTTTAATTCATGAAGTGTATGAAGATTGTTTTTAAAAATGACACTTTTTGAATAACATCATAAGAAAAAGTTTGCCATTGTACGATCTGGGTATCTTAGAGACCACAACCCTTATAATATCAAATGATGTCCAAAAAATCCTGTAATACGTCTAGCGTGTCATTAGTAGCGTGGCAAGCTGCATCATCCTTCGGGAACCAACATTCCATTCATGTAAATCTAACATTGTAATAAACAGATGGATTAAATCGCAATCAACCATAACATCCACAGATTTGTATATATGCTTTTGTATACTCTCAGACTCACAAAATTTATTTAACAAATGTAGATTGTTGGCTAATGCAGGACAGTCGAATTGGGAAATGTTAACTGAAACTTGTCTTTTATTGTTTTGAGATATAAGCGAAATAAATCTCAAGATTAAACATACGTTTGTCTTTGAAAGTCAATGTCAATGACACAACGGAAACAAATGGATACTGAAGTAGCACTGGTGCACAACAACATTTCAATTGTACAAACTGTTAACCTGGAATACAGTGTTGACAACAGACATGTGAGGAGATATAAAATTTACCTATACATTACTTCTAACTTCTTAATGTTATTGTCACTTACAGTTTTTATGTTGTACAGTCACTCGGTCGAATTTGTAAAGTACACAATAGAGCCTCGTTTATCCAAAATTTCAATTATCTTCATTTTCAGTTTGTTGTTGTTTAGGTCATCAACCGAAAGGTTGGTTAGAGGCTTTACTAAGTAAAATGAGGAGTGAGATGGTTTACATTTGCCTTCCTCACTGAGTGGAAAAGTATGCTCATCAGCATGCCAGGCCCTTTGTAAAGCATCTACTTTCCACCCTGTAAATGACACCTTCACTTCATTCACCGTAGATTTTTGGTTTGGCAAACAATTTTTTTGTATCTGAGAAGTTCTCTACAAATGCCTGTAGAATATTGGCAAGATAAATTGAGAACTTAGAGTGGGAATACAAATACAATTGTACAGTCACTTCATTTTGTAAACATACACCATCACTACCTTCCTACAGTGCATATTGTTGTACATGATCACAACATAACCTCATCGTTTTATAAATAATTTTTTTTTGTAACTGCTAATTTATTGTTTCTAAATTTAATTTATTTAATCAATCATGCATTTCCTTTAAGTATTATTTTAAATTATTCCAATATAAACTAGACTTTTAAAATAGGCAAACTAGACATGTACGGTGATTGTGTGACTGTGTATGATGCGAACCTTTTGATTAGTTGTGAGCTATACTGACTGTACTTTACAGGAAGTGCGGGGAATGTGTTAACTGCACATGCATGAACCAATGATCAAATTATCTTGTCAGTATTTTAACTACTTTACGGCAGACTGTACACTTTAGTCACTGTTTTTCGGTTTAGTAAATTTCATCATCATTCTCTTCAAGGTTAAGTAGTGTTTATTGTATTACCTTAGTTAATATTACTAACGTAACACAGTATAAAATAGAAAAATTGGACTCAACACAAATAATGCTGTTCAACACATGAATACCGTATATAGATGGGAGCTCACTTGGTTGCTAGTGTAAGGAATTCGGGTGGAGAGGATTGTTTGTACAGTATTCAGATGAACTAATGTCCCCTAGCCGTGGGAGTGAGAGAATGCATAACGCTCTCACTCGCACAAGCCATACGCGCCGTTACAATAACATTGTCATATAATTTTACTCATTGTTGTGAACAAACGTTTATGCACGCAGTAAACTAACAAGCTATATAATGACTGTAGTATGTTTTCAGATTTGGATTATAACGGTAAAGACCTTTGGGCGCATGCGTAGTTATGCCACGTATCTCCCTCTCACTTGCTCGGCTATGGGACATTAGTTCATCTGATACTCATACAATCCCCTCCTCCTACAACCTAGTAGTAGTAATAATAATACCATTAGTACCCACTGTTCTCAAAATATTAGTCACAAACCATTTCGAATAACTACTGTAGTACCGAGATATTTTATTAGATTTTAAACTAATAATATTCTAAAATATTTTATCAATGCTTTAAAAGTTTATTATAATAGCCTAATAAAGTAAGAAAATGTATTAGTTTTTAATATTTTATTACCGAATGTTAAATTTTATATCAGTTTGTTTATAAATAGGTAGTGTATAAAAATATTAGATTACATACAATAACTTGACGAGCCGCAAGCGTAATTAACACCACTACAGAGAACGATCTCACAGTCACAACTGACAAATATGAAGAGTAAATATTTTCAGAATGTACAGTACACACGTTGCCATGTGGATTTAAAGCAACTGTTGCTATGACAACACAACGTCTCACTGTTACCAAGTTTCCCTTTCCCTTCATCCCGCACTAGCAAACAAGAAACGTAAAATAATATCAGTTTTTTTTATAAGAAGAAAAATACTGTAAATATGATTAAAACATTTTTTCCATATTTTACATAAGTTTCAACATAATTTCCATTTCTGTTCAAACATTTGTCATAACCCTCAACAAGTTTTTGAATTCAGACCGCAAAGAAATCTGCCGCCTGTGAAGAAGCCCAATCCATGTCTGCAGTTTTCACTTATTCATCGTTGTTGAACCATTGACCACCAAGGAACTTCTTTAAGTACCAAAACAAGTGAAAATCACTGGGTGCAATGTCCATTGCCCACATCACGAACCAAATCACAAGAAATCAGAGATGGCCGACCAGGGCGGAGCTCATCATGCACAATGAACCTGCCCATCTTGAACATTCTCCATCCACTACAAAACTTTTTATTGTCACTCACATAATCACCACATACTTTACAAATCGGATAGTAAATTTCTGCTGCTACCAAGTTTCTTACACTCCATAATAAAATTACAGATATATCTCACAATCGGCAGCAACTCTATTTTCTTAAGCATTATAAACTTCTACAGCTCAGCACACAGACAGAGAATATGGCTCCAAATGATATCTGCATATGCACAAAGCATGCTGGGAGCAGACAGGCACGCACACTACAGCAATAGCGCATTATTCTCACTCTTAATTCACAAACGGACCTTATAAAAAATAACATTTGTACAATATGGTTTTATAACGTACTTCAGGAACAAATATTTACAGACAATATACAGTTTATTTTCTGTTTTATTAAAGAATTTACAGTACATCGTATATAAGTCATAATAAAAAATAAATAACACTTATTTAATATAATATTAACAATAAGAAAAAACATATATATTCTTAAATTCAATTAACAAAAATGAAGTATTTTACTATGAAGGATAAACATTTAACTATTTAAATGCCAAGTCAATTATGTATTCTCCTTATGAAAAACTTTCTAGAATTGAAAGAAAAGGAAATTCTCCATTCTTCAGACTGTTCAAAACTGTATTGTCAGGATATTAACCAAGCTTAAAGAGTCTGGTAAAAAATTTATTTTCAGAATGCGGATCCACAAATAGGTTTAAAAAAAAATACATAATTATGACCGTTTACAGAACTGTTCTGTTCAACAAATACTACCTCATTATTCTGCCCATAACAAACAGGTGGAGTGTCAAATTTTTTACACTCAATCTGTTCGTTGCAGGGCTAAAATAAATAGTTCTGTTTCTTATCACATGGTCAGTCAATTAAATGACTGAATCATTTAAGAACAGAAGAGGTAGAGGTGTAAAAGACACTAATCAGAGTTATCTTCTCTGAAAGTAATGAATTTCATTGTACAGCCAGACCCTGTGGTGAATGAAGTGAAGTTGTCATTTACAGAGTGGAAAATATGTGCTTTTCAGAGGGCCCGGCATGCTGATAAGCGTACTTTTCCACTCAGTGAGGAAGGCAATGGTAAACCACCTCACTCCTCGTTTTACTTGGTAAAATCTCTAGAGGTTCAAACCAGCCTTTCGGCTGTTGACCTAAACAACAACAACCTCACTATTAAATCCATACAAGCAAAAAAAAAAAAACAAATACATTTCCGATAAGTAGGCTAGCACTGTAAGAAAAATTTGATAAACTCTACAATAATCTTTGTGAGATTTTTTTATTACATTGACATCATTTTTCAATAAACAATACCTGACCTGGCACTTAAACAGTTAATAGATGTTTATTTTAATCAATAACAATTTTTGAAGAATCATTCATAAGAAAAATTTTACTTAATTATAAAATTATTTATCAAGCCTCTTGTTTCTGAGATAATAAATTCTTAAAATAAAGTAAAAAATACAATGTTTTTCCATTCATTAAAAGAAATTTTAAAGACATACATAAATTATTAGACAACTTAAAGATAAATATTTTTAAACCATACAATAGACCCTCTTGCATCAGAGTGATTTAGTATCTGAATTATTTTTACACGTTTGATAAAAGATATTTTTAGGTCAGGAATACGAAATCTGATACAGAGTTGGTAGGGATAAATATATTTGTTCAGGTGGTTTATAGGTTCTTTATATTGCCTAGTACTTATGTGAACAAGCAAGCACTAATTTAATTTAATTTAATGAAAACAATGCATAAAAATTGGAGTGAAATACTCATATGACTTTCTCTTGTCAATGTACATAACCTATTTTTAATCATGAGTGAATGATAATCAACCTGTGTATGTCTTAAAAATATGGAAAATCGCTAATTAACATTAAACTAGGCTCTGTAGAAAAAAATCTTGAAATATAAGTTTTAGGTTTTTTTAATTTTCTATAACTTTGATACATACACTTTTTGTCGTAAAAGTTGTTAGATCATCAACTGAAAGGCTGGTTTGAACTACTAGAGGCTTTACTAAGTAAAACAAGGAGTGAGGTGGATTACATTTGCCTTCCTCACTGAGTGGAAAAGTATTAACCAAAATATATTTTAAGATTAGTAGATATATTTAGTAAACATTTTTAACATTAATTAAAGTAATACAGTAAATCCCTTATCAATGTACATACCTGAATAGGTTAGGTATGTACATTGATAAGAGAAACAGTAAATTTCTTATCTGAACCTTGCTTGAAAGTAACCCGGCCTAACCGATTTGGATTGAATTTTTTTTTTAATTAGGTGATTACTTAATCTCAGTACTGCTGATATGTACAGTTCAGCACTTAAATACATAACATATGTTATGGTACAGAACAGTATCAAATGAAATACATTATGAATATAAGGTTTCACTATTGGTAATTGTTCACTAATGTGTACGTTGAATTATAATTTATCTCTTGTGATGAAAATCTCTACTGTATACCATAGAAGGTTCACTATGTATTTCATGGAATTCAACCCCAATACTCCCAACCTTGAGCAATAACATGTACTTCCAATAAAACAATCATGTGATACTGCCACAAGACAATGGCTTCATCAAAACCCTTGACTTTTTAAAAGACTGTCCATAATTAAAATTAGAAACAAAAATATTAATTACTAGTGTATATAAAAAAAACTTTTTTTTATATAAATACATAAAAACAATACATTAATACTAATTACTGTACAGTATTAAATTTTATTCTCTTGAAATTACTGTATTTCAATTATACATACTAATAAACAATATTAAGAAACACAGTATATTCACTTTTAATTGTTTTTAAACCATAAAAGTATGTCTTTGCATATTATCCAGAATTTTACACATCCAAAATCGGGTTTGTCCCCTAGATTTTGGTTAAGAGGGGTTTTACTGTAATTAATTTTTGAAAATTATTATCTCAAAAACCAGATGCTTTAAGTAATAGAAATACTGTTACTAATAGAACTACCACTTTTCAGACGAATTGAAAAACTTCAAAAACTGATTTTAAAGAAAACATACAAGGAAACACAAAGACTACAATACTATCTAATGGTGTATCCTCTCTAAGTTTCTTTTAGACTAAATACAATTAAACAGAGAATACATTTTTAGTTTTTAAAGGATCACTAAACTGACTCAACAAAATATTTCCATAGTTGGTAACTGTAATTATGTGACTGCTTAAGTAAAAATTCTGGTTCATTACTTTACAAATGCTTTCAATATCATGGCATAAAGTTATGATGGCACAAAAATACAAGGAAATGAACTGAAACCAGATTTTACTTATTCTAACCTGTATTAAACAAACCTGATCTAACTTTTCCTCCGAGTAAGCTATGAGGGGTATTTTAAAATAAGGTTAGTTTTTTAATCGGTAGAAAAATACTGTAAATATCATTAAAATACGTATATTTCTCCATATTCTATATAATTTCCATTTTTGTTCAAATACGAGGTCTGTTCAAAAAATAACCGAACTTTTTGAATTACGCGCTAAAAGGGATATTTGTAGACGTGCGGTTGGTAGCACACTGCTCTACGTCTTTCTTTGTTAAACACATGTTTTTGGATTGTTAATATCTCATTTACTTTTCGTGGTGTTGTGTTTTTAGTACGACGTAATTAAGTGCTAGAGATGATTTTTGTAATGTGAAATTTTTGTCAACCCGTTGCGAACACTGCACTTTTGTCTCAATGCCGTAGCCGTAAACCCAGTTTTCGTCTCCTGTTATAATCCTTTACCTGAATGTTGTATCATCATTGGCTTGTTCAAGAAGTCCCGACAAATGTCCAGATGATGTTTTTTTTGCTGTTCGGTCATCAAACGGGGAACAAACTTTGCTGCAACTTGATGCAAGTTCAAAATTTCATGGTACGATCCAATTGAGATGCAAACCTCTTCTGAAAGGTCTCTAACAGTCAATCGGCGATTTACACCCACCAGATTATGGATTTTCCTAACGAGGGTGCCATCAGTTAAAGTCAAAGGCGTTCCAGGTCGAGGGTCATCTTTAATTGACTGGGGACCACTTTCAAATCGAGAAAACCATTTACCACAATGCGTACGACTCAGAGAATCATCTCCTTAAGCTTGTTTCAAAAGTTGAAATGTTTCTGTGAAAGTTTACCCCAGCTTCACGCAAAATTTCACGTTGCACCTTTGCTCCCGAATTTCACACATTACAAAAATCGTCACTAGCTCTTAAACACGTCGTACTAAAAACACAACACCACGAAAAGTAAATGAGATATCAACAATCCAAGAACATGTATTCACAAAACAAATTATGTAGAACAGTGTGCCACCAACCGCACGTCGCTAAATATCCCCGTTAGCTCGTGATTCATAAAGTTCGGTTATTTTTTGAACAGACCTCGTACTTGTTGTACTACTCAATGAGTTTTTGAATTCCGATGTCAAAGAAATCTGCCACCTGTGAAGAAGCCCAATCCATGACTGGAGTTTTACTTTTTCGTCATTGTTGAACTGTTAACCACCAAGAAACTCTTTACAATACCGAAACAAAAAAAAAAATCACTAGGTGGAAAGCTGGACAGATTAGACCTTGTTTGTACAAAAACATGTGGTCTTGCATTGTCATGGAGTAACTTCACATCGGAAGACAGCAGGCCATGCCTTTCAAATTTTACTGTTACTCATAGCATTATCACCATAAATGTCATAAATCAGGTGAATTTCCGCTGCTGCCAAGTTTCTTGGATTCAAGAATAGCACGCAGGCAGACAATATAGCTGCAAATGGCTAAACGGACACAAAACATGCTGGGAGGCAGATGCATAATATTTATATTTCCTTAAAAAATTTAAATAAATAATAAGCAATATACATATGTCAAAATAATACTTATTAATGTTTTCAATGCCTTCAAACTAATGTTTTTATTATAAAACATGTTAAAATTCATAAAATAAATGAAATTAACAGTCACATAATTACAGATTTATATTTCCACTTAATACAACACATCATATACATACATAAATAAATAATACAGAGGTGAATGCCATCACAAAATTGAAACCCAGAAAAATGATAGCAAAAATATTAAAACAACTAGAAGTTAAGAAAGGCACATTATTGCATGATATCCTTCCCCAAAAACATATCACAACATAATTATAGAATAATTTTATGGGTCCGAAGGATTAGGACCATGTCAAAAACTTATAAAATTGAGTTTTTGGTGATATAGCATGTTTTACGAACCTTGGTGCATGACACAAAGTGTGTCATAATTATGAGGTAGGAACCACAGTTCTCTTTATAGTAAAATACTTTATTTGTAACATTCTCTCTCTTTTTAACATACATTTTATATGTTTTACTACAAAATCATAATTGGTGTTTTATTAACTGACACATTTTCTTCTACCAATAATAGTTAATTATGTCTCAGTTTTACACTAATAACTGTTTATAGGAAAATGGACAGAGTTTTCCTAGAATATAAAACTTTACAAAAATAATCAGAAATAAGTAACATCAAGTCCATTTCATAAATAGTAATAAAAAAAGAATATTTTAAGATTATACAAAAAATCTGGTGTGAAACACTCACACAACTTTCTCTTGCCAATATAAATAATTAACAATAAACCTAACATTATTAATAAAACATTAAAAATAAACAAAAACTAACCTCAAAAACATAACCTTATTTTAATCATGAGTGAATGACGCAAAATGACAATCGAACTCAGTTTGGCTTAAAAATACGGAAAATCACGCTTTCACGCTAAACTAGGCTCTGTAGAGAAAAATGCTCTAAACAAAAGTTGTAGATCTTTTAATTTTCTATAACTTTTATTATATACACTTTTGTCGTAAAATGCATACTAAGACCGAAATGTTAAAAAAATCGATTTTTCTCACGTTTTCGTGAGAAAAAATCAGAAAATCGCTAATTACTGCTAAACTAAGCGTCATACAAAAAAATGTTTGAAACAGAAGTTGTAGGTTTTTAAATTCTCTACAACTTTTATTATATAAGGTTTTGCGCTAAAATTTATACTAAAGCCGTAATCTTAAAAAAACAACGTTTTTACGTGAAAACAGCCTCACCGAGAATTTCAGCAAACATGGCGCCTACCCTATCTTGTAGAGAATCAAAAATTGAGTAAAATAGGCGATTTTAAAAAA
This sequence comes from Catonia carolina, assembly GCA_035578175.1. Taxonomy (NCBI): domain Eukaryota; kingdom Metazoa; phylum Arthropoda; class Insecta; order Hemiptera; family Achilidae; genus Catonia; species Catonia carolina. The sequence goes on from JAQMRL010000007.1 coordinate 56,620,143, forward strand.
AATCGTAGGACCAGTTTTTGAGAAAATCGCAAAAAACTGAAAAATTATACGAATAAACTAAGTTACTACTACTTCCGGTTGACCGATTTTGATGAAAATGTTCGTGTCGCGTCCGGTAGTGGTATGTAACTTAAGTTTCAAGTTTCAAGTTCGTACGATGTTCCGTTCTTGAGATATTCTGTTCACACACAGACACACACACACACACACACAGACACACACACACAGACACACACACACACACACACACACACACACACAGACCAATCGCTAAAAACATGTTTTTTGGATTCAGGGGGTCTGAAAACGTATAGATCCGGTGAAAACTCGATTTCGAAAAATCGACATGAAAACAATACTTTCCTTCCTATATATTCATTTAGGCAAGAGAAAGTAAAAATAAATTTTTATAGTGCATTCTGCAGCATACATTCAACCCTATTGTAAAGATATTTAATTTTTGCTGATCTGTTACAGCTGCTTTATCACTCTCTTGTTTTTTAAACCTTATTTGTGTAATCCTACCTTCTACTGACAAGTTTTTCAGGATCTACCATCATCAGCAAACATAAAACTGAAACCAATTTTTTAAAATTTATTAAAAACATTTTCTGGAAAATTTTAATAAATTTTAAAAAGTTAAGTATCAATTTTGTATGCTCTGATGATGGTGGATCCACCGAAACATGTCAGTAAAAAGATAGGATTATATGAAATAATGGTAAAAAAAACGAATGATCTAGCCGCAGTAACAGGTCAGTGAAAAATTAAATATATTTTCACCGTCGTCCCCTTTGATTAGGTACTGTGCTGCCGGCTATCAAAGCTTCCGATGTAGCGACAATGAATTTCTAAAGAATTTTAATTAAATTATAAAGAAATTAAATATCGCAGACGATTACATCTTAGTAAGTCAATAGTGAATGTTCTAAACTTGGAGAAACAACCTAAAACTAAAACAATGATTCACATTTACTTGGAACATAAATTTAATATTACATTACAATCCTGTTTAACCGCACTTTTAATTTATCTGGACTAACCAACTACTGTCACATTTACAAATCAACAAGAGCCCTCATTTCAACTTTTTAAAATGTTTAATACATTTCCGTTAAGACATCTATACGTTTTCAAAGTTCTTGCTTTGCTCTATAAAATGAGTATGAATAACAATGTAAATTTGATTTTTGGATAAAATATATACAGAACTTGATAAAGCATAAAATCAGTGCTTCGACTAAACCAAAACTACTACCAAAACCTAAAACAACTTCTTTCCAGAAAACTTTTACTTTTCTTGGACCAAAATTTTATAATCAAGTTCCTTTCGAAATGAAATAAAGTAATACAGTTTTTAATTATAAGAAGTCACTAAAAAACTGGTTCCTGTCAGTTTCTGACATTAATATTGTGTGTAAAGTATATCCCACAGAACCGTGCAGCAGATATAAACAGACTATGGGTTGAAAGTCTGTAGAAAGATGTGTAATCATGTTTCACTCTACCAATGCCTTCAGTCACAACAACCAGTGATAGACTGGATAACTGGTACTGTCATATTTTGTATTTAGTAAATGTTTCAATTCGTATATAGCAAGTTTCATCTGACAAGCAAAGAAAATTTTTTCAACTTGAATGGATTGTGCTACGTTCAATCTTAATTTTAACAAATTTATTTTTAGACATGCTGCACGGTTCCATGGGATAGAGTATAGAACCACAACATAACAGGAATGTTTTCAATTCCTATTCTAGTATTTTTTTGCGTACTTTTACTTTTATGTTTTCTGTTACAGTCACAAAATCTGAACTCCGGAATAATAAAAATTATATAGTCTTTTATGTTAAATATGAATAAATCTAATAAAATTCAGTACATTAAACTATTTTTTTTATTAAATAATACTAACAATATTTGCAATGACAGTTATATATATATATTTTATTCAATGATATGCACTTTTTCAATTTAATAGAATTCATAATTTATTATAACAAATTAATTAATACTGCATCATATTTTTGTATGTTATGTATTTTTGTATCATACTTTTTGTAAAGTTTTAGTTATGTTAACTTCTTTAGGTTTTTTGGTTTTATTTTTAGTACATTAATTAAGTTTAACTATATTAATTTGTGTTTCAAGAATTAATTAAGTACTTTCTGTAACATAAAATATTAACTTAGTATTGAACATTGTGTCACAAATTGTATTATTTTCTTTGTATTTAATTTGATACAATAAAATTTATCAATAATATTTTAAAACTCTGGCATATTAATAGTATAACTCATTTAAGTTTAGAAAGCTTTAGTTGACAGGTAGGGTGGGAATAAATTGGTAAGGTAAAATATGAACAGGTGGGAAGAATTGTCAGCATAGACAAATGGTCCGAACATATGCACGAGTGCCTGTATGGTAAACATTTCTTATTCTGTGGGTGAACCTTCAACATGTTTAGGACAGATGATGCCTGCAAGGTGTCATTGAGTACTTTTGTATTTCTACAGATGTCATTTCTTTCTCGGCAACTGGGCAGCGTTCCCTTTGGCTGTACATTGCCTCAGAACTGTTTAGTCTACTCTGTGGCGAAGATCATCTTAAGACTCTTGTTTACTTTTATTTATAATTTTGAAAATATCAGTTTATTTGTAATCGTTACCATCTATTTAACAAAAACCATCTAACAAACCAACCCTCAACTATTTAACAAAAACCATCTAACAAACCAACCCTCAACTATTTAACAAAACCATCTCAGAGATTGCGGAAGTATAGGTATCAGGGGAACTAATGTCCCATAGCCGAGCGAGTGAGAGGGAGATATATGGCATAGCTATGCATGCACTCAAAGGTCTTTACCGTTGTAATACAAATCTGAAAACATACTACAGTCGTTATCTTGCTTGTTAGTTTACTGCGTGCATAAGCGCTTGCTCACAACAATGAGTAAAATTATGCAATGTTATTGGAATGGCGCGTATGGGTTGTGCGAGTGAGAGCGTTAAATGCATTCTCTCACTCCCACAGCTGGGGGACATTAGTTCAACTGAATACTATACATAACAAATTGGTAAATGTATAAGTAACAAACAAACTTAAATCTTAATGCAATTTAAAAAGTTATATATAATTCAAATACAAATTAATTAAATAAATAATAAAAATTCATGTATTAGTTTTGATTTTTTTGAGGTGTCAGATGATGCCTGATATGTCTCATAATCGGGTACAAAATACTTTGTCACAGTATGACTTCATAAATAACCACATCGCATTCAACATGTTTATATTCTGAACATATACATTCAGTTTTTAAATTTGCATTCCTGAATTTCACAATTTTCTTACATTATTTTATTATAATTGTTCATTATCAAATATTTTTTGACTTCAAAGGAACTCCTTGTTCTAATCAGGAATCAGTTCTTGGCTGACATTACAAATGTAAGCTGAACAAAAAATGTATGGGCATGATGAGTATTCAAAAATACTGTTGCTAAAAGCGAAAACAAAGAATTAATTTTAGAAAATATTGTAAAGAAAAGTGGAAATGAAAATATTGAAAAATACTATTTATATATAAATTCCCAAACAAAAAGCAACTCCAATTGCTGAAAAATGATTGGGTTTTGTTAACATGTTCACTGCAGCCCGTGTTAAGCGATGTTATTTGCTGTGACTGAACCATCGCCTGCCGCATTTATATGTTCCCCGCACACAGAAATGTACAAGTCCGCGGCGCTTCATATCCTCATATTCTCTTTACAATTACAATTTCTCGTGTGTATTTTCATTCAATACTTTTATTTTATATTTATACGTGTATGTTTATGAATTTTACTATAGATAAATGTATTTGTTTTCATTTTAAAAATACACACATAAAAGTATAAATACAAAACAAATGTAAAAGTCTTTATGTACTTTGGTTTTATCACGTAAACCTATGAGAAAAAATTAAAAACTTATAGAAATAAAAGGATAATAATAGTTATATATGGCACTCTTAGCTAAGCCAAAGGCTTTTGAAAAGTTGAAAGTAAGTAATATTACGGTACAAACGGCAGACAGATATCGGTACCTGTGACAGTTATACAATTTTTTCTATTTTTTAACAATATTTTATTACCCTTCTGTTCCCACGGTAGTAAGTCTTTCCGTGAACAGGTAAAAATGCAATTCCAAAAATGGGGTCACCTAAGAAAAAAATTGAATAAGCCTACTAGTATACTATTATAAGTAAATGACCCTGCCGCTTTGTGTGAATGTGCACGCCTCGTAGGCTCCTAAAATTATAAGTACAAATAAAATATTTCTATAACCAATTTTTAAATTGTGCTAACATTTAAAAAAAATTAATACCTACTAGTTTCTTTAAAAAAAGTTAACTTTAGGTCTGTATGTTCGAAAAAATAGGCCTACTTAAATTTAAAGCATTTAGGTATTACATTCGTATACTCATATTTACTTATTTAGTTGCATTTTTGCCACACTTAATATTTACTAAGTATACTAAATGTTGCGTAATTGTAAGAAAAGTAATATAATGAAATAACATTTTATTAACAACAAATAAAACAGCCCGTAAAACTCGAAACATAGAAGAAAATATATAAGTTTTTAAAACTCCGCAAAAAAAAACTGGTGACGTCTATCCAAGAACTGATCGCTCACTACCATAGAATGAACCTTTTCCTATGACTGGGCAATAAAAAAAAGACTATTCACCCTACCTAAACGTAGAAAGAAGCAATAATAAACTGTATAGCTCGGACACGGAATCACGTCCGCCAGTCACCTGGGAGTGTTTAGGCCGACGCGATTCCGCGTCAGCCGCAGTCAACGTGTTAACTAAAACTATCTTCTCTATACAACACCATTCATCACTTTATCCTCTCTACTGTGCTATTAACAAAGACATCTCTCAGCGTTGGACTACACAGCATCTAACAGTTTACACTTTCAAATCTTTAACGAGTTATGCTTCGAACATGATAATGTTCGAAGTATTTATCTGCATCCACTAACATGTTGGTTCTTATTCACAATTATTTTTTACTTTTATCTAATTACATATCAATAATCAATCACATGTTTTCATAACTTTGTCTAATTTTTCAATTTCAATTCAATATGTGAATAGAACGAACATAATATTTGAAACAAAAAGTAGTTAAGTGACTTCACTATGCATAGTATTTTATTTAAATTCAGATTACTAATATTTTCAAAAAATGATCAGTCTCATCAACATAAATAGGATTGTATTGTACTTAGAACTCCAGATTTATCCCAGAAAACAATCACCTCTGATGAAGGTTGGTAGTACTGAATTTGAAGATTGTAGTGGTGTGTATTTGTTAGCGTATTATTTTGGTATATTAAAGTGGTTTAGACAACTGATCGTTTTTTTATGTGATTGTACTCTATCTATGTAAGTGTGTGAGCAGGTGGTGCTAAAAAGTATTGTGGTAAGAAACTGTGTACAACTTTTTAATCAAAAAATCGCATAGTAGAATGGGTTTCAGTATGAATTAATTGGATAAGAGTTACGGTAATATTTTAAAAAACTGAACATTGTACTAGGAGCTGCCAATATTAAAGTTTTAAGAAATAAATGAACGGGTTGTAATGACCAATACTGCACAGATTTATTCAAACAAAGGATTTAATTAGAGAGGTAGATAAGCCTACTTTAATATTTATAACAGATTATGTACTGAATTTGATAAGAAAATAGGCGGTATCGGATTTTATTTTGCTTTAATTGGATTAAGGTAAAATCCATTCATTATAATTATTTTATCATTTAATAGTCTGTACGTTTTGATTAAATTTGTATTCCTTTCATTTTCATTTGCCGTCCACTTTGTTTCATAATTACCATGGGCCTCCTTTTGTGTTCCCATGCCTTGGTAGCCCTCTAGGCGTATCCAGCAACTCCTGTGTGCCTGTTTCCTTATGGGTTTTGAATAATTGTGTGTCAGGGTGAATGTTAATCTGCAGTCTTATAGGTTTGACGGTAAAACTTGCATTATATCAGGGAGAGCAGTAGATGTCAGATAAAAAAATCAGCCAGTACTTTACTCCGGGGAAGCGTTTAAGGTCCAAATCTTCACCGGAAGCGTTAAAACAAGTAGCAAAAAAATCGCTACAAAGTAGACAGGGGAGTTGCAGCGGAGAAGGTAGTAAAAGTATTTGTACAAATATGGAACCGGATGATGCGATGGTGAGGGTTATTGGTGATTTACTGGATCGAAAGCTGGCTGCCCTGAGGGATGATTTCAGTGACTTGAAAAAAGTCGTAATGGGGGTACTGCAGGAAAATAAGGAGTTGAAGGACGAAGTAAAAAGACTGAAATCTCAAAATAATTTGATGTTTGAAAGGCTAACAGATCTGGAGGATCGTTCAAGACGGAAAAACTTGATCTTCCGTGGCATGAAATATAGAAGGGGTGCGGAGAGCAGGGTAGTGCTTGAAAAATTCTGTAAGGATACGTTGGGACTTAACCAGGTAGTGATAAATCGCGCCCACCAGTTGGGAAAACCTATTGACAACGGCCCGATTATAGCGCACATCCCAAAGGATGAGGATATCCAGGAAATACTAAAAAATGTAAGCAAGTTGAAGGGAACCGATTACGTGATCCATAAGGACTTCTCCAAGGTGACGAGAGAAAAAATGAATAGATTATTGAGCATAAGGCGAGAGATCCTGCGAGTGGATAATACGAAAAAAATAAGCGTCAGGGGGGATAAGATGATAATAGAGGGGTGTTATTTTACTTGCTCGGAAGAAATGGCACTCAGATGGAGAAGGGAGGATGGTGTGAAGAAGCTTTCAGAGATTTTCGGTCGAGAGATGTCAGATCTAATTGGAAATGTGGGCAGGACATTTGCGGAAAAAGTTAGGAGGGGATCGTCTGCCAGGTTGGTGGGAGTTCTTCGGTCACGGGCTGCGTCCTGGCACTCGTAGGGACGTAGTTGGTGGTCTAAAGATTTTGGGGTATAATATTGCAGGACTCAGGGGTAAGAGATATGATAGCGATTTTCTGAATTTTGTTAGGGAGCATGAAATTTTTGTCCTCTTCGAGACTCACATGGAGCAGCACGAAATAGATGATTGGGGGGAAAATTATTTCCAGGGTTATTGTACAAGGTGGGAGTGTGCAGTGCGAGATTGTAAATATGGTAGAGCTAAGGGGGGAATGTTGCTGGGATTTAGGGATGATTTACAGGGGAGGGTAAAATATGTAAACATGGGGAATAAATTGGTGCTATTTTTACAGCAATTGGGTCAGAAAATTGTGTTGGTTCCGGTATATCTAAGTGGAAGTGGCAATATTGAAAGTTGGGAAGAAGATTATAATAAAGTATGGGAGACTTTGGAACAGGGAAATGAAAAAAAATGATAAAAATTTTATCGCGCTGGGAGACTTTAATAGTAGAATAGGTAATAGACAATCTGTCCCGGAAGAAATGGTACTAGGGGATTCACTTACAAAGGATAGACTTTCAAAGGATATGGTAGTAAATAGTAAGGGTGAACGTCTTTTGGAGCTCTGCGACAGATTCAATTTACTTATTGTTAATGGACGATGTAAAGGGGATGAGTCAGGGGAATATACTTATATAGGGGGGGGTGGGTTCATCAGTAATAGATTTGGCATTAATATCCTTAGAACTAGTTGATCTGATTGAGGAGTTTTATGTGGGCTTGGAAAGCTTCTCGGATCATTTGCCTGTTGTAATATCTCTTAAGAATGTGGATGGGGGACCGGTTCCCAATGTACTGCCTCTGCTACCGAGGCTGAGATGGACGGGAAATGATGACCTAGGTTTTAAATGTAGAATTCAGGATATTTGCGCCCAAAAGGGCTGCCTTTCAGATAATGTTAATCAGGGAGTAAGTGACCTAGCAGAACGAGTATTGCAGGCAGCGTCGGGTGGACTGGTTTTGGGGGTGGGGAATAGGACAACTCACAAGCAGCGTTGGTTTGACAGGGAATGTGTGAATGCAAGGAAAAGAGTGTACAGAGTGTTGCATAATTATAGGAAATTTAGTACGGAACATTGGAGACTAGAATACTTAGAAACTAATAAAACGTATAAGAAATTGTGCAAGGAAAAAAATCTAACTATTATTCTGAATTTTCAGAGAGGTTTAGGAGCGTTCGTGATTCGAGGGGGTTCTGGGAATTGGTTAAAGGTTTAAAGTCGAATCCATTTCTAACACAGAGTAGTATTAGTGCAGATAAATGGGTGGCACACTTCAGAGAATTGTTACATTCAACGGAACCAGGGCTGATGACATCATATGCAGCAAGGAGGGTGGAGGATGAGGGATTGGATGCGGTAATTACGATAGAGGAAGTGCAGCGTGTTATTAGAAAAATGAAGAATAATAAAGCACCGGGGCTAGATAGGATACCAGCTGAGTTTTTTAAGGAGGCACCTAAAGAATATTTACGGCTATTAGCTACTCTATTTAATAATATTTTTGAATCTGGGGTTATACCAGAATCATTTAGGAAGTCAATCATTTTTCCAATCCACAAAAAGGGGTCATTAAGTGATCCAGTCAACTACAGGGGGATTTCCTTTTTAAATGTAATGTCTAAGGTATTTACAGGAATTTTATTAAGTAGATTAGAAATGTGGGTCAGGAAGAAGGGTATATTAAACGAATATCAGGCGGGGTTCCGTAAGGGTTATTCAACATTGGATAACATCTTTAATTTGTTAAATATTATCGCTTTAAAAGTAGGTGGAGGTGGGAAAAAATTGTACTGTTTTTTTGTGGATTTACGCGCGGCATTTGATGCTGTGAATAGGAATGCTTTGTTTTATAAACTATCTGAGATGGGTGTGTCTACTAAGCTTCTTACGGTCATGGCGAATTTATACCATAACACGGCATCTTGTGTGTGGACCAAGGAAGGGGTCACAGAGGAGTTTATTACAGATCGTGGGGTGAGACAAGGGTGTGTGTTGTCACCACTGTTATTTGCCTTGTTCATTAATGATTTACATGAGGTGTTAGAAGGCGGAGTATGGTGTGGTAGTATAAATGTCAGGGTACTGATGTATGCAGATGATCTGGTGTTAGTTGCCTCTGTTCCAAAAGAGTTACAAAGAATGATTGATAGATTCCAAGCGTACTGTGAAAGATGGAACCTGGTTGTTAACATAAACAAATCAAAAGTAATGGTTTTTAGGAAGGGAGGAGGTTTAGGAAGAAATGAAAAATGGTTTTATGAGGGTAAACATATTGAGGTGGTTAACAAATACAAATATTTAGGAGTGACTTTTACCCCCTTGCTGTCTTTTAACTTGCAAATACGGGAGAAAATATCAGTAGCAAAATTTGCCCTTAATAGTGTTTGGCGGCTTTTTCTGTCAAAAGATAATATTCCGATATCCTCTAAGGTGAAAGTGTTTGATGCGGCTTGCAAGACGATAGTAACATACGGAGCTGAAGCATGGGGGTGGAAAACAGGGAAGGACATTGAACAGTTTCAGGCGTTCTTCTTGAAAAAACTATTTGGTTTACCAAGGACCACGCCTGGGTATATATTGTACCTGGAAACGGGTGTAAGCTTGATGAGGATTCAGGTTTTGGAGATGCATTTTAAATTCGTATTAAGAGTTTTAGGCTTGCGACAGACAAGACTAGTGCATCAGCTAACTAGCTTAGTAATAGAAAGGTGGGTTGGTTTAAGACATGGTTGGATCTGAGTGAGAGGTATGGAATGGGAGGCAGGTTTGAATTTGCCAATATCGGAGACTGGCCGGATGTCACTCAGTCACTGATAGAGAAAATAAAGGAAGTAACTGAACAAGTTTGGGTGGAAAGGGCAGTTAGGTCGAGTTTTCACGGATTGTATGCCGACCTGAGATGGGATCTTGGTGAAAAAGGGTACATGAAAGACAATATTGGGAGAGGCTCTATGAGCATAATTTTTAAGGCTAGAGCTTCTATGTTGTCGTTAAATTATAATCCTGCGAGGGAAGAGGGCAGGTGGATGTGTTCCCTGTGCAGTGCTCGGGAGGATGAGGATGTCATTCATTTTATATCTAAGTGTGGGGTGTTGGCAGAATTCAGGATGAGATGTTTCGGGAGGAGAGAATTGAGTAAGGAGGAAACCATTGAGTACTTAAATGGAAAGAATTGGTTATCTCTGGTAAAGTATCTAAGAGAAGCTGGCTCATATAGGTACCAGTTGGTAAGGGAATTTAATGTTTAAATAACTAGGAAATGTAAGGGTATTAAAAGGTTTAAGGGTACTAGATGCTATGATAATTCTCTTCTCTCGGTGCGCTGGGTTTTGGGTCCTGTGGTATTGTACCATTAATGTAGTAAATGGCGCAACGAAGGTTGTTTTTTTTTTTAAAGTTATTTCTATTGGACTTGTTTGTCTCCTTGAGTAATGAAACTTTGTGTATATTGTTTAAGAAGATTTGTGCATGTAAATATTTTGTTCTTTTTTTTTATTTTTTATTTTTATAATGTAATGGCAAAGGGGACTACCAGCCGGGCAGACGACCGGGTAGGTCATGCTGGCAAGTGTTTTGCCTAGAATAAGAAACGCAACAAATTGAAGGTGAATTAGCATATTGTATTTCTTGGTTCAATTAATTTATGGTTTGGTTTTCTTTGCTGTATTTTATGTGTGCTAATTTGTATTTTTTGTTTCTTTTCTATTGTTTGTAAATTTAAATGGTAAATAAAAAAACACTATTATTATTATTATTATTATTATTATTATTAATCACCTCTGATAGTCAATAAAATTTTTCAAAACAAATCAATAACTAAAAACGTTATCACTGAAAGATTTATTGCTTTCTATTTGATACTGATAAAATATAGATTAGGTTTTTCAGTCGAAGTTTTGCTGACACAGCCTTTACTACACCAAATCAGGACACTGAAAAATACAAAAAGGCACAGTGAATAAATTAAACCCTTATGAATTTATCATTTACACTTAGTTATATATCCCAGTGCTTTATGATATTCTTGTAAACTGTAAAATAATAATTTTTTTATTTTAATAAATAAGACATAAAATTACCGTTTTTACTCGTGTATAGCGTGCACTCGTGTATAACGCGCACCCGTAATTAATTATAATATTTTAGGTAAAAATATTAATCATACCTGAAAAAATAAATAAGTAGACGATTTTCACTTGAATAAATTATTTATTGAACTATCAAAAAACGAACAATTTGAAACAACTTAGCTCCATTACAGTTTAAGTATTTAAATTCAATACAATTTTTTACTCATTATTGCTTTCCGAAGATGAAGAAATTTCTTCGTTCCCGGGTACATTTTAACTGTCACTGTTATCCCAGAGTGCGCAGTCCTCCATACCGTCTAGGCGGTTAGATATTCCACATCTCTTGAAGCTCTTCCCGACTGTTTCATATTTCACTGCATTCCAGGCTTTTAGAATCCACTCCAGTATAAGTGACAGTGGTGGTCTTTTCAGTTTTCCAGATGGTGTATACAAGTGTTCACCATCGCACATCCACTGGGTGTAAAGTTTCTTAACACTGCCTTTGAAAGGTTTATTAACTGACACGTCTAAATGCTGAAGTACAAATGTTAATCCTCCTGGAATTACTGCCAAAACAGTTTTCACATCTTTTAGCTTTTCCTTAACGGTTTCAGTTAAATGCGCTTTGAAACTATCCAGGACTAATACATTTTTTTGCTTTAACAAAGCACCTGGTCTTCGATTCCACACTGTTTCTCGATCCAGTCTAACAAAAACTTTTCCTCCATCCATCCTTTCTCTTGGACACGAACAATAACACCGTGCGGAAGCTTTTCTTTAGGCAGAGTTTTCCGTTTAAGAACTACATACGGAGGCAACTTGTGTCCATTAGCGGTAATTGCAAGCATTACCGTGCAACGTTGTTTCTCGTATCCTGTTGTTCTGATCGGTACAGATTTGGCTCCCTTGTGTTCAACTGTAGTAGCCATCGGCATATCCCAAATACAGGGCACTGGTCAGCGTTTCCAATTTGAGACAAATCAAAATTATCCTTACCCCTCACTTTTAAGATAAATCGATGAAACTCGATGATTTTATTTTCATATTCTTTAGGTAAACGTTGAGCTAAAGTGGTTCGTCTTCGAATCGAAAGACCATGTCTGTGAAGAAACCTAACACACCAACCACGGCTTGCACCAAATTTTGTATTTTCGATGTTAACACGTTCAGCAATTCGCCTTGCTTGAATTTGTATCATTTCTGTGGTCACAGAAAAAGCTCCGCTTCTTTTTTCTTGTATATACTCGACTAGCTGGGTTTCTACCTCTGGATGCTATCTTTCTTACCACGAAAAGACCGCCGATCACGAGTTGTAACACTTAATTTTGCTTTTTGTTTTTCCACTCCCGGACATTTGTTTCTGGTACATCAAATTTACGGGATGCGGCCCGATTGCCATTTTCTTCTGCGTGTTTTATTACTATCAGTTTAAATTTTGCCGTATAGGAAGAATGGGATGTCTTTTCACACATTTTAAATAAAAACGAAATACTGAAATCAGTAAAAAGCTACGTTGGTACTGGATCAAGCTGACTAGCAATTACGAACTAAACCCAAGTAAGGTAGTGAACCGCAGTAACACCCAAATGGATGGGGATTTCCAGGAACGACTATCTATAGTAGGTATTTATGAATTTTTTCTGGCAAAAATGAATCGGCAGGAAACGAAAAGGCAGATAATGATGCCAAACATGCCATAAAAAAACATACCATATTACTGTTTTTGCCATTATCTTAAAATAAAATTTTTATTTTAGATGATAAAGCAAAAACGACTATCTATATATTTATTTTTAAAACATAAAGAATTATCTGTATTTTTTAATTTAAGCGGTTTTTGTTTTAATGAGGCGTATTCGTGTATAACGCGCACCCCCATTTTTGGGGAAAAATTCTTGGAAAAAGTGCGCGTTATACGGTATAAATTCCTTTAGCTCTATGCTATTTAAAAAAAATTAAATATACATGGCATGCAGCAAAAAATCAAACTTTCAAAGTTGTATTACATGTCAATGGTTGATGCGAGGGAGAAGGGAATGGTCTCAACTGACGCGCGCAATATCCCAGTTTAGCAGTCACAATGGAATGTTGGATGGGAGCACAGCGCACTTTTGTGATCGAAGCTTATTTTAAGAATGTTAATTCCTACACTGCAGGCCTTTGAAATTTCATCCTGAGTAAAATATTCACCAACCAAGATATATCCTAAGTGTTTACGTGTTAAAAAAGTGGATAAAGAAGTTCCGTGAAACAGGTTCTGGCCTTAACCAACCCATACAAATTGTTTCAACTCATGAAAATGTGTGTCAAGTGTGTGATGCAGTTCTTAAAAATCCACAAAGTTCTGTACAGAAGCACTCGGCTATTTTGGATATCTGTAAGTCAATGCTTTACATAATTATGAAGAAAAAATGCATTTCCATCAGTATAAAATCCAATTAATGAAATGTTTAAATAAACATGACTATGCATTGAGAAAAACTTGCACAGAAAGGATGCAAGTTTTGCTCAAAAAGTCAAAAAGTTTTGGAAGTATTTTCAACGCAGTGCAGGCTTAACAACGTTATCTTCCGCGATGAGGCACATTTTCACTTACAGAGAAAACACTAAAGATGAGAATACACTAAACTGCAGAGATTGGGCCCTGATGAATCCAAAAGAGAGGGATTAAAGGCAGTCATATAGTCCAAAGATGACTATTTAGTGCACCATAACAGCTAGCGGTTATGGCGCAATCAATACAGCTTGTTTAAAACAATTTATGAACTCGCCGACTATGAGTCTGTTCTGTTATCCTGTTTTTAAATGCAAACAAACGTTAAGGGGCTGAAATTCATAAGAAAATTACAGAGATTTACGGTGAAAGTGCAATGAGTGATGGAATGGTGGGAAGTGGGTTACGCAATTCAATGAAAGATGGACAGATATTCATGATGAACCTCTAACTGGGTGGCCTTCTGTTGTCAATGACAACTTGGTCACGCGAGTGGCTAAGAAATTTAAAAAGAATAAATAGAACAAGAATAAATAGACAATCGAAAATGATAACACTTGCAGATGAATTTCTACAAGTTTCAAGAACTGTTTTGAATGAGATTGTAGCCGACTGCTTAGGTCATCACAAGCTGTATTTATGCTGGGTTTCAAAGATGTACACAAAACAACACGATTCGACAGTGCTCTGACATTTCTTACCCGTAACAATGCTGAAAATAAGGAATTTATAACCGAGTACCACTTGTTTTTCTGCACATGAAACGTTAGGTGGTAAACGCTTTGAAAGTGATGACAACACAAAAAATCTGGTGTGAAACACTCACACAACTTTCTCTTGCCAATGCTAATAATTAAAAATAATCCTAACAATAGTAATAAAACATTAGAAATAAACAAAAAACTAACCTCTAAAAATATAACCTTATTTAATATTAACTGGAAGACACAAAATGAAAATCAACCTCAGTTTGGCTTAAAAATACAGAAAATCACTCTTTCACGCTAAAATAGGCTCTGTAGAGAAAAATGCTTTAAATAAAAGTTGTAGATCTTTTAATTTTCTATAAATTTGATTATAAACACTTTTGTCATAAAATGAATCCTAAGGCCAAAATCTTAAAAAAATCGATTTTTCACACGTTTACGTGAGAAAAACAGAAAATTGCTAATTACCGCTAAACTAAGTGTATACAAAAAAATGTTTGAAATAAAAGTTGTAGGATTTTTAATTCTCTACATTTTTTATTATATAAATTTTTGGGCTATAATACATATTAAAGCCGTAATTTAAAAAAAAAAATTTTTTTTACGTGAAAACAGCCTCACCAAGAATTTCAGCAAACATGGCGCCTACCCTATTATCTTGTAGAGCATAAAAAATTGAGTAAACCAGGCGATTTTTAAAAAAAATCGTAGGACCAGTTTTTGAGAAAATCGCAAAAAAGTGAAAAATTACACGAATATACTACTACTTCTGGTTGACCGATTTTGATGAAATTTTTTTTTTTTTTTTTTTTTTGCGTCCTGGAGACTCCAGGAGGAGTATAGGACATGTCGTCAGATATAACACCTGAAATATGTATAAGAAACACACTATGTATCACTACTATCAAGAAAGAAATTCTTGTATGCTATAAAAAGTTTCACCGATCAAGTAATTTTTTAAATTTTTTTTAAAGGAATTCAAATCCTCACAACACTTTAAAGATTGGGGTAATTTATTTAAGAATTTTCTCCCTGCATAAGTAGGTTTTTGTTCAAACAATTTTGTGGAGTGATTAGCTACATAAAAATCATTCCTGTTTCTCGTGTTATGATTATGAACATTGAAATTCTGCATAAAATTATTTTGCCTAACATACATAATCACCTCAAAAATGTAGAGACAGGGAACTGTAAGCAATTTAAGCTCCTTAAATAGTGGCCTGCATGAGGTTAGCTGGTTAGCTCCCACCATACACCTAATAGCTTTCTTTTGAATTTTAAAAACCCTATTCATATTACCCATGCTAGAATTACCCCATACTAAAATACCATAACGGATATGAGACAGAATGAGGCCATGATAAGCTGCCATTAGTAATTTTTTATCATTTAATCTGGTAACTTGTTTTAGTGCAAATACCCCAGATGATATTTTACTACAAACTTGATTGGTATAGAAGTCCCAAGACAAAGATCTATCTAGAGATACGCCCAGGAACTTCACTGTTTCTACATGCTCTAAACTATTATTATGAATAAATACATCCACTTCTCTACTTTCTTTAACGTTATGTTTATTTTTGAACTGCAAGTACTGACACTTTTTCCCATTAACTGTTAATAACATTTGATTCAAGAACTGCACTACGGACTCTATGTTAACATGTGTATTTACTTCAAGAGCATCTACCAGTGAACTGTTACTGATTACTGAAGTATCATCAGCAAACAACAAAGCTCTGCCATTAGGTATGACTTCTGGTAACCTATTAATGTACAATAGAAACAGAATTGGACCTAAAACTGACCCCTGTGGAACGCCTGCTTTTGTAGGAAATGTTCGTGTCGGGTCCGGTAGTGGTATGTAACTAAAGTTTAAAAAAAATTAGCATTTTTTTTGGCAAATTAGCATTTGCCAATGCTAATAATAAAAATAATCCTAACAATAGTAATAAAACATTAGAAATAAACAAAAAACTAACCTCTAAAAATATAACCTTATTTAATAATAACTGGAAGACGCAAAATGAAAATCAACCTCAGTTTGGCTTAAAAATACAGAAAATCACTCTTTCACGCTAAAATAGGCTCTGTAGAGAAAAATGCTTTAAATAAAAGTTGTAGATCTTTTAATTTTCTATAAATTTGATTATAAACACTTTTGTCATAAAATGAATCCTAAGGCCAAAATCTTAAAAAAATCGATTTTTCACACGTTTACGTGAGAAAAACAGAAAATTGCTAATTACCGCTAAACTAAGCGTATACAAAAAAATGTTTGAAATAAAAGTTGTAGGATTTTTAATTCTCTACATTTTTTATTAGCCTATATAAATTTTTGGGCTATAATACATATTAAAGCCGTAATTTAAAAAAAAAAATTTTTTTTACGTGAAAACAGCCTCACCAAGAATTTCAGCAAACATGGCGCCTACCCTATCTTGTAGAACATAAAAAATTGAGTAAACCAGGCGATTTTTAAAAAAAATCGTAAAATAAAACTCTTGAAAAAATATTTTAGAATTTTTTTCAAAACTGTACCTACTTTCCGAACACACCTTTAGTACTATACATCTAAGCCTTCCATATCTTCTTTGGTATTTGCTGTTCATCCATTCAGTTTATATGATCTAGCTATATTAGATTTGATGAATTTTACAACATCCTTCTGATGATGTGATCAATATCTCATTCGTGCTTCATTCTCCTTAACCGACCAATAGACTTGTTTCACGATTTCAGTTTTAAAGTTTGTAGTACTTCCTATTCTTTTTTTATGAGAGTCTTTAGTTTCAATTTCATAGGTAATAACCAGTCAAATGAGTATCTAATGTACAAGGGACTTTCAATTGTAATTAATATAAACATAACCTCTTCTGTTCATTTCAAAATGTCAGCTCAGTTGAAACACGTATGCTAGAAGATCAATGTTCAGTAATAAGTTTTTTGCTATATACGAAGGTGAACAGAAATTTACTCAAGACTGTTGAAACAGTACGGTGAAAAGTGTTTAAACCACAGTGACATGTACAAATTTAATTTGGCTCATCATGCGGTCTTGGGCTCGAATCCCATTCAGGCACAGCATATTTTCGAATGGTAAAAAAATAATTTCATCCTTCATCGTCTGCATTAGCAGTAATTGCAGAACAGTCGGACGTTAAACCAAAAAAAAAAAAATTTAATTTGGACAGAACAAACATCACTGATCTCCATTGCTCTGGTAGACTAATTAAAGTTTCGACTACCGTGTTGTAAAATTGCATTTACGATCTTATTCATGAAGCCAAGCAAGTCAAAAATCCCCAAATTGCGAAATAACAAGTATTAGAATCAAAACAGTGCAATGAATCATTCATGATTGAATGGTTGAATTTTCCCAAAACATGTTCGAAGTGGGTCCCAAGACAGTTGACCCTACACAGTTCAGAGAATGACAGAAATGTTCAAGAATTCGAGTTGGGAGGTGTTACAACATTCTCCTTACATCTCACCCTACCCAATTTTCATTTGTTTGACCCACTTGAAGACTTTTAAAGTGACAACAAGTTTTACAACACTGAAGTGGTAAAAAAATGTTATATGAATAGTTCAAACGCAGTAGAAAATTCTAAACTGCAATAATCAGAAACTTCATAGAACAAAGGGACCAGTATCTAAATACTGCTGGAGACTATATCCAGAAGTGTGTAAGTTTCATTATCATTGAATCAACAATTTTTTTCTTCACATCAATAAAATTCATCTTGTTAATTATTTAACAACCCTCATATATGCCCATAGCAGGCAGGTGGAGTGATAAATTATTTGCACTTGATCTACTAGTTTCATGGCTTCAAAAAATAGTTCTGTTTCTTATCACATGACTGACCAGTTATATGACTGAAACATTTATGAAAAGAAGACGTAGAGGTGTAAAATACACTGGTCAGAGTTATCTCCTCAGAAAGTAATGAATTTCATTATACAGCCAGACCCTGTGGTGAATAAAGAGAAGGTGTCATTTGCAGGGTGGAAAATAGATGCTCTTCAGAGGGCCAGGCATGATAATAGCATACTTTTCCACTCAGTGAGGAAGGTATGGTAAACCATCTCACTCCTTGTTATACTTAGTAAAGCCTCCAGAGGTTCAAATCAGCCTTTTGGCTGATGACCTAAACAACAACAAACCTCATATTTTCATTTTTGTACTGTGACTAATCAGCTTGCTTCTTACGAGCTGGCCGCATTGGCATAGTTGGTAACGAGCTCGCCTCATCATGCGGTCTTGGGTTCAAATACCATTCAGGCACGGCATATTTTCATACGTTACGAAAGTCATTTCATCCTTCATCGTCTGCATTAGCAGTAATTGCAGAACAATCAGACATTAAACAAAAAAAAAAAATCTTATGAGCCTAGAGTTGGTATAATATACCCTATTTCCATATTGTACTTTATCCTGAATTTGTATGCTTAAGGAACCTATAATTACTATGTTTTAAGTTTTACCTAAGTACCAAAGCTTGTCAACTCATTAAAATGAAATACTATCCATGTGTAGTTTTTTAAAAATTGAATTCAATTTAACTGTTGAAAAATTTACAATGCTTATAAATATACTGACTAAAATAATAATGAGGTATTTTCTTACTTTACACAGAGCCCTTAATTTAAGTGCTACTGATGTTTGCTGTTGTAAAAATTCTCTCCGATGTTCATGACTTGGATGACTAGACAAAAATTCACAATGTTCATTTACAGGATCTGCTTCAGACATCTTTTTCCAGAAAACAGTCGCTTGTCTCACATCGAAACAGCCCTGAAATATAAAAATGATGAATTCTAATAAATTGTTGTCAAGAACAATTAATTATTTACTACAATCACAATAATAAAATATCATTTGAAACCCGTTCAAGAAAAACCTGGAAATACATTTGGGAATTTGGTTTTATTACAAGAATTATCATGCTTCTGCTATAAAATTGGTACCTATTTATAAATAGAAACAAGTTATACTAAACGATACATAAAAAAAAAATCTAGAAAATTGAGGTAAATCACAATAATTATGATTTCCAGCAATAAATCTTCTATAGCATAAATATTTTCACCTTGCAACATAATGTAAAATTAAATTTTTATAATAATAATAATAAATATTATTTATTTTTACCACAAAATAAATGAAATCATAACCACTAAGACCATTGGTTTTGACTAGACGAGCATTTGAGGAAATTGACTATTTCAAGTGATACTAGACAGACAAATGCTGATTACATGAAGCAGGAAATAAATTCTGCCTGACATGAACAATAACTGTAGCCAATGATACTGATCATTTGAGGCAGGAACGCTTCTGCATAAATTAACAGGAGTGCAAAGGATTAAAACGACAAATACTAGAGCACAATCTATAAAAATTAAATTATGATTTTGTCTGTACAAGTTTTCAAAATGCCCCAAAATTTGTTTGTACGCCAGATCTATCAAGTAAACACTGAAAATAAGTTCAGCTGAATTTTTGTCCGTTTATATGTATGGCATCACGCAAGAATTGCTGAACCAAATTCAATGAATTTCATTATTTAGGTTCTGGACATAATCGAAATGAAAATAGGCTATAAATTTTTTTAACATCACAAAGGGATGGGGGAGTTCAGAGTGAGGGGTAAACAAAAAAACTCAGAAAATCTCCGTTGAAAGTCAATGTTTAAAAAAATATTATATAATCGAAATTACGAAACGTTTAAAGACAAAAAAGTTTTATTATGTAAAGTTTTTCATTTTCATGCATAATAACTGAGATATTACAAAAAAAGAAAAAACTTAACACATCAATATTTTAAAATTATTAACATACAAAATAAACAGAACAATAAACATAGGCCTACGCAACGGTAAAACCCATATTCAATCAGTCAGTTACCTACCTACCCATTCCCCTATACACCCATACACCCCTATACACCCATTCTTGGGTCACATAGTCAAAAATGAATCAGTATTCTTAATAGTTCTTAATAGTTCATTAGTTAACCATCGTGGTGTTCCTATTGTGATTTTCCTGTCATTTATTATGAAAATAATAAAGCTTTGCATATCTTAATTTAAAAATACCACGATCTCACTTTTATTTTACGTCCAACTATTTTTTTTTTCATTAATAATAATGCTGACGTTGAAAGGAGGTACGAGTAGACAACAATGAATGATTGAAGAATATCAGACCTGACAGGATCGAACTCGGTACACCAACAGACCGTCCACCAAGAAAACCGTTCGAAGAACGGGTACTTTAGCTAGTAATGTTATAAAGGGTTATGTTATGCACACTACAGTTCAGGAACTACAGGTTTATGTGAACACAATAGTATTAGCCTTGGTCCAACTACAATATTAACATGACCGAAAAGCAAGAAACGTATTTATTTTCTGAACAGTAACAACAGAGAATATGTGCCCACAGAGATAAGACTACAATGGTTGAACCATAATTTTGGGTTAGCATAGTCTGGTTAAAGCCAGGAACCACCAGGTTACTATTCTCTTAGTTACTAAAAACTGGGTCACTCATAATTTCCTTCTTTACTCTATGCCATCTTTTAATAAAGGTTGGTGATCAGCGTTGTTTCCTACTCAGAAACTGCTTGGGATAGATATCCAATATTCATAACAAACAATTCATGCAAATTTTTGAGCCAGGACATCATTTTACCCTTTTACAACCCATGCTACTCTTAAAGTACAGTTAGTTTACAATATTGGGGTCTAATTATTAGCGCATATTGGTTAATTGCTGGTAATGTAAGACAGGCACATTGTGTATAAAATACTGAAAAGGGATGTAGACTGCTAAAGACACATACTAAAGAAACCACTACTACACCTCAAGGTAAATCTAAGATTATGAGGTATGATCAAAAAATTCGGTGAATAATTTTATTACAACCAAAGTAATAAGCTTACAGTGATTTTAATTAATCTCCTTCAAAGTAGGTACTCTTCTTGGGTAGCGATGCACACAAAGTATTTCTGGAAGGCTTCCTTCAGAAGGGCCTTCAGCAACTCTCATGGCCTGCTCAATGTAAGGAATGTTGACAAAATGTTTTCCTTTCAGGACGGTTTTTATTTTTGGGAAGGATCAGAAGTTGGATGGTGCTAAATCCAGAGAGTAAGGCGGATATGAACAGAAAATCTTTTTTTCGGTCAAAAACTCGCGGATCAAAAGCGAGGTGTGGCATGTAGTATCAAAAGTCTGGGAACAAATTACGTACTCATTCATCTTATTTGTAAATAATCAGTTGAAATGCTTTGCATGGACCCACATGAAATGTTCAGTTCTTTGGTAAGCTCTCAAACAGACAATCGCGTGTTTGAATTGACCAGTTTTGGCACTTTTTGCATGTTTTTGTCTGTTTTTGAGTTTGAAGGACATCCTGACCATTGCTAGTCATTAATCAACTCATTTCCACTTAAATCACTTACACCATTTTTATAAAGAGGCTTCAAACTTATCAAAGTATTGACATATACCAATTTTAACATTTCACGAGCTTCTTTGGCACTTTTTTGCAACCTAAAACAAAATTTAACCCTAGAACTGGCAGTCACATTTTTCTGTGGTGGCAGGCTATTTTTTGTGCATCGTGTAACCATTGTTTCAAAGTTAAAAAAAAATACATTACCTTCTTCCAATATGTTTATATTACACATCATTTTGTTCAGAATATTGTGGACAATATTACTATGCCACTGAACAAATAATATTGCCTTACTTAAGTTTTTCTATGCAAAGAAAGCAAAAGAAGATTTTTGGAAAAATATTTTTTGATTTTCACCCATAATAACTCTAAGTTGTTTTCAATATAATAAAAACTGAACTATACAAAATATTCATTATTCTATTCTGTTTTTATTCAAGTATTTGGTTTGTAATGTTTACCTATAAATAAATAAAATATTAACAATAAACTAAATCAGTTTAATTAGACACACAGACATTCCAGATTATACCCCGCGAAAACAAATCGAATCAGTGTTCAACTCTCGATAAACTTCACAATAAAAAAAAGGTGTATATAAATACTTATAACCTCTTTAAACTATTCATAAACATTCACTTGATAAATTAATTAAATACTAAAAACAATCCCCAACAAACTTTGCAATAAAAATACTATAACCTCAAAACTATTCATAAACATTTACTTGATAAATAAACTGACGCAAAAACCGTAAATAAAACTTACAAAACAAAAGTAATGCAACGTCCGAGTAACATGAATAAAATCACAACCAACCCCAATGGTAGAAGATTGTTTTCTACCTGCTTTGTTTGCCCATAGAAAAATATTATGAGAAATAGTAGACGCACAATCGAAAGAAAGAATCTAAGCTATCGATTGATATCAATAGCGAGGGTAATACAACATCATATACGTACCACAGTATCGATTACCGTGATCGACTACTACCGTGACGTAACTGTCGTTTTTCCGACACCGCCATTTAAGAAAGGAAGCTAACTGTCGTAAAATTGACAGCTGCCAGTTCTGAGGTTAATGTTAACGAATTATTTGAAATCCATGATGCACGACAGACATGGTAAACACAACCTCACTCTACGGGCTATGGAAGCTAACTGACAAGTCACAACTTGTTCAAATTTGACACTATCTCAAATAATCAGACTTATTACTTTAAATAAAAGTAGCATCAGCAGTTTGTTTGTAATAAATTATTCACCGTATATTTTGAAAACACCTCGTAACTTAATAAGCCATACTGACTTACCTTGGCAGCTAATAATAGTCCGATTTCGTCAGCTTCTTTTTCCAGACTTCGGCTATATGGTAATTCAACTAAAAGTCTACTACAGTAAGTAGTGAACACTTGAAAAATGAAAGCTGCTGTATCAGGGAATACTGACCAAAGTACAACTAGAGGTATGATTAATAACATTTCAGCGATGTGTGCGTTACTTAACTTCTCGCCCTGAAACATAAATGCAATGTATATTTTGGTAATTTATTTTCAATAATTACATGGTGCTCACAAACATTGTATACTTTTTATGTAGCAATATAAAAGTAGTAAAGTTTACAAGTCTAGATAAGATGCAGATTCATTAATGACGACAGAGTCAATGCATCTTCACTTTTTAGCCATTCAATAATACACAACTATAAGCCAGCTGCAATAACCACTACGCCAACGCTAGTACTAGCAGCTAGCAAAAATGCGTAATGGGAATAAACAGCTAGCAGCTAGTTTAGTTAAAGTACTAGTATTCATTAGCCCACTAAAGACTTGAACATGTATGATTTTACTAGCACTAGTACCCAGGGTTCCGGTCAGGTCTGGCATTTTTGCATCACTCATCTTCATGTATCATCTAGAGAAGAGACAAAAGAACTGTCACTGTGAACGAGTCACGGTTACTTATAAGTCACGGTGACCACAGTTATTCAGATAGGCGAGTAACCGTTCCCCAGTCACTATTACATAGATCGCTTACTCTTCTGTCACTGGAAGACAGGACGACACGGCGAATGTTCACCGTACTTCTACAATATAGCACAGACTTCTCGTTCCCCAATCACTGTTACAAAGATCGCTTACTCGTTCTCTGTTCACTGTTTAAGGCAGGATGACACGGCGACCGTAATTCTACAGATAGAAGAGTAACAGACCTCTCGTTCCTTCAATCACTTTTACAAAAATCAGTTACTTACTCATTCACTGTTCACTGTCGCTTTTAAGACAGAACGAATTACCTTAGAAACTAGTGAACAAATTCACTCACTCATTCACTCTTCACAGTTAATAGACAATACGACAGAATATGCTTACTCTTCTTCAAAGCCCCTATGATAGCTACGTAAGATATGTTGGTCTGTTCACTGGGCTTAGTGCTCTCCTTGTCGCCTCTCATTTGATAACCGGCTCGTCCATTCTTACTTCAACTTTTACGCACTCTTCTCTCTCTCTCTCTTTCTCTCACCCTCTCTCAGTCTCTTCCCCTTGTTATGTTTTTCATCTACTAGACTAAACAAAACGAGGGTAGTTCCTTTACATCTCTAATCGCGGTAACACAATTACATTACAGTATTATTTTTATTGCTCGTCGCGTTCTACGGAACTATTTTATTTATAATGTACATTGTTATTTTTTCAGTTGTAAATATTGTTTCTTGTACTTTCTCTTTTTTATACAAAATGTTATTTTTATTACTAATTTAGGCTACCTTGTGTTAATCAGTTTTAGGCTAACTTTTTATTTTAGTTATGTAGCCCATTTTTTTAATTTATCAAAACTTTAGTTATCATGAAATAACAACTGAAAACATTATTATTATTATTTCATGATAACAGCTGAAAAATGTACTAAGAAAATACACAGTTATTGCTAAATCACTATTAACTATTAAAAGTAACGGTGAACGCAAAATCACTGTCACCGTGATCACTGTGACTGGTTGAAACAGTGAACGCTCTTCACTAGTATCATCCTTCTCACCACCTGCATTAGCAGAAATTGCAAAACAGTCAGACATGAAACAAAAAAAAGAAGAAAAAGTATGGGAGAAAAGGTCACATGATTGATTCGCTAGTAAACTGTAGTTTGTGCAGCAATACACAGCACAACTCATGTCTGTTTTCAGAGCACTGGGATTAATTAAATAGCTCCGTGGGAACCGTCACCTACACGCTAGTAGATCCTGCTAGTACTAGCAGCTAGTAAACTAGCGTCGTGGAAATCTTTTTTTGTTTTACATCTGTTTGTTTTGCAATTTTTGCTAAAGCAGACGGTGGATAATGATAATAATGAAAATGAGTAATGAAAAAATGCCAGACCTGACTGGGAATCGAACCCGGGACCCTGGCATAGAAGCCAGTGTCGTGAAAATAGGCCATAATTATTCGGAATATTCAAATTTAAAAACCTCTCATGAAAGTTGAGTGCGTCTTTTCAATAACCTCCCAAGTTACAACTGGTGCAGAGGCATAGCCTCGATAAGAGTAACCAACCCATGATTAACACATTAGAGGCAATGGACAAGCGGCTCTGTTATCCTAAGGAAGACTGCTGCTTGTCCTCACATATTGCATTGTTTTTAATTAAATACGACGATTTTTTTTTTGTTTTACGTCTGCCTGAATAGAACAACTTGGTTTCGTCTATAGGTAATTATAAGCTCTTTTTATAATCTCTAAGTTCTCAAATTCATTACTACAGTCTATCTACTGTAAGAGTACTCCACGTGAGGCAAGCGCCTATACGTTGTAAACGAAAGTTGTACTCATTTGGCGCGTATCTACCTCTCCGCCTGACAATTAACTTGCACTACGTTCCATCATAATCATAAAAATTTACAATCTACATCCAGCTAAAATAAACAATCCTATAAGCGTTTTCAATAATACCGTTCAGATTACTTGTAATTATTGTAGTTTCATAAAGAGACTCATTAATTAATTATTTTAACCGTTACATTTAACAAAACAATTTTTTTCTTCTTTTTAATGGTTGCCGCTTTTATGTTTCAAAAACTCAACACATTCACTGTCACACATGTTAACAAAACACAGCTTACAAAACTTTTCAACTGCAGTCTACGAAAAAAATCGAAACGAACCGATACAATACCAAAAGATAACTAATGAAACAAAAAATGAGTTCAACATGGGCGAACGCGAACAGTTGTATTAAACTAGTCACAGACATTCATTTTAATGACATGAAGTAAACAATCTGAAATTATAAACAACAAATCACTGGAATTGTTTACTCTCCTGTTATAATTCAAGTCAAAAATGTCAGTAGCTCAAGAACAAACCCGACACCTATGGTGTGTAAAGTTTAATTTCCCTATCTTTTACCAATCCTATGAAAAATGTACCTAAAAATAGCAAAATTAATACAGGGTGATTCAGGAAGATATGCAGAAACTTTAAGAGCTCACTGTACATGTAAATTAATGAAAAAAGTTTATATAAACATGGGTCCGGAAATGCTTCGTTTCCGAGTTACGGCTAGCGAAAGTTTCGCCTGGATTTCAGCTCACCAGGTGAAATGAGGTCTTCCTGGAATTATGGTAAGGTAGATTAAGGGGCGAATCCAATCATTTCTTATAATTTTTGATCTGATAAATTGAATAAAACAGGTCCCAGAACTGTAAGTTAAATAGTTTTTAAGAAAACCAGTGTCAAATGCAAAAAATGGAGTGAAAAACACATTTTTTCATCTTTGCGCAAGAATAACTTTGTTATTTCACCAAGAAACAGTTAAAATTTTTGAATAAAACATGTAGAAAATTTTATTCTGAACAAACTGGTGAAAATTAAGTACACAGAAAGTTAATAGATGTTTGATTAAATGAAGTTTTATTCATAAGAGTACAAAGTAAAATTAACCGGAAAAACTAAGATGAAAAAATGTGTTTTTTTTCACTCCATTTTTTGCATTTGACACTGGTTTTCTCAAAAACTATTTAACTTACAGTTCTGGGACCTGTTTTATTCAATTTATCAGGTCAAAAACCATAGGAAACGATTGAATTCGCCCCTTAATCTACCTTACCAGAATTCCAGGAAGACCTCATTTCACCTGATGAGCTGAAATCCGGGCGAAATCTTTCGCTAGCCGTAACTCAGTAACGAAGCATTTCCGGACCCATGTTTAAATAAACTTTTATCATTATTTTTACATGTACAATGGGCTCCCAAAGTTTCTGCATATCTTCGTGAATCACCTAGTATAATAAATTATTAACTATCAAAAGTAACTTACTACATGACCAAGAAGAGTATGAGCAATTTCATGGCCTAAAATAATAGCCAGCTGATCATCATTTGAGCATTTATCCAAAACACCAGTAAATACAAATATATGACCATTCTGAAACAAATGTGTAATATTAAAATAATAAATCTGACATAAAAAATACAGTATTTAAGAAATTAAATAACTATCAATACACACAACTGTTACATGAATAATTATAACTCTGATAAAAAACTCACACAACTTTCTCTTGCCAATGCAAATAATTAACAATATAACCTAACATTAGTAATAAAACATTAGAAATAAACAAAAAATTAACCTCAATAAACATAACCTAATTTTAATTATGAGTGAAAGACGCAAAATGAAAATCAACCTCAATTTGGCTTAAAAATACGGAAAATTACTCTTTCATGCTAAACTAGGCTCTGCAGAGAAAAATGCTTTAAATAAAAGTTGTAGATCTTTTAATTTCCTATACACTTGACTACATACACTTTTTTCGGAAATGTTTTTTCATACGTTACAAAATATCATTTCATCCTTCACCGTTTGCATTAGCAGTAATTGTAGAACAGTCAGACGTTAAACAAAAAAAAAATGGTCGCAAAATGCATTAATTTTTTTACACGTTTTCGTGAGAAAAAAAACCAGAAAATTGCTAATTACCGCTAAACTAAGCATTATACAAAAAAATGTTTCAAATAAAAGTTGTAGGATTTTGAATTATTTACAACTTTTATTATATACTAGATAAAGGTAGGGCAGTTGACGACAGTACATATGAACGTGTGTGATTTTTCTTGTCAACATGGCAGTTGTCTTCATTTCAGCAATACTACGTACATTGTAAGTAAATTTTCAACTTCTTTATAATTTCTTTAAATAAACGAAAATATTCTTTGCGTTATGTAATACATAGTAGCCAATGTTTTCCAGTGCTTATGTTTAAAGTTAAATGTTTTTTAATACGGTACATCCTGTACATACAAAATTATCAAAAACTAGTAACCCTGGCTATACCGTGGGTAGTCCTATAACCCGGGTCTCACGATGTCTTCCTTGTACCACGTAATAAACGGGGCACTGTTATTCATTCACCTTTATTTGAATATTTTTGAAAGTTGAATAATCAAAAAAAAGATAACTATTTGAATATTCAAACAATTATTATTCAAATATCCCATTACTAGGCTACACTACACAGAATACAAAAACAAAAATCATTGATCAGGAGAATCTGAGACAAAATTACGAAGTTTTGGTCATATCATATCAGTAAGATGGAGTAGGCAAAAAGGAAGTGCAAGAAGCTGCTAGAGAGATGAAGAGTGGTAAATCTCCTGGTCCAGGAGGTATCCCTGTTGAGCTTATAAAACATGCAAACTCAAGAGCTTTTGAAATAATAGCATACATATTCAATAGATGCCTCTTTACGCATGATAAACTACCTTCTGATTGGAAGCTTGGTTACCTGACACCAATCCACAAAAAAGGACCAAAAAATGACTGCGCAAATTATAGAGGAATCACAGTTTTAGCCTCAATGGGGAGACTATATGGACGTGTGATAAGGAAGCGACTCGAAAAAGAAATAATTATAGGAGAAGAACAGAGTGGATTCACTGCAGGGCGTTCATGTACCGACAATTTATTCTCACTGAAACAAATAATAGAAAAGCGGAAATTAAAAAATTTGGAAAGCCATGTAATATTTATTGATCTTGAAAAAGCATTTGACACCGTACCTATACAAAGACTCTTTTCAATCCTAGATAAATTAAATGTCAATAAACACTACATATGTGCCATAAAGGAAATGTACACAGATCAAACAAATGTCATAAAAACTTCAAATAAAATATCAGTTCCCTTTGTAACAAATAAAGGGGTACGTCAAGGGTGTTGCCTATCACCAACCTTGTTCAAAATATATATTGAGGCCGCATTACATGAGTGGAAAAGGAAGTGTAGATACATGGGTATTAAGATAAATTATGATTACATGTATTCGCTGTTATTTGCTGATGACCAGGTAATAATGGCGGGAGATGATCACGATATTGAATACATGATGAGAAACCTGGCTGAGACTTATGAGCAAAATGGGATGAAGATTAACTACCAAAAAACCAAATATTTAGTGGTAGCAGGGCAGGCAAGAAATCTGCAGATATATGGACACACTATTCATGTATGTGATCAATATAAATACCTGGGAAGTGTAATAACGTCGGAAGGAAACTCTAGGAAAGAAATAACAAACAGGATTGGACAGGCTAGACAGGCAACACAAAAATTAAACCCGGTACTCTGGTCAAAAAGTATCAGGAATAGCACAAAAGTTCGTCTATATAATACTGTTGTGCAAAGTATTTTGACATATGGATCAGAAACCTGGGAGTTGACCAAGAGAGATCAGCAGAAAATAAATGCGGTAGAAATGGACTTCTTACGCAGAAGTTGTCTGGTTTCTAGGGTAGACCAGGTTAGAAACACCGAAATTAGAGCTCGTACACAAAAACAAGACACCACAATGGAGGAAATCGAAAAACGACGTCTGGTATGGCTGGGACATGTGCAAAGAATGGGAGATGAGAGATGGCCAAAGAAAATAATAAACTGGACCCCTTGGGGACGAAATAAGCGTGGTAGACCACCTGAAGCATGGATAAAGCAAGTATCGAAAGATATGCATGCTAGACAATTGGAGGGAGGAGACTGGATGGATAGAGAGGGGTGGCGTATGGGATGCGAGAGACGGCCAGAGCTGTAGAATAACTCGCTTGATATATATATATAAGATGGAGTAGGACAGACTGACTACAAGGATGTTGTACATACAGATAGAGGGTAGACTAAGATTGAATTGAACAAAAAAATCTGGTGTAAAACTCTCACACAACTTTCTCTTGCCAACGCAAATAATTAACAATAAACCTACCATTAGTCATAAAACATTACAAATAAACGAAAAACTAACCTCTAAAAATATAACCTTATTTTAATCATGACTGAAAGACGCAAAATGACAATCGAACTCAGTTCGGCTTAAAAATACGGAAAATCACTCTTTCACGCTTAACTCGGCTCTGTAGAGAAAAATGCTTAAAATAAAAGTTGTAGATCCTATAATTTAATTTAATTAAAATAAATTTCCTATAAAATTAATTATATACACTTTTGTCGTAAAATGAATACTAAGGCCGAAATCTTAAAACAATTGATTTTTCACACGTTTTCGTGAGAAAAATAAAGAAAATCGCTAATTATCGCTAAACTAAGCATTATACAAAAAAATGTTTGAAATAAAAGTTGTAGGATTTTAAATTCTCTACAACTTTAATTATATAAATTTTTGCGCTAAAATGCATATTAAAGCTGTGATCTTAAAAAAACAATTTTTAACGTGAAAACAGCTTCACCAAGAATTTCAGCAAACATGGCGCCTACCTTATCTTGTAGAGCATAAAAAATGTAGTAAA
The DNA here is from genome assembly GCA_035578175.1 of Catonia carolina. Lineage (NCBI taxonomy): Eukaryota > Metazoa > Arthropoda > Insecta > Hemiptera > Achilidae > Catonia > Catonia carolina. The sequence continues at coordinate 56,650,683 of JAQMRL010000007.1, forward strand.
CCAGGCGATTTTTAAAAAAATCGTAGGACCAGCTTTTGAGAAAATCACAAAAAAGTGAAAAATTATACGAATAAACTACTACTTCTGGTTGACCGATTTTTATAAAAATGTTTGTGTCGGGTCCGGTAGTGGTGTGTAACTTAAGTTTCAAGTTTCAAGTTCGTACAATGTTCCGTTCTTGAGATATTCTGTTCACACACACACACACACACACACACACAGACCAATCGCTAAAACATGTTTTTTGGGTTCAGGGGGTATGAAAACGTGTAGATCCGGTGAAAACTCAATTTTGAAAAATCAACATGAAAACAATACTTTCCTTCCTATACATTTATATAGGCAAGAGAAAGTTAAAATGGGATACCACAAGAACAGTGAAGGAGAGATTGTACAGCGATAGAGAGAGGTAAAAAGCAGTTGTGTTGGGTCTGGCTTGAGAAAACTTGGAATATGGTTAAAAATGATGATGAAATTAATCTAAGTGTTCCTTCACCAACAAAGACCTAAAAAAGTCTTCTTGTGCAGATTTTTATTTTATTGAGTCATTTACACATGAGGATACAGAAGTATCCTTTCAGTTTCAAGTGTCATAACTTAATTACCGATGTGTCAATTCTAAATGTCACATCTCAATACCCCAGATACTTGAAAAAATGATCAGTATCGTAAATTGAGAGCAAAAAGTTAATTCTTCGATACCAATTCTCTAGTTTTCAAAATGTGGCAAAAATGCCATAATTTTTTAACCTAAAACATCTTAAATATTAATACAGTTGGGTAACTTTAGCTTGGGAGAGTAAAATTAAAATCCATTTGAAAAATGTTTTAAATTGTTGTCGGACATTAATAACTACATCAGCAAATCTTAATCATATAACAAAGTCTGACCACTTGTTTTATTATGAATACGGCTATTAGAAAAAAGGAACGAATGAGTCACAGATCGAACTATGGAAGAAGTTGATTATGATTCAATACAACCAGTTCACAAGACTAAGATTTCATGGTGGATAGATTGTAGTAAAATTGTACATTTACAGTGCAACTTCTACTAACGGACAATTCTGAATTGCGGACATTTCCTAATAGCAGACAATTTTAACCCTTTCAGTGCCATGGCCGATTCAATCGGCCACGATTGCTTGTGCGTAAAATGCCATGGCCGATCGAATCGGCCGCCAGTTTCAAACCACTGAAGTACTCTCAGTTCTCAACAGATTGTGCTGTTTTTACTCTTAAACGAAAGAGCAGTTATTGCTCTACATGACCGTATATTTTTAGCCTCTTTGGATGTACGGTGACGATTTTACAAGCGATCTAACAAGCTGGTGTTCTTGTGTTGTGTCGAGTCCGTTGTTTACATTTTATAACAGTGTGTATAACCTCTACTGTTGTATTTTGTGTTTAGTTTTGCAACTATTTGTGTTAGTGATTGGTTTATTTCTTTATAATGTCGGAAGATAAATTATATTTTGGTCTTGACGATGATGAAATTTGCGAGTTAGCTTTGTGTACGGGCTCTGAAAGTGAACCTATGTTAGAAACTATACAATTATCATTTTTTATAAATACTCAAATTTTCTGTTGCGTCATGCTGAACTAATATCCTCAATAAGTATGTTTGTAGTGACAATTTATAAACAAATTTAATATGGTTTTGTTTAAAATTAAATGGGCTACATGATAGATGTGCCAACTTGTGTAAAAAATATTTATAAACTAGGTATTTTGTGTGAAAGTGTAAAAAAATATTTTCTTCGGTTGCTTGTGCTGAATTTAAATTTTTTTTAAATTTTTTAAAAAAGACAAGCATTAGTTTTGATCATGTATATGCAATTCTTCATCTATTTTTAAGGTAAGACCAAAATTTCAAGTCTCTAGAATTATTACTTTACCTGTAATCTAATTAAACAAATATGCTTGCTTTATACATAAAAAGTGGCTTGGCATTTTATGCACAACCATGGTGAAAGAGGGTGGCACTAAAAGGGTTAAAAGTCCCGGGATTTCCCCGTAAGACACAAAACTAAAATATTCCCTAATAACGGACCCTCCACGTAACGGACACGGACAGTTAATGTGTATGGTTTTAAAAATTTAATTTCTGGAAAGCGGACAAAACTTGTCCATAAAAATGTAAGTACAATTAATGCAGTACATTGCATTTCCAAAAACTGACGGATTAATCATAGACAGCATAACATATGATTGGTTTTGTAGGGCGCATGCAAATTCATTACCATTATCAGGTTCGATAATTCGTGAAAATGCGTTAGAAGTAGCCAAATATAGGTATTGTGTAAATTGTGTAATTAACTTATATACAATCCTAAGTTGGATTACTTATAAGTAATGTACATGCATGCATGCATATTTTTACTTTCTCTTGCCTATATGAATATATAGGAAGGAAAGTATTGTTTTCATGTCGATTTTTAGAAATAGAGTTTTCACCGGATCTATATGTGTGAACAGAATATCTCAAGTACGGAACATCGTATGAACTTGAAACTTGAAACTTAAGTTACATACCAAAACCGGACCCGACACGAACATTTTCATCAAAATCGGTCAACCGGAAGTAGCAGTTTATTTGTATAATTTTTCACTTTTTTGTGATTTTCTCAAAAACTGGTCCTACGATTTTTTTGAAAATCGCCTGGTTTACTCAATTTTTTATTCTCTACAAGATAGGGTAGGCGCCATGTTTGCTGAAATTCTCGGTGAGGCTGTTTTTACGTAAAGAAATAGTTTTTTACGATTACGGCTTCATTATAAATTTTAGCGCAAAAACTTATATAACAAAAGTTGTAGAAAATTTAAAATTCTACAACTTTTATTTCAAACATTTTTTTATATAATGCTTAGTTTAGCAGTAATTAGCGATTTTTTGTTTTTTTCTGACGAAAACGTGTGAAAAATCGATTTTTTTAAGATTTCGGCCTTAGTATTCATTCTACGACAAAAGCGTATATAATAAAATTTATAGGAAATTAGGAGATCTACAACTTTTATATAAAGCATTTTTTTGTACAGTGCTTAGTTTAGCGTGAATGAGCGATTTTCCGTATTTTTAAGCCAAACTGAGGTCAATTTTCATTTTGCGTTTTTCAGTCATGATTAAAATAAGGTTATATTTTTAGAGGTTAGTTTTTTGTTTATTTCTAATGTTTTATTACTAATGTTAGGTTTATTGTTAATTATTTGCACAGGCAAGAGAAAGTTGTGTGAGCGTTTCATACCAGATTTTTTATATTACATATTGGACAACACGTTTATTTTTTTGTAATTTTATATACATGCACTATACAGGGTGATTCATGAAGTTCTCCCCCCACTTCTACAGCACATTGTACTAGTAAAAATAATGAAAAAATGTTATATAAACATAGGTCCGAAAACGCTTCGTTAGCGAGTTACAGCTAGCGAAAGTTTCGCCTGGATTTCAGTTCACCAGGTGAAATGAGGTCTTCCTGGAATTGTGGTAAGGTAGATTAAGGGGCAAATTCAATCATTTCTTATGGTTTTTGATCTGATAAATTGAATAAAACAGGTCCCAGATCTGTAAGTTAAATAGTTTTTAAGAAAACCAGTGTCAAATGCAAAAAATGGAGTGAAAAACTTATTTTTTCATCTTTGGGCAAGGATAACTGTGTTATTTCACCAAGAAACAGTTAAAATTTTTCAATAAAACATGTAGAAAATTTTATTCTGAACAAACCGGTGTAAATTAAGTACACAGAAAGCGAATAGATGTTTGATTAAATGAGTTTTTATTCATAAGAGTACAAAGTAAAATTAACCGGAAAAACTAAAATGAAAAAATGTGTTTTTTTCACTCCATTTTTTTGCATTTGACACTGGTTTTCTCAAAAACTATTCGCTTTCTGTGTACTTTATTTACACCGGTTTGTTCAGAATAAAATTTTCTACATTTTTTATTGAAAATTTAAACTGTTTCTTGGTGAAATAACAAAGTTATTCTTGCCCAAAGATGAAAAAATGTGATTTTCACTCCATTTTTTGCATTTGACACTGGTTTTCTCAAAAACTATTTAACTTACAGTTCTGGGACCTGTTTTATTCAATTTATCAGATCAAAAACCATAAGAAATGATTGAATTCGCCCCTTAATCTACCTTACCACAATTCCAGGAAGACCTCATTTCACCTGGTGAACTGAAATCCAGGCGAAACTTTCGCTAGCTGTAACTCGCTAACGAAGCGTTTTCGGACCTATGTTTATATAACATTTTTTCATTATTTTTACTAGTACAATGTGCTGTAGAAGTGGGGGGAGAACTTCATGAATCACCCTGTATACGAGGGCCATCCGGAAAGTAGTACCCGTTTGTGAAATAAAGACACAGAAGTAAATATTAACAAATGTAAACATTTTTATTGATAAGAGCATACCTTAAACTACTTCTCCACATAATCTCCAAGCAAATTTAAGCATTTGTCATAACGTGTGACGAGTTTTTGTATTCCAGCATCATATTCCTCCGCCGCCAGCCGATCGAAATACGTAGTCACACCTTCTTTAAGTTCTTCATCGCTGTCAAATCTTTTTCCCGCCAAAAACTCTTTAAGTTTTGTAAAGAGATGAAAATCTGAAGGGGCCAAGTCCGGGCTATACGGTGGATGGTCGAAAATTTCCCAATTGAATTGCTGCAGAAGTTGTTGTGTTATCCCCGCTGCATGAGGCCTGGCATTGTCATGGAGGAGAATGACGCCATCAGACAATAGACCTCTCCGTCGATTTTGTATTGCCCGCCGTAATTTCTTTAATGTTTCACAATACGCATTAGCGTTAATAGTGTATCCACGGGCCATAAAATCAATAAGCAGTATACCACGTCGATCCCAGAAAATGGTTGCCATAAGTTTCCTGGTGGACAGAACAGTCTTGAATTTTTTTGGTTTCTTTGGTGAATGAGGATGATGCCACTCCATTGACTGTCGTTTACTCTCAGGTGAAGCATAACAAACCCACGTTTCATCACCAGTAACTATGCGATTCAAGAACTCGTCTGCTTCATCAGAATAACGTTCCAAAAATGTTAATGCAGCAGCCATACGCTTGGTTTTGTGCTCATCTGTAAGCATGCGAGGGACCCACCTTGCGCAAATTTTTGAATAATGCAGATGGTCTTTGACAATTTCATGAAGAATTGTGCGAGAAACATTAGGGAAATGTTCACAGATGTCATCAATTGTAACACGCCGATCGTGCCTCACGAATTCGTCTACTGACCTCAGCAGTTGATCTGTAATGACAGATGGTCTCCCTGAACGCTCATCGTCGTGTGTGTTCCCCCTCCCCAAGTTACAATTACGACACCAGCGCCGAACAGATGACTCATCCATCACATCGTCTCCATACACTTCCTTTAATTGGCGATGAATATCACAAGGTCGAACGTTTCTTGCATTGAGAAATTTTATTACAGCCCTCACTTCACAACTGGCGGCGTTCTCAATTTTTTTAAACATTATGAACGGTCACAGAAACAAGACAGGCAATGCTAGCGTCGCGGAACTTACAACAGAGAAGGCAGACAAGCCACTGAAGCGATCTGACCTTGACCGGCGGCTGCTCGCCTCGTCAGCGCCTCATGCGGCGGAAACGGGTACTACTTTCCGGATGGCCCTCGTACATATACTTATGTATTAAATTTTTTTTCATAGCATAAATGCACATACTGTGTATTTTTTATATTCTTGTTAAATACGTTATATTACGACATACGTAATGTAAATACAGAAAATTGTATACATATTCACATATTTCTAATAATAAAAATTATTTTAATAGTACACATATTTCTCATTAGCGGACACTTCTTAATAGCGGACAAATTTTTTGGTCCCATGAGTGTCCGTTTTTCAGAAGTTTGACTATATATACTGTTTGTGTGGATTCTCTTCATTTTTTTAAACATAAAACTACGAATAGAGAGTGATAATGTGAAAGGCTTACAATTTATTTAAAGCAGTTTTGATTGATCGATCAGCATTGTTGTAGTAAAACTAGAACTTATGGATACAGTTACAAGCATGAGGTTATTAGAAGAGGTTAACTTGCGTTTCATTGTGTGTATCGTAAAAGTTATAATATAAAAAAAATAATTCTTTAGTTTTAGTTTGTTTGTATTTCATGATTTTAAGTTTAATTATACAGTTTTATTTTATTAGTGGGACTAATTATGTGGTATTGGAATCAAGAATAAATTTCTTTTTTCTTGGTATCCAAATCGAAAAATATTGGCATTGACACATCACTAAATTTTATCATAAAAAGTAAATAATTACCGGAAAAACAAAGGCATCAACTCTGTCGCTTTTGACAACGGTAATAGACCAGTTTCTATCAGTAACTTGAGGTAGATCCTTATTACGATCCAAAATTCGTGATGCAACTCTTTCAACTCTCCTGTACGCAGGATGTGTTACACCAACGATTTTATCATGATGCGTTTCTGCTTCCTGAAAATATTAAAAGAACAATAAACAAACACAATGTAACAACTATTTGGTATAAGATCAATACGCATCATTAAAGGCTCCCATTAACTTAAATTTGGTCAGCTAAAATTTTTTTAAGCAATAACATGGGACACATGTTTTTGGTTGATTGACTTCAGACCAACAAGGTTTAGGTGTACTTACCAAATTTTTACTTTCTCTTGCCAATATGAATGTGTAGGAAGGAAAGTATTGTTTTCATGTCGATTTTTCGAAATCGAGTTTTCACCGGATCTACACGTTTTCAGACACCCTGAACCCAAGAAACATGTTTTTAGGGATTGGTCTGTGTGTGTGTGTGTGCGTGTGTGTGTGTGTGTGTGTGTGTGTGTGTGTGTGAACAGAATATCTCAAGTACGGAACATCGTATGAACTTGAAACTTAAGTTACATATCACTACCGGACCCGACACGAACATTTTCATCAAAATCAGTCAACCGGAAGTAGTAGTTTATTCGTATAATTTTTCACTTTTTTGTGATTTTCTCAAAAACTGGTCCTACGATTTTTTTTTAAATCGCCTCATTTACTCAATTTTTTATTCTCTACAAGATAGGGTAGGCGCCATGTTTGCTGAAATTCTTGGTGAAGGTGTTTTTACGTAAAAAAATAGTTTTTTAAGATTACGGCTTTAATATGTATTATAGCGCGAAAATTTATATAATAAAAAATTTAGAGAATTTAAAATTCTACAACTTTTATTTCAAACATTTTTTTGTATAACGCTTAGTTTAGTGGTAATTAGCGATTTTCTGTTTTTTTTTCACGAAAACGTGTGATAAATCGATTTTTTAAAGATTTCGGCTTTAGTACGCATTTTACGACAAAAGTGTATATAATAAAATTTATAGGAAATTAAAAGATCTACAACTTTTAAATAGAGAATTTTTCTCTACAGAGACTAGTTTAGCGTGAAAGTGTGATTTTCGGTTTTTTAAGCCAAACTGAGTAAGATTTTCATTTTGCGTCATTCACTCATGATTAAAATAAGGTTATGTTTTTGAGGTTATTGTTTTGTTTATTTCTAATATTTTATTAATAATGTTAGGTTTATTGTAAATTATTTGCATTGGCAAGAGAAAGTTGTGTGAGTGTTTCACACCAGATTTGTTTTCTCTCTATACATTAAATTTTTTTTACGGAAGTTATTTTGATAAACAAACAGGACTTGATATGTAAATTACAGCCATAATGGAGAATAAAGAAAATGTTTTTCGTCAATGAACCACTTCCACTAGTTTTCCACTCACCACCATTGAAGAGCAAGTCAATGATTGCATTTTTTGTTATCAGCAGCAGATGATGACCTTGGGTAAAAAATAAGAATTTATTGTATAGCAGTCTATACATATGTGTATATTTTTTTATGTGTAAAAAAATGAAATATTCAAACTATAAGAAAGGCAACCGAAAATTCTCCAATGTAACTGAACACTTGAAAAAAAATAAAAACATACTATGTTATGAATAAAAAAAATCTGGTGTGAAACACTCGCACAACTTTCTCTTACCAATGCAAATAATTAACAATAAACCTAACATTAGTAATAAAACATTAGAAATAAACTAAAAACTAACCTCAACAAACATAACCTGATTTTAATCACGAGTGAAAGACGCAAAATAAAAATCAACCTCACATTGGCTTTAAAATACGGAAAAACACTGTTTCACACTAAACTACTCTCTGTAGAGGAAAATGCTTTAAATAAAAGTTGTAAATCTTTTAATTTTCTATAAATTTTATAAGATCTTTTAATTTTCTATAAATTTTATTATATACACGTTTGTCATAAAATGCATACTAAGGCCGAAATCTTACAAAAATCGTCTTTTCACACGTTTTCGTGAGAAAAAACAGAAAATCACTAATTACCGCTAAACTAGGCGTTATACAAAAAAATGTTTCAAATAACAGTTGTAGAATTTTAAATTCTCTACATTTTTTGTTATATAAAGTTTTGTGCTATAATATATATTCAAGCCGTAATCTTAAAAAAACACTTTTTTTACGTGAAAACGGCCTCACCAAGAATTTCAGCAAATATGGCGCCTACCCTATCCTGTAGAGAATATAAAATTGAGTAAACCAGGCAATTTTTAAAAAAATCGTAGGACCAGTTTTTGAGAACAATCGCAAAAAAGAGAAAAATTACATGAATAAACTACTACTTCCGGTTGACCGATTTTGATGAAAATGTTCATGTCGGGTCCGGTAGTGGTATGTAACTTATGTTTCAAGTTCGTACGATGTTCCGTTCTTGAGATATTCTGTTCACACACACACCACAGACCAATCGCTAACAACATGTTTTTTGGGTTCAGGGGGTCTGAAAACGTGTAGATCCGGTGAAAACTCAATTTCGAAAAATCGACATGAAAACAATACTTTCCTTCCTATATATTCATATAGACAAGAGAAAGTAAAAATCTAGAAATATTAGAAGTAAAAGACAGAAAAAATTAAATTGAAATTTTGGAGAAATATTATATTTATAAATATGGTAACGGAAAAATTAATGAACACACAGGTTGAATATGACAACCAACTGATTAAGTTGGCAATACTGTTTTAATACCGGGTGATCGTACAGTCACGCAACCAAATGTTTGAAGCCGTGTAGGAATTGAAGGTAAATTTGTAAAGTATGATTAGAATATGGGAATTTTTCGTTTAGTAGTACAGTATGTGGCAGCACTGCTAGATCACGCCACCGGGCAACAGTTAGCCAGAAACCAGTTGGTTTGTTCAGTTCGAGTCGCAATGTCTTTTACGCAAGAACAACGCGTCTCTATCGTTTTGAGTACTGTGAATCGAAATCCTACGCGAAGTGTCAAGAACATTTCTCCAATGCCTTTCCAGATGCTAAAGTGCCAAACAAATCGACCATATTTCGTTTGACAGACGATAGACAGATATTGCAGACGACAGTCTGCAGATGATAAGTGAAACGTTTATTCGTTCTCCAAAAAAGTCTCTTCGAAAACTTTCTACTCAGACTGGACTGTCTTATGGAAACGTTCATAAAGCCACTAAGTTATTAAAATTACATCCATACCGGATTAACGTAACTCATCAGCTCGAAGAGCCAGATAAGGAGAAGCGATTGCGGTATTGTCATTGGTTTAAAAATTTCATTCGAAATGACATATCTGTTCTGGACAAAGTTTTTTTCAGCGATGAAGCATGGTTTCATCTAAGTGGAAATGTTAATAGTCAAAATTGTAGAGTATGGTCTGCAGAGAATCCACATGAATTCCATGAACAGCCATTACATTCTCAAAAAATTGGGGTGTGGTGTGGTGTATCTCGTCGGAGAATTGTCGGGCCTATCTTTTTTTCGGATACAATCACAGCAGAACGTTATCAAGAAATAATCATGCAGTTCATAGCACTGCTACATGTTGATGAACGTTATTGCTGGCTACAACAAGACAGAGCAACTTCACATACGGCAAACAGTACTATCCAATTTCTCCACGATTTCTTTGATGACCAAATAATTTCTCGTGGTTTGTGGCCTCCTCGGTCACCAGATCTGACTCCTCCTGATTTTTATTTATGGGGCTATTTGAAAGATAATGTGTACAAAAACAACCCGCATACAGTAGATGAACTTAGAAGAAACATTGAAGACTGTATATCAAATATTGCTACTGCTACACTCAAAAAGGTTGCGTGCAATGTAAGAAAACGCGTTGATGCATGCATTGCAAACCACGGTGGACATTTCCAGCACTTGTTGTGAACTTGTAAGTAAGTAAGTTGTAATTATAACTTGTATCGTAAACTTTGAAAGAAAAATAAAAAATACATTACAGCTCTCTAAGACTGTTATCATTTTGGGATGCGCGACTTTACGATCACCCTGTATAAGAATCGACTATTCCTTATCTGCCATGCTAGGAGTAGGAAGTTTTAAATTGTGATGTGAAAAATATTTTAAAAAATTTTAATTTTCTGAAGATGTGTACGAGATACACGAAAGCACTATAAACACTGGTAAGTGTTTACTGTTACCGTATTCTGGTGGTAAGAAATACATATTTCAATTATTTAAGTATATATTCCTAATAACTCATAAACAAACCATCTCTGAGAAGATGACAAAATGCACCATCAAATATCAACAATAAAAGGAGAGGGATATATTCACTACCATCACTTAGTGGTAAATACTCCATAAATGTGTTACATACCAAAGCTATTTGAAGGGCAGTCACTTGCATTATTTGATCATGATTAAATATGACGAATCTCTTCCTTTTTGTGATTGGATGTTCTTCAAGATGGCACAAATAGTAAGCATATGAAGCACCCATTAATGTAACACAACTTCCTAAAAAAATAGAATAAACTCGTTTAAAAAAAACTTTATTACAGTACAATATAACAGATAATGTTAGATTAACAGATACTAGGTTGTCCGATGGAAAACCCTTTATGTGCTCGCCTCTCATCATGCAGTCTTGGGTTCGAATCCTATTCAGGTACGGCATATTTTCGTACGTTACAAAAAAATCATTTCATCCTTCACTGTCTGCATTAGTAGTAATTGCAGAACAGTCGGACATTAAACCAAAAAAAAAAATCTGGTATGAAACACTCACACAACTTTCTCTTGCCAATGCAAATAATTAACAATAAACCTACCATTAGTAATAAAACATTACAAATAAACAAAAAACTAACCTCAATAAACTTAACCTAATTTTAATCATGCGAGAATGACGCAAAATGAAAATCGACCTTAGTTTGGCTTAGAAATACGGAAAATCACTCTTTCACTCTAAACTAGGCTCTGTAGAGAAAATTGCTTTAAATAAAAGTTGTAGATCTTTTAATTTTCTATAAATTTGGTTATATACACTCGTCGTAAAATGCGTACTATGGCCGAAATGTTAAAAAAATCGATTTTTCACAAATTTTCATGAGAAAAAAAACAGAAAATTGCTAATTACCACTAAACTAAGCACTATACAAAAAAATGTTAAAATCAAAGTTGTAGGATTTTAAATTTTCTTTAACTTTTATTATATTCATTTTTGCGCTGAAATGCATATTAAAGCCGCAATCTTAAAAAACAAATTTTTTTTACACGAAAACAGCCTTACCAAGAATGTCAGCAAATATGGCACCTACCCTATCTTGTAGAGCATAAAAAATTTAGTAAATCAGGCGATTTTAAAAAAAATTGTAGGACTAGTTTTTGAGAAAATTGCATAAAAGTGAAAAATGACACGAATAAACTACTACTTCCGGTTGACCGATTTTGATGAAAATGTTCATGTCAAGTCCGGTAGTAATATGTAACTTAAGTTTCAAGTTTCAAGTTCGTACGATTTGCCGTTCTTGAGATATTCTGTTCACACACACGCACGTGCACACACACACACAGACCAATTGCTAAAAACATGTTTTTTTTTGGGTTCAGGGGGTCCGAAAACGTGTAGATCCGGTGAAAACTCGATTTTGAAAAATTGACATGAAAACAATACTTTCCTTTTTATATATTCATATAGGCAAGAGAAAGTAAAAGAAGAAAAAAAAAGTCCGATGGAACATTACACCAATAAACAATCATTAACAAGAAATACTGTTCATATAAATTAAAGCCCCAATGTGCTAAAATATCAGCACAGCACAATTAGATAGTGTGTGCACTGTATATGTGCTAAACTAGCATGCACAAAGTTGTTCAATCAAGACCTGCACCCCTCTCTCCATGCTCCAAGAAACATAATTATTCTCTTAAGCAGTTTAGTTTATACACTTTAACCAACATACCAGCAAGCACAGGATATTAAGGAGAACTTTAAAATAACAATAAATACGTATTGTGATATAATAAAGATAATCTAGAATGAGTTAAGGCAGTGTGGTCCAACCACACAAGGCAGAAAAAAAATTTCCCAGCTTTATATAAATACCGAGGGCTTCCATAAAAAGACTTGACATAATGCAAATTGCACTGAAGGCAAATAATACAGCACACTTTCCATCTTGTCAGCTATTGAAAGAAGAAGAAGAAGAAAATAACACAAATTTTAGTATGTTTCATGAAATAATAAATGATATCAAGAAAGAGTTTCCAGGATTTTGACTTCCTAAAACCAAAACTTCCACTATTCAACAACCCTTTGGAGATTGAAATGAGTGAGATGCCCTACGGCCTTCAAATGGAAGTTTGTGATCTTTATACAGACCTATTCTACCAGACTATTGTGTGCAATGTCCCTCAAAATTTCTGGAAACTCATTTCTAAAGAATGTTTCCACTAATTGCTTAAATTCTCTCTGCAAATGTTATCGCTGTTTGGCAGTACATAAATGTGTGTGAAAGTGCCTTTTCAACATCTTCCAAACAAGGATTAGCCGCAGCCTGTTTCGAACTCACATATTGTATCATTTTTTTCAGCTCTCATACTTTAGCTCTCTAACAAATTAAATCAAAAACAAGAAATCATATTAAAAGTGGTTTACTGGAATCAAGCCTGAGACTTTGGCTTACTGAACTTACAGTGGAATTCACAAACTTGTATCAGAAAAGCAGTGCCAATACAAAAAGCAGAATTTTTATAGTAGCAGGTGCTGACGCTACATCCTTTTGAAGAAATAAATCCGATAGCCTGATTCTTCGAGATAGTCAGTGTCAAGTTTGAACGAGTTGTGATAAGTCAGTCGAGTTCCACAGCCAGAAGAGTGAGTATGTGTTTACCAGTTCTGTCACGCATTATGGATTTTAAGCAACACATTAACATTAAGGATTACTTTAAGTTGCAAATAAATGCCAAAGAAGATCATGAAATGTTGAAATAAGAATATGGCAATCATATGGTACCTATTAAGGCTGTTTTTAAGTGTTATGTGCAATTTAAAAGCGAAAATGAGTTGACAAGAGATAAGCAATGGGTCAGGACATCCTTTAACCTCATAAACAGACGAAAACTTGCAAAAAAAAGGCAAAACTGGTTCGTTTAAACAGACGATTGACTATTTGAGAGCTTACCGAAGAACTGAACATCTCGCATGAGTCCATGCAAAGCATTTTAACCGATAATTTTCAAATAAGATTCATAAGTCCGAAATTTGTTCCCAGACTTCTCACCTCTTCTTGCCAACCTCGCCTCTGATCTGCAAGTTTTCGGTCGAAAAAAAGAATCTGTCAGTTCATATTCATCTTATTCTCCAAATTAAGCACTATGTGACTTCTGGTTCTTCCCAAAAATAAAAACCGTGCTGAAAGGAAAATGTTTTTGACACCATTCCCAACACTGAGAGGGCCAGGACAGAGCAGCTGAAAGCACTTCCAAGAGAAGCCTTTCACAAATGCTTCCAATAATGGAATCAACATTGGGATGAGTGCATAGCCAAGATGTGTACTTTAAAAAGAGAATAATTCACACTTGATGTAACCTTCTTACTTCGTAATAAAATTATTCACCGTATGTTTTGATCACACCTCATTTGTACTCCTATCCAATCCAGTCAATATAACTTTTGACTTTTTCTAACAATAAATTTTGACTTACTAACAGAATTGTAGGTTTGGTTAGGTGGTGTATTACTATCTGAATCCCCTTTTAGTACTTTATAAATTATTATAAAAGTTATAACTAAGAAACTGCCTCGCAATCCATCAAGCCAATTTTTTGTAGTTTCTTGAATGTCATGCAACTCTTTGCAAAGGAGATCTTAAGAGTTACATAAAATTAAATCAAAGGTACAAAGTTGAACCTATACGTACGACACAAGAAACAAACACCTGCTCCTTCCAAACAAAGAGAGAAACGCTTTTTATGAGCATCACTTCTCTCAATTAAAAATCTTGCTCTGTGGAATCAATATGAGGGACTAATTTACCCCTCATCCTAGGTTGAAGAACTTTTTTTAAATTTCATTCACAAATAAAGAAAGTTTAATGTGTTTTGTAAACTGTTTGCAGTATACACATTGACTTTACATCTTCAGTATAATCAAAATTTCTAAAAGGCAGTTTTTATTCCTAATGCACAATTAATTTTGATATTTTGGAGCAGAATCACCAATTTCACACTCATGGTGCAACAGAAGCACTGCACAAAAGCACTAATAAGTAAATAAATAAGTAATTTTTAAATATATATTTACTAACCTAGAATAATATATATCCTATCTCGTACAAATTTTTTAAAATGTATTTTCTTGTCTTTTGGAAGATTTTTCCACCATTTTCGAATACCTCTACCAAATAAGATTGCACCTAATTTTAGTATCGGTCGAACAACAAACCATATTAATGGTGGAAGTGCACAATTCGTTCGAGAAGTATGAAAGTCCAAAGAGATAATTTGTGTTCTTTTTAATAAAAGAGAAGATGTCCCCACAAAAGGTTGAATTCGAACATGATTGTTTTGCCAGCAGTGATGATAACGAAGAAAATTCTGGTGTTGACAACACTTCCTCAGGTTTTGAGAACCAGTGGTTGGCTTGATTATTCCGGTCAAGGATGAAGATGAAAGAAATCTTCTAAGAGAATACATTGTGATCACTAGCACAAACGTTACTTGAGTTTCACTAAAAAAATAATTTCACTGAATTCTTCGGTTAGGGATTTAATAGTTATCAATTTGACCTGTAAGACACTTCAAATAGAATTAAAAAGACCTATGCCAAGACAGTAAATAAAGAATAATTAAATGAAACAAGTAGGAATTGTCAGAACATTTAAACACTAAGAACACACTGTCTGTCATATAGATAGAGCCAATATTAACAATAAAACACCCAAACGTTCATAATAGTTGAAAACAAAAGCAGCAAATCCAAATTTGAATGCAGAAGCCATCACTCTGCGACTAAAAAATATACAAATGAACTGTAGCCAAACTGGACGTATTCTCTTTCCAGATACCATAATGAAATTATTTTCTCTTGGAACTAATCCTAGAGCTGGTCTTAATCGGCCATTCCTTTCATTTGACTTTGGCCAGCTGTATATTCTTTTAGATTCATTCAGAAAAAACTGCAACAAAAATAAACAACAATCACATTAACAAAAAAAAAAATCTGGTGTGAAACACTCACACAACTTTATCTTGCCAATGCAAATAATTAATAATAAACCTAACATTATTAATAAAATATTAGAAATAAACAAAAACTAACCTCAAAAACATAATCTTATTTTAATCATGAGTGAATGACGCAAAATGAAAATCGAACTCAATTTGGCTTAAAAAAAAAACGGAAAATCACACTTTCACGCTAAACTAGGCTCTGCAGAGAAAAATTCTCTACATAAAAGTTGTAGTTGTGAATTTTCTATAAATTTTATTATATACACTTTTGTCGTAAAGTGCATACTAAGGCCGAAATGTTCAAAAAATCGATTTTTCACACGTTTTCGTAAGAAAAAAACAGAAAATCGCTAATTACCGCTAAACTAACCGTTATACAAAAAAATGCTTGAAATAAAAGTTGTAGGTTTTCAAATTCTCTACAACTTTTATTATATACATTTTTGCTCTAAAATTAATATTAAAGCTGTAATCTTAAAAAAAACACTTTTTTTACGTAAAAACACCCTCACCAAGAATTTCAGCAAACATGGCGCCTACCCTATCTTTTAGAGAATAAAAAATTGAGTAAATGAGGCGATTTTTAAAAAAAATCGTAGGACCAGTTTTTGAGAAAATCGCAAAAAAGTGAAAAATTATACGAATAAACTACTACTTCCGGTTGACCGATTTTGATGAAAATGTTCATGTCGGATCCGGTAGTGGTATGTAACTTAAGTTTCAAGTTCGTACGATGTTCCGTTCTTGAGATATTTTGTACACACACACACACACACACACACACACACACACACACACACACACACACACACACACACACACACACACAGAGAGAGACACACACACAGACCAATCGCTAAAAACGTTTTTTTGGGTTCAGGGGGTCTGAAAACGTATAGATCCGGTGAAAACTCGATTTCGAAAAATCGACATGAAAACAATACTTTCCTTCCTATATATTCATATAGGCAAGAGAAAGTAAAAAACAATAAATATTATTTATTAATAGTACATAGATAAATAAATCTTTATAATGCAACGTGCAGCTTGAAATCAAGTTAGTAGAAAGTAAGATATATAAAAAATCTGGTGTGAAACACTCACACAACTTTCTCTTGCCAATGCAAATAATTAATAATAAACCTAACATTATTAATAAAATATTAGAAATAAACAAAAACTAACCTCAAAAACATAATCTTATTTTAATCATGAGTGAATGACGCAAAATGAAAATCGAACTCAATTTGGCTTAAAAAAAAAACGGAAAATCACACTTTCACGCTAAACTAGGCTCTGTAGAGAAATATTCTCTACATAAAAGTTGTAGTTGTGAATTTTCTATAAATTTTATTATATACACTTTTGTCGTAAAGTGCATACTAAGGCCAAAATCTTTAAAAAATCGATTTTTCACACGTTTTCGTGAGAAAAAATCAGAAAATCGCAAATTACCGCTAAACTAAGCGTTATACAAAAAAATGTTTGAAACAGAAGTTGTAGGTTTTTAAATTCTCTACAACTTTTATTATATAAGTTTTTGCGCTAAAATTTATATTAAAGCCGTAATCTTAAAAAAACAACGTTTTTACGTGAAAACAGCCTCACCGAGAATTTCAGCAAACATGGCGCCTACCCTATCTTGTAGAGAATAAAAAATTGAGTAAAATAGGCGATTTTAAAAAAAATCGTAGGACCAGTTTTTGAGAAAATCGCAAAAAACTGAAAAATTATACGAATAAACTACTACTTCCGGTTGACCGATTTTGATGAAAATGTTCGTGTCGCGTCCGGTAGTGGTATGTAACTTAAGTTTCAAGTTTCAAGTTCGTACGATGTTCCGTTCTTGAGATATTCTGTTCACACACACACACACACACGCACGCACGCACGCACGCACGCACACACACACACTTACACACAGACAGACCAATCGCTAAAAACATGTTTTTTGGGTTCAGGGGGTCTGAAAACGTATAGATCCGGTGAAAACTCGATTTCGAAAAATCGACATGAAAACAATACTTTCCTTCCTATATATTCATATAGGCAAGAGAAAGTAAAAAGGTAGAAAATCTGGTGTGAAACACTCACACGACTTTCTTTTCCAATGTAAATAATAAAGAATATAACCTTCGTTTAATCATTAGTAAACAATGTAAAATGAAAAAGTAACCTAGTTTTAATCAATCATGTGTGAATGATTCAAAATGAAAAACAAGTTTAGCTAAAACATACAGAAAATAACTGATTGACGCTACACTACAGTTCGATTCACGAAAGAAAACACCTGTCTGTAAACAGCAATATCTTTTGAACCGTTGTACGTAAAAATAATTATGATGCATAAAATAAAAGTTTGTTTTATTGTTGGTTACAGGAAATACATTAACATATTCGGAAATTGATAGTGTATTAAATATAACAAATTACAGTAAAATCTCTCTATAGCGGAATTGAAGGGACCATGAGGTACCGCTTCTATAAAGAGAGTTCCGTTATAGAGAGAGCGAGTAATTAACGGTGGGAGGGAAGTTGGAGTACTAATTTTTACTTTCTCTTGCCTATATGAATATATAGGAAGGAAAGTATTGTTTTCATGTCGATTTTTCGAAATCGAGTTTTCACCGGATCTATACGTTTTCAGACCCCCTGAACCCAAAAAACATGTTTTTAGCGATTGGTCTGTGTGTGTGTGTATACAAAATATCTCAAGAACGGAACATCGTACGAACTTGAAACTTAAGTTACATACCACTACCGGACCCGACACGAACATTTTCATCAAAATCGGTCAAACGGAAGTAGTAGTTTATTCGTGTAATTTTTCACTTTTTTGCGATTTTCTCAAAAACTGGTCCTACGATTTTTTTTAAAAATCGCCTGGTTTACTCAATTTTTTATTCTCTACAAGATAGGGTAGGCGTCATGTTTGGTGAAATTCTGGGTGAGGCTGTTTTCACGTAAAAACATCGTTTTTTAAGATTACGGCTTTAATATGCAATTTAGAGCAAAAATTTATATAATAAAAGTTGTAGAGAATTTAAAATTCTACAACTTTTATTTCAATTATTTTTTTGTATAACGCTCAGTTTAGCGGTAATTTGCGATTTTCTGTTTTTTTCTCACGAAAACGTGAGAAAAATCGATTTTTTTAACATTTCGGCCTTAGTATGCATTTCACGAAAAAAGTGTATAAAATTAAATTTATAGAAAATTAAAAGATCTACAACTTTTATTTAAAGCATTTTTCCCTACAGAGCCTAGTTTAGAGAGAAAGAGTGATTTTCCGTATTTCTAAGCCAAACTAAAGTTGATTTTCATTTTGCGTCTTTCACTCATGATTAAAATTAGGTTATGTTTGTTGAGGTTAGTTTTTTGTTTATTTCTTATGTTTTATTACTAATGTTAGGTTTATTGTTAATTATTTGCGCTGGCAAGAGAAAGTTGTGTGAGTGTTTCACACCAGATTTTTTCTGTACAAAATAACTTATATACGTATGTAAATGGTGCATTGAATAAGTTTTTGAAAAACTACTGAACAGATAACTTTATGACGAATGTTTAATACAGTAGATTACTTCAATACAGTGAGATATTTAAATTAATTACATAACGTGTAGGTTATTAACTTAACAAGAAATTTGGATACAAACTGGTTTTATTAGATGTTGTGTTACTAATGTTTAACAATAGAATTTCACTTTTCGTATTGAACTTTTTTCAATAATCATTCATACAGTACATACCGTAATAGATAGCCTAAAATTAATTAGCACTGAAACTCGTTTTTCACTGAACAGTAATAGACATACATACATACAATTAAAATCTAATGAAACATAGGCTACACAAACACAAAAAAATCTGGTGTGAAACACTCACACAACTTTCTCTTGCCATTGCAAATAATTAACAATATAACGTAACATTCATCATAAAACACTAGAAATAAACAAAAAACTAACCTAAAAAAACATAACCTAATTTTAATCATGAGTGAAAGACGCAGTATGAAAATCAACCTCAGTTCGGCTTAAAAATACGGAAAATCACTCTTTCACGCTAAACTAGGCTCTGTAGTGAAAAATGCTTTAAATAAAAGTTGTAGATCTTTTTATTTGCTATAAAATTTATTATATACACTTTTGTCGTAAAATGCATTTTAAGGCCGAAATCTTAAAAAAATTGATTTTTCATACGTTTTCGTGAGAAAAAATCAGAAAAACGCTAATTACTGCTAAACTAAGCGTTACACAAAAAAATGTTTGAAATAAAAGTTGTAGAATTTTAAATTCTCTACAACTTTTGTTATATAAATGTTTGCGCTAAATTGCATATTGAAGCTGTAATCTTAAAAAAACTATGTTTTTACGTGAAAATAGCCTCACCAAGAATTTCAGCAAACATGACGCCTACCCTATCTTGTAGAGAATAAAAAATTAAGTAAATGAGGCGATTTTTAAAAAAACCGTAGGATCAGTTTTTGAGAAAATCGCAAAAAAGTGAAAAATTACACGAATAAACTACTACTTCCGGTTGACCGATTTTGATGAAAATGTTCGTGACGGGTCCGGTAGTGGTATGTAACTTAAGTTTCAAGTTCATATGATGTTCCATTCTTGAGATATTTTGTATACACACACACACACACGCACGCACACACACACACAGAGACCAATCGCTAAAAACATGTTTTTTGGGTTCAGGGGGTCTGAAAACGTATAGATCCGGTGAAAACTCGATTTCGAAAAATCGACATGAAAACAATACTTTCCTTCCTATATATTCATATAGGCAAGAGAAAGTAAAAAATACATAGTACAGTATATATTTTTTTGTTATTAAGGAAACAATAACTGTGAAGTACATTTCATTTCGTAAAATAAGTTGTAAATTTTGTTTCGTTTTCAATTCATAAAACATGTCTTCAATCTCATTTTCAATGTTTAAAACTTGTAAATTTTCATTTACATATTGGCAATGACAGTACGTGTAAACAACAAGAATAGCGTCTAGTGGCTGTTTACTTGAAGGGACAACATTTCTGTTTCCATTTCATCGTCATCTTCACTTTCTTACTCGTTGTTTTGGGCTAAGACATTTTCGATTATTGCATCATCGCCAACATCTGCTGAAGTGGCTAAGTCATTGTCTGCCCCTACATAGGCATCTAAATCCATATCCTGAAGATATTGTTTTGCCGCTATAGAGAGATTTTTGTGCCGCTATAACGAGAGTTAAATACATTATCGTAGTATACGAAAGGGTCGGGGTCGGCAAATAATGCCGCTAAAGAGAGATTTCCGCTATATAGAGTTCCGCAATAGAGAGATTTTACTGTACGTATAAAAAGTACTCTGTTTTTAACCACTTTTCCAATATACCCAACTTCAAGGTACAATTACTTTGTTCACGCGTAATTTAAAATGTATAGTGCTACAAAGTATTACATGTTAATGTAATCCTATAATGAACAATGTTGTTGTTGTTTAGGTCAACAGCCGAAAGGCTGGTTTGAACCCGTAGAGGTTTTACTAAGTAAAACGAGGAGTGAGATGGTTTACCATTGCCTTCCTCACTGAGTGGAAAAGTGCGCTTATCAGCATGCCAAGCCCTCTGAAAAGCACATATTTTCCACTCTGTAAATGACAACTTCACTTCAATCACCACAGGGTCTGGCTGTACAATGAAATTCATTACTTTCAGAGAAGATAACTCTGATAAGTGTCTTTTACACCTCTACCTCTTCTGTTCTTAAACAATTCAGTCATTTAATTGGCTGACCATGTGATAAGAAACAGAACTATTTATTTTAGCCCTGCAACGAACAGATTGAGTGTAAATAATTTGACACTCCACCTGTCTGTCCACCTGTCTGTTACGGGCAGAAATGAACAATAAAACAAGCTTTAATTTGATGTATCGTAATTGTTTTTACGTACAACAGTTCAAAAGATATTGCAGTTTAAAGACAGGTGTTTTCTTTCATGAATTGGACTATAGGCTCTGGAGAAGAAAATGCTTAAAATACAATTGTACATTTTTTTATTTCCTATAAATTTAGTTACATACACATTTGTCTTGAAGAGCATACTTAGTTTTCTGGAACTCGCAAGGCCCAATTTTTTGTGACTGTTTAAAACATTCCAGGAATACTGGGTACTATTCTAACATGCTCCCATAGAAAGTGAAATTTCAGATAAAGTGAAAACGTACGGGTGCTCTCTCAAAAGCCGTGATTCTTTTGTATGAAAATATATAAGCACACAGCTTAAATATACGAGGTGTGGCTTTTAAATAACGAGACTGAAGTTGTAAAAAAATTTATTTTAATTTTATACATAATCACTTCTGCCCATAACGGACAGGTGGAGTGTCAAATTATTTACACTCACTCTGTTCGTTGCAGGGCTAAAATAAATAGTTCTGTTTCTTATCACATGGTCAGCCAATTAAATGACTGAATCATTTAAGAACAGAAGAGGTAGAGGTGTAAAAGACACTAGTCAGAGTTATCTTCTCTGAAAGTAATGAATTTCACTATACAGCCAGACCCTGTGGTGAATGAAGTGAAGGTGTCATTTGCAGAGTGGAAAATATGTGCTTTTCAGAGGGCCCGGCATGCTGTTAAGCGTACTTTTCCACTCAGTGAGGAAGGCAATGGTAAACCACCTCACTCCTTGTTTTACTTAGTAAAACCTCAACAGGTTCAAACCAGCCTTTTGGCTGATGACCTAAACAACAACAACATAATCACTTATTGTTACCTTCAATATACACTCCTTCTCTATCCCTACACCGCTCCATGCAAATTTTCCATAGTTGGAAACAGTGATGGAAGTAATTTTCTGTCAGCTTCTTCATGACACATGCCACTTTCTCTTTTACAGCTTCCACAGAATCAAATCTTGTCCCTTTTAATGCAGATTTCACCTTAGGGAACAGGTAGAAGTCACATGGTGCAAGATCTGGTGAATAAGGTGGATGTTCTAACACGAGATGCTATAATTGGCTAGGAACCTCTTGACAGATAACGCAGAATGAGCTGGCGCATTGTCTTGGTAGAGAACCCATGACTTGTCCTTCCACATTTCGGGGCGTTTTTTCCTTACTCTTTGACGAAGTTTAGAAAGTACCTCAAGGTAATAATATTGATTAATTGTTTGACCTTCAGGAACCCAGTGAAGGTACACAATCCAAAGGATATAAAAAAAAAACAATCATTGCTTTAAATTTTAACTTGCTCATTCAAGCTTTTTTGGCTCTTGGTGAAGTTCAGCTCTTCCAATGCATGGATTGGCACTTTGTTTCCGGATCAGAAGTAAAAAAACCACGTTTCATCACATGTTATCATCTTCTACCTGTTCCCTAAGGTGAAATCTGCATTAAAAGGGACAAGATTTGAGTCTGGAAGCTATAAAAGAGAAAGCGGCATGTGTCCTGAAGGAGCTGACAGAAGATGACTTCCAGCACTGTTTCCAACAATGGAAAATTTGCATGGAGCGTTGTATTTTTTTTTTTTTTTTTTTTTTTTTTTTTTTTTGGTTTAACGTCCGACTGTTTTGCAATGGAGCGTTGTAGGAATAGAGAAGAAGTGTATATTGAAGGTGACAATAAGTGATTATGTATAAAAAAAAACAATATTTTATAACGTCAGTCTCGTTATTTAATAGCCACACCTCGTATAAGCCCACACAGCTCAGAGAATCACCAAAACGCACGAGAAGTTGCTGGAGACTATGTTGAAAAGTAATGTCAGTTAAATTTTCATTGACTAAATCGTGTTTTCTCTACATCAATTTATCTAGTTAAATTATAGAATCGCACTCATAATTACGCGGACTGCCTTTTAAGTTTTTAAAAATCTGGTGTGAAACACTCACACAACTTTCTCTTGCCAGTGCAAATAATTATCAATAAACCTAACATTAGTAATAAAACATAAGAAATAAACAAAAAACTAACCTCAATAAACATAACCTAATTTTAATCATGAGTGAAAGACGCAAAATGAAAATCAACCTCAGTTTGGCTTAGAAATACGGAAAATCACTCTTTCTCTCTAAACTAGGCTCTGTAGAGAAAAATGCTCTAAATAAAAGTTGTAGATCTTTTAATTTTTTATAAATTTGATTATATACACTTTTGTCGTAAAATGCATACTAAGGCCGAAATGTTAAAAAAATCGATTTTTCTCACGTTTTCGTGAGAAAAAAACAGAAAATCGCTAATTACTGCTAAACTAAGCGTTATACAAAAAAATGTTTGAAATAAAAGTTGTAGAATTTTAAATTCTCTACAACTTTTATTATATAAATTTTTGCTCTAAATTGCATATTAAAGCCGTAATCTTAAAAAAACTATGTTTTTACGTGAAAACAGCCTCACCCAGAATTTCAGCCAACATGACGCCTACCCTATCTTGTAGAGAATAAAAAATTGAGTAAGCCAGGCGATTTTAAAAAAGAACGTAGGACCAGTTTTTGAGAAAATCGCAAAAAAGTGAAAAATTATACGAATAAACTACTACTTCCGGTTGACCGATTTTGATGAAAATGTTCGTGTCGGGTTCGGTAGTGGTATGTAACTTAAGTTTCAAGATCGTACGTTGTTCCGTTCTTGAGATATTTTGTATACACACACACACTCTCACAGACCAATCGCTAAAAACATGTTTTTTGGGTTCAGGGGGTCTGAAAACGTGTATATCCGGTGAAAACTCGATTTTGAAAAATCGACATGGAAACAATACTTTCCTTTCTATAGCCTATATTCATATAGGCAAGAGAAAGTAAAAAATTAATGAGACATAAGTGTTATAGGTATAATTTTTTTTTTTCAAAAAATTCGCCTTTAACTTTCAGATGTCAGATCTCATTAGCACCATTTAGATGACATTTGTAAAAACTTAAAAGGCGACCCTCATATGGAAAATATAAAACTACAGAATTACTTACATAGGCAGTGATAACCAGCCAATAAAGATGAATAATTTAGGTAAGTTCTACATTTTTGTTTATACTGTCGTACACTTGGTGTTTCACTCTATTAAAAAAAGTTAATAGAAATTTAATATATAAACATTTATGTTTTTTTTTGTCATCAGTCTCTCGACTGGTTTGATGCAGTTCTCCAACCTGTTCTATCTTGCGCAAGTCGTTTCATATCTACATACCTGTAACACCCTACATCTTTTGTAATTTGCTTTATATATTCTAATCTTTGCCTCCCTCTACAATTTACTCCCTCAATGTTACCCTCCATTATTGATAGCCCAATACCTGGATGTCTTAGGATATGCCCCACTAGCCTATCCCTTCTTTTGGTAAGATGCTTCCATATACTTCTTTTTTCATCCACTCGCCTAAGAACCTCTAAATTACTTATTTTGTCCACCCACCTAATCTTTAACATTTTCCTATAACACCACATTTCAAAAGCTTCTATCCTCTTCCGTTCTACAGCCCCTATCACCCACGTTTCACTTCCGTATAATGCTACACTCCAAACATAATGTTTTAAGAAATTTTTCCTAATCTGTAAATCAATGTTTGTAGTCAGTAAGCTGTTTTTCATTTTAAAGACTTTTCTAGCTTGAGCAATTCTACTCTTGATATCACTCGTGCTTCTACCATCCTTTGTTATTTTACTCCCTAGATAGCAGAATTCCCCAACTTCCTGTATGTTCTCGTTGCCTACTTTTAAATTTCCCATCTCTTCTAAACCACTCTTGCTGCTGCACAACACTTTCGTTTTGTTCTTATTAATTTTCATGAAGTAATCCTTCCTCAAGATCTCATCCATTCCATTTAAGGCATCCTCTAGTTCATTCTTTGCCTCGGCTAATACTACTATATCATCGGCGAATCTCAACATTTTTATTGTTTCTCCTTGAATTTTTATTCCTACGTCAAATTTCTCCTTCACTTCATTTATAGCCTCTTCTATATACAAGTTAAAAATTAGTGGTGACAAAGAACAACCTTGTCGTACACCTTTTCTTACAGCAGCCTCTTTTTCGTACCCCTCGATTCTCAAAACAGCCGTTTGATTCTTATACAGACTGTAGATAACTTTCCTTTCTTTGTATTTAATTCCTAGCCTTTTCAAAGTTTTAAACATTTTACTCCAGTCCAGATTGTCAAATGCTTTCTCTAAATCTACAAATGCCATAAAAGTAGTTTTATTTTTCTGTATCCTTTTCTCAATAATCAGTCTCAGAGCCAATATTGCATCTCGAGTTCCCATTCTCCTTCTAAATCCAAATTGGTCATCGTCCAATACTTCTTCTACTCGGTGTTCTATTCTCCTGTATATAATTCTTGTCAGTATCTTAGATGCATGGCATGTTAGGCTGATGGTTCTGTAATGTTCACACTTCTCCGCTCCTGACTTTTTTGGTATTGGAATCATAATATTTTTTTTAAAGTCCGATGGTACCTCTCCACTCTCATACATTCTGCACACAAGTTTGTATAATTTGTTTTGAGCAACTTTGCCACATCGTAATAATAATTCCGATGGTATGTTATCTATTCCTGGTGTCTTATTCATATTCATATCCTTAAGTGCCCGATCAAATTCTTCTCGTAGTACAGGGTCCCCTTTTTGATCTTCTTCAACATCAGTTTCTTGTTCTATCGCATCATATTCTAATTCTTTTCCCATGTAGAGTTGATTTACGTATTCCTTCCATCTTTCAGCTCTCTCTTGGTCATTCAACAATTGTTTACCACCTGCGCTTTGTAAATTAACAGCTTTCATCTTTCGTTCTCCAAAGTTTTCCCTTATTTTTCTATAAGCTGCGTCCACTTTACCAACTGCCATTTTACTTTCAATGTCCGTACATTTCGCTCTGATCCACTCTACCTTCGCTTTCTTACACCTTTTGTTTATGGTATTTCTCAAGTAGCAATATTGCCTTTTTCCTCTCTCGTCTTTTGCGTTTTTATATTTTTTTCGCTTATCCATCAGTTCTAAAATATCATTAGTAATCCACGGTTTCCTACCTCTTCTTTTAGTATGTCCTAACCATTCTTCCGCTGCTTTCACTACCACCTCCTTGAAGTTTATCCACTCCTCCTCTACACTTCCTGTGTCATTACCTCTTTCTTCTATCCCTTTTTGAATACTCTCCTGGAAACCTACCTGGTTGTCTTGTTCTCTTAGTTTGTCTACATCCCACCTAGCATTTCCCTGTCCCTTCTTCAGTTTTTTAAGTTTAAGCCTGCTATCCATTACTACTAAGTTATGATCACTCCCTATGTCTGCACCTGGATAGGCTTTACAGTTCATAATCTGGTTTCTGAATCTTTGTCTAACCATTATGTAATCTATTTGGTATCTTCCCTTGTCACCTGGCATCATCCAAGTGTATAACCTCCTTTTGTGATTCTTAAAAAGTGTATCGCCTATCACTAAATTATATTTGGAGCAGAAATCTACCAGCCGACTCCCTCTGTCATTTCTCTTCCCTAGACCATATTCTCCGACTATCTTTCCTTCTTTTCCTTCTCCAACTACTGCATTCCAGTCTCCCATAACTATCAAATTTTCATCACCCTTGACATATTTTATTACTTCATCTAATTCCTCATATACTTGTTCTATTTCTTCCTCTCTGTGTGAAGACGTAGGCATGTAGACCTGCACTATAGTGGTAGACTTTGGTTTCGTATCTACTCTAACCATGATAATCCTATCACTACACTGCTTATAGTAAGTCACTCTTTGTCCAATTTTTTTATTCATTACTAGACCAACTCCGCCCTGCCCTCCGATGGCTTTAGTGTTAATAACCCTATAATCCCCGGACCAAAAGTCTTGATCATCATCCCAGCGTACCTCACCAATGCCTACAATATCTAACTTCAACCTATCCATTTCCCTTTTTAAATTCTCTAACCTACCAGTTTGTTTTAAACTCCTAACATTCCATGTTCCAACTCGCAGAATTTCAGAAACTTTTATTTTTTTGATGAAGTCCCCTCTGATAGTCCTCGCCCGGAGATCCGAATGGAGGACTAGTTTATCTCCGGAATGTTTTACCAGAGAGGACGCCATCATAAATTTTTCATATTTTGAAGTTCTCGAAGTTCTTGAAGATCTGCATATACTAAGTAAGCCTAACCAGAATCATACATGAAGGAGTTTCCTTACGATAATTCTAGTCAGACAGAAAAAGCTGTAGTTTACTGTTGCTTTCAGCTTTTTGGTTGGCAGACTGAGTGCCCCAAGCCACCGTCTGCCAGGGTGGAATGGGCAGCCCTTCCAGTTCCGTTCAGCATGAGCCGGTTATCGTGCTGATGAGCGGTCACATGGTTACTAACAGGCCACACAACGTGAATGTATGGATAGGACACTAGTTATGGATGTTACAGTAACGTAAAACATTCTTTAAATTTTTGCGTATAAAAATTAAAAAATCTGGTATGAAACACTCACACAACTTTCTCTTGCCAATGCAAATAATTAACAATAAACCTAACATTAGTAATAAAACATTAGAAATAAACAAAAAACTAACCTCAATAAACATAACCTTATTTTAATCGTGAGTGAAAGATGCAAAATGAAAATCGACCTCAGTTTGGATTAAAAATATGGAAAATCACTCTTTCACGCTAAACTTGGCTCTGTAGAGAAAAATGCTTTAAATAAAAGTTGTAGATCTTTTAATTTCCTGTAAATCTGATTAAACACTTTTGTCATAAAATGCATACTAAGGCTGAAATCTTTAAAAAATTGATTTTTTACACGTTTTCGTGAGAAAAAACAGAAAATCGCTAATTACCGCTAAACTAAGCGTTATACAAAAAAATGTTTGAAATAAAATTGTTGGATATTAAATTCTCTACATTTTTATTATATAAATTTTTGCGCTTATATGCATATTAAAGCTGTAATCTTAAAACAAACATTTTTTTACGTGAAAACACCCTCACCAAGAATTTCAGCAAACATGGCGCCTACCCTATATTGTAGAGCATAAAAAATTTAGTAAACCAGGCAATTTTTAAAAAAAATTGTAGGACCAGTTTTTGAGAAAATCGCAAAAAAGTGAAAAATGACACGAATAAACTACTACTTCCGGTTGACCAATTTTGATGAAAATGTTCATTTCGGGTCCGGTAGTGGTGTGTAACTTAAGTTTCAAGTTTGTACGATGTTCCGTTCTTGAGATATTCTGTATACACACACACACACAGACCAATTGCTAAAAACATGTTTTTTGGGTTCAGGGGGTTTGAAAACGTGTAGATTCGGTGAAAATTTGATTTTGAAAAATCCACATAAAACAATACTTTCCTTCCTATATATTCATATAGGCAAGAGAAAGTAAAAAGGCATGTCTAATGTTTCCCAAACCTTCAATAGTAAGCTTTCCATATAACTCGACATGATCTTAAATCTCATCTACTGTTTACTTCACACGTAACAGTAGTTTCTGACAGCCTCTATCGAGTTTTTTAGCAACTGATATTCATGATGACAAATATTCCACGGTTTAGAAAATGGTGACATTCAGTTAAGTATAATCGTTGGCAAATCCTAACTTTTTTTCCGGCAAGACTTATGCACAGACTATCCTAAAAGGCTCATTGATCCTATGATATAATCAATAAAGTACACGCAATAAAGAAATCTTCCAACACCATAATACTCTGTACAGTCCTAACAAAATAAAACTATTGAATACAGTAAAATACGATGTAACGCAGATTGCAAATACCAAATTTTTTAGTAGTAAATTTCTAATCGTTTTATACGTATTACTACCACGAATAATAAATTCCATGAAAACTGAATGCACGAATATGAGGTTATTACGGTACATTTTTCTGAGCAACAAGTTACTAACTGAGAATCAGAAAAGAAAATGGGAAGGTAAGCTAAACCCTGACAAATAACTGGAACTATTCTTGAATTGAATTTAAAAAGAACTGGTGGAAACCATGAAAAAGCATTGGAAAAAGATTGTCTGGGAATCTTCAATTTGTCCATAGATACACTGAAGCACGTAGCTTTAAATA
Source organism: Catonia carolina (assembly GCA_035578175.1). Lineage (NCBI taxonomy): Eukaryota > Metazoa > Arthropoda > Insecta > Hemiptera > Achilidae > Catonia > Catonia carolina. Next base: position 56,680,309 of record JAQMRL010000007.1, read on the forward strand.
GTTTGTATGAAATCGGAAAGTTTCTTCCTACACAACAGACTATAATTTTAATACAGAAAACTTATCTGGACACACCTTATTATTTACAGTAAGGGACAATATTTGAAGTGCATAGCATAAAATCTTTTAAATAATTTGACGACTCATCAGTCACTAAACTCAAGTAATGACACAGCTATATGAACTTTGGAGCTATTAATAAACTTACCCCCAATAGTAACTTTAAGAAACAATCTCAAAATGTTAGGTTAAATTGCAATTGAATTGTCAATTTAAATAAAAGATTTCCAGCTGTTTACTATTCTATATGCTATCACTGGGGGTAGGTACTAGTTAGAATTACTAACAGGTCGGCAGGTATTAACAAAAATATTTAAAAAATGACAAGTACCTACATTTTAACCTCAAAATTCGTTGGACGGTTTTTTAAAGGCACTGACATTTTGTAAACAGTTAAAAAAATGCCACTAATTTTTTATACTAAGTTATTAAGAATTTGCTGTTAGTTGTGCAACAGAAAATCAAGACACATAAAAGGAATCTGTTATGATTTAAAAAACTACATTAATTAAATTTTACTTACCATTTGCAAGAAGTTAACCGATCAGCTTTTGGGCTAGATATCCTATCAGATTTAGTTACACGAAATTCTTTCTGTTGTTATAATTCATTTAATGACTGTATCAACGCCTTACATTAACACTTTAGCCATAATGTAGGTTATCTTCATAACAAAATTACGAAAATATTCCTACGACGCCGATACGAAGGTAACAGCATGGTAGGTAACACATAGTGAAATTCCTTCCACAGGTGAAACAACTTATTTTCGTATTTACGAAATTTTAAATATAGATGTACGTAAGTAGTAATAAAAAAAATTAAAAATCACAAACAAAATAATTGTAATCAATAATACGGTTAATGTTAATAATCGTACTTCTTAAATCCGACTGTCAGTAAAAACAAGCACGAACACGTATACCAGTTGACGACCCAACACTTACTTTCAAAATCAATCTATTTCTAATGACAGTAGTCCCTATTTTAACTTTAGTTTAGTAGGCCTATATTGTGACATTGCTAAGGCCGTTTAAGGATCTGAGTAAAATAAAAATAATTAACAAACTAGTTTAAAATTGTAAGTAAATATGTATTAAACACTACAAATTACAAATAGTAATCACTTGAATCTACTAATAAATTTCAGTTAACTAGATAATCTCGCACTTAAACTAAATACTACTCACAATCAATTATTATAGTACACCAATGTTTACAGTACGCTGGACCTTCTCACAAAACGTAACTGATGCACAGTATCAAATTGGCTTCAACTACACAATTCATTTCTGAATGACAGATCAACACTAACTCTTTAAGACAGTGTAGCCATTTAGTACTTGACTCATCGGGGTTTTAGATTAACAGAGATTTCTTTTTTATATAATAGCCTATTAAAAATAGTACAAATTATTTCTGTCGGTTCTGGATAAATCTTAACAATAGGTAAAAACGTTATATTTGAATAAAGGACACATTATTACGCCACAACAAAAGAGCTAATTATGTAAATAGATAACCCGACTCTTTTCAGGTAGCCGTCCCAACAGCCTACACTGTATATCTAACCATTTTTACATTATATTTCTAAACATTTCTTGGAAATAACCCGATTTATCAACTTTTATTATTCTTCTTAATAATATTTGATGCACATATTTCTACAGAATGTTGGTAGGGGCATGGCAGAGTAGGCTTTCTCTATGTTATATTTTTATAACAAAAAGTACCCAGAACTTACTTACCGATTTACTTGTGGTGATGAACATATTTGGATTTCCACGTATAGGAAAACGATCCTGTGTGCAGAGGATGCATCATTAAGGATTTAAACGATTTCTCTACAATTTTACACAACCACAGTGGAGGATACAAAAATTTAATTAAAAATCCCGATGGGCGTCTAAAACTACCATTTTTTGTTTGTTTTTGAGAAACGTTTGTTGAAGTTTTACGTTAGTTCAGTTGTTCACTGGCGTTATCTGAAGAAGATTCCCAGCTACTCAGTAATTTAATTCTGTTTTTAATTAACGAAAATTAGAAAACATCATGAAAAGCTTATTAAAATTAAAATAAAACACTGACTAATAATGATAAACATTGTTATAATTTTCCCCAAAAAAATATTAAATACGAAGTTATTTTACCCTTGTCATTCATTTCACCAAGATGTGCTGCTCTCTTGCGGAAATTAAATTAACTATTCCTTAAAAGACATGTTTTTGTTCCAACAATTTTGAAAAAAGGGAGCGAAAATCACCCGATTGTGTCGGATTTAACATAATTAAAAATAATTTTGAAAGACTGGGTCTAAATATTTTTCATTTTGGGTACACTGCCAAGTATTTCTATATAGTAGACCTACTACATAAAATTTCTTCATACTGTACTTAGCTATTCGTTCCAGCAGAAGACAAGAACATGCTGCTACCTGAAGGAAATCTTATTAACTACTTATTAGGCCAGGCCGTTGGTGTAGTTATCAGCGCAACTGGTTTCTATACTAAGAATCCTGATTTCGGTTCTTCGGTCAGATCTGACGTCTTATTATCTATCACCAGCACATACATAACCGAGGCTTCTGCCACCCCCTCAAACGGCGATTTAAATTACATACCAGACTAATATGCCACAGGTCCCTGGTTCAAATCTCCAGATTCAGCCCCCTGCAAAAAATCTCCGGATTCAGCCCTCCAAACCAATATCCTGACTACGTGCCTGTCTACCACCCTTCACCGGCTGCATTGCATTAGTGTTTGCATAGCAGGACGACGTTTAATAAAAAAAACTCAATATTAAAAGAAACATTAAGCATAGAGATCACAAAATATTTGATACCGATGTATATCATACTTTTAAAAATATTTCAAAGATATTTTAGACAAAAACGAAATATCATTCTTAATAAGAATTACTTACAGAAGTTAAAAGTTTTGCTTAGATGATTTTTCACCTACTACAGACTTCAATTTTAAGGTCACTAAGACCTATTGGCATTAATCACTAAATAATTGCCATAGCCCACTGTTTCAAATTCAGGTCTTATTAGTTGTGTGTCCACAAGCAGCATTGTACGGCAAGCCTATTTCTGTAAACATAGAAGTACAGAGAGCAATGAACTCCCGTCACAACAAAACTAATACAGTAGGCTACATATTACCTTCATGACTTAATTTATAATTTATATCAGCGTACAATAATTTGTCCTGGTAAGTTTTAAATACGCATGTAAAAAATACTTGATAAAATAATTTTAAAGTTCTCTTGTGTCGGTTTTTGCAATACGTTCAATATTTTAGTGGTAGTTATAAATAGTGATACATTATTATAGTTACACTTTCATTACAGCTAGATTGCGGTTCGGTTAAAATAGATCTTAATCCCATAAAATACGAAATGTAAGTCAAATATACAAACATTTATTTGACAACAGATGAAGGAATTGGGACGCATGCTAATCCGTGAAAAATAAATAATTAGTTAGAAGATGAAATTGGTAAACAACTAGTAGTTTGAGTACAATACTGCTTGTAGGCATAACAAATCAGACCAGAAATGCCTACCTCGCAAAAAGTTTTGAAAGGTTTTTCTTTCTTTTCAATAAGCACGATAAATTACACCCGATACAATATTAATTTCATCAGGGTTACACCTTTAAAAACAAAACATTTTTAAAACGTATGTCAATGGCGGCTCATGCCTTCAAAAATAGGTGAACATTTCCAAAAATAAAAAACGATAAATCTAGTTTATGCCTACTATTAAGTATACCGCAAGACTCCCGAGAGTACGTACTAAGTTTTTTTGTCATCAGTCTCTCAACTGGTTTGATGCAGTTCTCCAATCTTTCTGTTCTATCTTGTGCAAGTCGTTTCATATCTACATACCTGTAACACCCTACATATTTTGTAATTTTCTGTATATATTCTAACCTTTGCCTCCCCCTACAATTCACTCCCTTAATATTACCCTCCATTATTGAAATACTTCCATATATTTCTTTTTCCATCCACTCGCCTAAGAACCTCTAAATTACTATTTGTCCCCCCCCCCCCCACCTAATCTTTAACATTTTCCTATAACACCACATTTCAAAAGCTTCTATCCTCTTCCTTTCTACAGCCCCATCACCCACGTTTCACTCCCGTATAATGCTACAATCCAAACATAGTGTTTTAAGAAATTTTTTCTCATCTGTAAATCAATGTTTATAGTCGGTAAGCTGTTTTTCATTTCAAAGGCTTGAGAATTTCTACTTTTGATATCACTTGTGCTTCTACCATCTTTGTTATTTTACCCCCTAGATAGCAGAATTCCCTTACTTCCTGTATGTTTTCGTTACCTACTCTTAAATTTCCCATCTCTTTTAAACCACTCTTGCTGCAGCGCAACACTTTCGTTTTCTTATTAATTTTCATGAAGTAATCCTTTTTCATGATCTCATCCATTCCATTTGAAGATATCCTCTAGTTCTTTCTTTGTTGCGGCTAATACTACCATATCATCGGCGAATTTCAGCATTTTTATTTTTTCTTCTTAAATTTTTATATACAAGTTAAAAAGTAGTAGTGACAATGAACATCCTTGTCGTACCCTTTTATTATAGCAGCCTCTTCACGTACTATGTAATAAACATAAATAAACAGTGTGTAGGCCTATGGGCGTAATACCAAAGGCTCGCAAACAATACATGTTACCATTTTATATACGGATACAAAAAAATATAGTAAGTACTTACTTATTTTTTATAATTAAATCTTATTCTTTTGTCTTTTTGACTTGCAAACTTATCGGTTATGTCCTCATAAAAAGGTTGTTTTTTTGTTCATAATATCCATTAATAGTTCTTTTTGAATTGAAATACTGGCTAACGATAAAAGTCGCTCTTGGCCTATAATATTTCTTGAATATGTTTTTATTCATGACATGAAAAGCTTCTTTCAACAGAAACTCATAAAGACAGAATCGTTAAAAGAAGCGAAAATAATTTGAAGGTTTTGGTTAAAATCTTTTTGACCTGAACAATATCTACCTTTAAATTTTTTCGATTGATGCGGCGTAGTGAAAAGTATTTTTCTATAAAAGTTTTCCAAAACTTTTAAGCATTTATATAAATATAATATTCGTCCATAACAAGCAGGTGAAGTGTTAAATTATTTGCACTCGATCTGCTAGTTCCCCAGGGCTGCAACAAATAGTTTTGTTTCTTATCACATGGTCAGCCAATTATATGCCGGCCGCATTGGCGCAGTTGGTAACGTGCTCGCCTCTCATCATGCGGTCTTGGGTTCGAATCCCATTCAGGCACGGCATTTTTTCATACGTTACAAAAAATCATTTCATCATTCACCGTCTGCATTAGCAGTAATTGCAGAACAGTCGGACGTTAAACAAAAAAAAAAAAAAAAAAAAAAAAAAAAAAAAAAAAAAAATTATATGACTGAAACGTTTGAGAACAGAAGAGGTAAAGATGTAAAAGATACTTGTCAGTGTTATCTCCTCTGAGAGTAATGCGTTTTATTATACGGCCAGACCCTGTGGTGAATGAAGTGAAAGTGTCATTTGCAGGGTGGAAAGTAGATGCTTTTCAGAGAGCCCAGCATCCTGATAAGACTACTTTTCCACTCAATGAGGAAGGCATTCGTAAACCACCTCACTTCTCGTTTTACTTGGTAAAGCGTATAAATGTTCAAACCAGCCTTTCGGTTGATGACCTAAACAACACACACACACACACACACACACAATTTTTTTGTCCCAAATTTTTATTACGTTACCGTACAAATAGTTGTATATTCAAATAATTTTTTAGCAGCACAGTTTCCGTATATGATATTTAATTTAACGGGCGGTGGGGAATTCGACTACCAAGAGAAGATATACCCAGTGGTACATACCTACTCCGTTTAGAACTATGGATGTTATCCGTTATTCAGATCAAGAATTCTCTGTACTCTCTCTCATTTTCGCTCTAGACAATTGGGAAGTTCCTTGTAGCTAAGTCACAGGCTAGTTGGACGGTTATCTAGTCGTCCGCAAAATTTACTCTATGTAAGACCCAAATAGTTCCTTTACTACAGGAATTTGAAATTGCTGTGGAGGGTTTTATTGTTAACAAAAAAGAAGCACTAGAAGCAAGTCTTAAGAATTTTGACTGAAAGGCCTGGATCGACTTAAAATTACTCTCTGACGTTGCTCCAAAAAGCTGGACACCATAAGTCCAGATTGGCCTCAAAAGGGTTTTTCAAATTAAAATTTTGAAACAGTGATTCTTGAACTGAAAATTTTGAAATATTGACAATTTTAATTGAGGGTTAAAAAGCAGATTCTACTGGTGGCGGTTAAGTTTTAAACGTTTGGTACACAGATGATGCAAGTTAGTCGCCTTTCAACCCACAAGCCAAGATTATAGCACCACTCTCGTCTGAGGAATGTGAACATTAGTCAACACCGCAGGTGGACAAATTTGACGTCGTAAGTTGAACATAACTTGTGTTTATTTATTTAGCATAATATATTTAGCACCGATTATTGAACATTCTATGCCCATAACGGGCAGATGGAATGTTAAAATAATTGCACTCGATCTGTTGGTTCCAGGGCTACAAAAAATAGTTCTGTTTCTTATCACATAGTCAGCCAATTATATGACTGAACTATTTAACAACAGAAGAGGTAGAGGTGTAAAAGACACTGACTTGTGTCTTTTCCACCTCTTTTGTCTTTTTGTAGTTACACTGATTAGTGTCTTTGAGGAGAGTTATCTCCTCTGAGAGTTATGAATTTCACTTTATAGCCAGACCCTGTGGTGAATGAAGTGAAGGTGTCATTTGCAGGGTGGAAAGTGGGTGCTTTTCGGAGGGCCTGGTATGCTGATAAGCGTACTCTTTCAACTCGGTGAGGAAGGCAATAGTAAACCACTTAATTTCTCGTTTTTACTTAGTAAAACCTCTAAAGGTTGAAACCAACCTCTCGGCTGTTGACCTAAACAATTATTACACTTGATACAAGAAAGAACTTCTTGTGAGGCTGTGACATAGATTTATCTTAAAAATCTGATCGAAAAACCAATAGAGAAATAGGCTTACTCCAAATTAATTATTCTGTGTTTACAACTTCGTTTTAACCAAAAATTTCTCAATCAATAATACGTGGGGCAATAAGGCACAATATTAAAGTTATATGACCTATTATGATAATTTATAATATCAGTGAAAAATACTTTAGGTAGGTATGAAAATCATTTTTAAATGTGGCAACGTCGCATAACGAAGCAGATAAACACGTATTGTGTAAGATTTGTTTAAATACGACCGATGTCGTAAAATAACGAGAAGAGGTATAAAAAAAGGTGTTTATGCTTCTAAATTAAGCCCTAACCTTCCCTCTATAAAGGGCGGAGCTACTTGCATCATATTGGTTGGGAAGAAAATTTATGATCAACGTATCTGTAAACATTTTAGCGCTTTTATGACACATTGTCCTTTTGCAAGCGAAACATCCGCTATGGCGGTCCTAACTTAGTACAATATGGAATAATGAAACTCAAGATCTTCATGTATCTTTAAATGCAATCCTTAATATCTCCTTCATATGGTTGACACAAAGAAAGACCTACAACCTACATAGAGGTAGAATTGAAAATTTCGGAAAAATCCCATTCAGGTAGGTAATCAGTCTTTTAATTTATTAACTCGCAGTTTTTCTCTCTCCTATTTGGCAGATTAAGACCATATAACCCTATTTTCCCGGTAGGCCTACTGGTTTATTCTACAGTTTACTCGTTCTTTACGTTCCTCATTTCAAGTAATTTTTAATATAGGCTATAGCCCAGGGGCGGTTCCAGGGCTGATTTTCGGGGGGGGGGCTATCTTGTTTTTATGTAGCTCTTACTGTTTGTAATTGAGTCATTGAAAAGTCCTCTTTTATGCTGTATTGCTGTAACCACAATTTTAATTCATTGAGAAATTTTCGCTACGTCAAAGTCCTAGTAAATCAAGAAAATCTTGAAAAATGAAGGCGCTGACTGGATGCGAGTGGCTTTTGACTACAGACACTGTTTGTTATCTTAATACTATTTAAAAATAGATACTTTCTGTTTGACATAATCTTATTTTAATCATGTAGAAAGACGAAGAAGAAGTGAAAGACGCAAGATGAAAATCGACCTGTTTGGCCAAAAATATGGAAAATCACTCTTTCACGCTAAACTAGGCACTGTACAAAAAAATGCTTTAAATAAAAGTTGTAGATCTTTTAATTTCCTATAAACTTTATTATACACACTTTTGTCGTAAAATGCATACTAAGACCGAAATCTTAAAGAAATAGATTTTTACACGTTTTCGTGAGAAAAAAACAGAAAATTGCTAATTACCGCTAAACTAAGCGTTATACAAAAAAATGTTTGAAATAAAAGTTTTAGGACTTTAAATTCTCTACAACTTTTATTATATAAATTTTTGCGCTATAATACATATTAAAACCGTAATCTTAAAAAAACACTTTCTTTACGTGAAAACAGCCTCACCGATAATTTCAGCAAACATGGCGCCTACCCTATCTTGTAGAGCATAAAAATATTAGTAAATGAGGCGATTTTAAAAAACATCGTAGGACCAGTTTTTGAGAAAATCGCAAAAAGTGAAAAATTACACGAATAAACTACTACTTCCGGTTGACCGATTTTGATGAAAATGTTCGTGTCAGGTCCGGTAGTGGTATGTAACTTAAGTTTCAAGTTTCAAGTTCGTACAATGTTCCGTTCTTGAGATATTCTTTTCACACACACACAGACCAATCGCTAAAAACATGTTTTTTGAATTCAGGGGGTCTGAAAACGTGTTGATTCGGTGAAAACTTGATTTTGAAAAATCGACATGAAAACAATACTTTCCTTCCTATATATTCATATAGGCAAGAGAAAGTAAAAATAAAATAAACCTTTATAAATAATTATCGGAATTCGTAGAAGTGACGCGCACACAAACGCAATCTTTGATTTTGAAACGCAGCTTGTGAATTTTGAGCGCCATGTTATTATCTTACGAACTGAAAATATCTACACTCTTGATAAGATAGGTAATACAGACGAAATTCCAGTCTATTTCGATATGCCTAGAAATTATACGGTCGCTGTGAAAGGTACCAAAGAAGTAAAATAGAAAACTTCTGGGTACGATAAACTGTAAATAACAGTTATTTTATGCATATGCATAACAGCCGATGGAAACAAACTTCCTCCTTATTTGATACTCAAATCAAAAAAGTGAATTCAAGAATGTTATTATTTCTATCAATATCGTGTTACATTTAATTCTGTTTCATCGCCCATTTCAGGTAATAAAATTTCACTTTAAATTAAAAATAAGTTTTGATGATTTTTTTAAATTTTATTTTTTCCAAAATTTGTACTGCCTATCTAAGCTGCGTCTTAGAATCGATGATTACGGTGTATACGGAAGATAGTAAGTATTGTTCTCATGTAGATTTTTCAAAACCACGAAACAAAAAATAAATTAATATCTTAAAAAATTACGGAAGTGAAATACGGAGGTGAATCGGAATTTTGTTGAAGGTATGTTACGATTTGTCTGAAGTTGTGTGATTCTCGCATTACAGTTTTCACCGGAAATACACGTTTTCAGGCTCTCTGAACCAATAACACAAAGTGTTTTTGGCGATTGATTTGTGTGTGAACAAAATATCTCAAGAACGGAATATTTTACGATGTTGAAACTTGGAATTTAAGTTAAGTACCACTAGGGAATACGACACGAAAATTTTCATCAAGATCGGTGAACCGGATGTAGTAGTTTATTCATGAGATGTTTCACATTTTTGCGATTTTCTCAAAAACGGCTCCTATGATTTTTAATAAAATCGCATCATGTATAGGTCATTTGTTCTAGCTAGAAGCTCTCCCTCCAACGCTCTGTGCCGCTGAGCTGTTCTGTTTAGTGGTGGGGGAAGCACCTCGTAGTTGTAACAGTAGTATACAGTTAGAAAGAGAGGGAATGATCATTAAGTGAGAAGGAGACAACACTTGCCCCTTGAAACTATCCCTACTCTACCTACTCGCCCTCCCCTTACAAGCTTCTTCCTAAAACAAATGTACTATACTACATTTGTTATGCTCTACAAGAAAGGGTAAGCGCCATGTCTGCTGATTTTCTTGGTGGGCTGTGCGCTCGTGGTAAATTTATGGTTTTTTTTAAGACTGTGGCCTGAATATGCATTTTAGGCCAAAAGTGTATGTAATAAGAGTTGTTTCAAATTATGAAGAAAATAACATTCCCCTGAGGGATATTTTTGATTTTGTTTTTAAACAATTTCCCTGTTTGAAATTAAAAATTTCCCTCTACAATTTTTTTAAATTGTTTTTATTTATTTTTAATGTTGAAGGCTAATTCGTAGCATAATTTTACGTAAAATATGCTAATAAATAGTTTATCTCGCATAAGTATTTTTATATTATTAGTATTTATTTCAGAACGATTTAAACTATTACAATGGTAACTAAAAATTCTCGTATACGCAGTATAAATAAATCGATTACTACTTTAAACAATAGACTACTGGTACAGTAATTTACAAAATTATGAAAAAAATCCCTCTTGCGGTAATGAATGCAGTATCATAACAAATATTTCCCTCTTTAACCACTTAATACGTTCATTATTTAAACAATACTGTCTTAATAAATTGAACTAGTGTAGTTAAGCGTTAATTAGTGATCTTCTGTAATTTGCTCACTAAAATCAATGGGATTTTTAGGTTTGTGGCCTTAGTATCCATTTATGAAAAAAATCTGGTGTGAAACACTCACACAACTTTCTCTTGCCAATGCAAATAATTAGCAATAAACCTAACATTAGAAATAAACAAAAAACTAACCTCAATAAACATAACCTAATTTTAATCATGTGTGAAAGACGCAAATTGAAAATCAACCCGATTGGCTTACAAATACGGAAAATCACTCTTTCACGCTAAACTAGGCTCTGTAGAGAAAAATGCTCTAAATAATAGTTGTAGATCGTTTAATTTTCTATAAATCTGATTATATGAGCTACACTTTTGTCGTAAAATGCATACTAAGGCTGAAATTTTAAAAAAATTGATTTTTCACACTTTTCGTGAGAAAAAACAGAAAATCACTAATTACCGCTAAACTAAGCGTTATACAAAAAAATGTTTCATATTAATGTTATAGGATTTTAAACTCTCTATAACTTTTACTGGGTACATTTTTGCGCTAAAATGCATATTAAAGCCGCAATCTTAAAAAAACATTTTGTTTACGTGAAAACAGCCTCACCAAGAATTTCAGCAAACATGGCGCCTACCCTATCTTGTAGAGCAAAGTTTAGTAAACCAGGGGATTTTTAAAAAAATCGTAGGACCCGTTTTTGAGAAAATCGCAAAAAATTAAAAATTACACGAATAAACTACTACTTTCGGTTGACCGATTTTGATGAAAATGTTCGTGTCGGGTCCGGTAGTGGTGTCTAACTTAAGTTTCAAGTTCGTATGATGTTCCGTTCTTGAGATATCTGTTCACACACTTACACACACGCGCGCGCGCGCGCGCACACACACACACACACACACACACACACAGACCAATCGCTAAAAACACGTTTTTTAGGTTCAGGGGGTCTGAAAACGTGTAGATCCGGTGAAAACTCGATTTCGAAAAATCGACATGAAAATACGTTCCTTCCTATAGATTCATATAGGCAAGAGAAAGTAAAAAACCCTATAAAACTTTTATTTCTGCGATTTTTTCTACACAGCCTAATTTTGCATCAATTAATGAATTTTCGTATTTTTAAGTCGAACACAGGTTTTTTTCATTTAGCGTCTTTCACTCATGATTAAAATTAGGTTATTGTATGATTTTACATTGTTTGCTCATGATTACACACATTGCTCATTACTATTTACTTTGGCAGGAGAAAGTTGTGTGATTTTTTCACACCAAAGTTTTTCTTTTGTTCGTTTCAGTCAACTTAGGATTACGATAATCATGTATGAATTACTCCTTTTGTTCTCTTCCTCAAGTACTTATTCTTGAGCTTCAATTTTTCTTCCCTTTTTTTACTTTCTCTTGCCTATAAGCAAATATAGGAAAGAAAGTATTGTTTCATATCAATTTTTCAAAATCAGGTTTCACCGGATATACACGTTTTCAGACCCCCTGAACCCAAAAAACATAAAAACATGTTTTTAGCGATTGGTGTGTGTGTGTGTGTCTGTATGTGTGTGTGTGTGTGTGTGTGTGTGTGTGTGTGTTTGTGTGTGTGCGCGCGCGGAAAACAAAATATCTCAAGAACTTCGTACAAAGTTGAAACTTGAAACTTAAGTTAGTTATCACTATCGTTACCAGGTGTCCATAGAATCTCATTTTTACTTTCTCTTGCTTATATGAATATATAGGAAGGAAAGAATTGTTTTCATATCGATTTTTCGAAATCGAGTTTTCACCGGATCTACACGTTTTCAGACCGCCTGAACCCAAAAAACATGTTTTTAGCGATTGGTCTGTGTGTGTGTGTGTGTGTGTGTGTGTGTGTGTGTGTGTGTGTGCGCGCGTGCGCGCGCGGGTGGGTGTATGAAAACAATACTTTCCTTCCTATATATTCATATAGGCAAGAGAAAGTAAAAATATGTGATGGAATTTGCGTGAATTCCTTTCTTGAGCGCAGACTTTTCCTTATTCAGGAAAGTAATTTCTGTTCAGGCAGATAAGAAATTGTACATATTGTAAAATTAATCTATATAAATAAAATTGTGTTTTGTCTGTACAATTTTTCAAAATCTCCCAATTTTTTTTTCTACGCCAGATGTACTATGTAAATACCGAAAATAAGTTCAGCTGAATTTTTGTCTGATTGTCTGTTTATCTGTTTGTCTGTTTGTATGTTACGGCATCACGCAAGAACCGCTGAACCAAATTCAATGAATTTCTGTACCTAGGTTCTGGACATAATCGAAATGAAAATAGGCTATACATTTTTTTAATATCACAAAGAGATGGAGGAGTTCTAAGGGAGTAGTAACAAAAAACTACGAATATCTCCGTTAAAAGTCAATGTATCAAAAAATGTTATATAGTCGAAATTACGAAACGTTTTAAGTCAAATAAGTTTGATTATGTAAAGTTTCTCATTTTCATGCATTATAACGGAGATATTACCAGTTTAAAAAAAAAAATTAACCAATATTTTTAGAATATTAACATGCAAAATAAAAAGAACAATAAACATAGGCCTACGTGCCTGTTAAACCCGCATTTATTGTCAGTTACCTACCTACCCATTCCACCAGTAAGTAAGTACCCTATACACCTTTTCTCAGTCACATTGTCAAAAATGAATCAGTCGGCTTAATAGTTGTCACCGTCTTTGTTCCTTTTTACTTTCTCTTGCCTATATGAATATATAGGAAGGAAAGTATTGTTTTCATGTCGATTTTTCGAAATCGAGTTTTCACCGGATCTATACGTTTTCAGACCCCCTGAACCCAAAAAACATGTTTTTAGCGATTGGTCTGTGTGTGTGTCTGTGTGTGTGTATGTGTGTGTGTGTGTGTGTGTGTGTGTGTGTGTGTGTGTGTGTGTGTGTGTTTATGTGAACAGAATATCTCAAGAACGGAACATCGTACGGACTTGAAACGTGAAACTTAAGTTACATATCACTACCGGACCCGACACGAACATTTTCATCAAAATCGGTCAACCGGAAGTTGTAGTTTATTCGTGTAATTTTTCACTTTTTTGCGATTTTCTCAAAAACTGGTCCTACGACTTTTTTGAAAATCGCCTGGTTTACTCAATTTTTTATTCTCTACAAGATAGGGTAGGCGCCATGTTGGCTGAAATTCTGGGTGAGGCTGTTTTGACGTAAAAACATAGTTTTTTTAAGATTACGGCTTTAATATGCAATTTAGCGCAAAAAATTATATAATAAAAGTTGTAGAGAATTTAAAATCCTACAACTTTTATTTCAAACATTTTTTTGTATAACGCTTAGTTTAGCGGTAATTTGCAATTCTCTGATTTTTTCTCACGAAAACGTGTGAAAAATCGATTTTTTTAACATTGCGGCCTTAGTATGCATTTTACGACAAAAGTGTATAGAATTAAATTTATAGAAAATTAAGAGATCTACAACTTTTAATTATAGCATTTTTCTCTACAGAGCGTAGTTTAGCGTGAAAGTGTGATTTTTCGTTTTTTTATGCCAAATTGAGTTCGATTTTCATTTTGCGTCATTCACTCATGATTAAAATAAGGTTATGTTTTTGAGGTTAGTTTTTGTTCATTTCTAATGTTTTAATACTAATGTTAGGTTTATTATTAATTATTTGCATTGGCAAGAGAAAGTTGTGTGAGTGTTTCACACCAGATTTTTTCATTTATTATGAAAATAATAAAGCGCTACATATCTTAATTTAAAAACACCAAGATCTCGCTTTTATTTTACGTTCAACTGTATTTTTTCATAAATAATAATGCTGACGTTGAAAGGAGATAGACAGCAAAGAATATTTAAAGAATATCAGACCTGACAGGGATCAAACTCGGTACCCCAAACGATCATCCACAGCACTAAGGAAACCGTCGAAAAACGGGTACTTTAGCTAGTATGAAATAAATAATTCTGCGCCTTTAGAAACAGTTTTCTATCCAGGAAAAGAAATTTTTCTCAAAAGAATATTTTTTACCCCGACCCATAAATCAAACTATTTTGTATTGTTCCTGCCTCATAGTCCCTTCTAGTAGAAGAGACGTCCCTGCTACTAGAAAAGTTACTACAAACGTTATACAAACCCAGCTCCTTCCACGAATGAATGACTGGTTCCCTGATGGAGATTTTGTGTTCATACAGGGCCGGGCTCCTGGCCACAGAGCCTGATCAATTTATCAATATTTTTAAAGAAAGTAACTTGAAAATCCTTCCTTGACCAGTTAACAGTCCTGATGCAAATCCGAAAGAGAATCTTTGAGCAATTGTCAAGAAAATATCTGGTGTGAAACACTCACGCAATTTTCTCTTGTCGATGCAAATAATTAACAACATAACCTAACATTCGTTAGGTTATATTGTAAAGTTGTAGATTTTTAATTTCCTCTAAATTTGATTATATTCTTTTGTCGTAAAGTGCATACTAAAGCTGAAATCTTAAATGGATTTTTTTACAAATTTTCGTGAAAAAGAAACAGAAAATCACTTATTACCGCTAAACTAAGCGTTATAAAAAATTTTTTTTTGAAACAAAAGTTGTAGGAGTTGATTAGTAATAAAGCATTAGAAATAAACAAAAAACCAATCTCAGAAAACATAACCTTATTTTAATTATGAGTGAATAATGCAAAATGTAAATCAACCTCAGTTAGGCTTAAAAATACGAAAAATCACTTTTCACGCTAAACTAGGCTCTGTAGAGAAAAATGTCCTAAATAAAAGTTGTAGATCTTTTAATTTCCTATAAATTTGATTATATTCTTTTGTCGTAAAATGCTAAAGCTGAAATCTTAAATGGATTTTTTTTACAAATTTTCGTGAAAAAGAAACAGAAAATCACTAATTACCGCTAAACTAAGCGTTATACAAAAAAAAATTGAAACAAAAGTTGTAGGATTTGAAATTCTCTACTACTTTTATTATATACATTTTTGCGCTAAAATGCATATTATAGCCGCAATCTTAAAAAAAACAATTTTTTTACTAGAAAACAGCCTTTTCAAGAATTTTAGCAGACATGGCGCCAACCTTATCTTGTAGAGCATAAAAAAATGTAGTAAATGATACGATTTTTTAAAAAAATCGTAAGAGCCGTTTTTGAGAAAATTGCAAAAAAGTGAAAAATGACATGAATAAACTACTGCTTCCGGTTGACCGATTTTGATGAAAATGTTCGTGTTGGGTCCTCTAGTGGTAGCTAACTTAAGTTTCAGGTTTCAATTTTGTACGATGTTCTGTTCTTGAGATATTCTTTTCACACACACGCGCGCGCGCGCACACACACACACGCACACGCACACAGTCCAGTCGCTTAAAACTTGTTTTTTGGGTTCAGGGGTCTAAAAACGTGTAGATCCTGTGAAAACTCTATTTCAAAAAATCGATATGAAAACAATACTTTCTTTCCTATAAATATTCATATAGGCAAGAGAAAGAAAAAACTCAAGAAGAAGGTAATCACTTCAAAGACTGATCTCATAGGTTCATTTATCCAAAATATGGCATAGTGATGAAGCAGGGTGTACTTTAATTACATAATTACGTAATAATTTACAAATTTAATTATAATTTGTACTTAATTGTATGTAATTTAATTACAAATTACATAATTAATTTGTAATTACTTGTACGTAATTTAATTAGAAATTACGTAATTACAGTAAGTACAAATGGATGAACAAATATACATAGAAATTGTGAACACTCATAACAAGCTTGCCAAACCGTATAAAAATGATTGTAAACAATAAAGGATATTTTAATAAATATTAAAACTTGTAAACATTATATAAATAAAGAAGTTTCTTTTAAAAAATATGTGCTATTGTTTTGATTTCTTTCCATGAATCCAACCATTTGCACACCTCTGTACCCTAAAAATTGGGGTGGGTCCCCGTTTAAGTGCAATTCATATTTTTGATCGTGTATGTCATATCCCGTAACTTATAACTGTGTATTAATTATCTGTTACCTATATAAAGTCCAGCCTTCCTTAGTTTGCTCCTAATGTAAACAAATAATGACGTCACTGAGTATGTGCGCTTATATAAAAAATCTGGTGTGAAACACTCACACAACTTTCTCTTGCCAATGCAAGTAATTAACAATATAACCTAACATTAGTAATAAAACATTAGAAATAAAAAAAAACTAACCTCAAAAACATAACCTTAGTTTAATCATGAGTGAAAGACGCAAAATGAAAATCGAACTCAGTTTGGCTTAAAAATACGGAAAATCACTCTTTCACGCTAAACTAGGCTCTGTAAAGAAAAATGCTCTAAATAAAAGTTGTAGATCTTTTAATTTAATATAAATTTGATTATATACACTTTTGTCGTAAAATGCGTACTGAAGCTGAAATCTTAAAAAAATCGATTTTTCACACGTTTTCGTGAGAAAAAAATCAGAAAATTGCTTATTACTGCTAAAATAAGCGTTATAAAAAAAATGTTTGAAATAAAAGTTGTAGAATTTTAAATTCTCTACAACTTTTGTTATATACATTTTTACGCTTAAATGCATATTAAAGCCGTAATCTTAAAAAAACAACGTTTTTACGTGAAAACAGCCTCACCAAGAATTTCAGCAAAAATGGCGCCTACCCTATCTTGTAGAGAATAAAAAACTGAATAAACCAGGCGATTTTTAAAAAAATCGTAGGACCAGTTTTTGAGAAAATCACAAAAAAGTGAAAAATTACACGAATAAACTACTACTTCCGGTTGACCGATTTTGATGAAAATGTTCGTGTCGGGTCCGGTAGTGGTATGCAACTTAAGTTTCAAGTTTCAAGTTCGTACGATGTTCCGTTCTTGAGATATTTTGTACACACACACACACACACACACACACACACACACACACACACACACACACACACACACACACATACACACAC
Source organism: Catonia carolina (assembly GCA_035578175.1). NCBI lineage: Eukaryota > Metazoa > Arthropoda > Insecta > Hemiptera > Achilidae > Catonia > Catonia carolina. The sequence goes on from JAQMRL010000007.1 coordinate 56,698,024, forward strand.
ACACACACACACACACACACACACACACACACACACACACACACACACACAGACCAATCGCTAAAAACATGTTTTTTGGGTTCAGGGGGTCTGAAAACGTATAGATCCGGTGAAAACTCGATTTCGAAAAATTGACATGAAAACAATACTTTCCTTCCTACATATTCATATAGGCAAGAGAAAGTAAAAAGAGTACACGCTGATTAAAATAAAACAACAAAATACTTTCAAAAGTATTAAATACAAAATACTTTAAAAAGTATTTTTATAAATGAAATAGTTAGGCCTACATCTTATCATTACTGATGTTTTAAGTACTTTAAGTACTTATAATTTAAAACATAGTTGACTTAATAGGAATACGACATCCATAAAGTCGCGGACTCTAGCGTGCACCCTGTAGTACCTGGCTTTGGTTTGTTGACAGTAGGAGCAAACTAAGAACGGCTGAACATTAGAAAGGAAATGATTTTCCATGCTCTTAAAACATTTTAAGTATCCTAATACATAAATCTATATTTTTGAATTATTTCATTCTCGTTTATGGCTTTATTTACACTGTGTATACATCACACACCCAGGCGATTCCATTGTAAGAATCCTATTTATAGAAAATGAACCACTGATTGAGCGGTAGATTTATCAAGATGTTGCTAGTCTTCGAAATGCGCCTTTTAACACATTCGCTGCTATACTATGGTAATAATCATTAAACCGAACAAAATAACTGATTGTTTTGTATGTTAAACAACTATTATTTTCAGGAATATAGTGTAGTACGAGTAGTAGTAGTAGTAGTAGTATATACCTATTTGGTATATAATTACTTTCTCTTGCCTATATGAATATATAGGAAGGAAAGTATTGTTTTCATGTCGATTTTTCGAAATCGAGTTTTCACCGGATCTATACGTTTTCAGACCCCCTGAACCCAAAAAACATGTTTTTAGCGATTGGTCTGTGTGTGTGTGTATACAAAATATCTCAAGAACGGAACATCGTACGAACTTGAAACTTGAAACTTAAGTTACATACCACTACCGGACCCGACACGAACATTTTCATCAAAATCGGTCAACCGGAAGTAGTAGTTTATTCGTGTAATTTTTCACTTTTTTGTGATTTTCTCAAAAACTGGTCCTACGATTTTTTTAAAAATCGCCTGGTTTATTCAGTTTTTTATTCTCTACAAGATAGGGTAGGCGCCATTTTTGCTGAAATTCTTGGTGAGGCTGTTTTCACGTAAAAACGTTGTTTTTTTTAAGATTACGGCTTTAATCTGCATTTAAGCGTAAAAATGTATATAACAAAAGTTGTAGAGAATTTAAAATTCTACAACTTTTATTTCAAACATTTTTTTTATAACGCTTATTTTAGCAGTAATAAGCAATTTTCTGATTTTTTTCTCACGAAAACGTGTGAAAAATCGATTTTTTTAAGATTTCGGCTTCAGTACGCATTTTACGACAAAAGTGTATATAATCAAATTTATATTAAATTAAAAGATCTACAACTTTTATTTAGAGCATTTTTCTCTACAGAGCCTAGTTTAGCGTGAAAGCGTGATTTTCCGTATTTTTAAGCCAAACTGAGTTCGATTGTCATTTTGCGTCATTCACTCATGATTAAAATAAGGTTATGTTTTTGAGGTTAGTTTTTTTTTATTTCTAATATTTTATTAATAATGTTAGGTTTATTATTAATTATTTGCATTGGCAAGAGATAGTTGTGTGAGTGTTTCACACCAGATTTTTTTTTGTTTATTTCTAATGTTTTATAACTAATGTTAGATTATATTGTTAATTATTTGCATTGGCAAGAGAAGGTTGTGTGAGTGTTTCACACCAGATTTTATAACCTAGTTCCTTGGCTTTTTGTTTAGCTTGCCATAACAGCTTTTTGTAGTTTTGACAAAGGTTTCGTTTATATATATCCTTTTCTTACTGCCATCATTAACCCTTTCAGTACCAACGTCCGGAAAACAGGACGTCGATATATTTTTTGTTGCGACAACATCCGGTTTAACAGACGTCCGGACAACCCAACGTTTACAAATGAAACTTCTTCTTCTTCTTCTTCTTACACTCAAGGATTAGGCTTTTGCCTGTTCCGACTCACATCAGCTTATTAACATTTATATCATTTAAATTACTATATTGTATCATTCAACTTGCATTGAGTCTTATTTTATTTCCCTTTATTACTGCCATCTTTTCCGCGGTCTACCAACATCCCTTTTACCTACGGGGTGGTAATTTAAGATATTTAGAGGGAATCTTTCTGCTGGCATCCGTTTAACATGCTCCTTCCACTGATTGCGGTATTGTAACACTCTTTCATTCAGGCTGTACACATTCAGCTCTTTCCGAATATCATCGTTCCTTATGTGGTCCCGTCTGTCACAGCCCTTTACCCTGCGTAGGAATCTCATTTCTGCCGCCTGCACTCTACTCTCTAGCGGTTTTGTAGTGACCCATGATTCACTTCCGTAGAGGAGGACCGGAGCAGCCATCACTTTATAAAACTTCATGGTAGTTTCTTTCCTCGCTTTTTTCCCCAGGGTTCTGCTGATATTACCACATATTGATTGGAATTTCCCTATCTTCTTCTCAATATCTAAATCATCTTTAAAACTGATATTGCAGCCGAGGTAGCAGTATTGTGATACTTGTTCCAACACTTTGTCATCTACCACAATTTTTGATCTAGTGGGAAACTTGCCAGTGAATGCCATTATTTTTGTTTTTTCTTTAGAGATTCTAAAATTATACTCTTTACATAAATTGTTCAGGACATGGATTGATTTTTGGAGGCTATCTTCGTACAAATGAACCTTTTACAAATGAAACTTTTAAACAAAAATTAATAGAATCATGTATTTTGATACTGCTTCCGTGGCGTAGTGACTAGCGCCTTAGCATACAAAGCGAAAGGTCCTGGATTCGATTCCGGCTAGGGTCTGAAAATTTTAACACGTTAACCCTTTATAGGTCTTTGGTATGTATTCTTACCATTGGCAATAAGGTCGATTTTATTTAAGAATAAGTTATGCAGTTGAACCCTATTAGCATCTTATGGTTTTATAGATGTTCTTTGGTAAGTAGGCTATCCACATTTTGAAATTAGTTTACAGCGAGCATTTGCTTCATCAGTTACACGAATGTGGTAAGAAAACATACCAGCGTACGCAACCGTGTTGTTTTGTTGTTACTTTTGTACAATGCTTAGAAAATTTGAGTTTTTCAGGGGAAAGCAAGCATTAATGCTAATATAAATTTAAGATAAGTTATTTTACATGTTTTTCTGTTATATAGGAATAATGAAAAATTACACGTGGTATGTAACTTAAGTTTTAAGTTTCAAGTTCGTACGATGTTCCGTTCTTGAGATATTTTACACACACACACACACGCGCGCGCGCGGACACAGACCAATCGCTAAAACCATGTTTTTTGGGTTCAGGCGGTCTGAAAACGTGTAGATCCGGTGAAAACTCGATTTCGAAAAATCGACATGAAAACAATACTTTCCTTCCTATATATTCATATAGGCAAGAGAAAGTAAAAATAATATGTATGGTTAAAAAATGGCTAAGTGTTCGTTAAAAAAGATCAAGACGTTCTTTTCCTATTAAATTACTATCGGATGATAATTTAAATAAAATAAGTACTTAATGTGAAAAACAGAAAAAGTCATAGTATATTTAAAAATAAAACACTATTTTCTTTAAATAGTGTGGTGTGTTTTCTTGAAACTGTATGATGCAAAATTGTTTCATTTAATTTTTACATTTTCTGAATGTTGAATGTTAAAGTTTCTTTATTTTATGTTAGGATAAAACATTTTATTAATTTTATTTTTGTTTGTATTATGTCACTTTAAAGCTATATAAAATTTGAATCGCTTATCTTGACATAATACAAACATAATTTTGGTCTATTTTTGTATGTAATGGATTATTTCATTATTAATTTACACCAAAATATATTATATGTTATTTATTAAATCTGGATTCAATAATTACAATGTTTTGTCTGATGTTATTGTATATTTTTCTGACAAGATACATAATATTATTTAGTTTATCTGAAGTTTATTTAATTGTTTACGTAACTGTGAGTGGGTGTGTATGTGAATTTTATGTTAGTTTGTAAACACTTCTAGTAATTATATACATAAGAATATTAATGAATTCAATTTATCACGTTTTTAGGTTTATATCATTTTTAGTATTACTTTGATTTTTACTTAGTTATATTTTACTCGTTATGTTTTACTTTGATTTTGAGAAAGATCGATAAAATTTAAAAAAGAGATAAATTATTTAAAAAATGGAAACATACTCCTCGTAATGAAATTTATAGAAAGGAGTATGTGAAGTATAGACACGATTTTAATTTAGAAATTCGTAAAAACAAAGAAAACCTTTTTAGAAACAAATTCAATAAATTTCTTAAGTGCGATATATCTGGTAGTTGGGAGCTTTTAAACGAAATATTAGATGCAAACAGGAGACTTAAATTAAATAATGTTATTGTAAATAAAGGGTGATTGAAAAAGAGCGCCGGTTTTTAAACGGCTGGTAAATTTTTGTTTATCGGTTGGCAACATTGTTTGACCACATTTCTATTTTGGAGAACATTCCGATTGACGATTCAGTTGTAGTTTCTCTTGTTCGCAGTGTAGTACTCTCGCAGTCTGTGTCTAACCATGGAGAAGTTTACTATTGCGCAACGAGTGTTAATCGTCAAAACATTTTACCAGAGTGGAGAGAGTTATGCGGCTACTGTCAGGCGACTTCGCGGTACTCTAGGACGTAATGAAGCACCGAATGAATCAACAGTTCGCAGGCACATGAAAAAGTTTTTTGAGACGGGTTCAACAGTCGACCTTAAAAGTTCTGGACGTCGTCGTTCTGGCCAAACTGAGCAGAACGTTGCGTTGGTTCGTGACAGTGTGGCTATTAACCCAGCAAATTAGGGAGTTTTTGTGGCGTCATTTGGATGGAATGGACATTGACGAGTTGTGGTTTCACCAGGATGGTGCCACCTGTCACGCTGCACGAGAAACAATGTTGTTGCTCCGTGAACGGTTCCAGGATCGCATCATTTCTCGTAATTCCGACCATCAATGGCTACCAAGGTCGTGTGACTTGACGCCTTGTGACTTTCATCTTTGGGGTCATCTGAAGTCATTGGTGAATGCCAATAAACCCCGAAACATCAATGACTTGAAGGAGGAAATTCGACGGGTTATCGGGCAAATGGAAGTCGAAACTTGTCGTGCAGTAATATCCAATTTCATGGACAGAGTTGATGCGTGCCAGCGCAGTAGAGGAGGACACATGCATGACATCATTTTTCATACATGAAATCGGAAGGTAAGATGAACTTGTTGATGTATTTATTTTCAGTTTTTCAATAAAATAAATCTCTTAATTTGATATATCAAAACCGCCGCTCTTTTTGAATCACCCTATAAATATGTCAAATGAAAAAATTAACTTTGTAAATGTGGCTGAAAATATGGCTATTGTATTTACTTCCTCAGTAGCTAAGATAATTCATCAGTGCGATCATAAATTTAACTACACAGAGTTTTCAGTAAATAAGTCCAGTTTTATTTGCCTATTATAACCCCTGATTTGCCCATAACGGGCAGGTGGAGTGTTAAATTAATTGCACTCAATCTGTTGATTCCAGGGCTACAAAAAATTGTTCTGTTTTTTATCACATAGTCAGCCAAATATAACTGAACTATTTATGAATAGAATAGGTAGAGGTGTAAAAAACACTAGTCAGAAATATCTCCTAAGAGAGTAATGCATTTCACTATACAGCCAGACCCTGTGGTGAATGATGTGAAGTTGTCATTTGCAGGGTGGAAAATGGGTGCTTTTCGGAGGGCCTGGCATGCTGATAAGCATACTCTTTCAACTCAGTGAGGAAGGCATTAGTAAACCACATCACGCCTCGTTTTTACTTAGTAAAACCTCTAGAGGTTCAAACCAGCTTTTCGGGTGTTGATCTAAACAACAACCCCTGATTAAGTAGAAAACATTATACTTAAAATGAAAGATCGAAAAGCTCCTGGTTTCGATCACATGAAAATTTCAGACTTAAAATACGCATCCAAAAATCTTAATGTCATTATAGCAAATATTATTGGCATATTCAGAAGGGTATTTTTCCAGACGAGCTCACAGAGTCGATAGTTCCTCCCATACATAAACGAGGATCATACTGCGATATTAATTATTATCGTCCCATTTTATATTATATCGTGTATTGAAGAATTTTTGAACCCTATGTATTAGACACACTTCTTCAGTTCTTGATTGAGAATAATATTCTTAGTTCTTTTCAATATGGGTTTCCGTAGAGGTTTGGGAACAAACAATGCTATTAAAGTTTTCCTGATTTTATAAATTACAATCTTAATAAATCTAACCGTGTTAATCTTCTCTCTTTAGATTTTTCTAAAGCTTTTGACACACTTAATCATAATATATTACTTGATATTCTTAGAAAGTATGGTATACGTAGGCGTTTTCTTTCGATATTTGTGAATTACTTATCCAATAGGAAGTTTTCGGTTAAGATTCTTAATAATTTTAGCTCAAAATATAATTTAGTCTCTGGTTTTCCTCGGGGATCTATATTAGGTCCAATTCTGTTCAACTTATTCGTAAATGATGTTGTTTAGGTCATCAGCCGAAAGGATGGTTTGAACCTATAGAGGTTTTACTAAGTAAAACGAGGAGTGAGGAGGTTTACCAATGCCTTCCTCACTGAATGGAAAAGTACGCTTATCAGCATGCCGGGCCCTCTGAAAAGCACATATTTTCCACTTTGCAAATGACACCTTCACTTCATTCACCACAGGGTCTGGCTGTATAATGAAATTCATTACTTTCAGAGAAGATAACTCTGATTAGTGTCTTTTACACCTCTACCTCTTCTGCTCTTAAATGATTCAGTCATTTAATTGGCTGACCATGTGATAAGAAACAGAACTATTTATTTTAGCCCTGCAACAAACAGATTGAGTGTACATAATTTGACACTCTACCTGTCTGTTTTGGGCAGAAAATGATATATGATAATATATAAGATATAATATGATATGAAAATGATATATCGTAAATGATTTATGTGGAAAGTTTTTAAGAAAACTCTAATTTTTATCAACATGCAGATGATTCTGTGTTATCAGTAGCGCATAAGCATGTAAACTACGGCTGAGCGACTTTTGCAAGATGATTTTAATAATAATAGTTAATTCTATTAAAGCTTTTACATTGCATGTCCGATCTCCTTACCTGGGAATTGAGAAGCATATTAGTATTTTTGTCATGATTGTTCTGTATAAAAATCTTTTTAAAAACTGTCAATGCATCAAATTAAATAATGTAACTGTGTACAAATATTTGGGTGTCCCAAGTTAATTTTTTCTATGTTTATAAATGTGTAGAATTTGTGTAGAGTTGTTGTGTAGAAATGTGTAGAGTTTGTTGCATTGAATAAAAAGTTTATCCTTGAACGGTTTCCGTAGCGACGACACAAATCTAGCGGAGGGGGAATTCTGTAATTCAGTCACAGCTAGACTGCCGTAGCCCCAACATGGTGTAGATATTACTGTTGTGTGCGTGTGTGAGTGTATACTATTAGCTTGATTGAAAACATTGTACTGTATTATAACTATAGTGATTTGTTAACATATTCTTCGGCACCGTTACATTAATTTTTTACATTTCCGGTTTCTTGATCGCAACGCGTTTTTTCCTTACACTACGAGTATAAGTTAATCGTAGGTTAGAATTTAGTTCAGGTAAATTATGGAAGATGAAAGTAGTAGGGATGTAAAAAAAAAATTGGGGGGCGCAAAATTATCTATAGCCAGACGAGAGAAGTTGTATTAGTTTTAAAATTTTTGACAGATGAGGCAAAACGTGTCCAATCCTTTTGACACAAATTCAGAAACGTGTTGCCCAAGCTACGGGAATTTCTTTATGCAGCGTTCAAATAATTTGTAAAAGAAGCAAAAACTAACCCCCATAAAGGGTTCAGTACTCCTCAAAAAAATCGTAACACCAAAAAATCTAAAACGACATTGGACAATTCTGATAAAAGTGTTATTCGTGAAACTGTTTACAATTTTCATATTGAAAAATGTGAACGCTTTACTCTTAGGTCGTTGCTGCCGGTAGTAAAAGAAAAATTAAACTTTCAAGGAAGCCTTTGGTCATTGTGGCGTATAATCAAAGAAATGGGGTTCGAATGGAAAAAACTATTGATAATCGGAAAATGACAGTTGAAAGATCAGAAAATCGGGAACTGAGGCTATGGTATTTTAAAGCCATTGAAGAGTGCCGCAAGCAAAACAGACCTATTATTTACGCGGACGAATCCTACGTAAACAGGAGATTACCATGATGATATGAATTATGAAAATTACGAAAAGTGGGTAAAAGAAAAATTAATTCCTAATCTTTCCCCTAACTCAGTCGTTGTCATGGATAATGCTTCATATCAGAACGTTCAACTGAACCGTGCTCCGAATTCAAACCCGCGAAAAGAAGACATGATAAATATTGGCTTCTGAAAAATGACGTAACATTTGTAAATATATTGTGTAAACCAAAACTGTACAAGTTAATTAAATTACATAAATCGTGCGTTACATTATTTAAAATAGACTCTCTTATAGCCAAAGAAGGTCACAGTGTTTTGAGACTGCCTCCTTATTCTCCGGAATTAAATCCGATTGAAAAAATTTGGGCGGTTTTAAAAGAGTATGTTGCGAAAAAAACATTAATTTCAAATTAGATGACGCTATAAATTTAATTAAAGAACGTGCAGATTCAATGATGAATGGAAATTAAGATGCGATCATGTGAAGAAAATAGAGAAATAATTGTATCTGTGTTGGGAACCCTTAATTGACCCACTGACAATATAATTATCAATTTAAATGATGATAGCGATGATAGTGATTTAAGTGATGAAAACAACGGAGATGAGATAAGTGAAGATGAGTTATCGAGAATTGAAATATAAGATTAAATTTGTTAAGTAGCAGTTGAGTTTAATGTTTTTGTGGTAGTATAGTAGTTACCTAGCCGCTTCTCCTCTTTCGCTGTTGGTGCCTACTACTAATACGCTCGCTTCCCCTTCAAACTTTTTGTGGTTTCTAACAAACTATACGCTGTATATCTTCTTAATTACGTATATCACATGCGGACTTTGCTTTCTTGTCATTATAGAATCCTTCTTTAACAGGCTTTATTTGAGTCCATATTACAGTATGGTGTAACTAGTTAGGGATTTACAGCTGATTGTTATTTAGAGAGAATAAATAATATTCAGAAACGTACTTTAAAATGTTTAATATTTGAAACAGATTGGTAATCAATGATCAATTTCACAGTATTAATTTTCACAACCCTACTTTCTTATCCTTGAAAAGTTTGTTACATTTCCTAATTTTATTTAAAAATTTTCATACTAATACTTATTATCGTAAATTAGCTGTTTTACTGATTATAAACTAGGGCACAAAACATTTATTCCCAGTTTCCCTAATAATACTTATGGTAATCGACTGGATTCTTATATTGTACCTAAACTTTTAAATGTGTTACCAGATAAATCCCTGCTTCATAAACACAATGAAGAATTGAAAACAAAACTCCTTAAACTGGGCGTCCGGTATTTTTGGATCAATTAGTTAAATAAATTAAATTAAATATAATGAAATATTTTTAACATTATAAATTAAATATTTTCGTAAAATAAATAATTAATTATTAGCCTATGATAGTGTTAAGTTACATTTTTTATTATATTATATAGGGACCGGCAGAAAAAGTAGATGGTTTTGAAAGGAATATAATAAATCAGAAATAAGATTTAAAAAATAATTTATTAATAGCTTTGAAACATCATTTATATTTGCAACATTTCTTGCCAATTTTTATTAAAGCACTTAAATTCTAAAATTCACTTATTTTGTTTTAAAAATTATGTCAATCAAGTGATGGCCCTCATTCTGCACGCATTCATGTAATCCTACTTGGAAATTATCCATTGCCTTCACAATCATGTCGTTCGGTATCGCCGCTATTTCATTTCAAATCGCTAGCTTCAGATCTTCAGTTATTCGAGGCTTTACGATATATTATATTCCGATTTCAAATACCCCCAAAGAAAAAAGTCACATACCGAAAGATCTGGGAAGCGAGCCGGCCATGAAAGGTCACAATTTCTTGAACTCACGTGTTCTAGAAACATTTGTCGTAACACATTCATTGACACTCTGGCAGTGTGGAGCAGTAGCCCCATCTTGTGAGAACCAAACATTTGCAGTGTCAACTTCACGACGTTGTAACTCTGGTGCAAGGAAATTATTTAGCATTTCGATATAATGACTTGAAGTGATCGAAACTGCTCGACCGTTCTCTTCGTAAAAATATGGGCACTATCACTATCACTCCGAATTTAGCCACTGCGCACCAAACTGTCACACGTTCACAATGAAGTGGTTTTTCGTGTAGGCTACGAGGATTTTCTGCCGCCCAGTACCGGAAATTTTGTTTATTTACACAACCAGATAAATGAAAATGGGCCTCATCTGACATTACGATTATTGGAATCGTTAGTTAAAATGTTCAGAATTGATTGTGCACATTCTCTTCGGTTTTGGAAATCATGTTGGCTTAGTTCTTAAACAGTTACGATTTTATACGGATGAAAATGACGATCCAAACGCAAAATTCTTTGAACACTCCGATCTGATAGGCCTATACCTAGCACAGCTGCGTGATTTGCAGCAGGGTGACGTGGACTTCTGGCTACTGACAATCGCAAAGTATCTGTGTTTTCGGGAGTACGAACGCTACGTGGACGGCCTGTAGGTTTCCGTTCTAAAGATAAAGCCGTTTCTCTAAAATTTTTAACCCAACGCATTATTGCATTGCAACTGGGAAAACTACCGTGTCTTTTTACTCCAAACTTTGTACGGAACAAACGCTGGGTTTTGACTACTGAGGAACCGTTACTAAAGTAAGTCTCCATAACGAAAGCACGATGTTGTGCGTTCCACGACTCCATTGCAACTGTAATGGCATTGAGCCGGGGAATGAAAGTCATTGACCCGGTTCTCCCCACTCGCATTGTTGCGATGTACAGTCAGATCAAAAACCATCCACTTTTTCTGCCGATCCCGTTATAAATTAAGATATACAGTATATTAAATTACATATAATTTCTAATTTACTTGTCGTATATTAGCTATTATATTTTATTTATATTACAAATATATTTTAAATTTATACAACATTTGTATTGAAAAAATCAATTATTGTAAAAATTTTTAAGTAATATTTTATTTTATTACTTTTTATCGCACTTCTAAAATGTATTTTTTTCTTTTTGTTTTAGGTATGCCGACATATTTTTTACATTTATTTCTATTTTATTTGTAAGAATTGTAAGATTTTTCTTACAGTTATTTTTATGTTAAATTAAGAATTAAATTACGTAGCTTAGTTACTTTGTTTCTTATGTTAAATTTTAAAAAAAATTGTTATTTTACTGTTTTTGTCGACAGACTTCGGTCTGACGGAATAATCAGGTACTTGATTATTGAATAAATAAATAAATAAATAATAAATAAATTATTGTTGTTATTATTATTATTATTATTATTATTATTATTATTATTATTATTATTATTATTTCATCACTTCCTTTCCTGAGCACAGGTTATGCCTTATTCAGGAAAGTAATTTCTGTTCAGTTAATTAAAAAATGGTGTATATTATAATTAATATAATGAAAATAAATACGGTATATTATCCTATAAACAAATGAAATAAATCAATAATTCTGCCTGTATTTTGAATCCGGTGCGTACGCCGCCCACTTGATGCGGCCACCTCTTTGTATTATAGCACGGCATGGCCCTGAGCTTTGTATTTCGATCGCGTAAAATTAATATAACCGGATTTCAGCTGATCTACACAACTCAACACCCCTTGAATCCAAAAAGTTATTTTTTTTTAAAGAATATCCGTTTGTGTTTGTGTGTGTATTTATTATCGTAGAGCACTCCAGGATAACTCTATTGGGGAGTACTCCCGATTCTTCTGGGCTGGACGGCCTAAGAAGGGTGTGAAACACTCACGCGTCTTTCTCTTGCCAATGCAAATAATGTCCAATATAACCTAAACAATGTAATAAAATGATTTAAAACATAGTAATAAAACATTGAAAATAAACAAAAAACTAATCTCAAATAACATAACCTAATTTTAATCATGAGTGAAAGGCGCAAAATGAAAAACAACCTCAGTTTGGCTTGAAAATACGGAAAATCACTCTTTCACCCAAAACTAGACTCTGTAGAGAAAAATGCTCTAAATAAAAGTTAAAGTTTTTTAAATTTCCTATAAATTTTATTATATGCAATTTTGTCGTAAAATGGACACTGAGGCTGAAATCTTAAAAAATCGAGTTTTTCACGCGTTTTCGTGAGAAACAAACAGAAAATCGTTAATTACCGCTAAACTAAGCGTTATACAAAAAAATGTTGTAAATAAAAGTTGTAGGTTTTTAAATTCTCTACAACGTTTTTTTATCACATTGTTGCGCTAAAATGCATATTAAAGTTGCAATCTTAAAAAAAACCATTTTTTTACGTAAAAGTAGCCTCCCTAAGAATTTTAGCAGGCATGGCGCCTACCCTAGCTTGTAGAGCGTAATAAATTTAGTAAATGAGGCGATTTTTAAAAATATCGTAAGAGCCGTTTTTGAGAAAATCTCAAAAAAGTGAAAAATGACACGAATAAACTACTACTTCCGGTTGACTGATTTTGATAAAAATGTTCATGTCGGGTCCTCTAGAGGTATCTAACTTAGGTTTCACGTTTCAGCTTCGTATGATGTTCCGTTCGTGAGATATTCTGTTCAAACACACACACCCACATACACAGAGACACACAGACCAATCGCTAAAAACATGTTTTTTTGGGTCCAGGGGTTCTGAAAACGTGTAGATCCGGTGAAAACTCAATTTTGAAAAATCGACATGATAACAATACTTTCCTTCCTTTATATTCATATAGGCATGAGGAAGTAAAAACGACGGTGAGTTACTTTAACGGCTATCAAATCGGAAAGATTAAATACATTATAGGCCTACATGACTTTCAACGGCTCTGCACAACAAAACAAGGATGGTGAGTTCATGGAGCGGGTGTATGTTAGCTGAAATGGACCACTATCATTTTGTACTTGCAAATGTAACATAAAAAATTTAGCATTTAATTGTACATAACACAATATTATGCCCATGGCAGGCAGGTGGGTGTAAATTTTTTGCACTCAATCTGCTAGTTCCAGGGATTCAAAAAATAGTTCTGTTTCTTATCACATGGTCAGCCAATTATGACTGAAGCATTTAAGAACAGAAGAGATAAAGGTGTAAAAGACACTAGTCAGAGTTATCTCCTCTGAGAGTAATGCATTTCACTATACAGCCAGACCCTTTAGTGAAGAATGAAATGAAGGTGTCATTTGCAGGGTGGAAAGTAGATGCTTTTGAGAGGGCCTGGCATACTGATAAGCATACTTTTTCACTCAGTGAGGAAGGCAACTATAAACCACCCAATTCATCGTTTTACTTAGTAAAGCGCCTCTAGAGGTTCAAACCAGCCTTTCGGCTGATGATGGCAAGGGTAACAAGGTTACCCTTGCTAACCTTGTGCTACGAAGGATGTAGAAGCACAAGTGATATAAAAAGTAGAATTCCTCAAGCCTTTGAAATGAAAAACAGCTTACTGACTACAAACTTTGATTTACAGATTAGGAAAAATTTCTTAAAACACTATGTTTGGGGTGTAGCGTTATACGAAAGCGAAACGTGGGTGATAGGGGCTGTAGAAAGGAAGAAGATAGAAGCTTTTGAGATGTGGTGTTATAGGAAAATGTTAAAGATTAGGTGGGTGGACAAGATAAGTAATTTAGAGGTTCTTAGGCGAGTGGATGAAAAAAGAACTTTAAGGAAGCATTTTACCAGAAGATGGGATAGGCTAGTGGGGCATATCTTAAAAGACACCCAGGTATTGGTCTATCAATAGTGTGGGTAATATTGAGGGAGTGTATTGTAGGGGGAGGCAAAGGTTAGAATATATAAAGCAAATTACAAATGATGTAGGGTGTTACAGGTATGTAGATATGAAACGACTTACGCAAGATAGAGCTTGGAGAACTGAATCAAACCAGTCGAGAGACTGATGATAAAAAAACAACTGAGAATAAATTGTATTTGCGATAAGATGAGGATCTCAAAATTAAGCATATATTGTAAATATATGCTTAATAGTAGATATGCATTGTAAAGTACTGTAGAATTATAATTAAAATTATAGATCACGAATCTAAAAGTCAGTTGAAATGCGTGTATGGCAATTTTATACCTGCAATAATTTCTCATTTTATAGCATAAAATAGTATTTCGTACTTGGAATTATGTCTTTTAACTTCTGATATTGTACTTCTATCGATCCCTTAGAAAGAAATGCATTGTTATGATTTCAGATAAAAGTTTTTTTATTAAGTTTCTATAAGACAAACATTCATATTATTTGCTAACTATCCATAACCTAAGCCGTGACTAACAGAGTATTTAACTTTAATTGACTTTTTACAGAGGAATGGTAACCTACCTTTTCCTTTCAATTCAATTCTTACCTTAACGCATATAAATATTTATTCCATTTTACGCGACTAATAAAGATTTATTGGAGTTCACTGTGCTTGCTCCTTCCTTTTCTAGTCTAGTCTACTTTTCCTCCACACTCTCCTCTTCTTAAATGCATAAAATTTAACAAAAATAAAAATAAACTGAGTTGTTTACAAAAAAACAATTAAAACATCACGTACAAGAATAAACAGTCAAGAATTGAAAATTATAAAACATTAAAATTCTCCAAAGCCATTCACTACAACTACGTCCAGTTTCGTAATAAACTGCGAAAAATGTAAACAAAAATTTGATTGTGAAGTAAAACATATTTTAATAACCCAGTCGCCATGAATTTTTCAGACCTTTTTGGAAAATAATTCATACGGTTTTCAAATTGGGTACACACTCCTGACAGCTACATATTTTTTTTGTCATCAGTCTCTCGACTGGTTTGATGCAGTTCTCCAAGCTGCTCTATCTTGCGCAAGTCGTTTCATATCTACATACCTGTAACACCCTACATCTTTTGTAATTTGCTTTACATATTCTAATCTTTCTTTTCCTCCCCCTACAATTTACTCCCTCAATATTACCCTCCATTATTGATAAGCTACATATATGTATAACATACTAATTCCGACTCTAAGACTTGAGTTTTGTCCGCCATATTGGAGGAAAGCGTAAAATTCATGTTCTTCGATTACGTTTATATTTTCAGCGACCAAACGGTCAATCTAAATTAAAAATCTTAAAGGAAAACATTGTAGAGAAATGATTTACAAAAACAGGTTCTTAACATTTTCTTCGGTATTGTATTCGTTCAACAGTTTTCCACTGAAACAATGCGCTTAACTCCACACCAGCACCACCAAGTGGTTTCTAACATCGTCATTATGACGCAAATAATTTAAATTAAAAGTATCTGGTGTAAAACACTCACACAACTTTCTCTTGCCAATGCAAATAATTAACAATAATCCTAACTTTAGTAATAAAACATTAGAAATAAACAAAAAAACTAACCTCAATAAATATAACCAAATTTTCATCATAAGTGAAAGACGCAAAATGAAAATCAACCTCAGTTTGGCTTAAAAATACGGAAAAATACTCTTTCACGCTAAACTAGGCTAACTAGGCTAAACATGCTCTAAATAGGCTAAAAGTTGTAGATCTTTTAATTTCCTATTAATTTGATTATTACTTTTTTGTCCGTAAAATGCATAATAAGGCTGAAATCTTTAAAAAATCGATATTTTACACGTTTTCGTTAGAAAAAAACAGAAAATCGCTAATTACCGCTAAACTAAGCGTTAGACAAAAAAAATGTTTGAAATAACAGTTGTAGGAATTAACATTTTCTACAACTTTTATGTGCTAACATTTTAACATTTTTGCGCTGAAATGCATCGTAATCTTAAAAAACAATTTTTTTTACGAGAAAACAACCTCTCCAAGAATTTCAGCAGACATGGCGCCTACTCTATCTTGTAGAGCATAAAAAGTTTAGTAAATGAGGCGATTTTCTCAAAAATCGTAGGAGCCGTTTTTGAGAAAATCGCAAAAAAGTGAAAAATAACACGAATAAACTACTACTTCCGGTTCACCGATTTTGATGAAAATGTCTCTTTCTTTTCCATTGGTGGTATTCTTCTATGCATTCTATTCAATTCTGTTAAATCCCAGGGACAAACATTTAAAATGGTGAGCATCGATTTGAGACAAGAGTGCTTCCTTCACTCATGGACAACTTTATGTCGGACTTTCTAGAGCTGGAAGTGCAGAAAAGCAATTTATTTCGCTGCCACAGGGCAACAAAACCACAAATATTGTATATAGAGAGGCTTTATTGTATAGAGAGGTTCTAAAATAATTTAATGAGGCCTACATTAAATGTACGTTCACAAGAATCCAGTGTAAAGCTTGAGCCCATGAAGTATACACCATGGAATTGTGTTCATGTCCCAAGGCGTGGGGAGAGTTTTTGGTTGGAGTCCCGCACGCCGTGCGGGAAGCCGGCGCCATGATTTTTTCTCTTCTCCAACGTAAGAAAGACCTATTCAAAAAAAAATTAAGCTCGAATTATTTCAATACAAATTATAGCAAAATAAGTGTTTAACTTTGGAGGGAATCGAGAAGGCAGTAGAGGTCAACGAACGACAACTGAAATCCCCGTTTATAATGTAACATATATATTTTATGGTCGTCTGCAAAGCGAGCGGATATAGTTAAAAAATAATAATAGAAAATATAAATAAATTGCGTTAACGAACACAAACATCTCTTAAGGTATTTATCGCAAATCGCACGTAGCGCACAAACAACTTCTCTCTGTGTGTCCTGCCTCTTTCATATTCGTCCTTCTTACAATAGTATTTGTAGACGACGCGACGTTAGACTAAACAACCCATAACTTCACACAGAATATTAAAATAGGAAAATCAATCTGTACAATTATTTCAATAGAAATACAAAGGAATGAATTCATATTTCCATGAGTACTGATAAGGATTAATTAACTGTTTAACTAAATTATTAACGTATTTATTTTATTATTTATTATTTAAGCTATTCATTTCAAGCGACTTTATCTGAAAGCCCATTTTAATTATCATACTCCAAGGAATAATGAAAACTTACAAAAAAAATCCAAGGCCCGGTTTTAACTAATTTCCAATATAACATAAAGCCAACAAACTTTTTTTCAAGGATACCTGTGTGTGTGTGTGTGTGTGGGGGGGGGGGGTGCGCGCGCTCGTATGTTTGTTTATTTATTTATTTATTTATTTTCCCATTACTACAAAAACATTTGAATACATACAGTAGGCTCTCGATTTACGGGTCGCGCATTACCGTGGCTCGGATTTTACGTCACTCATTTGAGAAAACATTTTCACCCCACCAATTCTTTTGTTTTAGAATTACCAAAAGTTCCTCGTAAATTCACACAATATACGTAAGTTAAATTTTTAAACAATGAATAATGGGTTATTATTGATAATACTTCCGTCTTTATTCAGTAACATGTCTATATTAATATCCTATTTTAAGTCCTAATAAAGTACCTACTTAGGATCACTGTATATTTATACAAGTACACTAATTATCCACCCCTTTTAAACCGGTTTCTACCTCACTTCGATTTAATGCCGGTATCTGACCAGACTTAGCACGGTAAATCGAGGACCTACTGTACCTAATTTTCTTTCCTTATTTACAATTTAAAATTACAATCAGCCCCTAATTTATTGGACTCATATGAGACTGGTAATATCCGTTGTTGTGCAAGTCCGTTCTATTGAAAACCGTTCAGTTGCAGTATTATAGAATCTTGGAGACTCAAGCATTATTACAATTACTCTGAAATTTACGAAGAAAGTAAATTAAAAAAAAATTGTACACAAAAATCTATTTAGAGGCTAAAAAAATTATTACATCACCGTTAAAATGTATTTCACGTTTATAGTACGTATAATATTAAACAAACTATGGCGTATTTACTAATAAAAATATAATTTTAAGAACAGTGTAGAAATTATAAAATTCGGAAAGACGTTTATATTTTTGTAATGTTGTTTAGGTCAACAGCCAAAAAGCTGGTTTGAACTTCTAGAGGTTTTACTAAGTAAAATGAGGAGTGAGATGGTTTACAATTACCTTCCTCACTGAGTATAAAAGTAGGCTATGCTTATCAGCATGCCAGGCCCTCCGAAAAGCATCTACTCTGCACCCTGCAAATGACACCTTCATTTCATTCACCACAGGGCCTGGCTGTATAATAAAATTCATTACTTTCAGAGGAGATAACTCTGGATTGTGTCTTTTACACCTCTACCTCTTCTGTTCTTAGATGGTTAAGTCATATAATTGGCTGACCATGTGATAAGAAACCAAACTATTTTTTTGTAGCCCTGGAACTAGCAGATGGAGTGCAAATCATTTAACACTCCACCTGCCTGTTATGGGCGAATTTTTGTAATAACATTTAAAATCATGCCTATTAGAGACAGATGAAGTGTTTAATTATTTACACTCGATCTGCTAGGTTCAGGACTACAAAAAATATTTCTGTTTCTTATTACAAGGTCAGCCAATTATGTGACTGAAGGATTTAGTAACAAAAGAGGTAGAAGTGTAAAAGACACTAGTCAGAGTAATCGCATCTGAGTGTCATCAATTTCATTTTACAGCCAGACGCTGTGGCGATTGAAGTGAAGGTGTCATTTGCAGGGTAGAAAGTAGGTGCTTTTTGGAGAGCCTGGCATGCTGATAAGCATAATTTTCCATTCAGTGAGCAAGGCAATGGTAAACCACCTCATTTGTCGTTTAACTTAGCCTCTAGATGTTCATTGATTACTAAATAACTACTTATAAGTATACCTATGCAAGAGAAAGTCGTGTGAGAGTTTCAGATTAGATATTTTGTTGTATTTAAGGCAGAATGTACTTAAAATGTAAATATTTTTCAAAAAAATCTGGTGTGAAACACTCACACAACTTTCTCTTGCCAATGAAAATAATAAACAATATAACCTAAAATTAGTAATAAAACATTACAAATAAACAAAAAACTAACCTCAAAAAACATAACCTAATTTTAATCATGAGTGAATGATGCAAAATGAAAACCAACTTTAGTTTGACTTACGGAAATCACTCTTTGACGTTAAACTAAGCTCTGCAGAGAAAAATGCTTAACATAAAAGTTGTAGATCGTTTAATTTCCTATAAATTTGAATATACGTTTTTTTGTCGTAAAATGCATACTAACGCCGAAATCTTAAAAATCCAGTTTTTACAAATTTTCATGAATAAATGGAAAATCACAAATTACTATAAAACTAAGCGTTATAAAAAACCATTTTTGAAATAAAAGTTGTAGAGCACAAAAAATGTTATAAATAAGGCGATTTTTTTAAAAAATCGTATGAGCCGTTATTGAGAAAATCGCAAAAAAGTGAAAAATTACACGAATAAACTACTACTTCCAGTTGACCGATTTTGATGAAAATGTTCGTGTCGGGTTTTTAGGGGTACCTAACTTAAGGTTTGTTTCAACTTTGTACGATGTTCCGTTCTTTAGATATTTTGTTCATACACGCGCGCGCGCGCGCGCACACACACACACACACACACACACACACACACACACACAGACTAATTGCTAAAAACATGTTTTTGTGGGTTCAAGGGTCTGAAAACGTGTATATCCGGTGAAAACTCGATTTTAAAAAATTGACTTGAAAACAATACTTTCCTTCCTATATGACGTTAAACCAAAAAAAAAATGCCTTCCCATATATTCATATAGGCACGAGAAAGTAAGTAAAAGCAGTTTTACAATTAAAAACTATTTTTGTGGAGGATTGGAACGTGACTCTACTCACAAGATACTGGAAGTACATTACGGTACAAAACAGTAATCAAAATATTGACTTAACACCTGTTTTGTTTGTATTTAAGTGAACTTTCACTTGCTTATTAATAGGAGCCCTGTCCTTGCTTTGCTGCACACGGTTTTTTTTAAGTTAAGCTCGAAAAAAGCCAAATACAGTCTCAGGGCTGTGTAGTATCCAAATTTGTTCTTTGTTTGTTTTTTATGAAAGCACAGGATGAAAAAGCTCTTTCTACCAGTACGTCCACGAGGACGTTGCTACGGCATGCCAATAAAATCCGCTTATATGCTGTTCTCACAATTTGATCTGCGTATGTTTGTATTTAATGAACTGCTTGTTAAAATATTTACTCGTGTGGGTAGTTTTTGTGTAGTTAAAAGTTATTTGTCTTACAAATCCGCCATTACACATTTTCTTTCCACGAACCCCGTACCCCAATCTGAGAAACGTTACTCTATAATATGGTTATCCAATGAAAGATCACGTCTTTTAAGGGTTCCAGAAATAATCTACCCACAAAGAAAAGCGTCTTATCTGGGATAGATGCAAGTACAAAAGGAATATTTCCCATAAAAAATGATCTCTTCAAAACTACCTTACCGATCGTAAAAAGCACGCAGTTTATAAGTGACGCGTTGTCCGTTAGTATCTTGCCATCACAACATTTTTCATATTTACTTTCTTTTACCCTATATGAATATAAGACAGACGGTGACGCATTTGAATTGCTGTAGTTTCTGGGTCGACTTTTCTTACTGCATTTTGGGTAACTATTATTTATATTTTTTTTAGAATTCAACTTAAGTTTTATTTTCTCTTGCCCTATACATGTAGGGATGAATATATAGGGAAGGAGAGTATTGTTTCATATCCATTTTTCGAAATCGCGTTTTTCACTGGATATGCACGTTTTCAGGCCCCCTGAACCCAAAAAGCATGTTTTTAGAGAATGTTTTCTCTCTCCCTCCAACTCCTTTTCATCTAAATCGGCCAATTGAAAGTAGTAGTTTATTTGTGGGATTTTTCATTTTCTCAAAAACGGCTCCTAGGATGTTTTCAAAAATTTCCAAATTTTTTATTTCTCTACAAGATAGGGAAGCGCCATGTCTGCTAAAGTTCTTGAGAGGGAGGGGCTTGTGCTCTCGTAAAAATAAAGGTTTTTAAGATTGCGGCCTTAATTTAAGGGAAAAGTACAACTACAACTTTTTATTTTAAACTTTCCTTTGTACAACACTTAGTTTAACGGCATTAGTGATTTTATTTTTTCCACAAAAATCTGTAAATAGGAGTTTTTAGATTGCGGCCTTAGAATGCATTTTACCACAAAAGTATACAATTTCTACAAAGTTACTTAACTTTGTAGAAATTTAAAAACCTACAACTTTTATTTCAATCCTTTTTTGGACAACGGTAGACTAATTAGTGTAACCCCTTTTGTTCGAGCGAAACCCAAACGCCACGAAACAAAATTGGCACGGGGAACAAATAAACTCCAACAGGAGAGACTGCGGTGGTGTGATGTTAAAATAAATCGAGAAAAATAAAATAGTAAAAATATTTAATAAAATGTTGAATGAAAAGAAATACTTAAAGAATTACAGTTACAATTAAATTATTATTTAACGGAGAAAGTTACACAAGCGCAAAAATGATCTTAAAAACATAAATAGCCAAAATTTAAGAAAAGACAAAACTCCCCAAAAAAAATATAAATATATACATATATAATATTTAATACTGGATCCAGAGAAAAAAATAATTTCATTAAAAAGGTTGATAATTAATAATAAATTTCATTATAAAAATGAAACAATAGATTGAATATTTAAATTGAATAGGCCTTTTAAAATAACCAATAGATAAGGTTAAAATAATTTAATTTTATAAGCAATCATAATTAATTTGGCTTTAAAACGAAAATACAGATAATAAAATAAATTATTATTTTATTTAATAAGAATTGATTTTTTTTTTATTAACAAAGCCAGTTAGATAAAAACCAAATACAAAATTTCCAAATTACAGAACATAATTTTTATAAATAATGTTTTATCCAAAACAATTTATGTAGAAAAGATTAAAAGGTAAGAAGTATGGAAACAGATTAACTCCACACTATACCATGCTTAGCAGCATACTTAAATAGAATTAAGTAAAAAAACACATTATCACAAGTTATAAATTAAAGATGAGATCTTGTTTTATTTGCAAAATATAATTTTATATAACGGATGCTTCTAGATGGATATTTTAGAGAAAGGTCGAATCATATCGCCGACAAGAAGTTTTCGGGTTACGAAATGCAAATTCATAGCTGATACCATTTGCTCCAAACAGGATTACATTAATTTTCGAACAAATTAGCATTTGTCTAGACTTGAAATAGGATCCATCCCAAACAGATTTAAATCATTCCCAAACTGGGTGAAAGCTGCCCCACACTGGGTGAAAGCTGCCCCACACTGGGTGAAAGCTGCCCCACACTGGGTCCCTGCAAAGAGCAGAAAAACCAGGACTTAGAAAAAAGAGGGCTACCCCAAAAACACAAAAATAAAAGGTAGCTAAATCCCATAGGCTCAACTAGAAAAGTTCGCTTTAAGAAAAGCATTTAAAAAAAATTTAAATAAAATTTAAAATACCCAAAGGGTTTACAAAATTTACAAAATTTAAATTTAACATTTTCGGCTTTTGGGTTTTAACTACAAAAATAAAAGAGAAGAACTTACCGATACACGGGAAAGCAAAATGGTCAAGACATGCAGCAACAAAACGCACCCCGAAAAAAACATAAAATTCATTACGGCACCAATACCAAAAACACGTCCGGCGACATGACCATTTGCAGAAAGAAGAACGAGATACGCAAAATTACTTAAAAGGAAAACTCGGGCCTGACGTCACGGGTCCCCTCCAACAGGGTAATCATGAAAGAAAACATGATAGAACCAAAAGGAGAACCGAGACGGCAGATAAAACAGATGACAGCGACGGTAATACAGAAGCCTAGAAGAGCAAATCAATTAAGAGATAACTAATTAAAGTCGACCGAGCAGATAACGAAAATTAATACAATTAGAACAATGCAAGGAAAAATTAATTTAAAATAAATTGTAACATTGAAAAATAAATGTTACATTAGTGATTTTCTGTTTTTTTTTCATGAAAATCTTTTAAAAAATGGTATTAATATGCATTTACGATATTAATATTCATTTTACGAAAAAAGTGGTGAAAGCAAAGTTATCGGAAATTAAAAATCCTACAACTTTCATTTTTATTTTTTTTCTACAGAGCCTAGTTTAGTGGGAACTGATTTTCCGTATTTTTAAGTTCTACAAAGGTTGATCTTCATTTTGCGGCATTCACTCATGATTAAAATTAACTTATGGTTTTCATTTTGCATAGTTTACTCATGATTAAATGTAGGTTACATTTTTCGTTATCTACAATGGCAAGAGATAGTCGTGTGTGTGTTTCACACCAAAATTTTTAAGTTTTGTGATGAGCTAACGATATGATAAAGCCATGAAATTACTACTCGACTGGTAAGTGTTCTTACTTATTCTTCGACCGTTTCTGGTGGGTTTTATTTTATAATAAAATAAAAGAAAAATACCCTAATATTATATTATGTTTGTAAACCGTAGTCAATTTCAAACTATCGTCAAATGGCCACAATATCAGAATTTTTAATGTAAATTAACCGTGTATCATAAAGACGATGTTAGAGCCTTAACAGAAGTCGTTGGAGAGAGCTTGAGCGCACAGATACATTGTATGCTCTATTTTGGCTTCAACTTTTGATGACGGATAACTGTTCGACCTGTGCAATACCAAAGAAAATGTACCCCGACTTAATCGGCCAATACATATTATTTTTAATTTTTTTTAAGTTTTTTGTCGGGAGTTTTTAAAATTTAAGATTTACTTTTTTATTTCATATTTTTTAAACTTTATTGATTACTATAATAAATTATCATTATGTAATATTACCATAATTATAGTAGTACACCGCTGTAGGTGTGGTATCATTGCCAGTCCCTGCAAAAATTTACTTGTAAGCTTATAGGTATAATGTAGTTAGTTAGTGATAAGTGTTTTTACTTTCTCTTGCCTATATGAATATATAGGAAGGAAAGTATTGTTTTCATGTCGATTTTAAGAAATCGAGTTTTCACTGGATCTACACGTTTTCAGACCCCCTGAATCCAAAAAACATGTTTTTAGCGATTGGTCTGTGTGTGTGTGTGTGTGTGTGTGTGTGTGTGTGTGTGTGTGTGTGTATGTGTATAAAAAATATCTCAAGAACGGAACATCGTACGAACTTGAAACTTAAGTTACCGTATTTTTCGGACGATAAGACGCATCGGACGATAAGACGCACCCTTGTTTTTCAAGGCATAAATTATCGAAAAATTATTTTGACTGATTTTAATTAGTTTTTTATAACAGATAAATGTGATGTCTTTTATTGAAAAACAGCAAGTACAGAAGATACAATATATATAATTATTTCATAGTCATAAATTTACAAAAAAAAAAAATGGATATAGAAACTGTAAGTACGTAAATTACTACTATCGGTTTCATAATCATAGACACCCGAGTTTGAACCCAAAGCATCTACAAAATTATGAGTCGGATTTCTACATACTTTACATCAAAATTTAGCTAATTTTATTCTGCGTTTACCTATAATAGTTCTATATTTTTAATGTTTAAAAATTGCCATATCGAGGTTGGAAGACGAAAAGACCCGGTTTTTTTTTGATATCGCAACAAAGTTCATGCGTTTAGAGGCGTGTAACTTGATAAATATTTGACCGAAAAGTATAAAATTTTAACACAACATAGACAATTATATTCTTACAGCGTGTACGAAATTTCAAATTCATACGTTATTTAAATTTCGATTTATTTACAATATTCTGAACCCTTGCTATCTCGGTAACCGCACGATCGTTCAGCTCGGGCAAACTATCGTTTAATTCAGCGTAAAACTTAGTACAGATATGTTAACATGAGATATCGATTGGCCAATGTTGTGGTAAAATTTTTAGAATTTTGATAAATAGAAGGGTAATGCGGGGGATTGGTGTTACTATCCATGTTGCTAGTTTGTACGTGAAATCCTGTTGGACTGTTTACCTGAATTGACAGACTGCATTGTCAATTCAGGTAGACAATCAGATTCAGGCACCATGGTTAGTCTAATTGTAATTGATAATACAATTTTTCAATTGTGCTTCTAGTTGAGGCCATTTGACAGTAAGAGTTCGAAATTTACTAGTATGTTTCTTATTATCTGCCTTGAGTAATAAATCTTCTTGTTTCCGCCATTCCCGAATCATTTTTTCTGTTGGAGGAGGTAAAAAATGCCTTTCTACTGCCCGAATGCCATTATCCTTTGCATATTGAACCACTTTTAATTTAAAAGCGAAAGAGTGCGAAACATGCTTCACATTTTAAAATGCTATGATACTTACCGTAAGTAATATCGATACAGAAACTACTGTGTATGCTTAGAAACTTCAAGACGATAGCCTACAGTTTAAAAACTACGGTACATCCCATATCATTGTATGGTTTGTTTTGAAATCGCTAGTTATTGAACGTGTTTAAGTAGAGTAGGGTAGTTTAAAAGCATCTACCCTGAAATGTAGCTAGCATTCGGACCATAAGACACACATGGTAATTTTTAGGTCATTTTCCTACGAAAAAAGTGCGTCTTATCGTCCGGAAAATACGGTACATACCACTACCGCACCCGACACGAACATTTTAATCAAAATCGGTCAACCGGAAGTAGTAGTTTATTCGTGTCATTTTTCACTTTTTTGCGATTTTCTCAAAAACTGGTCCTACGATTTTTTTAAAAATCGCCTCATTTACTTAACTTTTTATGCTCTACAAGATAGGGTAGGCGCCATGTTTGCTGAAATTCTTGGTGAGGCTGTTTTTACGTAAAAACGTTGTTTTTTTAAGATTAGAATTTAAAATTCTACAACTTTTATTTCAAACATTTTTTTGTATAATGCTTAGTTTAGTGGTAATTACCAATTTTCTGTGATTTTCTCACGAAAACGTGTGAAAAATCTATTTTTTTTTTTAGATTTCGGCCTTAGTATGTATTTAACGACAAAAGTGTATATAATAAAATGTATAGGAAATTAAAAGATCTACAACTTTTATTTAAAGCATTTTTTTGTACAGTGCCTAGTTTAGCGTGAAAGAGCGATTTTCAGTATTTTTAAGCCAAACTGAGGTCGAATTTCATTTTGCTTTTTTCACTCATGATTAAAATTAGGTTATGTTTATCGAGGATAGTGTTTTTGTTTATTTCTAATGTTTTATTACTAATGTTAGGATTATTGTTAATTATTTGGATTGGCAAGAGAAGGTTATGTGAGTGTTTCACACCAGATTTTTTTCTTTTGACGTCCTCTGGATTTACGTCCCGATTGGTAAGTGCAGCGTTTCAAGGATTTCTCTCTGTAGCTGCACTTCTTCAACTCATGTAGGTGGTCCCCGCTTCCCTGTTAGTCCCTTTCATGGAGGTTGGGATGGCTGTAAGGGGTGAGTGGAGGCCATCTATAAAAAAATCTGGTGTGAAACACTCACACAACTTTCTCTTGCCAATGCAAATAATTAACAATAAACCTAACATTATTAATAAAATATTAGAAATAAACAAAAAACTAACCTCAAATACATAACCTTATTTTAATCATGAGTGAATGATGCAAAATGAAAATCAACCTCAGTTTGGCTTAGAAATACGGAAAATCACTCTTTCTCTCTAAACTAGGCTCTGCAGAGAAAAATGCTTTAAATAAAAGTTGTAGATCTTTTAATTTTCTATAAATTAAATCATATACACTTTTGTCGTAAAATGCATACTAAGGCCGAAATCTTAAAAAAATCAATTTTTCACACATTTTCGTGAGAAAAAAAACAGAAAATCGCAAATTACCGCTAAACTAAGCGTTATACAAAAAATTGTTTGAAATAAAAGTTGTAGGATATTAAATTCTCTACAACTTTTATTATATAAAGTTTTGCGCTAAAATGCATATTAAAGCTGTAATCTTAAAAAAACAACGTTTTTACGTGAAAACAGCCTCACGCAGAATTTCAGCAAACATGACGCCTACCCTATCTTGTAGAGAATAAAAAATTGAGTAAACCAGGCGATTTTAAAAAAAATCGTAGGACCAGTTTTTGAGAAAATCGCAAAAAAGTGAAAAATTACACGAATAAACTACCACTTCCGGTTGACCGATTTTGATGAAAATGTTCGTGTCGAGTCCGGTAGTGGTACGTAACTTAAGTTTCACGTTTCAAGTTCGTGCGATGTTCCGTTCTTGAGATATTCTGTTCACACACAGACACACACACACACACAGACACACACACAGACCAATCGCTAAAAACATGTTTTTTGGGTTCAGGGGGTCTGAAAACGTATAGATCCGGTGAAAACTCGATTTCGAAAAATCGACATGAAAACAATACTTTCCTTCCTATGTATTCATATAGGCAAGAGAAAGTAAAAAATACTTTCCTTACATAATTATAAGTTATACAGTATTCATATAGAGCAATAAAAAGTAATAAAACAAAATATTCCCGTTATGTGAAATCGTTCACTGAAAAATAATAAAAAATGTTTACTTTGACAAGAAGAAAACTTATTTCAATGTGGCTTTACGTAGTCATAAACTTTAAAAACAAGCTGTTATTGTTACAAAACGCGATTATTGGCATACGTTTTAAAATTACAACCCGTAACATAGATTTGCTGTAATAGTTACTTACGATGCATAAGTCTATTAATTAATTTATTATTACCTGATATCAAAATCGTTATTTCTGATTACTTTTGAAAGTAATCTTGAAAATACTTAATAATTACCAATCAATATTTTTTAAATGATTTTACACAATCTTTATTTATGAAACAATATTACCTAACAATCAAATATCCAGA
This sequence comes from Catonia carolina, assembly GCA_035578175.1. Lineage (NCBI taxonomy): Eukaryota > Metazoa > Arthropoda > Insecta > Hemiptera > Achilidae > Catonia > Catonia carolina. The sequence continues at coordinate 56,726,158 of JAQMRL010000007.1, forward strand.
TAACATAATGACGGTAAAAAATTAATACATAAAAATTTGACGTCCTAAGCCGCAGCTTTTATTAGAAATTGTAAAACCTACTTACACAATCAATAAATGAATTCAGTGCAGAATGACATAATCCATGGGCCTGTATGGGCAAAAGAAGGAAGAATACCTTACAGTAAAAATAATCTGCATTATATTTTAATCTCGACTAGTAAAACAACAAATATTATCAGAGATTATTCATCAAAATAAAGTTTTAAGAGTTTAGATGTTTAAGGGATGACTGTATGATTGATTTTGACTGATAATTTTGATTTTCGGATTTTTATGTATTTCAATAGTTTAGACCTAGAACTACCACAAAAACATTAAATTACAACAAAAAATTATTTTAATGAAAAAAATTTAAGTTTTTATCAGGTTTATTCTAAAAAATTAACACGTCGCCAAGAACAAATATTTTTCCTATTTTTATATTGCTCGTTTTAGTGCAAAAAGAAATTTAGTTTTTTTTAAATATCTGCTTCACTATTTTTAATATTCTCCCTTTTAAACACCTTTTCAAGAGTAAGATTCATTGGAGAATTCTCCAAGAAATTTGAAATTTATACAGGAGATAAGGTGATGGCAAGTAACCGCTGCTTTTCAACTGTGCCTCAGAGACGGTGATCAGGGGTTGAAGAAAACGGACGCTAAGGGAATAAGGATAGGTAGAAGAAAAGATTATATCTATGTAGACTGTTTAGTCTGTGGTGACGTCATTGCCCCGATTTCTGATACCCCGTAAAATGCCCTAATTCAAGTGGAAAGTTTGATAGCTCTTTTATGTTCTACAAGATAGGGTAGGCGCCATGTTTGCTGAAATTCTTGGTGAGGCTGTTTTCACGTAAAAGAATTGGTTTTTAAGATTGCGGCTTTATTATGCATTTTACCGCAAAAATGTATGTAATTAAATTTGTAGAGAATTCAAAATCCTACAACTTTTATTTCAAACATATTTTGTATAAAACTTAGTTTAGCGGTAATTAGCGATTTTCTGTTTTTTTCTCACGAAAACGTGTGAAAAATCTATTTTTTTAATATTTCGGCCCTTAGTATGCATTTTACGACAAAAGTGTATATAATAAAATTTATAGAAATTTAAAAGATCTACAACTTTTATTTAAAGCATTTTTTGTACAGTGCCTAGTTTAGCGTGAAAGAGCGATTTTCCGTATTTTTAAGCCAAACTGAGGTTGATTTTCATTTTGAGTCTTTCATATATGATGAAAATTAGGTTATGTTTATTGAGGTTAGTTTTTGTTAATTTCTAATGTTTTATTACTAATGTTAGGTTTATTGTTAATTATTTGCATTGGCAAGATAAAGTTGTGTGAGTGTTTCACACCGGATTTTTTTATTATGTTGTAAGATAAAAATACAATAAAATTAGTCTTAAATATTTCATTCATGGAGGGAATCCCCAAAAATATTGAAATTACTGCATGAGTGAGGCAAAGGGATGGTCAGTCACCGCTGCTTTTCAACTGTGCCTCAGAGACGGTGATCAGGGGTTGAAGAAAACGGACGCTAAGGGAATAAGGATAGGTAGAAGAAAAGATTATATCTATGTAGACTGTAAACTGTACTGACGACATTGCCCCGATTTCTGATACCACGTAAAATGCCCTAATTTTTAAGTGGAAAGTTTGATAGCTCAAGCTGAAAAATAGGTCTACAAATATAATTTCCCAAGGCAGAGTTCACAACAAACGTTTAGAACTGCCCGAGTCAGATACCTACCTACCAATTCATCAAAATAACGTTTTAAGAATTTAGATGTTTAAGGGGAGACTGTATGATGGTTTTGACTGATAATTTTGATTTTCGGTTGTTTATCTTTTTCAATAGTTTAGACCTAAACCTACAACAAAAACATTAAATTACAACAAAAAATTATTTTAATGAATTTTTTTTTTTTTTTTGGTTTAACGTCCGACTGTTCTGCAATTACTGCTAATGCAGACGGTGAATGATGAAATGATTTTTTGTAACGTATGAAAAAATGCCGTGCCTGAATGGGATTCGAACCCAAGACCGCATGATGAGAGGCGAGCACGTTACCAACTGCGCCAATGCGGCCGGCTATTTTAATGAAAAAAAACTTAAGTTTTTATTAGGTTTATTCTAAAAAATAAACATGTCGCTAAGAAAAAATATTTTTCATACATTTATATTGCTTGTTATAGTGCAAAAAGAATTTTAGTTTTTTTTTAAATATCTGCTTCACTATTTTTAATATTCTCCGCCGCTGGTGCAGCTTTCTAACCAACTGTTGATGGGAAATTAAACTTGTTTGTGTAAATTTTGTTTCTCATTTGTGCCTTTTTCTGTAAATTTAGATTTTTAACACTTATGTACGTTTTTGTCAGAAACCATTTAACGTACCATCTGAAATTTTTACCAGTTAAATTATCATGTACATACATATTCATCGACATTGTTTTTACTTCCTCAGGTGCTCAAAAAAATAGTAATATGCAAAAAACGAAGAGCAAAATTGTAAAAATGGTATGTTATTCGTTATTCTTTTTAAAACTTTATGGTCCAACAGATTAAATTGAAAAAATGTCAGTAGCTAAAACTACTCTACAACTATAAGTGTGTAAAGTTTCATTTTCGTAATTTTCATCAATCCTATGAAAAATGCACCTAAAATTAGCAAATTTAACATTGGTGGGATACAAAGTACAGTCTCCCCTTAAGGGGACCGTAACCGGGAAAAAGTATTTTTTTTTATTTTATGAAACTGCATAGATTTTGAGTGTTTTGATCTATTATTTATGGTGGTAGTGCAATTTTCACAAATATAAACATTATATTACTGTATGAAGACACTCTTTTACAAAGAACTGGGGCTGAAACCTGGAAAGAACATGCTCGTTCAATAGAACGACTGGATTCAGGACAAAAAGAAGACACTGCAAGGAAACTGTCTGAATTTGAAAAACAAGTACGGGAGTAAAGGAAATTAAAAAGACAACAACTTGAAGACGAGGCTCCAGACCAACTATATAACAGCGCTGGACGTTCTTAAAAAAGTATGAATTACAATTTAAAGTCAATTTGCGGCAAATAATGATTTTTTAAAGTTGATGCAAGTTTTTTCAGGAATGGTTAATTATATCAGTTTGAAATTTTCAGGACACATTTTACTTATAATGTGCTAGTTCCGCACGCAGGATTGTTTAAGAATTGTCCAAAACAAATATTTTACGATTTTTTCATTATATATTTTATCGGAATTATTTGTACTTTTTATAAAAATTAATTATCAATTTTTAATGCTTTATTCAAAAATAAGCTTCCGTGCGGAACTAAATAACAGCCTGAGGTTCAATTTAAAAAAATTAAGGTTCTATTTTTTTATAGTTTTTGAGAAAAGTTGCAAAAACTTAACATGTAGTTATATCGGCAGTTACGGTTCCCTTAAATAGTTGGAGAATGGTTACTATAAACAATAACAGCAACATGGTTCACAGCAACATTAAATGACCTTAAAGATGTAAAAATCGACACAGAAGATATACAGAATAAGAAAATTTTCAGAAAAAAAGCCGGAGAGTGATCTTCGAGGGAGAGAATAAAAAAAGAGAAGTGAATCCCACATCATTGAATAACTTAGAAAGGAAAGATCTGAAAGCGTGAAGAGAATGTGGTGAAAAAGAAACGTGAGGGAAACATGAAGAAGTAATTAAAATATTGATTTGGCGTACTCTTTCTAAAGGACGGTTAGGGGAAAATTAATTTAAAATTTTGGCTACAAAAAGTTTCAAGAAATGTTAAAAATTACCTTGATCTAAATGTCATAAGTATAAAAATCTGGCATAAAATACTCATACGACTTTTTCTAGCCAATATAATTACAGTAAAATTCATTTAATACGTTTATAACTCACCGGGTTTGTCTAGGGCAGTCATCGCCGCAAGTCAGCTGTTTAACAGCTGATTTTCGGAGACGAAGGCTCCGTGTTTCAAAACCTAGTTAATAGAAAGTCGTGTGTGTGTTTCAGACCAATTTTTTACTTTCTCTTGCCTATATGAATATATAAGAAGGAAAGTTATGTTTTCATGTCGATTTTTCGAAATCGAGTTTTCACCGGATCTACACGTTTTCAGACCCCCTGAACCCAAAAAACATGTTTTTAGCGATTGGTCTGTGTGTTTGTGAACAAAATATCTCAAGAACGAAACATCGTACGAACTTAAAACTTGAAACTTAAGTTAAATACCACTAGAGGACCCGACACGAACATTTTCATCAAAATCGGTCAACTGGAAGTAGCAGTTTATTCGTGTCATTTTTCACCTTTTTGCGATTTTCTCAAAAACGGCTCCTATGATTTTTTTTTAAAAATCGCCTTATTTACTAAATTTTTTATGCTCTACAAACTAGGGTAGGCGCCATGTTTGCTGAAATTCTTAGGAAGGCTGTTTTCTCGTAAAAAAATCTGGTGTGAAACACTCACACAACTTTCTCTTGCCAATACAAATTATGAACAATAAAACATTACAGATATTTATTTTTTAATTAGTAATAAAACAATACAAATAAACAAAAAACATAACCTTATTTTAATCATGAGTGAAAGACGCTAAATGAAAATCGACCTCAGTTTGGCTTAGAAATACGGAAAATCACTCCTTCACGCTAAACTAGGCTCTGTGGAGAAAAATGTTTTAAATAAAAGTTGTAGATCTTTTAATTTCCTATAAATTTTATTATATACACTTTTGTCGTAAAATGCATTCTAAGGCCGAAATCTTTAAAAAATCGATTTTTCACACGTTTTCGTGAGAAAAAAACAGAAAATTGCTAATTACCGCTAAACTAAGCGTTATACAAAAAAATGTTTAAAATAAAAATTGTAGAATTTTAAATTCTCTACAACTTTATTATATAAACTTTTGCGCTAAAATGCATATTAAAGCCGTAATCTTAAAAAAACTATTATTTTACGTGAAAACAGCCTTGCCAAGAATTTCAGCAAACATGGCGCCTACCCTATCTTGTAGAGCATAAAAAATTGAGTAAACCAGGCGATTTTTAAAAAAATAGTAGGACCAGTTTTTGAGAAAATCGCAAAAAAAGTGAAAAATTATACGAATAAACTACTACTTCCGGTTGACCGATTTTGATGAAAATGTTCGTGTCGGGTCCGGTAGTAATATGTAACTTAGGTTTCAAGTTTTAAGTTCGTACGATGTTCCGTTCTTGAGATATTCTGTTCACACACAAACACACACACACACACACACACACACAGACCAATCGCTAAAAACATGTTTTTTTGGGTTCGGGGGTCTGAAAACGTATAGATCCGGTGAAAACTCGATTTCGAAAAATCGACATGAAAACAATACTTTCCTTCCTATATATTCATATAGGCAAGAGAAAGTAAAAAATGGTTTTCTTGAGACTGTAACTTTAACATGCATTTTTGCGCAACAATATGTATAGTAAACGTAGAGAATTTAAAAACCTACAACTTTTTTTTCAAATATGTTTTTGTATAACGCTTTTTTTAGCGGTAATAAGCAATTTTCTGTTTTTTTCTCACAAAAACGTGTAAAAAATCGTTTTCTTAAGATTTTAGCCTTAGTATGCATTTTACGACAAAAGTGTATACAGTCAAATGTATAGGAAATTAAAAGATCTACAACTTTTAATTATAGAATTTTTCTCTACAGAGCCTAGTTTAGCGTAAACGAGTGATTTTCCGTATTTTTAAACCAAACTGAGGTTGATTTTCATTTTGCGTCTTTCACTCATGATTAAAATTAGGTTATGTTAATAAGGTTAGTTTTTTTGTTTATTTTTAATGTTTTATTATTAATGTTAGATTATATAGTTCATTATTAGCATTGACAAGAGAAAGTTGTGTGAGTGTTTCACACCAAATTTTTTTTAATAGTCCTGGGAATGGCCTTAGTAGAAGAAATAAATGCCTAAATGAAGAGTTACATAGGTACCCTGTTATTATTCGTGAATAATTAATTTTGCTTGGGGAGTAAATTTTATTTCAAATTCAATGCATCTGGCGGTCTTTTAATCTATTTCGAGGAACCTGTTATTTAAATGATAATCCATGATTTATTTTACCTTTTTACTTTCTCTTGCCTATATAAATATGTAGGAAGGAAAGTATTGTTTTCATGTCGATTTTTCGAAATCGAGCTTTCACCGGATCTTTACATTTTCAGACCCCCTGAACCCAAAAAACATGTTTTTAGCGATTGGTCTGTGTGTGTGTGTGTGTGTGTGTGTGTGTGTGTGTGTGTGTGTGTGTGTGTGCAAAATATCTCAAGAACGGAACATCGTACGAACTTGAAACTTGAAACTTAAGTTACATACCACTACCGGACCCGACACGAACATTTTCATCAAACTCGGTCAACCGGATGTAGTAGTTTATTCGTGTAATTTTTCACTTTTTTGCAATTTTCTCGAAAACTGGTCCTACGATTTTTTTTAAAATTGGCTGGTTTACTCAATTTTTTATTCTCTACAAGATAGGGTAGGCGTCATGTGTGCTGAAATTCTTGGTGAGAGTGTTTTCTCGTAAAAACGTTGTTTTTTTAAGATTACGGCTTTAATATGCAATTTAGAGCAAAAATTTATAAATAAAAATTGTAGAGAATTTAATATCCTACATTTTTTATGCCAAACAATTTTTTGTATAATGCTTAGTTTAGCGGTAATTTGCGATTTTCTGTTTTTTTCTCACGAAAATGTGTGAAAAATTGATTTTCTTAACATTTCGGCCTTAGTATGCATTTTACGACAAAAAAGTATATAATCAAATTTATAGAAAATTAAAAGATCTACAACTTTTATATAGAGCATTTTTCTCTACAGAGCCTAGTGTAGAGAGAAAGAGTGATTTTCCGTATTTCTAAGCCAAACTGAGGTTGATTTTCATTTTGCGTCTTTCACTCATGATTAAAATAAGGTTATGTTTTTGAGGTTAGTTTTGTTTATTTCTAATATTTTATTAATAATGCTAGGTTTGTTATTAATTATTTGCATTGGCAAGAGAAAGTTGTGTGAGTGTTTCACACCAGATTTTTTTCTTGTACATCTCTATCGTTGAATGTTACGTGAATTAATTTTCTTTTCCTTTTAGGAATTATGTTAGGTCAAGGTGCAGGCAGGGGTGGTTGCCGCTTCTCTTTCAGTTGCCATGTCAACGAACAATCAGCAGGAAATATGCATGGCTACCTCCCCCCTCTCAAATAGTGGTGAGATTGCGGCAGGTAGACGAGACTGCTTCACCTGTATTGTTCTGTGTACGTGTACGTTAGTTGTTTTGTGTGCGTTTATATGTGAATTTTACATTTTTCCGCTCTCTGGAGTCTCGCGGATACTTATTAGTCTACTAGTTTTTCTCGGGTTTTTGCAACTTTTCACCTATTTTTGAAGCCACGAGCCGTCATTGAATTGAGCCTATTCTATTTTCTCCCCTGGCTAAATGGTTTCCCGTCTAATAAGCTAACGTGGGGTTGTCCCTTCTGAATCGTATTAAGCGCATTTTACTGTAATTAAAAAAACATAATCTAATTTCAATTATGAAAGGAAACCTAAATGGAAATAAACCTCTGTTAGACTTCCGATTTTAATAAAGAAATTATGGAAAATCACTGCTGCTGCTGCTTAGGTCATCAGCCAAAAAGCTGGTTTGAATCTGTAGAGGTTTTACTAAGTAAAACGAGGAGTCAGGTGTTTTACCAGTGCCTTCCTCACTGAGTGGAAAAGTATGCTTATCAGCATGCCGGGCCCTCTGAAAAGGACATATTTTCCACTCTGCAAATGACACTTTTACTTCATTCACCACAGGGTCTGGCTGTATAATGAAATTCATTACTTTCAGAGGAGATTACTCTGATTAGTGTCTTTTACACCTCTACCTCTTCTGTTCTTAAATGGTCCAGTCATTTAATTGGCTGACCATGTGATAAGAAACAGAACTATTTATTTTAGCCCTGCAACGAACAGATTGAGTGTAAATAATTTGACACTCCACCTGTCTGTTATGGGCAGGGAAAATCACTAATCTATATAAATAAAATTATGATTCTGTTTGTACAATTTTTCAAAATGCCCCATTTTTTTGTTTCTACGCCAGATCTACCAAGTAAACACCGAAAATAAGTTCAGCTAAATTTTTGTCTGTATGTTACGGCATCACGCAACATACACATGTATGTTCTATGTACGTGTACGTTAGTTGTTTTGTATGCGTGTATATGTGAATTTTACATTGTTGTACCCCCCCCCCCCCCCCGGAGACTCGCGGATACTTGTTAGTCTTCTAGGTTTTCTCAGTTTTCGTAACTTTTCACCTATTTTTGAAACCACGAGCCGCCACTGAATTGAGCCTATTCTATTTTTCCCCCCGGTTAATAAGCTAGCGTGGCGTTGTCCCTTCTGAATCGTATTAAGCGCGTTTTACTGTAACTCAAAAAAAAAAACATAATCTAATTTTAATTATGAGTGGAAACCTAAATGAAAATAAACCTCTGTTGGACTTGCGATTTTAATGAAGAAATTATGGAAAATAACTAATCTGTATAAATAAAATTATGATTTTTTCTGTACAATTTTTCAAAATGCCCCATTTTTTGTTTCTACGCCAGATCTACCAAGTAAACACCGAAAATAAGTTCAGCAGAATTTTTGTCTGTTTGTATGTTACGGCATCACGCAAGAACCGCTGAACCAAATTCAATGAATTTCGAAATTTAGGTTCTGGACATAATCGAAATGAAAATAAGTTATTATTTTTTTAAACATCACAAAGGGATGGGGGAGTTCATAGGGAGGGGTAAACAAAAACACTATGAATATCTCCGTAAAAAGTCAATGTATCAAAAAAGTTATATAATCGAAATTACGAAACGTTTAAAGACAAATAAGTTTGATTATGTAAAATTTTTCATTTTCTCGCATAACATCGAAGTTATTACCAATTAAGAAAAAAATAAAAATACCAATATTTTTAGAAATTAACATACAAAATAAACAAAACAATAAGCATAGGCCTACGCGCCGGTAAACCCCGTATTCATTCTGTCAGTTACCTACCTACCCATTCCACCAGTGCCCTATACACCTATTCTCGGTCAGATTGTCAAAAATTAATCATTTGTCTTAATAGTTTGTCAGATAACCATCGTAGTGTTCCTATTGAGATTTACCTTTCATTTATTATGAAAATAATAAAGCGGTGCAAATCTCTATTTAAAAACACCAAGATCTCGCTTTTATTTTACGTCCAATTATTTTTTTTTCATTATTAATAATGCTGACGTTGAACGGAGGTAGATAACAATGAATGATTAAAGAATATCAGACCTGACAGGGATCGAACTCGGTACCCCAACCGACTGTCTATAGCACCTAGAAAACCGTTTGATGAACGGGTACTTTAGCTAGTTGGTGATAAACTAAGCTCTGTAGAAAAGAAATGCTTGAAATAAGCGTTGTAGGTATTTCAATTTTTTATAAATTTGATTATATAATCTGCCCTTATATTTGTATTAAGGCCGTAATATTAAAAATTACAAAATTTTTAATTACGTTTAAATTTTGTTTACTACGAGAGCTCAAAAAATGTAGTAGGCCTACATGAGGCGATTTTAAACAAAATCGCAAGAGCCGTTTCTTATGAAATGGAAAAAATGGTGAAAAATCGTACAAACCGGTTGACCGATTTTGATAAACATTTTTATCGGGTCCCTCGTGGTATCTAACTTAAGTTCCTTGTTTAAACTTGGTACGATTTTCCGTTCTTGAGATGTTTTCAAATACAAAACCAGACACACAGACGAACACATAAACCAATCGGTAAAAAGATGTTTATTTTGAGTCCACGGATCTGAAAATTTGTATTTCCGGTGAAAACTCGATTTCAAAAAAAAAATTGATGTGGCAACATACATAATTTCTATACCAATATTTTATATAGGTCAAGAGAAATTAAAAAAATATTCGTTAATGTATTTAATCTGGTTTTTATCAAGGTAAAATATTAGTAAAGGCATGAATAAGGAATTTCCAACGCCAGTACCAAATACGTACGGTAGCTGCCAGTGGTCATGAGACGTGACTAAACAACAATTTTAATATATCTGCACTTCGGGGTTTGTTGGCTACACACATAATTTTTCTAACAGTAGTAGTAAACTCTGTCGCGACCAAACAGAAGCTAATGTATAAACATAAAAATACTGAAGTTATAAAAATATTTAAGGTCTTTCTCCATCTGGCACGTCTTTGTGACGTTGACAGACCACCATGATAAATTACAGATCCGATTTTATGATTGAAGGTCATTTTTTTGGTCATTACTCGGGTTTTTTACTGCATATTAGCTATAAAATTTGATTCACGGTACACTGAAGAATAAAGGCCGAAAAATTATGTTTACTTTTTGTTGGGAGAGCTTGTAGTTGTTTTAGTTTACTATTAGAGAACAAACAATGAAGTCAAATTTGATCTTGACCCTAGCATGAATTCAAATCCACGACCATCTCACCCGACCATTGCTGAATTTACCACTTCACCTGGCCCCAGATATACTTGAGTATGCAGACTATAGGGACCGGAACTATTCTCAGATACCGGAGAACATACAAATACTGATTCCTATAGTAAATAAAAACTTTTATGTTAATAGGGCATTGGTGTAAGGGTGGTATTAAGTGGCTGTGGACAGATAAATCATTGTTTTGATTTTTAAGGGGGTTGTCAACTCTGCCCATAACAGACAGGTGGAGTGTCAAATTATTTACACTCGATCTGTTTGTTGCAGGGCTAAAAAATATTTCTGTTTGTTATCACATGGTCTGCCAATTAAATGACTGAACCATTTAAAAACAGAAGAGTTAGAGGTGTAAAAAGCACTAATCAGATTTATCTACTCTGAAAGTAATGAATTTCATTATACAGCCAGACCCTGTGGTGAATGAAGTGAAGGTGTTATTGGCAGAGTGGAAAATATGTGCTTTTCAGAGGGCCCGGCATGCTGATAAGCGTACTTTTCCACTCAGTGAGGAAGGCAATGGTAAACCACCTCACTCCTCGTTTTACTTAGTAGAACCTCTACAGGCTGAAACCAGCCTTTCGGCTGTTGACCTAAACAACAACAAGAAGGTGATTTTTTAATTTTCGATTTTTTGTTTATGCATTTATTTGTTTTAAAATTTTCTGAATCACAGTATGCGTGTTTACTTTGTTTGTACGTTGCAAGAAATTATAAAAACAACTGTTTTAAATAAACATGTTTTGTAATCGTAGCAACGGTTTATTAGGTTTTTATTGTGAAATGTTTATAAATCAGAAATTTACTAGTTAGAAATAGTTCTACTAGTTCTGTAAATTTATTTTGTAAAACAAATAAACTATTTAGTTACATAACGATTAGATAAATAACTTTATTTTATCAAAAAAAAAAATAAAGCTCACTAGCAAGGCGAGTGAAATTATTCCGTAAACTTTAAAATAAATTTTCCGAAAATGCAATTTTGCATGATGGTACATTCTTGGGAATTAAATATTTTGGTTTGTAGTGGAGATAATTGGATGATTTTTATTAATGTTCATAATTTCTTGCTCTATTATCTGTTGTATGATTATTACAAAAAACTTGATAGGGATTTAGTTAAAAAATAATTTGTGAATACATAAAATATATTTTTTTGAAAATATTGTTTTTCTTTAATTAATTTCTTGTAAGAAAAATTACATAAAGAGCATACAACAGATAATAGACAGAAATTTTTTGTATTTTTTGGCACACGAATCATGTTGATATCTTTTTTGGTTCCTGAGGTATTTGATTCCCCGTAAAGGCTCGCTTTTCCACTCCCACCCTTGTATCAGGGGCTGTAATTAATTTTTTGGTTTGGTTCAGTTAGTAGATCATTACTAGTAAATTTATTTTTCATTTAAAATATATTATGATTAATAAATAGCCAGTAGTTTTGATTTTGATTTTCTGGGTTGACTAACCCCTTAAGTGACAGTATCTTAATTATAGTCGAATTTAGTTTAAGCTTTAAGTTTTGTAATTAATTTAATTGAAGTAATATATAATTGTAATTCGTTAGTAGCCTAAGCTTAGTAATTCTTGGGAAATTAAACCCATTTCATAATTTCAAAAAATGTTATGGGAGTAGTAATCATTAGTCATGTCAATAAATAATTGTTATAAATTTAATGAAAGTCGGATTGTTATTTATTATACCCGAATTCCGAATGAACCTAGGCTTAGGTGTAAAAGTATACATGTTATATACTCTTGATAATATCTATATAAATAAAATGGTGATTTTGTCTGTACAATTTTTCAAAATGCCCCAAATTTTGTTTCTACGCCAGATGTACCATGTAAACACCGAAAATAAGTTCAGCTGAATTTTTGTCTGTTTGTTTATCTGTTTGGCTGTTCGTATGTTACGGCATCACGCAAGAACCGCTGAACCAAATTTAATGAATTTCGGTATCTAGATTCTGGACATAATCGAAATGAAAATAGGCTATAATTTTTTTAATATCACAAAGGGATGGGGTTGTTCAGAGGGAGGGGTAAACAAAAAAACTACGAATATCTCCTTTAAAAGTCAATGTATCAAAACATGTTATATAATCGAAATTATGAAATGTTTAAAGACGGATAAGTTTGATTATGTAAAGTTTTTCATTAACGGAGATATTACCAATTTTAAAAAAATAAACCAATATTTTTAGAAGAATATTAGGCCAACATACAAAATAAACAACAATATGCACAGGTCTACGCGCCGGTAAAACTCGTATTCATTCAGTCAGTTACCTACTTACCCATTCCACCAGTACCTTAACACCTTTTCTCGGTCACATTGTCAAAAATTAATCAGTTGTCTGTCTTAATAGTGGTCACCATCGTGCTGTTCTAATTGTGATTTACCTTTCATTTATTATGAAAATAATAAAGCGCTGCATATTTTAATTTTAAAACACAGAGATCTCGCTTTTATTTACGTTTAACTATTTTTTTCATAAATAATAATGCTGACGTTGAAAGGAGGTAGATAACAATGAATAGTTAAAGAATATCAGACCAGACAGGGATCGAACACGGTACCCCAACCGACTGCCTACGGCACCAAGAAAACGGTTCGAAGAACGGGCACTTTAGCAGTTATATTATAGATACATTCTGTGTATACGCATCTTCGCTGGATTACTATTTGACGTTTCATTCAAAAAATATTTAATGGTTAAGGGGAAATGGCACGATGGTTTTAACTCAAAATTTCGATTTTTGGTTTTTTATGTATTTCAATAGTTTAGGTCTAGATCTACCAGAAAAAACATTAATTACGTCAAAAAAATAATTTTTTATGAAAAAATTAAGTTTTTGTCAAGTTTACACAGAAAAATTATCATGTTACCGAGAACGAATATTTTTCACAATTTTATACCACTCGTTTTGGTGCAAAGAGAATTTTAGTTTTTAAAATATCTCCATCACTGTTTTTTGTATTCTCAGCTGTTGGTTCAGCTTTCTAAACAAATGTTGATTGGAAATTTACTTGTTTGTGAACATTTTGTTTTTTATTTGTGACTTATTGTTTCTTGTATTTTCCCGTAAATTTAGATTTTTAACACTAGGAACATTTTTCTCAGAAACCAATAAATTTACCAGGCTGAAATTTTTACCAGTTAATTATCTTGTATATCCACATATACCGACATTTTTATGACTTCTTCAGGTGCTCCAAAAATTATTAATACGCAAAAAACGTAGAAAATAACTTGTAAAAATTTTATGTTATTCGTAATTTTTATAAAAAATGATATGGTCCAAAGATTAAATTGAAAAAAAATGTCAGTAGCTCAAGAACAAACCCGACACCTATGGTGTGTAAAGTTTAATTTCCCTATCTTTTACCAATCCTATGAAAAATGTACCTAAAAATAGCAAAATTAATACAGGGTGATTCAGGAAGATATGCAGAAACTTTAAGAGCTCACTGTACATGTAAAAATAATGAAAAAAGTTTATATAAACATGGGTCCGGAAATGCTTCGTTTCCGAGTCACGGCTAGCGAAAGTTTCGCCTGGATTTCAGCTCACCAGGTTAAATGAGGTCTTCCTGGAATTATGGTAAGGTAGATTAAGGGGCGAATCCAATCATTTCTTATGGTTTTTGATCTGGAAAATTGAATAAAACAGGTCCCAGAACTGTAAGTTAAATAGTTTTTAAGAAAACCAGTGTCAAATGCAAAAAATGGAGTGAAAAACACATTTTTTCATCTTTGCGCAAGAATAACTTTGTTATTTCACCAAGAAACAGTTAAAATTTTTGAATAAAACATGTAGAAAATTTTATTCTGAACAAACCGGTGCAAATTAAGTACACAGAAAGAGAATAGAATTTTGATTAAATGAATTTTTATTCATAAGAGTACAAAGTAAAATTAACCGGAAAAACTAAGATGAAAAAATGTGTTTTTTTTCACTCCATTTTTTGTATTTGACACTGGTTTTCTCAAAAACTATTTAACTTACAGTTCTGGGACCTGTTTTATTCAATTTATCAGGTCAAAAACCATACGAAACGATTGAATTTGTCCCTTAATCTACCTTACCAGAATTTCAGGAAGACCTCATTTTACCTGGTGAGCTGAAATCCGGGCGAAATCTTTCGCTAGCCGTAACTCGGTAACGAAGCATTTCCGGACCCATGTTTATATAAACTTTTTTCATTATTTTTACATGTACAATGGGCTCCCAAATTTTCTGCATATCTTCGTGAATCACCCTGTATTGGCGGGATACACAGTACAGTCTCTCTTTAACTGAATGATTTCTTTCCCTTGACATAAAATATAATGGATCCATACAACATTAATACAAGTACACCACGGATATCGCTCAGCGATCATCAAAACTTACTCGATCAGTAAGCCAACTTTTTAGTCACACTCGAGGGGGGAAGTTGGTATTGAGACAGTGTGCACAACCTTTTTGTAACGGTGGACCCATTCATTACTGACTTTTTGAGCTGCGCCGCAGGAATAGAATTTGTAGTTAAACAATTCTGTATCTGAGAAGTAAAGAAGTTATCTCCATTTTTGTAATTTTTCAGAAGAACCAAAAACATGAAGTTTTTCTTTTTTAACAAATTTCTGAAGGTATTAATTTTTTTTAAATTTGTACCATATATATTATTTACACTCGATCTGTTCGTTGCAGGGCTAAAATAAATAGTTCTGTTTCTTATCACATGGTCTGCCAATTAAACGACTGAACCATTTAAAAACAGATGAGGTATTGGTGTAAAATTCATTATACAGCCAGACCCTGTGGTGAATGAAGTTAAGGTGTCATTTGCAGAGTGGAAAATATGTGCTTTTCAGAGAGCCTAGCATGTTGATAAGCGTACTTTTTCACTCAGTGAGGAAGGCACCGGTAAACCACCTCACTCCTCGTTTTACTTAGTAAAACCTCTAGAGGTTCAAACCAGCCTTTCGGCTGTTGACCTAAACAACACCAAATATATATACAGATATTTAAATGACTGAACAACTTTCTTAACTTCTACAACTCTCTGACCACCCACAGAACTTGGTTAATCAAACGAAAACAAAACTTAGATAAAACATATTGTGCTAACTCTATTCTGATAAAGAAACAGCAGTTTTATTCACAACATTGTTTGAAAAAATACAGAATTCATGCAAATTCTGAGGGCTATCAGTAATTATAATATAATTATAATTATTAACTATAGCCCTTAATTATTAATTATTAAGGGCTATCAGTAATTATAATTATTTCATTATATTATAATGAAAACAAAATAATTCAAAATAAAATTACTTATTGTCAATAACGAGTATACAATAAGAGTTAAAAATAGTAATGATTTTTAAAATTTTCCGAATCATATACAAAAGTGGAGTTAATGTGCTTTCTGCAACTTTTAAAAAAATGGAAGCAAGTCAGATAACGAGTTAATACTGTAAAGCATTAGATAGAGCATTTCTTGCTGATTTTCAAACTTAATTATGCCAAAATTGGAGTTAACACCTTTTACCTCTAGGGCACAGAATTAGTATAAGTCTTATTTACACGTGGTTAAATTTTAAAATCTGACTATTTTTACTTTCTCTTGCCTATATGAATATATAGGAAGGAAAGTATTGTTTTCATGTCGATTTTTCGAAATCGAGTTTTCACCGGATCAATACGTTTTCAGACGCCCTGAACCCAAAAAACATGTTTTTAGCGATTGGTCTGTGTGTGCGTGCGTGCGTGCGCGCGCGCGCGTGTGTTTGTGTGTATGTGTGTGTGTGAACAGAATATCTCAAGAATGGAACATCGTACGTACTTGAAACTTGAAACTTAAGTTACATACCACTACCGGACCCGACACGAACATTTTCATCAAAATCGGTCAACCGGAAGTAGTAGTTTATTCGTGTAATTTTTCACTTTTTTGCGATTTTCTCAAAAACTGGTCCTACGATTTTTTTAAAAATCGCCTGGTTTATTTAATTTTTTATTCTCTACAAGATAGGGTAGGCGTTATGTTTGCTGAAATTCTGGGTGAGGCTGTTTTCACGTAAAAACATAGTTTTTTTAAGATTACAGCTTTAATATGCAATTTAGAGCAAAACTTTATATAATAGAAGTTGTAGAAAATTTAAAATCCTGCAACTTTTATTTCAAACATTTTTTTGTATAACGCTTAGTTTAGCGGTAATTAGCAATTTTCTGTTTTTTTTCTCACGAAAACGTGTGAAAAATCGATTTTTTTAAGATTTCGGCCTTAGACTGATTTTACGACAAAAGTGTATATAATAAAATTTATAGAAAATTAAAATAGCTACAACTTTTATTAAGAGAATTTTTCTCTACAGAGTTTAGCGTGAAAGAGTGATTTTCCGTAGCCAAACTGAGTTCGATTTTCATTTTGCGTCTTTCACTCATAATTAAAATAAGGTTATGTTTTTGAGGTCAGTTTTTTGTTTATTTCTAATGTTTTATTACTACTGTTAGGTTTATTGTTAATTATTTGCATTGGCAAGAGAAAGTTGTGTGAGTGTTTCACACCAGATTTTTTTATGATATGGTGAACGACGGAACTGTATAGTATTGTACTGCAACTTTGTATAGCCTACACACTAACGTTGTTGTTGTTTAGGTCATCAGCCAAGAGGCTGGTTTGAACCTGTAGAGGTTTTACTAAGTAAAACGAGGAGTGAGGTGGTTTACCATTGCCTTCCTCACTGAGTGGAAAAGTACGCTTATCAGCATGCCGGGCCCTCTGAAAACCACATATTTTCCACTCTGCAAATGACACCTTCACTTCATTCACCACAGGGTCTGGCTGTATAATGAAATTCATTACTTTCAGAGAAGATAACTCTGATTAGTGTCTTTTACACCTCTACCTCTTCTGTTCTTAAATGATTCAGACATTTAATTGGCTGACCATGTGATAAGAAACAGAACTATTTATTTTAGCCCTGCAACGAACAAATTGAGTGTAAATAATTTGACACTCCACCTGTCTGTTATGGGCAGACACTACCGTTATCAAGAGGCAATAATCCTCCAACGTTAAAATGTTGCAATGTTGATTCTTGTAGCCAGTACTTATACTTAAGAATTCTAAATATAAAACAAGTCGCACCCATGGTTTCATGAAAATTTTTTACTTATCATTTAGTTTTAACCTACGTTTCACAAAACCGAAATATCATTTTTACTTTCTCTTGCCTATATGAATATATAGGAAGGAAAGTATTGTTTTCATATCGATTTTAAGAAATCGAGTTTTCACCGGATGTACACGTTTTCAGACCCCCTGAACCCAAAAAACATGTTTTTAGCGATTGGTCTGTGTGTGTGTGTGTGTGTGTGTGTGTGTGTGTGTGTGTGTGTGTGTGTGTGTGTGTGTGTGTATACAAAATATCTCAAGAACGGAACATCGTACGAACTTGAAACTTGAAACTTAAGTTAGATACCACTACCGGACCCGACACGAACATTTTCATCAAAATCGGTCAACCGGAAGTAGTAGTTTAATCGTGTAATTTTTCACTTTTTTGCGATTTTCTCAAAAACTGGTCCTACGATTTTTTTAAAAATCGCCTGGTTTACTCAATTTTTTATTCTCTACAAGATAGGGTAGGCGCCATATTTGCTGAAATTCTTGGTGAGGCTGTTTTTACGTAAAATCAAAGTTCTTTTAAGATTACGGCTTTAATATGCAATTTAGCGAAAACATTTATATAATAAAAGTTGTAGAGAATTTAAAAACCTACAACTTTTATTTCAAACATTTTTTTTGTATAACGCTTAGTTTAGCGGTAATTAACAATTTTTTGTTTTCTTCTCACGAAAACGTGAGAAAACTCGATTTTTTTCCAGATTTCGGCCTTAGTATGCATTTTATAATAAAAGTGTATATAATCGAATTTATAGAAAATTAAAAGATCTGCAACTTTTATTTAAAACATTTTTCTCTACAGAGCGTAGTTTGGCGTGAAAGTGTGATTTTCCGTTTTTTTATACCAAACTGAGTACGATTTTCATTTTGCGTCATTCACTCATGATTAAAATAAGGTTATGTTTTTGAGGTTAGTGTTTTGTTTATTTTTAATATTTTATTAATAATGTTAGGTTTATTGTTAATTATTTGCATTGGCAAGAGAAAGTTGTGCGAGTGTTTCACACCAGATTTTTCCTTGTAGAAAAGGAAAAAACATTAATTTTCTTTTGATTTGAAAATGTCATAAAAACAAAATGAACTGTAAAAAGTGTATACTTTATTGGGGAATTTGACACTATTATTATAATTATTATTCAATGTCCATTTAAATGTTTATAATCGCTATTTTCAAAGTTGATTCCAAGTTACTGTCTGATAACCGCGTATAAGGTTTAGATTTTAAAGTTTTCATTGACAAAAAATTATGTTCCCAAAGAAAGGCCGAAAGAACACGAAAGTTTTAAAAAAATTCTTGCAGATAAACTATTTCTCGCGCTAAGTAATTTTTGTAGAAATCTAATGAATACGGTATTAAAAACAAAATTGTCTAGGTAATACTCAATGTCAGTATCTTTTCACTTTCTCTTGCCTATATGAATATATAGGAAGGAAAGTACTGTTTTCATGTCGACTTTTCGAAATCGAGTTTTCACCGGATCTACACGTTTTCAAACCCCCTGAACCCAAAAAACATGTTTTTAGCGATTGGTCTGTGTGTGTGTGTGTGTGTGTGTGTGTGTGTGTGTGTGTGTGTGTGTGTGCGCGCGCGCGTGTGTGAACAGAATATCTCAAGAACGGAACAACGTAGGAACTTGAAACTTGAAACTTAAGTTACGCACCACTAACGGACCCGACACGAACATTTTCATCAAAATCGGTCAACGGTAAGTAGTAGTTTATTCGTGTAATTTTTCACTTTTTTGCGATTTTCTCAAAAACTGGTCCTACGTTTTTTTAAAAATCGCCTGGTTTACTGAATTTGTTGTGCTTTACAAGATAGGGTAGGCGCCATCTCTGCTGAAATTCTTGGTGAGGCTGTTTTCACGTAAAACTTTTTATTTACGATTGCGGCTTTAATATGCATTTTAGCGCAACAATTTATATAACAAAAGTTGTAGAGAATTTAAAATCCTACAACTTTTATTTCAAACATTTTTTTGTACAACGCCTAGTTTATCAGTAATTAGCAATTTTCTGTTTTTTCTCACGAAATCGTGTGAAAAATCGATTTTTTTAAGATTTCGGCCTTAGTATGCATTTTACGACAAAAGTGTATATAATTTAATTTATAGGAAATTAAAAGATCTACAACTTTTATTTAAAGCATTTTTCTCTACAGAGCCTATTTTAGCGTGAAAGAGTTATTTTCCGTATTTTTAAGCCAAACTGAAGTCGATTTTCATTTTGCATCTTTCACTTATGATTAAAATAAAGTTATGTTTTTGAGTTTAGTTTTTTGTTTATTTCTAATGTTTTATTACTAATGTTAGCATTATTGTTAATTATATGTATTGGCAAGAGAAAATTGTGCGAGTATTTCACACCAGATTTTTGTTATTTGGTACAGTAATATTGCGCTGGCTTATGCCTTTTACTAAGAAATAGTACCGTATTATTCCGAAAACAAGCCGCACCCGAATTTAAACCGCATTGGAAAAATTACGATCAAAACTAGGGAAAAAAATGTAAAGTACAGTACCTGTATGTTTTTGAAAATATTTTATTTTATAAGAAAAAAATTACGGTACTTACACTTGCTACTTAATTTTTTAGCATTTAGAAGTTTTTGTTTATTTTTTGTTCAATGCCAAACACAAGTTCATCTACATTATAGGTATTTTCTTACGGCTTCTTTGATGGATGTATTTTCCGCGTAGTTAATTACGATTAATTTTAAATTAGTATCGTAAGTCCTGCGCTATATTTTGGGCATTTTTACAGACGAAGTACCCTTAACCTACATATTATTACTCATGGCGATATTATATAAAATACAAAAAATCTGGTGTGAAACACTCACACAACTTTCTCTTGCCAATGCAAATAATTAATAATAAACCTAACATTATTAATAAAATATTAGAAATAAACAATTAAATTGAGCAAAATGAAAATCAACCTCAGTTTGGCTTAGAATACGGAAATCACTCTTTCTCTCTAAACTAGGCTCTGTAGAGAAAAATGCTTTAAATAAAAGTTGTAGATCTTTTAGTTTTCTATAAATTAAATTATATACACTTTTGTCGTAAAATGCATACTAAGACCGAAATTTTTAAAAAATCGATTTTTCTCACGTTTTTCGTGAGAAAAAAAAAAACAGAAAATCGCAAATTACCGCTAAACTAAGCGTTATACAAAAAAAATGTTTGAAATAAAAGTTGTAGAATTTTACATTCTCTACAACTTTTATTATAAAACGTTTTGCGCTAAAATGCATATTAAAGCCGCAATCTTAAAAAGAAAAAGTTTTTGCGTAAAAAACAGCCTCACGCAGAATTTCAGCAAACATGCCGCCTACCCCTATATTGTAGAGCATAAAAAATGTAGTAAACCAGGCGATTTTAAACAAAATCGTAGGACTAGTTTTTGAGAAAATCGCAAAAAAGTGAAAAATTATACGAATAAACTACCACTTCCCGGTTGACCGATTTTGATAAAAATGTTCGTGTCGAGTCCGGTAGTGGTACGTAACTTAAGTTTCAAGTTTCAAGTTTGTACGATGTTCCGTTCTTGAGATATTCTGTTCACACACAGACACACACACACACAGACCAATCGCTAAAAACATGTTTTTTGGGTTCAGGGGGTCTGAAAACGTATAGATCCGGTGAAAAACTCGATTTCGAAAAATCGATTTCGAAAAATCGACATGAAAACAATACTTTCCTTCCTATATATTCATATAGGCAAGAGAAAGTAAAAAACAACAGAAAACAAATGATCGGATAAAAAAACCAAAATGGAATATAAGAAAACTACTACCAAACTTTATAGTGTAACGCCAAACTGATAAAAATGACTGTAGACGCACTGCGTAAGAAGTGTGTCTCGTATAAGGAGTGCGTGTGTCTCGCTGTTCATACCTACTTATGCTCAATAAGAAATCATTTATATTATTAAAGCGCGAATGCAAGCCGCAGGTCAAATTATGGAACCGTTTTTTTGGGAAGAAACTGCGGCTTGTATTCGGAACAATACGGTAATTCGTTTCACTGAATTTTAGAACGCGGCCTTAACAAACTAGTCGGGGGCCGCATGCGGCCTGCCGGCCACGGGTTGTGCAAGCCTGTTAGGCTATATACAGTTTCAGAATTTTTCATAAATTTTAAAAATACTAACATCGACATAAATGCTATGGTAGCTTCCGGATAATAAGCTCAAGTACCTTTCAGCCTTAAGAACGATCATGAATTGTACGTTCAAGCTTAGTCTTTGTCTACTGAAGTGATGTAGGTAGTTATTGAATTTATTTTAAGCGATTCCAGGAAGTGGCTACCTCATCTGTCTGCGTACATCGGAAATATCATTGATTAATAAGCAACTAAATGCTGCACGCAGGTGCGGTTGTCTCTCATTCATACTGTATATACAGATCGTTTAGACGCGATGTGAAGTGTAGTGTGAGTAATTTCACTGAATGAAAATTTTAAAAAATCGGTGTGAAACACTCACACAACTTTCTCTTGCCAATGCAAATAATGACCATTATAACCTAACACTAGCAATAAAACATTAGAAATAAAACAAAAAACATAACTATATTTTAATCATGAGTGAAAGACGCAAAATGAAAATTAACTTCAGTTTGGCTTTAAAAATACGGAAAATCACTCTTTCACGCTAAACTAGGCTCTGTAGAGAAAAAATGCTTTAAATTAAAAATTGTAGATATTTTAATTTCCTATAAATTTAATTATACATTTTTGTCGTAAAATGTATACTAAGGCCGAAATCTTAAAAAAAAACTGATTTTTCACACGTTTTCGTGAGAAAAAAACAGAAATTTGCTAATTACCGCTTAACTAAGCGTTATACAAAAAATGTTTGAAAATTAAAGTTGCAGAACTTTAAATTCTCTACATTTTTAAACGCTTTTATTTAACTTACTCTTGGATCCATAAAATCTTGCAACTTAAAATTTTAATACTTCTACCGTATCAATATGAATCAAACTTTGCACACTTGTTTATCTTCGATGGACAATACGCTGTCATAAAAAAAAATTTACAAAAAAAAATTTTTTTTTTTTAACTTACTCTTGGATCCATCAAATCTTGCAACTTAAAATTTTAATACTTCTACTGTATCAATATGAATGAAACTTTGCACACTTGTTTATCTTCGATGACAATACGCTGTCATAAAAAAAAATTTACAAAAATTTTTTTTTTAAACGCTTTTTATTATTACAAAATAACTTACTCTTGGATCCATCAAATCTTGCAACTTAAAATTTTAATACTTCTACCGTATCAATATGAATCAAACTTTGCACACTTGTTTATCTTCGATGACAATAGGTGTTTGTAAAAAAAAATTACAAAAAAATTTCAAAAAAATTACAAAAATATTTTTTTAAAAATTTAAAAAACGCTTTTATTTAACAATTACTTAAAAAAAGTAACTAAAAAGAAAAAAAGAAAAAAAATTTACAAAAAAAAATTACAAAAAAAAATCACAGAAAAAAAATTATAAAAAAAATAAAAAAAAAATTTTTTAAGAAAACGCTATTATTTAACAATGATTCAAATAAAAAATGAACTAAAAATAAAAAATAAAAAAAATTACAAAAAAATTACAGACATTACTGTTACAAATAAAAGCGTGGCGCATTTTTATACAACGAATATTTTACAATAAAAATGCGCCACGCTTTTATTTGCAACAGTAATGTCTGTAATTTTTTTTGTAATTTTTTTTATTTTTTTCTTTTTAGTTCATTTTTTATTTGAATAATTGTTAAATAATAGCGTTTCTTAAAAAATTTTTTTTTATTTTTTTTAATTTTTTTTTATAATTTTTTTTCTGTGATTTTTTTTGTAATTTTTTTTTTTATTTTTTTCTTTTTAGTTACTTTTTTTTAAAGTAATTGTTAAATAAAAGCGTTTTTTTTAAATTTTTTAAAAAATATTTTTGTAATTTTTTTGAAATTTTTTTTACTTTCTCTTGCCTATATGAAATATATAGGAAGGAAAGTATTGTTTTCATGTCGATTTTTCGAAATCGAGTTTTCACCGGATCTATACGTTTTCAGACCCCCTGAACCCAAAAAAACGTTTTTTAGCGATTGGTCTGTGTGTGTGTGTCTCTCTCTCTGTGTGTGTGTGTGTGTGTGTGTGTGTGGTGTACAAAATATCTAAAGAACGGAACATCGTACGAACTTGAAACTTGAAACTTAAGTTACATACCACTACCGGACCCGACACGAACATTTTCATCAAATTCGGTCAACCGGAAGTAGTAGTTTATTCGTGTAAATTTTTCACTTTTTTGTGATTTTCTCAAAAACTGGTCCTACGATTTTTTTCACATATCAGAGTGCGTGCCTGGATTACTAAAATTTTCATTTTCTACAAGATAGGGTAGGCGTCATGTGTGCTGAAATTCTTAGTGAGGGTGTTTTCTCGTAAAAACGTTGTTTTTTTAAGATTACGGCTTTAATATGCATTTTATCGCAAAAATGTATATAATAAAAATTGTAGAGAATTTAAAATCCTACAACTTTTATTTCAAATATTTTTTTGTATAACGCTTAGTTTAGCGGTAATTTTGCGATTTTCTGTTTTTTTTTCTCACGAAAATGTGTGAAAAATTGATTTTTTTAAGATTTCGGCCTTAGTATGCATTTTACGACAAAAGTGTTTATAATCAAATTTATAGTAAATTAAAAGATCTACAACTTTTATTTAGAGCATTTTTCTCTACAGAGCCTAGTGTAGAGAGAAAGAGTGATTTTCCGTATTTCTAAGCCAAAGTGAGGTTGATTTTCATTTTGCGTCTTTCACTCATAATTAAAATTAGGTTATGTTTATTGAGGTTAGTTTTTTGTTTATTTCTTATGTTTTATTACTAATGTTAGGTTTATTGTTAATTATTTGCACTGGCAAGAGAAAGTTGTGTGAGTGTTTCACACCAGATTTTTTTATTATAAATTGTTGCGCTAAAATGCATATTAAAGCCGTAATATTAATAAAAAAAATGTTTACGTGAAAACTGCCTCACCAATAATTTCAACAAACATGGCGCCTACCCTATCTTGTAGATCATAAAAAATTTAGTAAACCAGGTGATTTTTAAAAAAATCGTAGGACCAGTGTTTGAGAAAAAAGTGAAAGATTACACGAATAAACTACTACTTCCGGTGGACCGATTTTTAAAAAAATGTTCGTGTCGGGTCCTCTAGAGATATCTAACTTAAGTTTCAAGTTTAAAGTTCGTACGATGTTCCGTTTTTGAGATATTCTGTTCACACAGACATACACACATACATCCAATCGCTAAAAACATGTTTGTGTGGGTTCAGGGGGTCTGAAAACGTGTAGATCCGGTGAAAACTCGATTTCGAAAAATCGATATGAAAACAATACTTTCCTTCCTATATATTCATATAGGCAAGAGAAAGTAAAAAAGTAACTCGGATAACCTGAACTTAACGAGGTTTAATAATTACAGTCCTCCGTTATTGTTAACTCCTAGTACACGCCTAAACGAAATACAAGACCTGCCAAAAACTAACTTGCATATTACCTAAGTTGAATTATTTAGATATTACTCTTAAATCACGCATTAACCAACTTACATAATTGTTTACTTTAATAAGTTTGTCACATTATAATATTTACCTAATACAATGCACAGTTTCCGGAGTTAATGTTTTTAAACAAAAAATCTGGTGTGAAACCCTCACACGAATTGCTCTTGCCAATGTAAATAATGAACAATATAACCTAACATTAGAAAACAACGTAAAATGAAAAAATCCGTGACGTAGTGGATAGCGTGTTAGCCTACTAAGCGGAGGTCCCGGGTTCGATTCCTGGCTGGGGTCTGGAAATTTTTACGTGCCAAAATCCATCATTACAGTTTCTTAACCCACCTTAGTCGCTAATGATCAACATGTTGATGCGATTTTAAATAAATAAACAACTGAAAAACACCTAATTTTAATCATGAATGAATGATTAAAATTCAAAATGAAAACCAACCTCAGTATGGCTTAGTAATGCGGAAAATCACTTTTGGACGCTAAACTAGGATCTTTAGAGAAAAATGTTTAAACTAAAAGTTGTAGGTGTTTTTAATTTCCTATAAATGTGATTATATACACTTTTGTCGTGAAATGCATACTAAGACGAAATCTTAAAAATTAATTTTTTTACAGATTTTCATGAAAAAAAACCAAAAAATCTCTAATTAACGCTAAACTAAGCGTTAAAAAATACAAATAAGTGTAGGTTTATAAATGTTTTACAGCTTTGATTATATACTACAGTTTTGTCCTAAAATGCATATTAAGGCCGCAATCTTAAAAAAAAAAAATTTCAACGAGAGCACAGCCTCCCCAAGAATTTCAGCAGACATGGCGCTCACCCTATCATGTAGAGCATAAATGAGGCGATTTAGAAAAATCGTAGGAGCCGTTTTTAAGAAAATTGCAAAGAAGTGAAAAATTGAACGAATAAACTACTACTTCTGGTTGACGATTTTGATGAAAATGTTCGTGTCGGGTCCTCTAACATACGTTTTAAGTTTCAACTTCGTAGAATATTCCGTTCTTGAGATATTTTGTTCACACACACAGACAGACCAATCGCTAAAAACATGTTTATCAGGGGATTTGAAAACTAGCATATACGGTGAAAACTCGATTTTGAAAAATCGACATGAAAACAATAGTACTTTCTTTTCTATTTATATTCATATAGGACGAGAGAAAATAAAAAGAACCGAACTTTGTAAAAAGGGAATATGTGACATTTTAATCATAATTGAGTTTATTGGAAATACTGCACGTATAGTAGAATCAAAAGCTACATAGTGTATAAATACGGGATATGTAACACAATGCATATGGATAAATAACAAGTTTAGTTTTCAGGAATGAGATTCAACATGTAGTTTTTATTTACCTGGTGCAAAATTTTTATTTTAAAAATTTTTATGTTCTAACATATACCCTTTTTAAAAACTCCGATTCAATTATTTAGAATTTTTTTCACAATAGAAATAAAATCCCGTTAAAACAACAAAAATATTTTTCTCTCAGGTATGTAACTAAATTATTGTAGACTAATTTTTTCCCGCCGAATATCCCTGCAGACAGAACACGCCAAATCAATATTTCAATTTTACTTCTTCATGTTTCCCTCACGTTTCTTTTTCCCCACATTCTCTTCATTCTTTCGGATCTTTCCTTCCTAAGTCATTCAGTGGTGTGGGGTTCACTTCTCTTCTTTTTATTCTCTCCCTCCAAAATCACTCTCCAGCATTTTTTTAAAATGTTCTTATTCTGTATGTTTTCTGTGTCGATTTTAACATCTTTAACATTTAATGTAGCTGTGAAACATGCTGGTTTGGTTTTGAGATTTATTATTATTATTATTATTATACACGTTGTAGACCCTTATGGATCACGTGAAGCTTCTACGGTTCTTCCTGCGGGTTCTCCATGACATCTTCATCTTCTCACTCATGGCTCTCTTCCTCTCCTCTGTCCACGTAGTGCCGGTCTTCTTGGCTCTGATCTCTGGCTGCACTTCCCACTCGTCTATTCTTTTTCTATACGTATCGCGGTCTGTTGCGTCTTCAGAAGTGAGTTGAGCGTTGTCAAGGTCTCTTCTTACTTGTTCGGCCCATGTCATGCCTTTAAGATTTTCTGTAGCAATAAGAATCTGGTGGGTAAGTCTGTGTTCAGGAAGTCGTTGTATGTGTCCATAGAATTTAAGTCGTCTTTTTCTAATATCTGCTGAAATGTTTGAAATTTTCTCTGTAGTGCTGTTAGTTTGTAGCCGGTATCCATTGTCAGTTTTTCGTGGTCCAAGTTTGAGATTTATTATTTTATCGAAAATTTGTTTTGTCAACTGCTGTCTTCCATTCTTGCCACAGTTTGAGAGTTTGAGCTTTCATTTAAAAGTTTAGCTTTCCATTCTTGAAAGTTTGAGCTATCAAACTTTCCACTTGAATTAGGGCATTTTACGGTGTATCAGAAATTGGGGCAATGTCGTCAGCACAAACTAAACAGTCTACAGAGATATAATCTTTTCTTCTATTTATCCTTATTCCCTTAGCGTCCGTTTTCCTCACCCCCAGATCACCGTCTCTGAGGCACAGTTGAAAAGCAGCGGTGACTGACCATCCCTTTGCCTCACTCATGCAGTAATTTCAATATTTTTGGAGATTTCCTCCATGAATGAAATATTTAAGACTAATTTTATTGTATTTTTATCTTACAACATAATAAAAAAACAGTAATTTCACATAATGACAATCTTGATGATTTACTAAAATACGTGATTTTTTTTTATAAACAAAGCCGTTTTTGAGAAAATTGCAAAAACGTGAAAAATTGCACGAATAAACAACAAAAGTTTGAATTTTTCTCTAATTTTACATGAAATACATAAATTGTTTCTATTTTATACAAAATTACTGGTTTTAGAACTGTTTCATTATACTGTATCTTAGCGTAAATGACAAAGTTCGGTGAATTTTGTTTACATTTATTTTTCATTTCCTTTTTACAAGGGCAATCTATCTCTACAGTTTTACCCTGGTATTAAATTAAAAGACATTATCTATTTCACCATATTTTGTTGTCAATTTTCTTCTGGTGTTTTGAAACTCAATTGTCATCGGGGTTTTACTGTAATAGTTACGGTCTTACGAATTAATGATTGAATTTAATCTAGCAAGGTGATTATCGTGACTGAAAATTTTCCGACTTTGGTTAATCTGGAACCTCGGATAAGTGATTATTTACTTAGGGTATTTTTTTTGTAAAACTCAAAAATTCATGTTCTAGTTTA
The DNA here is from genome assembly GCA_035578175.1 of Catonia carolina. Taxonomy (NCBI): domain Eukaryota; kingdom Metazoa; phylum Arthropoda; class Insecta; order Hemiptera; family Achilidae; genus Catonia; species Catonia carolina. Next base: position 56,754,762 of record JAQMRL010000007.1, read on the forward strand.
TTGTGTATCACATTTTTACTTTCTCTTGCCCTATAAGAATATATAGGAAAGGAAAGTATTGTTTTGATGTTGATTTTTCGAAATCGAGTTTTCACCGGACATACACCTTGTCAGGCCTTTTGAACCGAAAAAACGTGTTTTTAGCGATTGTTCTGCGAGTGTGCGCGCGCGTGAAAATATCTCAAGAACGGAATATTGTACGAAGTTGAAACTTGGAACTTAAGTTAGGTACCACTAAAGGACCCGTCACAAACATTTCCATCAAAATTTTGTAGTTTATTCGTGCAATTTTTCACGTTTTTGCGATTTTCGCAAAAACGGCTTCTACGATTTTTTTAAAAATCTCCTTATTTACTAGATTTTATTATGCTCTAAATGATAGGATACGTGTTAAGTCTGCTGAAATTCTTGGGAGGGGTCTGTGCTGTCGTAGAAGTTTTTTTAAGATTGCGGCTTTATATCCATTCTGCTGCAAAAATCAAAGTTGTAGAAAATGTAAAACCCTACAACTTTAATTTAAAAATTTTTTTGTACAACGCTTAGTTTAGCAGAAATTAGTTTTTTCTGTTTTTTTTCGTCATTATTGCCAAAACATAAGATTTTTAAAGATTGCGGCCTTAGTATGCATTTTACGACAAAGATGTAAAATTTAAGTTAAAGAAATTAAAAAAATCTACAACTTTTATTTCTAACATTACTTTGTACAACGCTTAGTTTAGCGTCAATTAGTGTTTTTAATATGTTTAAGTTCTACAGAGGTTGATTTTCATTTTGCGTCATTCACTCATGATTGAAATTAGGTTGTCATTTTATAATGTTTACTCATGATAAGTTTAATTGGGCATTATCTACATTGGAAAGAGAGAATCGTGTGAGTGTTTCACACTATATTTTTTTATTGTGAATTAACTGTTCTTTGTTCCTCTGGCTACTATCGATTCTTCCTGGAACTGCTTCTGTAGCTGACAATCATGAAATAAACGAAAGAAAAGGACAAAAAACTAACAGCCGTTTTTATTTTGTGGACTCGAGTTTATGGTTTCATAAAAATTAAAGAACCGACAAGCCTATTCCAAAACAAACAGAATCTCCTGTTCGCTAATATTAAACTTCCATTTTTTATTATTTTATTTTTTTAAAGTAAAATTTCACGGAGAAATGAACTATTAGTAGCTAAGCCACTCTGTCGGTTTTTACTTAAAACCATTTTAAGAGCAAAGAGACGTGATTTTTGTAAACCAATTTTTAAAGAACTAAAATTCCAACGATTCCATGCATTTACTTTTATGAGAGTGTTTCTGAAAGGAATAAACATTTATTTTTGAAAGTAAAGAATTCATTCTTACCTGACCAGGTACAAAAATTTATTTATAACTATCCAATATTACAACCGGTCACGGAAAAGCACCTTTTTTCTCAAAATTTATAACAAACTATCAGATTATTTAAAATATCTTCCACTGTACAGTTTTAAAAATAAATTTAAATAACGGGTGATTCAAAAAGAGCGCCGGTTTTTAAACGGCTGGTAAATTTTTGTTTATCGGTTGGCAACATTGTTAGACCTCATTTCTATTTCGGAGAACATTCCGATTGACGATTCAGTTGTAGTTTCTCTTGTTCGCAGTGTAGTACTCTCGCAGTCTGTGTCTAACCATGGAGAAGTTTACTATTGCACAACGAGTGTTAATCGTCAAAACATTTTACCAGAGTGGAGAGAGTTATGCGGCTACTGTCAGGCGACTTCGCGGTACTCTAGGACGTAATGAAGCACCGAATGAATCAACAGTTCGCAGGCTCATGAAAAAGTTTTTTGAGACAGGTTCAACAGTCGACCTTAAAAGTTCTGGACGTCGTCGTTCTGGCCGAACTGAGCAGAACGTTGCGTTGGTTCGTGACAGTGTGGCTGTTAGCCCAGCAAAATCAATACGTCGCCGTTCTCAACAATTGGGTTTACGATGTTCTTCTGTACGGAGAATTCTTCGGTACGATCTCCAATATCACCCGTATAAAATTCAGTTGACGCAACATTTGAAAGTGGCAGACCACCAGAAGAGACGACAGTTTGTTGACTGGGTATTGAGAAAACGGCAGGATGATGACACCTTCGCAAACAAAATCATTTTCAGTGATGAGGCGCACTTCCACTTACACGGTTTTGTTAATAAACAGAACTGCCGTATGTGGAGTTTAGAAAACCCTCGCGTGGTTAATGAATGGGAAATGTATGCACAGCGAGTGACAGTTTGTTGCGGCTTTTGGTCGGGCGGTGTCATCGGCCCTTACTTTTTTGAAAATCAAGAAGGACAAGCCGTGACAGTAAATGGAGACCGATACCGTACGATGATTAGGGAGTTTTTGTGGCGTCATTTGGATGAAATGGACATTGACGAGTTGTGGTTTCAGCAGGATGGTGCCACCTGTCACGCACGCTGCAAGAGAAACAATGTTGTTGCTCCGTGAACGGTTCCAGGATCGCATCATTTCTCGTAATTCCGACCATCAATGGCCACCAAGGTCGTGTGACTTGACGCCTTGTGACTTTCCTCTTTGGGGTCATCTGAAGTCATTGGTGTATGCCAATAAACCCCGAAACATCAATGACTTGAAGGAGGAAATTCGACGGGTTATCGGGCAAATGGAAGTCGAAACTTGTCGTGCAGTAATATCCAATTTCATGGACAGAGTTGATGCGTGCCAGCGCAGTAGAGGAGGACACATGCATGACATCATTTTTCATACATGAAATTGGAAGGTAAGATGAACTTGTTGATGTATTTATTTTCAGTTTTTCAATAAAATAACTCTCTTAATTTGATATAACAAAACCGGCGCTCTTTTTGAATCACCCTATAGTTTCGGCTAAAACAATCAATCTTAGAACATTTCTAAAATAGTTCATGTTTCTCGTTAGGGTCAACATGTTCTTCGAGTAAGTTGTGGTAGTGAAATATTTTCTTTGTAATGCAATTACATACATCGTTTACCATGGCCACTAGTCCCCGTCAAAACTCTGTTAAAAACCCATCAGAAAAACTTACTTCGATCGAAAAACCCGGTGTTGTCAAATTCATTCAAATTATATTCGCTCACTCAATACCATATAAAATTCCAACTAAACAAACTACCACACTGCCGAGGGTGTATAGGGACAGTTTATCTCCTCTGAGAGTAATAAATTTCATTATACAGCCAGACCCTGTAGTGAATGAAGTGAAGGCGTCATTTGCAGGATGGAAAGTAGATGCTTTTCAGAGGGCCTGGGATGCTCATACGCATACTTTTTCACTCAGTGAGGAAGCCAATGGTAAACCACCTCGTCACTCTTCGTTTTACTTAGTAAAACCTCTAGAGGTTCAAACCAGCCTATCCGCTGATGACCTAAACAACAACAACAACAACAAGGAAACTATAGAATTTTTGGTCTTCGTGGAAGCCGTTGAAGTCTGTAATCAAATTTTATTCTAAGTCTGAATTTTTATTTTTATAAGTTTGAATTATAAGTTATTCATGTTTAAAATGTATTTCAGTTATTATAAACGAATGTTAATTATAAATAAGTGTAGTTACGGGAGTTATGCTATGTTTACACATTGCATTTTATTTTTGAACAAAAATAAATACTTCACTAGGTATTGTTATTATTAATCAATACTCTGAATTTGGTTCAGTCCATTATATTTTTCCTCAGTTTATTCCAGCTTTTTCAGCACTTTCTGATTTCTTTCTGATTTCTTTAATCCATTTATCCGACACAGTAGGTCTATTGTTCTTTATTTTACAAATTCGTTGTTTGTCATCCATTCTGTAGGCTTGCAGGTGTCCGTATAATTTTAGTTATCATTTTTAAAACGTATTCATTAATTTTGTTTTAGTTTATTTATCTTGTACAGTTCTTCTCTTTCTCGAAACCTGTACTGTTTTTTTGCAAGAAAAATAACTTTTTCATAGTTATGTAGCGCTTAACTACTACCCTACGATAATCGGTAAAGATGACCCGTGCACTTCGAGGAACTCACCACTTGTACCAAAAGAAAGCTCTCAAAACAAGCCAAGATTAGACATTATAATAGTGTGATAAAACCTATGTGTCTGTCTGTATCAATAGGTAGCCTGTGTGTCAGCTGCAGGAGTAATAATTTTCAAATCGAAAAGCAATGAACTTCTAAGTTCTCAAACGATATCCATCTTAATTATATCTTCTGTAAAACTTAATTGGTGGCAATTTTTAAAATTTGCATCTATCATTTTGTTTTGTCCATCCGCCCGTCACACCCACATTTCAGAAACTACAAGAGATAGCAACAAACGATTTTCGGATTCATAATTTACACAAAAATTTAGTGGGCCTATATTGGGTTTGAAGTTACGGTTTCGACCGGAAGTAGCCCTAAAGCGGAAGTCAAAATAAATCAAAGTCAGAAACTACAAAAGGTAGTAACAAACGGTATCCAGATTCGTAATCTACACAAAAAGTTAGTGGGTGTGGATTGGGTTTGAAGTTTCAATTTCGACCGGAAGTGACCCAAAACCAGAAGTCAAAAAATCAAAGTCGGAATTTGGAAATTAAATCATTATAGCAAGTATATTAAGGCTATTTGCCGTTCTACTTGCTGACGGACTTCCGTACCTGGCTGCACACTGTTCTGTGGGAGGAGACGGCAGGGTGTAGGGGAATGTGGGAGCCCTGAAAAAAAAAATAAAAAATAAAAACTGTTTCATCCAACAAAACATGAAATAAAATCACTATATTAATTTCAATGTAATAAAGCATTTCTTGCCCATTAGTTATACTGATTATTCAATTTTTTAATTCAGATATAAATTTGCATTACGTTTTAATAAACTCTTGCACTGAAGACGTAAATGTACGCCTTGCCGCGGCAAAATACATACTTCCAAATTTACGATTAGCCTACATACTTGCCAGACGTAAAAGCTTCATCGATTTAAAAAACAAAATACAAATTTAATTAATTTAGAAAGAGTTTGGTGGTTTTTAATGACTATCTTCAATTGGTGTTTGTTGTTGTTTAGGTCATCAGCCGAAAGGCTGGTTTGAACCTGTAGAGGTTTTACTAAGTAAATCGAGAAGGGAGATGGTTAACAATTGCCTTCCTAACTGAATGGAAAAGTACGCTTATCAGCATGCCAGGTCCTCTGAAAAGCACATAATATTATCCACTCTGCCAATGACACCTTCACATCATTCACCGCAGGGTCTGGCTGTATAATGAAATTCATTACTTTCAGAGTAGATAACTCTGATTAGTGCTTTTTATACCTCTACCTCTTCTGTTCTTAAATGTTTCAGTCATTTAACTGGCTGACCATGTGAAAAGAAACATAAATATTTATTTTAGCCCTGCAACAAACAGATCGAGTGTAAATAATTTGACACCCCACCTGTCTGTTATGGGCAGAATTGGTATTTATGGATTTATAACTTACAAAGGTATTTATTTATTTTATAAACGATTTATAGTAACTATTATCACTTCTACAATATTATGAGAATTATCCTGTTTTCAAATTTATCAAAGGAGTATTTTATTTAATTTCCAAGAAATAAAGATTACAATTAAATGAAAATGAAATGTGTGAATGCCTAGTATTTAGTTAAATTCCCTGGCTTCTTTGTGTGCGTGGGTTACAACATGTATTTGTAAATAAATAATTGATTGTAAAATAAATAAATCACATTAGGATCAGTATTAAAAGCGATAACATGAACTATAAATAGTTACAAATTCAGTACAGTGATATAATTAGTTTTATTTCTTGAAAAATAATACATAAATTAATAACTTTTAGAATGAATCAAATTTATAAACAAAAAAACCGCTATGTAATAAAACATTTCTTGCCTTTTAAGTTGTATTGATTATTCAGTTTTTTAATTTAGGTATAAACGTTTCTGGCAAATTATGTTTCAATGAACTCTGGCACTGAGGACGTAAATGTACGCCTTCCCGTGACCAAGTGCCTACTTGCCAGACGTAAAAGCATGCATGCCCTCTCGCGGAATGTACCGCCACACAATCGCGGACCAACGTTAAACTATAATAATGGTTATAATGTAGCTATAACAAAATAAATAAAAAAAAAACAACGAACTGTCCAGTAACAAACTTCGAAATAAATTATTAATGAGCCTGTTTGTAAGAGGCGAGTAGCCAACCATTTTTATGAACGGTTACGGTATGCATTTCACTTATTTCGAATAATATCCCCATCCAGTTTCTGAATAAAAGATTGTTAAACTACAAAGAGTATATTGATAACCGGCAAAACACACGGTCCGTCCGGCTTTCTTTAGTAGCTACATCATTTGTTTTACAACCCTATCAAAATAGCGCATGTATATACAGTAAGAAGTCGATTATCCGAACGTCTATCAACCGGACGACTGGTTATCCGGATGCCCTTCAGGAAAAATTTGTAAAATACTGTACATACTCGTATATACTATGTACATTTATGTATGTACTAATTTTTTTCTGAATTTCGTAGACATACAAATTTAAAATACCGTTATCGTATTAAAACGTCATATGTGATAATGTATATCCTAAATGCTTTGTTTAATACGCATATATACTTGATACATAGACTTATTTTGCATGGGAAGATGGGATAAACTAATTCGGAATGGTAGGAGGTGGGGAAGTTTTTAGTACCCTAGTACGTAATATGGTAAAATAGGCGATGTATGATAATGAAATAGATGTGAAATAACATCTGATAGCATAGTCGCAGTTATAAATGATAACCCATGTTTTAAGATTTGCGATGCTGATGACGTGACTGAGTGGCTAGACTGTGACGAAGATGATCCCGGTTTTCAGATTTCAGAGGAAATTGTAATTAAAGTTCAACAAGTAGAATCGGAAGACGAAGAAAACGAATTAAGTAACGATGAAGAAGACAACGGTCCTTCTCATAATGATGCATTTAACTGTATTGAAAATGGAATGAAATGTCTGGAACAGCAACCAGAATGTGACGCCGCTAAAGTTTTAATTTAAAAACGACTTCGAGATTTGGCTGCTAGCAAGAGAGTTGCTTCCCTTAAACAAAGGAATATTTCAGATTTTTTTAAAAACTAATTTTGTGTAACACATTTATACTGTACATAATTATGATTTTTAGTGTTTTTAACTTATAGTAGTACTACATGATCATTTATTTTGTAAAGTACGATATAGTGAATTGTATGAGTACATAACATTTATGTGTTTTTAAATTTGTGTGTTTAATAAAAATTAAGTTATAAGTACAATAGTGTCGTGTACGTATTGTAGCACAGTTTTCAGTTCTAGCTTCTATAACGTAAAATAAGTTCGGAAATTCTGTTATCCGGACAAATCAATTTACCGGACGATCAAATTCCCAATTGGTCCGGATAATCGATTTCACACTGTACTTCTTTTTGCCAAATTTAGCAGGTGTTTTTAATTGTTTTACTTCTCCCTAATTTATAGCACATTGCTATAACGTTAAGTGTTCAATACTCCGATTAGTCTACAGAGCCAGGAAGATATTTTATTTACACGAACCAAATAGGGAAATGAATTTTGATTAAATACTGTTTTTGTGAAAGTAAATATAGGGTGATTCAAAAAGAGCGCCGGTTTTGATATATCAAATTAAGAGATTTATTTTATTGAAAAACTGAAAATAAATACATCAACAAGTTCATCTTACCTTCCGATTTCATGTATGAAAAATGATGTCATGCATGTATCCTCCTCTACTGCGCTGGCACGCATCAACTCTGTCCATGAAATTGGATATTACTGTACGACAAGTTTCGACTTCCATTTGCCCGATAACCCGTCGAATTTCCTCCTTCAAGTCATTGATGTTTCGGGGTTTATTGGCATACACCAATGACTTCAGATGACCCCAAAGAGGAAAGTCACAAGGCGTCAAGTCACACGACCTTGGTAGCCATTGATGGTCGGAATTACGAGAATGATGCGATCCTGGAACCGTTCACGGAGCAACAACATTGTTTCTCGTGCAGCGTGACAGTTGGCACCATCCTGCTGAAACCACAACTCGTCAATGTCCATTCCATCCAAATGACGCCACAAAAACTCCCTAATTTGCTGGGTTAACAGCCACACTGTCACGAACCAACGCAACGTTCTGCTCAGTTTGGCCAGAACGACGACGTCCAGAACTTTTAAGGTCGACTGTTGAACCTGTCTCAAAAAACTTTTTCATGAGCCTGCGAACTGTTGATTCATTCGGTGCTTCATTACGTCCTAGAGTACCGCGAAGTCGCCTGACAGTAGCCGCATAACTCTCTCCACTCTGGTAAAATGTTTTGACGATTAACACTCGTTGCGCAATAGTAAACTTCTCCATGGTTAGACACAGACTGCGAGAGTACTACACTGCGAACAAGAGAAACTACAACTGAATCGTCAATCGGAATGTTCTCCAAAATAGAAATGTGGTCAAACAATGTTGCCAACCGATAAACAAACATTTACCAGCCGTTTAAAAACCGGCGCTCTTTTTGAATCACCCTTTATATGTCTTCAATATCTTTGAATAATAGATCTAAGGTGTCGAATAAGTGGTTATAACGAAGTCAGAAATGATACGGAAGAAATTGAAATACACCGAGAAGGAAACATAACGGACCAAATAAAGTTTAAACAACTGATTACTGAATTCCATGAAGATCAAAAGCAGATACCAGATGGACGCAGAAAAGAGAAAAGCCTATGGTGACGATTGCTGAGAATATGGGCTGCAAATGAGCTACCACTAGAAATATGTAAAGTTACTTTACGTAACTTTAAAGTGTAGGGCCTACCTAGGCCTGTACGAAAAAGTTATCTAATTTTTGTGAATTATTGATTAAATAAATGTGTACTCATTAAAAAAAATGGAAAGAATTGTAAGACCAATGTTCTAACATTATTTACAATTGATGTGGACAGTCTAAAACGTTTAAGTAATTTGTAATTGATATTAACAACTTTGGAAAAAAATCCTACAGTTACTTTCTTTTATTATGAATCATTGATTAGAATGGTGTACAATTTAATGTACAAAATGATCAGAACGTAAAGTATGATCAGAAAGTATCAGAACTAATACAAAATGATAAGAGTTCCGAAACGGGAAGCTCATCGTTAATTTTTTTGAGACTTCAAAAAGATTTCGATTACAGTAGGCGTAAGTGCCTTCGGCTTATTGACCTGACCGGGAATCGAACCCGAGACATTTGGCATAGAGGCCAGTTGCGCAGACCGCTACATCAACCGGCTAGCCAGTTCTTTTAAAGTTATAGCCTACACTCTGTAGATTATGTGTTTCCGAAGATGAGGGCTGTTTGCAGCAAAAATTTTAACACGCCATTCCTAGGCAACATGAACGGATTGTTATTTTACAACACCAACATTAGGTTGGCATCATTTAGTATGACGTCATTTAAACAATCATACAATGGTTCAGTTGTCAAGCACTGTTGTGGGGATATGACATATTTTTGTATTGAATAGAAATACAACCAGCTTAGACTAATTATGTTTTCACATCTCCAGTAACATAATTACCTCTTTATTCTTTATTTTGCATAATATTTTTACGTAGTACATTGATTCTTCGTTCAAAAAAAGTGAGTTATAAAATTTTTCACTCTGATGAAGTGGGAATTCCATTGTTGTTTATTGATGCTGATGTTGGTAGCACTGTTGCGTTTTATATCATGCTGGAGAGATGAATACTGTTTAGAAATTTACAAGTTGTCGTGCTGTAAGGTTGTTTTTGTTCATTGTGCATTGCGATGTCAAAACGCAAGTATCAGGAAGACACTGACAGCGATATTGAAGAAGTTTACTCTAATGTGCGCCGAAATGATATATTGGATGAAGATGACGATTCCACTGATCTTATTGCTGCAGAGCTGCTTCTTAGCGCCCCGACCGACGAGATTATTGAAGGTTAGAACAAACAATTAGTCTATCACACTTGTGATAGGCAAATTAAATTTTTTAATAACCGATATTGCTTTGATTTATAGCATTAGTATTATTGTGATTCTTTTCTAATACACTTTTACTTGTTGCCTAAATTGATGTAAATATTGCTGTGTTGATAATGTTTGATAGTTTGTTGTTCAAATACGCGGTTTTCATGGTTTTTAATGTTTTTTGAAATAGTATAAATTCGACGGGGTACGGTTACGCAGTTTTCGTGACACTGTTGTTTACATTATGTCCACATGTTAACTAATATCTATTTTAATTTTTCTCCCTTTAGGAATATTTTGCATTGTGCCAATTATGACTGATGTAATGGAAATTTGTGTACTGTTTTAAAATAACCGTTGGGCCTACAGTTAAATGGTGATAAGGAAACTTGTTTTCAAATTTTGTTAATTTCTGGTTTATAACAGGGTTGTAGCATCTTCGGTTCCTGAGGCTTTAGTACTATTGATAATATTTGGTGATAAGTCTTAACATTATTTCAATTGATTTAGCTGAATTTGTATATAGCAATTTGTGTTGGATGTTAAAGTTAAGTATTTGGTTTTGCAATAACCTGTATTTTTGGAAGCTTTGTCAGTGTCGGCTCTTCCCTTCACATGTAGACCTGTTTTTAGTTCTGGGAAGGCATTAAATAAATTTGTGTTTGTTTGTCTTACTAGGAAAATTGTAAAAAGTGTTTTCTCTCTGAATTAAAGTATCTTAATTTGATTGTGCAGAGATATTTTGCTTCAAATATCAGCATGATAGACATTTTTCAAACTATCTGGAAACTTACTAATGTTTTTACTTGATTTGCAAATTCTGGAAGTGGATATATTTCCTTTTCAATCCAGTTAAATGAAAATATAATGCTCAGTTTTTTGGTAATAGGCTCTCAGAAACTAAATTTAATGAGATTTTTACTTGTTAGAGAAATTTTTTAACGAATGGTGACTAATGCTAAATGTGAAAAATAATAATCTACCAAGAATAATAACCTAAATAATAACCTGTACTTAGATATAAATTAGTTTTATTAGTACTTTCCTACAATATCCATTTCCAGCTCATCTTAGAATGTGTAAAATTTGTTGTAACTTTGCTGTTGTAGACTCAATAATTTCAGTTTTTCAGTTTGTGCTTTGTTTTAATCCAGGCAGTGATATTTTGTGGTAGATAGATATTAAAAAATATTTGAATTTTAAATTATCTTAAATTTATTGAAACGCTGCTGTTGATTTACTGTGTTTTGAACTAGTTAACAAAAATGAGGTGTTCTTTTATCCATCATTTACCTGATTCAGTTTCTTCATTTAATATTAATAATAATAATAATAATAGCCTTTTTATTAGTCTCCTTTAAAATTACATATTTTATTTTACAGTGAGTAGATACATTACAATAAAACAATATCTATATAATAATTAATTATATTAAAACAAATCATTTATAATTTTTAACTTTAATGTCCAAATAAAATCATCACTTTTTTTTATATAAGTATTTAGGAAACTAGGCCCATTTTTGGGCACAGGCCTCTTCCACGATTTCTTCTTCAGTAAAAGAGCTGGTCGGTGCATAAACCTGAATAAACCGTAGTATCGCTTGATTTCATCTAATACTGAGGGTAGAGATTCTATCTGATATAGGTTTGAATTCTAAAATATCATTTTTATATTTATGGTGAACTAAAAAACCAGTTTAATATTATTTAGTTTATTATCATTTAATATTATTTAGTATCAAATCATATGAGCAATAATTGTTTAATTTGTTATTACACTTTCTAGAAATATATACGTACTTAAGACTCTACATTCGGAATAATGTATAGGCCTACTTCTTTAATTTGGCCATTAAACTTTTTAACCATGGTTATTGCTTTTCTGTCTTAACTAGGTGTTACCGTACGACAGTACTTTGTAGGAGATAAAATTTGTAGTGCAAAGTGATGAGTTTTAAAATTGTCTTTATTTTGTAGTAATTTATCTTGATTGTATATTAATATGCAGCTTGTAGAGTCCTTCACAGGAATTATTTGTGTACTTGCTCAACAGGTTTTTTTGAATAAGTTTACTTTACATTATTTGTTCCTCAGGCATTTATAATCTGCTAAAAATAATCGTATTTTTTCAATCGTAATGTGTGTATTTCTCTTGTAAAAATTGCAAGGGTTAATTGATTGTTAAACAGATTTTTTAATAATACTCTTGTACAGGGGATTCATTTAAAAGTAGCCCGCCGCTATTTTATTAATTAATTTAAGTAATTAATATAATTTTAAATAAATATGTAAAATTATGTATTAAGTAATTCTATTTATTAATTTACTATTTGAATCCAATTGAGTACCGAAGGCTGCTGTTAAATGCAGCGGGCTACTTTTAAATGAATCACCCTGTATAATAGTTTATTCTGTTGTTTTATTTTATTTCTTATTTCCAATTAGACAGTTCTCTGTATAACTTGTAATAATGTAGCCTCTTCTGTTAAAACCATAGCCTTCATATTACTTATGCCCTGTACTTTTAAATAAAAAAAAAACTTTAAAGATGGTACTTTTTTATCGTCTGTGTTTTACAGAATCTTAGGAAAATCAGCAAATGCTTTTAATTACAGCAGAGTCCCACTAATTCTGATCTAGCTTGTCTAGACATTTAGTTAATCTAGATGGGATTTACTATTTTTAGTTTCTGAGAAAAAAAAACTTTTTGGTTAGGTTAGTATGAAAATAATTTTATTTTAATGCTTTTTACGGTTTATGAGCTCTGCTGTTCCACGCGTTTAAACCAATCAGAATGTTTGTTAGTGTTGTCAGATTGACAACGCGACCTTCTCTTGCCAATGCAAATAATGAACAATATAACCTAACATTAGGAATAAACAAAAAAACATAACCTAATTTTAATAGTGGGTGAGTGGTGCAAAATGAAAATCAAGCTTAGTTTGGTGTAATAATACGGAAAATCACTCTTTAACGCTAAACTAGGCTCTGTAGAGAAAAATACTGAAAAGAAAAGTTGTAGAGCTTTTAATTTTCTATACATTTGATTATACACTTTTGTCGTAAAATGCATCCTATGGCCGAAATATCACAAGTTACCACTAAACTAAGCATTATACAAAGAAATGTTTGAAATAAAAGTTGTAGGTTTTTAAATTGTGTACAACTTTTGTTATGTACACTTTTGTGCTGAAATGCATAGGCTATTAAGGCCACAATCTTAAAAACACCATTTTTTGCGAGAGAACAGCTTCTCCAAGAATTTCAGCCGACTTGGCGCCTACCCTATTTTTTAGAGCATGAAAAATATAGTAAATGAGGCGATTTTAAAAACCATTGTAGAAGCCGTTTTTGAGAAAATTGCAATAAAGTGAAAAATGACATGAATAAACTTCTACTTTCGGTTGACAGATTTTGATGAAAGTGTTCATGTCTGGTCCTCTGGTGGTATCTAACATAAGTTTCAAATTCGTACGATGTTTCGTCCTTGAAATATTCTGTTCACACACAGACCAATTGCTAAAAACATTTTTTGACTTCAGGGGGTCTGAAAACGCGTATATCCAGTGAAAACTTGATTTTGAATAGTCTACATAAAAACAGTACTTTCCTTCCTATAAATTCATTAAGGCAAGAGAAAGTAAAAAGAAACTAGGTTTTTGCTGCCAGTGTGGAATAGTTTATAGTTTTACCCATCAAAACTTGTATTACGTGCATTGTTTGGCAATGTCTGTTAAATCCAGACTTTGGTAATCCAGAAAAGGTCCAGTCCCATTTGCTTCGGATTAGTGAGAGACTACCATATCAACATTTGAGTTATTTGCTGTTGTCAGTGATACGATTTAATTAAAAAGCAGAACTGTAATAGATTATTATAGAGCAAGATAAATATTTTAAATTTGAATCATCATTCTGTGCTGCCTTTTTTACTTTCTCTTCCCTATATGAATATATAGGAAGGAAAGTATTGTTTTCATGTTGATTTTTCAAAATCAAATTACACGTTTTCAGACCCCTTGAACCCAAAAAACATTTTTTTAGCGATTAATGTGTTTGTGAACAGAATATCTCAAGAACGGAACATTGAACGAATTTGAAACTTGAAACTTAAGTTGCATACCACTACCGGACCCGACACAAACATTTTCTTCAAAATCGGTCAACCGGAAGTAGTAGTTTATTCGTGTCATTTTTCACTTTTTGCGATTTTCTCTAAAACTGGTCTTATGATTTTTTTAAAAATCGCCTGGTTTACTAAATTTTTTATTCTCTACAAGATTGGGTAGGCGCCATGTTTGCTGAAATTCTTGGTGAGGCTGTTTTCACGAAAAATAATGGTTTTTTTAAGATTACCGCTTTAGTATGCATTTTAACGCAAAAATTTATATATTAAAAGTTGTAAAGAATTTAAAATCTTACAACTTTTATTTCAAACATTTTTGTATAATGCTTAGTTTAGCAGTAATTAGCGATTTTCTGGTTTTTTCTCACGAAGACATGTGAAAAATCGATTTTTTTGAGATTTCGGCCTTAGAATGCATTTTACGACAAAAGTGCATATAATTAATTTTATAGGAAATAAAAAGATCTAAAACTTTTATTCAAAGCATTTTTCTCTACAGAGCTTAGTTTAGTGTGAAAGAGTGATTTTCCTTATTTTTAAGTCGAACTGAGGTTGATTTTCATTTTGTGTCTTTCACTCATGATTAAAATAAGGTTATGTTTTTTGAGATAAGTTTTTTGTTTATTTCTAATGTTTTATTACTAATGTTAGGTTTATTGTTAATTGGCAAGAGAAAGTTGTGTGAGTGTTTCACACCAGATTTTTATAATAATTATAGTTAAACCATTCAAAGCTATGCTACACAGTGATAAGTGATTATTGTATAAACCAATTAATCACTGAATTTATCAACAAATTTAAATCAGTAGTATTCTTTTGTTTAACCGGATGTATTTATTTTGCTTATCAGAAAATATTAATTAATTATCTCATATCTGTCTCAATGTATTTTATAAAAATGTATTTGGCAAAGTTTGGTGTTTATTTCATGTATTAGGCGTAATTTATATTTTTTCAATTGATACGAAAAATATTATATATGATTATATTCAATAAAACACAAGGTATATTAATTTTTATAGTCGTAAAAGTTTTTATTGTAAAATTTTGCGATAAAAAGAATTTTATGGGAAATATTAACTTGGTACTTTTTTTTTACGTGCAATGCTAAAACGTGATGGTTTCTTAAGGTTGTCCATTATATTTATGCTCTTGTGCATACAGTAAAATTTGTTAATTATAATTTTCAATGGACTTGTTAGCATGTTAAATGGAAAAGTGTTTTAGCCGTGATACAAGTAGAATACGCCTAATCTCTAATTAGAAGTGATCTCTACAGAGATCATATAAGTTTGCAGTTTATAAATGACATGCATGCGCACGTATTTTTTACCATCATGACTTTTTTAAAGCAATTCTTTAATGACTATTTTATCAGAACAAACGTAGTAGTTTTACTTGAAGAAATTTTAAACTTGAAACATACAGGGTGCTGCAGAAAGGATGAACGGTTTTCAAAAAAGCAATATGTCGTTAATTGTGCATAAAAAAAACATTTATTTACAGAATAATATTCACACGATCTTACCATTTTAGAAAATTAATGTTTGAAAACAACATCTGCCAGGTGACGGCCGTTTTCAGCGATGCACTTTACAAGCCGCTCTCGGAAGTTGGCTTCTACTCTTTCTAACATTGCCCTGCCAATTTGTTCGACTTCCACACGAATTGCTTCCTTTAGTTCTTGAAGTGTACGTGGTTTATGCTGGTAAACACGTGACTTGAGGAAACCCCACAAGAAGTAGTCGCACATGGACAGGTCTGGGGAACGAGGAGGCCATTCAATGTCACCAAACCGAGAAATGATGCGACCACGAAAAACAGCCCGAATTGCTTCCATTGAATTTCTTGCGGTGTGAGCTGTCGCCCCGTCCTGCTGAAACCATACTTGCCGGATAGGAATACGTTTTCTTCTTAGTTCAGGTAGGAAGAATTCAGTGAACATCTGTCTATAACGTTCCGAGGTTACAGTTACAGTGGTCCCGTTGTCGTCTTCAAAAAAGTATGGACCAATAACAACTGTACTGCTCACAGCACACCAAACTGTCACCTTGGGACTGTGTAATGGTCTCTCATGCATTAATTTTGGATTTTCATCTGACCAATAACGACAGTTCTGCTGATTAACGGTACCATTCAAATGAAAATATGCTTCATCTGTCGTAAACAAAATGATGTTTTCATTTTGGTCAAGTATGGCCTCCATTTCTCGAGCAAAATTTAGCCGCTTTACATAATCGCCAGGATTCAATTGTTGAACAATGGCCATTTTGTAGGGATGAAATCCTATATCGTTATGTAAAATACGCCTTACTGACCTATCACTGATGTTCAGTTCAGAAGAATGTCTCCTAGCAGATCGACGAGAACTACGGAGTATGGCTTGCCGAACTCTTTCCACATTTTCTGGAGTGCGTACAGTGCGATGAGCCCCTGGCGGTCGTTTATTCATCACTGTTCCTACTGAACGAAATGATTTAACCCAACGTAAAATGGTGTTACGAGTGGGTACACTGTCATTTCTCGCAAGATTGAAATGACGACGAAACTCGCGCTGAACTGCAACGATACTCTCGTTATTACGCACAAAACTGTCGTAAGTAAACACACGATGTTGCACACTCCACGACTCCATGATGCCGACTAAACAATGGTATGATCTACAGAACGCATGGCCACTTCAGTCGCCCCACTCCCACTACCCAGATCAGAATACTATCTGTTCTAAAAACATCCATCCTTTCTGCCGCACCCTTTTATCTTAAGTTTTATTGGAATTAACCATTTTGGTCTAGTTTGCATTGGTTAAGTAAACTGTAGTACTGTAGTACTGTACCATCTACTATTACAGCGGTTCCCAACCCGGGGTACGCGTACCCCTTGGGGGTACACGACGAACCGGTTAGGGGTATGCCGAAAATGAAGGGCAATGGCGGACGTTGTTTTTCTGAGTAACTTGGTGGGGTTATTGTACTGACAAGCTTAATGCAAGCCCAGATCTAAGGCTTTATTTGTCTACATTTGAACCTGATTTCAAACAATTAAGTGCAACAAAACAGTTTCAAGAGTCACACTAAAGAAGAGTTCTGAAGACGTTTCCTGGACTAATAATTTAGTTTCAATACCGACATCACAATTTTCATGTTAGATTTTGTATTTACAAATTTTAAAAGAATTTTGTATTCGATGTGATTTTTTTTTTCGAAGTTTAAGACTAATCTGTCTTGTCTTAGATTAGAAAAACTATAATTATTATAACTCTGTCATTAGTATTTTGATGTAAAATTAAGGCCATACAAGAAATGTTCAGTTTTCAATAAAATATCTATTTTAAATGCTTGTGTTAACTTCCATTTTCGTTGGTTTAAATTTATATCTTAATTTGAACACATAATAAAACGTACAAGTGTTAAGTTATATTTTGCAGTATTTAAAAACTAACCAACGTATACTCACAGAAAAATACCATTATGATTGTAAAAAATAAATTTACATTATGCAAAATATTTGGAAATAAATAAAAAACATATGAAAATATGCAAATTGATTAGAAATTAACTAGTGATTAATTGCTTAGTGAAGTATTGTAGTTACAGTGATGTTACATTTTTGGGGATAAAATTTTAGTTAAAGATTCACCAAGGGGTACGGGAGAAAAAAACGTTGGGAACCACTGTACTATTATCAGTTGGGGGGAATAGAGTAGAGTGAAGTAAGTACAGTGGTAAAAAATTTACCGTACTGAAAAGAATCATCACCAACGTACCAACTGTACTCTACCACAAACTTTAAAAGCTGTTACTATATAGTACTTGAGTTACGAGTTTGCCTTTGTTTATAATGAGGGGTAAAGGGGGGGAAGCATCAGTGCGAATGTGCAACTGCTTTGGGGCCAGTAAGCTATCCCAGAGGATATGCAGTAAGTATATCGTGGAACCTTTTGTAGGTTAATTGTATGAATATAACTTTGTGTTAACATAAACAGAAATGTTGGTCACTCGAAAATGTGGTTGAACTATTCACAGTACTGATTGAAATCTAATACGCAATATAATTAAATGTTATGAAATTAAACCTAAACAAAAACACCTTTCTGTGCCTCTTAACAAAAGCCATGAGCGAGCGGCTAACTACTGTGATGTTTCTGTTTCCACAATTGGAAATATAAAGATGGAAGTTAAAGACAGTGAAGAAGATAATTACTTATTAACAGTTTTTTTTTGACACCTGGTAAAAAAAGGAAACTGCCAGAATATAGGAATGCCTTATTGGTGGATGGCTTTGACAGATAGTGTTTGTCAAAATTATAGTGGATTTTTGTATCAATAAGAGGGTGATGCCAACATGTGAAAAATTATTATCAGTTATAAAAGAAAGGTTAAATTTTAGTTGGAAACATGTGTCACAACAAAGTACAAGGGGTGTTCAGAAAGTAAGTACCGTTTTTAAAAAAAACAAGTAAAACAATTTTTTTTTCAACACAATTTCATTTCTACATGAAAACCCAAACCTTAAACTATTTTTTGACATAGTTTCCACCGATGTTCTAACTCTTGTCTTAGCGGGTGATCAGTTTGTCTATACTCTCTTCATAGAAGGTTCCCGCCAACGATTGTAGCCACGACTCCACGGCAGTTTTCACTTCATCTTCGGTTTCAAAGCGTTGGCTGCCTAGCTCGCCCTTCATGTGCAGGAACAAGTGGTAGTCAGACGGTGCCAAGTCCGGGCTGTAGGGCGGGTGATCGAACTGCACCCAACGAAATTGTCGAACCAATGTTTGAGTGTCACCAGCGGTGTGGGGCCGAGCATTGTCATGGAGCAACAAATTGATTTTCTCCCAAGAGGTGAAACCATTAATGTGGCAAGGTATTGCGAAACCTTAAGAAAACTAAGGCGGGCAATTCAAAACAAACGGAGAGGAATGCTCAGTAACGGAATTGTGTTGCTCCATGACAATGCTCGGCCCCATACCGCTGGTGACACTCAAACATTGGTTCGACAATTTCGTTGAGAGCAGTTCGATCACCTGCCCTACAGCGCGGACTTGGTACCGTCTGACTACCACTTGTTCCTGCACATAAGGCACGAGCTAGGCGGCCAACGCTTTGAAACCGACCATGAAGTGAAAACTGCCATGGGGTCGTGGCTACATTCGTTGGTGGGAACCTTCTATGAAGAGGGTATAGACAAATTGATCACCCACTACGACAAGTGTTTGAACATCGGTGGAGACTATGTCGAAAAATAGTTTAAGGTTTGGGCTTTCATGTAGAATGCAAATTGTGTTGAAAAAAAATTGTTTTACTTGTTTTTTTTAAAAACAGTACTTACTTTCTGAACACGCCTTGTATATTCATTGAAAGGCAACATGTAGTTAACAAACTGCAATTGCACAGTAGTAAAATATAGTGTCACTGTTGATATTGGCAGCACTGTCAGATTTTCTTTTCCCTTCCTCACAGCCCATCTATATGCTAAAGGCATTCTCATGAGTCAGTATCTATAGCGATGCGATCTAGATAAAGAAGGTATTGTTTTCACAAGTGAACGAAATTAAAATGTGTTGATTTTTATAGCGGTTCGACACAATTTTTATTGAAAAAGTTTTGTATTTTTGTCTTTCTAGCTACTGCCTGAGGATTTTTTACTTCAGCATTTACCAAAAGAAAAAATAGAAACTCTAATGGTATTTTTGGTATGACTATGTGTAAACTGTTACATTTTCATCTTTATAATTTTTTCTACAACAATTGTGTCTATTTTTAATTTTCTCGCGGGAAAAATTTATCAATAACGATAAATTACACTACCAAAATTTTTAGAACATAACTGAAAAGTCACAATGAATAGGAAGAGGCACAAGCATAAGAAATGTTTTAAATATTCAAAACTTTTAAATATTCTCCCAATAACTATATGTAAACTGTTAAATTGTAACCTTTTCAAAATTTTTCCAATAAAAATTGTGTAAAACCGCTATAAAAATCAACAGATTTTAATTTCGTTCACTCGTGGAAACAATTTTAATTCACTATGGACAGAAGTGAATCGACCTTCTTTGCGTGGACAGAATATAGCAGACAACAAAACTGAGAGTAACCGAAAAGTACTCTGCAGTGAATGTTTCAATTTCGCGAATCACGATAAAGTTGAATAAGTATGTCCTTCTTGAATTTCAATATTTTTTGTATGATAATCGTCATGTCGTATTTAGTGTTGTTGTTGTTATTTAGGTAATCAGGTTTGGACCTCTAGAGGCTTTACTAATTAAAAAAAGGAGCGAGGTTGTTTACCTATGCTTTCCTCACTTAATTGGAAAAGTATGCTTATTAGCATGCCAGGCCCTCTGAAAAGTATCTACTTTCCACCTGCAAATGACAACTTTATTTCATTCACCACAGGGTCTGGCTGTATAATGAAATTCATTACTTTCAGAGGAGATAAACTGTGGCTAGTTTCTTTTATGCTTCTCCTCTTCTGTTCTTAATGCTTCAGTTATATTATTGGCTGACCATGTGATAAGAAACATAGCTATTTTTTGTACCTCTGGAACTAGCAGATCGAGTGCAAATAATTTAACATTCCACCTGCCTGTTATAGGCAACCTATTTAGTATATTGGATTTATATAGGGTGATTAAAAACTATAAGGTAATCTCTTGGGATCTCATTCTATAGCTAAAAATAAGAAAAAAAGTTCATATAAACATATGCCTGAAAACGCTTAGTTACCGAGTTATGCCTAGCGAAAAATTTCACCTATAACTTTGTACCCTCGGTGAAGTAAGGTCGTATAAAAATGTTAAAGGTAGTTACAAAGATACAAATACGATTGTTTCTTATGTTTTTTAATTTGAAAAATTGAATAAAATAGGTTCCAGAGCTGTAAATGCAATACTTTCAGAGATATCTTACATAAAACACAAGAATTGGTGCAAAGAAATAACATATTTTTGTGTTTATTATAAGATTACTTCCATAAATGGTAAATAAATGTGTATTTTTTCTTAAATAAATTGTAGAAAATTTAATTCTGAATAGATTCCTGTGAATTACTCAGGAAAAAAAATTAATAATAGATATTGAAATTTCACTTTATTTAAAATCAAAACAGACGCACTTTCTTAACGGCATAAAATATTAACTAATAT
Organism: Catonia carolina; assembly: GCA_035578175.1. Lineage (NCBI taxonomy): Eukaryota > Metazoa > Arthropoda > Insecta > Hemiptera > Achilidae > Catonia > Catonia carolina. The sequence continues at coordinate 56,776,032 of JAQMRL010000007.1, forward strand.
GTAGGTTGGGAGTAACAGCTGATTGATCAGCTGTTACTTCCAACCTACATATTAGGTTATATTTTATGCAGTTAAGAATGTGCGTCTGTTTTGATTTTAAATAAAGTGAAATTTCAGGTTATATTTTAACATATTTAAGAAATAATACACCTTTATTTACCATTTATGGAAGTAATCTTACGTTAAACACAAGAATGTGTTATTTCTTTGGACCAATTCTTGTGTTTTATGTAAGATATTTCTGAAAGAATTGCATTTACAGCTCTGGAACCAATTTTATTCAATTTTTCAGATTAAAAAACATAAGCAATCGTATTTGTATCTTTGTAACTACCTTTAACATTTTTATACGGCCTTACTTCACCGAGGGTACAGAGTTCTAGGTGAAATTTTTCGCTAGCCGTAACTCGCTAAATAAGCGTTTTCAGGCATATGTTTATATGAACGTTTTTTCTTATTTTTAGCTATAGAATGAGATCCCAAGAGATTGCTGTGTAGTTTTGAATCACCTGTATAAGAGTGTATTCTATAAACGATTAATTGATTTTCGTGCTTCTGAATTTCAGTTATGAATGGTGATGATGATGATGGTGGAGGTCGTGATGGAGTCGTTATTAGCATCGATGATGACGAAGAAGAAGACGATCCAGAAGTTATAGATCATGAAGGTCCTGATGATGATGGTGAAGAAGTCTCTGGAAGTGCTGAAGTAGAAGAGGATGATGATGAAATCAGTTCAGAAGAAGAAGAGGAGGAAGATGATGTTGAAGATGACGATGAAGATGATGATGAAGAGATGGCCGATGAAGATGAGGAAGATGAGGAGGAAGATGATGATAACAATATGGATGAAGACAATGACATTGGTATTGTCAAAGGCGATGTACCATTGACGCCCTTCAATATGAAGGAAGAGTTGGAAGAAGGTCACTTTGATGCTGAAGGAACATACCATTGGAGAAGAGAAAAAACTGTCAAGGATAATTGGCTTGAAAACATAGATTGGGTTAAGGTAATTAATACTTTTTTTTACTCTCTACATAATTTCCGTTCTTTAAGTTAGGTATATTAGTTTGCTATTGATATTGTAATTTGAAAACTTTGTAAGTTATCTCGAACCTATAGGTATGCTATATTTATTATCTTAATCACATTCATTTTAGTAATATGATATAGGAAGATGCTTGGAGCAAATATTTTTTGCATTTTTTTTTTAATAAAATGAACGAAGAGACACTTCCGGCCATTATGCCATTGCATTCTCCCACCACTATACTGTATGTCTGGTTTTCATGCTATTTCTATAACCACACTGGCTTCAGTTCAGTACTGCAACTCAGTACAGTTTATTAAATACCTAGGAAGGTATTGCTGTATTTCTTTTCATGCCAATATATTATTTAAACCAGTAAATATTTTTTGCATTTTTTATTATAAAATGAACGAAGAGACACTTCCGGCCATTGTGCCATTGCATTCTCCCACCACTATACTGTACGTCTGGTTTTCATGCTATTTCTATAACCACACTGGCTTCAGTTCAGTACTGCAACTCAGTACAGTTTATTAAATACCTAGGAAGGTATTGCTGTATTTCTTTTCATGCCAATATATTATTTAAACCAGTAAATTCAGTTAATATTAAAACAGTGTCATGAATTCTATTATTATAAAGAAATTTTTATTGCTTTTAACGTCAATCCACGGCAATATATTAATTAACACGTTGAGTGCTACATAGAAATGACTAGAAGACTTTGTAAGCCCAACAAACTTTTTTTAAATAATTCGGTTTAATAATCTATAAAAATGATATCCTTAGTAGGGATTATATTGTGCAATTTTACGGCAAAAAAATAAAGATGCACATGTGGCGTCCGCTTTGTTTTTTGTATTTATACACAACTAGCACATGCATTTTCAGTTCGTTACTGTTTTATTGTTAACGTATTAATCAAAAATGTATTGTAATTTAGTATAATATTCGACAAAACTGTAAGTTCCATAACAAAACTTCCTTGGTAAAACCGACAATAGTTTTTTCGTAAATTGTGTCCGCTTTTGTTGGGACAGGCCACTAACTCCTTCATGAGCCATTATAAACACTTGTTAAAACAAAAAACAAACCACGAAATGATACACGTTTACTGTAGTTCAATTAACATGCCACTAAAATATAAAGAGCACAACTAAAAAACCGATGATGTAAGAACGCCAGAAAAATAATACTGTGGGACGCACACATGGTGCTCTCGGCGCAGCAGATGAGGTACTGCTGGGCGCCACGTATGCATCCATGGCGCTGAACGTGTTAAACAGCAATTTTCATTGTGTTTCAGTTATGTACATCTATCAAAGCCGAGTGGGAGGTCCGTTATTTATTTAGTTCCACTTTTATTGTTGTTACAACATTTTTTAGTTGACAAAGTGAAGCTAGTAAAGCTTCGCGGTCTTCGAGGTCTGCTAGTATCAAATAAAATACATTGTTATATCATGATTTCCAGTATTTTGTTTAAGTTCAGCAATAACTATTGTAGATATTAATGTTAATTTTGTAAAGATGTGACGAATTAAGGTATGGCCATAGTGGTAAGCGGCGAACGGTATGTGGTAAGCGGCTGAACGACCAAACAAAATTTTAAACACTTGAATAGTTGTGGGGCTAGCCACACAGGACCCTAAGTGACGAGCGACAATGCTGTTAGGCATTAGGGTGACGCTCTGCTCGGTTTGATGAGCGTTAAACAATGCAGTTCGGTAGTAAATACATTTGATAGTCCTGTAATAAGGGAACTATTCTACAACTTTCTCTATTTATGTTTATCTTATTGTGACAAAAAGTCGTTCCTCTTTGCAGATCGGTCTTTTCCAATTAGTGTTCCTTTTCTTAATTTTAGATTTAATTTTTTTAAATAGCATATTGAAACTTAGCACTGACATAGTAAATACTGAAAAAATTTGTCCAGATATCTCCTAAGATTGGGGTATAGATGATTCTACTCACCATTAACATAAATTTATAATTCTTTTACTTGGATTTAACAACAGAAAATATTTAAAACTATTTTCACTGAGGAGCTCTCTTTGAACCGACTTAAAGGTATGTTGACAACTAAATAAATATTTTAAAAACTTATTTGCTGCTATACTGCATACCAGTATGTTCATAGTGCCATTTACAAAACAGGTTAGGTTTTGTTGCTCACCACTTACCAGTATGGCCATACCCTTATAATTTGTAAATAACTTGAAAGTAATCAATAAATTATTGTATACCTGGAATACAAGCACGGACTTAGTATGATGGGGACGGAGCGTACATATCTTAATACACGCAACGAAACTGTGTCCAACTCCGGCCACTTGGAGAAAAGAGAAGGTTGTATAAATTTAAAAATCGAGCTAGGGTCGCCTCCCACTCCTTACACTCTCGGTTACATGTATATGTTGTATATACAGTGGGAATAGCTCATTTATACCTGCTGCGCGCATCTTATTAAACATAGCTCAGTCTTTGGTTTGGAGTGGGAGTTGGGCCTAGCTCACTTTTCGCTGTTTCTCTTTTTTCCGTATCCCCTCTTTAGACACAGATTTTTGAATTTACGCTCCGTCCCTATCATACTAAGTCCGTGAGTACAAGGTACACCTATAATAATACAAGCCGTTAAAAAACTGTTTGTTGGTGTTGTCAGATAATTTAATTGTAAAATAAATAAATTTTTTTTTTGTTTTAGGTTAAAAATGGAGATGACAGAATTGTATCTGATGATACAATTGACTCGACAGAAGCATTTGACATCACAGCTGCTTACAAAAGATTGTTAGAATACATGAATCCATTTGAAACAGTTACAGCTGCCATAAGGAGATATGGTTCGTACTTTTGTCGTTATCTGTTTGCTCTACTAAAAAGGTCTTTCGACTTGCATGTTAAGAATTAGGCTGTTTCCAAAACACCAGAGAGATTCTGTCTTGAAACACGGGTTTTGAAAATCTCTTTTCAACTCTGTTATTAACGTTTTTCATTTAGTTAATTATTTGAGACAAAGGAACCCTGGCGATTGCTGTGAACAAAAAGATCCGGTGAAAACTCGATTTCGAAAAATCGACATGAAAACAATATTTTCCTTCCTATATACTCATATAGGCAAGAGAAAGTAAAAACTAGTTTGAATGCATAATTCAAATTTTAGAAAAATGGGTGGTGCCTCTTGAGCGTCAAATGGAACTTTGTTATGTGATGAATGACGTATCTTGGGTGCCATTGTTCTTTTCATATCCCTATACTTGTTGCTTTTTGGTCAGCAGCTAGGCAGCATTTCTTTTATCCATACTGTCCTTCAGAAACGTTTATTCTGTCCTCTGATGATGATCTTTTCAATTTTGAAAGGATCAGTTGTTCATAATTGTTACTACAGTTTTAAACTTTTTGTATCGTGTAATTAGGGTTTTTTCTATAAATTAATTCATCTTAAGCCTTCGTTTTAACAATAAAATAAATAATAAAAATAAGCATATAAAAGTAATTCTTTTTTACCAACAGTTGGACGTTAAACAAAAAAAAGAAAAAATTTATTCTTTACAAATGTCACATTTTTCTCATTTTTTAGCTCGTTGGATATACCCACTTAGCATTCATTGTGTTTACACTTTAAAGCTTAAGCTCGAGTATAGCTCGGAGTGAGCGTAAATCGCGGTTGTCTGAAGCCCGAGTATACCTCGGGCCGCCTCATTAAATTCTGTAGTAAGATCCAGACGAGGTTGTATCGGGCTTCGGTTGCACAGATTCATTCTATATTTTATTTAGTTCAATTTTCTATGCAGGTAGCAAAATCTATCGAATATTTTGTGAACTATGAATAAAAACATTGAAACGTGTTCGAGGTTATGTTTTTGTTAATGTACATGTGTACTTTGATTTTTTGTAAGTTACATGAGGTTTGTAGTTATTCTGTATTTGATATTTATAAATAATATAGTTATTTCTACTTTTTAATGATTCTTTTTTCGTATTTTATCGGTAATCGTTTTCGTTCAGTTGTATACATTGTACTGTTTTGTCTTCCAGATCGCTTTGTTTGTGCGGTTATTTGATAGTAATGTTTATAATTTCTTTTTCATTTTATGTTTTCTGTGTGTTGCTGTAAAGTTTGCTCTGAAAAAACAAAGCTGCAACTAGAAAGGCTGAAAGGAAAGAAACAACCTGGTACTGCCGTGACTAATGTTGCCTTGTGCTTACCAGTGTGTTTCCTAGTGTTTCATACAAAGGCTAATTATGTGTAAAATATTTTAAATTTTAGTACTCAAACAGTTTTAGAGTGTAGTTTATTTCATTTCCTTTCTGTAGAATTTATATAAGTTGTTGTTTAGTAGTATTTAGGATTGTAAAACTCAAAAACTAGGTAGTGTGTAGCACGTAACAATTTCTTTTTTCATAATTTTTTGGTGTATATTCAGATAACTCATAAATTTAGTAAGTTTAATAATTTAATTGTAAATAATTAGTAATAAACTTTCTGATTTTTTAATCAATTTGATTCAAAAGTCATTAGGAATGATGAAAATTAAATCTTCTAGAATTTTTTTAAGTTTACTCTATATCCCCCTGGATACAGTGACATACCATGTTCTTTATAGCTCAGGCTTCAAAGTATTAAGATTGGTCTATTATTGTTTCAGGGACAACTAAGAATATGTCTTCTTCAGAAAGATGGAAGCGCAAAAAAGCTGGGGAGTTGGGAGATGAAGATAAAGAACAGCGCCAAAAATTGATAGAATTAACTGAAGTTGCAAATATTATTTTAGATAAGATCGGAAATATGAACATTTACCAAGAGACATATGAACAAATTGTTGAAAAGGTGAGTACATAAAAATTGTAATTTTATCTGTTCTGCCTTTTTCTTTAGCAGGGTGGTATGGTAATGCATATTAATTTAATAAGAAAAATCCCTTTCATGAGATGATCTCTCATGGCTGGTGACAGTTTTTAAAAAGGCTTACCTTTGACTTATGGCAAAAACCATAAGTGATATCTGTATTTACTCTTTTTAAAAGGAATTGAATGACACTATTTCTGTTTCCAAATTCCGACTTTGATTTCTTGACTTTCGATCGAAACCGGAATTTCGAACCCAATTTATTTTTTTATTTTTTTTAATTTATAATATACAATACAATGCAATACATTAGCAATTCTGTATCTACTCTTTCACCCTCCCAATAGGGCTTGCTTATTTAGTCTCAATCTACATATACGCAGCATGCGCGTAGAATAATTGGCATTCAGCCATTTTCCCTCAAAGAAATTTGAAAAAAATTCACGGTAAATCTAAATGCCATACAGAATAATAGAAAAAAAATGTGATATCATTATGTTTATTTTAACGTTGATAGTACGCATCGAATCGTGCCCTTATTGCCTTTTCAAAAATATTTTATCTTTTCGAAATATAATTGTATATATATTTTTAGGGGATTATTTTTTTTTTTAAATACGAGGGTTATCCAGAAAATAACCTTCATTTTAAAATAAAAAGTAAACGAGTGAAGATACAAAAACTGTGAATGTAGCCAACCATTCACGGCGTTTTGAAGCTCTTCATCATTGGCGAACCGCTGAGATACAAGCCAGAGCTTCATGTTCAGGAACAGGTGAAAGTCACTAGGAGCCAGGTCCGGGCTGTATGGGGGATGATCGAAAACGTCCCATTTAAACTTGGCCGAAAGTTGATTTGTTGTTCGAGCTGTATGAGGGCGAGAAAACAAATGAACTTTTAGCCAAGTTTAAATGGGACGTTTTTGATCATCCCCCATACAGCCCAGACTTGGCTCCTAGTGATTTTCACCTGTTCCCGAACATGAAGCGGTTTGCCAATGACGAATAGCTTCAAAACGCCGTGAATGGTTGGCTACATTCACAGGCGGTAGATTTTTATGCAGAGGGTATTTCAAAGACTGTTCCAAGGTACGACAAATGCTTGAATCTGTTTGGCAACTATGTCAAAAAAATAGAGAAAAACCGTATTTTTAATATGTATATAATAAAGTTTTTGTATCTTCACCCGTTTACTTTTTATTTCAAAACGTAGGTTATTTTCTGGATAACCCTCGTATATTATTAGCCTATTTGTAGAGCACATACAGATGAAAATTTTGGTGCTAAAACCATCTACCCTAACTGATTTTTGTGGCAGTACTGTTAATTCAGAAAAGTGAAAAATTTTTCTACTTTTTTACCTTCTCCAGCAACAATTCGAAACGATTACTCAGCATTTTACATTTGTAAACTAAAAGTTTGGAAATAATTTCTATTCCACAGAAATAGGTATAGAGATTTATATACCAAAAATTGGAAATGTAGAATAACTTTTCCCCCAAAAGGTCTGAAAAATGGTACCTAGACCTTTATCATTATAATAAGACTAAGGATTTTTAGAATTATATTTTAGTAACACTAAATTCAAAAGCAGATTATGACAAAAATTTTGGTGTATCATACGACCAAAAAAAAGATTTATACACACAAGTTTCTGCTTCGGAAAATTGGTCCAACAGGTGCGCTGTTTGAATGAAGGTTACTGGAGGTTGTTTTTTTTTTATGTCTGCAGTGTAAGAACTTCAATGCATGCTCCTTTACGTATGAGTATTGTAAAACTCTCTTGTATTTTTCATTATTAGCTTAAGTAAATAAATAAAATTTATCAAAATACAACAGGTTACGTTGAACAAGTAGAGGAAATGGAAAAGAAAATATTATAACTATTCACAGCTACTGCAAAGGAAGCTAAATGTTGTCAGAAACATAAAGTCGCTTGTTAAATACCCATGTATTTTAGCGGAAATGTGTGTGCGTGTGCGTGTTAGACCTAATAAATGAAAAATACGAAGAGAGGCCTACGATTTCAAAAAAGCTGATCCCATACTTCAAATTATTTCACTTCACTATTATAAATCAGGGTTTCAATTTGTTTCTACTAACAATTTTTATGATTCATTATACTCGGGAGAAATTATTACAGTTCGGAAACTAAATTTTCCCTCTACACAGAAATGTGTCGGTTTACAGATTAAATGTATCAATTAGGGATTTTTTTTCATTAGAAGGAAATTTTTTATTATTTATTCATTATTGGTCATTTTGAGTAACATTTTAGTAACAATCAAAAAATTATACTTAGTAAAGGCAACGGGTGTGAGTAAATAAAAGATTTGTATACAGTCTTCTCCTGTTTCTCATTTTGTTATACCTATAAAATTAAAAATAAAACGTAAAGATAGATCTGTTTTTTTCTAAACAAAATAAAGTACGGTGGTATACCTGTAACTTAAGTGATGATTGAGGTAAATTGATTTGAAATAGTCTATGCAAGTAACACTAAAGTGGCCAACCTTCGCAGAGGGGTTAGGAGGAATTTAATAACACTATTTTTGTTTCCAAAATCCGACTTTGATTTGTTGACGTCTGGTTTCGGGCTTTTTCTGGTCGAAACCGTAACTTCAAACTCAATCCAGGCCCACTAACTTTTTGTGTAGATTACGAATCCAAAAACCATTTGTTGCTATCTCTTGTAGTTTCTGACATTTGGTCGTGATGGACGGACAAAACAAAATTATAGATAACAATTTTAAAAATTGCCACCAATTATGTTTTACAGAAGATATAGTTAAGATAGATACCGTTTGAGAACTTTGAAGTTCATTGTTTCCCATTTAAAAATTGTTAGGCCTGCTGCAGAATCATAGAGATCTAGGAGTGATAGATATACAGACAAAGGAAAATGGTATGGTGAGAATTTAAAAAAATCTGGTGCGAAACACTCACACAACTTTCTCTTGCCAGTGCAAATAAATAACAATAAACCTAACATTAGTAACAAAACATTAGAAATAAACAAAAAACTAACCTCAACAAACATAACCTAATTTTAATCATGAGTGAAAGACGCAAAATGAAAATCGATCTCAGTTTGCCTTAAAAATACTGAAAATCACTCTTTTACGCTAAACTAGTCTCTGGAGAGAAAAATGCTAAATATAAAAGTTGTAGATCTTTTAATTTTCTATAAATTCGATTATATTCACTTTTGTCATAAAATGCATACTAAGGCCGAAATCTTAAAAAAATGGATTTTTCACACGTTTTCGTGAGAAAAAACATAAAATTGCTAATTACCGCTAGACTAAGCGTTATACAAAAAAATGTTTGAAATAAAAGTTGTAGAATTTTAAATTCTCTACATTTTTATTATATAAATTTTTGCGCTATAATACATATTAAAGCTGTAATCTTAAAAAAACACTTTTTTTACATAAAAACTGCCTCACCAAGAATTTCAGCAAACATGGCACCTACCCTATCTTGTAGAGATTAAAAAATTAAGTAAATAAAGCGATTTTTAAAAAAATCGTAGGACCAGTTTTTGAGAAAATCGCAAAAAAGTGAAAAATTACACGAATAAACTACTACTTCCGGTAGACCGAATTTGATGAAAATGTTCGTGTCAGGTACGGTAGTGGTATGTAACTTAAGTTTCAAGTTTGAAGTTCGTACGATGTTCCGTTCTTGAGATATTTTGTACACACACAGACACACACACACACACACACACACACAGACCAATCTCTAAAAACATGTTTTTTGGGTTCAGGGGGTCTAAAAACGTGTAGATCCGGTGAAAAATCGACATGAAAACAATACTTTACTTCCTATATATTCATATAGGCAAGAGAAAGTAAAAACTTGCCACCAATAACTAGACTTCATTGTATTGTACTTATGATAGTTAACAGTTTTCACACATCGTCTTAAATCATGTGGTGGTCCATGTTTCAGGTGAAATTAGGTGAGCTAAATAATGGCAATGAAACTAAGACAGGAGCTCCTGAGTTGGACATGTACGCTGATGACTTTTCCGACAAAGAAAAAGCAAAACTTGATGGAGAAGCTGAAGCAAAGAAGGCAGCAGCAGCTGCAAAAGAGACAGAATCAGCTGCAAAGGAGGCAGAAGAGGCAAAGAAGGCAGCAGAAGCGGTGAAGGAGGCAGAAGAGGCAAAGAAAGCAGAAGAAGCTGCAAAGGAGGCAGAAGAGACGCAGAAGGCAGCAGAAGCTGCAGAAGAGGCAAAAAAGGCAGCAGAAGCTGCAAAGGAGGCGGAAGAGGTGAAGAAGGCAGCAGAAGCTGCAAAGGAGGCAGCAGAAGCAAAGGAAGCAGCAGCAGCTGCTAAGGAAGCCACAGCTACAAAGGAGGCAGCGGGTGCTCAAATGGAAAGTGATAATGAACCCACTTCTAGTACCGATGTCACTAGCTCTACATCAAATTTCCAAAATAATTTATCAGGTTAGTGATCTATTTGTTTTTTCAATTTGTAATATTAATTGCACTTAAATAACACTGAATAATCTGGCAATTTTAGGCCACATGTGGTGACCTTAAACGTTTCTAGAAGTTCTGTTTGCACCCCACATTCTCAGAATTCACTCATTGTAGACTTTCTTCCTTTCTTCTGTCCACCTTGTGTTCTGTTTTTTGCTCTTCATGGAAGCCCTTAAATTCCGTAATCAGTTGTCTGAATTCAGTTCGGTTTATTTTGGTTTTCTCAATATCCTTGCTGACTTCTTTAAATTATTTATCTTATACCTTAAATCTATTGTTTAGTGACTTAAAAATTTGTTTGGTAACCGGTTGTCATCCATTCTATACAAGGGTCCGTAAAATTGTAATCTTCTTTTTCTAATAGTTTCCATTAATCATTCATTTTTCTTGTAAATTTCTTCTCGACCTCATAACCTGTATTTTTATTTTATTTAGTAAAATATAGCTACAATTCATGACTATACTAAGCTATGTACAATATTTTAAACTAAATATACTTATAGGCAAAAACTCTTCTTCACGAAGAGTTCTGTCCGTGCATAGGAGTATACAGAACTAAAAAAATTAAATCTCTTAAATACTTATAACTACTATAAAATTACTAAGTTAAATTACTACAGTTAAACAGGTTACAAAGATTGCGTTAAACAGAATTAAAAAAAAAACATAAAATAAATGATAAATTCAATGACATTTTACGTGAATATCAATATTATTATTTTAATTTTAATAACAATAGAAATTTTTTAAAATTAACTTTAAGATTATGTATGTATATTTTGTAATAGAGAGAAAAAAAATTATATATTATAACTTTTATTTTATAACTACTTAACAATAATACATTTTAACTAACACAATGCAAATATTTTAACTTTATGGGAAATTAATTCAATAAATGAGTATAAAGAAAGAGTTAAACTATCGCAAAGAGAAAAGTAAAAAAGAGAAAAGAATAATTTTATCGCCTTGGGTATCGGTTTAGCATCTGTGCCGTAGTGTCTGTCATGTTATTATACATACGTATTCTTTGTAGTTTTGGTACCGTGTTTCCTGAGTACGTACTGTAGTTATAGTGAAAATGGGTCCTAATTCGCACATAAAAAGAAAAATTTCTATTAAAGAAAAGCAAGAAATTATAAAAAAAACATGATGTAGGGGCCTAGAATGAACGAATTGGTTCACCAGTATGGGTATTCCCAGTCTACAATTTCCACGATTGTAAAGCAAAAGTCAGTTTTAAAAGATGTTAAAGTGTCTGATAGATCAAACACAATTTAAAAAGGCATTTTTTTATAATTATACCTATTATCAAATCATTTGTACTGAAATCAGTGCTATTTGAAGAATGTATAGGGTTATCTGTATGTACAGGCTAATGTAAATTTCTTGTGGAATTGTATATATGGTCTAATGATTGGGCAAGAATGCGGTCTCACACTACGATATTTTCGCTTTACGATCTTTCTTTCAGAACGAATTACAATAATAATATGAGGGCTTACTGTATTTACACTACAATGACAAATGGAAAATGTTTTCCATTTTCACACTTTGAAGCCGAAGCTTGAATATTTAGGCTGTAAAACTGTAGTACATCTTATTGTTATGATTGAGTAGTTTACTATGATGATAACGTCCAATTTTATTGTTTCAGCTGAAGCAAGCGGAGCCTGCGACAACAGTGAAGTCGAGGTAAAAGCTGATGTTTAATTCCCTCCTTTATTAAATGGTTTCTTCTTCAGACAGATGAACAAAACCATCTGATATAAGTGTGCACCTGGCAGCAACAATTATTGATGTTTTGTATTACTCTTACTTTAAGATAAGTGTTTCTTTTATCTCCGTACTAGTTATTTAAAAATATTATCTATGTAAAATTTTTATAATAGATGTAATAACTAGTAACCAATATTTGAATATTGAAAACTATTTTTGTACCATAATTTCAAAAGTAATTTTAATAACGTGGATAAATTACATCAACTATTTTACTGTTTAGCCATTAAATTTCATTTTGATGTTCAATTTCAATTTTTTCAATTTGATTTCATAAAGGTATTAAACAATTTTATGATAAAAAAAATTTTCAGTTCTAAATGTTCATTAAAAATAAATTTATGTACTTAATGTATATATTTGCAGTATTTTGTATAATTTCGTTGTTTTAAATTTTTAAAAGTTAATAATAAAAAACCAAAGATGTTTATTTATAAATATTTTTAGCTTTTAACTTTTAGTGGTATATCTAAAAGTAAAAAATATTTTTAATTATTCTTCAGATATTCCGTAGTAAATTTATGGTAAAATTAAAAAATTAATTCTTTCAAGACTTCAATTTTATTCCAGGGTTTTATATGGCAGACTGACAGTTATCACCTTTTTTTAAAAAAATTGTTTTTTTTATGTTGAAAGAAAGTGAGAAATTTCTTCTTTGCAACCGTACATTTAACAATAAAACACTGTAAATAGTATTTCATAAATCATTGCATTATACATAGCCTGTTTTTAAAATTTCATGTAATATAAACGTATTACAAAATATATAACAAGATATTAAACAATTGCTAGCACATTTAATATATAAAATTAAATACAAAATTTTAACTCAGAAGTTTGTGTATAATATTTTCTAACAAGTAATTAATTTTTGTAACTATGCTTTCTTTTACGACATGATGTTAACATACTAAGAGTACGTTTACTAGTACAGGATGGTGGTCGGGTAGTATCGGAGAGTACCAATTCTCTGTGAATTAAACGATATTATAGAGAAAGCAGCAGTCATATACAGGGTAATTCACAAAGATATGCAGAAACTTTGGGAGCCCATTGTACATGTAAAAATAATGAAAAAAGTTTTTCTGGTTAATTTTACTTTGTACTCTTATGAATAAAAATTCATTTCATCAAACATCTATTCGCTTCCTGTGTACTTAATTTACACCGGTTGTTCAGAATAAAATTTTCTACATGTTTTATTCAAAAATTTTAACTGTTTCTTGGTGAAATAACAAAGTTTTTCTTGCCCAAAGATGAAAAAATGTGTTTTTCACTCCATTTTTTGCATTTGACACTGGTTTTTTAAAAAACTATTTAACTTGTAGTTCTGGGACCTGTTTTATTCAATTTATCTGATCAAAAACCATAAGAAATGATTGAATTCGCCCCTTAATCTACCTTACCAGAATTCCAGGAAGACCTCATTTCACCTGGTGAGCTGAAATCCGGGCAAAACTTTCGCTAGCCGTAACTCGGAAACAAAGCATTTCCGGATCCATGTTTATATAAACTTTTTTCATTATTTTTACATGTACAATGAGCTCCTAAAGTTTCTGCATATTTTCGTGAATCACTCTGTATAATAAAGGGAAATACATTTAGAACAATTTAAAGTTGACACTCTTATATCTAATGGGCACCATCTGCCATACTAACCTTATGTGCCCATATTATATGAACGTAGTCCTGAAAGTATTAATCTTTTATTCAGTTTTCTTAATGCCCCCTTAATTTTCTTGTTATTTATTTATACTAACATGTTTCAGTGGATCCATCGTCAAGGGAATATAAATTATTAAAACATTTTTAACAATTCCTTTGGTTCGATTTTAATTATTTATGTATTCTGATGATTTTAGATCCACCGAACTATGTTAAAATGTATAGATTATTAAATTACTAGAAAATGAAATCAGTATCGAGATATCCAGGTTAATGAAATTTAATAGTGTGTTTCATTTAGATGCATTTTAAGGATTTATTTTATTGAATTATTTATTACTAAATTTATCGTGACATACTGTATCTTTTGCTTATAACTAACAGGTGGAGTGTTAAGTTATTTGCATGCTGATTTTAGCATACTTTTCCGCTCAGTGTGGAAGGCAAGTGTAAACCATCTCCCTCCTTGTTTTACTTTGTAAAGCCTCTACAGGTTCAAACCAGCCTTTTGGCTGGTTTGGAACAACTGTGTCTTATTTTTATTTATTTTTACATTTAAAAATAAATCTTTATAATGCATCCTGCAGTTTGAAATTATTTCTATTTCTTATAATGAATTAATATAATAATTTCACCAACCTTCTTTTTAAACTGCGTCACCTTTATTTTTATTCTTACACGTGTTTCGGTGGATCCACCATCATCAGAGTAAATAAAAAATTGAAACTTAAAAAATTGTTATCGCACTTGTTTAAAATTTACAGAAGATGATGAATCTTCAGTCACTTGTATAAAATACAGTTATATTTAAAATTTACAGTTATTTAAAATTTACAGAAGATGATAAATCTTCAGTCACTTGTATAAAATACAGTTATATTTAAAATTTAGTTATTTAAAATTTACAGAAGATGATAAATCTTCAGCCACTTGTATAAAATACAGTTTTATACAAGTGACTGAAGATGTATCATCTTCTGTAAATTTTAAATAAGTGAGATAAAAATTTTTTAGTTTCAATTTTTTATTCACTCTGATGATGCTGAATCCATCGAAACAGGTAAGAATAAAAATAAAGGTGACGCAGTTTAAAAAGAAGGTTGGTGAAATTATTATATTAATTCATTATATGAAATAGAAATTTTTACATTTGTATCGTTAAAAATAGTATTTTGCCAACCATATTGTCGAATGTAACTTTTGTATGATTTCTTTTGACATTTAATTAATTCCTAAACATAAACCTAAAGAAATAATTGATTATAAAAAGTATATCGTTATAACTGATAACCTGAACAATAATTAAAGAAAATTTGTGAGTAAAATTTTTGTTTTTTTTCACTCAAACGTTAAATATTATTTGTTTATTATTAAATCTTATGATTAATAAATTTCTTTTATATTTTATAAATAATTATCGATCTATTTGATTTAGTGAGATTTTTAAATGAAATTTTTACAAAATTCTGCAGGTGTGGAGATGAAAGAAACTATTGTGTTTATCTGATATGTGTTTATCTATCTGGCTGCCTGTACACTTTGTTTTAATGAAGGGTGTACAATGTTGTATTATGTTGCTGTATATTAAAATAATAAGTAAATTACACAAAAAAAGAAAAAAAATAGGTGTATATATACTAAAGATTAAGATTTTTACCCTCATAATGAATGTATCAATATATCTTGTTATGTTTGACTTTTCTATAACTTTTATCTCATATAAATTTTTTTGGTTAGTAACCTATAAGTTGGGCGAGAGTTATTGTATAGGATATAGAATTTAAATTTATCTTCTTAATCTTAATTAACAATTTAATCAAAATCTAATTTAAAAATACAATTTAATTTAAAAATACGTATACAGGATAACCTGGGTAATCCAAACTCCCAAAAAAAAAAGCTTGCAGTAAAGTCTTTTATCATATTGCTTTTCAGTAAATTGATGTTTTAAGTACTATGTTAACCCACCGGGTTGGTCTAGAGGTAAAGTCATCGCCAAAATCAGCTGTTTAACATCTGATTTTCGGAGACGAATGTTCCTAGTTCAAATCCTAGTAAAGGTAGTTACTTTTATACGGATTTGGATACTAGACAGTGGTTACCAGTGTACTTTGATGGTTAGGGTTCAACTAACCATACTCTCTCAGGAATGGTCGGCCTGGGTCTGTACAAGACTACACCTCATTTACACATCATACACATCATCCTCATCTCATTGGGTCATGGGGTTGCTTATTGTTCTAAATTGAACAGATTGCAACGTACACAAATTAGGAATAAAAAAAAAGTACTATGCTGTAAAGAACATTCAAGTAATTTTTTTGCATTAATTAATTTCAACTTAAAAATATGTTAAGACCAATATTATGGCTTTAGAACAATAAATACAACGACACTGTACTGTAGCATAAGTACAGTGACCTGTGCATGTTTATGTGTATAGATAGATATTCTAGGCGCAAACAGAATATGTAAGATACATATTATCTTTAATAGACTGTTTTATAAAGATGCATAAAATCATTTAATACTTGTATTCAGTGGGGAACATAGAATGACATTCCACCGCACAAACTACTTTGATTGGCTCAAATATGAAAAAACTCAGTTGAAAAATCACTAACTTAAACGAAACAGACAAGCTCCTTCAAAGACAAGGCTCTATGCAGTCTCCTTATTCACAAGTGGAGACTGTGTAGAGCCTAGTGAACTGTAGGATAAAAATTTTATTGAATTGTAAGTCCATATTTTGGTAGTAAATTGTATTTTTTCAATCAATAGGGGGTGCTCCTGTGTATTTAATAACATAAAGCAACACATCCGAACTAATTGGGACTAGAGAGGTTCTGATAATTATATACACTAAATATTTTAATTTGATACACTGTATGGTAACAATGTAATTTTACCTATATGGTAATAATGTAATATAACCTAATTATTTAATAAATTAATAAAATCTAACACAGTCTTCAGGTTAAAAAAAACACTAATTTATTGGAAATGAAGAACAGTAATATCCTTTATAAAATATTTTTTAGTGCACAAGTAGTATAATTTGTCAACGCTCCTTCAAAGACAAGGCTCTAGGCCGTCTCCTTATTCACAAGTGGAATAAGGAGATCATCTAGAGCCTTGTGAACTGAAGGATAAATTTTTTATTGAATTATGTGTCCATATTTTGGTAGTAAATTGTATTTTTTTTCATTCAATAGGGGGCGCTCCTTTGAATTTAATAACATAAAGCAACACATCCGAACTAATTGGGGCTAGAGAGGTTCTGATAATCTAATCCACTAAATATTTTAATTTGATACACTGTATCATAACAATTTAATTTTACTTAAATGGTAATAGTGTAATATAACCTAATTATTTTATAAATAAATAAAATCTAACACAATCTTCAGTTAAAAAAAAAACATTAATTTATTGGAAATGAAGAACGGTAATATCCTTTATGAAATATTTTTTAGTGCACTTGTAGTATATTTTGTCAACGCTCCTTCAGAGACGATGCTCTAGGCCGTCTCTTTATTCACAAGTGGAATAAGGAGACGGTCTAGAGCCTTGTGTTCTGTAGGATAAAATTTTCATTGAATTGTATGTCCATATTTTTGTAGTAAATTGTATTATTTTCGATCAATAGGGGGTGCTCCTTTGTATTTAATTACATAAAGCAAGACTTCCGAACTAATTGGGACTAGAGAGGTTCTGATAATCAAATACACTAAATATTGAAATTTGATACACTTTATCATAACAATTTAATTTTAGCTAAATGGTAATAATGTAATATAACCTAATTATTTTATAAATTAATACAATCTAACACAATTTTCAGTTTAAAAAAAACACTAATTTATTGGAAATGAAGAACGTTAATATCCTTTATTAAATATTTTTTAGTGCACTTGTAGTATATTTTATCAACGCTCCTTCAAAGGCAAGGCTCTAGGCTGTCTCCTTATTTACAAGTAAAATAAGGAGACCGTCTAGAGCCTTGTGTTGTGTAGGATAAATTATTCATTGAATTGTATGTCCATAATTTTGTAGTAAATTGTATTTTTTTCGATCAGTAGGGGGCGCTCTTTTGTATTTAATAACATAAAGCAACACATTCGAACTCATTAGGACTAAAGAGGTTCTGATAATCAAATATACTAAATATTTTAATTTGATAGACTGTATCATAACAATTTAATTTTAACTAAATGGTAATAATGTAATATAACCTAATTATTTAATAAATTAATAAAATCTAACACAATCTTCAGTTTAAAAAAAACACTAATTTATTGGAAATGAAGAACGTTAATATCCTTTATTAAATATTTTTTAGTGCACTTGTAGTATATTTTGTCAACGCTCCTTCAGGGACACGGCTCTAGGCCGTCTCTTTATTCACAAGTGAAATAAGGAGACCGTCTTGAGCCTTGTGTTCTGTAGGATAAATTTTTTATTGAATTGTATGTCCATATTTTGGTAGTAAATTGTATTTTTTTCGATCAGTAGGGGGCACTCCTTTGTATTTAATAACATAAAGCAACACATCCGAACTAATTGGGCCACAGAGGTTCTGATAATCAAATACACTAAATATTTTAATTTGATACACTGTATCAAAACAATTTAATTTTACCTAAATGGTAATAATGTAATGTAACCTAATTATATACTAAATTAATAAAATCTAACACAATCTTCAGTTTAAAAAAAACACTAATTTATTGGAAATGAAGAACGTTAATATCCTTTATGAAATACTTTTTAGTGCACTTGTAGTATATTTTGTCAACGCTCCTTCAGGGACAAGGCTCTAGGCCGTATCTTTATTTACAAGTGAAATAAGGAGACCGTCTAGAGCCTTGTGTTCTGTAGGATAAATGTTTTATTCAATTGTATGTCCATATTTTTGTAGTAAATTGTATTTTTTTAGATCAGTAGGGGGCGCTCCTTTGTATTTAATAACATAAAGCAACACATCCGAACTAATTGGGACTAGAGAGGTTCTGATAATCAAATACACTAAATATTTTAATTTGATACACTGTATCATAACAATTTAATTTTACCTAAATGGTAATAATGTAGTATAACCTAATTATTTAATAAATTAATAAAATCTAACACAATCTTCAGTTTAAAAAAAACACTAATTTATTGGAAATGAAGAACGTTAATATCCTTTATGAAATATTTTTTAGTGCACTTGTAGTATATTTTGTCAACGCTCCTTCAGGGACAAGGCTCTAGGTCGTCTCTTTATTTACAAGTGAAATAAGGAGACCGTCTAGAGCCTTGTGTTCGGTAGTATAAATTTTTTATTGAATTGTATGTTCATATTTTTGTAGTATACACCTCATTCAGGTGTATGCTCCAACGGCGGAGAAAGAGGATGAAGAAGTGGAGGCCTTCTATAAAGATGTGGAACAGGTTCTGAAACTAACAAGAGGCAGAGACATTACAATAGTCATGGGAGATCTAAATGCAAAGATTGGACAGGGTGAGAGGGATGAGTGGGTGGGGGAGTATGGTCTTGGTGAGTGCAATGACAGAGGTGAACGCCTCCACCAATTCTGCCAAGAAAACTCAATGGTGATTACCAATACTCTTTTTGAACATCCAAAGCGCCGAAGGTATACATGGAAATCACCACAGGACGGCCCACGAGGTATAGTCAGAAATCAAATAGACTACATTATGATCAAGCAAAGGTATAGAAACTCGGTGAGAAATTGCAAAACCTACCCTGGAGCGGATGTGGACTCTGACCACAATCTGCTGATGGCAACAGTGAGGGTGAGGCTGAAAAGATTGAAGAAGCGCCAGCATGATTCCATGATTGACACAAGGCATTTGAGAGATGTCAAGTTGAGGGGAATGGTCTGTCAAAAGGTAAATGCGAATTTGACAAGGATGAGAGAGGATAATGGAATTGAGAGGGAGCCTGTGTTTTTGTGGGAAAGCTTCAAATTGGCAGTGCTGGAACCATGTCAGGATTACTTAAAGCCAAAGAAACAAGTGAAGCGACAGGACTGGATGACTGACGAACTACTCAGGCTCATGGAGGAGAGAAGGCTGATGAAGTCGAAGGATCAGAACAAGTATTGTGAGCTGAGGAGAAGAATAAGATGGGAATGTCGTCAGGCTAGAGAAGTGTGGGTGAGAGAGAGATGTGAGGAAGTTGAGGAACTGCAGAAACGACAGGATCTGCACAATCTCCACAAGAAGATCAAGGAGTTTAACGGTACAGGAAGGCAACAGAAAGCATATATACTAACAGATAAGGATGGACACATTGTGACGGACATGGCAGATCAGTTGCGACTTTGGGAAGATTATATAAGTTTTGTTTGAGGATGAAAGGGAGGAGACTATGGGCGTGAGAGAGGAAGAGGAGACTGGCCCTCCAATTCTGAGAGTAGAGGTGCAGCGAGCAATTTATTCATCAAGAAATGGTAAAGCACTGGGTCCAGATCAGATTCCCGCAGATGTACTCAAGTTGATTGAGGAGGAACACCTTGACACAATCACAGCTTTGTTCAACAAAATATATTGCACGGGAATAATATCGACTGAGTGGCTCAAGTCAACCTTTGTTACTATCCCAAAAAAGCAGAATGCGAAAAAATGTGATGAGTACAGAACAATCAGCTTGATGAGTCACACACTGAAGATCTTTTTGAAAATTATACATCGAAGAACATTTTTAAAGCTGGAAGAAGATATCTCAGACACACAGTTTGGTTTCAGAAATGGATTCAGTACGCGAGATGCGCTGTTTGCTTACAATGTCCTCATGCAGCGTTGTATGGATGTTAACCAGGACATATATGCATGTTTTATTGATTATAATAAAGCATTTGATAAAGTCAGGCACAACCAACTGATAGAAGTGTTGAAACGTAAAAATATTGACTCGAGAGATATCCGGATAATTGTCAACCTGTACTTCAACCAGACAGCAACTGTTCGCGTGCAGGATGCCTTTACTAACCCAGTGGACATCAAACGGGGTGTTAGGCAGGGCTGTGTGCTCTCTCCACTTCTCTTCAACATTTATTCTGAAGAAATTTTCAGACAAGCCCTTGACACGGAGGTTGGAGGATTTCGGGTGAATGGCATACGTCTCAACAACTTACGTTATGCAGATGATACAGTCTTGCTGGCTGAAACAATGCAGGATCTCCAGGAACTCCTGAATAAGGTTGTTGAAGCCAGTCAACATTTTGGTCTCACCCTCAACACAAGGAAGACAAAGTGCATGGTCATCACCAAGAGTGTGGTCCCACATGACAAACACCTGTATGTGGAGGGAGAGCAGTTGGAAAGAGTTATGAAGTACAGCTATCTTGGTATGATGGTGAACAGTAACCTTGATTACTCTACTGAGATCAAAATCCGCATAGAGAGAGCCCGGGCCGCATTTGTGAAAATGAAGAGGATGCTGTGCAACCACAATCTGAGTCTGGACTTGAGAATTCGTGTGCTGAGGTGTTACATCTTTCCGGTGCTGTACTATGGTGCAGAGGCCTGGACTACCAATAGGCAATGTGAACGAAGACTTGAGGCCTTTGAGATGTGGGTTTACAGAAGGATGCACAAAATATCTTGAGACAGAGAGAGTCACAAACATGGAAGTCCTAAGGAGGATGCAGAAGGGAATGGAAGTGATGATCGAAATCAAGAAGAGAAAGCTGGTGAACCTCGGCCATGTCTTGAGAGGTCCAAAATATGAAATCCTTCATCTTGTCATCCAGGGAAAGATTATGGGCAAACGATCGGTTGGAAAAAGAAGAACCTCCTGGCTACGGAACCTGCGAGAGTGGTTTAATTTGTCATCCATCGACCTATTTAGAGCTGCAGTTTCGAAGGTCAGGACTGCCATGATGCTAGCACACCTTCGTAATGGAGATGCTACATGAAGAAGAAGATTTTTGTAGTCAATTGTATTTTTTTCGATCAGTAGGGGGCGCTCCTTTGTATTTAATAACATAAAGCAACACATCCGAACTAATTTGGACAAGAGAGGTTCTGATAATTATATACACTAAATATAGGGTGATTCGAAAAGAGCGCCGGTTTTGATATATCAAATTAAGAGATTTATTTTATTGAAAAACTGAAAATAAATACATCAACAAGTTCATCTTACCTTCCGATTTCATGTATGAAAAATGATGTCATGCATGTGTCCTCCTCTACTGCGCTGGCACGCATCAACTCTGTCCATGAAATTGGATATTACTGCACGACAAGTTTCGACTTCCATTCGCCCGATAACCCGTCGAATTTCCTCCTTCAAGTCATTGATGTTTCGGGGTTTATTGGCATACACCAATGACTTCAGATGACCCCAAAGATGAAAGTCACAAGGCGTCAAGTCACACGACCTTGGTGGCCATTGATGGTTGGAATTACGAGAAATGATGCGATCCTGGAACCGTTCACGGAGCAACAACATTGTTTCTCGTGCAGCAACTAAATTTTATACGGGTGATATTGGAGATCGTACCGAAGAATTCTCCGTACAGAAGAACATCGTAAACCCAATTGCTGAGAACGGCGACGTATTGATTTTGCTGGGCTAACAGCCACACTGTCACGAACCAACGCAACGTTCTGCTCAGTTCGGCCAGAACGACGACGTCCAGAACTTTTAAGGTCGACTGTTGAACCCGTCTCAAAAAACTTTTTCATGAGCGTGCGAACTGTTGATTCATTCGGTGCTTCATTACGTCCTAGAGTACCGCGAAGTCGCCTGAGAGTAGCCGCATAACTCTCTCCACTCTGGTAAAATGTTTTGACGATTAACACTCGTTGTGCAATAGTAAACTTCTCCATGGTTAGAC
The DNA here is from genome assembly GCA_035578175.1 of Catonia carolina. Taxonomy (NCBI): domain Eukaryota; kingdom Metazoa; phylum Arthropoda; class Insecta; order Hemiptera; family Achilidae; genus Catonia; species Catonia carolina. The sequence continues at coordinate 56,798,704 of JAQMRL010000007.1, forward strand.
ACAGACTGCGAGAGTACTACACTGCGAACAAGAGAAACTACAACTGAATCGTCAATCGGAATGTTCTCCGAAATAGAAATGAGGTCTAACAATGTTGCCAACCGATAAACAGAAATTTACCAGCCGTTTAAAAACTGGTGCTCTTTTTGAATCACCCGTTATTTTAATTTGATACACTGTATCATAACAATTTAATTTTACCTAAATGGTAATAATGTAATATAACCTAATTATTTAATAAATTAATAAAATCTAACACAATCTTCAGTTTAAAAAAAAAAACACTAATTTATTAGAAATGAAGAACGTTAATATCCTTTATGAAATATTTTTTAGTGCACTTAGTATATTTTGTCAACGCTCTTTCAGGGACAAGGCTGTAGGCCGTCTCCTTATTTACAAGTAAAATAAGGAGACCGTCTAGAGCCTTGTGTTCTGTAGGATAAATTTTTAATTGAATTGTATGTCCATATTTTTGTAGTAAATTATATATTTTTTTCGATCAGTAGGGGGCGCTTTTTTGTATTTAATAACATAAAGCAACGCGTCCAAACTAATTGGGGCTAGAGAGGTTCTGAGAATCAAATACACCAAATATTGTAATTTGATACACTGTAATATAACATAAATTTTTAATAAGTTAATAAAATCTAACACAATCTTCAGTTTAAAAAAACACTTTTTTTCTGGGTAAGTGGAGTACTAAAGATTATAATAACAAAACGTAAAACACAGATGTTCAGAATTTAAGGAAAGGAAGAACGGTAATATACTTTATGAAATATTTTATAGTGCACTTGTTGTTTATTTTGTCGATGCTCCTTCAAAGACAATGCTCTAGGCCGTCTCCTTATTGATAAGTGGAATAAGGAGACGGTCTAGAGCCTTATGTTCTGTAGGATAAATGTTTTATTGAATTGTATGTCCATATATTGGCATAAAATTGTATTTTTTCTATCAATCGGGGTTCGGATAATCAATGCTTCTGTGTTTTTAATAACTGATAGAAACACATTCTAAGAAACGTGTCGAATAAACCAAATTTTTTTTTAGACATCGATGCTCTGAGTGGCCTTCAACTATACTGATATTACAGAATGTCAATGGTGTACAAATAGTAAATGAAAAGTGCATTTTTATGAAAAATAATTTTCATTTATGTGGAAGGTTTCTTCTCTATTTATTAAATTATTTTTAAATAAATTTTTCGGAATATTTAAACTTACAAATGCTATCTGTTCATTACAGTGTTACATAGTTTGAAATTTATTAATATTATTTAATAGCAAGATAAAAAAATTTAATTTTAAAATATTTCAATTTTATTTATAATTAAGATAATATTTAAATCATTACTCTCGCCCTTAAGAATTTATTTTTAGTCATTTTTAAGATAGTTTTTATATTATTTTTATTTAATTTAATGAACCCCATTTCGAAGTAATTAATAGGTGGGGATTGACGTTACCTAATCTGTTTTATAATTTAAATCCTGGTCGTAAATGTTAGATGCAATTAGTTGAGGCGTTAATTCTACTTTGTTAATGATCAATATACAGTATTTTTTTTTTATTACATCTATATATTTTTACTATTATTAATTTCAATGTGTTTAAATATTATATACATTGTTATGTTTTCATATTATTTTTATCATTAGAATATATAGTTTTTTTTGTGAATCTTCAAATTTATGGATCAATAAAAATAAAGGCCTCCGTATCCATTAAAAGATAAAATAAGTATAATGATAATCAGGATAGATTAATATATTTTTTACTAATTAGATACATTTATAAAGCACAATCATATTGAAAACGTATTTGGATTTACAATTTTTTATTTTTATTTTATCGAAGATAAAAGTAATTTTTACCCTTTGCTATCTTTTACCATAAATTACTTGACATCACAAAAATTTACATCAGGTCCAATATTGTTGTTCGTTTGTGAAATCACAATGTTATTGTATAAAATTACAAACAAATTCTTGTAATGCATCCTGCCGGCCATTTAATTTATAAATTACAATATAAATGATTATTTCTTACCTCTCTTTTCATTGCTATTTAGTTTTATGTTCAAAAACTTACTTTCATTTCAGTGGTACCACCTTCTTCAGAGTATTTTTTAAAAAAATTAAAATTCAGAATGTTCATTCCATTTTGTTGAATGGATGGAATGGCCGACCATTCAAAATTTTAATTTAATTTTAATTTTTTTAAATGCTTTGAAGAAGGTGGTACCACCGAAACGGTTGTTAGTTTTTAAACATAAAAACTAAATAGCAACCAAAAAAGAGATAAGAAATAATGATTTATATTGCAATTTATTATATAAATGTTGATAATTGCGGAATATTAAAATATTAAAACAAATTTTAGACATGCCTTGCTATGAACATTATATTAGTGAAAAAATTGAATTATTTACAATTAGAGAACCACAAAGGGTTAGTGTAAGAGATGAGTTAGTTCTTATTTTTTTTCTTTCAGATTTTATGTTTGAGAACGATTCAAATAAAGTTAGTCTAAATTGGCCGTTTTTATGATTCACATTATTATTATTCTATAAAGAATTTGTTATATTTGTCGTTCTTACTACATGTTATATTAGTGTTTTTTAATATTATTAATGTTCATGAATATTAAAAATGAGATGTTTCTGTGTCTGAGAAGATTAGAAATACTGTGGTCTTCACAGTAAAATTCAGTTAATTGTTCAGAAGCAGTATAATTTATATGTTGCTTCTTAATTAAAAAAATTGACGTTTGTAATAAAAAAGCCATAATTTTGCTTTTTTTATGTTAATAAAGTCTATGATTGATACATTAATGTGTTTTATTTTATTTTGTACTAGAATACCCTGTCACGGCTTTGCAATCGAAAAATGGTGTAATCATTTTTTTTTTAAATATGTAGCAGAAATTGTGTTGCTGCTAGTTGAAGCTCGGTCGCTATTTGTTAAACCAATCTTTATTTGAATCACATCAGCTGGTTTAAAAGCAGCAGATTATCTAACCTCATAAAAGCCTTAATGTAGGACATAAACATTATTTTCAACTCTTTAGGGCTAACTTTTTAAGGCTTTCAATAGCCTAAAACCTGCACCGGCATCATAGTTACAACATAAAAATCTGCATGAAAATTTGTTCAGTAATTTAGGAGATAAAGGGAAACATACACACACACACACACACACACACACACATACATCAAATTTTATAAATATAGACTAGCTAAATTTATGCGTTCTTCGAACGGTTTTCTTGGTGCTGAGGATAGTCTGTACAGAGTTCAATCCCTGTCAGGTCTGATATTTTTAAATCATTCATTGTTATTTACTTGTACCTCCTTTCAACATCAGCATGATTATTAATGAAAAAAATAGTTTGATGTAAAGTAAAAGCGAGATCTTAGTATTTTTAAATAAAGATATGCAGCGCTTCATTATTTTCATAATAAATGAAAGGCAAATCGCAATAGGAACACTATGATGGTTAACTATCGAACTATTAAGAATACTGATTCATTTTTGATAATATGACCAAGAATGGGTGTACAGGGTACTGGTGGAATGGGTAGGTAAGTAACTGACTGAATGAATACGGGTTTTACCCAGGTGCATTGCCTATGTTTATTTTTTTTTAATTGGTAATATCTCCGTTATTATGCATCAAAATTAAAAACTTTACCTAATCGAACTTATTTGTCTTTAAATGTTTCATAATTTTGATTGTATAACATTTTTTGATATATTAACTTAATGGAGATATTCGTAGTTTTTTTGTTTCCCCCTCCCTCTGATATTCCCCCATCCCTTTGTGATATTAAAAAGAATTATAGCCTATTTTCATTTTGATTATGTCCAGAACTTAAATACCAAAATTCATTGAATTTGGTTCAGCGGTTCTTGCGTGATGCCGTAACATACAAACTGACAAAAATTAAGCTGAACTTATTTTCGTTGTTTATTCGATAGATCTGGCGTAGAAACAAAAATGGGGTAATTTTGAAAAATTGTACAGACAAAAATCACAATTTTATTTCTAGAGATTAAGGTGTTGGACCGTGGATGATGTATTGCTAAAGATCGGTTAAGTTAGTTGTCTACGTCAGTAACAAGATTCAATTGCAGTGCAGCTCTGTTAAAAGTATATTATTTTTCCCTTGTTGCCTATAACCCAACCCTTCCACAATACATTATTACACTAATCTCAACTTTTATTCCTTATTACTTACACGTCTATTTTCTTAATTCCGTTAGGAATTTTTTTAAATTTCCTGTTCAAATTGCTACTGGTTTGATAGCAATCCAGAACTTTGCAAATTTTTATTTTCATAATGAAAACAAAGATTAATATGTTAAAATCATAGCCACAAAAGTGTCAGAAAAATATAGCTTTTTAATCAAAGCTCATTAAAAAATTTATAAAAAAATAATTTATAAATTATTAATCTATATGAAATTTGTAAATTGGTGGAGTAAAGTGACGTTAATAGTTAGTGCACTAGCCTGCAATGTGGGGTCCCAGTTTGATTCCCAGCAAGGATCTGGCAATTTTCACAAGTCAAAGCTCACTGGAACCCACTATAGTCGCTAATAACCAAGCTGTTGATGCAACTTTAAATAAACTAAAAAAAAGTTTTAAAATATATATTTTTAAAGCACCAGATATGGTAACAGTAAACAGGTTGGTAGGAGAGGGAGGCTTGTCAACCGGAAGTTTCCTGATTTTGGATATCGGAGATCGAAATCAGTCCCCATTCGGAATTCAGCTTCAAACAGTTGTCGACAAAGGAGAAAGTATTTGAAGGAGTGACCAGGAGAATGACGAGAGGAAGAAGAAAGAGGAGAGGTATTTAGTTTGAGATAAATTCATTTTGTATTTATTAAGGGTTTTATAAGTTTTGTTTTGTTATTAAAGTCGTGGCAGGAAAAGGTTGGCTATATTTCAAATAGGTTAAGGTTCGGATATTTAAGGATAAAGTTGTTAGTAGTTAATGCATTAAATGTTTTAGTTGAATGCAACAAAACATATTTTTTATTTATTTATTTTTCTCATGCTCTATTGCTAGAGCTGGCGCCCAATTTTTTTACTTTCTCTTGCCTATATGAAAATATATAGGAAGGAAAGTATTTTTTTCATATCGATTTTTCGAAATCGAGTTTTCATCGGATCTACGCGTTTTCAGACACCCTGAACCCAAAAAACATGTTTTTAGCGATTGGTCTGTGTGTGTGTGTGTGTGTGTGTGTTAAAACAGAATATCTCAAGAACCGAACATTGTACGAACTTGAAACTTAAAACTTAAGTTACATACCACTACCGGACCCGATACAAACATTTTCATCAAAATCGATCAACCGGAAGTAGTAGTTTATTCGTGTCATTTTTCACTTTTTGCAATTTTCTCAAAAACTACGGTCCTACAATTTTTTTTTAAATTGCCTCGTTTACTAAATTTTTTATGCTCTACAAGATAGGGTAGGCGCCATGTTTGCTGAAATTCTTGGTAAGGCTGTTACACGTAATAAAATTGTTTTTTAAGATTGCTGCTTTAATATGCATTTTAGCGCAAAAAATTATACAATAAAAGTTGTAGAGAATTAAAAATCCTACAACTTTTACTTCAAACATTTTTTTGTATAACGCTTAGTTTAGCGGTAATTAGCAATTTTTTTCTGTAAGATTTCAGCCTTAGTATGCATTTTACGACAAAAATGTATATAATAAAATTTATAGGAAATTAAAAGATCTACAACTTTTATTTAGAGCATTTTTCTCTACAAAGCGTAGTTTAGCGTGAAAGAGTTATTTTTTGTATTTTTAAGCCAAACTGAGGTTGATTTTCATTTTGTGTCTTTCACTCATGATTAAAATTAGGTTATAATTATTGAAGTTAGTTTTTTTGTTTATTTCTAATGTTTTATTACTATTGCTAGGCTATATTATTCATAATTTGCATTGGCAAGAGAAACTAATGTGAGTGTTTCACACCAGATTTTTAGAACCTCCGTAGTTCATTTGGTACATCTGGAAAGTTTCATTTCGATATCTTGTTCCTTGTGGTGGTAGCATTCTTTTTTGTAAGGCTATGACAACTGATTTTAAGCGCCACAGCTGTGTGATGTTCTTTCATTTTGTTGTATTTTATGGTTATGTTTTGCAGTGGTATTTTACTATTGAAACTACACTGAATATTATAAAATAAACATTTGAAAACCGTAAATAATAAAACATTAAATAATTTTTATTAGATTATACATTATTATTACTTTCTCTTGCCTATATGAATATATAGGAAGGAAAGTATTGTTTTCATGTCGATTTTTCGAAATTGAGTTTTCACCGGATCTATACGTTTTCAGACCCCCTGAACCCAAAAAACATGTTTTTAGCGATTGGTCTGTGTGTGTGTGTGTGTGTGTCTGTGTGTGAACAGAATATCTCAAGAACGGAACATCGTACGAACTTGAAACTTGAAACTTAAGTTACATACCACTACCGGACGCGACACGAACATTTTCATCAAAATCGGTCAACCGGAAGTAGTAGTTTATTCGTATAATTTTTCAGTTTTTTGCGATTTTCTCAAAAACTGGTCCTACGATTTTTTTTAAAATCACCTATTTTACTCAATTTTTTATTCTCTACAAGATAGGGTAGGCGCCATGTTTGCTGAAATTCTCGGCGAGGCTGTTTTCACGTAAAAACGTTGTTTTTTAAGATTACGGCTTTAATATAAATTTTAGCGCAAAAACTTATATAATAAAAGTTGTAGAGAATTTAAAAACCTACAACTTCTGTTTCAAACATTTTTTTGTATAACGCTTAGTTTAGCGGTAATTTGCGATTTTCTGTTTTTTTTTCTCACGAAAACGTGAGAAAAATCGATTTTTTTAACATTTCGGTCTTAGTATGCATTTTACGACAAAAGTGTATATAATTAAATTTATAAAAAATTAAAAGATCTACAACTTTTGTTTAGAGCATTTTTCTCTACAGAGCCTAGTTTAGCGTGAAGGAGTGATTTTCCGTATTTTTAAGCCAAACTGAGTTCGATTGTCATTTTGCGTCATTCACTCATGATTAAAATAAGGTTATGTTTTTTGTTTATTTGTAATGTTTTATTACTAATTAAAAAATAAATATCTGTAATGTTTCATTGTTCATAATTTGCACTGGCAAGAGAAAGTTGTGTGTGTTTCACACCAGATTTTTTTCTTACAATGCCTAGTCAATTAGTCATTTTCCGAATTTTTAAGTTTAACCGTTCCGTATTTTTAACAGAGGTTCATTTATATTTTTCGTCATTTACTCATGGTTAAAATTAGGTTATGTTCTTCATTTTACCATTTTTACTTTCTCTTGCCTATATGAATATATAGGAAGGAAAGTATTGTTTTCATGTCGATTTTTCGAAATCGAGTTTTCACCGGATCTATACGTTTTCAGACCCCCTGAACCCAAAAAACATGTTTTTAGCGATTGGTCTGTGTGTGTGTGTGTGTGTGTGTGTGTGTGTGTGTGTGTGTGTGTGTGTGTGTGTGCGTGTGCGTGTGAACAGAATATCTCAAGAATGGAACATCGTACGAACTTGAAACTTAAGCTACATACAACTACCGGACCCGACACGAACATTTTCATCAAAATCGGTCAACCGGAAGTAGTAGTTTATTTGTATAATTTTTCACTTTTTTGTGATTTTCTCAAAAACTGGTCCTACGATTTTTTTAAAAATCGCATCATTTACTCAGTTTTTTATTCTCTACAAGATAGGGTAGGTGTCATGATTGCTGAAATTCTGGGTGAGGCTGTTTTTACGTAAAAACAAAGTTTTTTTAAGATTACGGCTTTAATATGCAATTTAGCGAAAAAATTTATATAATAAAAGTTGTAGACAATTTAAAAACCTACAACATTTATTTCAAACATTTTTTTGTATAACGCTTAGTTTAGCAGTAATTAGCAATTTTCTGTTTTTTTCTCACGAAAACGTGAGAAAAATCGATTTTTTTAAGATTTCGGCCTTAGTATGCATTTTATAATAAAAGTGTACATAAATAAATTTATAGAAAATTAAAAGATCTGCAACTTTTATTTAGAACATTTTTCTCTACAGAGCCTAGTTTAGAGAGAAAGAGTGATTTTCTGTATTTTTAAGCCAAACTGAGGTTGATTTTCATTTTGCGTCTTTCACTCATGATTAAAATTAGGTTATGTTTATTGAGGTTAGTTTTTTGTTTATTTCTAATGTTTTATTACTAATATTAGGTTTATTATTAATTATTTATATTGGCAAGAGAAAGTTGTGTGAGTGTTTCACACCAGATTTTTATTAATGATTAAACTTAGGTTTATATGTTTTATTATTTACATTGGCAAGGTAAAGTCGTGTGAGTGTTTCACACCATATTATATTGTTATGAAAATAATTTAATAATTTTTTTGCCACGAAGAGAGATTACCATTTTAGAAATATTTTCTCGGGGGCTTAATGTCGATCATTATAATTAAACATGGATATAATCAGCCGTGTTACATTTTATATGTTTGTAATAATTATGACCATGAATGTTCCACATCAATAAAGTTATCAAGTAATACTTTCGAGGTGAAGGCCCATTTGAATTTTAATGGCGGCTTTGTACTTTCGGTGGTATGCAAGCCGCAATACTTGTCCGCTAGAGAGTAGGGTTGTTCTGCCCTCTACACAACAAGTAGACACCATTTTTATCGAGCGGATAACCATTGTAGACGGGTGGCAGGCATTCGCTGTCTGCCGTACCCCGCTCACCCACTCATTAAACCACGTAGTTTTCCGAACGTTCTTCCTTTCCTGTTAAGATTTTTTTAAACATGTCTAAAAGCTTAAATATTTTTGCTGTTTGTTTATCTGTGATCGGTTTATTGTTCGGACGTTGGGATTCTGTTTTCGGACAAGAGCAAGAGAAATCTACGTCTTCTGAAGAAAGCACCACAGGTAGGAAGGACTTTCTATCCTTCAAACTCCAACTACTTGTATTATTCTATGACCGAAATATCTCTGAACCGAATTAAATATTAATTCAACATTTATTTACGAATATCGTATCATAGAATATTCTGGAAAAGTGAATAGTAAATGAAGGGATATTTAGAAATCATTAATATATAGTCAACTATACAGGCTATGTGGATTGTGTTAGTCATTGTATTTTTGGAATCGAACAAATAATATATTTAATTTATTAACTTATTATTTTTCTATGTGATTTATTGAGTCAACCTTCTTGATTATTTTTAACTCTGTGTAGACAGTACGTCAACCGTTTCATGCACACGTTATCCATGAATTTATTGATCTATCTGCTTCATAGCAAATTATTATTAGGCGGCGGTCATTGTATACACGTGCGAAAATTTAATCGAACTAACAGCCAAAACTTTAACTCTCCCGTCATCAAATAAATTAATTTTTAATTAAATAATTATATTCACCTTTATCCCGTTCCATCATACCAAATTTTATTTCGGTTCAGAGATAACATTCTAACCAAAATATAGTGGGTGTTGACGGATAAAATTTTCGTTTATTTGACGACCGTATAAATATTTTGTAAATTTAATTATTTATTTAAAACCAGTCTACATATTTTGATGTATTTAGTAGGAATTAATAATCATTAATATTAGGTACCAAAAAATATTATTATATTAAAAAAATTTGACAAACTTTTTAATTTTTAAAAGTTTGGGTAAAATTAACTAACCAGGAGGACAAGATTAAAAAAGGGAAATTTCTGAACTTTCTTTTTTAAAATAAGTTAATTTAGTATTATAAGAATACTAAAAAAATTATGTCGCGTAATCTGATCAGTAGAGATTGCTCATTTGAATGTATTGTAAGACATAACTTACTACTATCAAAAAAAAAACGGAAAATTATTAGAATTACCCACAGGCGTTGAGAGATAAACCGTTTTTAGTTTGAGTTGGAGATGACTTTTTTAATAAAATTTTTTTTTGATAATTTTGCTATAATAGTTGTCTTACAGGATTGATAAAATATTATAATTACTCCGAAACTCACGGAGAAAGTTAATTTTAAAAATAAATTTGTACACATAAATTTATTCTAGAGGCTCAAAAAAATTGTACACCGCCAATAAAAGGTATTTTACTTTATACATATAATATTAAACAAATTTTGGCATATTCACGGATAAAAACATAATTTTAAGAAAAGAGTAGAAATTTTAAAAGCTGTTTATATTTTTGTTATAATATTTAAAAATCTTTCCCATAACAGGCAGGTGGAGTGTTACATTTTTTGCAATTGATCTGCCAGTTCCAGGGCTACAAAAAAATAGTTCTGTTTATTATCACCTGGTCAGCCAAATATATATGATTGAAGCACTTAAAAACAGAAGAGGTAGAAGTGTAAAAAACACTAGTCAGAGTTATCTCCTCTGAGAGTAATGAATTTCATTGTTTTACAGTCAGACCCTGTGGTGAATTAAGTGAAGGTATCATTTGCAGGGTGGAAAGTAGATGCTTTTTTCAGAGGGCCTGGCTTACCGATAAGCATACTTTTCTACTCAGTGAGGAAGGCAATGGTAAACCATTCACTCCTCGTTTACTTAGTAAAGTCTCTAGAGATTGGAAACAGCCTTTTTGGTTAATGACCTAAACAAAATTTAAAAATCAAGAATAAATTTTTTGAAAAAATTAAACCAAGGAAAATTAACATATGTATAGGTGATTCAGATAATAGTTTTCCAATAGTAAACTAAATAATTTGTTGTTTACTTTGTGTATTCTCATTTAAGGGAATTGTGTAATGAGCTATTTATCAAAAGTTCCCTAGGGGTTAGTTTGTAATTTTGAAGAAAATATTAATAAAAATGTAAAATTCATTTATTTTTTTTTACCTGTTTCTTTTATATTTGTAATTAAACTTTTTTTAAGTTTCACTTCCCGAGAAGGCAAAAAGTGTTTTTTTGAAGGATGTCCATCCATTTGTTATATCCTAGAATAAAAACTACTAAACCCAATTTGTTTAAGACTTGAGGTTTTTTTCTACCAGTTTCTACACATTACTTTACATCTGCTGGACTATTATGTAGAGATAAATAATATCTACACGACTGGAAACATTTTTGGGGTATGGGGAAATCCAAATTTCTGCTTTTTTCACTTTCTAAAGACATTCATAGGTTCAAGTAAAAATGCTAAAGATAAATAAAATTGCTAATTTTATTTTATAACTTCTTCCCCTCATGTTTTGTGGCAATATGAGGTTTTTTAATGCGCCGGGTATCGACTACCAAGGTCATTCGCCCTCTTTGAAGTAAAAGATTTGGTTTTAAAAACCAAATAAGAAATCAGTTAATTCTGTGAGTCACTTTACATTCTAGATATTAAATAGTAATGTTATAACCGCTGTAATGATATATCATAAATGAAGTATTTTGATCAACTTCATTTTTTTTAGTACGTAAAACTATAATTATAAATTGATCAAAATTTGTTAAAAAATTAATATAATTTATGAATGATTCGTGTGAAAGTAGCCTACCTCAGGGTTTATTCCAGCCAACTAAAGAACAGGAAAAATAACTTTACTTTTGATGGTTAATTTTTTTCTTTTCTAGCCAAATATTTTTTCATGTCTTGGTTTTTGTGGAATTCTACGTTCATCGCTTATTTAGCTTTCAATCGTTCAATTTTTTTCGTGAATATCTCTTAATTCCATAATTTTCATCTTCAAGACATTTTATTATTTACATCTCCAGGTTTCCATATCTTGAACATTTTTCTTCACTTTCTTATTCAACCATTAACGGGTTTTTGTCTGTTTTAAAAATAATTAAAATTTGTCTTATCTTTCAGGGTTCATTTAACAGTATAACACTACTCTCTTGTTTGATTTGTGTCTGAAATCTTCTCAAACTTCTGCACTTTACAATCTACTTTTTTGAGACCAAATATTTCCATCATAATTTTCATTTTATCTTTCCATTTTTTCTACATGTTTTTTTAGCACTTATTATAAATTAAACGTTCAACTGCAGACGTGCACTCTGTTTTTAGAACAGATGTTAAATGTTTGAATTTTACATTACGTGAAAGTGTCATTTTTAGCAACCCTCCATTTTTATCTGACCATCTCAATTTTTCACATTCTTGAGTAGGGTTTGCTTTAGTAGTTTATTGTGGTTTACTGTAATATTATTTATTATTTTATCTGGTGAAATACATTCAATAATTTTCTGTTATATTGTTAAAGAAAACAAATTAAGATAAATATACAAAATATACTGTATTTATAACGTCTTCGTAAAATATATTTTTAACTATCGAACAAATGGTGTATGGAATCAAATTTTCTGCTATAAAGCTAATAAACCAAATAGAGCTACTGGCTACCACCCCCACCCCCCTACACCCCAACTTGTCATACATTAATGTGTTTTAAAATATCCTAGTTTCCATTCGGAAGTTGTTTTAATTTTATTGGAGAAATAAATTATAAATGAACTTTTTGAAGATCTTCGTAATGACAAAATTTCTCTTCAGCCTCAATATTAAAAAATGTAATATCTATAATATTTTATCAAAATTATGCATTTAAATATTTAAAAATCTTACGTAAGTGTTTTTTTCTAAACGGCCGTACACGGATATGAGATCTGAATAGTTTTTGTTTTTTATGTATTAAAACTATTAGGTAGCCTATTATTTATTTTGTATTAATCGGTAAATGTAATTTTAAATTGTATTTTAAAATACATTGTTATTTTTAAATGTCATTTTTTGTTACTAATGTTAAGAATTTAGTTTTAGATTTAATTTCGTTTATCTTTTTTTGTTCAAATTTAAAAAAAAAGTATCTACCGTACTTAATATTCTTGTTAAATGTTTAGGCCTATATTGTTCAATTTTTTCCATGCTCGTTCTGCTAATATTCTTTCACTAATTTAATCTTTTTTGTGTTCACTCTAAATATTTTTCTTTTTGTTTTACATCACTTATTTTGGGTAAAGTAAACTGGACGATGCCATCTACCTGAGGGACCGGAGGTTTAAGGAAATCTGCGTTTTATTAGTGTAGAAAGGGTCGCCTATTGTGTTTTATTACTGGTGAAAGGGTCGCTTCTGTTATGATGCGATGGACTCGTCTAGTTGTCTAAAGGCACTTTTACAGTTAACCTGTTTTAAACCTATGCCATGCAAATGAACATGCAAAGATAATGCACTTTATTGTACATAAATTTTATAAAACATAATTATAATGTATTTTAAATCAACAAATAAAACTTAAAAAGTAAAAATATAAATAGTGCAGTAGTGCAACAAGAGAAGATTTTATTTCTTGAGTTCTTCGTGTTCACTATTCATGCAGCCATTTTAGATAATATGGAAAATTATTAGTTTTTTTCACAATAACCTCCTCATTTACCAAAAACAGTCATAGATCTTTGCATGTTCATTTGCATGGCATAGGTTTAAAACAGGTTAACTGTAAAAGTGCCTTTAGACAACTAGACGAGTCCATCGCATCATAACAGAAGCGACCCTTTCACCAGTAATAAAACACAATAGGCGACCCTTTCTACACTAATAAAACGCAGATTTCCTTAAACCTCCGGTCCCTCAGGTAGATGGCCTCGTCCAGTTTACTTTACCCCTTATTTTTTTTCTGAAACTTTTTAATTTGTTTTTAAATATTTGGACTTGTCTTATGATGTATATTATTACGTGACAATAAAAGTTTATTTATTTGTTCATTTTGCCCTCCTTAATAAGAATGTCCAATGTTCAAAAAAGTGATGTGAAATCGCCTAATATGGCGATCAAAGATGGCGGCCGAGAGTTTTTGTATAACTTTATTATTTTCTTAAAAGGCAAAAAATCAACCTAATTTCTTTTTAAAAGTTTAAATTTAAGTGAAATAATTGGGGAACATTTTAACATAAAAAGTTACAACATTTATAAGTTTTAACTTCGTATCATAAAAAAATACTGCGAGAGGTATTATCGTTTCTCTGTAGAACTATTTAGGAATGCAGTGTCAAAAAGAATTACTGTTAAAATCACCAATTTCCAATAGGAGAACGTACCCAAAGAAGAACTTCGTAGCGTTTAAACTACCTATGTCTCATCCTGATTTTATTTTTGTGTGTCCGTCAACCTCTAACCAACCCTCCTGCTTCTCTGTCTTCCTGCATGCCCCCTCTCATTCTCTTTGCGTGTGTGTACGCAAGCGCGCGCGTTATTTGTTGCGTAGAAAAAATACACGCCCGATTGGGCTGAAACTTGGAATAGGATTTTTCCAGAATTCTCCAGGGATACTTTGAAAACATACAAAAATCCAGTTTTCTAAAAAATGGATTTAATGATTTTGATTAAAATTTTCTCCATTTCTACTACTAATAGGATGACATAATTGACATCCCTGGAAAAATCCGTGGTATCTCTGATATAGTTATAATTTTTTTTTCCAAAAATACAGTCTTACGTTATATTTAAGGTCAAAAATGTTCACAAAACCAAAATGAAAGATAATTAAAATACCACTAATTTAATTTCATATACAGTAGAATCTCAGTAGTCCGGCCTGTTCGGAACCGAGAGGGTGCCGGAAAACTGAAAATGCCGGATTACTGGATGTGTTGGAATTTCGGAACTATAAATTATAAATTTAAACAAAAAATGAATATGCATTGATTTCTATGTGATTTTAAATTAAATTAACTAATTAAAAAGGTTTGTAGAGTACTTCTGTAGTCATTGTACTAAACGTAATATTATCGGCTATTGACATCACCTCGTGCGGTGTAGGGGTGCTCGTGTTCTGAGAATTACGTTTCGTTGTCAATTCAGCATTAAGTATAGATTATGACCCAGTTCTGGGTTTTGGATAAAAGGCCAAAAATTATTCCATTTAACAATAATTAAGGTCGCTTATTCATTTCTTTAATCAAATCCTAAACATCCATGTTATATTAAATCCGCCGTAATTAGGTCGAGTTGATTTCTCTAATTCAATTTAAATATTTTACCAAAATCTGTCCTGGGTGAGGTTTCATATTTTAAGGGCCGGATTACTGGAGGTGTCGGACTACTGCACGGCCGGACTACCGAGATTCTATTGTATATGTTTTCTGTCAATCGCTTAGTATTACCGCTATTTGTAATTTTTTTAATATAAAAATTGAATCAGAATCTATTTGTTACAAAAAAATACAGGCTTAAAATTCAATAGTAAAATAAAAATGCACTTAAAAAAATTAAGATTTTATGACTAAAATCTTTTTATAGCTTAGTTTTTACTTTCTCTTGCATATATGAATATATAGGAAGGAAAGTATTGTTTTCATGTCGATTTTTCGAAATCGAGTTTTCACCGGATCTATACGTTTTCAGACCCCCTGAACCCAAAAAACATGTTTTTAGCGATTGGTCTGTGTGTGTGTGCGTGCGTGCGAGCGCGCGCACGTGTGTGTGTGTGTGTGTGTGTGTGTGACCAGAATATCTTAAGAACGGAACATCATACGAACTTGAAACTTAAAACTTAAGTTACATACCACTACCGGACCCGACACGAACATTTTCATCAAAATCGGTCAACCGAAAGTAGTAGTTTATTCGAGTAATTTTTTCATTTTTTTGCGATTTTCTCAAAAACTGGTCCAACGATTTTTTTTTAAATCGCCTGGTTTATTCAGTTTTTTATTTTCTACAAGATAGGGTAGGCGCCATGTTTGCTGAAATTCTGGGTAAGGCTGTTTTTACGTAAAAACATTTTCTTTTTAAGATTGCGGCTTTAATATGCATTTTAGCGCAAAACGTTATATAATAAAAGTTGTAGAGAATGTAAAATTCTACAACTTTTATTTCAAACATTTTTTTGTAAAACGCTTAGTTTAGTGGTAATTAGCAATTTTCTGTTTTTTTCTCACGAAAACGTGTGAAAAATCGATTTTTTAAAGATTTCGGCCTTAGTATGCATTTTACGACAAAAGTGTATATAATTAAATTTATAGAAAATTAAAAAATCTACAACTTTTATTTAGAGCATTTTTCTCTACAGAGCCTAGTTTAGAGAGAAAGAGTGATTTTCCGTATTTCTAAGCCAAACTGAGGTTGATTTTCATTTTGCATCTTTCACTCATGATTAAAATAAGGTTATGTTTTTTGAGGTTAGGTTTTTGTTTATTTCTAATGTTTTATTACTAATGTTAGGATTATTGTTAATTATTTCCATTGGCAAGAGAAAGTTGTGTGAGTGTTTCACACCAGATTTTTTTAGCTTAATTTACTCGATATTTTACCAATGTATTGAACTTCAGATTTTCTGTAAATCCTGATTAAAATTGGTATATTTTTCATGTTGAGTCATTCGACATTATTGATTGTATAAAATAAGAAAATTTTAGTTTTACTTGAAGGTTAGCAAGGAATTCAGTGTGATTTTACGACTGAGTGTTATATATTATTAAAAATTTTACACTATTTTAATAATATTATTTAAACAACTGATGAATAATAATAAACATTTATTATTAAATAATAATTAATTATTACTTTCCCTTGCCTATATGAATATATAGGAAGGAAAGTATTGTTTTCATGTCGATTTTAAGAAATCGAGTTTTCACCGGATCTATACGTTTTCAGACCTCCTGAACCCAAAAAAACATGTTTTTAGCGATTGGTCTGTGTGTGTGTGTCTGTGTGTGAACAGAATATCTCAAGAATGGAACATCGTACGAATTTGAAACTTGAAACTTAAGTTACATACCACTACCGGACCTGACACGAACATTTTCATCAAAATCGGTCAACCGGAAGTTGTAGTTTATTCGTATAATTTTTCACTTTTTTGCGATTTTCTCAAAAACTGGCCCTACGATTTTTTTTAAAATCGCATCATTTACTCAATTTTTTATTCTCTACAAGATAGGGTAGGCGCCATGTTTGCTGAAATTCTGCGTGAGGCTGGTTTTACGTAAAAACATTTTCTTTTTAAGATTGCGGCTTTAATATGCATTTTAGCGTAAAACGTTATATAATAAAAGTTGTAGAGAATGTAAAATTCTACAACTTTTATTTCAAACATGCTTTTGTATAACGCTTAGTTTAGCGGTAATTAGCAATTTTCTGTTTTTTTTCTCACGAAAACGTGTGAAAAATCTATTTTTTAAAGATTTCGGCCTTAGTATGCATTTTACGACAAAAGTGTGTATAATAAAATTTATAGGAAATTAAGAGATCTACAACTTTTATTTTAAGCATTTTTTTGTACAGAGCCTAGTTTAGCGTGAATGAGCGATTTTCCGTATTTTTAAGCTAAACTGAGGTCGATTTTAATTTTGCGTATTTCACTAATGTTTTTTGAGATGAGTTTTTTTGTTCATTTCTAATGTTTTAATACTAATGTTAGGTTTATTGTTAATTATTTGCATTGGCAAGAGAAAGTTGTGTGAGTGTTTTACACCAGTTGTTTTTAATTAAAAGTGTTGGAATAGTAAGTTAATCTCTTCTACAACGAACAACGAGTGGCGACGCTACGTCTATTGGCCTTCATGACAAATATCGAACGAGGGTTCAGTAACATTTTAAATCCATAAACGAACCCGTTCTTTGTAATATGCATCAAATCATTTCGTAATAAATTTTTAATCGGATGAAACATTTTTCTAATTCTTTATATTAATAATTTTCCGTGTATGTTGTTCTCTTTTCACTAAGTAGGTTTTGCGTGACCCCTTGTCGCCGCCATAGCGGACTTAAAGTTTTAGGCTATTGTTCTCAAATTTCTCCTTCACATAAATAAATTTTTGTACTATTCTTAATAAACTTTAAATCACTTCTAAATCCTTTACCAATGTTTTTTACTTTCTCTTGCCTATATGAATATATATAAAGGAAAGTATTGTTTTCATGTCGATTTTTCAAAATCGAGTTTTCACCGGATCTGTACGTTCAGACCCCCTGAACCCAAAAATCATGTTTTTAGCGATTGGTCTCTCTCTCTCTCTCTCTCTCTCTCTCTCTCTCTCTCTCTCTCTGTGTGTATACAAAATATCTCAAGAACGGAACATCGTACGAACTTGAAACTTGAAACTTAAGTTACATACTACTACCGGACCCGACACGAACATTTTCATCAAAATCGGTCAACCGGAAGTAGTAGTTTATTCGTGTAATTTTTCACTTTTTTGCGATTTTCTCAAAAACTGGTCCTACGATTTTTTTTAAAAATCGCCTGGTTTACTAAATTTTTTTATGCTCTACAAGATAGGGTAGGCGCCATCTTGGCTGAAATTCTTGGTAAGGGTGTTTTCACGTAAAAACTTTGTTTTTTTAAGATTACGGCTTAAATATGCATTTCAGCGCAAAAATGTGTATAATAAAAGTTGTAGACAATTTTAAATCCGACAACTTTTATTTCAAACATTTTTTGTATAACGCTTAGTTTAGCGGTAATTAGCGATTTTCTGTTTTTTCTCACGAAAACGTGTGAAAAATCGATTTTTTTAATATTTCGGCTTTAGTACGCATTTTACGACAAAAGTGTATATAATAAAATTTATAGAAAATTAAGAGATGTACAACTTTTATTTAGAGCATTTTTCTTTACAGAGCCTAGTTTAGCGTGAAAGTGTCATTTTCCGTTTTTTTAAGCCAAATTGAGTTCGATTTTCATTTTGCGTCATTCACTAATGATTAAAATAAGGTTATGTTTTTGAGGTTAGTTTTTTGTTTATTTCTAATATTTCGTTAATAATGTTAGGTTTATTGTTAATTATTTGCATTGGCAAGAGAAAGTTGTGTGAGAGTTTCACACCAGATTTTTTATCGTGAAATGTGAAGTTATTAAGTATAATCTTGCCACCTCTGCAGCCTAGTGGTTAGCGTGTTACGCTGCAAAACGGAGGTTTTGGGTTCGATTTCTGTTGACCAGGGTCTGTAAAATCAATACAAGTTCAAACCCAACGTCCCTTTACCCAAAATAATTACTAATATTTTTTTTTTTTTTGTTTAACGTCCGACTGTTAATCAAGATGTTGATGCAACTTAAATAAACTAAAGAAAAAAAAACGTAAAAACCTTAATTCAGTCCTTTGTCACATCGTAGTGTTTTATAAAACAAATTGTCACCTTTAAATATATAACAAATTCTTTCTCGTACAAATGAAATTACAAACGACCATTTTCTGTACGTTATAAACAAATTTAATTTTTATAACTGAAAACCAATTTAATTTTTTGAACAGCGTCATTAGGCCCTAATTAATTACCTTCAACAACATTATCGTCTTATCAACATTTTGATATAGGAGTATAGGTTATAGAAGCTTTAAAATTTATTAGTTAATTAAAAAATTAACAATTAGCTTTTAATGCTATTAGCTTTAAAATATATATTATACAGGTGATCGTAAAGTCGCGCAACCCAAAATGATAACAGTCTTAGAAAGCTGTAATGTATTTTTTATTTTTCTTTCAAAGTTTACGATAAAAGTTATAATTACAACTTACTTACTTACAAGTTCACAATAAGTGCTGGAAATGTCCACCGTGGTTTGCAATGCATGCATCAGCGCGTTTTCTTACATTGTACGCAACCTTTTTGAGTGTAGCAGTAGCAGTATTTGATATACAGTCTTCAATGTTTCTTCTAAGTTCATCTACTGTATGCGGGTTCTTTTTGTACACATTATCTTTCAAATAGCCTCATAAATAAAAATCAGGAGGAGTCAGATCTGGTGACCGAGGAGGCCGCAAACCACGAGAAATTATTCGGTCATCAAAGAAATCGTGGAGAAATTGGATAGTACTGTTTGCCGTATGTGAAGTTGCTTCGTCTTGTTGGTACGGATGTAATTTTAATAACTTAGTGGCTTTATGAACACTTCCATAAGACAGTTCAGTCTGAGTAGAAAGTTTTCGAAGAGACTTTTTTGGAGAACGAATAAACGTTTCACTTATCGTCTGCAGACTGTCGTCAGATAAAACACTTGGTCGGCCGGTACGATTACGGTCATTCACGCTACCTGTATCCCGAAAACGATGAAACAAACGAACTATGGTCGATTTGTTTGGCACTTTAGCATCTGGAAAGGCATTGGAGAAATGTTCTTGACACTTCGCGTAGGATTTCGATTCACAGTAACTCAAAACGATAGAGACGCGTTGTCTTGCGTAAAAGACATTGCGATTCGAACTGAACAAACCAACTGGTTTCTGGCTAACTGTCGCCCGGTGGCGTGATCTAGCAGTGCTGCCACATACTGTACTACTAAACGAAAAAGTCCCATATTCTAATCATACTTTACAAATTTACCTTCAATTCCTACACGGCTTCAAACATTTGGTTGCGCGACTTTACAATCACCCGTTATATAAATGAATAGAAACCTCCGCTCACTGCGCTACGGCAAACTAAACGTAAATCGTTTAACTTCTCACACAACTTTACACATTTAAAGCCAAAATTTTGCTGTAAAAGTAAAAGGAATTAGTACTGAAAACAAGAATTTCATTGACATCAGTACGCATCATCAGTGGAGGGGAAAAATGCGAACTAAGAATAACCTAAGTACAGTAGGTCCTCGATTAACCGTTTTCGCTTTTACCGTAGCTCGAATTTAACGTCACTCATTCGAGAAAAAAATTTCGCCTCCACCTCTTCTTTTGTTTGAGAATTAACAAAAGTGCCTGGTAATTCCACAAAATATGCGTTAAATTCATTAATAATGTACAATGTTATTCATAATATTTCCGTCTTTATTCAGTAAAATCTCTATATTACTAGATGAACCTGTACGGGAAAACCCGCACAAAAGTGTAAATTTGTTTTTATAGAACTTCTCTGTAAACAACATTTTTTGTTTTATTTTTGTGTGGCATTATTTGAACTTTTAGGCTATCAAATGATCTGACACGTGACATAGCAACGTACAATTGTCCATGTGAAAATACCGGCTGTGGCAGATAAAGGCCAACTTTGTTGAATGTTTGGCCTTGGGATTTATTTATTGTAATCGTAAATGCAAAACGGATGGGGAACTGTCTTCTCTTAAATGTAAATGGCAAAGTTCCATCCGAAGGGGTTAGACCTAACCGCGGTAGTAAAACCCTTCTGCCTTTGGCTGCCCATTTTATGACTTCTAAATCAAGAAAATTTTCGTACATTCTTTTCACCACCAGTCTTGTGCCATTCATTAACCCACTGATTACGTTGATGTTACGTAACAGAATTACTATGGCACCAACCTTTAATTTTAAAATGTGAGGAGGCAGGCCAATTAAAATGAAGAAAATGATATCAGTGTGGTTGCGTGAAGAAAATAGTGTTAGTAGCCCCCTCTCCAAACTGAAATAGCTGTGCGAGATGTGGGAGGGATAGATAGAGAAAGAGAGAGGCCTATACGTCATTTCGTTGAACTTGCCCCCTCTCCAATCTATTTTAGACCTCCTATTTTACGGTCATAAATCGAAATATTTTATTTTCGATAGTTTTCTGCAAATCTACTCGAACAGACGATTCATTTGAGCCCACTTCGGGGAAAATCGGTGAAGGTTCAGGTGGTTAAAATCGTGTTGAAAAAAACCTGCTCGCTATTAATATATACGTAGATGATTAATATCCTATTGCAAGTCCCAATAAAGTGCATAGAACCACTGTCCATTTACAAATACACAAATTCCCCACCCCTTTTATAAAGTTTCGGATTTAACGTCGGTGTCCGATCAGACTTTAGTACGATAAATCGGGGACCTGCGGTATAAGAAAAAAGTAGGTAAAATCTATTTCTTAAAAGATGGTATGATCTCTTTGATTTTTGGACGGTTTACATAATTTTCTATACAAAAATCGGATGTGGCATTTTTTTTTTTGAATATCTGTCTCGTAAATAATTTTCAGCAATTTTAATGAAAGGAATGAGTAAAGAATGACGTAATTGTGGGGCGGTATTGTACAGTGCCGGATACCTGACTAATACAATACATTGTACACAATAGAGGGTAGAATAGAATAGATTATAATTGTGGTATACAATAGAAAGAAGAAATAACCTATCCAAACAACAAATAAAACAAAAGATGACGTAATTTTACCAATCACAATTTTTTTTAATTAAAAAAATACATAATGCCATACAGCCTATATTATTCAGGAAGCTCTAAGCTTTTTTAAATCCCTAATGTGCGCGCGTTGCAATCTGTTCAATTTAAGAACAATAAGCAACCCCATGACCCAATGAGATGAGGATGATCTGTATGACTTGTAAATGAGGCGTAGTTTTCTACAGACTCAGACCGACCATTCCCGAGAGAGTATTGTGAACCCTTTCAGTACTAACGTCCGGAAAACAGGAAGTCAATATAATTTACGTAGAGATAACATCCGGTTTACCGGACTACCGGCCGTCCGTAAGTTATGCATAAAGTGCCAACGTCCGGATAACCGAACATTTCCAAAAAACACTTTTAAACATAAATTAATGAAATAATGTATTTTGAAATTGCCTCCTTGGCGTAGTGACTAAAGCGCTAGCCTGCAAAGCGAAAGGTCCAGGGTTCAATTCCCGGGTAGGGCCTGGAAATTTTAACACGTTAATACTAACTTTAAGGTCCAAAACCCACAGTAGCTGCTAATAACCAAGCTGTCGATACGACTTTAAATATACTAAAAAAAAGTATTTTGAATATTTTTGGCGTTAGAACGATTTTTTTTATGAACTCAATAAAAATTACTTTTTAACAGGAAATTTTATTTTTCTGTAACGTTGACATTTTGGTCAGCAATGGCAGGCTTACGCCTGCAAGTTTTTGAAATAATGGCTGATACTTTTTGTACACCCTTATTCAAATTAAATGGAACTTAAGATAAAACTTTTAAATATTGTTTCGGCACTGAAAGGGTTGATTGAACCCCAACCATCAAAGTACACCGGTAACCACTGTCTGGAATTCAAATCCGTATCAAAGTAACTACTTTTACTAGGATTAAACCCTTTATAGGGCAGTACTACGGGGAAAATATACATGTTGTAAAATGTTAAATTTCGTTTTATAGGGACTTGATTAATGTATTTCTAGTGCCAGAACAGTAAGATATTTCTTTTTCTTCATGTTAAGCCCTGGGAAGTATACTTACCAAGGAACGTTGAAATGGGAAATGGGAAGTTGTATTGAAATGGGAATCACATAATGTTTAGTGGTAAGAATGCTTATTAAAACAATTTGCAGTCCTATATAACAGAAAAAAATCTGGCGTGAAACAGTCACACGACTTTCTCTTGCCAATGCAAATAATTAACAATAAACCTAACAATAGTAAAAAAACATTAGAAATAAACCAAAATCTAACCTCAATAAACATAACCTAATTTTAATCATATATGAAAGACGCAAAATAAAAATCTATCTCAGTTTGCCTTAAAAATACGGAAAATCACTCTTTCACGCTAAACTAGGCTCTGTAGAAAAAAAACTATAAATAAAAGTTGTAAATTTTTTAATTTTCTATAAATTCAATTATATATATACTACTTTTGTCATAAAATGCATACTAAGGCCGATATCTTAAAAAAATCGATTTTTCACACGTTTTCGTGAGAAAAAACAGAAAATCGCTAATTACCGCTAAACTAAGGGTTACACAAAAAAATGTTTGAAACAGAATTTAAATTCTCTACAACTTTAATTATATACATTTTTGCGGTAAAATGCATAATAAAGCAGCAATCTCAAAAAAACAATTTTTTTACGTGAAAACAGCCTCACCAAGAATTTCAGTAAACATGGCGCCTACCCTATCTTGTAGAGAATAAAAAATTGAGTAAACCAGGCGATTTAAAAAAAATCGTAGGACCAGTTTTTGAGAAAATCGCAAAAAAGTGAAAAATTATACGAATAAACTACTACTTCCGGTTGACCGATTTTGATGAAAATGTTCGTGTCGCGTCCGGTAGTGGTATGTAACTTACAATGTTCCGTTCTTGAGATATTCTGTTCACACACACACACACACACACAGACACACACACACACACACTCACACAGACACACACCCAGACCAATCGCTAAAAACATGTTTTTTGGGTTCAGGGGGTCTGAAAACGTATAGATCCGGTGAAAACTCGATTTCGAGAAATCGACATGAAAGCAATACTTTCCTTCCTATATAATCATATAGGCAAGAGAAAGTAATATATAGAATATCTTATCTCAACTTTATTTTAGCATGAACGCTTGCTTTTCCTTAAAAACTCAAATTTTCTAAACACTGTACACAAGTAACAACAAAACAACACGGTTGCGTACACTGGTATGAATCCTTACCACATTCTTGTAACTCATGAAGCAAATGGTCGCTGCGCACTAATTTCAAAATGTGGGTAGCCTACTTACCAGAAAACATCTATAAAATGTCAATAGGGTTCAACTGCATAGCTTATTCTTACAAAAATCGACCTTATTGCCAGTGGTAACTATACTTACTAAAGGGTTAAACCCTTTGAAACCCTTTGGGTAACCCTTTGAATGGTTAACCCAAAGGGTTAAAGGGTTAAACCAGGAACCTTCGTCTCCGAAAATTAGCTGTTAAGAGCTGATTTACGGCGATGACTTTACCACTAGACCAACCCGGTGGGTCTAAGCTTTTTAACAGTGAAAGAATTTTTACTTTCTCTTGCCTATATGAATATATAGGAAGGAAAGTATTGTTTTCATGTCGATTTTTCGAAATCGAGTTTTCACCGGATCTATACGTTTCCAGACCCCTAACTCAAAAAACATGTTTTCAGCGATTGGTCTCTGTGTGTGTGTGCGTGTGTGTGCGCGCGCGCGCGCGTGTGTGTGTGTGTGTGTGTGTGCGTGTGTGTGTGTGTGTGTGTGTGTGTGTAAGTGTGTAAGTGTGTGTGTACAAAATATCTCAAGAACGGAACATCGTACGAACTTGAAACTTGAAACTTAAGTTACATACCACTACCGGACACGACACGAACATTTTCATCAAAATCGGTCAACCGGAAGTTACTACTTCCTGTAATCATTTCATTCGTGTAATTTTTCACATTTTTGCGATTTTGTCAAAAACTGGTCCTACGATTTTTTTTAAATCGCCTGATTTACTAATTTTTATTTGCTCTACAAAATAGGGTAGGCGCCATGTTTGCTGAAATTCTCGATGAGGCTGTTTTTACATAAAGAAATTGTTTTTTAAGATTACGGCTTTAATATACATTTTAGGACAAACATTTACGTAATAAAAGTTGTAGAGAATTTAAAGTCCTACAACTTTTATTTCAAATTTTTTTTTGTATAACGCTTAGCTTAGCGGTAATTAGCAATTTTTTGTTTTTTCTCACGAAAACGTGTGAAAATCGATTTTTGTTAAGATTTCGACCTTAGTATGCATTTTATGAAAAAAGTGTACATTATCAAATTTATAGAAAATAAAAAGATCTACAACTTTTATTTAAAGCATTTTTCTCTACAGAGAGTAGTTTAGTGTGTAAGAGTGATTTTCCGTATTTTTGAGCCAAACTGAGGTTGATTTTCATTTTGCGTCTTTCACTCATGATTAAAATTAGGTTATGTTATTTAAGTTAGTTTTTTGTTTATTTCTAATGTTTTATTAATAATGTTAGGTTTATTGTTAATTATTTGCATTGGCACGAGAAAGTCGTGTGAGTGTTTCACACCAGAATTTTTAAATCAGTTTCATAGTTTCTGAAATTACCTCGTACAAACAAACAAACAAGGTTACTTCTTTATGACATTAGTATAGATACGAATGCATTATTATGTTTAAATGTATGTAAAATAGTTAACTTTTAAGGTGTCTTAAATTACTTTCAGTCGGTGGGCCAGCTAGAGTTCCCCTCCCACATCTGAACCTGTCATATATACTCGACTTGATCGCCTGAACAAGAATATCCAATATTACCAAAAAGAAACTTAAGCGAACCCCGTCAATATGGCAAATTTGTACTTTCTCTTGCCTATATGAATATATAGAAAGGAAAGTATTGTTTTCATGTCGATTTTTCGAAATCGAGTTTTCACTGGATCTACATGTTTTCAGACCCCCTGAACCCAAAAAAACATTTTTTTAGTGACTGGTCTGTGTGTGTGTGTGTGTGTGTGTGTGTATGTGTGTGTGTGTGTGTGTGTGTGTGTGTGTGTGTGTGTGTGTGTGTGTGAACAGAATATCTCAAGAATGGAACATCGTACGAACTTGAAACTTGAAACTTAAGTTACATACCACTACCGGACCCGACACAACATTTTCATCAAAATCGGTCAACCAGAAGTAGTAGTTATTCGTGTAATTTTTCATATTTTTCGATTTTCTCAAAAACTGGTCCTACGATTTTTTTAAAAATCGCTTGGTTTACTGAATTTTTTATGCTCTACAAGGTAGGATAGGCGCCATGTTTGCTGAAATTCTTGGTGAGGCTGTTTTCACGTAAAAAACTTGTTTTTATAAGATTGCATATGTATTTTAGCGCAAAAATTTATATAATAAAAAATGTAGAGAATTTAAAATCCTACAATTTTTATTTCAAATATTGTTTTGTATAATGCATAGTTTAGCGGTAATTAGCAATTTTCGGTTTTTTTCTCACGAAAACGTGTGAAAAAATCGATTTTTTTAAGATTTCGGCCTTAGTAGGCCTATGCATTTTACGACAAAAGTGTATATAATTAAATTTATAGGAAATTAAAACATCTACAACTTTTATTTAAAACATTTTTCTTTACAGAGCCTAGTTTAGCGTGAAAGAGTGATTTTCCGTATTTTGAAGCCAAATTTAGGTCGATTTTCATTTTGCGTCTTTCACTCATGATTAAAATTAGGTTATGTTTATTGAGGGTGGTTTTTTGTTTATTTCTAACGTTTTATTACTAATGTTAGGTTTATTGTTAATTATTTGCATTGGCAAGAGAAAGTTGTGTAAGTGTTTCACACCAAATTTTTTATAATAAATCATGGTTTATCTTGTTAAATAGTGATTTGGTATACCGCTTGACTGTGTTTAACGTAGTCAGGTTTATAAACCAAATCGGGGTATTGTAAAACTGAAGAGTTAACAGAAAAATCTGGTGTGAAACACTCACACAACTTTCTCTTGCCAATGCAAATAATTAACAATAAACCTAACATTAGTAATAAAACATTAGAAATAAACATAACCTAATTTTAATCATGAGTGAAAGACGCAAAATGAAAATCAACCTCAGTTTGGCTGAGAAGTACGGAAAATCACTTATTCTCTCTAAACTAGGCTCTGTAGAGAAAAATGCTGTAAATAAAAGTTGTAGATCTTTTAATTTTCTATAAATTTAATTATATACACTTTTGTCGTAAAATGCATACTAAGGCCGAAATGTTAAAAAAATTGTTTTTTCTCACGTTTTCGTGAGAAAAAAACTGAAAATCGCAAATTACCGCTAAACTAAGCGTTATACAAAAAAATGTTTGAAATAAAAGTTGTAGGTTTTTAAATTTTCTACAACTTTTATTATATAACGTTTTGCGATAAAATGCATATTAAAGCCGCAATCTTAAAAAGAAAATGTTTTTACGTAAAAAGAGCCTCACGCTGATTTTCAGCAAACATGGCGCCTACCCTATCTTGTAGAGAATAAAAAATTGAGTAAACCAAGCGATTTTAAAAAAAATCGTAGGACCAGTTTTTGAGAAAATCGCAAAAAACTGAAAAATTATACGAATAAACTACTACTTCCGGTTGACCGATTTTGATGAAAATGTTCGTGTCGCGTCCGGTAGTGGTATGTAACTTAAGTTTCAAGTTTCAAGTTCGTACGATGTTCCGTTCTTGAGATATTCTGTTCACACACACACACACACACACAAGCGCGCGCGCGCGCACACACACACACACACACACACACACACACACAGACCAATCGCTAAAAACATGTTTTTTGGGTTCAGGGGGTCTGAAAACGTATAGATCCGGTGAAAACTCGATTTCGAAAAATCGACATGAAAACAATACTTTCCTTCCTATATATTCATATAGGCAAGAGAAAGTAAAAAGTACTAACCTTCGTCTTCTAACACATAAAAACTTACTTGTACAGATATAGGTATCAGACGAACTAATGTCCCATAGCCGAGCGAGTGAGAGGGAGATATGTGGCATAACTACGCATGCACTCAAAGGTCTTTACCGTTATAATCCAAATCTGAAAACATACTACAGTCGTTATCTTGCTTGTTAGTTTACTGCATGCATAAACGCTTGCTCACAACAATGAGTAAAATTCAAGACAATGTTATTGGAACGGCGTGTATGGCTTGTGCGAGTGAGAGCGTTATGCATTCTCTCACTCCCACAGCTAGGGGACATTAGTTCATCTGAATACTGTACGTACAATAAATTCAATTACATTACTAATCTGAGCGAACTAATATTTAAACTTAAATGTAAAATGAAGGGTCGGCTGTTGGACTTAAGAGATCAGAAATGCTACATCAGTGTTTGCCGACGCTACAATTTTCATAATCTGAAAATTTTTATGTCTAATAGTATCTTCCAGGTGTAGTAAGGCTAAATATTCCCGGCGGATTACTAACAGCAGTAACACAAGACAGTATGACCGGATGTATAGAATAGCGCGTGAGAGCGTCATCCCGCTGACACTTCATTTGAAACTGCCGTCACCCTGTCTCTCTTTCAGTACTTTCAAATATTGTTTCCTTAAGTATTGAATTACCGTATTTTTTATTTCGTGCTTTTTCAGTTAGAACAGCGGTTTTTTTTGTTATTTTGATTTAAAACACATTTTTCGAAATTTTTTGTCAAAAAAATTCGAAAGAATTGTCAATTTTAGCAGTATTTTCGTAAATTTTGTATATAATTTTTTGTGTTAAATATGTTCTCTGATTTATTTCTCTTTAATTTTATGTATTTCAAAAGGCTGTAGGTCGATTATGGGCTTACTAATAAACAAATAACTTAACTTGTGCAAAATTGCTCAGTCGCCATTTTGAACGATTTCGCTCGAGTTTTTTTTTTTTGGAAAAATTAGATAATCTCGTTCAGGAGAGCAACACGAACACATCCATCTATGACAAGTTTTGTTGTGGGGCGTGGAAGAGGGAGGGGGTTGTACGATAACCCTAGCTAGGCCACCGACTATTTTTCTTAGTCATCTCGTATAAGCAGTTTTTATGACGCTGTACAATTAGACAACAGACTGTTTCTAGTCGGAAACCCCTATGAGTTTATTCTCGTTTTTTTAAAAAAATGGCCGGGGTATTAAAACGTAACATCAGATTTCACTATTAAAATATTCATATTATAGAGAAAACGCTGATCTTCAACATACTTAATCACCGATTTTTCATATGAATCCTGGACGGAGTAACAGACGTTTAACACTTTCAGCCCTGTGTGTATCAATTTGCCTCACGAAAGAGTTTTCTCTGGGCCCGCGTGAGCTAATATGATTCACAGTTAAGTTTTATCATCCGCCCGTGTGTATCAATTTGATACATGGGTGATAGTAACGTTCTGCATGCAGTATACGTATCTGCTTCGCATTTTCTGTGTATTTAAACGTATGAACAATTCCTACTGGGTTCTAGCAATAGATTTCAGACCTTGGGTTGGAAAAATATTCACCAGGTAGCAGCACATTGTGCCCGTGGTTTTTGCGTTCTCACCAGCTGATTGTGCATAGTTTTGTTGTTGTTACAGTTAACCTGCACGTGGCTTGGATTACTACCAAAACTGAAAAATACTTGTCTGGGGCTGAAAGTGTTAAAAAGAACATTAACGGAAAACCGGCTAAAAACTGAGTACTTTTTAAGCGTAAATTGCTAAATCTCCCACTAATCTATAATAATATAATAAAGAAGAAACGTCTGTTTGTTTGTTTGTATGAGGTAATCTCAGAAAGTACGGAAATGATTTTAAAAAATCTTTCATTGATGCATAGCTTAGAGCTTCCTGATCAATATAGGCTATTTTGCAACTTTAAGTAACTTTAATTAAAGAAGTTAAGCAACTTAAACTGTGACGATGTCGGATGTTTTAGTTTATCGGGTGCATAGCACTTTTATTTTTTCTAAGTCCTCTGGATGATGTATTCTTTGGGCTAGAAGCACGATTCAACTTTTATATTTCATAGAAAAACAGGAAGAATAACATTTAATTCCAAAAACATTAAAAATTCGGAAATATTCAAAAATTGTTTTTGTACTGTATTTCATATAATTTGTTTTCATTCAACAGGTAGTGAATAAGTCATATATTTCCAGTTACTCTGCGTACTGCACCCACCTATTACTGTCTCTTATCTCAGCCACATATCAACTGTCTCTTTCTTTTTCATCGGTATTCTTCTATGCATTCTATTCAATTCTGTTAAATCGCAGGGACAAATATTTAAAACGGTGGACACTGATTTGAGACAAGAGTGCTTTCCTTCACTCATGGACAACTTAATATCGGACTTTCTAGAGCTGGAAGTGCAGAAACACAATTTATTTTGCTGCCACAGGGCAACGAAATCACAAATATTGTATATAGAGAGGTTTTAAAATAATTTAATGAGGCCTACATTAGCTGCTGTGAAGCGAAGCGAGCGAGGGACGCCTAGTTTCTAAATAAAATAATTATAAATCAAACCAATCAATGCAGAACAGAACAGGTTTCAATTTGGTGTAGAGTTAAACATTTTCTGTTTGGTTGTTTTTGAGATAGAGCTCTTCAAACAGAAAGGACTTCTTTCATGGTGTGAACTGTAAAACACTACAAATTGAACGTTCAATGCACA
This sequence comes from Catonia carolina, assembly GCA_035578175.1. Classification (NCBI taxonomy): domain Eukaryota; kingdom Metazoa; phylum Arthropoda; class Insecta; order Hemiptera; family Achilidae; genus Catonia; species Catonia carolina. The sequence continues at coordinate 56,829,530 of JAQMRL010000007.1, forward strand.
AAAATCCAAGGCTGGTGGAACTTCTTGCGCTACGCCGTGTGCTATGAAAATCTGCTACTTCTGAGTCATATCGGGCATGCCTTGACGCATGCGTTGTGGTATGAGAAGAGGCATGTTCTTAGCGCAAATGAAAGCGCACGAGTGTGAACATAGCTATTGGCTTATCTATTATCAACCAATTGTATAACAATTCTTTTCATTTTCTGAGCGAAGTTCGGTAACCCAGAACTAAAAAATTTATACAATAAATTTTACAATCATTTGAAACTTTTAAATTTTTATTTTAAATACAAATTAAAAAATTGGTGTGAAACACTCAGACAACTTTCTCTTGCCAGTGCAAATAATGACCAATATAAACTAACATTAGTAAAAAAACATTAGAAATAAACAAAAAACTTACCTCAATAAACATAACCTAATTTTAATCATGAGTGAAAGACGCAAAATGAAAATCAATCTCAGTTTGGCTTAAAAATATGGAAAATCGCTCTTTCACGCTAAACTAGGCTCTGTAGAGAAAAATGGTCTAAATAAAAGTTGTAGATCTTTTAATTTTCTATAAATTTAAGAGTACACTTTTGTCTTAAAATGCATAGTAAGGCCGAAATCTCCGAAAAAATAGATGTTTCACACGTTTTCGTGAGAAAAAATCTAAAAAGTGCTATTTACCGCTAAACTATGCATTATATAAAAAAATGTTTGATATAAAAGTTGTAGAATTTTAAATTTTCTACATTTTTTTTTATATAAATTTTTGCGCTAAAATGCATATTAAAGCCGTAATCTTAAAAAAACAATTTTTTTACGTGAAAACAGCCTTACCAAGAATTTCAGCAAACGTGGTGCCCACCCTATCGTGTTGAGCATAAAAAAATTGAGTAAACCAGGCGATTTTTAAAAAAATCGTAGGACCAGGTTTTGAAAAAAATCGCAAAAAAGTGAAAAATTACACGAATAAACTACTACTTCCGGTTGACCGATTTTGATTAAAATGTTCATGTCGGGTCCGGTAGTGGTATGTAACTTAAGTTTCAAGTTTCAAGTTCGTACGATGTTCCATTCATGAGATATTCTGTTCGCGCGCGCGCGCGCACACACACACACACACACACACACACACACACACACACACACCAATAGCTAAAAACTTGTTTTTTGGTTCAGGAGGTCTGAAAACGTGTAGATCCGGTGAAAACTCGATTTCTTAGAATCGACATGAAAACAATACGTTCCTTCTCATATATTGATTTATGCAAGAGAAAGTAAAAATAGAATTGTTTCAAACTGCAGGATCCATTATAAAGATTTATTTTTATGTGTACGCTTTAATCTTATCAATTTGTTTAAGTTATTTGATTTGACACAGGATGTTAAAAATACTAGCCAATAGAATATTAATTTTTTAACAAATAAAAGAAAACACTGAAAATACTATTTGATTGAAATTATCAAACTATTTTATTGAAAATTTTTGGGAACACAGTGGTGCAGTTTTTAATCTTGGAAGAACATTACAATATAATATGTATCTGCTGCATAGACGATACCATTGAGAAGAGAAATTATACCAGCTATTAAAATGCGATAGGAAAGTTCAATTCTTATAACATCAGCTATCATAAATATTCCTGACAATAGGAATAATAGTCCTCCACTACCGTTCACCAGGAGAAACTAAAACAAAATAGAAAATATTAAAAATACTTATCGATATGTTCATTTTTAATTTTATTAATAATTTGTGATAGTTAATGAAGATATAACAACATGTATTTTGTATCACTTAAAGACAATGTCAATAATTGCCATTAAATAAAATACCGAGTGATTTTAATAATATGTGGAATGTTTTTGCATCCACTATTCTCAGCATTGTTTCATTAAAGGCTCTCTTCTTACTTCTGTTCATTTGCTTCATCCATTTGCGCAACAGGCTTCTACGCCGGGTCCCGGGTTCAATTGCCGGTCAGGTCTGAAAATTTTTCATCTATCCCATCTCCATTTTATCTCACCGTCTGCATTAGCAGTAATTACAAAACAGTTGGATGTTAAACAAAAAAGAAATGGCTTCGTCCAATATTCTGATATTTTCAAGATCTTTCATAACCTTTCTTTTTTTGTCTTTAATTTTTATTACGGTAATGTAGGTATAGGTATCAGACGAACTAATGTCCCATAGCGGAGCGAGTGAGAGGGAGATATGTGGCATAACTATGCATGCGCTCAAAGGTCTTTGTCGTTGTAATCCAAATTTGAAAACCTACTACAGTCGTTATTTTGCTTGTTAGTTTACTGCGTGCATAAACGCTTGCTCACAACAATGAGTGAAATTATACAATGTTATTGGAACGGCGCGTATGGCTTGTGCGAGTGAGAGCGTTATGCATTCTCTCACTCCCACGGCTAGGGGACTTTAGTTCATCTGAATACTATATATTGAGGTGCACAATTTGCATATGTTGTTTAGGTCAACAACCAAATGGCTGGTTTGAACCTCTAGAGATTTTATTAAGTAAAAACGAGGAGTGAGCTGGTTTACTATTAGCTGGTTTTCTTGTATGAGCTGGTTTCTTGCCTTCCTCACTGAGTGTAAAAGTATGCTTATCAGCATGCCATGCCCTCTGAAAAGCACCCACTTTCCACCCTGCAAATGACACTTTCACTTCTTTCACCACAGGGTCTGGTTGTATAGTGAAATTCATTACTATCAGAGGAGATAACTCTGTCTATTGTCTATTACACCTCTACCTCTTCTGTTCTTAAATAGTTCAGTTATATAATTGGCTGACTATGTGATAAGAAACAGAACTATTTTTGTAGCCCTGGAACCAACAGATCGTGTGCAATTAATTGAACACTCCACCTGCTCTTTATGGGCAAAATTTGTGTATATGACATTTAATGTAACGGGTGATGGGGAATTTTACTTCCAGGCGAGAAGTACCCTGTGGTACATTCTTCTATTAGAACTACAGGTTTTGCCCATTAATCAGACCAAGAGGTCTCTGCTCTATTTTTGCTGTAGATGCCTCTCAGTTAGGAAGTTCCTTGTAGCTAGGCCATGGGCTAGTTGAGTGGGATGGCCATCTAGTCATTTACAACATTTTAGAAAGACGCGATTAGTTCCTTTACCATCAGAATTCCGAAATCGTCATGGAGTGTTTTATTGCTTATAGAAACAGGAGTACCAGAAGGAAGTCTTAAGAATTTTGACTGAAAGGCCTGAATGGATCTTAAGTTACTCTCTGTCGCTACTCCAAAGAGCTGAACACTTTAAGTCCTTATTGGTCTCAAAAGGGTTTTATAAATTAAAATTTCAGAAACGAGGTTATTTTGGAACCTTTCTTAAACCTCTTATTAGAGATATATAACTCATCTACTGTTTAGAGACCTAAAAATAATTTTTATTAATTGATAGTAAGTTACAGGTGCATGCCATACTATGATACAGAGAGGTGGCATAAACAGCAAAATCAAAATACAATTTTAACCATTGGTCTATAATTATTTCATATGATTTATTCATGATTTATTTCATGCCTCTGCCTAAGCGCTTTGATTTCAGTTTCTGGTACAGATACACTGTTGACAAGTGCTGGCCGAAAGACTTTGAACAAAACCTGCTCCTAAAAAAAGCTGCTCCTAAAAGCTGAGGTGGCAATTTTTACAAAATACAATTGTATATTTAACATGTTGGTAGTTCTGCTTTGAGCTTAAAATTACTAACAATATTTGATTTTAGTATTAGTTTGTCTTCAGAAGCGTCAAATGTCTATGATGAGTTTAAATCAGAATGGTATTTTTGCATTTATACAGATAACTTTTATAAAACCAATGAAAGTAGTTTTTTACATTTTGTGCAGTTTTTTTAAATGAAAATTGAAGGTTATTTAAAAAAAAACTAAGAGTATTTAAGAGGTGGCATTTTGAAAACTTTCATCATACTGAAAAACTCTATCGCATGGCACTGACCATAATGTGTGTTTAGGAGAATGATCCTATCTTTATTTCGGGTTTCCTTTGATTGTTTTCCACATTTTAGTGTTACAATAAGAGATAAAAGTTTATAGAGACTTTTGGCATACAAATATACTTCCCCCACTCTCCAATAGCCATATCTGAATTATTCCCCTCCACTGGCAACTACAAATGTGTGTGTGCGCGTGTATACACACACACACGCACATATTTAAATTACACGCAGTGACATTCTGAAAATACTGCTGTATAGCACACTTCAATTACATAATAAATCATGTAACAACTTTTGTTTTGGGATAAATTGTAAACAATATTCTGCTCAATATGTGTTTTTTTGTTAAGGTCATCAGCCAAAAGGCTGGTTTGAAACTGTAGAGGCTTTACTAAGTAAAACAAGGAGTGAGGTGGTTTACTGTTGCCTTCCTCACAGAGCGGAAAAGTATGCTTATCAGCATCCCAGGCCCACTAAAGAGCATCTACTTTCCAACCTGCAAATAATACCTTCACTTCATTCACCACAGGTCCCTGGCTGTTTATAGTGAAATACATTACTCTCAGAGAAGATAACTTTGACTAGTGTATTTTACACCTCTATCTCTTCTGTTCTTAAATTATTCAGTCATATGTTAAGTCATATAACTTAATTGGCTGACCATGTGATAAGAAAAAGAACTATTTTTTTTGTAGCCCTGGAACTAGCAGATCAAGTGCAAATAATCTTACACTCTACCTGCCTGCAATAATAATAATGGGCAAGAAATAATAGTAGAATCAGACAATTTCTCACCTCATACATAAATTTAACAGTAGAGATGAATAGTCTGTTCATCATAAGGAAGATATGCTGAGTAAACAAACAGCTAATATCGAATGAGCTGCTACAGCAGCTGACTCAGAAAAATTGTGACAAATTGTTTTCACAAGAAAAAAACAGAAAATCGCTAATTACCGCTAAACTAAGCGTTATACAAAAAAATGTTTGAAATAACAGTTGTAGGAATTTAAATTCTCTACAACTTTTATTATATACATTTTAGCGCTAAAATGCATATTAAAGCCGTAATCTTAAAAAAATAATTTTTTTACGTGAAAACTTGTTGGGTGTCAAATTACTTACACTCAATCTGTTCGTTGCAGGGCTAAAATAAATAGTTCTGTTTCTTATCACATGGTCAGCCAATTCAATGACTGAATCATTTAAGAACAGAAGAGGTAGAGGTGTAAAAGACACTAATCAGAGTTATCTCCTCTGAAAGTAATGAATTTCATTATACAGCCAGACCCTGTGGTGAATGAAGTGAAGGTGTCATTTGCAGAGTGGAAAATATGTGCTTTTCAGAGGGCTCGGCATGCTGACAAGCGTACTTTTCCACTCAGTGAGGAAGGCAATGGTAAACCACCTCACTCCTCGATTTACTTAGTAAAACCTCCACAGGTTCAAACCAGCCATTCGGCTGATGACCTAAACAACAACACGTGAAAACAGCCTCTCCAAGAATTTAAGCAGACATGACACCTATCTTGTAGAGAATGAAAAATTTAGTAAACTAGGCCATTTAAAAAAAAACGTAGGACCCGTTTTTGAGAAAATCGCAAAAAATTGAAAAATTATACGAATAAACTACTACTTCCAGTTGACCGATTTTTATGAAAATGTTCATGTCGGGTCCAGTAGTGGTGTCTAACTTAAGTTTCAAGTTTGTATGATGTATTCCGTTCTTGGGATATTCTGTTCTACAGATGCAGTGTGTTTACTCGAAATATCCTTCATATAATGAATAGAGTATATATACTTAAATTTAATGCATAGATACTGAAGTCACGAGATTGCCTTTTGGGTATGTATGGGCTGTGAGGAAGGGGAGTGAAATATTTGCAGTGCTGCCAACTTCAACAGTGAGAAACTCCTCGTACATTTCACTACCGTGCAGTTTCTAAACACATTTTGTAAGCTTTAATTTATTCTGAAAAATGTTTTTCCTCATTAACCTTATAAGAAATAAATGTGACCCGTAATATTGCCAACAGCTTAACTACATGTCTAGAAATGTTTGATTTACTCTAATTACGAATGAATCGCCTTCTTTACTATTGATTTCACCTGCGTTTTCATTACCAGTACCTCTAGTATCCACCTAACCGTTTTCTTTTTTTACCAGGTGTCAACAAAACTGTTAAAGAATAGCTTTATCACGTCCTTAATATCCTTCTTTATTTTTCGAACTGTGGAAAGAGAAACATCACAGTAGTCAGTCGCTCGCTCACGGCTTTTGTTAAGAGGCACGGATAGACATTTTTATTTAGCTTCAACTTCACAACATTGTATTACATTGCATATTAAATTTCGTTCAGCACTGTGAATAGTTCGACCACGTTTTGGAGAAACCAATATTTCTGTTTACGGTAACAAACAGTTATATTGGTATAGTTAACCTACAAAAGATTCCGCGATATATTGTATATGCTCTGGATATAGTATAATTTGTTATGTTTGTCGTACTGAAATTAAAACAGTCGCGCATGCGTACTGATGATTTTACCCCTTTACCCCTCGTTGCAAACAAGGGCAAACTCGTGACTCAAGTGACTGTAGTGTAAAATACAAATATGTAAGAAATTTTGGAATATGTTCATTGTTATCATTTGAAAATAAGTACTTACCAAAGACCTTGAAAGAGGCTCTTGAATTACCACACTTACAATAACCAAAATGTTAAGGAGTATATATCCAAATACTGTGAGATGAATGATATTTATAAAAAATAGATTACCAGCTGGAAAATCTAAAAATAGAAGACCTGCACAGATCAGCGACAGAACCTGTGAACATTAATACATTTGAACGTTTATCATTGTTATATTATAGGCCTTTTGTGTATTACCATGTACTAAGTTTCAATTGACGAGGTTGTTTCCAAACCCGCTAAGTCACATTTTTACTTTCTCTTGCCTATATGAATATATAGGAATGAAAGTATTGTTTTCATGTCGATTTTTCGAAATCGAGTTTTCACCGGATCTATACGTTTTCGGACCCCCTGAACCCAAAAAACATGATTTTAGCGATTGGTCTTTGTGTGTGTATAAAAAATATCTCAAGAACGGAACATCGTACGAACTTGAAACTTAAATTACATACCACTATCGGACCCGACACGAACATTTTCATCAAAATCGGTCAACCGGAAGTAGTAGTTTATTCGTGTAATTTTTCACTTTTTTGCGATTTTCTCAAAAACTGGTCCTACGATTTTTTTTAAAAATCGCCTGGTTTACTCAATTCCTGGTGAGGCTGTTTTCACGTATAAAAATAGTTTTTTTAAGATTACGGCTTTAATATACATTTTACTGCAATAATGTACTAATAAAAGTTGTAAAGAATTTAAAATTCTACAACTTTTATTTCAAACATTTTTTTGTATAACGCTTAGTTTAGCGGTAATTAGCGATTTTCTGTGTTTTCTCACAAAAACGTGTAAAAAATCGATTTTTTAAGATTTCGGCCTTAGTATGCATTTTACGACAAAAGTGTATATAATCAAATTTATAAAAAATTAAAAGATCTACAACTTTTATTTAAAGCATTTTTCTCTACAGAGCCTAGTTTAGCGTGAAAGAGTGATTTTTTGTATTTTTAAGGCAAACTGAGATCGATTTTAATTTTGCGTCTTTCATATATGATTAAAATTAGGTTATGTTTATTGAGGTTACTTTTTTGTTCATTTCTAATGTTTTATTACTAATGTTAGGTTTATTTTTAATTATTTGCATTGGCAAGAGAAAGTTGTTGTGGTGTTTCACACCAGATTTTTAAAGATATTAACTTTTTACCTAAATATTATTCAGAAGGCACAGATCCATTTATTGGTACAATAGTTTTATCCTAAACCCACTAATTGCTACAAAATGACATTTATGAATATCGGATTTTTTCCAAAAGCCAAAGTCCATTTTTATTGTTTTTCAAACTCTACTATGTCATGTCACCTGCGCATGCGCTCAAGGTGAGCCCGCTACATTATTCTTGTGATGAGTTGCAGAGGTTATTGTTGTCATACGAGTTAAATGCGTGTTTTAGTTTATTTAAAGTGTTGTTAAAAGTAAATAACTTGATATAGACCAAAATAATTATTTTTTTAGGCTCGTGTAATATTTTCAGTTCAAAAGACATTTTTTTACATAGGATAAGTTTTTTCAAAAAGTAGATGTAATCAACTATCTACTATAGCGATGTAATCGCTATCTGTTAATTTTATTATATCCAGAATTTAGTTATGTGTTATTGTATAAGTTAAGGATATTAAGCGTTTTATTTTTAAGTATTTCAGAGTTATTCCTTATACTTGTGAAATAACTTACAGTACAACTTATGATTTTGTTACATTACATTAACTGTTAGGAATATTTTCCGAAGTAGGCTACACTAAGTTCATGCATGTTTTCCAAAACTGAACTAAGTTCATCGAATTAGTGCACTTTTGAAAAAATGTGCGATGAATTTATGAATATTTTTTGAAAAAAAGGCCAAACTGACAAATACAATTATCTATTAATGTACAAATAGTAAAAATATATAGTAATCATTTAACAAATTTAACTGGCTGAGCCTAATTTTAAAAAAATTGGTGTGAAACACACACAACTTTCGCTTGCCAATGCAAATAATGACCAATATAACCTAACATTAGTAATAAAACATTATAAATAAACAACAAAACTAACCTCAAAAAACATAACCTTATTTTAATCATGAGTGAAAGACGCAAAATGAAAATCAACCTCAGTTTAGCTTAAAAATCCGAAAAATCACTCTTTCACGCTAAACTAGGCTCTGTAGAGAAAAATACTTTAAATAAAAGATGTAGATCTTTTAATTTCCTATAAATTTTATTATACACTTTTGTCGTAATGTGCATACTAAGGCCGAAATTTTAAAAAAAATCGATTTTTTACACGTTTTCGTGAGAAAAATACAAAATCAGAAATTACCGCTAAACTAAGCGTTATACAAAAAAATGTTTGAAATAAAAGTTGTAGGATTTTAAATTCTCTACAACTTTTGTTATATAAAATTTTGCGTTAAAATGCATATTAAAGCCGTAATCTTAAAAAAATTATTTGTTTACGTGAAAACAGCCTCACCAAGAATTTCAGCTAACATGACGCCTACCCTATCTTGTAGAGAATAAAAAATTGAGTAAACCAAGCGATTTTTAAAAAAATTGTTGGACTAGTTTTTGAGAAAATCGCAAAAAAGTGAAAAATTATACGAATAAACTACTACTTCCGGTTGACCGATTTTGATGAAAATGTTCGGGTCGGGTCCGGTAGTGGTATGTAACTTAAGTTTTAAGTTTCAAGTTCGTACGATGTTCCGTTCTTGAGATATTCTGTTCACTTACACACGCGCGCGCGTGCGCACACACACACACACACACACACACACACACACACGGACCAATCGCTAAAAACATGTTTTTTGGGTTCAGGAGGTCTGAAAACGTGTAGATCCGGTGAAAACTCGATTTTGAGAAATCGACATGAAAACAATACTTTCCTTCCTATATATTCATATAGGCAAGAGAAAGTAAAAATAAAATTGAACAGCAATGTCAAAATTAACTGGTAAAACCTAGCCTCTTTTATTTGCTTTATTGTATTTAGTAATAATTGTATTATCTACCATTTCGACCGAGGTTTTGTCATGATTTTCCTTGGGTCAAGTAAATGCTGAAGCAGTTACATTTGGGTAGTCACAAAAATTTCAAATTTTGTCCTTGTATATTTTTAAACTCTTTCAAAATTTGAAATTATTCAATCAAAAACTTTTTTATAATATAGTTAGTTTTTACATATGAATGATAAATGTAATACAGTAAGAAGTCGATTATGCGAACGTCTATCAACCGGATGACCGGTTATCCGGATGCCCTTCAGGAAAAATTTGTAAAATACTGTACGTATGTACTATGTACATTTATGTATGTACTAATTTATTTCTGAATTTGTAGACTTACAAATTTAAAATACCGTTATCGTATTAAAACGTCATATGTGATAATGTATAAATGCTTTGTTGTTTAATACGCAGAAAATGGAATGAAATGGCTGGAACAGCAACCAGAATGTGACGCCGCTACAGTTTTAATTTTAAAACGACTTCGAGTTTGGCTGCCAGCAAGAGAGTTGCTTCCCTTAAACAAAGGAATATATCAGATTTTTTTAAAAACTAATTTTGTGTAACACATTTATACTGTACATAATTATGATTTTTAGTGTTTTTAACTGCCCATAACAGACAGGTGGAGTGTCAAATTATTTACACTCAATTTGTTCGTTGCAGGGCTAAAATTAATAGTTCTGTTTCTTAACACATGGTCAGCCAATTAAATGACTGAATCATTTAAGAGCAGAAGAGGTAGAGGTGTAAAAGACACTAATCAGAGTTATCTCCTCTGAAAGTAATGAATTTCATTGTACAGCCAGACCCTGTGGTGAATGAAGTGAAGGTGTCATTTTCAGAGTGGAAAATATATTTTATTTTCAGAGGGCCCGGCATGCTGATAAGCGTACTTTTCCACTTAGTGAGGAAGGCAATGGTAAACCACCTCACTCCTCGTTTTACTTAGTAAAACCTCTAGAGGTTCAAACCAGCCTTTCGGCTGTTGACCTAAACAACAGTGTTTTTAACTTATAGTAGTACTACATGGTCATTTATTTTGTTAAGTACGATATAGTGAATTGTATGAGTACATAACATTTATGTGTTTTTAAATTTATGTGTTTAATAAAAATTAAGTTACAAGTACAATAGTGTCGTGTACGTGGGCTATTATAGCACAGTTTTCAGTTCTAGCTTCTATAACGTAAAATAAGTTCGGAAAATCTGTTATCCGGACAAATCAATTTACCGGACGATCAAATCCCCAATTGGTCCAGATAATCGACTTCACACTGTAGTATCAAATTACATTAAAGTTTCTATACAGTTTGTAATGTTCATTTCCTTCATTACTTTTCACATTTGAAAAACTTGCCATGATGTGTTTAGTTAAGGCTTAAATAATTGAAGTGTGTTAGTAATTCACTATCTTTAAAGATATAAATTAATAACAATAATAATAATCAGAATCGATTTGATAATCATACCAATTCCCCAACTTTTAGTTGAAACAATGGAGAACGTATGTAGTCTGTCATTTTCTTCTGTCCGTTTGCATTCACTCAGATCTGAAACAATTACAATTCTTTAAATTACCAAAATCAAAAATGCTTTTATAGTAGAACCTTGATTATCTAGAATTATATCTGACCTAGCACAACTAAAAAAAATCAGGTGTGAAACACACAACTTTCTCTTGCCAATGTAAATAATGACCAAAATAACCTAACATTAGAAATAAACAAAAAACTAACCTCAAAAAACATAACCTTATTTTAATCATGAATGAAAGACGCAAATTGAAAATCGACCTCAGTTTGGCTTAAAAATACGGAAAATCACTCTTTCACACTAAACTAGGCTCTGTAGAGAAAAATGCTCTAAATAAAAGTTGTAGATCTTTTAATTTCCTATAAATTTGATTATTACACTTTTGTCGTAAAATGCATACTAAGGCCGAAATCTTTAAAAAATAGATTTTTCACACGTTTTCGTGAGAAAAAACAGAAAATTGCTAATTACCGCTAAACTAAGCGTTATACAAAAAATGTTTGAAATAAAAGTTGTAGGACTGCAATTTCTCTACAAATTTTATTAAATACATTTTTGCGCCATAATACATATTAAAGCCGTAATCTTAAAAAAAAAACTTTTTTTACGCAAAAACAGCCTCACCAAGAATTTCAGCAAACATGGTGCCTGCCCTATCTTGTAGAGAATAAAAAATTGAGTAAACCAGGCGATTTTTAAAAAAATCTTAGGACCAGTTTTTGATAAAATCACAAAAAAGTGAAAAATTACACGAATAAACTACTACTTCCAGTTGACAGATTTTGGTAAAAATGTTCGTGTCGGGTCCGGTAGTGGTATGTAACTTAAGTTTCAAGTTTTAATTTCGTACGATGTTCCGTTCATGAGATATTCTGTACACACACACACACACACACACACACACACACACACACACCAATTGCTAAAAACATGTTTTTTTAGGTTCAGGGGGTCTGAAAACGCGTAGATCCGGTGAAAACTCGATTTCGTAAAAATCGACTTGAAAACAATACTTTCCTTCTTATATATTCATAAAGGCAAGAGAAAGTTATAAAAACCTGGTGTAAAACACTTACACGACCTTTTCTTGCCAATGCAAATAATGAGCCATATAACCCAAAATTAGTATTAAAACATTAGAAATAAACAAAAAAATAACCTCAAAACACATAACCTTATTTTAATCATGAGTGCATTATGCAAAATGAAAAACAACCTTAGTTTGGCTTAATAATACGGAAAATCACTATTCCACGCTAAACTAGACTCTGTAGAGAAAAATGCTTCTAATAAAAGTTGTTTGTCTTTTAATTTCCTATACATTTGATTATATACACTTTTATCGTAAAATGCATACTAAGGCTAAAATCTTAAAAAAACCATTTCTTTTACAGATTTTCATGAAAAAAACAGAAAATTACTAATTACCGCTAAACTAGGCATACAAGGAAATGTTTGAAATAAATTGTAAATTTTTACATTGTCTACAATTTTTATTATTTACACTTTTGCACTAAAATGCATATTAAGGCCATAATCTTTAAAAAAACTATTTTTTCTATGAGAGAACACCCTCCACAAGAATTTCAGCTGTCATGGCACCTACCCTATCTGGTAGAGCATAAAAAATGTAGTAAATGAGGCGATTTTTAAAAAATTCCAGGAGCCGTTTTTGAGAAAATCGCAAAAAGTCAAAAATGACACAAATAAACTACTACTTCTGGTTGACCGATTTTGATGAAAATATTTGTCGGGTTCTTTAGTGGTAGCTAACTTAAGTTTCAAGTTTCAAGTTTGTACATTCTGTTCTTGAGATATTTTGTTCACACACACACACAAACACACACACACACACACACAGACTAATCGCTAAAAACATGATTTTTGGGTTCAGGGGGTCTGTAAACATGTATATCCGGTGAAAAATTAACATGAAAACAATACTTTCCATCCTATTTATATTCATATAGGCAAGAGAAAGTAAAAATACACCAAATTTGTAATATTTAGCGTATGTAATAAAATTAACTTTTCCAATATTTGAATGATACTACAATAGGGATGAGGCAGTCCTTTCGGTCCATTAACACTGCAGCTCTAAAGAGCCTATTGTATTACCTCATCCTTCCTTATTCACTCAGCAAATAGCCTTGTATAACTTTTTTTTGCATCCAGGAGACTCCAAAGGGAGTATAGGACGTGTCAAGATAAAACTGATAAACTCAGTTTATCACCAATGATAAATTCATCACTTACCACCAAAAAATTGTTTTTGCTACTGCTTACTTCAGTAGGCTTGTCATGACGCCATTGAATCAAATATCACACAAAATGAAAAATCAAACACAATGATAAATTCATCACTTACCAATAATTTTTTCCTGCTACTGCTTAACTCAGTAGGCTTGTCATGAACCCCTGTGTATCAAATAGTACACAATATGTTTAATTAGAAGTTAAATACTTTTCAACCAAATTATTTTTTACGAAGTACCTAAATTTTAGGTTACTAAGTATTTCTGTGGAAGATTACCCTCCAGGTTTATTTGCCCAAAGATTGAATACCTCTTATCAGTTAATGCTTCGCATTCGAATATAATACGGTAGGTAGATTCTTCCTTCTCACCACACAATCTACATATCAGGCAAGAGGTCACGCTAAAAATCCCCGTATTATATAGGAGTTTCCTGAGGCGACAGTGCCCCACTGGCGATGAGATATCACCAGCGAAGGGAATGCAGGTCATTCCATTCCTGTGCCTCAGTCCAGTAGTCTGTGGAGTTAAGGGCAAGCAGGGGTTGTGTTTGGTGCAAATCCGGGGGTTTGGGGAAGATTTTACACAGGCGTAAACCATGGATTCGGAAGCTTTCCTTGACCTGGCAAACCAGGTTACAAAATTTAAAATGTTTCCTTATTTTGACATAACCCACCGCATTCCGTGTGCGCTACACGTGAGGGAGGACCTCGGTCCAGGAGCTCAAGCATTTTCAAGAAAACACCCAATGTCATGTTGGCTGTCAACAATGCTTGTTGTATTTGCTGGTGGCATGTTGTGTAATGGACCTCTCGGTGAGTCAATCCTTGCACCTCTCAAAAATACACAGCAATTAACTGTTGCTACTGTTGTATGGTACGTCGTATTTTACACGCCTTTTGATATTGGTTAAAAAGCTGCAAAATTTCTACCAGTAAAACTTGTGTTCTCTACTATGAAAGAAATTTACAGGTGTAAAAAAGTATATGATGGAGTTACCCATTTAGTATGGTTCTAGTACCTCCAATTAGTGTACCACATTAATTCATTAATAAATGGTTTTCACATATCAATGATTAACAGACTCCCAGACATAAATTTGGTCCACAAAATTGCCGTTAAAAACAGGTTACATGTTTTCATTGGTTGTATATTTTCATTGGTAATAGAAAATCGTGTGAGTGTTTCACAACAAATTTTTATATTTATTCAAGAATGACATTTTCATGTTTTGCCTCATAATTAAACTTAGTAAGTACATTTGAAAATTTTATGTGTAGAATGGCTGAGAGGGGACATCTTGACCCAATTGGTGTAATTTAATATTTAATTTCTAAAAAGAATCAAGTTCTTACTGGGTTCTACAATGTTCTTAAAAATCATGTATGTGTTAATTACAAACCGTTCAACTTGTACTTTGTAATTTCTATTTTGCAGCTGTTCTGTAAAACAGTGAAGCAGGATAAAATATTTTAGTACATACAATTATTTTCTAAAAAAAATATATTTACCTTCAGTTTATATATAATATTTACTTATTTTGCCTATAACGGACAAGTGGAGTGTTAAATTATTTGCACTCAATCTGTTGATTCCAGGGCTCCATAAAATAGTTATGTTTCTTATCACATAGTCAGCCAGTTATATGACTGAACTATTTAAGAACAAAAGTGGTAGAGGTGTAAAAGACACTAGTCAGAGTTCTCTCCTCTGAGAGTAATGAATTTCACTATACAGCCAGACCCTGTGGTGAATAAAGTAAAGGTGTCATTTGTATGGTGGAAAGTCAGTGCTTTTCGGAGGGCCTAGCATGCTGATAAGCATACTTTTTCAACTCATTGAGGAAGGTTGTAGTAAACCACTTCACTCCTTGTTACTTTCTCTTGCCTATATGAATATATAGGAAGGAAAGTATTGTTTTCATGTCGATTTTTCGAAATCGAGTTTTCACCGGATCTATACGTTTTCAGACCCCCTGAACCCAAAAAACATGTTTTTAGCGATTGGTCTGTGTGTGTGTGTGTGTGTGTGTGTGAACAGAATATCTCAAGAACGGAACATCGTACGAACTTGAAACTTGAAACTTAAGTTACGTACCACTACCGGACTCGACACGAACATTTTCATCAAAATCGGTCAACCGGAAGTGGTAGTTTATTCGTGTAATTTTTCTTTTTTTTTGCGATTTTCTCAAAAACTGGTCCTACGATTTTTTTTAAAATCGCCTGGTTTACTCAATTTTTTATTCTCTACAAGATAGGGTAGGCGTCATGTTTGCTGAAATTCTGGGTGAGGCTGTTTTCACGTTAAAACGTTGTTTTTTTAAGATTACAGCTTTAATATGCATTTTAGCGCAAAACTTTATATAATAAAAGTTGTAGAGAATGTAAAATTCTACAACTTTTATTTCAAACAATTTTTTGTATAACGCTTAGTTTAGCGGTAATTTGCGATTTTCTGTTTTTTTCTCACGAAAATGTGTGAAAAATTGATTTTTTTAAGATTTCGACCTTAGTATGCATTTTACGACAAAAGTGTATATAATTTAATTTATAGAAAATTAAAAGATCTACAACTTTTATTTAGAGCATTTTTCTCTACAGAGCCTAGTTTAGAGAGAAAGAGTGATTTTCCGTATTTCTAAGCCAAACTGAGGTTGATTTTCATTTTGCATCATTCACTCATGATTAAAATAAGGTTATGTTTTTGAGGTTAGTTTTTTGTTTATTTCTAATATTTTATTATTAATGTTAGGTTTATTGTTAATTATTTGCATTGGCAAGAGAAAGTTGTGTGAGTGTTTCACACCAGATTTTTTTTACTTAGTAAAACCTCTAAAGGTTCAAACCAGCCTTTTGGCTGTTGACCTAAACAACATTTACTTATTATAGTTCATGATCACATGGTCATACATATTTATTTAAAAATCTAAGTATCAGGATATTTGGGAGCAGATATCTTTAATTTAAAAAAAACCTGGTGTGAAACACTCACACAACTTTCTCTTGCCAATGCAAATGATTAATAATAAACCTAACATTATTAATAAAATATTAGAAATAAACAAAAACTAACCTCAAAAACATAACCTTATTTTAATCATGAGTGAATGACGCAAAATGACAATCGAACTCAGTTTGGCTTAAAAATACAGAGAATCACGCTTTCACGCTAAACTAGGCTCTGTAGAGAAAAATGCTCTAAACAAAAGTTGTAGATCTTTTAATTTTCTATAACTTTTATTATATTCACTTTTGTCGTAAAATGCATACTAAGACCGAAATGTTAAAAAAATCGATTTTTCTCACGTTTTCGTGAGAAAAAAACAGAAAATTGCAAATTACCGCTAAACTAAGCGTTATACAAAAAAATGTTTGAAACAGAAGTTGTAGGTTTCTAAATTCTCTACAACTTTTATTATATAGGTTTTTGCGCTAAAATTTATATTAAAGCCGTAATCTTAAAAAAACAACGTTTTTACGTGAAAACAGCCTCACCGAGAATTTCAGCAAACATGGCGCCTACCCTATCTTGTAGAGAATAAAAAATTGAGTAAAATAGGCGATTTTAAAAAAAATCGTAGGACTAGTTTTTGAGAAAATCGCAAAAAACTGAAAAATTATACGAATAAACTACTACTTCCGGTTGACCGATTTTGATGAAAATGTTCGTGTCGCGTCCGGTAGTGGTATGTAACTTAAGTTTCAAGTTCGTACGATGTTCCGTTCTTGAGATATTCTGTTCACACACACACACACACACACACACACACACACACACACACACACACACACACACACACACACACACACACACACACACACACACACACACACACACACACACAGACCAATCGCTTAAAACATGTTTTTTGGGTTCAGGGGGTCTGAAAACGTATAGATCCGGTGAAAACTCGATTTCGAAAATTCGACATGAAAACAATACTTTCCTTCCTATATATTCATATAGGCAAGAGAAAGTAATAACTTAACACTGATCTGATTAAATAACACTCAAACACAGCAGAATTAGATATCTTCTGTAAGATACGATACTTTTATATGAAATAAAAAGTAGAATTTGCAGTAATGTAACCACACCAATCTAGAAAACCATGTTGCATGTTAGACTGATGCTTTATTGATAATTTTAACCACTTAGAACCAAGAGAAATATGACAAAGAAAATGTTTAAGTATTTTAAGAATTAAGCTTTGATCATTCGTATTTTATAAGTTTTCGTTTAATGTATACAGTCCATGTTAGTAATTGATTTTGAGTAAAAAAAATATTTATTTCATTAAGAAACTTGATCAAGTTTATAGAGAGATAAACAAAATAACTTTTTAGTTATTCAACAGTTTAATTTATAATTTAATATAGGCCTAAGTTGGTTGGTAGGCGTTAACGTGAATTTCAGAGTAAAAAATAAACAAATCTTAATGATAAAAAATGACAGTATATGCTGTATCACTCACCTTTTCGCGCCGCTGCGGCCGGTTGTTTTGATATTAGGAAAAGTAGAATGCGGTCACTACACTGAAAAGCAGGAGACCAAATGGATGAGATGAAAATTAGAATTATGAAATGAATTTATAAATGTAGAATGAAAATTGAATGGATAGGCGCAGCCTTAATCGTACTTCTTAATTGTGATAAGGCTTGTACCTGTTTTAAGATAAACGACCCACTCCATCCTTATCGTCTTTTTAATTTACAAACATCACATTATGCAATACTAGAGTTAAATAGAAAATTAGTTGAAGGTAGGCCAAACGCCAAACCCATCCACTCAACGTTATAATTTATTAGAAATTCCGTCTACCCTTCGCGCTGACTAACTGCCAGCGTCATAGGGAAAGCGTCATTAGGTTATAACTTGAACTGACGCGTACCTACGTAAGTAGGTACAGTCCAGCCGTTCTTAGTTTGCTTCTACTGTCAACAAACAAAAGCTACCTACTACAGGGTGCACGCTAGAGTCTGCGACTTTACGGATGTCGCATTCCTATTAAGTTAACTATTTTTACTTTCTCTTGCCTATATGAATATATAGCCGGGGTGGCCACAACGTGGCTCGCGAGCCACATGCGGCTCTTGAGTAAATCTGGTGCGGCTCTCGAACCTGAGTTCAGAGTAAAAATATTACTGATTTAAAAAAATATAATAATGCAATGTACAGGTTGAAAGTCTTTTAAGCTTTACAAAACTCAACATTTGTTTTGACAAGTCTTTTTTGTAGACTTGGCAACACTGCATACACACCAAACGTCACGACAGTCAGTGTCAGTCAGTACTCAGTAGTCAGTCACACTACCGCTGCTTACATACGCTGTAGCTAGTAACATTATTTTTGTTTGTGCTGTGTTGTTGTTTTGAGTTCAGTTCTGTAAGTGCTAGTGCTGAAATAGTTACAATACAATGCTGTCTAAGAAGCGTAAATATGAAGAGGAGAATCGAGTTTTTAATACAGACTGGGAGGAAGAATTCGTTTTTGTTGAAAGAAACTCTAAGCCAATGTGTCTTTTGTGTCAAACCACTTTGTCACAGTTCAAAGCCAGTAATTTAAAACGCCATCATGATACTAACCACGGTGGTTTCTGTAAAGATTTTCCTATTGGTTCTCAGTTAAGGAAAACTAAATTAAAATCCTTAAAGGAAAAACTTGATTGTCAGAGTAGGGTTATGTCAATGTTTACAAAAGAAGCAGATTTGACAACTGAGGCTGGCTTAGTTTTGGCTTTTAATATTGCAAAAGCAAAGAAGCCTTACACAGAGGGAGAGTTTATTAAGAAGAATATGTCACAAGTTGTTTCTATTTTAGACCCTGAAAATAAAAAATTGCAGAAATTGATAGACCAAATGCCTGCTGCTAGACATACAATAGAGAGGCGAATTTCTGTTATTAGTGGCGATATTGTTGGCAATTTACAACAAAATTTAATTGAGTGCTCAGCAATTAGTCTGGCTTTGGACGAATCTACAGATGTCAAAGATAAACCCCAATTAGCCATATTTGTAAGGTACGTGACAAAAGACTTGGAGGTTGAGGAAGAACTGTTAGACCTGGTTACATTGAATGTTACTACTCGTGGTTGTGATATTAAAGAAGCCCTGGATGGTGTTTTATTGAAGAACTCTGTGCCTAAAAGTAGTATTGTTAGCATTGCTACCGACGGTGCACCAGCTATGGCAGGTAAGAAACAAGGGCTTATTGGGCTTTTAAATGAGGATACATCATACCCTGCTTTCCTACCTGTACATTGCATTATTCACAGGGAACATTTAGCTGCAAAGTATTTTCAATATCCCCAGATTATGCAGGTAGTTTTAAAAATTGTTAACTACATTCGATCAAGTGCTAAGACACACCGACAGTTCAAATCCTTCTTAGAGGGCTTGGACAATGACGAGCTTCCTGATGATGTATCATGGTACTGTTTAGTTAGATGGCTATCAGTAAGCAATGTTCTTGACCGATTTTTTCAATTACTTGATCCAATAAAACAGTTTATGCGAGAAAAAGAAAAATCTTTCCCAGAACTTGATGACCCCCAGTGGTTGTTAGATTTGGCTTTTTTTACAGATGTGGTTCAGCATTTACAAACCCTAAACATATCACTACAAGGAAGAGAAAAACTTATTTCTGACTTAGCGCAGAGTGTATTTAGCTTTCATAGCAAGTTAAGGCTCTTTCGGAAAGATCTTGAGACTAAGACATTTGCTCACTTCAAATGTTTGAAGAAAATTATTGAAAGCAATCCTGATGTTCAAGTTGAAACTGCAGATTATTTATGTAAATTATCTGGTCTTGCTGAAGAAATCAATGGCAGATTTAATGATTTGAGAATGCTCAAGCCTTCATTTTCATTCTTGGAAAACCCATTTGGTGTTGATGTTGTGGGCGACGGCTGTCCTGTTTCATCACCAATTACAAATGATACAGCAGCTGTAGAGTTGGAGATACTAGAATTGCAAGAGGATGAAGGGCTGAAAGGACTAAAACGGAGTGGCATTTCAGCTATAGATTTTTGGAAGAAAGTTCCAGAAGAAAAATACCCTCTAACAAAATTGTGTGCTAAGAGACTAATCTCAATATTTGGCACTACGTATGTGTGTGAATCACTGTACTCAACACTTAAGTTCATTAAATCTAAATATCGATCTGAACTAACTGATGAACACTTGAGTGAACTCGTGCGAACTGCGCTTACCAATTATAAACCAAACTTCAAACAACTAACAGCTAAAATGAACACTCGTAAAAGCAATTGAACATTAAGTTAACATTGAATGTTATAAATAAGTAGAGTACAATAAATGTTTCTTCTTTTAAAATTAAAAAGTGTCTTTAACTTATTAAACATAAATTCATGTCCAAACAATGTGGCTCGCCTTAAAACAGCTTCATAAATTTGTGGCTCCCTGAGTAAAGGTTAGTGGCCACCCCTGATATATAGGAAGGAAAGTATTGTTTTCATGTCGATTTTTCGAAATCGAGTTTTCACCGGATCTATACGTTTTCAGACCCCCTGAAACCAAAAAACTTGTTTTTAGCGATTGGTCTGTGTGTGTGTGTGTGTGTGTGTGTGTGTGTGTGTGTGTGTGCGTGTGTGTGTGTGTATGTGTGTGTGTGTGCGTGCGTGCGTGCGTGCGTGTGTGTGTGTGTGTGTGTGTGTGTGTGTGTGTGTGTGTGTGTGTGTGTGTGTGTGTGTGTGTGTATGTGAGTCTGTGTGTGAACAGAATATCTCAAAAACGGAACATCGTATGAACTTGAAACTTAAGTTACATACCACTACCGGACCCGACACGAACATTTTCATCAAAATCGGTCAACCGGAAGTAATAATTTATTCGTGTAACTTTTCACTTTTTTGCGATTTTCTAAAAAACTGGTCCTACGATTTTTTTAAAAATCACCTGGTTTACTCAATTTTTTATTCTCTACAAGATAGGGTAGGCGCCATGTTTGCTGAAATTCTGCGTGAGGCTTTTTTTACGTAAAAACATTTTCTTTTTAAGATTGCGGCTTTAATATGCATTTTAGCGCAAAACGTTATATAATAAAAGTTGTAGAGAATGTAAAATTCTACAACTTTTATTTCAAACATTTTTTTGTATAACGCTTAGTTTAGCGGTAGCGATTTTCTGTTTTTTTCTCACGAAAACGTGTGAAAAATCGATTTTTTTAAGATTTTGGCCTTAGAATTCATTTTACGACAAAAGTGTATATAATTAAATTTATAGAAAATTAAAAGATCTACAGCTTTTATTTAGAGCATTTTTCTCTACAGAGCCTAGTTTAGAGAGAAAGAGTGATTTTCCGTATTTCTAAGCGAAACTGAGTACGATTTTCATTTTGCGTCTTTCACTCATGATTAAAATTAGGTTATGTTTTTGAGGTTAGTTTTTTGTTTATTTCTTATGTTTTATTGCTAATATTAGGTTTATTGTTAATTATTTGCACTGGCAAGAGAAAGTTGTGTGAGTGTTTCACACCAGATTTTTTAAATTATAAGTACTTAAAGTACTAAAAACATCAGTTATGATATGATGTAGGCCTAAAAATTTCATTTAGAAAAATACTTTTTAAAGTATTTTGTATTTAAATACTTTCTAAAGTATTTTGTTGTTAATTTTTTAATCAGCGTGTACACATTTTTATATAATTAATGCGCATGCGCAGTGACGTCATTATTTGTTTACATTAGGAGCAAACTAAGAGAGGCTGGACTATAGTGTTGATGTTTAGTGAAAATTTAAAATTCAAAAGAAAGCTATTAGGTGTATGGTGGGAGCTAACCAGCTAACCTCATGCAGGCCACTATTTAAGGAGCTTAAATTGCTTACAGTCCCTGTCTCTACATTTTTGAGGTGATTAGGCCTATGTATGTTAGGCAAAATAATTTTATGCAGAATTTCAATGTTCACAATCATAACACGAGAAACAGGAATGATTATTATGTGGCTAATCACTCCACAAAATTGTTTGAACAAAAACCTACTTATGCAGGGAGAAAATTCATAAATAAATTACCCCAATCTTTTAAGTGTTGTGAGGATTTGAATTCCTTTAAAAAAAAATCTAAAAAATTACTTGATCGGTGAAACTTTTTATAGCGTACAAGAATTTCTTTCTTGATAGTAGTGATACATTGTGTGATTCTTATATGTACGAGGGGGTACCTAAAAGTATCCGGAATAGCTCTGCTGTGGGCGGAGCTTGTGCAGTACAAATTCCCGCCACTAGGCTGCTTGTAGCGCTACTCATTGCCAGTTCAATGCCATTTTGTTCGTTGATCTAGCTTGTTCTGTTCTCGTGCAGTGATTGTTCTCGCTAGTGCTGTTTTGTGCTCGTGTCGTTTTTCATGATGGCAAGTTTTAATGAACAACGTGCGGCTGTGAAATTTTGCTTCTTGCTCGGTAAAAACGCCGCGGAAACAGTTGTAATGTTGAACACAGCTTACAAAGACGACGCTATTGGAAAAACCCAAGTGTACGAGTGGTTTTTGCGCTTTAAAAATGGCGACATGTCGATTGAGAACAAACCTCGTTCTGGACGACCGTCGACTTCCCGAACAGACGAAAATGTTGTGAAAGTGAAAGAAATTGTACGAACAGACCGACGACAGACCATTGACTTTTTATCTTTAAGTGTTAAGAAGACTACGAAACAGCATTCATCGTAAAAGACCTAATTTGTGGCAGACAGGGGACTGGTTTTTCCACCACGACAACGCGCCTGCACACACGGCAATCTCGGTTACCCAGTTTTTGGTGAAAAACGGCATGGTTTTGCTACCACACGCACCGTACTCACCCGATCTGGCTCCGTGTGATTTTTTCTTGTTCCCACGCATGAAAAGGGGCATGAAAGGTCTCCGATTTAACAACGTTGATGATGTCAAGAAAAAAACGACGGATGAGCTGGCAGCCATCACTGAAGAGGAGTACAAAAAATGTTTTGAACAGTGGAAGCACCGGTGGGACAAATGTATTAGTTGTAATGGAGAGTATTTTGAAGGGGATAAGGTTCTTTTGTAAAAAAATTAAAAATAAATAGTTTTAAAAAATAATTCCGGTTTCTTTTGGGTACCCCCTCGTATTTCAGGTGTTATATCTGACGACATGTCCTATACTCCTCCTGGAGTCTCCAGGGCGCAAAAAGAAAAAAAAATGTACGCGCGCTCCCTTCGTTAGTGCAGTCAACCTGCGCTAACCTAACCTATAAACCCCGAGTGATTTCTCTTTATCTATGCTTCTATTTTATCTAGCTCTTGTATCGTGAGTAATCTGTGTATACAAAAATAATGATTATAACAAACTACCGCATTGGTGGTTTTACTTTCTTACGCTTTATTTAGGCTACATGACCACATTAATTTAAATCGAATTATTCGGAATTTTCAATTATTCGAACGAATATTTTGTCCTCGTCGTCTTTACATATTCCATAATGCAACTACACCTTTCTAACCCTTTTGATATCAGAATTTTAACTAGCGTATAACATAAAACCCACCCTTTTTCTAGATGTAAGCACGCTGTTTCTCAAAACAATGCATTTTTCAACCTATTAACACGATTTTAATGAATGGTTTTTCATTTTCTTTCAGAATTGTCTTTGTAGTACTTGTATGTAGTATCTACCTTATTAAATGTGCGTTAATAATTCACCTAATTGATTAATGTCTAAAACAAAATTGCCGAAATTTGGACGGTTGTAATACAAATAATAACTACTCTAATTCCAAAACATTTATTTCAAGAAAACCATCTACTCTCCAAAATAAATAGCTTTTAATTCTGAAGAATTATGTAGAACTCGTACATTTTGCTGAGAGCCGCAAAACAGACATGCGCACTAGCAGCCGAACGTTCCGTTCTTCATCTTTCCCATCCACGTAGTCATGTAGGCATACGTAAACAATCCTGTGCTGAATCATGCACAACATCAATATTTGCAAAACCCCTCGATTGTTTTCAAAGCTGACTGACTGATACCCATGATGCCATTTTAGTTTTAGCGTCTGTTTTTAAACTATATTTTTAGTTACCCGTTGTGGCTAACTAAAGCGTATTACATGTATTACATGTAGTGCACAATTTTAAATTGTAATTGGTTTAACGTTTGTAATACTTTTCTTGGAATGTGATATTTTCGTCGAATAGTGTATTTGTTATTTATATTTTCGAAATACAACGTATATTAGTCACTCTGATTGTGTATAATAATTATTACAATATTATGTTATACTTCAGGTACAATAATAAAAAAAATGTAAATAATATAGAATAAGAAATATAAAAATAGTACTAAGTTCCGCATAACCAATAAATCCAAGTAGCGCACTAGGTCTAGTTTAGCACGAGCCATACTGTACTGCTTGTAGCGGTGTGACTCGCAGTGTCTGTTTCACGGCTCTCAGCAAAATGCATGATCTATACCACATTGTGTTTTCAGAAATTTTTTTTGTATATAATGTAGGCTAACTAATGAATTAAATTTGGGACTATTGGACATAGAGGGCCGATCATTGTTGCGGCCAGCCCATTGGTGTAGTGATCAACTCAACTGGCTTCTATGCCAGGGGTCAGGGATCCCGGGTTTGATTCCCGGTCAGATCTGGTATTTTTTCATCTGTCACACTTCACCATCTGTGCCGTAATGTGCCCAACAATCGGACAAAAAAATCATTGTTGCAACATGGTACTTAATTTTGCCTTTCTTAAATAAATAACAAACTTTTAACAACGCAATCTATCCAAATATTACGAAAGCTTTTAATTTTTTGTGCTGATTCGTATAAAATAAGAGCAAATTTGATGAAAAATAAAATTTTTATTTTATTCGACGCTCGACAATTCGGACACTGGGAAGCTAGGCATAGGCTATTGACGTCCGATTCATTCGATGCTGGGCTTAGGGATAATACGAAATTCCGTTGGAATTGTACTCCCGCACGGGTCGGGGAATATCGCTTAATTCCAGAGATGTTAAAATATATCTAGAACTCGATTTCACGTTAAATTAGTTAACATGAAATTTGGAATTTCACCATTAATATAAACACTTTAAATAGTAACCGTGTGAATTGTTACTTTTATAACTTCATTGAAATCGCAAAAAGTGAAAAAACGCCTTATGTCGCGATATTTCCCAACCTTTCCCCTGTCTGTATCGTACTGATATGTGTAGCTATGTTATTCTGAATTATATGCCTGTTTACTTGTGGAACTGCCCTACGCCAGTTTGAATTGCACAAGTTATAACGCAGCCTACTAATTTTATTTTCTCAGAATTATTTTTCATTGTCAGAAGGCGTATGAAGATGGCGTATGAAGGGAGATGTTGTTGTTTAGGTCATCAGCCAAAAAGCTGGTTTGAACCTGTAGAGGTTTTACTAAGTAAAACAAGGAGTGAGGTGGTTTACCATTGCCTTCCTCACTGAGTGGAAAAGTATGCTTATCAGCATGCCGGGCCCTCTGAAAAGCACATATCTTCCACTCTGCAAATAACACCTTCACTTCATTCACCACAGGGTCTGGCTGTATAATGAAATTCATTACTTTCAGAGGAAATAACTCTGATTAGTGTCTTTTACACCTCTACCTCTTCTGTTCTTAAATGATTCAGTCTATTAATTGGCTGACCATGTGACAAGAAACAGAACTATTTATTTTAGCCCTGCAACTAACAGATTAAGTGTAAAAAATTTGACACTCCACCTGTCTGTTATGGGCAGGAATGGGAGATAAGAGAGGATTATTAATTCTAGTAGGCTAGACGTTGGCGGATCAATGAACGGTGTCAAGGCCAACTGTACCTATCGCTTTTGATGACAGACAATCGTTTATAGCAACATGGAAACAGTGATAGAATAAATCAATGTATTAAAAATAAACTATCAGAAAAAGCGAGGTACAGATTGTTTTCCAGAAACTAAATATAGAGTAGCTATCGAAACAGATCCACATCACTTAAAAAAAGACTAAACGATGAACAAGAAAAAGTTGATAGCTTCAAGTGCCTTGGGAAGATAGTACTGCAAAAGCCCAGCAGAAGGGAAGCGACCAACAGCAGGCGAAGGAAATGGATATCGCACTTTGAAGGACTCATTTTTACGTTCTCTTGCCTATATGAATATATAGGAAGGAAAGTATTGTTTTCATGTCGATTTTTAGAAATCGAGTTTTCACCGGATCTACATGTTTTCAGACCCCCTGAACCCAAAAAACATGTTTTTAGCAATTGGACTGTGTGTGTGTGTGTGTGTGTGTGTGTGTGTGTGTGTGTGTGTGTGTGTGTGTGTGTGTGTGTGTATGTGTGTGTGTGCGTGTGTGTGTTTGTGTGTGTGTGTGTGTGTGTGTGTGTGTGTGTGTGTGTGTGTGTGTGTGTGTGTGTGTGTGTGTGTGTGTGTGTGTGTGTGTGTGTGTGTGTGTGTGTGTGTGTGTGTGTGTGTGTGTGTGTGTGTGTGTGAACAGAAAATCTCAAGAATGGAACATCGTACGAACTTCAAACTTGAAACTTAAGTTACCGGACCCGACACGAACATTTTCATCAAAATCGGTCAACCGGAAGTGGTAGTTTATTCGTGTAATTTTTCACTTTTTTGCGATTTTCTCAAAAACTGGTACTACGATTTTTTTTAAAATCGCCTGGTTTACTAATTTTTTTATGCTCTACAAGAAAGGGTAGGCGCCATGTTTGCTGAAATTCTCGGTGAGGCTGTTTTCACGAAAAGAAATAGTTTTTTTAAGATTACGGCTTTAATATAAATTTTAGCGCAAAAACTTATATAATAAAAGTTGTAGAGAATTTAAAAACCTACAACCTTTGTTTCGATCATTTTTTGTATAACGCTTAGTTTAGCAGTAATTAGCAATTTTCTGTTTTTTTCTCACGAAAACGTGTGAAAAATCGATTTTTTTTGAGATTTCGGCCTTAGTATGCATTTCACGACAAAAGTGTACATAATTAATTTTATAGGAAATAAAAAGATCTACAACTTTTATTTACAGCATTTTTCTATACAGAGCCTAGTTTAGTGTGAAAGAGTGATTTTCCGTATTTTTAACCCAAACTGAGGTTGATTTTCATTCTGCGTCTTTCACTCATGATTAAAATTAGGTTATGTTTATTGAGGTTAGTTTTTGTTTATTTCTAATGTTTTATTACTAATGTTTGGTATATTGTTAATTATTTACATTGGCAAGAGAAAGTTGTGTGAGTGTTTCACACCAGATTTTTTCCTGTATTTTTGCTGAACCCTTCTGAAATTATAATGTTAAAATTAATTAAATCTAAAAAAGGTTGTAATTTTTTACTTGATGAAAGACTACTTTGTATCCCGCCAATGTTAAATTTGCTATTTTTACTTTCTCTTGCCTATATGAATATATAGGAAGGAAAGTATTGTTTTCATGTCGATTTTTCGAAATCGAGTTTTCACCGGATCTATACGTTTTCAGACCCCCTGAATCCAAAAAACATGTTTTTAGCGATTGGTCTGTGTGTGTGTCTGTGTGTCTGTGTGTGTGTGTCTGTGTGTGTGTGTGTGAACAGAATATCTCAAGAACGGAACATCGTACGAACTTGAAACTTGAAACTTAAGTTACATACCACTACCGGACGCGACACGAACATTTTCATCAAAATCGGTCAACCGGAAGTAGTAGTTTATTCGTATAATTTTTCAGTTTTTTGCGATTTTCTCAAAAACTGGTCCTACGATTTTTTTTAAAATCGCCTATTTTACTCAATTTTTTATTCTCTACAAGATAGGGTAGGCGCCATGTCTGCTGAAATTCTCGGTGAGGCTCTTTTCACGTAAAAACGTTGTTTTTTTAAGATTACGGCTTTAATATAAATTTTGGCGCAAAAAACTTATATAATAAAAGTTGTAGAGAATTTAAAAACCTACAACTTATGTTTCAAACATTTTTTTGTATGACGCTTAGTTTAGCGGTAATTTGCGATTTTCTGTTTTTTTCTCACGAAAACGTGAGAAAAATCGATTTTTTTAACATTTCGGTCTTAGTATGCATTTTACGACAAAAGTGTATATAATAAAAGTTATAGAAAATTAAAAGATCTACAACTCTTGTTTAGAGAATTTTTCTCTACAGAGCCTAGTTTAGCGTGAAAGTGTGATTTTCCGTTTTTTTAAGCCAAATTGAGTTCGATTTTCATTTTGCGTCTTCCACTCATGATTAAAATAAGGTTATGTTTTTGAGGTTAGTTTTTGTTTATTTCTAATGTTTTATTACTAATGTTAGGTTTATTATTAATTATTTGCATTGGCAAGAGAAAGTTGTGTGAGTGTTTCACACCAGATTTTTAGGTACATTTTTCACAAGACTGGTAAACGATAGGGAAATGAAACTTTAATTACTTGTAGTTGTCGGGTTGCTCGAGCTACTAACATTTTCGCAATTTAATCCGTTAAACCATAAAGTTAAAAATAGAATAAGGAATAAAATAAAATTTTTACAATTTTTTTTACAGTATTTTACATATTAATAATTTTTGTAGCTTTTCAGGAAGTCATAAAAGTGAATATGTAAATTTACAAGATAAATAACTGGTAAAAATTTCAGCCTGGTATGTTTAATGGTCTCCGAGAAAAATGTACCTAAATGTTAAAAATCTGGTGTGAAACACTCACACAACTTTCTCTTGCCAATGCAAATAATTTACAATATAATTTAACATTAGTAATAAAATATTAGAAATAAACAAAAAACTAACCTCAATAAACATAACCTTATTTTAATCATGAGTGAAACACTCAAAATGAAAATCAACCTCAGTCTGGCTTAAAAATACGGAAAATCACTATTTCACGCTAAACTAGGCTCTGTAGAGAAAAATACGTTAAATAAAAATTGTAGATCTTTAAATTTCCTATAAATTTGGTTATATACACTTTTGTCGTAAAATGCATACTAAGGCCAAAATCTTAAAAAAATCGATTTTTCACACGTTTTCGTGAGAAAAAATCAGAAAATCGCTAATTACTGCTAAACTAAGCGTCATACAAAAGAATGTTTGAAACAGAAGTTGTAGGTTTTTAAATTCTCTACAACTTTTATTATATAAGTTTTTGCGCTAAAATTTATATTAAAGCCGTAATCTTAAGAAAACAACGTTTTTACGTGAAAACAGCCTCACCGAGAATTTCAGCAAACATGGCGCCTACCCTATCTTGTAGAGAATAAAAAATTGAGTAAAATAGGCGATTTTAAAAAAAATCGTAGGACCAGTTTTTGAGAAAATCGTAAAAAAGTGAAAAATTATACGAATAAACTACAACTTCCGGTTGACCTATTTTGATGAAAATGTTCGTGTCGCGTCCGGTAGTGGTATGTAACTTAAGTTTTAAGTTTCAAGTTCGTACGATGTTCCGTTCTTGAGATATTCTGTTCACACACACACACACACACACACACACACACACACACACACACACACACACACACACACACACACACACTCACACACACACATACACACACATACACACACACACACACACACACACACGCGCGCGCGCGCGAACACACACACACACACACACACACACAGACCAATCGCTAAAAACATGTTTTTTGGGTTCAGGGGGTCTGAAAACGTATAGATCCGGTGAAAACTCGATTTCGAAAAATCGACATGAAAACAATACTTTCCTTCCTATATATTCATATAGGCAAGAGAAAGTAAAAATCTAAGTAAACGGGAAAGGGGCAAAAACACATAAAGGCACAAATCAAAAAACAAATTACACAAACAAGTAAATTTCCTATCAACATTTGGTTAGAAAGCAGAACCAACAGCTGCGAGTATTAAAAACAGTAGACTAATGCAGATATTTTAAAAACTAAAATTCCCTTTGCTCTAAAATGATTGGTGTAAAATTATGAAAAATATTCGTTCTTGATGACACGATAATTTTTCTGAAAAACTTAATTTTTTCATTAAAATAATTTTTTCACGTAATTTAATGTTTTTGTGGTTGATCTCGGTCTGAACCATTGAAAAAAATCTGGTGTGAAACACTCACACAACTTTCTCTTGCCAGTGCAAAAAATTGACAATAAACCTAACATAAGTAATAAAACATAAGAAATAAACAAAAAACTAACCTCAATAAACATAACCTAATTTTAATCATGAGCGAAGGACGCAAAACGAAAATCAACCTCAGTTTGGCTTAGAAATACGGAAAATCGCTCTTTCTCTCTAAACTAGGCTCTGTAGAGAAAAATGCTCTAAATAAAAGTTGTAGATCTTTTAATTTTCTATAAAATTGATTATATACACTTTTGTCGTAAATTGCATACTAAGGCCGAAATCTTAAAAAAATCATTTTTTCACACATTTTCGTGAGAAAAAAAACAGAAAATCGCAAATTACCGCTAAACTAAGCGTTATACAAAAGCATGTTTGAAATAAAAGTTGTAGGATTTTTAATTCTCTACAACTTTTATTATATAAATGTTTGCGCTAAAATGCATAGTAAAGCCGTAATCTTAAAAAAACAACGTTTTTACGAGAAAGCACCCTCACCAAGTATTTCAGCACACATGACGCCTATCCTATCTTGTAGAGAATAAAAAATTTTGTAAACCAGGCGATTTTAAAAAAAATCGTAGGACCATTTTTTGAGAAAATCACAAAAAAGTGAAAAGTTACACGAATAAACTACTACTTCCGGTTGACCGATTTTGATGAAAATGTTCGTGTCGGGTTCGGTAGTGGTATGTAACTTAAGTTTTAAGTTTCAAGTTCGTATGATGTTCCGTTCTTGAGATATTCTGTTCACACACACACACACACACACATACGCGCGCGCAAACACACACACACGCACGCACGCACGCAGACCAATCGCTAAAAACATGTTTTTTGGGTTCAGGGGGTCTGAAAACATATAGATCCGGTGAAAAGTCGATTTCGAAAAATCGACATGAAAACAATACTTTTCTTCCTATATATTCATATAGGCAAGAGAAAGTAAAAACATAAAGAACCGAAATTCGAAATTTTCAGTTAAAACCATCATACAGTCTCGCCTTAAAGATATGAATGGGTATGAGGCGTAACTTTAGTTAGGATTTGTGAATGGATATTTGTGGCCAATCAATCCATTTAATGAGCAAGCTGTACGGATGCTAAGTTAAATGTCATCTTCATGATGAACTGGTGCTGTCAAGTGATCAGGCAATGAAATTAACTTTAAACAATGCTTCTGCCGACAAATTTCCGATAAATATTAAAAATCTGGTGTGAAACACTCACACAACTTTCTTTTGCCAGTGCAAATAATTAACAATAAACCTAACATTAGTAATAAAACATTAGAAATAAACAAACAAACTAACCTCAAACACATAACCTTATTTTAATCATGAGTGAAAGACGCAAAATGAAAATCGAACTCAGTTTGGCTTAAAAATACGGAAAACCACTCTTTCACGCTAAACTAGGCTAGTATAGAAAAATGCTGTAAATAAAAGTTGTAGATCTTTTTATTTCCTATAAAATTTATTATATACACTTTTGTCGTAAAATGCATTCTAAGGCCGAAATCTTTAAAAAATCGATTTTTCACACGTTTTCGTGAGAAAAAAATCAGAAAATTGCTAATTACTGCTAAACTAAGCGTTATACAAAAAAATGTTTGAAATAAAAGTTGTAGGATTTTAAATTCTCTACAACTTTTATTATATACATTTTTGCGCTAAATTACATATTAAAGCCGTAATCTTAAAAAAACTATGTTTTTACGTGAAAACAGCCTCACCCAAAATTTCAACAAACATGACGATGGGTGTTTCACACCCTATCTTGTAGAGAATAAAAAATAGAATAAACCAGGCGATTTAAAAAAAATTCGTAGGACCAGTTTTTGAGAAAATCGCAAAAAAGTGAAAAATTACACGAATAAACTATTACTTCCGGTTGACCGATTTTGATGAAAATGTTCGTGTCGGGTCCGGTAATGGTATGTAACTTTCAAGTTTCAGAGTTTTTTCAAGTTTCAAGTTCGTACGATGTTCCATTCTTGAGATATTCTGTACACACACACACACACACACACACACACACACACAGACCAATCGCTAAAAACATGTTTTTTTTTGGGTTCAGGGGGTCTGAAAACATATAGATCCGGTGAAAACTCGATTTCGAAAAATCGACATGAAAACAATACTTTCCTTTCTATATATTCATATAGGCAAGAGAAAGTAAAAAGGAATACCCAGAACTCACCAGAGAAGCGTTGAAAATTTGATATCATTTGTCACATCCTTTAAACTGAACACGGAATTTCCATAATGGTGAATTTGAAAACCAAATCATGAAATCATTTGATAAAAAGTATTGTGTGTTACAAAAATTTCATCAGACGTTCAAAAATTGTGTTTGGGACTATATAAAATGTTATGTCTAGTTATTATTATATTATATTCATCAGTTTATTTGTCTATAATAGTAAATTAATTTAACTTTATTGTACAAAGTTTAGATTAGCGGTAATTAGTGATCTTCTATTTTCTCTTTCATCAAATCGGTTAAAAATTGGATTTTTAAAGATTGCAGCCTTAGTATGCATTTTATGAGAAAAGTATATAATCAAAGTTATAGGAAATTAAAAAACCTAACACTTATACAAGCATTTTTCTCTACATAGCTTAGTTTAGAGGAAATTATTGATTTTCTTTTTTTTAAGTTCTAAGAAGTTGATTTTAATTTTACTTCGTCACTCGTGATTAAAATTAGGTTGTGTTAATTTTACATTGTTTATTAGTTAGAAAGTGGAACCTCTGTAAATTTATACTCTCCTGGTATTCACGGAATCGAAAAACTGATGGCAATGTAGTTTATTATTAACGATGTATGTTTTCATTACAAAGTTACATTTCTTACAAGTAAGAGAAAGTCGTGTGAGTAATTCACTCCAGATTTTTTTGTATTTTGATATTTAGTTTTTCTTTGAGCTTAATATAATGTTTTGAGATTGACAGACTAATTTTCAAAGATTTGGGCAATCTATTTTCTGTTTCTTGAGATCAACTGGAAAAAATAATGGTTAAAGTAATACTAAGTTGTTTAATGTACGTAAGTTTTTTAGTAAGCTGTGGAGTTATTTGTCCACAAAGAAAGGTTGGGTGCTAGAGATTGTAACATCTGTAAACATCGTTATTCTTTTGATAATTTATTTCGCTACCTAATTTTCGTTCGTTTTTTCCTTGTTGGTTGTGATTTCTGGTTGCTGATTATTTCGTTCGATTTGTCGAGGGGGGGGGGTTAGCTTTCTGCTACGGTCACTGCAAGCTGCTGCCTGCCTGCGGTTTTTCATTGCAATCTTCGCCGCCTGTTAATGTTTGGTTTGTCGTGTTCCAACTGTTGGATGATTTTATATTACTATGGCGTTTAGGCGAAACCGAATTACGTTTTTATTATGTAATTTATTCTTATTTTTTTGTACCTTTTACTTAAAAGTTTTCTAATGTTGTGATTTCGTATTCTTCACCCTCTTAAGAGGTATGTAACTTTATTTGTTACTTTATTTTATCATTGCCTGAATTTCGTGAAAAAATTTTGGCATTGTAATAATTTTCTAGTAGTTATTGAGGTTTAATCATTTTTCATTATTGTTTTTATTTTTTGATTGCACTATGTTATAACTTAGTAGATTTAAGTAAGGTAATGATTTTTCTTTGTTTTTACGAGCTGTGTGTTTTTATACTTGTCAGGTTTTGTAAAAAAAAATCATAAATAAATTGTCCTAATGTTATTCTGTTAAACGTAATGGTTCTTGGATTGGTCGGAATCCTTTTGTCAATATATACGCAGTATTTTTCTTAAAAATCCTTTGAAGTTAAATTTGGTAATTATGTATAACCTGGACAGTTAACCGATTTTCACAATTTTTATATTGTTTGTACTTTTATGTGTGCTGATTCCGAATCTGAAATTAATTTTGCGCGCAAACCACTGTAAAATTAATTATAAAAAATGTAAAATAACTTATGTTAAAAAAATCGACCTGCGTAACCTCCCTTTTCCATATCTTTTCAATTTACGCTAACATTTTATAAAGTTTACTGAATTATTCTACGATGCAGGTTTATTATATTTTTACTTTCTCTTGCCTATATGAATATATAGGAAGGAAAGTATTGCTTTTATGTCGATTTTTCGAAATCGAGTTTTCACCGGATCTATACGTTTTCAGACCCCCTGAACCCAAAAAACATGTTTTTAGCGATTGGTCTGTGTGTGTGTGTGTGTGTGTGTGTGTGTGTGTGTGTGTGTGTGTGTGTGTGTGAACAGAATATCTCAAGAACGGAACATCGTACGAACTTGAAACTTGAAACTTAAGTTACGTACCACTACCGAACTCGACACGAACATTTTCATCAAAATCGGTCAACCGGAAGTGGTAGTTTATTCGTGTAATTTTTCACTTTTTTGCGATTTTCTCAAAAACTGGTCCTACGATGTTTTTTAAAATCGCCTGGTTTACTCAATTTTTTATTTTCTACAAGATAGGGTAGGCGTCATGTTTGCTGAAATTCTGGGTGAGGCTGTTTTCACGTAAAAACGTTGTTTTTTTAAGATTACAGCTTTAATATGCATTTTAGCGCAAAACTTTATATAATAGAAGTTGTAGAGAATGTAAAATTCTACAACTTTTATTTCAAACAATTTTTTGTATAACGCTTAGTTTAGCGGTAATTTGCGATTTTCTGTTTTTTTTCTCACGAAAATGTGTGAAAAATTGATTTTTTTAAGATTTCGGCCTTAGTATGCATTTTACGACAAAAGTGTATATAATTTAATTTATAGAAAATTAAAAGATCTACAACTTTTATTTAGAGCATTTTTCTCTACAGAGCCTAGTTTAGAGAGAAAGAGTGATTTTCCGTATTTCTAAGCCAAACTGAGGTTGATTTTCATTTTGCATCATTCACTCATGATTAAAATAAGGTTATGTTTTTGAGGTTAGTTTTTTGTTTATTTCTAATATTTTATTATTAATGTTAGGTTTATTGTTAATTATTTGCATTGGCAAGAAAAAGTTGTGTGAGTGTTTCACACCAGATTTTTACCATTATAGTGATAAATTTACGGTAATAAAGTAGTTTCTGGACATTTTAACCTGTTTACCAACTATGACGTTTATGTTGTGATGTCATTAAATGTTGTAATAATACACATGCATTGTCAAACATTAAATGTGTATGTATGCTAACTGATAACCTTTCATTTAAAATTTTTACCATTATAGTGATAAATTTACGGTAATAAAGTATTTTCTGGACATTTTAACCTGTTTACCAACTATGGCGTTTATGTTGTGATGTCATTAAATGTTGTAATAATACACATGCATTGTCAAACATTAAATGTGTATGTATGCTAACTGATAACCTTTCATTTAAAATTGCAAATGTTAACTATAATAGTAATAATGCATATAATAACCAATAACCTTTTTTTCAATATAATTAATTAGCATTATAGAATTTTTAAGTAGTTCTTACGAGTATAATATAATTGCGGGAAAGTGAGGTTATGTAGGTCGATGATAAAAAAGGCTTATAATTAATTTTACAGTGGTTTGCGCGCAAAATAAATTTCTGATTCGGAATCAGCACACAACAAAGTACTATTTTAATAAAAATTGTGAAAATCGGTGATGTGTCCAGGTTCTATACAATTTTCATGACAATCATTCCCTATCGTTACGATAGATCAATGTTTTTTTTTGTGTGGGGGAGTAGTCAAACCTTTTGCGTTTTCCTTTCATTAGAAAATTATTGTGGTGCATCTTTTTATATTTTGGTATTGTACATGTAAATTGTAGCCTACCTAAAGACTATCTTAACTCGTGAACACTTAAGTAAATAAAAGGGTGTCATTGAACTCAGTACTACTTCATTTTACCTGTATGTGGCTAAATGTAAATTATTTATTTATTTTTTTGGTAATGATGTAATGATTGGAATATTTGTCAACCTAGTTTTTGCTATTTGCGGTTTGTTAAGTTTTGTTTTGCTGTTTGGTTAGCTTTCAATATTTTTTTTGTTACTTTATTAATTTCTTTGGAAAACTGGTTTTTATCCAGGGTTTCAGTATTTATTCATGTCAGTTCTTGGTTAATCATGTTGTCCATGCAGTGTGGATTAGTCTTCACTCGTCTACTACTGATCGAAATAATATATAAAATAGAAGTCATGAGTTCGCTGCATCCTTAAAGTATTATCATATTGTATTTTGCTGAAAGAATTGAAACCTGTGTTTTTACACCGTAGTTTACACATGGCTTGTTTGCCATTGTTTATACATTTTTGATGCTAAATATTTCTTACTAGCCCTTCCGGCAAAACCAATATTCCAAAATATTATTTTCGGGTGCAGAAAATAGAATTTGTAGTTATGCTGTACTAGACTAATTATATAGTGACATGCTATGGTTGTAATCTTAAGTTTGTTGAAGAGCGTAATTTATTCTGGTTGTTCAAAAGGTATGCAAACCCATTTTGGTCGCCCCATTGGTGTAGTGGTTAGTGCAACTGGCTTCTACGCTGGGGTCCCAGGTTTGATTCCTGGTCAGGTCTGGGATTTTTTCATCGCTGGTTTTCATATATCATCATTCTCCACCGTCTGCTTTAGCAGAAATTGCAGAACAGTCGGAAGTAAAACCAAAAAAAACCAATTTTTTTTATAATTACTTGTGATTTTTTTTATTATTTCAACTTGTTTGGTTATTTATAATCAGTTGACCAACTGCTTGCAATTACTTTGTCAATACATAAAAAATATTAATATAATTAATTTTTGGGATACCAATGTTGTTGAAAATTCTGTTCAACTTTTGATGAAGTATTATTATTAATTTAAAATTTAATATATAACGTCACTTAAATTAAATTGAAGTACAATGGGACGTCGATTATCCGGATTAATTGGGGATTTGATCGTCCGTAAATAGATTTGTCCGGATAACTGATTTTCCGAACTTACTCTATAAAAGCTAGAACTGAAAATTGTGCTGAAATATACACGACACTATTGCACTTATCGCTTAATCTTTATTAAATACATAAATGTAAAAATACATAACTGTGTAAGTTCTCATACAATACACTATATTGTAGCCTACTTTACAGAATAAATGGATATTATGTAATATAAGTAAAAAAAAAAAAACACTAAAGAATCATAATAATGTAGAGTATATTAAAGAAAATTCATTTTTAAAGAAATCGGAAATTTTCCTCTGTTTGAGGGAAGCAACTCTCTTGCTAGCAGCCAAATCCTATGCAATAAATTTTTATGTATCTAGTATATATATGTGTATCAAACAAAGCATTAATACATGATCGTACAAAATTTCAATACAATAAACAGTATTTTAAATTTGTATCTTTAAAAAATTCAGCAAAAACATTAGTACATACATAAAAGTATATGGTACATATTTTACGATTTTTTTCCTGAATGGCATCCGGATAACTGGTCGTCTGGTTGATACATGTTCGGATAATCGACGTCCTACTGTATTACAATTTAAATATACCCGCGCACAGGCTAGACCTATGCGGGTATTAGGAAATAACATAGGATAAGATTCATTGTACTTTTTAGCAATAATAAATAAATAAATAAATAAATAATAAATAAATACATAATTATGTAGATTACTCTAAAAGATACTGTTTACTATATAGTATATATATGTATATACTTTTACTTTTTTCAATACAATTACATTTTGGCATCACCTGATATTGTGTGACTGTAACGGCCCCTCTATCTACATCGATAGGTTGGTAGGGGCGTTAACAAAAAAAACAGAAAAGGAAGCTAAAACAAATAAATACACTCAAGTTGCGGTTGCACATAAAACTTCAATCAAAATATTAAATTTAATAAAAAAATAAGAATAATACAGTAATAGCATATAATGGTAAAAATCAATAAAAATTAATAATGTTAATTACTTTTATAAAAACATGACTCAACTTAGTTAACGAAATAATACACAATTTAATAAAAATATCTAATTAATATTCAAAAGCTAAGTTATAAAATTATTTATTACCAAAAATATTTAGTTTTAACAATAACTGCCCTATTTTGTAAATAAGATTTGAAATCAACCATGGTTGTTAAATTATGAATAGAATATAAGAAAGATTGGCCATTTTCCATTTTATTTTATAAGTATAACTGAGAAACATCCAGCAATACTGGCAAGACAAATACAAAAGTTTTGTATTTGGTATTTAAGTTACAAAAAAGTTTATAAAAATATAGAATACAGGATGAAAATTTTATAAAAACTTCTTTAGTTATTTTAATGCAAAGGCTACTCTGCTGTTTTTTAAAAAAAAACTCAAAACAGATAAAATAAAATAGTTAACAATTTACTCAAGAACATGCTTGACCATAAGAGATCCAACTGTCCAAACCATCAATTGAACGGCCAGAACATGTTGGCAGCAGTAAATGAAAATCCACGCAATAAGGTTGATTCAGAAGTAAAATTAAATAAATAATTACATACCATTCTTTTCAGTTTATTAAACAAATACTTCCTTCCACTTATTGTAAATAGATGGACTCAGTAGCGTTTGCATTTTTACTTGTTTTGTTTCATTTGATGATGAACTATCTCATTTCTATTTTAATCCTTAAGGTTATGCACGGGGAATCGAACCCAGATAATTGTAACAAAGTTCAATACAAAAAAACATAGTTCTAGTTTAAATAACACGCACAAACACTTTAAATCAATAGATACCCGTAAGAGTTCTCAGTTCCGGAATGTTTTCGGCCAATTAACTTACTAAAATTTAAATTGGTCATAAAAGAATTACAAAATTTATTTTTTAAACAACTTGCACAATCCGAAAAGACTTTTAAAAATAGATACGAAACTAATTAATTATAACCGCAAAAACAGACTGTTCAAACAAATTAAATAAAATAAGAATCAGAATACATAAAAAACTTTTATAACAAAAGTATAAAGCACAAATAGGCCCGTACATTACTGAGCAATAATGTACGACCTTACATTTCGACTGTCGAGACATGACTCTCGTCAACCAGGAAAGTATTCAATAAATTCGCTAGCTCTCGGACACAACATAAAAGTAGATAATAAATCAGCTGATACGCAGATAATTAGAACAACCGCTGAAAAATAAAATTTAAAATCAAATAAGTAACGGCGGCAAAGCCGGACGTTACATGACTTAATGTTTATTTTAGCAACAATTACCCCTCATCCTGTATTAATTGTACTTGAGCCGGTGTGCCGGCTAAGCGTTATTACAGGATTGAAAGTGGAAGGGGGTTGACTTAAAAAGGTATCTTTTGTTGTTCTGTTCAATGAAAGCGTATAAAAAATTCTATCTTTTTCTTTTAAAGTTTTAAAATAAGATTTATTTCATTTGTGTTACACCTTTTTTTTAGGAAATGAGTTGGAGCGTGCAATACAGTGGTTGGTTTCACAACGTGGTAAAGACTGGGGCTGGGAAGGTCTTGAGACAACTCAGGCACTTTTAGCGGTTACATTAACTAAGACTGGTGATCCACTAGAGAGAGAGTTAACGACTAAACAGATGGAATTGAGTCTGGTACTTCAATTGTGGCGACACCATGAAGCAACACCTGCACTTGCTCCAGCTAAAATAGCTATGTATGCACTTGCTATGTTAGCCAACTGTCATGATCCTCGACAGTTCCATGGCCATGATTTAATAGGTGAGTTGATGATTCTTTCTTTCACTATAACATTAGTTATGAGACCTTAAAATGAGTCATGATAACATTAATGCTTTTGTATTGAATATTGATTTACCTACTTACGCTGTTTTACAAGTACAGTTACTTGAGTCACGAGTTTGCCCTTGTTTGCAACGAGGGGTAAATGGGAAAAAGCATCTGTGTGCATGCACGACTGCTTTAATTTCAGTACAAAAAACGCAACAACTTATACTATACCGAGAGCACATACAGTATATCGCGTAACCTTTTGTAGGTTAACTGTACGAATATAACTGTTTGTAACCGTAAACAGAAATGCTAGTTTCTCTAAAACGTAGTTAGTCTATTTACAGTGCTGAATGAAATCTAATATGCAGTGTAATAATGCTGTGAAGTTGAAGCTACACAAAAATGCCTTTCCCTGCCTCTTAACAAAAGCCATGAGTGAGTGGCTAACTACTGTGATGTTTCTCTTTCCACAATTTGAAAAAAAAGAAGGAAATTAAAGATGTGAATAAGCTATTCTTCACCTGAGTGAGTGGCTAACTACTGTGATGTTTCTCTTTCCACAATTCGAAAAAATAAAGAAGGAAATTAATAATGTGAAGTTATTCTTCAACAGTTTTGTTGACACCTGGTAAAAAAAGGAAACGGTTAGGTAGATACCAGTGAGAGTGATAGTGAAGACGCCAGTGGCAGCGATAGTAAAGAAGGCGATTCATTCGTACTTGAAAAGTACGATATTTTCCTGAGGAGAGACAAGCAAAGCATGGCAAATAGAAGTAGCTATTTCTAAAACGGAAACAGTCTAAAAGAAGTTAGTTGAGAGGGAGTTTACTGTATTTTATTGTTTTAAATTAATTTAATCGTTTTAGAATAATTATTATTACTATTATCATTATTTTAATTGTTTTGGTTTACAGGTGCACTGATACACCATGAGTCTGATTCTGATTCAGACGCTGAGTTTGCGTTGTGTTCTTTAGCAATTTGCTCATCAGGTGCACACGTTCGTAAACGTCATTTTCGGCGTCTTATAGACATCGCTAACTCTAAGCATAATGTTGGTATGTAATACATAAATATATATTATATGTATATAGGCTGGTAATTAAGAATGCCGTATTAGTAAAAACCTTGTACCCATAACAGGCAGATGGAGTGTTAAATTATTTTCACTTGGTCTGCTAGTTCCAGGGCTATGCAAAATAGTTCTGTTTCGTATCACATGGTCAGCCAATTATATGATTGAAGCATTTAAAAACAGAAGAGGTAGAGATATAAAAGATACTAGTCAGAGTTATCTCATTTGAGAGTAATGAATTTCATTATACAGCCGAACCCTGTGGTGAATGAAGTGAAGGTGTCACTTTTAGGGTGAAAAGTAGATACTTTTTGAAGGGCTTGGCATACTGATTAGCATAGGATACATTTCCAATCAGTGAGGAAGGCAATTGTAATCCATCTCACTCTTTGTTTTATTTAGTAAAGCCTCTAGAGGTTCAAACCAGGCTTACAGCTGATGACCTAAACAACAATAGTAAAAACCTGTATAAAATACTTAAATACATATAGATTATCAGGGAAAGTTCATTGCTTATTAATTTTATCAGTTTTTGATAATGTCCCCCAAAGTAATATCAATTATAAAAGAAACTGGCTTGGTTTTTGTATGTATTTGCATGTGATTTTAGGATCATGTGCATGCAGTAATATATATCAAAAGGCAAAGAATGAATCCACATAATGGCTATTCTCTCATAAAATAACACTCCCTTTTTCCTGTAGATAAGTGTGAAATGTTAAATACTAAATAATTATTGTATGTTAATTAAGCTAGTAAAATATTAATGTAAATGAAAAATTGATAATGATGCAGGTTTTGAGATGGTGATTATTAGTAGTGAAAGTAGAAACAATGAAAATAGTTAAATGTTAACAAATTCATCTTCATCATTTTCAGTGTCTATTACTTCATGTTTCAAAATATTAATGCCCATTTAGTAAAGTTTAGTTTTTTTAAACATACTACGGAGTGTGTTTTGTATTTTGATTCAAAGAACATTATTATTCAGACTTTTATTGTCTTTACTGAAAGTTTATAGTTACTTTTCAAAAAACTGATTGCAAAAAAATTACGCCTTGTTAAAAAAAATATTGGTATATATATAAAAAAATTACGCCTTGTTAAAAAAAATATTGGTATATATATATATATATATGGTATATATATATATATATATATACCAATATTTTTTTTAACAAGGCGTAATTTTTTTGCAATCAGTTTTTTATTAGAGAAATATTACATTTATAAACACAAAAATTTTAAACTAATAAACCACCAGGTAAATTTTGAGCAAGATGATCTATTTCTATTGGTACACCTGTTTGATAAGAAATAATTTTAACTAGTAACAAATAATTTTATTCAGTCATGACTTGAATTGACAAGGCAATGCATTGCCAGTGAAAGAACTTTATAGTGTTTGTGAGTTGACTGATGATGGATCCAGGGATCTGAAAAGGCCTTATTAACTTAACGGTTAGATCATTCTTGCTAATTTGTGTGTTTACTGGTGGTTTAATATTATCTAAAGTAAATTCAGCACACAGTACAACATGTTTAAAAAATTGATATATATATATATATATATATTTCTAACCACCAGAATACGGTAACATAAAACACTTACCAATGTTTATAGCGCTTTCATGTATCTTGTACACATCTTTAGTAAATTAAAATTTTTTAAAAATATTTTTCACATTAAAATTTAAAACTTCCTACTCCTACCATGGCATATTAAGACTGATTCCTTACCTGCCATGTTAGGGGTAGGAAGTTTAAAATTTTAATTTACTGAAGATGTGTACAAGATACACGAAAGCGCTATAAACATTGGTAAGTATTTTCTGTTATCGTATTCTGGTGTTAGAAATATATATTTCAAAATTAATTATATGTAAATAAACTAATTTCACCCCTAGGAAAAATTCAGAGAGTGGATGAAACAAAAGTTATCGAAAAGTAACACACCGAAGCATACAAACACATACAGTCACCAACAAAAATAACAAACAATATGCAGTTCAACTCAACATACACTGAATTCCAGCTTAGTTTTGGATCTACGATTTCAGAGATGGTCTTCAGCAGTGGTCATGCGCAAACCCTATGCTATTCTAACTTAATGACTTAGCGCAGTGTTAGCTCTGTACTGTTTTGCATGTATGCAACATTGTATTTTGTACTGGAAAGAATCACACCCAGTTATAGATGCCCGTGTCTGTACAACAAATCATCATAATTTACAAAATCCTACGCGAGTAAATAATTTTAAAATGCAGTGCTGTATTTTGTACGATTAAATTAATTTATTATATTAGATATGAGATATTTATACTCTATCTCAGGTTACCTAGATCCTCTTGAATATCTGCCACGGATATATGACATTTGGCACGTATTTGGTGGAGGAAATAGCATCGTCATCATTCCTCTACAACACTGATCCACTCACACATTCTGTTAAACACCACAATAGTTATCTCTATTCATTAATATGCAATAACGAATATGAATAATTTTCATATTCATTCCAAATTAGAAATGTCTGCATGAGTAATAAGTGCAAAATAGTCAGATGTAAAACTATAGAAAATAAACAATTCCAAATTAGATGCCTAATGTTCCTGAAATTTTTCAGATTCTAGAGAGGAATTATTTGTTGATGGAGCCAACTAAACCGTAGGCTAACATTCATCTTTCCACATGCCTTGTGAGCTGCCTTAAGCAGTATTCAATCATTTTTTTCAAATTTTAAAGTTTTCACAAGAAATAAAAAAAAATGATTTGTCTTTGTGTGAGATACATTTGTACAGAGGATATAACGTTCATAGTTCTAGAAGGAAACAGATAAACGGTCCCTT
Source organism: Catonia carolina (assembly GCA_035578175.1). NCBI lineage: Eukaryota > Metazoa > Arthropoda > Insecta > Hemiptera > Achilidae > Catonia > Catonia carolina. The sequence goes on from JAQMRL010000007.1 coordinate 56,873,708, forward strand.
CTGTGAATTTGATTTGAACTCTAAGTTCTGTACAATGTATTGTTACTTTCACTTTTCTTGATATACGAGTACAATTACTCAACATTGTATTTGCAATCTTTGTATGATAATTCGAAAACCGACATATTTTATAATTTAATATTGAAAGTCGAATGACAGCAGCTTTGAGATTTAATTAAAAATTTTCAAAATAACAGTGTGGTACATTCTTTTTTTATTCATTCTAAATGAGATATAAATGTTATATAAAATATCCTATAAGTTTTTAGTAGGTTCTAAAGATAGAAATTTTTTTGAGATCGAATATAGGCTACACCACTGAGATGAGTATTTTGAAAGTCCATTTTTTTACATTACTCATGATTTCACGAATGGTCTTTTCAATGACCATCCAACTGGTGCAATGGTCACCGCAACTAGGTTTCTATACCAGGGTCCAAGTTTGATTTCTGACCAGGTCCATGGCATTTTTTCATCATTCATTTTCATATATGATTGTTCATGGATTTAAAAGTTAGTGACTTCTGTAATTAATTTTTTGTGCACACAAAAATTTAAATTTAAATTAAAAATTTTAATGAATAAAATTCATTCCATGGTGCTTTGTAGTACTACTACCATACTAACTTGAGATTTAGAAATCGGATAAAATATCAAATAATTACAGTAATTCACGCGAAATTAGCCGGTTATAAATACTAAGCAGTTCATTAATAAATTTAAAAATAAAAATCTGGTGTGAAACACTCACACAACTTTCTCTTGCCAATGCAAATAATGAACAATATAACCTAAGTAATAAAACATTAGAAATAAACAAAAACTAAACTCAACAAACATAACCTAATTTTAATCATGAGTGAAAGACGCAAAATGAAAATCTACCTCACTATGGCTTAAAAATACGGATAATCACTCTTTCACGCTAAAATAGGCTCTGTAGAGAAAAATGCTATAAATAAAAGTTGTACATCTTTTAATTTTCTATAAATTTGATTATATAAACTTTTGTCGTAAAATGCATACTAAGGCCAAAATCTTTAAAAAATCGATTTTTCACACATTTTCGTGAGAAAAAACAGAAAATCGCTAATTACCGCTAAACTAAGCGTTATGCAAAAAAATATTTTAAATAAAAGTTGTAGGATTTTAAATTCTCTACAACTTTTATTATGTACATTTTTTTGCTAAAATACATATTAAAGCCGCAATCTTAAAAAAACAAATTTTTTACGTGAAAACAGCCTGACCAAGAATTTCAGCAAACATGGCGCCTACCCTATCTTGTAGAGCATAAAAAATTTAGTAAATAAGGCGATTTTTAAAAAAATTTTAGGACCAGTTTTTGAGAAAATCGCAAAAAAGTGAAAAATTACACGAATAAACTACTACTTCCGTTTGACCGATTTTGATGAAAATGTTCGTGTCGGATCCGGTAGTGGTATGTAACTGAAGTTTCAAGTTCGTACGATGTTCCGTTCTTGAGATATTTTGTATACACACACACACACACACACACACAGACCAATCGCTAAAAAATGTTTTTTGGGTTCAGGGGGTCTGAAAACTTGTAGAACCGGTGAAAACTCGATTGTGAAAAATCGACATGAAAACAATATTTTCCTTCCTATATATTCATATAGGCAAGAGAAAGTAAAAATGTAGAATTTATATACGTAATATGTATTACAGTAAAATCTCTCTATAGAGGAATTGAAGGGACCATGAGATACCGCCGCTATAAAGAGAGTTCCGTTATAGAGAGAGCGAGTAATTAACGGTGGGAGGGAAGTTAAAGTAATAATTTTTCTGTACAAAATAACTTATATACGTATGTAAATGGTGCATGGAATAAGTTTTTGAAAAACTACTGAATAGATAACTTTATGACGAATGTTTAATACAGTAGATTACTTCAATACAGTGAGATATTTAAATTAATTACCTACATAAAGTGTAGGTTATTAACTTAACAAGAAATTTGGATACAAACTGGTTTTATTAGATGGTGTGTTACTAATGTTTAACAATAGAATTTCACTTTTTGTATTGAACTTTTTTCAATAATCATTCATACAGTACATACCATAATAGATAGCCTAAAATTAATTAGCACTGAAACTCGGTTTTTACTGAACAGTAATAAACATAAGATACATACAATTAAAATCTCCTAAAACATAGGGTACACAAACACAAAAAAATACACAGTACAGTATATATTTTGTTGTTATTAAGGAAACAATGACTGTGAAGTACATTTCATTTCGTAAAATAAGTTGTAAATTTTGTTTCGTTTTCAATTCATAAAACATGTCTTCAATCTCATTTTCAATGTTTAAAACTTGTAAATTTTCATTTACATATTGGCAATGACAGTACGTTGAAACAACAAGAATAGCGTCTAGTGCTTGTTTACTTGAAGGGACAACATTTCTGTTTCCATTTCATCGTCTTTCACTTTCTTGCTCGTTGTTTTGGGCTAAGACATTTTCGATTATTGCATCATTGCCAACATCTACTGAAGTGGCTAAGTCATTGTCTGCCCCTAAATAGGCGTCTAAATCCATATCCTGAAGATATTGTTTTGCCGCTATAGAGAGATTTTTGTGCCGCTATAACGAGAGTTAAATACATTATCGTAGTATACGAAAGGGTCGGGGTCGGCAAATAATGCCGCTAAAGAGAGATTTCCGCTATAGAGAGTTCCGCAATAGAGAGATTTTACTGTATAAGAAGACAAATTATTTTAAATATCCCAGTGTTTGGTCATTCCGAATAAATCTGAACAAATGGTGTCGAGATAAACATGATTGTACTGTAATTGATTAGAGGACCGTTACATCAAATTTCAAGTAACACCCTTGCTTATTTTTAATCTGTATAACACTCCACTTGATCCAAGTTTTTGTTAAAAATGTCTATTTTAATTAATTTGCATTACCTGTTTTTATTTCAGATACTTTGGGTGGAGTAATTTTAGCAATTCAGTGTTATGTAAGAGATCACCGCAACAGAAACTTGCAGCACTATTTAAAGAAACCGACATTAGCTTTAGCACATCTTCAACAACCAGATGGTGGTTTTGGAAGTCTTCATAGCACAGCTCTTGCCATTCAGGTTATTTTTTGAGATTTCTATTTTATTTTAGTGTTTATAAGAGATTAGGCAGAATACTTACATATCCACTCCTGTTCCATGATACGTGGGTGTAGATGTTGACTAAGCCTCTCCATTTTCCCCTGTCTCTCCAAGTCTTCTCTCCACACACTTTCTCCCACACAAAGCTCCTATTTTGCAAAAGTGCCTTTACTTCATCCAGCCACTGTTTGCGTGGGTGTCCTTTGAGTCTTTCACCATCTTCTTTCCTTTCTTCCCACACATTCTTGGAATTCTTGAAAACCTGCCTTCATCCATTCTCTTCACATGCCCTAGCCACTTCAATCTGCTATTCTCCATCCTACACTCCTCTCTAATATCTTTGTTTTTACTGTATCCATCCTCGTCTTTCTTACTATACTTCTGAAAAATTTCATCTGACTGCAGTTTGCTCCATTCTCTCTCATTTAACACCTATGTCTCCCAATGCAGAACTACTGATATGTAGTACATTTTGTAGGCCTTCCATGGTATTTTTTTTATCCCAGAACAGGCATCTCACACTCTGAAACATCTTTCTTCATATCTCCAATCTCTGTGTAATTGTATGTTCTATTCTGATATCATTAGCTATTTCTGCTCCCAAGTAAGTAAAACTTTCTGCAACCTTTGGTGTCTTGTTAAATAACTGGACATCCTTTTCAATATCTTGTCCTTGCCTAATACCATCATCTTACTCTTCTCCTTACCAATCTCAAGCTCCACTGACCGAAACTGTCTATTCCATTCATCCAGCTCTTCCTGCACCTCCTCAATCGTCTCACTCTGATTTGCCATGTTGTCTGCAAAGATCATGTTTTGATTAAAACAATTTAATAACTAAATGAACAAGCAAAAAAGTTATGTTATTTATCCTATTTATGTATATAACTGACCTTCTTTGTGATGCCAAAAAAATTTAACCTTGACTTTTAAATCAATTGTGGATTTGACTACAAGCCAAATTTTTGTAATATATTCTGCTAATCAATATTTCAGTATTTTTGAATGTCAATTATAAAGACAGATAGGATAAATAACATATTTTTTTAATACATTATTTACTGTACTTTTACTTATGCTCCATTCAACATGTTTAGTGCTCTGATTTATTATGGCCATTAAAATTCCTTTACATGTTAATAAGTTCTAAGAATTGTATATCAAAAGCAGTCGTAACACAAATTATGAGAACAAACTCTACCGTAAGTGGATTCCGTATAACCCAAATTATGGTTATTTTATTAACTAAATTAAAACTGTGCCTTTTTTCACTGAAATTTCATTTTATACTAAGTATTTATATAATGTAGTTAGTCCGTAACCATCGCTAAACATTGAACCAATCTTTCAAAAACATTGTTTAGCACATAATTTGCATCTGCTATAAATGAAGTTTAAATTGTTTCTACTTGTAGTACAAATGAAAAATGCATTACTGATATAGGAACTGTGAAGGGACCAGTTAACATTACAGAGGTTCCACAATAAAACTGGCTGTAAATTAGAAAGTTTACTATGATTGGATGGAGACTTTTTAAACTATATCATGATTCAAGTGATACGACATGAAATAATTCATGTGTTTTCATCATTGCTTGTTGAAATATTAGTAAAATCTTTTCTTATTTTTTTTCAGGCACTTGGAGATGAGAAAGAAGCATGGAATCGTAGCAGTGCAGTGAGTTGGTTACTGAACCATCAAGGCCCTGATGGTGCCTTTTTTGATGTTCCAACAACATCTGAAGTGATTTTAGCTCTTGCTCATAAAAGCCTTGGATCAGTTAGAGATGTGGACTGTGATGAACACCCAGCAGGTAATTTTTAGTTTTATTCTGGCACATCAACTCTTAAATTAGAATTAACCGTTACGAAACGGACTGTTTCTCGTAAAGCAGAAGAATTGCAAAAATCAAAACGCGCTCTCAAAACCACTGTTTTATCTAACGTCATTACTGATGAAAAATTCTGAAAGAATTACATTTGATTCATATAATACATACACGCCTTTTGAGTATAATTACAAGAAAAATTGCTTCATAATTCTTTGCGTTTAGGTGAGTGAAATTTTCATCTGTGAAAATTTTTGTGTTTACTTTAGATTTTTTACTATCACGGGCTTAAATTTCAGTTTAGCAAAAAAATTTATAAAACATGTTTTGTAGACAAGAGTTTACTGGAATAAAAGTTATTTTTTATTTAAATTTCCGTAATATTTGACGAAGTTACAAAATGTTCAACATGAGTCCTTTTTCTCATTACAGGGAAGCATGAAGGGATGGTATTTTACATTCTTTATGGTGTTGTCACAGAGCCACAATTATGTTTAGGTTACAGCTGTAACCAAAGCAATGTAAAAAATTCTTTTCCCTACAACCATGTGTTTTGAAAAATTCTCTAGGTGTGGTTAGAAGGAAGCCGTTACATGTTCTCTGCAACCCTGCAAAGTGACAAATTTTTTGCCTCTGTGATGGTAAACCCCCTCCTGAACAGTGAAATGGACTCGTCTTCCCTTTTTCAAGGACAAATTCAGTTATAGAAATGTCAAAGCTTCAACACAAACTAAAGAACATGCATGTACGTTGACTTAGACACGAGCTGGGCGGATTTCCATTCAAAACAAACAATTCCCAAACCATCAATGCTACACACTATAGAGGGAATAAAAATTTTCCCTTTTATGATATTCTATTTCTGTAAACACTATTGGATGCGTTAAAGAATTCCCTACTAGAAAAGAACCCACCATCAATTGTGCATGGCCTAAAATTAGATCAACAGTTTGAACAAGGTTAAAATGATTAAAACAATTATTAAGAATTTTTTTTCTTTGTCTTCACTCCTTATATACGTTTCAAGGTCATAGTATTCAGCCCAGCACCAAACTCTCTGCCGTCAAGTCCAATCTTTCACCTCGTGCAGCTCTTTACATCTCTCCGCACTTCTATTAGTTATTTTTCCCTGTTGAATTTTAGCCTTCCGGTATTCCTTTTCCTCTCAGATCTTGTCTCCAAAACTCTGTTTGGCAACCGTGCATTCTAGTGACGTAGCCATAGCATGTCTAATGTACCCAGTAGTGGTTCTTCTTTTAAATCTCGTTTGAAGCTGGCATTTCAACGTGATCATTCTGGTCATACCCACCGTTCTTCTCAGGAATCTCATTCCAGCAGCACTCTGCTTACTAGCAATTCGCTTGTTTACTGCCCAGTTTTCGGCATTGCATGTTAATGTCAGTAGGTATACAGATTCAAATATCAATTAGTTAACTAATTAAAAATGACAGATTATGTTCTTATTTATTCCCAGGCATAGATGAGCTGTCGACAACACCATCAGAAGCCATCATTCCACAACTTGGGGGTGGAGTATCAGATACCAAACCAAATGGCACGATGAAAGCAAACAAGTCAAAGTCATTGATGAGTGACAAACAAAATAAACCAATGAGCATGTTACCGACTTCAAAAGTAGCGATGGAAACAGAAAATGAAGATGCCACTGTTTCTTACACTTTGTGGGTCGGCAGCAATGTAACTGAAAATCACACCATCAGCATCAGTGTTCCACATAATTCCACATTCTACAATGTTATGCAGTTGGCCGCTGAAAAAGACCCACGCTACTTGTAAGTAATCACTTTTTACTCCAAATACTTTATTCTTGTCACTGATATGTAAGGCAATATTGTCACCAATCTACTGTGATTCTCACTCCGTGTTTGTTAACCCTTTTACGTGTAGGGTAACCATATATCGTTACTCTGCTATTGTGCCGAAGCGCATATGGTAACGATCTATCGGTACTCTTATTAAAACGAAATATAGTTTGTATGTTTCACGATAGATGGGGAAAGTGTATACTTAAAATGAAGCTAAGAAAATAGACATTACGATAGTATCGAATAACGAAATAATCGATTTTTTTTTAACTGCGTAATATCGGATAAGAGAAAAGCATGTTTGTTTACAATGTATCCGCAGTCTATTTTGAGGTTAGTGCCGTCCGAGTAGTTTATAAAAACAAACTATTTTTCAAGAACTACTGTGTATATTTTGATGATTTTTTTTTATTTTGTTTATAATGAACTAGAGTTATCATGTGTTGTGGGTATCAAGATTTTAATTGTGTGAAAAATTTATAAATCATTGGGAAAATGAATTTTTTTTTATTTGTGCAAAAAATTTGATATTTAATTTTTTTTTTAATTTTGAGTCAATGCAACAAATTTTAAACCATATCACACGAATTTATAGAACCTTTTTGGTAAGTCTGATTTTTTTTCATTACTGTATCTGAACAATTGTATATTTGGTGGTAGTTTGAAAAAATGCTTATATTTTTGTTAAAATCGGCCTGTGCATTTTCGCATACCTATCAGCAAAAGCCTTACACGTCAAATGCCTGTGTACTTTTCATGGAACGAATGAATAGTTTTCATAATGGAATAAATTTTATTCAAATAATTATTTAAATAAAATGTCTGAATAAAGTTCCTAGCAGCTACATACTACATGAATGTTGTCTATACAGTATATAAAGTAGTATTATTTAGAAACACACACCATTATTATTACCGCCAAACATTATTATTTGCTGAACACACAAAGTTTTTTGAATAATTGCAATTTATTTTGTTCTTGTTATGAACATATCACTATAGGCTGTCAGCATTGTTCAGTCTTCTGTCTCCCTCTCACCCATGTGACTTATTCCACCCTCCCCACTTTGTTTCTCTGTTCTTTGACACCCAAACTCCACCCTTTCTAATTCTGTACTAGGGACACCGCAATTTTCATTAGGCACCATCTGCAGAAACAGACAACAAAACATGAAATGACAGTTTTTAGGCACATTAAACATGTTTGATTTATTCTTATTTCACCAGCCTTGATCATATTGTTTATTTTTATTATTCATTTGATGGTGAATGGTAACAGTGAAATTATTTTAAATATTTATTCAGCAAGTTAATTATTTGGAGTCTGTAAACTGAGGTTTGTGAACTGTTTATTCGTTCAACTTTATTCAAATATTTTTCTGAATTGTCAAATAAAAGATAATTATTTGAATATTCAAATAATTTTTATTTGTATAGCCCATTACTGCTGTGTACTGTTACAAATGCATGAAAAGAATCAATTTACAACCCATAAACCCTTGTTTTAAATCTAAGTTATTTTAAATATTTACAGAATCTTAAATCAATTGAATTATTATTTATAATTTTGGTTGAAATAAAGTATTTTCATTGCAGATAATCACGAGTTAATATATCTAATTATAAAGTTTTTTCTTAAATGTAACCAGATGTCAAAATGGGAGCATAGAACATGTCAAGATAAAAATGGATGTCTAGATATTGTGTTGTTTAGGTCATCAGCCAAAAGGCTAGTTTGAACCTCTAGTGGCTTTGATAAGAAAACAAGGAGTGAGGTGATTTACAATTGCCTTCCTCACTGAGTGGAAAAGTATGCTTATCAGCATTCCAGGCCCTCTGAAAATCATCTATTTTCCACTTTGCAAATGATACCTTCATTTTATTCACCACATGGTCTGGCTGTATAATGAAATTCATTTCTCTCAGAGGAGATAACTTTGACTAGTGTCTTTTATACCTTAACCTCTTCTGTTCTTAAAGCTTCAGTCATATAATTGGCTGACCTTGTGATAACCCTTTCAGTCACCATGTTCTCCACAGTGGACGATTTTTCCTCAAGCTTAACCGAGAGTTAAAATAGAGTTATTCATGCGTAGTCACAGCGTCCCGGCTAGAGGACGGTATATTGTTTAGTTTAGTTTCCGCCCAGCGCTCATGTGGTAGAATTTTAAAGCATAAATTAAGTAATATGTTATTCAGATTTACTGAGTCAGTCTATGCTCGTGTTCGAAGTGTTTGTTAATTTTTTGGGGTGTTATTTTTTTTACTTGTTACGTTGCAATATTTTTTGTATGTTAGAATAAGGACTAGAATGCATCATATTTTTTTTGTACAGCGTTGGCACAACTGTTTCCAATTGTGGAGCGGTTTTAAAAATCGTCCCTTGAAGAGGACACTGTGACAGGGGCAGACATTTTTGTTGTTGTTTACATAACCTAACTATAACGTGTGAATAAGGTTAGCTTTTGTGTGTAAAGTTATTGTGAACCAATGTATGAAATATTGCATTTAAGACGTGAAATGGAGAATATAAGACGTGAAATAGAGCATTTAAATGCTGATTCAATATTAACATTACTTGAAAATGGTGATTTAAGTGATATTCGGCAGTGATTTAGTAAGATGTTCGGTTTGACAACATCAACCATTTACCGTTGTTTGGTGAAGAAAAAAGTTATGCTGGTCGCTGTAAAAATAGTAACTGTAAGGAAAAAAGTTATATAATTTGTATGAAGTGTAAAATTAATTTATGTATAAGTAGAGGTAAGAACTGTTTTGCAGAATTTCACCAAAAAAAGAAAATGTAATAGCATAATAATAATAATGTACACATATTTTTTTTAGTTATCATTATAGTGATAGATTGCTCTTAGTTCTTTTAGTTATAGTTATAGTTTTTCATGGAAATTTGAAAATGGTTTTTAATAAATTTATGGTTAATGATAGTTAAAAAAGTATTGTATTTAGATTAGAAAATAAATTATGATTTTGTCAAAAAATAGGATTTGTACAACCATTACCTTATTAAACATAATTGACTGCAGTGTCAGTCATAGTGTCCTCTACAGAGGACGATCCAGAACTTGGATATGGATAATCCAATTTCTGTTTTTAAAACATGAAAAAATAGCAAAAAATTAGCATAACACATATGTCAAATTTCAAAATTTTTCAATGAAAATTGAAAAAGTGTGACTGAAAGGGTTAAGAAACAAAAATATTTTTTTGTAGCCATGAAACTAGGAGATCGAGTGCAAATAATTTAACACTCCACCTGCCTGTTATGGGCACATCTAGATATTAACACCATATTAAATTCATTACTTACCATTTGTTTATGACTTTCTTCTACTTAATTTAATGAGTATATCATCTAATAAGTATAACCCAATAAAACACAATTAACTTAGCATCATTTACACAAAAATTTATTTTTAAAACAAACATTTGTAGAAAGAAACTCTGCAGGCTGCATTAGCGTAGTTGGTAACATGCTCGCCTTTAATCATGCGGTCTTGGGTTCGAATCCCATTCAGGCACAGCATATTTTTATACGTTAACAAAAAATCATTTCATCCTTCACCTTCTGCATAAGCAGTAATTGCAGAACAGTCGGACGTTAAACCAAAAAAAAAAAAAAGAAACTTGTATACTATTGTAAAATATTTGATCAATCAAGTTTAACTTGTTTGACTGATTTGACAGTGATCTGTATAACAAAATCTGTACCAGTGAGTTATTTAAAAATTTCAATTTCGGAACCTTGATTGAAGTTACCAAACCTCAATTTTTCAGGTTTCTTATAAGAAATCTAAATAGACCTGATCCTGATTTCTGTGTAATTTATTTTAAAAAAATCTGGTGTGAAACACTCACACAACTTTCTCTTGCCAATGCAAATAATTAACAATAATCCTAACATTAGTAATAAAACATTACAAATAAACAAAAAACTAACCTCAAAAAACATAACCTTATTTTAATCATGAGTGAAAGACGTTAAGTGAAAATCAACCTCAGTTTGGCTTAAAAATGTGGGAAATCACTCTTTCACACTAACTAGGCTCTGAAGAGAAAAATGCTATGAATAAAAGTTGCAGATCTTTTAATTTTCTATAAATTTGATTATATAAACTTTTGTCGCAAAATGCATACTAAGGCCGAAATCTGAAAAAAATCGATTTTTCACACGTTTTTGTGTGAAAAAACAGAAAATCGCTAATTACCGCTAAACTAAGCGTTATACAAAAAAATGTTTGAAATAAAAGTTGTAGAATTTTAAATTCTCTACAGTTTTTATTGTATAAATTTTTGCGCTATAATATATATTAAAGCTGTAATCTTAAAAAAACACTTTATTTACGTAAAAACAGCCTCAACAAGAATTTCAGCAAACATGGCGCCTACCCTATCTTGTAGAGAATGAAAAATTGAGTAAACCAGGTAATTTAAAAAAAAAATTTAGTACTAGTTTTTGAGAAAATCGCAAAAAAGTGAAAAATTACACGAATAAACTGCTACTTCCGGTGGACCGATTTTGATGAAAATGTTCGTGTCGGGTCCGGTAGTGGTATGTTACTTAAGTTTCAAGTACGTACGATGTTCCGTTCTTGAGATATTTTGTATACACAGACCAATCGCTAAAAACATGTTTTTTGGGTTCAGTGGGCCTGAAAACGTATAGATCCGGTGCAAACTCAATTTGTTAAAATCGACATGAAAACAATACTTTCCTTCCTACATATTCATATAGGCAAGAGAAAGTAAAAAGAATATGATGAGTGTTATTTTTGTTCTTTTTATGTATAAATATAAAGGGATTATTTATATGAATGAATAAATGCTACTAAAATAAATCATGTCTAAAATAACTTTACTAAATTAACAAAATGCAATTTCATTGTTACCTGTATTGCAGTTGACAACTATTCTGCTTCAGTTAAAAGCGTTTAATTAAACTAAGTGATATTGACGTATTCTGCTGTTCAAATTTATAACCTACATATTCTGAAGTGTATTAACGTCAAAGCTATTTTAACAGTGCATATTTAATGTTTCCCCACAACAGGCAGGTGTTGTGTTAAATTATTTGCACTCAATCTCCTAGTTCCATGGGTACAAAAAATAGTTCTGTTTCTTATCACATGGTCTGCCAATTATACGACTGAAGCATTTAAGAACAGAAGAGGTAGAGGTGTAAAAGACACTAGTCAAAGTTATCTCCTCTGAGAGTAAGAAATTTCATCATTATACAGCCAGACCCTGTGGTGAATGAAGTGAAGGCTGTCATTTTGAGAGTAGAAAGTAGATGCTTTTTAGAGGATCCGGAATGCTAATAAGTGTACTTTTCCACTCAGTGATGAAGGCAATGATAAAACACCTCACTCCTTGTTTTACTTTACATTTAATGTAATGATAGGGTATTTGTTAATTGAAATTTTAAATGTATATGGTTTTCCAAGAATAAATTTATAACAATTACTTATGCATTATTTTTTTCACAATTTTATCTAAATCCAACCTTAATTGGATGTCACAAAAATTATAAATCATTAATGGGAAAGACTCATGTTACTATTGAACTCGTTGATAAATTTTTTTGCGTTGTTTCAGGTTTTCAGCCACTGAATGGCCAAATGGACATTATGTTCACACTTTGGGAGGATACAAAGAACAACCGATGAGTTATCATTATTGGTTACTTTATAGGCTGCCAAGTCTACCTGATCCAACCAATCCTCCTGGTAATCAACTTGTTGCACCTACAGGTAAGTGGACAAGTGTAAGCTTGCTTCAATAAGTAACTAGCTGCCCATGCCAACTTCACCCTCGTATAATTTCATTTTATTTCAGTACTAGAAGTTTCCATGCGCTTCGCTGCAAGTACAGAAATAAAATATTTCAAAGGAAACGCTGGGAATAGTAGACTTACAAAATTAAGAATAATTTGATAACGAATGATTTAAAAGAAAAAGAAACGCAAAGATTAAAGACGTTTAAAGTAATTATTTTTTAATGCGGTACAAAAACAAATAAGATAATAAAATCAAAAATAATTAATTTTGATTATTATTTTGTATGTATTCTTATCTTTTTGCCAGATTAATTCGTAAAAGAACTAATTGTTTTTTTATAATAGTACGCTAAGGTAAAGTTATAAAATCATCACAGTGACAACGCTTATGTACTGTTAAGTAATTTTTAACCGTCACATGATCAGCGGCTTATGTGAGAGTGGGGGGAAATTGGCTTACCAACACAAACAAATAATGTACTCGTGACTACGATTCTGCCATTGTCCAAAATTTTTCTGTTAAAAAAAGTCTCCGACAGAGTTAATGGGTGTTATGTTTATAAAAGTCTCTAATTTTTTGGGTCGAGAAATCAATTAAAAAAGGTCCGAGCTCGATATCTTCAGCCGTTGAGGAATTATGATATATTATCAGATTTTTGAGCCCCCGAGGGGTTGTACCTCAGATTTTGGATTTTTCCTGAGGGTTTCAGAGGGTGAGGGAGAAAAAGAACTCTGTATTTTTTTGTTCCTAGGCCTCCTAATGGGTTACAATTTCCGGACGTTGACCACAGATAACTTTAAAGAAAACTCCAAAATGGTAAGAAATCCAACCTGCTGTAGACTGTCTTATAATAAAAAATACTTTCATCCATCTTCTTATAAACAAATATTTGATGAAATGGCTTAACATAACAAAATACATAGAAAGCAAAGTTGCTGAATGGAGCGAGAAAAAAATTTATACTGATAGATGTTGGGTAGAAATGTTTAAGCATTTCTGGGAAAACTTCATAAATTATGACCTTATAAGTAAAATTGCAGAATATGTTGTGGCCCTTCCAGGAAGAAATGCATCTGCTGAAAGAGTTTTTTTCTGCAATACAGTTGTGTGGACATCTGAGAAGACACAGCTCTCAGTCAGAATTTAAAAATCAATTCTGTTGATGAAATTCAATTTTGATATAAGTTACCAAGACTTCTATGCTATGTTGTTATCTCACCAAAGCTACTTAAACAAATAAGTTCAAATGAGAAGTAAGATGCAGTTTTGACCTAACTTCCCAAAATTTTTCTGCAATTGTTTTTTTATATCAGTTTTAAGAACATGTGAAGACTAAATGTAAAAATTAAACATGTTTTAATGTGTGTACAGTATTATATTTCCGCATACCTCGCTATCAACCCTCTAACACCACCAAAGAAGTAATTATTTAATAAAAATTATTGTGTCCTGCTTTGGATCAGAAAATATCTGATCACATTAGGTATCCATTATCCTGAGTAAAACATTTAGGTTAAATCTTAACTTCTGTTAAGAATTAGTTCTCCACTAAACATACCGGGTATTTATAAATGAATAGTGGGGTTTGAACGCTCTATAATATTTAATACATTATACTTACAGTTATAAATGATACATCAAACGAAAGTGCAACTCAAGCAGTTTTGTTTGTTGACAGCAGTGCGCAATGTTTCCAACGCCAGCCGTTAGAAAGCGCTAGTAGCAAAGATGGCTACTAAAGAACAAAAAGCTTTTTGTGTTTTACAGTTCGCAAAGACGGAATTGGTAGTTATTGTGCAACGTGCGTTCCGTATTAAGATCGGTTGAGAACTTCCAGGTGATAATAACATCCGTAGATGATATCATCAGTTTGAAGATACCGTCTGCCTATGCAAAAAGAAGAGTTTTTTGCACAACTATGCAAAAATAGTTTGCATTTATTTGCATATGGGACAACCCCAATGTGGGACAACCAAGTGTTAGTGCGGAGAGCGTTGAGCAAGTGCGAGAGTTGTTCACGTGTAGCCCACAGAAATCTGTTCGGAAGGCTAGTCATGAATTAGCAATTCCTGTAACCACTGTTTGGAAAGTTTTACGGAGATGCTTACAACTACGTCCTTATCGTTTGCAGTTGATACAGCCTGTAAATCCTGCAGACTATGGTTTACGCGCCAACTTCGCTAACGAAATGTTGTTGCATGAAGATTTTCTACATCATGTCGTCTTCAGTGATGAGTTGACCTTTCGCCTTAGTGGACAAGTGAGCACTCATAATGTGCTAATCTGTAGCACAGAAAATCTTCACGCGATGGTACAAGTGCAACAAGACTCCCCTAAATTGAATGTTTTTTTGTGCCATGTCCCGGCGGAAAGTTTATGGGCCTTTCTTTTTTGTTGAAGCAACTGTAACTGGTGCTTCTTGCCTTGATACTCTACAGCTATGGCTCTTCCCTCAGTTGGAAGATGAAGAGCCAGAGAACTTCATTTTCCAGCAAGATGGTGCACCGCCTCACTGGCATAACGAAGTACGCGATTGGCTGAACATCACTTTACCTGACCGCTGGATTGGCCGCAAGGAGTGCAATGACAGGGTTCGTTTTCCATGGCCTCCACGGTCACCCAATCTGATGCCGTGTGATTTTTATCTTTGGGGGTTCTTAAAGGATCGTGTGTATGTGCCTCCTACCAGCTGACCTTCCCGAATTAAGAATCAGGATTGAAGCAGCTGTTGCAACAATTACTTAAGAGACACTAAACAACGTTTGGGAAGAACTCGCAAATCATATTGATGTGTGTCGTGTGACGAATGGTGCGCACATTGAACACTTGTAGGCATTTACGTAAAACTGTTGGAGTTGCTCTTTTGTTTGATGTATCATTTATAACTGTAAGTATAATGTATTAAATATTATAGAGCGTTCAAACCCCGCTATTCATTTATAAACACCCGGTATTAATGATTATTTTATAAGAAGTAACTTAAAATATTCTTTTACATAATCGAAGTTATTTAAGTGAACAGCTTTCTATCTTCTTGGTAAATTTCATAATTTTACAAATGGTGGTATTTTATGTTATTTTATAAACTAATTTTGCAGGTACACAGAAGGAAAGTGGTATCACGTAATTGAATTTGTTAAGAAATAATTAATAATAATAATAATATGTTAAGTAATTGAATAGTTAAGAAAAAGTACTATAGTGCCCGCCATGAAAGAAGTATGTTGTGTTTGAAGAGCTCGATTTTAAAAACGACTGAATGAAGAAATTTTAACGCTACAGCAAATTAAAGCCTGTTCTTTCCTGCATTGATTCGTTTGATCTAAATTTTTATTAAAAAATTGGTTGGAGATACAGCAATTTACACATCAAAAGTACCCAGTTCTTAACTGGTTTTCTATTAGTGTGCTTTTTAAATGTCTGTTACTTCAGTCAGGCTTTACATAAAAAATCTGGGGTTAAGTATGTGAAAGATCACAGTTTTCTCTATAATGTGAATATTTTAAAAGTAAAATCCTATATTCCGTTTCAACTGAACCATGCATTTTTACAACAGTATTGTGCCAAGTATAGCCTTTTGCATTTTTTTGTAATAGAAAATTTTATTAAATTGGTGGAGGGACCACTGATCTTCACTGCGGACTTCTTTCATAGCGTGCACTATCACCAAGCAGTGATACATTAATGGCTTTTATTTTACAGGTGTTGATGATCTAATTGTTGAAAATGGCGAGCATTACCTCTTCTGGTACAAGAAACTGTAAAGAAATTTCATTTAATACCCGATTGTACAATAAATTTATAATATGATGTAAACGTTAAAGCGCTAACATTTCAACAGAAAATAGTTTTCAATGAAACGATATATAAATTTTATTTGTGTAAAACAAATGTTAAACGTATTTCATTTTACACGACACATCTGTACACTCACATGCATACACAAACACAGAAACTTAAAATACACTTAGTCATATTACATTTAACCTTCTTCCTTTGTCTATATATAAAAGAAAATATTTTTATTTTATTTATGTGTAAGTATATATTTAGTAGTTGTTGTATCGTGTACAGTATAAATACCGTATTCGATATTCGTGGGTTTAGCAAAATATTTAAATTGCCTTAAAAGTACCACTACATGAAGAGATGAATAATATTTTTGACAGTGGTCAACAGATGTATTGTTTTACCATACTTTATGGTGGACATCTTCTGGAAGTCGGAAGTAGGTAGTGACAGGATGCTGACACTATAGGTATGTATTTGGAAATAGAAATAGATCAGAATAAGACAAAAAATATTGTGTACAAATGTTTTTGATTTAAGCACTGAAGTACCAACTTTTTTTTTAATAAACTATTTTTTAAATACATCATGAAAAATCAACTAAAAAAAATAAAAATATTTAATTAAATATTATTCTATGTATAAAATTATTTATTGTACATTTTAACCATTAGAGTTAAGTTTTAAGATGACTAAATTGTTTTATTTGTTGGTTATGTGTCACTATATTTAACCTGTGTACAATTATAATAAATCATAATATTTTAAAATACTTTTTATATGAATGATAATATTGTGACACTTATCGCTAAGGTCCGTTTCGGGATTTAGGTAATTAAATAATTAATACACTAAAGTTTAAAATTACAAGTATTTATTACAACTAAAAGATTTACAAAATAAATAATCAACTAATTATAATGGAGTAATACAATAAATAACTTAAATAATTTACTTAGTAGGCCTACTACTTACAAACAATTATAGGACCTTTTCCATTATTCACATCATTAAAATATCATGTAAATGCACCTTTACTGTTCGACCCAGCAACTGCCTGCACGTGCTCTGTACTGTTTGATTAGCAATCGCTTGGTTCTTTTATTTTTGGTTGTTTTCATTTTAATTATATTTTTGGTTGTTTTTTCCGTCATTCTTTTACAAGTTCACAAATTATTTACAAGCTTTATTTTCCGAATTACAAAACAATTATAAAACATTAAAATGTGTAAATAAACACAATTTATTAAAATTACAGAAAAATTACAAATATGATCAAGATAAAACGATTACAAAAAATAAAAATTTAAAAATACTGAACTGAGCAATATTTTCCAACATTTTAAGCAAACAACCAACTAATGTGTATTAATAAACATGCAAACAATATCTACAATATTAATTAAAGTGAGTGGGAGTCATCAGTCATAACAATAAAGATGCGTTTACACGAGGCGACTTTAAGGTTACAGATGGTGTGATGTGAAATAACGGAAAAGGTCCCAATTATACACAAAAACTGAATATAATGCACATACACAATAAGATAGTAAAACAATAATTGACCACTACAATGCTCGGATACGTGACCTTTACTACTCACCGATAGCTCACTCAATAAACACTTGTCAGAGATCAAACGAATACTAACTCACCGATCGCCTCGGGGGTCTCTTTATATAGGTGGATGAAAGAGATATTCTAGAAAACAGAGATCTATTCCATATAAAAATCATTTTTATTGGTTCTTGAAAGATCGTAACTAATGTAATCAAGTCACAATAGAAAAAAGGTGTTACAGGTAACCAACCGAATTTTTCATAAATAGTTGTACAACAAAGACCCTACCTTAAAATATCCTTTTATAACTAACCCTATTGTTACTTTTTCACTCTATTATCTACTATTTAACATTTTATGAATAGAAACCTATCTAGAAATTTCTTGAACCATATTCGTCTTCGATAATGTCACAATATTT
The DNA here is from genome assembly GCA_035578175.1 of Catonia carolina. Lineage (NCBI taxonomy): Eukaryota > Metazoa > Arthropoda > Insecta > Hemiptera > Achilidae > Catonia > Catonia carolina. The sequence goes on from JAQMRL010000007.1 coordinate 56,892,069, forward strand.
TATATTCATAAAAATGTGTTTCAGGATGATTAAAAGAACAGATTTATTTAGGAAACCATTTTAAAATAGTTTTGATTGTGATGTATTTTAATGAATAATAATATAAAAATCTCTTGAATCAAAAACAGATGCAAGTATTAGCAGCATTAACTGGTTTATCAGTGGATGATCTCTTTCTGATTTTCAGTATTTATAGTTTTCTTGTGATCCTGTCACCATAGATGTCCTTACAATGACTTTAATTTGTGATTTTGTAAAAAAAAAGATAATGGACAATGTAGCATTAGAAATTATTTTACCTATTCACCTACAACAGATTGCTATTAATTACATTTACCTATTTAAATTTAGATACTACATTTTATTTCAGTGCTTTTTTTGCAAAATTATGAAAAATATTAATTAAAAATATAATATACGAACAATTTTACTCTAAATGCTGAAAATTTATTAAATTTGGCTTCGATAATTATAATAATATATCTGATTGTTATGATTGTGTATGTCTGTGTGTGTGTGAGTGTGGTATGCATGATAGTATGTTTGTGTATGTATGTTTGTGTTTATTAAATAAGATTAAATTATGTTCCATCACAAGCTTTCTTCCTAGATGACACGATGGTTTGGTACTTATTGGTACTTATGGTGTAGGGTGTTAACTCAGTTCTACCGGGTATTTTATTAAGGACGCAACCCTGATTATAAGAAGATAGAAGTAATACATCGGTAAATTTTCTGTCCCCCAATCGGTATGTTGGCAACAGTCTACTCAAGGCCAACTACCTATGACAGTTAAAATGTTCCAGTCAAGCATTAGTGTGGTGACAGCAATCGTTTTGTTATATTGTGTCAGTAATGGTTTTTTCCAAGGAAGAACGCGTGTTTATTGTAGAGACACCAATTTTACGTGAGTGCAATGCTTTTTCATGGAAAGCATGAGGATTTGTTGCACTCCATATTCTACAGTTCTGACTATTCACATAGCCATCTAAATGAAACCAAGCCTCATCACTAAAATAAAAATGATCCAGCAATTGAATACCATTTTCTTCAACCAAAGATCGAAACCACCGACAATATTGTAATCGTTTCTGATGGTCTGTAGCTTTAGTTCATAAGTTACGCCAACACGATAAGGATGCAAATGTAACTTTTTTGTAGCTCTGAAAACAGTAGTTAATGTTAGCCCAGCTTGCGATGATAATCTTCTAAGCAATTTTTTAGGTGATTGAGTCAAACGATTTTTCAAATCTTCGAGTACTTCCGCGGTTAACTTTGTTGGCTGGCGAGGTGGTTTCTCATCGAGTACACTCCCAGTTCTGTGGAATTTATTTATCAAACGCAATATTGACGATTTATTCGGAATGGCAGAACGGGGAAATTTCAACTGAAACTTATCTTGCACACATTTGTAAGATTTACTCGCTATGTAAGTCTCTACAATAAACACGCGTTCTTCCTTGGAAAAAACCATTGCTGACACAATATAACGAAACGACTGCTGTCACCACACTAATGCTTGACTGGAACATTTTAACTGTCTTAGGTAGTTGGGCTTGTTGCCAACTAACAAGTGGGGGACAGAAAATTTACCGATGTATTACTTCTATGTTCTTATAATTAGGGTATTGAATGTCAGGGCTATTATTAGCCCTTACGGTACAATTTGTTTAATAAATTTTCCAAAAAAATTGGGATGAAATCTGTTGGTCAACTTGTATCATGGTTAATTTTAAAAATTCTAGTCTATTGTAATTATTAAAAAATATTATTAGGTTGAGGAATGTTAAGAACTTAACAAAGGTTATGAAACTGAATCAACAGAATCTTTAGACTGAACAAAATATTTATTGCATAACATTAAATGTTTTTGAAGTATTAATTTTCGAGGAAGGAATTGTTTGTTTATAAGACGTTCAGTTATAAAAAAACAAGAGTACTTTGAGTTTCTAATAATCTAGAGAACTTTGTATTTTGAATCAGGGGAGTGATAAACAGAAATCATTATGAACTTGTAAATCAGGTTCTTAGTTCAATAAACTAACCTTCAAAAATATTCATGAAGAACTTATAGCCGAAATAATTATCTAGGCTGTGGAGAAAAATCTGAGCTATAAATTTTAATAAAATAAAAGGCCTAATTCTAATTTGTATGATCAAGATAATAATTTACATTTATCAGTGTGGTAAGCACAGCTAAATGAAATATGTACAGGTCATTTGTTCTAGCTAGAAGCTTTCCCTCCAACGTTGTGTGCCGCTGAGCTGTTCTGTTTAGTGGTGGGGGAAGCACCTCGTAGTTGTAACATAGTATACGGTTAAAAAGAGAGGGAATGATCATTGACTGAGAAGGAGACTACACTTGCCCCTTTGAAACTATCCCTACTCTACCTACTCGCCCTCATCTTACAAGCTTCTTCCAAAAACAAACATACTATACCGTGTTATACTGGAAATATTTTTTTTGTGCATAAGGTCTACAGCAGTGGTTCCCAACCTGGGGGCGATCGCCCCCTAGTGGGTGATTTGGGTTCACAGGGGGGCGATAAATTTGTGGGGGGCGATGAGTATTCAAAGACAGAAAAATCTGGTGTGAAACACTCACACAACTTTCTTTTGTCAATGCAAATAATTAACAATAAACCCAACATTAGTAATAAAACATTATAAATGAAAAAAACTAACCTCAAAAACATAACCTTATTTTAATCATGAGGGAAAGACGCAAAATGAAAATCGAACTCAGTTTGGCTTAAAAATACGGAAAATCACTCTTTCACGCTAAACTAGGCTCTGTAGAGAAAAATGCTTTAAATAAAAGTTGTAGATCTTTTAATTTCCTATAAATTTTATTATATACACTTTTGTCGTAAAATGCGTACTAAAGCCGAAATCTTAAAAAAATCGATTTTTCACACGTTTTCGTGAGAAAAAATAAGAAAATCGCTAATTACTGCTAAACTAAGCGTTATACAAAAAAATGTTTGAAATAAAAGTTGTAGGATTTTACAACTTTTGTTGTATAAATTTTTGCGCTAAAATGCATATTAAAGCCGTAATCTTAAAAAAACAACGTTTTTACGTGAAAACAGCCTCACCAAGAATTTCAGCAAACTTGGGGCCTACCCTATCTTGTAGAGAATAAAAAATTGAATAAACCAGGCGATTTTAAAAAAAATCGTAGGACCAGTTTTTGAGAAAATCACAAAAAAGTGAAAAATTACACGAATAAACTACTACTTCCGGTTGACCGATTTTGATGAAAATGTTCGTGTCGGGTCCGGTAGTGGTATGTAACTTAAGTTTCAAGTTCATACGATGTTCCGTTCTTGAGATATTTTGTATACACACAGACACACACACAGACCAATCGCTAAAAACATGTTTTTTGGGTTCAGGGGGTCTGAAAACGTATAGATCCGGTGAAAACTCGATTTTGAAAAATCGACATGAAAACAATACTTTCCTTCCTATATATTCATATAAGCAAGAGAAAGTAAAAAATAAAACTGTACTACAGGGTAGAATCTTTACAGTCGCGGATACATGTTTTTTTTACAAACAAATAAATTAAACTCTTTGTTGACATTTTTTATGGTCGAGCTCCTACACATAAGATGAAGAATTCTGGACACAACTTCTTTGGTTGATTATTTGTTGTGAACAATAATAAATCTTTTTTACAGAATAACATACTTTATTATTTATCAACACATTACTTCAAATTAAATTAGGTATACGATGCTAAGAGAAGGGGGTGATAGGTGTAAGTCATCCTTCACAAAGGGGCGATGCTCCATAAAAGGTTGGGAACCACTGGTCTACAGTTTGCAGAATTTCTACTCATTAGTTAAAAATAAAGTACCCTACATACCATATGTTCCAACAGCACCTTTGTTAACAACTGTGGAGGATTATGATTACTATGAAAGAATAGGGTCATTTGAACCACTTTTGTCAACTTTTCTTTCAATGGAAATTTAAAGAATGGAAGGTTAGTCACTAAAATGCTATGTAAATATCCACTTTGTCAACAGAATTTCAAAAAATCTTATCAACCTTTGAATTTGAAAACTTAAATTTTATAAAATATAATTTTTAACAGTGTACTCAGTCGATTATTTTTTTTACAAATTTAAAGTGCTTCCAAGTGATTAATGTATTTTAAATTAAATCAAAAATTAAATATCCTGTAAAATTCTCTATAAAAACATATTCATTGGTTTTTTTTTGCAATTTATGTCAGTGATCAAACATTAGAAATCTTTAAGTTTTCTTAAACAACTTATTAAAAAGTATTAGAACTTATTTCAAATAGTTTACCACCAACCGCTGATTATAGCAATTTTTTTTTAAACGTCCGACTGTTCTGCAATAACTGCTAATGCAGATGGTGAAGGATGAAATGATTTTTTTGTAACGTATGAAAATATGCCTTGCCTGAATGGGATTCGAACCCAAGATCGCATGATGAGAGGCGAGCATGTTACCAACTACGCCAATATGTTTCATTCTATTAATGTTGATTCATTAATAAAATTCCTTTGTCCCAAAAAAAAAATAACTTTTTTTGGGCCAAAAAAGTTAATACAGCCAGTTTATTACTGGCTGTAATTAACTAAGCCAAAAATGTGAAACACGAGTGGAAAATTGGATATGAGAAAATGAATACTTGCATAAAACAATTCTTGTGAACTAATGAAGAAAACCGTCTGCATTAGCAGTACAGTCGGACGTTAAACAAAAAAAAAAAAAATTGAAGAAAAATTCAAATGTTATTAAGTTATGTTTAAATATTAAATGATACTGGTTTCTCTAAATATTCATTGAAAGATAGGTTCTAACAACGTGAAGAGAAAAGTACACTGGATGCACTAATGTTTATCGATTAGGCTGTAGATCAGAAAGCGTTTAACAATTTGATAATATTTTATTCACCTGTTGATTATTTATCCCATATGTATTATATTTAAATAAGTCATGTGATAATGTATAAATAATAGGTATATTGTTAGGCTTTACAAAATAATTTTTATTGATGAATATTATTAAGTTATTTAATTGCCTTTATTTGTTTTATTATTATTATTATTATTATATTACTACTATAACTATAGTAATAATATTATTTAGAAAAAATTATTATAAAATAGACTAAAGTTTATTAGATAATGTTTGCACGGATAAGCTTTGTTTATTGTTAATAATTGTTTTCTCCTTAATGTTAATTGTTCCGTTAAGTACATTCCACTATTAGCTAATTTTGTTATTTTTTTGTGGTTATGTTACAATTAGAATAAATAAATGAATATATTTTTAATGATAATTGATGATATCCTTGCAAAATAAGCTTTAACTGACAATAAATTTGTGAATTAGCTATTTAGCTTGTAATTATGATTATTATTGTATTAATTTTTAAAATATTGTTGAAATTCTTAAAATTAAATTTTAAAAATCTTTACTATGAATTGGAAAACGCAGAATTCAGTCTATGAAACAATAGTTTTAGTTAGTGATATCATTTTATTTTTTATATTCAATTGTTTTCCATATGTTAATAAATTGCATTTTTTTATATCCAAGTAAATAAACTGACTGAAAATATATGGGAGCTAGTTTTTAAGTGCAATTAGTGGAATTGTGTCTGGGTCAGATAATCTAGGCCACTGTTCAGAATCTACACGTGTATTGAATCTTTAACATCGCTGTAAATCTATTTAAGATGGTTTTGGTAAATCAGAAAACAATAATACAGTCCAACCCCGCTAATCCGAACTAATTGGGACCGAACCCCGTTCGGATCGGCAGAAAGTTCGGATTATCCGGGTTTTTCCAAGAAACATTTATAAAATGTACCTATTGTATGTTATATTAGGCATAATGCTGGAAACATTAATAGACTACTGAACTTGTAACCAAATACTGATAAAGGTATAAAAAAAATTAAATAAACTTCTCTAGCCATTTAAAACAGAAAAACAAAAATGTTTAAAACACTACCTACAGTAATTACGAACTACAGAACTGCCCCTCTGCCCGACGCAGCGATTGCACCATTCCAATAGTTTTTGTTTGTTTGCAAGCGTGAAGGTCATTGACAGTCGCCGGTGTGCTCTATGTTATTTATAGCTCAACAGTCACTTTCTTTCCCTATGACTTCACGAAATTATCAGAAAATACAGATGAGAAACACGAAGTTATTGATCTTATGAAACAAATCCCAGGCTGTGAAGAAACTGATGGCACTGATGTTCCAGTGTGGTTGTCGGCAGATAAAGATTAAATTATAACTGATGAGGAAATTGTTTCAATAATTAATCATGATTCAGACGAATATGTGGAAGATGAACCAGATGGATCCCTGGCGATTTCACACACGGAAGCAGCAAAGCGATGGAGAAATCACTGCAGTACATAGAGCAGCATCCTAACGCTACACCTGCAGACGTAATGTTTATGAGACGGTGGTTAAATACAGCGATGTCTGCTAGGTTCTCATCACTCCGCCAACAAAAGATAACTGACTTTGTGAAAAGTGATCAATTATGCATTCATGAGTAAACTATCTATATGTACAGTACTGAATTTATACTACTATTTTGTTTCCGTAAGTAAAATTTTTTTATTTTAATATAATATTTTTTTAAAAGTTTTTGGGGTCAAAACGGGTTCGGACTAGCGGGGTTCCACTGTAAAATGATTTGAGGAATAACTTATCCCTTTACCTTTAATATAACAAACAATTGTTTAGGATTTCATATTTTTTTATCATTCCTCAGCCAAAACAAAAAATAAAGTTATGTTGTCATTGAAATATAGGTCACAAAACAAAACGAAAACACAACAATCTGACACATTTAATTTTTCAACAGTAATTGATGTTTTCTTTTTGTTGATTTTTGAATATTAAACAAGAAATTTTTACAGATAAATTTTCATTGTTATAAATAAAAATTTTCCCTTCTATAGCAAAAGTTTCAAACCATATACAGGGTAATTCAGGAAGATATGCAGAAACTTTGGGAGCCCATTGTACATGTAAAAACAATGAAAAAAGTTTATTATAAACATGGGTCCGGAAATGCTTCGTTGCCGATTTACGGCTAGCGAAAGATTTCCCCCGGATTTCAGCTCACCAGGTGAAATGAGGTCTTCCTGAAATTCTGGAATTCTCGAATTCAATCGTTTCTTATGGTTTTTGACCTGATAAATTGAATAAAACAGGTCCCAGAACTGCAAGTTAAATAGTTTTTGAGAAAAACAGTATCAAATGCAAAAAAATGGAGTGAAAAAAACACATTTTTTCATCTATGTTTTTCCGGTTAATTTTACTTTGTACTGTTATGAATAAAAATTAATTTTATCAAACATCTATTCGCTTTCTGTGTACTTCATTTACACCGGTTTGTTCAGAATAAAATTTTCTACATGTTATATTCAAAAATTTTAACTTTCTTGGTGAAATTCTTGCCCAAAGATGAAAAAATGTATTTTCACTCCATTTTTTGCATTTGTCACTGGTTTTCTTGAAAACTATTTAACTTACAGTTCTGGGACCTGTTTTATTCAATTTATCAGATCAAAAACCATGAGAAATGATTAAATTTGCCCTTAATCATCTTACCAGAATTTCAGGAAGACCTCATATCACCATGTGAGCTGAAATCCGGGCGAAACTTTCGCTAGCCGTAACTCGGAAACGAAGCATTTCCGGACCCATGTTTAGATAAACTTTTTTCATTATTTTTACATGTACAATGGGCTCCCAAAGTTTCTGCATATCTTCGTGAATTACCCTGTATATGGTTTGAAACTGATTTCAGCTCACATGGTGATATGAGGTCTTCCTGAAATTCTGGTAAGATGATTAAGGGCAAATTTAATCATTTCTCATGGTTTTTGATCTGATAAATTGAATAAAACAGGTCCCAGAACTGTAAGTTAAATAGTTTTCAAGAAAACCAGTGACAAATGCAAAAAATGGAGTGAAAATACATTTTTTCATCTTTGGGCAAGAATAACTTTGTTATTTCACCAAGAAACAGTTAAAATTTTTGAATATAACATGTAGAAAATTGTATTCTGAACAAACCGGTGTAAATGAAGTACACAGAAAGCGAATAGATGTTTGATAAAATTAATTTTTATTCATAACAGTACAAAGTAAAATTAACCGGAAAAACAAAGATGAAAAAATGTGTTTTTTTCACTCCATTTTTTGCATTTGATACTGTTTTTCTCAAAAACTATTTAACTTGCAGTTCTGGGACCTGTTTTATTCAATTTATCAGGTCAAAAACCATAAGAAATGATTGAATTCGCCCCTTATTTTACCTTACCAGAATTTCAGGAAGACCTCATTTCACCTGGTAAGCTGAAATCCGGACGAAATCTTTCGCTAGCCGTAACTCTGTAACGAAGCATTTCCGGACCCATGTTTATATAAACTTTTTTCATTATTTTTACATGTACAATGGGCTGCCAAAGTTTCTGCATATCTTCGTGAATCACCCTGTCATTTGATGATGTATCAAAACTTACTTATTATGTAACGGGTGACAATTGTGAAAAATTGTCTGATCTACACTACTGAAAACCTATCCCAACTAAATTGAACTACTAATATGTCTTCTACATGGAATGATTGTAGTTATTTATTGACAGTTTCCCTGGTTTAAGCGCACACTTTCATTAATTGTACTAAATCCCTAAGTTGAACCAAAAGAAATATTGGTTTTAATTTTTCTATATTATTATAATTAATATTGTGTATTTTTTGACAGTGTTCCATTTTGTTTAATAATACATAATACTTTATGTGAATGTTTGAATAAAAATAAATTATTTTGTGTCTGTGTATTGAGGCTGTTTTTTTATAATTTAACATCCATTGCCTGAAATTTGGTGTTTTTAACCCTTATAGTGCCAGAAGAATATTGTGAGTGGCTACCGAAAAATTCCAGGTATTTTCCACTAGGTACTGCTAAATGCCAGCCTATTTTTGTGCGATTGTAGCATTTCATTATATGTATCCATAACTTTTTTAAAGTATGGCTATTTTTAAAGATAGCTTAAAAAATACAAAAAATAATTTCTGCTTAAACATTTATTTTGTGGAACTTTCTTTTTTAATTTAAAAAAATCACACTAAAAAGTATGTTACCCAACGTCATTTATATCATTTTAAACATGATTTCATTATGTACAGTCACTAAACTCATTTATGTATTGTAAAATATAAAAATACTGCGATACTTGTTTTGAAAACCCAATTTTTAGTGTTTTAACTTTGGAACGTACGTAACTAATCTACTGTAGAACATCCTAATTTCTAATCATTACATTAAAAGTTTGTAAGTTAAAAATGTATATATAGTACTATAAACACAAGAAATATAATCTCACTATATACGAGCAATTTTATAATCAGCAGTAATATAAATAAAAATTCTATGAACTTTTTAGTCAACGTACTGTAATAAAAGGACGCTGGCATTTTTTGGTTGAACTGCTGAAGTCCTAATATTAGGACGCTGGCACTGTAAGAGTTAAGAATCAATTTTTGTATGCTACAAGCGCCAGTAATTGGAAATGGAAGGAATACATCATGAAGGTAATAAACCATAATTGCATTTATCGAGAAGAACCAATGAAAACCATGGAAAACCTTGGTTTGAAACAAGAGCAAATAGGACATCCTATTTTTACATTTCTACAAACTGCTGATATGTATTGTTTAGTATAATATCCAGGTAACATAACAGGTCACTAGATCCCTTTTGCTCCCAAATTTATGCTCTTATTTGAAAGTTTTCTCTTATTTGAATGTTATTAGGCCAAGAGTACAAAATATTCTGTCCATAATCATCACCTAATTAAAATAAAGATATATCTGATATCCTATCTGGATAAGATAACCAAAACACTAAAATCTTAAATTCATAGCTTAAAATAAAACAAGCATATCACCTTCTGTTAAGAATTCTGTCCGTGAAATATTCCTTTAAATACTTCAGTTGAGAAAAATAAGATTTCGGGCAAGTGGTTAAAGAAGTCTGAAAGGATACAGGAAAAATTTTAATGAACCAAAAAACCATATGCAAACTACCGATTACTGACTTCAACAACTACCACAATAATAAAAGTAGATCACTCTTGCCTAAGTAAATAATAAAACATAACCTAATTTTAATCATAAGTAAATCACGCGAAAAGAAAATCAACCTCTATTAAGACTTAAAAATGCGGGAAATAATTACTAAATAACTAAACTAAGCTCATTAGAAGAAAAGCTTGAAATAAAAGTTGTAGATTATTTTATTTCCTTTAACTTTGATTATAAACATTTTTGTCGTAAAATGCTTATTAAGGCTGTAATCTTAAATAAAACCGATGCCAACTGAATCGGATGTTGAATTTTTTCCCGATTGCAACACCTTACGTAGCAGCGGGAAGAAAATTTGAAAATAGTTCAAGAGAATTCCGGCAGGCAGCAGTAGTAACGTGCAGAGTAACCGAAGTTTTAACATGATTTTTGATACCAGGATAGCATGAAATCAAAGTGGTTCGTCGCTCGGTCAGTCGGACTATATTATATTGAATCAATTCTTAAAGCAGAGTAGTTTGCTTCTTTATGCCTCTTACTACTTCATAATAGCCTGGTATCAAAACTTTCTTTTGTGAAGCAACCGTCGTCAACAAAAGTATAATAAAAATACGGAAAATCGATAATTGCCGCTAACTAGGCTCAGTAGAGAAAAATGCTTTAAATTAAAGTTGTAGGTTTTTTAATTTTCTATAATTTTGACTATACAATTTTCTCATAAAATGCATTCTAGGCCACAATATTAAAAAATCAATTATTATTTACAGATTTTGATGTGAAAAAAAAATAGAAAATCACTAATTGCCGCTAAAATACGCGTTACACAGAAAATTATTGAAATAAAAGTTGTAAGTTTTTAAATGTTCTATAACTTTAATTATATACAATTTTGCCCTATTATGGATATTAAAGCCACAATCTTAAAAAAATAATTTTTTTCTAAAAGAATTTCTGTAGGGTTGCTTGCCTTTCTTGAGCATAAAAAATGTAGTAAATGAGGCAATTTTTAAAAAATCGCATGAATAAACGCTTCTGGTTGACCAATTTTGATAAAAAATTTCTTGCCAGGTCTCCTAGTGGCATCTTACTTACTTTACAAGTTTCAACTTCATACACTATTCCATTCTTGAGATATTTTGTTCACACACAGACCTTAACCTTTTGCTAAAACCATGTATTTTGAATTCAGGGGGTCTGAAAAAGTGTATATCCAGAGAAAATTTAATTTTGTAAAAATTGACATGAAAACAATACTTTCCTTCCCTTATATTCATATAAGGCAAGAGAAAGTACAAAGTCAAGTATTTTACTAGTTTCAGTGAATGCAGTTTTTAAGTCTTAAAACATTTTTAAAGAGTAGTTTTCTTCAAACTATCATCAATTAATAAAAAGAAAAAGCAAGAAAACTAATTAATTATTTTAAATTAAACTGACCTTTAAAAAATCCCTGTAAGTTCTAATGCATTAGTTAGGGGTTTTCTGTATTTCCTTATTCTCTTCTTCCTCAGCTTTATTGTTTTCCATTATTTGAGTAATAACATCTACATGAGTTATCTTGCCACTCACAGCCATGTAGACATAATCTTCTTATGAGAAATGTAATACAACTGGAAGGCTGGGCCTGGATACAATACAATTGTAATTGTGGATACAATACAATTGTTGGACCTGGATTGGGTTTGAAGTTATGGTTTCAACGGAAGTCAATAAATTAAAATTGGAATTTGGTAACAAAAATAGTGTCATTCGATTCCTTTTAAAGAGTAGATATAAAAATCACTGGGTTTGAAGTTCTGGTTTTCACCGGAAATAGCCCAAAAACCTGAAGTCAAGAATCAAAGTTGGAATTTGGAAACAAAAATATTGTCATTCCATTTCTTCTTAAAGAGTAATTTTCTTACAAAAGTTAAGTAAACATGCAATATGACTTCTCAGGCAGACTCCTTTTCTTTAAAAAAATCTGGTGTGAAACACTCACACAACTTTCTCTTCCCAATGGAAATAATGACCAATATAAACTAACATTAGTAATAAAACATTAGAAATAAACAAAAAACTAACCTCAATAAACATAACCGTATTTTAATCATGAGTGAAAGACGCAAAATGAAAATCGACCTCAGTTTGGCTTAAAAATATGAAAAATCACTCTTTCACGCTAAACTAGGCTCTGTAGAGAAAAATGCTTTAATTAAAAATTGTAGATATTTTAATTTCCTATAAATTTGATTATATACACTTTTATCATAAAATGCATACTAAGGCCGAAATCTTTAAAAAAAAAACGATTTTTCACATGTTTTCATGAGAAAAAAACAGAAAATTACTAATTACCGCTAAACTAAGCGTTATACAAAAAAAATTTGAAATAAAAGTTGTAGGACTGCAAATTCTCTACAAATTTTATTATATACATTTTTGCCCTGAAATGCATAATAAAGCCGCAATCTTAAAAAAACAATTTCTTTACATGAAAACAGCCTCACCAAGAATTTCAGCAAACATGGCGCCTACCCTACCTTGTATAGCATAAAAAATTTAGAAAATCATGCGATTTTTAAAAAAATTGTAGGACCAGTTTTTGAGAAAATCGCAAAAAAGTGAAAAATTACACGAATAAACTACTACTTCCGGTTGACCGATTTTGATGAAAATGTTCGAGTCGGGTCCGGTAGTGGTATGTAACTTAAGTTTCAAGTTTCAAGCTCGTACAATGTTCCGTTCTTGAGATATTTTGTACACACACACACACACACACACAGACCAATCGCTAAAAACATGTTTTATGGGTTCAGGGGGTCTGAAAACGTGTAGATCCGGTGAAAACTCGATTTCGAAAAATTGACATGAAAACAATACTTTTCTTCCTATATATTCATATAGGCAAGAGAAAGTAAAAAATTGTCGCCAGCTATGAGACGCATCATCTCCTGGAAGGGATTTTTATGTTATACATATACTCCTAAATAATACAAAGGAAATTGTTTAATAAAATGAAAGGTAATATATGAATAAGATGAAATAAAAAGAAAACAAGACATAATACTCATTTTTTTACTTTTCATATTACAATTATATATCTTACAATAATACATCAGGAGTTAAATGAATGAAATACAATGCTAGCAATTAATTGATAACATTTACAATTAACACTTAGGTGTAGTTACAGTTAACATTCTTTTTTTAAAAATGACAGTCATTTATAACTTATAATCAATAAATCACTGCTTTTATTAAATACAGCACGTGATATTATGTTATTTAGGAAGAAAAAAATTAACACGAAAACACAAGGAATTAATTCCTGAATAATAATAATAATAATAATAAACTCACTAAACACTTATATTTTTTATGTGTTAATGACAAGTTCTATACTGATTTAATTAATTTTATTTGATGTCTACAGGTTGTTTTTTAACGATTAATAAATACAAACAAACTCAAACTAAACATTGCATTTAACTAATAGGCACAGTGACTTATTTCAGAGGTAGTAACTACCGAGGCCAAATATTTTGGGCCAAGTACATCAACGTTATGATATTGACTACTGTTAATATAATTAATTATCTTATACAATATATATTTATAAATATAATATATACAACATCCACATATATAATAATAGTAATAATATTAATAATAATATTAATGTAATACCCACATTAATGCCGTTTTGACGAATTATATTCTCGCCAAATAACACTAAGTATTAACTACATACCTTAAATGCCTCTTTGTTTTAAATCCTATCTCATATTAATTATAAATAATTATTTCATTAACGCTTGTAATAGACTAACATTCATTGAAATTTACAAATATATATTTGTGCATAGCTTATCAGCACCCAAGATGTATTAAAGCCTTAAACAATTATATATATTTATTTATTTATAATGTATATAAATATTTATATATATATAAAATAAAAATTAATTTACACAATAAACGTTACACTTTAATTTTAGAGACGAAAAATATATATTATTAATTTTTTAAACCAGACAGATTTTGGAATTTTTTTACATTCTTTTTGTCTTCGATCTAAATTAAAAATTTTGTTTTACCCGACACTCAATTTTTTCTGAACCGAAATGATTAGTTTATGTGTATTTATATGAAATAAAAAATTGAAAAAACAAAAAGTTAAAAAATTATTTTGTATATGGATTAATCCCTTGACATTCACGAGGTTACGTTTTGCACAACTATTACTCTGGGAGAAAGTAAAAAAATTGTACTGTACATAATTTTTTAAACAAAGTACGTTGTATAACAAATCAGTACAAGAGTTATATAGCTTTATACGGAACTGAAACTGAGAAATTCACAAAAGTAAAAATTAAATAAATAAAAATAGCTGAAAAAAATCCACTAAGAAAAATTAGGGGATGAGAAAGAAAACAATTTTTCAGACACATTAAAAGACTACATGAAAACAACTAAAATAAACAGATATTTGAAATGGACAAAATCGATGAGATTATCACTGGTATAGGGAAAAATAAATTGAAAAACAAGGATTACTCAGATAAGGTATTGTCTAGAGAGTTTTGCATTTGACAATTCCTGCAAATATTGTTGTTTACGTCAACAGCTGAAAGGCTGGTTTGAACCTCTAGAGGTTTTACTGAGTAAAAAAACGAGGAATGAGGTTGGTTTACTATTGGCTTCCTCACTGAGTTGAAAGAGTATGCTTATCAGCATGCCAGGCCCTCTGAAAAGCACCCACTTTCCACCATGCAAATGACACCTTCACTTCATTCACCACAGGGTCTGGCTGTATAGAAAAATTCATTACGTTCAGAGGAGATAACTCTGATTAGTGTCTTTCACACCTCTACCTCTTCTGTTCTTAAATAGTTGTCATATTATTGGTTGACTATGTGATAAAAAACAGAACTATTTTTTTTGTACCCCGGAACCAACAATATAAAGGTGTACTTCAAAGACCCCAACAAAGAGGAAAAATTCTGAAGCTGCAAAATAAATTGTGGGGAAAAAAGACTGCCGATTATAAAATTTAATTTCCGTAAAATAACTGCTAAAACGAAATCAAAATAACACTTTCATATTAGTTTTTTAATAATCCTTGGGGTTGAGTTCTTGGAAAAAATAAATACTTAAAGAGATAACGAATAAAATCATTTCATCCTGCACCGTCTGCATTAGCAGTAATTGCAGAACAGTTGGGTGTTAAACCATAAAAAAAAATGTTATCATTCACAACTCCTTAACAGGTTCATTATAAGAACCATTGTCAATCCAATGTTTCTTTTAGAAATTGAACTCATTTGCAACCTCATTATTTTAGATTATACATATTTGAAATTAAATTTAAAAAATCAACATAATTAATATTAGATTTACAGTACACATAATTAAATAAAAAGTCAGAAATACTTAAGTTATAATGTTAAAACTGCGATGTGAAAACTTGTGAATAATTAAAACTTGCAAACATGAAAATCGTGAATGTTAAGAGATTACTATATAATTTACTTACAGTAATAATAATAATAATAATGTACATAAAAACTATAGTTTTAACAAATAACAGGATACTTTGTCAATCATAAGTTTTATATATGAGAATTAGCACAAACAAAAATCAATAACTTTAAAGGAATCAATATTATTACTTGAAATATAATACTGATTTAGAACATGAACGAAGAATAAATAAAAATGTGGTATGGACAAAAATTTTTTTTATTTTCTTAATAAAAATATTATTCCCACATACAATTCTCTGGCTGTTTTAACATAATATATCTGAGTTTGATTTATAACATATTTAATTCCAACATTACGCTTTCAAAATATTCAATATGGAAGCCCAAAAAATATTTAGTTTATTAACCGAAAAATCATATAAACTGCAAATTTAATAACCGAATTGAAAGATAATAATAAAAAAATTTTACCCTACATTATGGAAATAAATTTGAACACCTACGTAGCATAGTGGTTAGCATGCTAGCCTACAACCCGGAGGTCCCGGGTTCAATTCCTAGCTACGGTCTTGAAATTTTACACTTCAAAACCCACTGTTCTCTGATACACTATCAGTAGTCACTAATAACCAAGCAGTTAATACGGCTTTAAATTAAAAATAAAATTTAAAAATTTGAAGGTTATCCCAGTTGACTTCTTTTGAAGTACCTAGAAAAAAAATTATTACTTTTTATACCAAATCATCTAAAATTATCATTATATAATTCTTTTTTGTTTTAAATTTTATTATTTAGAATAAATGAACTATGAAACGAACGACTGACAAAGAAAAACTGTAGCAAAAACAACAAATAAATATGTGTTCCATAAAAAAATTCAAGTATCCTACTTTTTGCATAGGATTCTATACAAGGATTGACTATTCAGTACAAAAAGGCACAATGTTTCTATTTTATATGGTAAAACATCTACAGTATATTTTGCGTTATTTTAATCTTGTGTACGAAAACTTTTATTTAATTAGGATCTTGAGCTATCTAACATCTTATTAAAATAAAAAAAAACAAGTTAAATAGTTTACAACTTGAATCAAGCAGATGTTTTCATAACCATATCACTTCAAACAGCAAATAAATCCTCAAAAAATTATTCTATGATATTTCGTGAGATAATTAACTGAAATTATGATCAGTCAGAACAATAACATGGTTTCCATGCCAAAACTTTTTATTTTTTTAAACTGAAGTATAAAACTAAGTGATCAAAATATAATAACATATTTCAAATAAAGTCAAAACCTGGAAGAATTAGAAAAAAATTACAATACCAAAAATCAATTGAAACATTAGACCACCACATCTTTTAATGATCCAACATGTTTGTTATTCTAACACTTAATGTACAGACAATACTGATCAGGCTCATGTTAGACCAATTATTAATATAATATTGACTGCATAAATGCAAAAAAATTCAAATGCATGTTTCTAAGCCTTTAGATGTCATGAATTTGAAATGAATGGATCGCAAACAGACAATACTGACAAACATTGATAATAAAAAAAAAAGCTATAATCTTATACAACTAATAATACAAAATAATAGAAATTGTATGTGATGTAAGAATTGAAATAGCATCACCTACAATATTTTAAGAAAAAAAAAATCACAATACTCCATGGAAACCTTATTATAAAAAAAACATCTGTAAAATTTGATTTCATTAAGTTGAAATAAAAGGAAATTAACCCCTTGCCGATCTCCAATGTAATATTACATCGCTCAGAAAAAGCACAAAAGACAACCTGATATTATGGGGAGAATTATTTTCCAGTTTTATTTTGTTTCGAGTCGACTTATTACGTTGATAGCTGTTTAGTTTCAATATCAAAGTAGTATATGAATATTATCACGTGAGTTAAGGTTGTCTGTCATAAAAAACTTGTATTGTTGTAATTGTGTCCAATCGCTTATTTTCCCGAACATTTTTGTATAATATTTACCAAATTCATACGACTAAAAAATCAACCTTTTAAGTAATTTTTACTAAAAACTACAGTCTAGCGCATATTTGAATAGATTATGTAACTCAACACAATAACGGAAACTTCAATTTTAAAAACGTAATAAACTTTTTTTGCATTCTTAATACAGTAACACTTTTATACCACTTATTTACCTGGAGTGAGTCATAACATACATTTTATTTTTGACTTTAAACTTTATTTTTATTCACATACATATTTAAGTCAAAAAATAAATCAAAAGAACATCAACTTTGAAAAATATAGAAACCAGAAAGGGGTTTATACAGAAAATTCCGGCAAACTAACATTAAATGAAATTTTTTTATAGTCAACATTTTATACAATATTCCATTCTACAATTCCATTCTGTTTTTCAACAAATTACCATTTAAAATAACTTAATTTAAGAAAATTTGATCGGGAAGTCAAAGGTTTAT